>OZ024813.1:71101525-72326671 GCA_964017055.1 Chloromyia formosa | reverse complement strand
TTTCAACTAAGAGAGATTTCAAGTTAAGGAGATTTCAAGTTGGGAGATTTCAAGTTAGAGAGCTTTCAAGTTAGGGAGTTTTCAAGTTAGAGGGATTTCAAGTTAGGGAGATTCCGAGTTAGGGAGATTCCGAGTTAGGGAGATTTCGAGTTAGGGGGATTTCAAATTAAAAGGATTTCAAGTTAGGAAGATCTCGAGTTAGGGAGATTTCAAGTTAGGGAGATTTCGAGTTAGGAAGATTTCAAGTTAGGGAGATTTCGAGTTAGTGAGATCAGGTTAGGAAAATTTCAAGTTAGAGAGATTTCAAGTTGGATCGATTTCAAGTTGAGGGGATTTCAAGTTAGGTAGCTTTGAAGTTAGGGATATTTCGAGTTCGGAAGATTTCAAGTTAGGGAGATTTCGAGTTGGGGAGATTTCGAGTTAAGGAAATTTCAAGTTATGGAGATTTCAATTTACAGGGATTTCAAGTTAGGGAGATTTCAAGTTACGGGGATTTCAAGTTAGGGAGATTTCAAGTTAGGGAGATTTCAAGTTAGGGAGTTTTCAAGTTAGAGGGATTTCAAGTTAGGGAGATTCCGAGTTAGGGAGATTTCGAGTTGGGAAGATTTCAAATTAGGGAGATTTCAAGTTGGCGAGATTTCGAGTTAGGGAAATTTCAGGTTAGACAAATTTCAAAGGAGCTTTTAACTTAGAGAGATTTCAAGTTAAAGAGATTTCAAGTTGGGGAGATTTCAAGTTAGAGAGTTTTCAAGTTAGGGGGATTTCAAGTTAGGGGGATTTCAAGTTAGGGGGATTTCAAATTAAAAGGATTTCAAGTTAGGAAGATCTCGAGTTAGGGAGATTTCAAGTTAGGGAGATTTCGAGTTAGGAAGATTTCAAGTTAGGGAGATTTCGAGTTAGTGAGATCAGGTTAGGAAAATTTCAAGTTAGAGAGATTTCAAGTTGGATCGATTTCAAGTTGAGGGGATTTCAAGTTAGGGAGCTTTGAAGTTAGGGATATTTCGAGTTCGGAAGATTTCAAGTTAGGGAGATTTCGAGTTGGGGAGAATTCGAGTTAGGGAAATTTCAAGTTATGGAGATTTCAATTTACAGGGATTTCAAGTTAGGGAGATTTCAAGTTACGGGGATTTCAAGTTAGGGAGATTTCAAGTTAGGGATATTTCAAGTTAGGGAGTTTTCAAGTTAGAGGGATTTCAAGTTAGGGAGATTCCGAGTTAGGGAGATTTCGAGTTGGGAAGATTTCAAATTAGGGAGATTTCAAGTTGGCGAGATTTCGAGTTAGGAAATTTCAGGTTAGACAAATTTCAAAGGAGCTTTTAACTTAGAGAGATTTCAAGTTATAGAGATTTCATGTTGGGGAGATTTCAAGTTAGAGAGTTTTCAAGTTAGGGGGATTTCAAGTTAGGGAGTTTTCAAGTTAGGGAAATTTCGAGTTAGGAAGATTTCAAGTTAGGAAGATTTCGAGTTGAAGAGATTTCAAGTTAGGGAGCTTTCAAATTAGGGAGATTTCGAGTTGGGGAGATTTCAAGTTAGGGAGCTTTCAAGTTAGGGAGATTTCGAGCTAGGAAGATTTCAAGTTTGGGAGATTTCAAGCTAAAGGATTTCCAGTTAGGAAAATTTCAGGTTCGGAAAATTTCAAGGGAGATTTCAAGTTAGGGAGATTTCAAGTTACAAGGATTTCAAGTTAGGAAGATTTCGAGTTAGGGAAATTTCAAGTTACAGGGATTTTAACTAAGGGAGATTTCGAGTTAGAAAGATTTCAAGTTGGGGAGATTTCAAGTTAGGAAGATTTCAAGCTAGAAAAATTTCAAGTTAGGGAGATTTCAAGTTAGGGAGCTTTCAAGTTAGGGAGATTTCAAGTTAGGGAGCTTTTAAGTTACAGTGATTTCAAGTTAGGGAGATTTCAAGTTAGGGAGAATTCGAGTTAGGGAGATTTCAACTTAAGGAGATTTCAAGTTGGGGAGATTTCAAGTTAGAGAGTTTTCAAGTTATTGGGATTTCAAGTTAGGGAGCTTTCAAGTTGGGGAGATTTCGAGTTAGGGAGATTTCAAGTTAAGGAGATTTCGAGTTGGGGTGATTTCAAGTTAGGGAGATTTCGAGTTGGGGAGATTTCAAGTTAGGGAGCTTTCAAGTTATGGAGATTTCGAGCTAGGAAGATTTCAAGTTAGGGAGATTTCAAGCTAAAGGGATTTCGAGTTAGGAAAATTTCAGGTTCTTAAAATTTCAAGGGAGATTTCAAGTTAGGGAGATTTCAAGTTACAAGGATTTCAGGTTAGGAAGATTTCGAGTTAGGGAAATTTCAAGTTACAGGGATTTTAACTAAGGGAGATTTCGAGTTAGAAAGATTTCAAGTTGGGGAGATATCAAGTTAGGAAGATTTCAAGCTAGAAAAATTTCAAGTTAGGGAGATTTCAAGTTAGGGAGCTTTCAAGTTAGGGAGATTTCAAGTTAGGGAGCTTTTAAGTTATAGAGATTTCAAGTTAGGGAGATTTCAAGTTAGGGAGCTTTTAAGTTACAGGGATTTCAAGTTAGGGAGATTTCAAGTTAGGGAGAATTCGAGTTAGGGAGATTTCAAGTTAGGGAGCTTTCAAGTTAGGGAGATTTTGAGTTCGGAAGATTTCAAGTTAGGGAGATTTCGAGTTGGGGAGATTTCAAGTTAGGGAGCTTTCAAGTTAGGGAGATTTCGAGCTAGGAAGATTTCAAGTTAGGGAGATTTCAAGCTAAAGGGATTTCGAGTTAGGAAAATTTCAGGTTCGGAAAATTTCAAGGGAGCTTTCAAGTTAGGGAGCTTTTAAGTTACAGGGATTTCATGTTAGGGGGATTTCAAGTTAGGCCGGATTTCGAGTTAGGAAGATTTCAAGTTACTGAAATTTCAAGTTAGGGAAATTTCAAGTTAGGGAGATTTCAAGTTATGGAGCTTTTAAGTTACAGGGATTTCAAGTTAGGGAGATTTCAAGCTAGGGAGAATTCGAGTTAGTGAGATCAGGTTAGGAAAATTTCAAGTTAGAGAGATTTCAAGTTGGATCGATTTCAAGTTGAGGGGATTTCAAGTTAGGTAGCTTTGAAGTTAGGGATATTTCGAGTTCGGAAGATTTCAAGTTAGGGAGATTTCGAGTTGGGGAGATTTCGAGTTAGGGAAATTTCAAGTTATGGAGATTTCAATTTACAGGGATTTCAAGTTAGGGAGATTTCAAGTTACGGGGATTTCAAGTTAGGGAGATTTCAAGTTAGGGAGATTTCAAGTTAGGGAGTTTTCAAGTTAGAGGGATTTCAAGTTAGGGAGATTCCGAGTTAGGGAGATTTCGAGTTGGGAAGATTTCAAATTAGGGAGATTTCAAGTTGGCGAGATTTCGAGTTAGGGAAATTTCAGGTTAGACAAATTTCAAAGGAGCTTTTAACTTAGAGAGATTTCAAGTTAAAGAGATTTCAAGTTGGGGAGATTTCAAGTTAGAGAGTTTTCAAGTTAGGGGGATTTCAAGTTAGGGGGATTTCAAGTTAGGGGGATTTCAAATTAAAAGGATTTCAAGTTAGGAAGATTTCGAGTTAGGGAGATTTCAAGTTAGGGAGATTTCGAGTTAGGAAGATTTCAAGTTAGGGAGATTTCGAGTTAGTGAGATCAGGTTAGGAAAATTTCAAGTTAGAGAGATTTCAAGTTGGATCGATTTCAAGTTGAGGGGATTTCAAGTTAGGGAGCTTTGAAGTTAGGGATATTTCGAGTTCGGAAGATTTCAAGTTAGGGAGATTTCGAGTTGGGGAGATTTCGAGTTAGGGAAATTTCAAGTTATGGAGATTTCAATTTACAGGGATTTCAAGTTAGGGAGATTTCAAGTTACGGGGATTTCAAGTTAGGGAGATTTCAAGTTAGGGAGATTTCAAGTTAGGGAGTTTTCAACTTAGAGGGATTTCAAGTTAGGGAGATTCCGAGTTAGGGAGATTTCGAGTTGGGAAGATTTCAAATTAGGGAGATTTCAAGTTGGCGAGATTTCGAGTTAGGGAAATTTCAGGTTAGACAAATTTCAAAGGAGCTTTTAACTTAGAGAGATTTCAAGTTAAAGAGATTTCAAGTTGGGGAGATTTCAAGTTAGAGAGTTTTCAAGTTAGGGGGATTTCAAGTTAGGGAGTTTTCAAGTTAGGGAGATTTCGAGTTAGGAAGATTTCAAGTTAGGGAGATTTCGAGTTGAAGAGATTTCAAGTTAGGGAGCTTTCAAATTAGGGAGATTTCGAGTTGGGGAGATTTCAAGTTAGGGAGCTTTCAAGTTAGGGAGATTTCGAGCTAGGAAGATTTCAAGTTTGGGAGATTTCAAGCTAAAGGATTTCCAGTTAGGAAAATTTCAGGTTCGGAAAATTTCAAGGGAGATTTCAAGTTAGGGAGATTTCAAGTTACAAGGATTTCAAGTTAGGAAGATTTCGAGTTAGGGAAATTTCAAGTTACAGGGATTTTAACTAAGGGAGATTTCGAGTTAGAAAGATTTCAAGTTGGGGAGATTTCAAGTTAGGAAGATTTCAAGCTAGAAAAATTTCAAGTTAGGGAGATTTCAAGTTAGGGAGCTTTCAAGTTAGGGAGATTTCAAGTTAGGGAGCTTTTAAGTTACAGGGATTTCAAGTTAACGAGATTTCAAGTTAGGGAGCTTTTAAGTTACAGTGATTTCAAGTTAGGGAGATTTCAAATTAGGGAGAATTCGAGTTAGGGAGATTTCAACTTAAGGAGCTTTCAAGTTGGGGAGATTTCAAGTTAGAGAGTTTTCAAGTTATTGGGATTTCAAGTTGGGGAGCTTTCAAGTTACGGAGATTTCGAGTTAGGGAGATTTCAAGTTAAGGAGATTTCGAGTTGGGGTGATTTCAAGTTAGGGAGATTTCGAGTTGGGGAGATTTCAAGTTAGGGAGCTTTCAAGTTATGGAGATTTCGAGCTAGGAAGATTTCAAGTTAGGGAGATTTCAAGCTAAAGGGATTTCGAGTTAGGAAAATTTCAGGTTCTTAAAATTTCAAGGGAGATTTCAAGTTAGGGAGATTTCAAGTTACAAGGATTTCAAGTTAGGAAGATTTCGAGTTAGGGAAATTTCAAGTTACAGGGATTTTAACTAAGGGAGATTTCGAGTTAGAAAGATTTCAAGGTGGGGAGATATCAAGTTAGGAAGATTTCAAGCTAGAAAAATTTCAAGTTAGGGAGATTTCAAGTTAGGGAGCTTTCAAGTTAGGGAGATTTCAAGTTAGGGAGCTTTTAAGTTATAGAGATTTCAAGTTAGGGAGATTTCAAGTTAGGGAGCTTTTAAGTTACAGGGATTTCAAATTAGGGAGATTTCAAGTTAGGGAGAATTCGAGCTAGGGAGATTTCAAGTTAGGGAGCTTTCAAGTTAGGGAGATTTTGAGTTCGGAAGATTTCAAGTTAGGGAGATTTCGCGTTGGGGAGATTTCAAGTTAGGGAGCTTTCAAGTTAGGGAGATTTCGAGCAAGGAAGATTTCAAGTTAGGGAGATATCAAGCTAAAGGGATTTCGAGTTAGGAAAATTTCAGGTTCGGAAAATTTCAAGGGAGCTTTCAAGTTAGGGAGCTTTTAAGTTACAGGGATTTCATGTTAGGGAGATTTCAAGTTAGGCCGGATTTCGAGTTAGGAAGATTTCAAGTTACTGAAATTTCAAGTTAGGGAAATTTCAAGTTAGGGAGATTTCAAGTTAGGGAGCTTTCAAGTTAGGGAGATTTCAAGTTAGGGAGCTTTTAAGTTACAGGGATTTCAAGTTAAGGAGATTTCAAGTTAGGGAGCTTTTAAGTTACAGGGATTTCAAGTTAGGGAGATTTCAAGTTAGGGAGAATTCGAGTTAGGGAGATTTCAACTTAAGGAGCTTTCGAGTTAGGAAGATTTCAAGTTAGGGAGATTTCGAGTTGGGGAGATTTCAAGTTAGGGAGCTTTCAAGTTAGGGAGATTTCAAGTTAGGGAGCTTTCACGTTAGAGGGTTTTCAAGTTAGGGAGATTCCGAGTTAGGGAGATTTCAAGTTAGGGAGATTTCAAGTTACAAGGATTTCAAGTTAGGAAGATTTCGAGTTAAGGAAATTTCAAGTTAGGGAGATTTCAAGTTACAAGGATTTCAAGTTAGGAAGATCACGAGTTAGGGAGATTTAAAGTTAGGGAGATTTCGAGTTAGTGAGATCAGGTTAGGAAAATTTTAAGCTAGAGAGATTTCAAGTTAGATCGATTTCAAGTTGCGGAGATTTCAAGTTAGGGAGACTTCAAGTTAGGGAGCTTTCAAGTTAGGGAGATTTCGAGTTCGGAAGATTTCAAATTAGGGAGATATCAAGTTGGGGAGATTTCGAGTTAGAGAGAATTCAAGTTAGGGAGATTCCAAGTTACAGAGATTTCAAGTTAGGAAGATTTCGAGTTAGGAAGATTTCAAGTTAGGGAGATTTCAAATTAGTGAGATCAGGTTAGGAAAATTTCGAAATAGATAGATTTCAAGTTAGGGAGATTCCAAGTTAGGGAGATTTCAAGTTAGGAAGATTTCGAGTTAGGAAGATTTCAAGTTAGGGAGATTTCGAGTTAGTGAGATCAGGTTAGGAAAATTTCAAGTTAGTGAGATTTCAAGTTTGATCGATCTCAAGTTGAGGGGATTTTAAGTTAGGGAGATTTCGAGTTGGGGAGATTTCAAGTTAGGGAGCTTTCAAGTTAGAGAGTTTTCAAGTTAGGGGGATTTCAAGTTAGGGAGCTTTCAAGTTAGGGAGATTTCGAGTTAGGAAGATTTCAAGTTAGGGAGATTTCGAGTTGGGTAGATTTCAAGTTAGGGAGATTTCGAGTTGGGGAGATTTCAAGTTAGGGAGATTTTAAGTTACAAGGATTTCAAGTTAGGAAGATTTCGAGTTAGGGAAATTTCAAGTTACAGGGATTTTAACTAAGGGAGATTTCGAGTTAGAAAGATTTCAAGTTGGGGAGATTTCAAGTTAGGAAGATTTCAAACTAGAAAAATTTCAAGTTAGGGAGATTTCAAGTTAGGGAGCTTTCAAGTTAGGGAGATTTCAAGTTAGGGAGCTTTTAAGTTACAGGGATTTCAAGTTAAGGAGATTTCAAGTTAGGGAGCTTTTAAGTTACAGGGATTTCAAGTTAGGGAGATTTCAAGTTAGGGAGAATTCGAGTTAGTGAGATTTCAACTTAAGGAGCTTTCAAGTTGGGGAGATTTCAAGTTAGAGAGTTTTCAAGTTAGGGGGATTTCAAGTTAGGGAGCTTTCAAGTTAGGGAGATTTCGAGTTAGGAATATTTCAAGTTAGGGAGATTTCGAGTTGGGTAGATTTCAAGTTAGGGAGATTTCGAGTTGGGGAGATTTCAAGTTAGGGAGCTTTCAAGTTATGGAGATTTCGAGATAGGAAGATTTCAAGTTAGGGAGATTTCAAGCTAAAGGGATTTCGAGTTGGGGAGATTTCAAGTTAGAGAGTTTTCAAGTTAGGGGGATTTCAAGTTAGGGAGTTTTCAAGTTAGGGAGATTTCGAGTTAGGAAGATTTCAAGTTAGGGAGATTTCAAGTTAGGGAGATTTCAAGTTACAAGGATTTCAAGTTAGGAAGATTTCGAGTTAGGGAAATTGCAAGTTAGGGAGCTTTCAAGTTAGGGAGATTTCGAGTTCGGAAGATTTCAAGTTAGGGAGATTTCGAGTTAGGAAGATTTCAAGTTGGGGAGATTTCAAGTTAGGAAGATTTCAAGTTACAGGGATTTCATGTTAGGGAGATTTCAAGTTAGGGAGCTTTCAAGTTATGGAGATTTCAAGTTAGGGAGCTTTTAAGTTACAGGGATTTCAAGTTAGGCCAGATTTCGAGTTAGTAAGATTTCAAGTTAGGGAAATTTCAAGTTAGGGAAATTTCAAGTTAAGGAGATTTCAAGTTAGGGAGCTTTTAAGTTACAGGGATTTCAAGTTAGGGAGATTTCAAGTTAGGGAGAATTCGAGTTAGGGAGATTTCAAGTTAGGGAGCTTTCAAGTTAGGGAGATTTCGAGCTCGGAAGATTTCAAGTTAGGGAGATTTCGAGTTAGGAAGATTTCAAGTTGGGGAGATTTCAAGTTAGGAAGATTTCAAGCTAGAAAAATTTCAAGTTAGGGAGATTTCAAGTTGAAAAGCTTTCAAGTTAGGAAGATTTCAGGTTAGGGAGCTTTTAAGTTACAGGGATTTCAAGTTAGGGAGATTTCAAGTTAGGGATAACCGACAAATAGCATTGCTTTTGACTTTGCGTCCCATTTTCGACGATTTTGTTTGGGGATGTGAACCATCACAGGGCAGCCAAAGATTTGCAATCCATTCAAATCAATTTTCGAACCTGTCCAAACTTCCTCCGGCGTTTTTTTTACGAGTGTTCTATTAATTGAGCGATTTATGATGTGAGCCGCCATATTTATCGCCTCGGCCCAATATTGTTTGCCGAGATCTGCATCGAATAACATGCATTTCGCACGCTCAACAAGCGTCCGATTCATGCGTTCTGAAACGCCATTTTGCTCCGGTGTATATGTACACGATGTTTGATGTATGATGCCTGCTTTCTGGCATATTGCCTGGAACTCATTAGAACAATATTCAGCTCCGTTGTCCGAACGTAATACTTTGATTTTCTTCTCTGTCTGTGTTTCAACCATGTTTTTAAATGTTTTAAACGCTTCCAGTACATCCGACTTTTGTTTTAGGAAGTAAACGAAAACTTTACGAGAGAAATCATCGATAAATGTAATAAAGTATTTCGCTCCACCGATCGACACATTTTCCATGGGGCCACACACGTCTGTATGAATTAGTTCTAGCACACTGGTCGATTTAATTTCAACACCATGACTCTTGAATGGTTTTCGCGATTGTTTGCCGAGTAAACAAGGGACACATTTAGCCAGTTTGTTTTTATCGCCGCCGAACGAGATCCCATTAACAGTTTTCTTTAATGTACACATGTCCGCGTAATTTAAATGTCCAAGCCGTCTATGCCATGTCATCAAGTCATCATCACCACCACTTACAAAGTTGCACTGATATGATTGTTTTTCTAATTGGTAAATTCCATTATGCGGCTTAACCTGCATCAACAAATCATTTTGTCCGTTGTAAACACTACATCCATCAGACGTAAACAACACTTTATTGCCGGCTTCGACCATCCGAGCAACCGATAGTAAATTTGCTGATAGATTTGGCACATGCAGCACATCATTGACTTTAATATCATTGCCGTTCACTCTGATAGTTGCGGAACCCGAACCAAACACTTTCAATTTTTGATTGTTCGCTGTTATTATTTCAGATACCGAATTTGTTTTGAAATTATTAAGAATGTCTTTGTTCGAAGCCATATGACACGACGCACCACTGTCAATATACCAATTTGGTTTTTGCTTTTCGGGATCATTCGATTTTACCGCAGTAAACGCATTAGCGAATTTAGCTTCATTTTTCTGGTTTTTGTCGCGTTTTGGTGACCGACACTCCGCGCTTTTATGCCCTTTCTTTCCACACGAATAGCATTTGAAACCTTTTTTAGCATTTTTGTGTCCTAATTTTGACTTTGCCTCATAAAATGCCGTCTCACTTCTCTTTACATAATCCACATCGAGCAGCTTCATTTTGACGTTATTGCCGGTGATGGTAATTCCGCTACTTTCCAATCCCATTATGAGAGGTTTGTACTCATCACCCAATCCAGCCAACATGATAGCTCCAAGCCATTCGTCGGATATGGGGAAACCGATTCCAGTTAATTTATTGGATGTCGTCGTTATAATGCTTATGTATTCGTCCATGGAGGCACATTCGTGCAATCTTACGCTGGTCAACTTTCTCAGCAGACCAATTTTCCGCGACAGCCCATGATCATCGAATAGCGTTTTTAACGTTTGCCACATTTTTGCAGCAGAATCGTCGTTCTGAATATGAACATATAAGGATTCGTCGATACTCAACACGATTTGTGCCTTTGCCTTTTTTAGCTTTGCATTATCTGTTTCCTTAACTATTTCACCGATGCACCCGTCGAGTCCACTAAACTCTAGAACGTTCTTCATCGCGAAGCTCCACGTGTGGTAATTATCACTTCCTTTGAGCTTTTCAATGTTGTTTCTATCGGTATTGGACATGATTAATTCACTGTTTCACTACTGTTGCAACAAATGCGTGATTATACTTATATTCTTTCGAAACGATAATCTTTATTAAGCTGAATTAAAAATCACTCCTCTGGGCCCATAACCTGTTGAGGCCGAATCGATGTTTTAAGATAATGAAAAAAGGCGGACACGTCTTTATCCTACAATTTATTGACACGAAGTGAAGTAAACCGGACACATGGAGTTGACATTTGGCAGGCAGTCGGGGTGGGTTCACAATATGTTATGTTTTATTATTTCAACAGAATTCGAGTTAGGAAGATTTCAAGTTAGGGAACTTTCAAGTTAGGGAGATTTCGAATTCGAAAGATTTCAAGTTAGGGAGATTTCGAGTTAGGGAAATTTCAAGTTGGGAAGATTTCGAGTAAGGAAAATTTCAGGTTAGGAAAATTTCAAGTTATTGAGATTTCAAGTTAGATCGAATTCAAGTTGAGGAGATTTCAAGTTAGGGTGATTTCAAGTTAGGGAGCTTTCAAGTTAGGGAGATTTCGAGTTCGGAAGATTTCAAGTTAGGGAGATTTCGAGTTAGGGAAATTTCAAGTTGGGAAGATTTCGAGTAAGGAAAATTTCAGGTTCGGAAAATTTCAAGGGAGATTTCAAGTTAGGGAGATTTCAAGTTACAAGGATTTCAAGTTAGGAAGATTTCGAGTTAGGGAAATTTCAAGTTACAGGGATTTTAAGTTAGGGAGATTTCGAGTTAGGAAGATTTCATGTTGGGGAGATTTCAAGTTAGGAAGATTTCAAGCTAGAAAAATTTCAAGTTAGGGAGATTTCAAGTTAGGGAGCCTTCATGTTAGGGAGATTTCAAGTTAGGGAGATTTCAAGTTAGGCCAGATTTCGAGTTAGGAAGATTTCAAGTTAGGGAAATTTCAAGTTAGGGAAATTTCAAGTTAGGGAGATTTCAAGTTAGGGAGCTTTTAAGTTACAGGGATTTCAAGTTAGGGAGATTTCAAGTTAGGGAGAATTCGAGTTAGGGAGATTTCAAGTTAGGGAGCTTTCAAGTTAGGGAGATTTCGAGTTCGGAAGATTTCAAGTTGGGAAGATTTCGAGTTAGGAAAATTTCAGGTTAGGAAAATTTCAAGTTATTGAGATTTCAAGTTAGATCGAATTCAAATTGAGGAGATTTCAAGTTAGGGTGATTTCAAGTTAGGGAGCTTTCAAGTTAGGGAGATGTCGAGCTAGGAAGATTTCAAGTTAGGGAGATTTCAAGCTAAAGGGATTTCGAGTTAGGAAAATTTCAGGTTCGGAAAATTTCAAGGGAGATTTCAAGTTAGGGAGATTTCAAGTTACAAGGATTTCAAGTTAGGAAGATTTCGAGTTAGGGAAATTTCAAGTTAGGGAGATTTCAAATTAGGGAGATTTCAAGTTAGGGAGATTTCAAATTAAATGGATTTCAAGTTAGGAAGATCTCGAGTTAGGGAGATTTCAAATTAGGGAGATTTCGAGTTAGGAAGATTTCAAGTTAGGGAGATTTCGTGTTAGTGAGATCAGGTTAGGGAGATACCGAGTTAGGCAGATTTCAAGTTAGGGAGATTTCAAGTTACAAGGACTTCAATTTAGGAAGATTTCGAGTTAGGGAGATTTCAAGTTACAAGGATTTCAAGTTAGGAAGATTTCGAGTTAGGGAAATTTCAAGTTAGGGAGATTTCAAGTTACAGTGAATTCAAGTTAGGGAGATTTCAAGTTAGGGAGCTTTGAAGTTAGGGATATTTCGAGTTCGGAAGATGTCAAGTTAGGGAGATTTCGAGTTGGGGAGATTTCGAGTTAGGGAAATTTCAAGTTATGGAGATTTCAATTTACAGGGATTTCAAGTTGGGGAGATTTCAAGTTACGGGGATTTCAAGTTAGGGATATTTCAAGTTAGGGAGTTTTCAAGTTAGGGAGCTTTCAAGTTATGGAGATTTCGAGCTAGGAAGATTTCAAGTTAGGGAGATTTCAAGCTAAAGGGATTTCGAGTTAGGAAAATTTCAGGTTCTTAAAATTTCAAGGGAGATTTCAAGTTAGGGAGATTTCAAGTTACAAGGATTTCAAGCTAGGAAGATTTCGAGTTAGGGAAATTTCAAGTTAGGGAGATTTCGAGTTAGGAAGATTTCAAGTTAGGGAGTTTTCGAGTTGGGGAGATTTCGAGTTAGGGAGATTTCAAGTTAGGGAGTTTTCAAGTTAGGGGGATTTCAAGTTAGGGAGATTTCGAGTTGGGGAGATTTCAAGTTAGGGAGCTTTCAAGTTATGGAGATTTCGAGCTAGGAAGATTTCAAGTTAGGGAGATTTCAAGCTAAAGGGATTTCGAGTTAGGAAAATTTCAGGTTCTTAAAATTTCAAGGGAGATTTCAAGTTAGGGAGATTTCAAGTTACAAGGATTTCAAGCTAGGAAGATTTCAAGTTAGGGAGATTTCAAGTTAGGGAGATTTCAAGCTAAAGGGATTTCGAGTTAGGAAAATTTCAGGTTCGGAAAATTTCAAGGGAGATTTCAAGTTAGGGAGATTTAAATTCACAAGGATTTCAAGTTAGGGAGTTTTCGAGTTGGGGAGATTTCGAGTTAGGGAGATTTCAAGTTAGGGAGATTTCGAGTTAGTGAGATCAGGTTAGGAAAATTTCAAGTTAGAGAGATTTCAAGTTGGATCGATTTCAAGTTGAGGGGATTTCAAGTTAGGGAGCTTTGAAGTTAGGGATATTTCGAGTTCGGAAGATTTCAAGTTAGGGAGATTTCGAGTTGGGGAGATTTCGAGTTAGGGAAATTTCAAGTTATGGAGATTTCAATTTACAGGGATTTCAAGTTAGGGAGATTTCAAGTTACGGGGATTTCAAGTTAGGGAGATTTCAAGTTAGGGAGATTTCAAGTTAGGGAGTTTTCAAGTTAGAGGGATTTCAAGTTAGGGAGATTCCGAGTTAGGGAGATTTCGATTTGGGAAGATTTCAAATTAGGGAGATTTCAAGTTGGCGAGATTTCGAGTTAGGGAAATTTCAGGTTAGACAAATTTCAAAGGAGCTTTTAACTTAGAGAGATTTCAAGTTAAAGAGATTTCAAGTTGGGGAGATTTCAAGCTAGAGAGTTTTCAAGTTAGGGGGATTTCAAGTTAGGGAGTTTTCAAGTTAGGGAGATTTCGAGTTAGGAAGATTTCAAGTTAGGGAGATTTCGAGTTGGGGAGATTTCAAGTTAGGGAGCTTTCAAGTTAGGGAGATTTCGAGTTGGGGAGATTTCAAGTTAGGGAGCTTTCAAGTTAGGGAGATTTCGAGCTAGGAAGATTTCAAGTTTGGGAGATTTCAAGCTAAAGGATTTCCAGTTAGGAAAATTTCAGGTTCGGAAAATTTCAAGGGAGATTTCAAGTTAGGGAGATTTCAAGTTACAAGGATTTCAAGTTAGGAAGATTTCGAGTTAGGAAGATTTCAAGTTGGGGAGATTTCAAGTTAGGAAGATTTCAAGCTAGAAAAATTTCAAGTTAGGGAGATTTCAAGTTAGGGAGCTTTCAAGTTAGGGAGATTTCAAGTTATGGAGCTTTTAAGTTACAGGGATTTCAAGTTAAGGAGATTTCAAGTTAGGGAGCTTTTAAGTTACAGGGATTTCAAGTTAGGGAGATTTCAAGTTAGGGAGAATTCGAGTTAGGGAGATTTCAACTTAAGGAGCTTTCAAGTTGGGGAGATTTCAAGTTATAGAGTTTTCAAGTTAGGGGGATTTCAAGTTAGGGAGATTTCAAGTTACGAAGATTTCGAGTTAGGAAGATTTCAAGTTAGTGAGATTTCAAATTAGGGAGAATTCGAGTTAGGGAGATTTCAACTTAAGGAGCTTTCGAGTTAGGAAGATTTCAAGTTAGGGAGATTTCGAGTTGGGGAGATTTCAAGTTAGGGAGCTTTCAAGTTAGGGAGATTTCAAGTTAGGGAGCTTTCACGTTAGAGGGTTTTCAAGTTAGGGGGATTTCAAGTTAGGGAGATCAGGTTAGGAAAATTTCGAAATAGATAGATTTCAAGTTAGGGAGATTCCAAGTCAGGGAGATTTCAAGTTAGGAAGATTTCGAGTTAGGAAGATTTCAAGTTAGGGAGATTTCGAGTTAGTGAGATCAGGTTAGGAAAATTTCAAGTTAGTGAGATTTCAAGTTTGATCGATCTCAAGTTGAGGGGATTTTAAGTTAGGGAGATTTCGGGTTGGGGAGATTTCAAGTTAGGGAGATTTCAAGTTACAAGGATTTCAAGTTAGGAAGATTTCGAGTTAGGGAAATTTCAAGTTAGGGAGATTTCAAGTTACAAGGATTTCAAGTTAGGAAGATCACGAGTTAGGGAGATTTAAAGTTAGGGAGATTTCGTGTTAGTGAGATCAGGTCAGGAAAATTTTAAGCTAGAGAGATTTCAAGTTAGATCGATTTCAAGTTGCGGAGATTTCAAGTTAGGGAGACTTCAAGTTAGGGAGCTTTCAAGTTAGGGAGATTTCGAGTTCGGAAGATTTCAAATTAGGGAGATATCAAGTTGGGGAGATTTCGAGTTAGAGAGATTTCAAGTTAGGGAGATTCCAAGTTACAGAGTTTTCAAGTTAGGAAGATTTCGAGTTAGGAAGATTTCAAGTTAGGGAGATTTCAAATTAGTGAGATCAGGTTAGGTAAATTTCGAAATAGATAGATTTCAAGTTAGGGAGATTCCAAGTTAGGGAGATTTCAAGTTAGGAAGATTTCGAGTTAGGAAGATTTCAAGTTAGGGAGATTTCGAGTTAGTGAGATCAGGTTAGGAAAATTTCAAGTTAGTGAGATTTCAAGTTTGATCGATCTCAAGTTGAGGGGATTTTAAGTTAGGGAGATTTCGAGTTGGATAGATTTCAAGTTAGGGAGCTTTCAAGCTAGAGAGTTTTCAAGTTAGGGGGATTTCAAGTTAGGGAGCTTTCAAGTTAGGGAGATTTCGAGTTAGGAAGATTTCAAGTTAGGGAGATTTCGAGTTGGGTAGATTTCAAGTTAGGGAGATTTTGAGTTGGGGAGATTTCAAGTTAGGGAGCTTTCAAGTTATGGAGATTTCGAGCTAGGAAGATTTCAAGTTAGGGAGATTTCAAGCTAAAGGGATTTCGAGTTTGGAAAATTTCAGGTTCGGAAAATTTCAAGGGAGATTTCAAGTTAGGGAGATTTCAAGTTACAAGGATTTCAAGTTAGGAAGATTTCGAGTTAGGGAAATTTCAAGTTACAGGGATTTTAACTAAGGGAGATTTCGAGTTAGAAAGATTTCAAGTTGGGGAGATTTCAAGTTAGGAAAATTTCAAGCTAGAAAAATTTCAAGTTAGGGAGATTTCAAGTTAGGGAGCTTTCAAGTTAGGGAGATTTCAAGTTAGGGAGCTTTTAAGTTACAGGGATTTCTAGTTAAGGAGATTTCAAGTTAGGGAGCTTTTAAGTTACAGGGATTTCAAGTTAAGGAGATTTCAAGTTAGGGAGAATTCGAGTTAGTGAGATTTCAACTTAAGGAGCTTTCAAGTTGGGGACATTTCAAGTTAGAGAGTTTTCAAGTTAGGGGGATTTCAAGTTAGGGAGCTTTCAAGTTAGGGAGATTTCGAGTTAGGAATATTTCAAGTTAGGGAGATTTCGAGTTGGGTAGACTTCAAGTTAGGGAGATTTCGAGTTGGGAAGATTTCAAGTTAGGGAGCTTTCAAGTTATGGAGATTTCGAGCTAGGAAGATTTCAAGTTAGGGAGATTTCAAGCTAAAGGGATTTCGAGTTAGGAAAATTTCAGGTTCGGAAAATTTCAAGGGAGATTTCAAGTTAGGGAGATTTAAAGTTACAAGGATTTCAAGTTAGGAAGATTTCGAGTTAGGGAAATTTCAAGTTAGGGAGATTTCGAGTTAGGAAGATTTCAAGTTAGGGAGATTTCAAATTAAATGGATTTCAAGTTAGGAAGATCTCGAGTTAGGGAGATTTCAAATTAGGGAGATTTCGAGTTAGGAAGATTTCAAGTTAGGGAGATTTCGTGTTAGTGAGATCAGGTTAGGGAGATACCGAGTTAGGCAGATTTCAAGTTAGGGAGATTTCAAGTTACAAGGACTTCAATTTAGGAAGATTTCGAGTTAGGGAGATTTCAAGTTACAAGGATTTCAAGTTAGGAAGATTTCGAGTTAGGGAAATTTCAAGTTAGGGAGATTTCAAGTTACAGTGAATTCAAGTTAGGGAGATTTCGTGTTAGTGAGATCAGGTTAGGGAGATACCGAGTTAGGCAGATTTCAAGTTAGGGAGATTTCAAGTTACAAGGACTTCAATTTAGGAAGATTTCGAGTTAGGGAGATTTCAAGTTACAAGGATTTCAAGTTAGGAAGATTTCGAGTTAGGGAAATTTCAAGTTAGGGAGATTTCAAGTTACAGTGAATTCAAGTTAGGGAGATTTCAAGTTAGGGAGCTTTGAAGTTAGGGATATTTCGAGTTCGGAAGATGTCAAGTTAGGGAGATTTCGAGTTGGGGAGATTTCGAGTTAGGGAAATTTCAAGTTATGGAGATTTCAATTTACAGGGATTTCAAGTTGGGGAGATTTCAAGTTACGGGGATTTCAAGTTAGGGATATTTCAAGTTAGGGAGTTTTCAAGTTAGGGAGCTTTCAAGTTATGGAGATTTCGAGCTAGGAAGATTTCAAGTTAGGGAGATTTCAAGTTACAAGGATTTCAAGCTAGGAAGATTTCAAGTTAGGGAGATTTCAAGTTAGGGAGATTTCAAGTTAGGGAGCTTTCACGTTAGAGGGTTTTCAAGTTAGGGAGATTCCGAGTTAGGGAGATTTCAAGTTAGGGAGATTTCAAGTTACAAGGATTTCAAGTTAGGAAGATTTCGAGTTAGGGAAATTTCAAGTTAGGGAGATTTCAAGTTACAAGGATTTCAAGTTAGGAAGATCACGAGTTAGGGAGATTTAAAGTTAGGGAGATTTCGAGTTAGTGAGATCAGGTTAGGAAAATTTTAAGCTAGAGAGATTTCAAGTTAGATCGATTTCAAGTTGCGGAGATTTCAAGTTAGTGAGACTTCAAGTTAGGGAGCTTTCAAGTTAGGGAGATTTCGAGTTCGGAAGATTTCAAATTAGGGAGATATCAAGTTGGGGAGATTTCGAGTTAGAGAGATTTCAAGTTAGGGAGATTCCAAGTTACAGAGATTTCAAGTTAGGAAGATTTCGAGTTAGGAAGATTTCAAGTTAGGGAGATTTCAAATTAGTGAGATCAGGTTAGGAAAATTTCGAAATAGATAGATTTAGAGTTAGGGAGATTCCAAGTTAGGGAGATTTCAAGTTAGGAAGATTTCGAGTTAGGAAGATTTCAAGTTAGGGAGATTTCGAGTTAGTGAGATCAGGTTAGGAAAATTTCAAGTTAGTGAGATTTCAAGTTTGATCGATCTCAAGTTGAGGGGATTTTAAGTTAGGGAGATTTCGAGTTGGGGAGATTTCAAGTTAGGGAGATTTCAAGTTAGAGAGTTTTCAAGTTAGGGGGATTTCAAGTTAGGGAGCTTTCAAATTAGGGAGATTTCGAGTTAGGAAGATTTCAAGTTAGGGAGATTTCGAGTTGGGTAAATTTCAAGTTAGGGAGATTTCGAGTTGGGGAGATTTCAAGTTAGGGAGATTTTAAGTTACAAGGATTTCAAGTTAGGAAGATTTCGAGTTAGGGAAATTTCAAGTTACAGGGATTTTAACTAAGGGAGATTTCGAGTTAGAAAGATTTCAAGTTGGGGAGATTTCAAGTTAGGAATATTTCAAACTAGAAAAATTTCAAGTGAGGGAGATTTCAAGTTAGGGAGCTTTCAAGTTAGGGAGATTTCAAGTTAGGGAGCTTTTAAGTTACAGGGATTTCAAGTTAAGGAGATTTCAAGTTAGGGAGCTTTTAAGTTACAGGGATTTCAAGTTAGGGAGATTTCAAGTTAGGGAGAATTCGAGTTAGTGAGATTTCAACTTAAGGAGCTTTCAAGTTGGGGAGATTTCAAGTTAGAGAGTTTTCAAGTTAGGGGGATTTCAAGTTAGGGAGCTTTCAAGTTAGGGAGATTTCGAGTTAGGAATATTTCAAGTTAGGGAGATTTCGAGTTGGGTAGATTTCAAGTTAGGGAGATTTCGAGTTGGGGAGATTTCAAGTTAGGGAGCTTTCAAGTTATGGAGATTTCGAGATAGGAAGATTTCAAGTTAGGGAGATTTCAAGCTAAAGGGATTTCGAGTTAGGAAAATTTCAGGTTCGGAAAATTTCAAGGGAGATTTCAAGTTAGGGAGATTTAAAGTTACAAGGATTTCAAGTTAGGAAGATTTCGAGTTAGGGAAATTTCAAGTTAGGGAGATTTCAAATTAGGGAGATTTCAAGTTAGGGAGATTTCAAATTAAATGGATTTCAAGTTAGGAAGATCTCGAGTTAGGGAGATTTCAAATTAGGGAGATTTCGAGTTAGGAAGATTTCAAGTTAGGGAGATTTCGTGTTAGTGAGATCAGGTTAGGGAGATACCGAGTTAGGCAGATTTCAAGTTAGGGAGATTTCAAGTTACAAGGACCTCAATTTAGGAAGATTTCGAGTTAGGGAGATTTCAAGTTACAAGGATTTCAAGTTAGGAAGATTTCGAGTTAGGGAAATTTCAAGTTAGGGAGATTTCAAGTTACAGTGAATTCAAGTTAGGGAGATTTCAAGTTAGGGAGCTTTGAAGTTAGGGATATTTCGAGTTCGGAAGATGTCAAGTTAGGGAGATTTCGAGTTGGGGAGATTTCGAGCTAGGAAGATTTCAAGTTAGGGAGATTTCAAGCTAAAGGGATTTCGAGTTAGGAAAATTTCAGGTTCGGAAAATTTCAAGGGAGATTTCAAGTTAGGGAGATTTAAAGTTACAAGGATTTCAAGTTAGGAAGATTTCGAGTTAGGGAAATTTCAAGTTAGGGAGATTTCGAGTTAGGAAGATTTCAAGTTAGGGAGTTTTCGAGTTGGGGAGATTTCGAGTTAGGGAGATTTCAAGTTAGGGAGTTTTCAAGTTAGGGGGATTTCAAGTTAGGGAGATTTCGAGTTGGGGAGATTTCAAGTTAGGGAGCTTTCAAGTTATGGAGATTTCGAGCTAGGAAGATTTCAAGTTAGGGAGATTTCAAGCGAAAGGGATTTCGAGTTAGGAAAATTTCAGGTTCTTAAAATTTCAAGGGAGATTTCAAGTTAGGGAGATTTCAAGTTACAAGGATTTCAAGCTAGGAAGATTTCAAGTTAGGGAGATTTCAAGTTAGGGAGATTTCAAGCTAAAGGGATTTCGAGTTAGGAAAATTTCAGGTTCGGAAAATTTCAAGGGAGATTTCAAGTTAGGGAGATTTAAAGTCACAAGGATTTCAAGTTAGGGAGTTTTCGAGTTGGGGAGATTTCGAGTTAGGGAGATTTCAAGTTAGGGAGTTTTCAAGTTAGGGGGATTTCAAGTTAGGGAGATTTCGAGTTGGGGAGATTTCAAGTTAGGGAGCTTTCAAGTTATGGAGATTTCGAGCAAGGAAGATTTCAAGTTAGTGAGATTTCAAGCTAAAGGGATTTCGAGTTAGGAAAATTTCAGGTTCTTAAAATTTCAAGGGAGATTTCAAGTTAGGGAGATTTCAAGTTACAAGGATTTCAAGCTAGGAAGATTTCAAGTTAGGGAGATTTCAAGTTAGGGAGATTTCAAGTTAGATAGATTTCAAGTTAGGGAGATTCCGAGTTAGGGAGATTTCAAGTTAGGGAGATTTCAAGTTAGGAAGATTTCGAGTTAGGGAAATTTCAAGTTAGGGAGATTTCAAGTCACAGGGAGATCAAGTTAGGGAGATTTCGAGTTAGTGAGATCAGGTTAGGAAAATTTCAAGTTAGAGAGATTTCAAGTTGGATCGATTTCAAGTTGAGGGGATTTCAAGTTAGGGAGCTTTGAAGTTAGGGATATTTCGAGTTCGGAAGATTTCAAGTTAGGGAGATTTCGAGTTGGGGAGATTTCGAGTTAGGGAAATTTCAAGTTATGGAGATTTCAATTTACAGGGATTTCAAGTTAGGGAGATTTCAAGTTACGGGGATTTCAAGTTAGGGAGATTTCAAGTTAGGGAGATTTCAAGTTAGGGAGTTTTCAAGTTAGAGGGATTTCAAGTTAGGGAGATTCCGAGTTAGGGAGATTTCGATTTGGGAAGATTTCAAATTAGGGAGATTTCAAGTTGGCGAGATTTCGAGTTAGGGAAATTTCAGGTTAGACAAATTTCAAAGGAGCTTTTAACTTAGAGAGATTTCAAGTTAAAGAGATTTCAAGTTGGGGAGATTTCAAGTTAGAGAGTTTTCAAGTTAGGGGGATTTCAAGTTAGGGAGTTTTCAAGTTAGGGAGATTTCGAGTTAGGAAGATTTCAAGTTAGGGAGATTTCGAGTTGGGGAGATTTCAAGTTAGGGAGCTTTCAAGTTAGGGAGATTTCGAGCTAGGAAGATTTCAAGTTTGGGAGATTTCAAGCTAAAGGATTTCCAGTTAGGAAAATTTCAGGTTCGGAAAATTTCAAGGGAGATTTCAAGTTAGGGAGATTTCAAGCTACAAGGATTTCAAGTTAGGAAGATTTCGAGTTAGGAAGATTTCAAGTTGGGGAGATTTCAAGTTGAGAAGATTTCAAGCTAGAAAAATTTCAAGTTAGGGAGATTTCAAGTTAGGGAGCTTTCAAGTTAGGGAGATTTCAAGTTATGGAGCTTTTAAGTTACAGGGATTTCAAGTTAAGGAGATTTCAAGTTAGGGAGCTTTTAAGTTACAGGGATTTCAAGTTAGGGAGATTTCAAGTTAGGGAGAATTCGAGTTAGGGAGATTTCAACTTAAGGAGCTTTCAAGTTGGGGAGATTTCAAGTTAGAGAGTTCTCAAGTTAGGGGGACTTCAAGTTAGGGAGATTTCAAGTTAGGAAGATTTCGAGTTAGGAAGATTTCAAGTTAGGGAGATTTCAAATTAGGGATAATTCGAGTTAGGGAGATTTCAACTTAAGGAGCTTTCGAGTTAGGAAGATTTCAAGTTAGGGAGATTTCGAGTTGGGGAGATTTCAAGTTAGGGAGCTTTCAAGTTAGGGAGATTTCAAGTTAGGGAGCTTTCACGTTAGAGGGTTTTCAAGTTAGGGAGATTCCGAGTTAGGGAGATTTCAAGTTAGGGAGATTTCGAGTTAGTGAGATCAGGTTAGGAAAATTTCAAGTTAGTGAGATTTCAAGTTTGATCGATCTCAAGTTGAGGGGATTTTAAGTTAGGGAGATTTCGAGTTGGGGAGATTTCAAGTTAGGGAGCTTTCAAGTTAGAGAGTTTTCAAGTTAGGGGGATTTCAAGTTAGGGAGCTTTCAAGTTAGGGAGATTTCGAGTTAGGAAGATTTCAAATTAGGGAGATATCAGGTTGGGGAGATTTCGAGTTAGAGAGATTTCAAGTTAGGGAGATTCCAAGTTACAGAGATTTCAAGTTAGGAAGATTTCGAGTTAGGAAGATTTCAAGTTAGGGAGATTTCAAATTAGTGAGATCAGGTTAGGAAAATTTCGAAATAGATAGATTTCAAGTTAGGGAGATTCCAAGTTACAGAGATTTCAAGTTAGGAAGATTTCGAGTTAGGAAGATTTCAAGTTAGGGAGATTTCGAGTTAGTGAGATCAGGTTAGGAAAATTTCAAGTTAGTGAGATTTCAAGTTTGATCGATCTCAAGTTGAGGGGATTTTAAGTTAGGGAGATTTCGAGTTGGGGAGATTTCAAGTTAGGGAGCTTTCAAGTTAGAGAGTTTTCAAGTTAGGGGGATTTCAAGTTAGTGAGATCAGGTTAGGAAAATTTCAAGTTAGTGAGATTTCAAGTTTGATCGATCTCAAGTTGAGGGGATTTTAAGTTAGGGAGATTTCGAGTTGGGGAGATTTCAAGTTAGGGAGCTTTCAAGTTAGAGAGTTTTCAAGTTAGGGGGATTTCAAGTTAGGGAGCTTTCAAGTTAGGGAGATTTCGAGTTAGGAAGATTTCAAGTTAGGGAGATTTCGAGTTGGGTAGATTTCAAGTTAGGGAGATTTTGAGTTGGGGAGATTTCAAGTTAGGGAGCTTTCAAGTTATGGAGATTTCGAGCTAGGAAGATTTCAAGTTAGGGAGATTTCAAGCTAAAGGGATTTCGAGTTTGGAAAATTTCAGGTTCGGAAAATTTCAAGGGAGATTTCAAGTTAGGGAGATTTCAAGTTACAAGGATTTCAAGTTAGGAAGATTTCGAGTTAGGGAAATTTCAAGTTACAGGGATTTTAACTAAGGGAGATTTCGAGTTAGAAAGATTTCAAGTTGGGGAAATTTCAAGTTAGGAAGATTTCAAGCTAGAAAAATTTCAAGTTAGGGAGATTTCAAGTTAGGGAGCTTTCAAGTTAGGGAGATTTCAAGTTAGGGAGCTTTTAAGTTACAGGGATTTCAAGTTAAGGAGATTTCAAGTTAGGGAGCTTTTAAGTTACAGGGATTTCAAGTTAGGGAGATTTCAAGTTAGGGAGAATTCGAGTTAGTGAGATTTCAACTTAAGGAGCTTTCAAGTTGGGGAGATTTCAAGTTAGAGAGTTTTCAAGTTAGGGGGATTTCAAGTTAGGGAGCTTTCAAGTTAGGGAGATTTCAAGTTAGGAATATTTCAAGTTAGGGAGATTTCGAGTTAGGGATCTTTTAAGTTACAGGGATTTCAAGTTAGGGAGATTTCAAGTTAGGGAGAATTCGAGTTAGTGAGATTTCAACTTAAGGAGCTTTCAAGTTGGGGAGATTTCAAGTTAGAGAGATTTCAAGTTAGATCGATTTCAAGTTGCGGAGATTTCAAGTTAGGGAGACTTCAAGTTAGGGAGCTTTCAAGTTAGGGAGATTTCGAGTTCGGAAGATTTCAAATTAGGGAGATATCAAGTTGGGGAGATTTCGAGTTAGAGAGATTTCAAGTTAGGGAGATTCCAAGTTACAGAGATTTCAAGTTAGGAAGATTTCGAGTTAGGAAGATTTCAAGTTAGGGAGATTTCAAATTAGTGAGATCAGGTTAGGAAAATTTCGAAATAGATAGATTTCAAGTTAGGGAGATTCCAAGTTACAGAGATTTCAAGTTAGGAAGATTTCGAGTTAGGAAGATTTCAAGTTAGGGAGATTTCGAGTTAGTGAGATCAGGTTAGGAAAATTTCAAGTTAGTGAGATTTCAAGTTTGATCGATCTCAAGTTGAGGGGATTTTAAGTTAGGGAGATTTCGAGTTGGGGAGATTTCAAGTTAGGGAGCTTTCAAGTTAGAGAGTTTTCAAGTTAGGGGGATTTCAAGTTAGGGAGCTTTCAAGTTAGGGAGATTTCGAGTTAGGAAGATTTCAAGTTAGGGAGATTTCGAGTTGGGTAGATTTCAAGTTAGGGAGATTTTGAGTTGGGGAGATTTCAAGTTAGGGAGCTTTCAAGTTATGGAGATTTCGAGCTAGGAAGATTTCAAGTTAGGGAGATTTCAAGCTAAAGGGATTTCGAGTTTGGAAAATTTCAGGTTCGGAAAATTTCAAGGGAGATTTCAAGTTAGGGAGATTTCAAGTTACAAGGATTTCAAGTTAGGAAGATTTCGAGTTAGGGAAATTTCAAGTTACAGGGATTTTAACTAAGGGAGATTTCGAGTTAGAAAGATTTCAAGTTGGGGAGATTTCAAGTTAGGAAGATTTCAAGCTAGAAAAATTTCAAGTTAGGGAGATTTCAAGTTAGGGAGCTTTCAAGTTAGGGAGATTTCAAGTTAGGGAGCTTTTAAGTTACAGGGATTTCAAGTTAAGGAGATTTCAAGTTAGGGAGCTTTTAAGTTACAGGGATTTCAAGTTAGGGAGATTTCAAGTTAGGGAGAATTCGAGTTAGTGAGATTTCAACTTAAGGAGCTTTCAAGTTGGGGAGATTTCAAGTTAGAGAGTTTTCAAGTTAGGGGGATTTCAAGTTAGGGAGCTTTCAAGTTAGGGAGATTTCAAGTTAGGAATATTTCAAGTTAGGGAGATTTCGAGTTGGGTAGATTTCAAGTTAGGGAGATTTCGAGTTGGGGAGATTTCAAGTTAGGGAGCTTTCAAGTTAGGGAGATTTCGCGCTAGGAAGATTTCAAGTTAGGGAGATTTCAAGCTAAAGGGATTTCGAGTTAGGAAAATTTCAGGTTCGGAAAATTTCAAGGGAGATTTCAAGTTAGGGAGATTTAAAGTTACAAGGATTTCAAGTTAGGAAGATTTCGAGTTAGGGAAATTTCAAGTTAGGGAGATTTCGAGTTAGGAAGATTTCAAGTTAGGGAGTTTTCGAGTTGGGGAGATTTCGAGTTAGGGAGATTTCAAGTTAGGGAGTTTTCAAGTTAGGGGGATTTCAAGTTAGGGAGATTTCGAGTTGGGGAGATTTCAAGTTAGGGAGCTTTCAAGTTATGGAGATTTCGAGCTAGGAAGATTTCAAGTTAGGAAGATTTCAAGCTAAAGGGATTTCGAGTTAGGAAAATTTCAAGTTCTTAAAATTTCAAGGGAGATTTCAAGTTAGGGAGATTTCAAGTTACAAGGATGTCAAGCTAGGAAGATTTCAAGTTAGGGAGATTTCAAGTTAGGGAGATTTCAAGTTAGATAGATTTCAAGTTAGGGAGATTCCGAGTTAGGGAGATTTCAAGTTAGGGAGATTTCAAGTTAGGAAGATTTCGAGTTAGGGAAATTTCAAGTTGGCGAGATTTCGAGTTAGGAAAATTTCAGGTTAGACAAATTTCAAAGGAGCTTTCAACTAAGAGAGATTTCAAGTTAAGGAGATTTCAAGTTGGGAGATTTCAAGTTAGAGAGCTTTCAAGTTAGGGAGTTTTCAAGTTAAAGAGCTTTCACGTTAGGGAGATTTCGAGTTAGGAAGATTTCAAGTTAGGGAGATTTCGAGTTAGGGAGATTTCAAGTTAGGGAGCTTTCACGTTAGAGGGTTTTCAAGCTAGGGAGATTCCGAGTTAGGGAGATTTCAAGTTAGGGAGATTTCAAGTTACAAGGATTTCAAGTTAGGAAGATTTCGAGTTAGGGAAATTTCAAGTTAGGGAGATTTCAAGTTACAAGGATTTCATGTTAGGAAGATCACGAGTTAGGGAGATTTAAAGTTAGGGAGATTTCTAGTTAGTGAGATCAGGTTAGGAAAATTTTAAGCTAGAGAGATTTCAAGTTAGATCGATTTCAAGTTGCGGAGATTTCAAGTTAGGGAGACTTCAAGTTAGGGAGCTTTCAAGTTAGGGAGATTTCGAGTTCGGAAGATTTCAAATAAGGGAGATATCAAGTTGGGGAGATTTCGAGTTAGAGAGATTTCAAGTTAGGGAGATTCCAAGTTACGGAGATTTCAAGTTAGGAAGATTTCGAGTTAGGAAGATTTCAAGTTAGGGAGATTTCAAATTAGTGAGATCAGGTTAGGAAAATTTCGAAATAGATAGATTTCAAGTTAGGGAGATTCCAAGTTAGGGAGATTTCAAGTTAGGAAGATTTCGAGTTAGGAAGATTTCAAGTTAGGGAGATTTCGAGTTAGTGAGATCAGGTTAGGAAAATTTCAAGTTAGTGAGATTTCAAGTTTGATCGATCTCAAGTTGAGGGGATTTTAAGTTAGGGAGATTTCGATTTGGGGAGATTTCAAGTTTGGGAGCTTTCAAGTTAGAGAGTTTTCAAGTTAGGGGGATTTCAAGTTAGGGAGCTTTCAAGTTAGGGAGATTTCGAGTTAGGAAGATTTAAAGTTAGGGAGATTTCGAGTTGGGTAGATTTCAATTTAGGGAGATTTCGAGTTGGGGAGATTTCAAGTTAGGGAGCTTTCAAGTTATGGAGATTTCGAGCTAGGAAGATTTCAAGTTAGGAAAATTTCAAGGGAGTTTTCAAGTTAGGGAGATTTCAAGTTACAAGGATTTCAAGTTAGGAAGATTTCGAGTTAGGGAAATTTCAAGTTACAGGGATTTTAACTAAGGGAGATTTCAAGTTAGAACGATTTCAAGTTGGGGAGATTTCAAGTTAGGAAGATTTCAAGCTAGAAAAATTTCAAGTTAGGGAGATTTCAAGTTAGGGAGCTTTCAAGTTAGGGAGATTTCAAGTTAGGGAGCTTTTAAGTTACAGGGATTTCAAGTTAAGGAGATTTCAAGTTAGGGAGCTTTTAAGTTACAGGGATTTCAAGTTAGGGAGATTTCAAGTTAGGGAGAATTCGAGTTAGGGAGATTTCAACTTAAGGAGCTTTCAAGTTGGGGAGATTTCAAGTTAGAGAGTTTTCAAGTTAGGGGGATTTCAAGTTAGGGAGCTTTCAAGTTGGGGAGATTTCGAGTTAGGGAGATTTCAAGTTAAGGAGATTTCGAGTTGGGGTGATTTCAAGTTAGGGAGATTTCGAGTTGGGGAGATTTCAAGTTAGGGAGCTTTCAAGTTATGGAGATTGCGAGCTAGGAAGATTTCAAGTTAGGGAGATTTCAAGCTAAAGGGATTTCGAGTTAGGAAAATTTCAGGTTCTTAAAATTTCAAGGGAGATTTCAAGTTAGGGAGATTTCAAGTTACAAGGATTTCAAGTTAGGAAGATTTCGAGTTAGGGAAATTTCATGTTACAGGGATTTTAACTAAGGGAGATTTCGAGTTAGAAAGATTTCAAGTTGGGGAGATATCAAGTTAGGAAGATTTCAAGCTAGAAAAATTTCAAGTTAGGGAGATTTCAAGTTAGGGAGAATTCGAGTTAGGGAGATTTCAAGTTAGGGAGCTTTCAAGTTAGGAAGATTTTGAGTTCGGAAGATTTCAAGTTAGGGAGATTTCGAGTTGGGGAGATTTCAAGTTAGGGAGCTTTCAAGTTGGGGAGATTTCGAGCTGGGAAGATTTCAAGTTAGGGAGATTTCAAGCTAAAGGGATTTCGAGTTAGGAAAATTTCAGGTTCGGAAAATTTCAAGGGAGCTTTCAAGTTAGGGAGATTTCAAGTTAGGGAGCTTTTAAGTTACAGGGATTTCAAGTTAGGGAGATTTCAAGTTAGGCCGGATTTCGAGTTAGGAAGATTTCAAGTTAGGGAAATTTCAAGTTAGGGAAATTTCAAGTTAGGGAGATTTCAAGTTAGGGAGCTTTTAAGTTACAGGGATTTCAAGTTATGGAGATTTCAAGTTAGGGAGAATTCGAGTTAGGGAGATTTCAAGTTAGGGAGCTTTCAAGTTAGGGAGATTTCGAGTTAGGAAAATTTCAAGTTAGGGAGATTTCGAGTTAGGGAAATTTCAAGTTACAGGGATTTAAAGTTAGGGAGATTTCGAGTTGGGAAAATTTCAAGTTGGGAAGATTTCGAGTTGGGTAGATTTCAAGTTAGGGAGATTTTGAGTTGGGGAGATTTCAAGTTAGGGAGCTTTCAAGTTATGGAGATTTCGAGCTAGGAAGATTTCAAGTTAGGGAAATTTCAAGTTAGGGGGATTTCAAATTAAAAGGATTTCAAGTTAGGAAGATCTCGAGTTAGGGAGATTTCAAGTTAGGGAGATTTCGAGTTAGGAAGATTTCAAGTTAGGGAGATTTCGAGTTGGTGAGATCAGGTTAGGAAAATTTCAAGTTAGAGAGATTTCAAGTTGGATCAATTTCAAGTTGAGGGGATCTCAAGTTAGGGAGCTTTGAAGTTAGGGATATTTCGATTTCGGAAGATTTCAAGTTAGGGAGATTTCGAGTTGGGGAGATTTCGAGTTAGGGAAATTTCAAGTTATGGAGATTTCAATTTACAGGGATTTCAAGTTAGGGAGATTTCAAGTTACGGGGATTTCAAGTTAGGGAGATTTCAAGTTAGGGAGATTTCAAGTTAGGGAGTTTTCAAGTTAGAGGGATTTCAAGTTAGGGAGATTCCGAGTTAGGGAGATTTCGAGTTGGGAAGATTTCAAATTAGGTAGATTTCAAGTTGGTGAGATTTCGAGTTAGGGAGATTTCAGGTTAGACAAATTTCAAAGGAGCTTTTAACCTAGAGAGATTTCAAGTTAAAGAGATTTAAAGTTGGGGAGATTTCAAGTTAGAGAGTTTTCAAGTTAGGGGGATTTCAAGTTAGGGAGTTTTCAAGATAGGGAGATTTCGAGTTAGGAAGATTTCAAGTTAGGGAGATTTCGAGTTGGGGAGATTTCAAGTTAGGGAGCTTTCAAGTTAGGGAGATTTCGAGTTGGGGAGATTACTAGTTAGGGAGCTTTCAAGTTAGGGAGATTTCGAGCTAGGAAGATTTCAAGTTTGGGAGATTTCAAGCTAAAGGATTTCCAGTTATGAAAATTTCAGGTTCGGAAAATTTCAAGGGAGATTTCAAGTTAGGGAGATTTCAAGTTACAAGGATTTCAAGTTAGGAAGATTTCGAGTTAGGGAAATTTCAAGTTACAGGGATTTTAAGTTAGGGAGATTTCGAGTTAGGAAGATTTCAAGTTGGGGAGATTTCAAGTTAGGAAGATTTCAACCTAGAAAAATTTCAAGTTAGGGAGATTTCAAGTTAGGGAGCTTTCAAGTTAGGGAGATTTCAAGTTAGGGAGCTTTTAAGTTACAGGGATTTCAAGTTAAGGAGATTTCAAGTTAGGGAGCTTTTAAGTTACAGGGATTTCAAGTTAGGGAGATTTCAAGTTAGGGAGAATTCGAGTTAGGGAGATTTCAACTTAAGGAGCTTTCAAGTTGGAAAGATTTCAAGTTAGAGAGTTTCAAGTTAGGGGGATTTCAAGTTAGGGAGATTTCAAGTTAGGAAGATTTCGAGTTAGGAAGATTTCAAGTTAGGGAGATTTCAAATTAGGGAGAATTCGAGTTAGGGAGATTTCAACTTAAGGAGCTTTCGAGTTAGGAAGATTTCAAGTTAGGGAGATTTCGAGTTGGGGAGATTTCAAGTTAGGGAGCTTTCAAGTTAGGGAGCTATCACGTTAGAGGGTTTTCAAGTTAAGTAGATTCCGAGTTAAGGAGATTTCAAGTTAGGGAGATTTCAAGTTACAAGGATTTCAAGTTAGGAAGATTTCGAGTTAGGGAAATTTCAAGTTAGGGAGATTTCAAGTTACAAGGATTTCAAGTTAGGAAGGTCACGAGTTAGGGAGATTTAAAGTTAGGGAGATTTCGAGTTAGTGAGATCAGGTTAGGAAAATTTTAAGCTAGAGAGATTTCAAGTTAGATCGATTTCAAGTTGCGGAGATTTCAAGTTAGGGAGACTTCAAGTTAGGGAGCTTTCAAGTTAGAGAGATTTCGAGTTCGGAAGATTTCAAATTAGGGAGATATCAAGTTGGGGAGATTTCGAGTTAGAGAGATTTCAAGTTAGGGAGATTCCAAGTTACAGAGATTTCAAGTTAGGAAGATTTCGAGTTAGGAAGATTTCAAGTTAGGGAGATTTCGAGTTGGGTAGATTTCAAGTTAGGGAGATTTCGAGTTGGGGAGATTTCAAGTTAGGGAGCTTTCAAGTTAGAGAGTTTTCAAGTTACTGGGATTTCAAGTTAGGGAGCTTTCAAATTAGGGAGATTTCAAGTTAGGGAGCTTTTAAGTTACAGGGATTTCAAGTTAGGGAGATTTCAAGTTAGGCCGGATTTCGAGTTAGGAAGATTTCAAGTTAGGGAAATTTCAAGTTAGGGAAATTTCAAGTTAGGGAGATTTCAAGTTAGGGAGCTTTTAAGTTACAGGGATTTCAAGTTATGGAGATTTCAAGTTAGGGAGAATTCGAGTTAGGGAGATTTCAAGTTAGGGAGCTTTCAAGTTAGGGAGATTTCGAGTTAGGAAAATTTCAAGTTAGGGAGATTTCGAGTTAGGGAAATTTCAAGTTACAGGGATTTAAAGTTAGGGAGATTTCGAGTTGGGAAAATTTCAAGTTGGGAAGATTTCGAGTTGGGTAGATTTCAAGTTAGGGAGATTTTGAGTTGGGGAGATTTCAAGTTAGGGAGCTTTCAAGTTATGGAGATTTCGAGCTAGGAAGATTTCAAGTTAGGGAAATTTCAAGTTAGGGGGATTTCAAATTAAAAGGATTTCAAGTTAGGAAGATCTCGAGTTAGGGAGATTTCAAGTTAGGGAGATTTCGAGTTAGGAAGATTTCAAGTTAGGGAGATTTCGAGTTAGTGAGATCAGGTTAGGAAAATTTCAAGTTAGAGAGATTTCAAGTTGGATCAATTTCAAGTTGAGGGGATCTCAAGTTAGGGAGCTTTGAAGTTAGGGATATTTCGATTTCGGAAGATTTCAAGTTAGGGAGATTTCGAGTTGGGGAGATTTCGAGTTAGGGAAATTTCAAGTTATGGAGATTTCAATTTACAGGGATTTCAAGTTAGGGAGATTTCAAGTTACGGGGATTTCAAGTTAGGGAGATTTCAAGTTAGGGAGATTTCAAGTTAGGGAGTTTTCAAGTTAGAGGGATTTCAAGTTAGGGAGATTCCGAGTTAGGGAGATTTCGAGTTGGGAAGATTTCAAATTAGGTAGATTTCAAGTTGGCGAGATTTCGAGTTAGGGAGATTTCAGGTTAGACAAATTTCAAAGGAGCTTTTAACCTAGAGAGATTTCAAGTTAAAGAGATTTAAAGTTGGGGAGATTTCAAGTTAGAGAGTTTTCAAGTTAGGGGGATTTCAAGTTAGGGAGTTTTCAAGATAGGGAGATTTCGAGTTAGGAAGATTTCAAGTTAGGGAGATTTCGAGTTGGGGAGATTTCAAGTTAGGGAGCTTTCAAGTTAGGGAGATTTCGAGTTGGGGAGATTACTAGTTAGGGAGCTTTCAAGTTAGGGAGATTTCGAGCTAGGAAGATTTCAAGTTTGGGAGATTTCAAGCTAAAGGATTTCCAGTTATGAAAATTTCAGGTTCGGAAAATTTCAAGGGAGATTTCAAGTTAGGGAGATTTCAAGTTACAAGGATTTCAAGTTAGGAAGATTTCGAGTTAGGGAAATTTCAAGTTACAGGGATTTTAAGTTAGGGAGATTTCGAGTTAGGAAGATTTCAAGTTGGGGAGATTTCAAGTTAGGAAGATTTCAAGCTAGAAAAATTTCAAGTTAGGGAGATTTCAAGTTAGGGAGCTTTCAAGTTAGGGAGATTTCAAGTTAGGGAGCTTTTAAGTTACAGGGATTTCAAGTTAAGGAGATTTCAAGTTAGGGAGCTTTTAAGTTACAGGGATTCCAAGTTAGGGAGATTTCAAGTTAGGGAGAATTCGAGTTAGGGAGATTTCAACTTAAGGAGCTTTCAAGTTGGAAAGATTTCAAGTTAGAGAGTTTCAAGTTAGGGGGATTTCAAGTTAGGGAGATTTCAAGTTAGGAAGATTTCGAGTTAGGAAGATTTCAAGTTAGGGAGATTTCAAATTAGGGAGAATTCGAGTTAGGGAGATTTCAACTTAAGGAGCTTTCGAGTTAGGAAGATTTCAAGTTAGGGAGATTTCGAGTTGGGGAGATTTCAAGTTAGGGAGCTTTCAAGTTAGGGAGCTTTCACGTTAGAGGGTTTTCAAGTTAGGTAGATTCCGAGTTAAGGAGATTTCAAGTTAGGGAGATTTCAAGTTACAAGGATTTCAAGTTAGGAAGATTTCGAGTTAGGGAAATTTCAAATTAGGGAGATTTCAAGTTACAAGGATTTCAAGTTAGGAAGGTCACGAGTTAGGGAGATTTAAAGTTAGGGAGATTTCGAGTTAGTGAGATCAGGTTAGGAAAATTTTAAGCTAGAGAGATTTCAAGTTAGATCGATTTCAAGTTGCGGAGATTTCAAGTTAGGGAGACTTCAAGTTAGGGAGCTTTCAAGTTAGAGAGATTTCGAGTTCGGAAGATTTCAAATTAGGGAGATATCAAGTTGGGGAGATTTCGAGTTAGAGAGATTTCAAGTTAGGGAGATTCCAAGTTACAGAGATTTCAAGTTAGGAAGATTTCGAGTTAGGAAGATTTCAAGTTAGGGAGATTTCGAGTTGGGTAGATTTCAAGTTAGGGAGATTTCGAGTTGGGGAGATTTCAAGTTAGGGAGCTTTCAAGTTAGAGAGTTTTCAAGTTACTGGGATTTCAAGTTAGGGAGCTTTCAAGTTAGGGAGATTTCGAGTTAGGAAGATTTCAAGTTAGGGAGATTTCGAGTTGGGTAGATTTCAAGTTAGGGAGATTTCGAGTTGGGGAGATTTCAAGTTAGGGAGCTTTCAAGTTATGGAGATTTCGAGCTAGGAAGATTTCAGGTTAGGGAGATTTCAAGCTAAAGGGATTTCGAGTTTGGAAAATTTCAGGTTCGGAAAATTTCAAGGGAGATTTCAAGTTAGGGAGATTTCAAGTTACAAGGATTTCAAGTTAGGAAGATTTCGAGTTAGTGAAATTTCAAGTTACAGGGATTTTAACTAAGGGAGATTTCGAGTTACAAAGATTTCAAGTTAGGGAGATTTCAAGTTAGGAAGATTTCAAGCTAGAAAAATTTCAAGTTAGGGAGATTTCAAGTTAGGGAGCTTTCAAGTTAGGGAGATTTCAAGTTAGGGAGCTTTTAAGTTACAGGGATTTCAAGTTAAGGAGATTTCAAGTTAGGGAGCTTTTAAGTTACAGGGATTTCAAGTTAGGGAGATTTCAAGTTAGGGACAATTCGAGTTAGGGAGATTTCAACTTAAGGAGCTTTCAAGTTGGGGAGATTTCAAGTTAGAGAGTTTTCAAGTTAGGGGGATTTCAAGTTAGGGAGCTTTCAAGTTAGGGAGATTTCGAGTTAGGAATATTTCAAGTTAGGGAGATTTCGAGTTGGGTAGATTTCAAGTTAGGGAGATTTCGAGTTGGGGAGATTTCAAGTTAGGGAGCTTTCAAGTTATGGAGATTTCGAGCTAGGAAGATTTCAAGTTAGGGAGATTTCAAGCTAAAGGGATTTCGAGTTAGGAAAATTTCAGGTTCGGAAAATTTCAAGGGATATTTCAAGTTAGGGAGATTTAAAGTTACAAGGATTTCAAGTTAGGAAGATTTCGAGTTAGGGAAATTTCAAGTTAGGGAGATTTCGAGTTAGGAAGATTTCAAGTTAGGGAGTTTTCGAGTTGGGGAGATTTCGAGTTAGGGAGATTTCAAATTAGGGAGTTTTCAAGTTAGGGGGATTTCAAGTTAGGGAGATTTCGAGTTGGGGAGATTTCAAGTTAGGGAGCTTTCAAGTTATGGAGATTTCGAGCTAGGAAGATTTCAAGTTAGGGAGATATCAAGCTAAAGGGATTTCGAGTTAGGAAAATTTCAGGTTCTTAAAATTTCAAGGGAGATTTCAAATTAGGGAGATTTCAAGTTACAAGGATTTCAAGCTAGGAAGATTTCAAGTTAGGGTGATTTCAAGTTAGGGAGATTTCAAGCTAAAGGGATTTCGAGTTAGGAAAATTTCAGGTTCGGAAAATTTCAAGGGAGATTTCAAGTTAGGGAGATTTAAAGTTACAAGGATTTCAAGTTAGGAAGATTTCGAGTTAGGGAAATTTCAAGCTAGGGAGATTTCGAGTTAGGAAGATTTCAAGTTAGGGATTTTTCGAGTTGGGGAGATTTCGAGTTAGGGAGATTTCAAGTTAGGGAGCTTTCAAGTTAGAGAGTTTTCGAGTTCGGAAGATTTCAAATTAGGAAGATATCAAGTTGGGGAGATTTCGAGTTAGAGAGATTTCAAGTTAGGGAGATTCCAAGTTAGGGAGAATTCAAGTTAGGGAGATTTCAAGTTAGATAGATTTCAAGTTAGGGAGATTCCGAGTTAGGGAGATTTCAAGTTAGGGAGATTTCAAGTTAGGAAGATTTCGAGTTAGGGAAATTTCAAGTTGGCGAGATTTCGAGTTAGGAAAATTTCAGGTTAGACAAATTTCAAAGGAGCTTTCAACTAAGAGAGATTTCAAGTTAAGGAGATTTCAAGTTGGGAGATTTCAAGTTAGAGAGCTTTCAAGTTAGGGAGTTTTCAAGTTAGAGAGCTTTCAAGTTAGGGAGATTTCGAGTTAGGAAGATTTCAAGTTAGGGAGATTTCGAGTTAGGGAGATTTCAAGTTAGGGAGCTTTCACGTTAGAGGGTTTTCAAGTTAGGGAGATTCCGACTTAGGGAGATTTCAAGTTAGGGAGATTTCAAGTTACAAGGATTTCAAGTTAGGAAGATTTCGAGTTAGGGAAATTTCAAGTTAGGGAGATTTCAAGTTACAAGGATTTCATGTTAGGAAGATCACGAGTTAGGGAGATTTAAAGTTAGGGAGATTTCGAGTTAGTGAGATCAGGTTAGGAAAATTTTAAGCTAGAGAGATTTCAAGTTAGATCGATTTCAAGTTGCGGAGATTTCAAGTTAGGGAGACTTCAAGTTAGGGAGCTTTCAAGTTAGGGAGATTTCGAGTTCGGAAGATTTCAAGTAAGGGAGATATCAAGTTGGGGAGATTTCGAGTTAGAGAGATTTCAAGTTAGGGAGATTCCAAGTTACGGAGATTTCAAGTTAGGAAGATTTCGAGTTAGGAAGATTTCAAGTTAGGGAGATTTCAAATTAGTGAGATCAGGTTAGGAAAATTTCAAGTTAGTGAGATTTCAAGTTTGATCGATCTCAAGTTGAGGGGATTTTAAGTTAGGGAGATTTCGATTTGGGGAGATTTCAAGTTAGGGAGCTTTCAAGTTAGAGAGTTTTCAAGTTAGGGGGATTTCAAGTTAGGGAGCTTTCAAGTTGGGGAGATTTCGAGTTAGGAAAATTTCAAGTTAAGGAGATTTTGAGTTGGGGTGATTTCAAGTTAGGGAGATTTCGAGTTGGGGAGATTTCAAGTTAGGGAGCTTTCAAGTTATGGAGATTTCGAGCTAGGAAGATTTCAAGTTAGGAAAATTTCAGGTTCGGAAAATTTCAAGGGAGATTTCAAGTTAGGGAGATTTCAAGTTACAAGGATTTCAAGTTAGGAAGATTTCGAGTTAGGGAAATTTCAAGTTACAGGGATTTTAACTAAGGGAGATTTCAAGTTAGAACGATTTCAAGTTGGGGAGATTTCAAGTTAGGAAGATTTCAAGCTAGAAAAATTTCAAGTTAGGGAGATTTCAAGTTAGGGAGCTTTCAAGTTAGGGAGATTTCAAGTTAGGGAGCTTTTAAGTTACAGGGATTTCAAGTTAAGGAGATTTCAAGTTAGGGAGCTTTTAAGTTACAGGGATTTCAAGTTAGGGAGAATTCGAGTTAGGGAGATTTCAACTTAATTAGCTTTCAAGTTGGGGAGATTTCAAGTTAGAGAGTTTTCAAGTTAGGGGGATTTCAAGTTAGGGAGCTTTCAAGTTGGGGAGATTTCGAGTTAGGAAGATTTCAAGTTAAGGAGATTTCGAGTTGGGGTGATTTCAAGTTAGGGAGATTTCGAGTTGGGGAGATTTCAAGTTAGGGAGCTTTCAAGTTATGGAGATTTCGAGCTAGGAAGATTTCAAGTTAGGGAGATTTCAAGCTAAAGGGATTTCGAGTTAGGAAAATTTCAGGTTCTTAAAATTTCAAGGGAGATTTCAAGTTAGGGAGATTTCTTGTTACAAGGATTTCAAGTTAGGAAGATTTCGAGTTAGGGAAATTTCAAGTTACAGGGATTTTAACTAAGGGAGATTTCGAGTTAGAAAGATTTCAAGTTGGGGAGATATCAAGTTAGGAAGATTTCAAGCTAGAAAAATTTCAAGTTAGGGAGATTTCAAGTTAGGGAGCTTTCAAGTTAGGGAGATTTCAAGTTAGGGAGCTTTTAAGTTACAGGGATTTCAAGTTAGGGAGATTTCAAGTTAGGGAGAATTCGAGTTAGGGAGATTTCAAGTTAGGGAGCTTTCAAGTTAGGGAGATTTCGAGTTAGGAAAATTTCAAGTTAGGGAGATTTCGAGTTAGGGAAATTTCAAGTTACAGGGATTTAAAGTTAGGGAGATTTCGAGTTGGGAAAATTTCAAGTTGGGAAGATTTCGAGTTAGGAAAATTTCAGGTTCGGAAAATTTCAAGGGAGATTTCAAGTTAGGGAGATTTCAAGTTACAAGGATTTCAAGTTAGGAAGATTTCGAGTTAGGGAAATTTCAAGTTAGGGGGATTTCAAATTAAAAGGATTTCAAGTTAGGAAGATCTCGAGTTAGGGAGATTTCAAGTTAGGGAGATTTCGAGTTAGGAAGATTTCAAGTTAGGGAGATTTCGAGTTAGTGAGATCAGGTTAGGAAAATTTCAAGTTAGAGAGATTTTAAGTTGGATCGATTTCAAGTTGAGGGGATTTCAAGTTAGGGAGCTTTGAAGTTAGGGATATTTCGAGTTCGGAAGATTTCAAGTTAGGGAGATTTCGAGTTGGGGAGATTTCGAGTTAGGGAAATTTCAAGTTATGGAGATTTCAATTTACAGGGATTTCAAGTTAGGGAGATTTCAAGTTACGGGGATTTCAAGTTAGGGAGATTTCAAGTTAGGGAGATTTCAAGTTAGGGAGTTTTCAAGTTTGAGGGATTTCAAGTTAGGGAGATTCCGAGTTAGGGAGATTTCGAGTTGGGAAGATTTCAAATTAGGGAGATTTCAAGTTGGCGAGATTTCGAGTTAGGGAAATTTCAGGTTAGACAAATTTCAAAGGAGCTTTTAACTTAGAGAGATTTCAAGTTGGGGAGATTTCAAGTTAGAGAGTTTTCAAGTTAGGGGGATTTCAAGTTAGGGAGTTATCAAGTTAGGAAGATTTCAAGCTAGAAAAATTTCAAGTTAGGGAGATTTCAAGTTAGGGAGCTTTCAAGTTAGGGAGATTTCAAGTTAGGGAGCTTTTAAGTTACAGGGATTTCAAGTTAGGGAGATTTCAAGTTAGGGAGAATTCGAGTTAGGGAGATTTCAAGTTAGGGAGCTTTCAAGTTAGGGAGATTTCGAGTTAGGAAAATTTCAAGTTAGGGAGATTTCGAGTTAGGGAAATTTCAAGTTACAGGGATTTAAAGTTAGGGAGATTTCGAGTTGGGAAAATTTCAAGTTGGGAAGATTTCGAGTTAGGAAAATTTCAGGTTCGGAAAATTTCAAGGGAGATTTCAAGTTAGGGAGATTTCAAGTTACAAGGATTTCAAGTTAGGAAGATTTCGAGTTAGGGAAATTTCAAGTTAGGGGGATTTCAAATTAAAAGGATTTCAAGTTAGGAAGATCTCGAGTTAGGGAGATTTCAAGTTAGGGAGATTTCGAGTTAGGAAGATTTCAAGTTAGGGAGATTTCGAGTTAGTGAGATCAGGTTAGGAAAATTTCAAGTTAGAGAGATTTTAAGTTGGATCGATTTCAAGTTGAGGGGATTTCAAGTTAGGGAGCTTTGAAGTTAGGGATATTTCGAGTTCGGAAGATTTCAAGTTAGGGAGATTTCGAGTTGGGGAGATTTCGAGTTAGGGAAATTTCAAGTTATGGAGATTTCAATTTACAGGGATTTCAAGTTAGAGAGATTTCAAGTTACGGGGATTTCAAGTTAGGGAGATTTCAAGTTAGGGAGATTTCAAGTTAGGGAGTTTTCAAGTTAGAGGGATTTCAAGTTAGGGAGGTTCCGAGTTAGGGAGATTTCGAGTTGGGAAGATTTCAAATTAGGGAGATTTCAAGTTGGCGAGATTTCGAGTTAGGGAAATTTCAGGTTAGACAAATTTCAAAGGAGCTTTTAACTTAGAGAGATTTCAAGTTGGGGAGATTTCAAGTTAGAGAGTTTTCAAGTTAGGGGGATTTCAAGTTAGGGAGTTTTCAAGTTAGGGAGATTTCGAGTTCGGAAGATTTCAAGTTAGGGAGATTTCGAGTTGGGGAGATTTCAAGTTAGGGAGCTTTCAAGTTAGGGAGATTTCGAGTTGGGGAGATTTCAAGTTAGGGAGCTTTCAAGTTAGGGAGATTTCGAGATAGGAAGATTTCAAGTTTGGGAGATTTCAAGCTAAAGGATTTCCAGTTAGGAAAATTTCAGGTTCGGAAAATTTCAAGGGAGATTTCAAGTTAGGGAGATTTCAATTTACAAGGATTTCAAGTTAGGAAGATTTCGAGTTAGGGAAATTTCAAGCTAGGGAGATTTCAAGTTACAAGGATTTCAAGTTAGGAAGATCACGAGTTAAGGAGATTTAAAGTTAGGGAGATTTCGAGTTAGTGAGATCAGGTTAGGAAAATTTCAAGTTAGTGAGATTTCAAGTTTGATCGATCTCAAGTTGAGGGGATTTTAAGTTAGGGAGATTTCGAGTTGGGGAGATTTCAAGTTAGGGAGCTTTTAAGTTAGAGAGTTTTCAAGTTAGGGGGATTTCAAGTTAGGGAGCTTTCAAGTTGGGGAGATTTCGAGTTAGGAAGATTTCAAGTTAGGGAGATTTCGAGTTGGGTAGATTTCAAGTTAGGGAGATTTCGAGTTGGGGAGATTTCAAGTTAGGGAGCTTTCAAGTTATGGAGATTTCGAGCTAGGAAGATTTCAAGTTAGGAAAATTTCAAGCTAAAAGCATTTCGAGTTAGGAAAATTTCAGGTTCGGAAAATTTCAAGGGAGATTTCAAGTTAGGGAGATTTCAAGTTACAAGGATTTCAAGTTAGGAAGATTTCGAGTAAGGGAAATTTCAAGTTACAGGGATTTTAACTAAGGGAGATTTCGAGTTAGAAAGATTTCAAGTTGGGGAGATTTCAAGTTAAGAAGATTTCAAGCTAGAAAAATTTCAAGTTAGGGAGATTTCAAGTTAGGGAGCTTTCAAGTTAGGGAGATTTCAAGTTAGGGAGCTTTTAAGTTACAGGGATTTCAAGTTAAGGAGATTTCAAGTTATGGAGCTTTTAAGTTACAGGGATTTCAAGTTAGGGAGATTTCAAGTTGGGGAGAATTCGAGTTAGGGAGATTTCAACTTAAGGAGCTTTCAAGTTGGGGAGATTTCAAGTTAGAGAGTTTTCAAGTTAGGGGGATTTCAAGTTAGGGAGATTTCAAGTTATGGAGATTTCGAGCTAGGAAGATTTCAAGTTAGGGAGATTTCAAGCTAAAGGGATTTCGAGTTAGGAAAATTTCAGGTTCTTAAAATTTCAAGGGAGATTTCAAGTTAGGGAGATTTCAAGTTACAAGGATTTCAAGTTAGGAAGATTTCGAGTTAGGGAAATTTCAAGTTACAGTGATTTTAACTAAGGAAGATTTCGAGTTAGAAAGATTTCAAGTTGGGGAGATATCAAGTTAGGAAGATTTCAAGCTAGAAAAATTTCAAGTTAGGGAGATTTCAAGTTAGGGAGCTTTCAAGTTAGGGAGATTTCAAGTTAGGGAGCTTTTAAGTTACAGGAATTTCAAGTTAGGGAGATTTCAAGTTAGGGAGCTTTTAAGTTACAGGGATTTCAAATTAGGGAGATTTCAAGTTAGGGAGAATTCGTGTTAGGGAGATTTCAAGTTAGGGAGCTTTCAAGTTAGGGAGATTTCGAGTTCGGAAGATTTCAAGTTAGGGAGATTTCGAGTTGGGAAGATTTCAAGTTGGGAAGATTTCGAGTTAAGAAAATTTCAAGTTAGGAAAATTTCAAGTTATTGAGATTTCAAGTTAGATCGAATTCAAGTTGAGGAGATTTCAAGTTAGGGTGATTTCAAGTTAGGGAGCTTTCAAGTTAGGGAGATTTCGAACTAAGAAGATTTCAAGTTAGGGAGATTTCAAGCTAAAGGGATTTCGATTTAGGAAAATTTCAGGTTCGGAAAATTTCAAGGGAGATTTCAAGTTAGGGAGATTTCAAGTTACAAGGATTTAAAGTTAGGAAGATTTCGAGTTAGGGAAATTTCAAGTTACAGGGATTTTAACTAAGGGAGATTTCGAGTTAGAAAGATTTCAAGTTGGGGAGATTTCAAGTTAGGAAGATTTCAAGCTAGAAAAATTTCAAGTTAGGGAGATTTCAAGTTAGGGAGCTTTCAAGTTAGGGAGATTTCAAGTTAGGGAGCTTTTAAGTTACAGGGATTTCAAGTTAGGGAGATTTCAAGTTAGGGAGCTTTTAAGTTACAGGGATTTCAAGTTAGGGAGATTTCAAGTTAGGGAGAATTCGAGTTAGGGAGATTTCAAGTTAGGGAGCTTTCAAGTTGGGGAGATTTCAAGTTAGAGGGTTTTCAAGTTAGGGGGATTTCAAGTTAGGGAGATTTCAAGTTAGGGAGAATTCGAGTTAGGGAGATTTCAAGTTAGGGAGCTTTCATGTTAGGGAGATTTCGAGTTCGGAAGATTTCAAGTTAGGGAGATTTCGAGTTAGGGAAATTTCAAGTTACAGGGATTTAAAGTTAGGGAGATTTCGAGTTGGGAAAATTTCAAGTTGGGAAGATTTCGAGTTAAGAAAATTTCAAGCTAGAAAAATTTCAAGTTAGGGAGAATTCAAGTTAGGGAGCTTTCAAGTTACTTATATTTCGAGTTCGGAAGATTTCAAGTTAGGGAGATTTAGAATTAGGAAGATTTCAAGTTGGGTAGATTTTAAGTTAGGGAGCTTTCAAGTTAGATAGATTTCGAGTTGGGAAGATTTCAAATTAGGGAGATTTCAAGTTGGCGAGATTTCGAGTTAGGAAAATTTCAGGTTAGACAAATTTCAAAGGAGCTTTTAACTTAGAGAGATTTCAAGTTAAGGAGATTTCAAGTTGGGGAGATTTCAAGTTAGAGAGGTTTCAAGTTAGGGGGATTTCAAGTTAGGGAGCTTTCAAGTTAGGGAGATTTCGAGTTAGGAAGATTTCAAGTTAGGGAGATTTCAAGCTAAAGGGATTTCGAGTTAGGAAAATTTCAGGTTCGGAAAATTTCAAGGGAGATTTCAAGTTAGGGAGATTTCAAGTTACAAAGATTTCAAGTTAGGAAGATTTCGAGTTAGGGAAATTTCAAGTTACAGGAATTTTAAGTTAGGGAGATTTCGAGTTAGAAAGATTTCAAGTTGGGGAGATTTCAAGTTAGGAAGATTTCAAGCTAGAAAAATTTCAAGTTAGGGAGATTTCAAGTTAGGGAGCTTTCAAGTTAGGGAGATTTCAAGTTAGGGAGCTTTTAAGTTACAGGGATTTCAAGTTAGGGAGATTTCAAGTTAGGCCGGATTTCGAGTTAGGAAGATTTCAAGTTAGGGAAATTTCAAGTTAGGGAAATTTCAAGTTAGGAAGATTTCAAGTTAGGGAGCTTTCAAGTTACAGGGATTTCAAGTTAGGGAGATTTCAAGTTAGGGAGAATTCGAGTTAGGGAGATTTCAAGTTAGGGGGCTTTCAAGTTAGGGAGATTTCGAGTTCGGAAGATTTCAAGTTAGGGAGATTTCGAGTTAAGAAAATTTCAGGTTAGGAAAATTTCAAGTTATTGAGATTTCAAGTTAGATCGAATTCAAGTTGAGGAGATTTCAAGTTAGGGTGATTTCAAGTTAGGGAGCTTTCAAGTTAGGGAGATTTCGATCTAAGAAGATTTCAAGTTAGGGAGATTTCAAGCTAAAGGGATTTCGATTTAGGAAAATTTCAGGTTCGGAAAATTTCAAGGGAGCTTTCAAGTTAGGGAGATTTCAAGTTAGGGAGCTTTTAAGTTACAGGGATTTCAAGTTAGGGAGATTTCAAGTTAGGGAGCTTTTAAGTTACAGGGATTTCAAGTTAGGGAGATTTCAAGTTAGGGAGAATTCGAGTTAGGGAGATTTCAAGTTAGGGAGCTTTCAAGTTAGGGAGATTTCGAGTTAGGAAAATTTCAAGTTAGGGAGATTTCGAGTTAGGGAAATTTCAAGTTACAGGGATTTCAAGTTAGGGAGATTTCGAGTTGGGAAAATTTCAAGTTGGGAAGATTTCGAGTTAGGAAAATTTCAGGTTCGGAAAATTTCAAGGGAGATTTCAAGTTAGGGAGATTTCAAGTTAGGGAGATTTCAAGTTAGGGAGCTTTTAAGTTACAGGGATTTCAAGTTAGGGAGATTTCAAGTTAGGGAGCTTTTAAGTTACAGGGATTTCAAGTTAGGGAGATTTCAAGTTAGGGAGAATTCGAGTTAGGGAGATTTCAAGTTAGGGAGCTTTCAAGTTGGGGAGATTTCAAGTTAGAGGGTTTTCAAGTTAGGGAGATTTCAAGCTAAAGGGATTTCGATTTAGGAAAATTTCAGGTTCGGAAAATTTCAAGGGAGCTTTCAAGTTAGGGAGATTTCAAGTTAGGGAAATTTCAAGTTACAGGGATTTAAAGTTAGGGAGATTTCGAGTTGGGAAAATTTCAAGTTGGGAAGATTTCGAGTTAAGAAAATTTCAAGCTAGAAAAATTTCAAGTTAGGGAGAATTCAAGTTAGGGAGCTTTCAAGTTACGGATATTTCGAGTTCGGAAGATTTCAAGTTAGGGAGATTTCGAGTTAGGGAAATTTCAAGTTACAGGGATTTAAAGTTAGGGAGATTTCGAGTTGGGAAAATTTCAAGTTGGGAAGATTTCGAGTTAAGAAAATTTCAAGCTAGAAAAATTTCAAGTTAGGGAGAATTCAAGTTAGGGAGCTTTCAAGTTACGGATATTTCGAGCTCGGAAGATTTCAAGTTAGGGAGATTTAGAGTTAGGAAGATTTCAAGTTGGGTAGATTTTAAGTTAGGGAGCTTTCAAGTTAGATAGATTTCGAGTTGGGAAGATTTCAAATTAGGGAGATTTCAAGTTGGCGAGATTTCGAGTTATGAAAATTTCAGGTTAGACAAATTTCAAAGGAGCTTTTAACTTAGAGAGATTTCAAGTTAAGGAGATTTCAAGTTGGGGAGATTTCAAGTTAGAGAGTTTTCAAGTTAGGGGGATTTCAAGTTAGGGAGCTTTCAAGTTGGGGAGATTTCGAGTTAGGAAGATTTCAAGTTAAGGAGATTTCGAGTTGGGGTGATTTCAAGTTAGGGAGATTTCGAGTTGGGGAGATTTCAAGTTAGGGAGCTTTCAAGTTATGGAGATTTCGAGCTAGGAAGATTTCAAGTTAGGGAGATTTCAAGCTAAAGGGATTTCGAGTTAGGAAAATTTCAGGTTCTTAAAATTTCAAGGGAGATTTCAAGTTAGGGAGATTTCAAGTTACAAGGATTTCAAGTTAGGAAGACTTCGAGTTAGGGAAATTTCAAGTTACAGGGATTTTAACTAAGGGAGATTTCGAGTTAGAAAGATTTCAAGTTGGGGAGATATCAAGTTAGGAAGATTTCAAGCTAGAAAAATTTCAAGTTAGGGAGATTTCAAGTTAGGGAGCTTTCAAGTTAGGGAGATTTCAAGTTAGGGAGCTTTTAAGTTACAGGGATTTCAAGTTAGGGAGATTTCAAGTTAGGGAGAATTCGAGTTAGGGAGATTTCAAGTTAGGGAGCTTTCAAGTTAGGGAGATTTCGAGTTAGGAAAATTTCAAGTTAGGGAGATTTCGAGTTAGGGAAATTTCAAGTTACAGGGATTTAAAGTTAGGGAGATTTCGAGTTGGGAAAATTTCAAGTTGGGAAGATTTCGAGTTAGGAAAATTTCAGGTTCGGAAAATTTCAAGGGAGATTTCAAGTTAGGGAGATTTCAAGTTACAAGGATTTCAAGTTAGGAAGATTTCGAGTTAGGGAAATTTCAAGTTAGGGGGATTTCAAATTAAAAGGATTTCAAGTTAGGAAGATCTCGAGTTAGGGAGATTTCAAGTTAGGGAGATTTCGAGTTAGGAAGATTTCAAGTTAGGGAGATTTCGAGTTAGTGAGATCAGGTTAGGAAAATTTCAAATTAGAGAGATTTTAAGTTGGATCGATTTCAAGTTGAGGGGATTTCAAGTTAGGGAGCTTTGAAGTTAGGGATATTTCGAGTTCGGAAGATTTCAAGTTAGGGAGATTTCGAGTTGGGGAGATTTCGAGTTAGGGAAATTTCAAGTTATGGAGATTTCAATTTACAGGGATTTCAAGTTAGGGAGATTTCAAGTTACGGGGATTTCAAGTTAGGGAGATTTCAAGTTAGGGAGATTTCAAGTTAGGGAGTTTTCAAGTTAGGGAGATTTCGAGTTAGGAAGATTTCAAGTTAGGGAGATTTCGAGTTGGGGAGATTTCAAGTTAGGGAGCTTTCAAGTTAGGGAGATTTCGAGTTGGGGAGATTTCAAGTTAGGGAGCTTTCAAGTTAGGGAGATTTCGAGCTAGGAAGATTTCAAGTTTGGGAGATTTCAAGCTAAAGGATTTCCAGTTAGGAAAATTTCAGGTTCGGAAAATTTCAAGGGAGATTTCAAGTTAGGGAGATTTCAAGTTACAAGGATTTCAAGTTAGGAAGATTTCGAGTTAGGGAAATTTCAAGCTAGGGAGATTTCAAGTTACAAGGATTTCAAGTTAGGAAGATCACGAGTTAAGGAGATTTAAAGTTAGGGAGATTTCGAGTTAGTGAGATCAGGTTAGGAAAATTTCAAGTTAGTGAGATTTCAAGTTTGATCGATCTCAAGTTGAGGGGATTTTAAGTTAGGGAGATTTCGAGTTGGGGAGATTTCAAGTTAGGGAGCTTTCAAGTTAGAGAGTTTTCAAGTTAGGGGGATTTCAAGTTAGGGAGCTTTCAAGTTAGGGAGATTTCGAGTTAGGAAGATTTCAAGTTAGGGAGATTTCGAGTTGGGTAGATTTCAAGTTAGGGAGATTTCGAGTTGGGGAGATTTCAAGTTAGGGAGCTTTCAAGTTATGGAGATTTCGAGCTAGGAAGATTTCAAGTTAGGAAGATTTCAAGCTAAAAGCATTTCGAGTTAGGAAAATTTCAGGTTCGGAAAATTTCAAGGGAGATTTCAAGTTAGGGAGATTTCAAGTTACAAGGATTTCAAGTTAGGAAGATTTCGAGTAAGGGAAATTTCAAGTTACAGGGATTTTAACTAAGGGAGATTTCGAGTTAGAAAGATTTCAAGTTGGGGAGATTTCAAGTTAGGAAGATTTCAAGCTAGAAAAATTTCAAGTTAGGGAGATTTCAAGTTAGGGAGCTTTCAAGTTAGGGAGATTTCAAGTTAGGGAGCTTTTAAGTTACAGGGATTTCAAGTTAAGGAGATTTCAATTTATGGAGCTTTTAAGTTACAGGGATTTCAAGTTAGGGAGATTTCAAGTTAGGGAGAATTCGAGTTAGGGAGATTTCAACTTAAGGAGCTTTCAAGTTGGGGAGATTTCAAGTTAGAGAGTTTTCAAGTTAGGGGGATTTCAAGTTAGGGAGATTTCAAGTTAGGGAGATTTCGAGTTGGGAAGATTTCAAGTTAAGGAGATTTCGAGTTGGGGTGATTTCAAGTTAGGGAGATATCGAGTTGGGGAGATTTCAAGTTAGGGATCTTTCAAGTTATGGAGATTTCGAGCTAGGAAGATCTCAAGTTAGGGAGATTTCAAGCTAAAGGGATTTCGAGTTAGGAAAATTTCAGGTTCTTAAAATTTCAAGGGAGATTTCAAGTTAGGGAGATTTCAAGTTACAAGGATTTCAAGTTAGGAAGATTTCGAGTTAGGGAAATTTCAAGTTACAGTGATTTTAACTAAGGAAGATTTCGAGTTAGAAAGATTTCAAGTTGGGGAGATATCAAGTTAGGAAGATTTCAAGCTAGAAAAATTTCAAGTTAGGGAGATTTCAAGTTAGGGAGCTTTCAAGTTAGGGAGATTTCAAGTTAGGGAGCTTTTAAGTTACAGGAATTTCAAGTTAGGGAGATTTCAAGTTAGGGAGCTTTTAAGTTACAGGGATTTCAAGTTAGGGAGATTTCAAGTTAGGGAGAATTCGAGTTAGGGAGATTTCAAGTTAGGGAGCTTTCAAGTTAGGGAGATTTCGAGTTCGGAAGATTTCAAGTTAGGGAGATTTCGAGTTGGGAAGATTTCAAGTTGGGAAGATTTCGAGTTAAGAAAATTTCAAGTTAGGAAAATTTCAAGTTATTGAGATTTCAAGTTAGATCGAATTCAAGTTGAGGAGATTTCAAGTTAGGGTGATTTCAAGTTAGGGAGCTTTCAAGTTAGGGAGATTTCGAACTAAGAAGATTTCAAGTTAGGGAGATTTCAAGCTAAAGGGATTTCGATTTAGGAAAATTTCAGGTTCGGAAAATTTCAAGGGAGATTTCAAGTTAGGGAGATTTCAAGTTACAAGGATTTAAAGTTAGGAAGATTTCGAGTTAGGGAAATTTCAAGTTACAGGGATTTTAACTAAGGGAGATTTCGAGTTAGAAAGATTTCAAGTTGGGGAGATTTCAAGTTAGGAAGATTTCAAGCTAGAAAAATTTCAAGTTAGGGAGATTTCAAGTTAGGGAGCTTTCAAGTTAGGGAGATTTCAAGTTAGGGAGCTTTTAAGTTACAGGGATTTCAAGTTTGGGAGATTTCAAGTTAGGGAGCTTTTAAGTTACAGGGATTTCAAGTTAGGGAGATTTCAAGTTAGGGAGAATTCGAGTTAGGGAGATTTCAAGTTAGGGAGCTTTCAAGTTGGGGAGATTTCAAGTTAGAGGGTTTTCAAGTTAGGGGGATTTCAAGTTAGGGAGATTTCAAGTTAGGGAGAATTCGAGTTAGGGAGATTTCAAGTTAGGGAGCTTTCATGTTAGGGAGATTTCGAGTTCGGAAGATTTCAAGTTAGGGAGATTTCGAGTTAGGGAAATTTCAAGTTACAGGGATTTAAAGTTAGTGAGATTTCGAGTTGGGAAAATTTCAAGTTGGGAAGATTTCGAGTTAAGAAAATTTCAAGCTAGAAAAATTTCAAGTTAGGGAGAATTCAAGTTAGGGAGCTTTCAAGTTACTTATATTTCGAGTTCGGAAGATTTCAAGTTAGGGAGATTTAGAATTAGGAAGATTTCAAGTTGGGTAGATTTTAAGTTAGGGAGCTTTCAAGTTAGATAGATTTCGAGTTGGGAAGATTTCAAATTAGGGAGATTTCAAGTTGGCGAGATTTCGAGTTAGAAAAATTTCAGGTTAGACAAATTTCAAAGGAGCTTTTAACTTAGAGAGATTTCAAGTTGGGGAGATTTCAAGTTAGAGAGTTTTCAAGTTAGGGGGATTTCAAGTTAGGGAGCTTTCAAGTTAGGGAGATTTCGAGTTAGGAAGATTTCAAATTAGGGAGATTTCAAGCTAAAGGGATTTCGAGTTAGGAAAATTTCAGGTTCGGAAAATTTCAAGGGAGATTTCAAGTTAGGGAGATTTCAAGTTACAAAGATTTCAAGTTAGGAAGATTTCGAGTTAGGGAAATTTCAAGTTACAGGAATTTTAAGTTAGGGAGATTTCGAGTTAGAAAGATTTCAAGTTGGGGAGATTTCAAGTTAGGAAGATTTCAAGCTAGAAAAATTTCAAGTTAGGGAGATTTCAAGTTAGGGAGCTTTCAAGTTAGGGAGATTTCAAGTTAGGGAGCTTTTAAGTTACAGGGATTTCAAGTTAGGGAGATTTCAAGTTAGGCCGGACTTCGAGTTAGGAAGATTTCAAGTTAGGGAAATTTCAAGTTAGGGAAATTTCAAGTTAGGAAGATTTCAAGTTAGGGAGCTTTCAAGTTACAGGGATTTCAAGTTAGGGAGATTTCAAGTTAGGGAGAATTCGAGTTAGGGAGATTTCAAGTTAGGGGGCTTTCAAGTTAGGGAGATTTCGAGTTCGGAAGATTTCAAGTTAGGGAGATTTCGAGTTAAGAAAATTTCAGGTTAGGAAAATTTCAAGTTATTGAGATTTCAAGTTAGATCGAATTCAAGTTGAGGAGATTTCAAGTTAGGGTGATTTCAAGTTAGGGAGCTTTCAAGTTAGGGAGATTTCGATCTAAGAAGATTTCAAGTTAGGGAGATTTCAAGCTAAAGGGATTTCGATTTAGGAAAATTTCAGGTTCGGAAAATTTCAAGGGAGATTTCAAGTTAGGGAGATTTCAAGTTACAAGGATTTAAAGTTAGGAAGATTTCGAGTTAGGGAAATTTCAAGTTACAGGGATTTTAACTAAGGGAGATTTCGAGTTAGAAAGATTTCAAGTTGGGGAGATTTCAAGTTAGGAAGATTTCAAGCTAGAAAAATTTCAAGTTAGGGTGATTTCAAGTTAGGGAGCTTTCAAGTTAGGGAGATTTCAAGTTAGGGAGCTTTTAAGTTACAGGGATTTCAAGTTAGGGAGATTTCAAGTTAGGGAGCTTTTAAGTTACAGGGATTTCAAGTTAGGGAGATTTCAAGTTAAGGAGAATTCGAGTTAGGGAGATTTCAAGTTAGGGAGCTTTCAAGTTGGGGAGATTTCAAGTTAGAGGGTTTTCAAGTTAGGGGGATTTCAAGTTAGGGAGATTTCAAGTTAGGGAGAATTCGAGTTAAGGAGATTTCAAGTTAGGGAGCTTTCATGTTAGGGAGATTTCGAGTTCGGAAGATTTCAAGTTAGGGAGATTTCGAGTTAGGGAAATTTCAAGTTACAGGGATTTAAAGTTAGGGAGATTTCGAGTTGGGAAAATTTCAAGTTGGGAAGATTTCGAGTTAAGAAAATTTCAAGCTAGAAAAATTTCAAGTTAGGGAGAATTCAAGTTAGGGAGCTTTCAAGTTACTTATATTTCGAGTTCGGAAGATTTCAAGTTAGGGAGATTTAGAATTAGGAAGATTTCAAGTTGGGTAGATTTTAAGTTAGGGAGCTTTCAAGTTAGATAGATTTCGAGTTGGGAAGATTTCAAATTAGGGAGATTTCAAGTTGGCGAGATTTCGAGTTAGAAAAATTTCAGGTTAGACAAATTTCAAAGGAGCTTTTAACTTAGAGAGATTTCAAGTTAAGGAGATTTCAAGTTGGGGAGATTTCAAGTTAGAGAGTTTTCAAGTTAGGGGGATTTCAAGTTAGGGAGCTTTCAAGTTAGGGAGATTTCGAGTTAGGAAGATTTCAAATTAGGGAGATTTCAAGCTAAAGGGATTTCGAGTTAGGAAAATTTCAGGTTCGGAAAATTTCAAGGGAGATTTCAAGTTAGGGAGATTTCAAGTTAGGGAGCTTTCAAGTTACAGGGATTTCAAGTTAGGGAGATTTCAAGTTAGGGAGAATTCGAGTTAGGGAGATTTCAAGTTAGGAGCCTTTCAAGTTAGGGAGATTTCGAGTTCGGAAGATTTCAAGTTAGGGAGATTTCGAGTTAAGAAAATTTCAGGTTAGGAAAATTTCAAGTTATTGAGATTTCAAGTTAGATCGAATTCAAGTTGAGGAGATTTCAAGTTAGGGTGATTTCAAGTTAGGGAGCTTTCAAGTTAGGGAGATTTCGATCTAAGAAGATTTCAAGTTAGGGAGATTTCAAGCTAAAGGGATTTCGATTTAGGAAAATTTCAGGTTCGGTAAATTTCAAGGGAGATTTCAAGTTAGGGAGATTTCAAGTTACAGGGATTTAAAGTTAGGGAGATTTCGAGTTGGGAAAATTTCAAGTTGGGAAGATTTCGAGTTAAGAAAATTTCAAGCTAGAAAAATTTCAAGTTAGGGAGAATTCAAGTTAGGGAGCTTTCAAGTTACGGATATTTCGAGTTCGGAAAATTTCAAGTTAGGGAGATTTAGAGTTAGGAAGATTTCAAGTTGGGTAGATTTCAAGTTAGGGAGAATTCGAGTTAAGGAGATTTCAAGTTAGGGAGCTTTCATGTTAGGGAGATTTCGAGTTCGGAAGATTTCAAGTTAGGGAGATTTCGAGTTAGGGAAATTTCAAGTTACAGGGATTTAAAGTTAGGGAGATTTCGAGTTGGGAAAATTTCAAGTTGGGGAGATTTCGAGTTAAGAAAATTTCAAGCTAGAAAAATTTCAAGTTAGGGAGAATTCAAGTTAGGGAGCTTTCAAGTTACGGATATTTCGAGTTCGGAAAATTTCAAGTTAGGGAGATTTAGAGTTAGGAAGATTTCAAGTTGGGTAGATTTTAAGTTAGGGAGCTTTCAAGTTAGATAGATTTCGAGTTGGGAAGATTTCAAATTAGGGAGATTTCAAGTTGGCGAGATTTCGAGTTAGGAAAATTTCAGGTTAGACAAATTTCAAAGGAGCTTTTAACTTAGGGAGCTTTCAAGTTAGGGAGATTTCGAGTTAGGAAGATTTCAAGTTAGGGAGATTTCAAGCTAAAGGAATTTCGAGTTAGGAAAATTTCAGGTTCGGAAAATTTCAAGGGAGATTTCAAGTTAGGGAGATTTCAAGTTACAAGGATTTCAAGTTAGGAAGATTTCGAGTTAGGGAAATTTCAAGTTACAGGAATTTTAAGTTAGGGAGATTTCGAGTTAGAAAGATTTCAAGTTGGGGAGATTTGAAGTTAGGAAGATTTCAAGCTAGAAAAATTTCAAGTTAGGGAGATTTCAAGTTAGGGAGCTTTCAAGTTAGGGAGATTTCAAGTTAGGGAGCTTTTAAGTTACAGGGATTTCAAGTTAGGGAGATTTCAAGTTAGGCCGGATTTCGAGTTAGGAAGATTTCAAGTTAGGGAAATTTCAAGTTAGGGAAATTTCAAGTTAGGGAAATTTCAAGTTAGGAAGATTTCAAGTTAGGGAGCTTTTAAGTTACAGGGATTTCAAGTTAGGGAGATTTCAAGTTAGGGAGAATTCGAGTTAGGGAGATTTAAAGTTAGGGAGCTTTCAAGTTAGGGAGATTTCGAGTTCGGAAGATTTCAAGTTAGGGAGATTTCGAGTTAGGGAAATTTCAAGTTACAGGTATTTAAATTTAGGGAGATTTCGAGTTGGGAAAATTTCAAGTTGGGAAGATTTCGAGTTAGGAAAATTTCAGGTTAGGAAAATTTCAAGTTATTGAGATTTCAAGTTAGATCGAATTCAAGTTGAGGAGATTTCAAGTTAGGGTGATTTCAAGTTAGGGAGCTTTCAAGTTAGGGAGATTTCGAGCTAGGAAGATTTCAAGTTAGGGAGATTTCAAGCTAAAGGGATTTCGAGTTAGGAAAATTTCAGGTTCGGAAAATTTCAAGGGAGATTTCAAGTTAGGAAGATTTCGAGTTAGGGAAATTTCAAGTTACAGGGATTTTAAGTTAGGGAGATTTCGAGTTAGAAAGATTTCAAGTTGGGGAGATTTCAAGTTAGGAAGGTTTCAAGCTAGAAAAATTTCAAGTTAGGGAGATTTCAAGTTAGGGAGCTTTCAAGTTAGGGAGATTTCAAGTTAGGGAGCTTTTAAGTTACAGGGATTTCAAGTTAGGCCGGATTTCGAGTTAGGAAGATTTCAAGTTAGGGAAATTTCAAGTTAGGGAAATTTCAAGTTAGGGAAATTTCAAGTTAGGGAGATTTCAAATTAGGGAGATTTCAAGTTAGGGAGATTTCAAATTAAAAGGATTTCAAGTTAGGAAGATCTCGAGTTAGGGAGATTTCAAGTTAGGGAAATTTCGAGTTAGGAAGATTTCAAGTTAGGGAGATTTCGAGTTAGTGAGATCAGGTTAGTGAGATTCCGAGTTAGGGAGATTTTAAGTTAGGGAGATTTCAAGTTACAAGGACTTCAAGTTAGGAAGATTTCGAGTTAGGGAGATTTCAAGTTACAAGGATTTCAAGTTAGGAAGATTTCGAGTTAGGGATATTTCAAGTTAGGGAGATTTCAAGTTACAGTGTATTCAAGTTAGGGAGATTTCAAGTTAGGGAGATTTCAAGTTACAAGGACTTCAAGTTAGGAAGATTTCGAGTTAGGGAGATTTCAAGTTATAAGGATTTCAAGTTAGGAAGATTTCGAGTTATGGATATTTCAAGTTAGGGAGATTTCAAGTTACAGTGTATTCAAGTTAGGGAGATTTCAAGTTAGGGAGATTTCAAGTTAGGGAGATTTCAAGTTAGGGAGAATTCAAGATGGCGAGATTTCAAGTTAGGGAGATTTCAAGTTAGGGAGAATTCGAGTTAGGGAGATTTCAAGTTAGGGAGCTTTGAAGTTAGGGATATTTCAAGTTCGGAAGATTTCAAGTTAGGGAGATTTCGAGTTGGGGAGATTTCGAGTTAGGGAAATTTCAAGTTATGGAGATTTCAATTTACAGTGATTTCAAGTTAGGGAGATTTCAAGTTACGGGGATTTCAAGTTAGGGAGATTTCAAGTTAGGGAGATTTCAATATAGGGAGTTTTCAAGTTAGAGGGATTTCAAGTTAGGGAGATTCCGAGTTAGGGAGATTTCGAGTTGGGAAGATTCCAAATTAGGGAGATTTCAAGTTGGCGAGATTTCGAGTTAGGAAAATTTCAGGTTAGAGAAATTTCAAAGGAGCTTTTAACTTAGAGAGATTTCAAGTTAAAGAGATTTCAAGTTTTGGAGATTTCAAGTTAGAGAGTTTTTAAGTGAGGGGGATTTCAAGTTAGGGAGCTTTCAAGCTAGGGAGATTTCAAGTTAGAAAGATTTCAAGTTAGCGAGATTTCGATTTTGGAGATTTCAAGTTAGGGAGCTTTCAAGTTAGGGAGATTTCGAGTTGGGGAGATTTCAAGTTAGGGAGCTTTCAAGTTAGGGAGATTTCGAGCTAGGAAGCTTTCAAGTTAGGGAGATTTCAAGCTAAAGGGATTTCGAGTTAGGAAAATTTCAGGTTCGGAAAATTTCAAGGGAGATTTCAAGTTAGGGAGATTTCAAGTTACAAGGATTTCAAGTTAGGAAGATTTCGAGTTAGGGAAATTTCAAGTTACAGGGATTTTAAGTTAGGGAGATTTCGAGTTAGGAAGATTTCAAGTTGGGGAGATTTCAAGTTAGGAAGATTTCAAGCTAGAAAAATTTCAAGTTAGGGAGATTTCAAGTTAGGGAGCTTTCAAGTTAGGGAGATTTCAAGTTAGGGAGCTTTTAAGTTACAGCGATTTCAAGTTAGGGAGATTTCAAGTTAGGCCAGATTTCGAGTTAGGAAGATTTCAAGTTAGGGAAATTTCAAGTTAGGGAAATTTCAAGTTAGTGAGATTTCAAGTTAGGGAGCTTTTAAGTTACAGGGATTTCAAGTTAGGGAGAATTCGAGTTAGGGAGATTTCAAGTTAGGGAGCTTTCAAGTTAGGGAGATTTCGAGTTAGGGAAATTTCAAGTTACAGGGTCTTCAAAGTTTGGGAGATTTCGAGTTGGGAAAATTTCAAGTTTGGAAGATTTCGTGTCACAAGGATTTCAAGTTAGGAAGATCACGAGTTAGGGAGATTTCAAGTTAGGGAGAATTCAAGATGGGATTTCGATTTAGGAAAATTTCAGGTTCGGAAAATTTCAAGGGAGATTTCAAGTTAGGGAGATTTCAAGTTACAAGGATTTAAAGTTAGGAAGATTTCGAGTTAGGGAAATTTCAAGTTACAGGGATTTTAACTAAGGGAGATTTCGAGTTAGAAAGATTTCAAGTTGGGGAGATTTCAAGTTAGGAAGATTTCAAGCTAGAAAAATTTCAAGTTAGGGAGATTTCAAGTTAGGGAGCTTTCAAGTTAGGGAGATTTCAAGTTAGGGAGCTTTTAAGTTACAGGGATTTCAAGTTAGGGAGATTTCAAGTTAGGGAGCTTTTAAGTTACAGGGATTTCAAGTTAGGGAGATTTCAAGTTAGGGAGAATTCGAGTTAGGGAGATTTAAAGTTACAGGTATTTAAATTTATGGAGATTTCGAGTTGGGAAAATTTCAAGTTGGGAAGATTTCGAGTTAGGAAAATTTCAGGTTAGGAAAATTTCAAGTTATTGAGATTTCAAGTTAGATCGAATTCAAGTTGAGGAGATTTCAAGTTAGGGTGATTTCAAGTTAGGGAGCTTTCAAGTTAGGGAGATTTCGAGCTAGGAAGATTTCAAGTTAGGGAGATTTCAAGCTAAAGGGATTTCGAGTTAGGAAAATTTCAGGTTCGGAAAATTTCAAGGGAGATTTCAAGTTAGGAAGATTTCGAGTTAGGGAAATTTCAAGTTACAGGGATTTTAAGTTAGGGAGATTTCGAGTTAGAAAGATTTCAAGTTGGGGAGATTTCAAGTTAGGAAGGTTTCAAGCTAGAAAAATTTCAAGTTAGGGAGATTTCAAGTTAGGGAGCTTTCAAGTTAGGGAGATTTCAAGTTAGGGAGCTTTTAAGTTACAGGGATTTCAAGTTAGGGAGATTTCAAGTTAGGCCGGATTTCGAGTTAGGAAGATTTCAAGTTAGGGAAATTTCAAGTTAGGGAAATTTTAAGTTAGGGAAATTTCAAGTTAGGGAGATTTCAAATTAGGGAGATTTCAAGTTAGGGAGATTTCAAATTAAAAGGATTTCAAGTTAGGAAGATCTCGAGTTAGGGAGATTTCAAGTTAGGGAAATTTCGAGTTAGGAAGATTTCAAGTTAGGGAGATTTCGAGTTAGTGAGATCAGGTTAGGGAGATTCCGAGTTAGGGAGATTTTAAGTTAGGGAGATTTCAAGTTACAAGGACTTAAAGTTAGGAAGATTTCGAGTTAGGGAGATTTCAAGTTACAAGGACTTTAAGTTAGGGAGATTTCGAGTTAGGAAGATTTCAAGTTGGGGGGATTTCAAGTTAGGAAGATTTCAAGCTAGAAAAATTTCAAGTTAGGGAGATTTCAAGTTAGGGAGCTTTTAAGTTACAGGGATTTCAAGTTAGGGAGAATTCGAGTTAGGGAGATTTCAAGTTAGGGAGCTTTTAAGTTAGGGAGATTTCGAGTTAGGGAAATTTCAAGTTACAGGGTCTTCAAAGTTTGGGAGATTTCGAGTTGGGAAAATTTCAAGTTTGGAAGATTTCGAGTTACAAGTACTTCAAGTTAGGAAGATCACGAGTTAGGGAGATTTCAAGTTAGGGAGAATTCAAGATGGCGAGATTTCGAGTTAGGAAAATTTCAGGTTAGACAAATTTCAAAGGAGCTTTCAACTTAGAGAGATGTCAAGTTAAGGAGATTTCAATTTGGGAGATTTCAAGTTAGAGAGCTTTCAAGTTAGGGAGATTTCAAGTTAGAGAGCTTTCAAGTTAGGGAGATTTCAAGTTAGGAAGATTTCAAGTTAGGGAGATTTCGAGTTAGGGAGATTTCAAGTTAGGGTGCTTTCAAGTTAGAGGGTTTTCAAGTTAAGGAGATTCCGAGTTAGGGAGATTTCAAGTTAGGGAGATTTCAAGTTAGGGAGATTTCAAGTTAGGGAGATTTCAAGTTAGGGAGATTTTAAATTAAAAGGATTTCAAGTTAGGAAGATTTCGAGTTAGTGAGCTTTCAAGTTAGGGAGATTTCGAGTTAGGAATATTTCAAGTTAGGGAGATTTCGAGTTGGGAAATTTCAAGTTAGGGAGATTTCAAGTTACAGTGAATTCAAGTTAGGGAGTTTTCAATTTAGAGGGATTTCAAGTTAGGGAGATTCCGAGTTAGGGAGATTTCGAGTTGGGAAGATTTCAAATTAGGGAGATTTCAAGTTAGGGAGATTTCAAATTAGGGAGATTTCAAGTTTGGAAGATTTCGAGTTACAAGGATTTCAAGTTAGGAAGATTTCAAGTTAGGGAGCTTTTAAGTTACAGGGATTTCAAGTTAGGGAGATTTCAAGTTAGGGAGAATTCGAGTTAGGGAGATTTAAAGTTACAGGTATTTAAATTTATGGAGATTTCGAGTTGGGAAAATTTCAAGTTGGGAAGATTTCGAGTTAGGAAAATTTCAGGTTAGGAAAATTTTAAGCTAGAGAGATTTCAAGTTAGATCGATTCCAAGTTGAGGAGATTTCAAGTTAAGGAGATTTCAAGTTAGGGAGATTTCAAGTTAGGGAGATTTCAAATTAAAAGGATTTCAAGTTAGGAAGATTTCGAGTTAGGGAGCTTTCAAGTTAGGGAGATTTCGAGTTAGGAATATTTCAAGTTAGGGAGATTTCGAGTTGGGAAATTTCAAGTTAGGGAGATTTCAAGTTACAGTGAATTCAAGTTAGGGAGTTTTCAAGTTAGAGGGATTTCAAGTTAGGGAGATTCCGAGTTAGGGAGATTTCGAGTTGGGAAGATTTCAAATTAGGGAGATTTCAAGTTGGCGAGATTTCGAGTTAGGAAAATTTCAAGTTAGGGAGATTTCTAGTTGGGGAGATTTCAAGTTAGGGAGCTTTCAAGTTAGGGAGATTTCGAGTTGGGGAGATTTCAAGTTAGGGAGATTTCAAGTTGGCGAGATTTCGAGCTAGGAAAATTTCAAGTTAGGGAGATTTCGAGTTGGGGAGATTTCAAGCTAGAAAAATTTCAAGTTAGGGAGATTTCAAGTTAGGGAGATTTCAAGTTACAAGGATTTCAACTTAGGAAGATTTCGAGTTAGGGAAATTTCAAGTTACAGGGATTTTAGGTTAGGGAGATTTCGAGTTAGAAAGATTTCAAGTTGTGGAGATTTCAAGTTAGGAAGATTTCAAGCTAGAAAAATTTCAAGTTAGGGAGATTTCAAGTTAGGGAGCTTTCAAGTTAGGGAGATTTCAAGTTAGGGAGCTTTTAAGTTACAGGGATTTCAAGTTAGGGAGATTTCAAGTTAGGCCGGATTTCGAGTTAGGAAGATTTCAAGTTAGGGAAATTTCAAGTTAGGGAAATTTCAAGTTAGGAAGATTTCAAGTTAGGGAGCTTTTAAGTTACAGGGATTTCAAGTTAGGGAGATTTCAAGTTAGGGAGAATTCGAGTTAGGGAGATTTAAAGTTACAGGTATTTAAATTTATGGAGATTTCGAGTTGGGAAAATTTCAAGTTGGGAAGATTTCGAGTTAGGAAAATTTCAGGTTAGGAAAATTTCAAGTTATTGAGATTTCAAGTTAGATCGAATTCAAGTTGAGGAGATTTCAAGTTAGGGTGATTTCAAGTTAGGGAGCTTTCAAGTTAGGGAGATTTCGAGCTAGGAAGATTTCAAGTTAGGGAGATTTCAAGCTAAAGGGATTTCGAGTTAGGAAAATTTTAGGTTCGGAAAATTTCAAGGGAGATTTCAAGTTAGGAAGATTTCGAGTTAGGGAAATTTCAAGTTACAGGGATTTTAAGTTAGGGAGATTTCGAGTTAGAAAGATTTCAAGTTGGGGAGATTTCAAGTTAGGAAGGTTTCAAGCTAGAAAAATTTCAAGTTAGGGAGATTTCAAGTTAGGGAGCTTTCAAGTTAGGGAGATTTCAAGTTAGGGAGCTTTTAAGTTACAGGGATTTCAAGTTAGGGAGATTTCAAGTTAGGCCGGATTTCGAGTTAGGAAGATTTCAAGTTAGGGAAATTTCAAGTTAGGGAAATTTTAAGTTAGGGAAATTTCAAGTTAGGGAGATTTCAAATTAGGGAGATTTCAAGTTAGGGAGATTTCAAATTAAAAGGATTTCAAGTTAGGAAGATCTCGAGTTAGGGAGATTTCAAGTTAGGGAAATTTCGAGTTAGGAAGATTTCAAGTTAGGGAGATTTCGAGTTAGTGAGATCAGGTTAGGGAGATTCCGAGTTAGGGAGATTTTAAGTTAGGGAGATTTCAAGTTACAAGGACTTAAAGTTAGGAAGATTTCGAGTTAGGGAGATTTCAAGTTACAAGGACTTTAAGTTAGGGAGATTTAGAGTTAGGAAGATTTCAAGTTGGGGGGATTTCAAGTTAGGAAGATTTCAAGCTAGAAAAATTTCAAGTTAGGGAGATTTCAAGTTAGGGAGCTTTTAAGTTACAGGGATTTCAAGTTAGGGAGAATTCGAGTTAGGGAGATTTCAAGTTAGGGAGCTTTTAAGTTAGGGAGATTTCGAGTTAGGGAAATTTCAAGTTACAGGGTCTTCAAAGTTTGGGAGATTTCGAGTTGGGAAAATTTCAAGTTTGGAAGATTTCGAGTTACAAGTATTTCAAGTTAGGAAGATCACGAGTTAGGGAGATTTCAAGTTAGGGAGAATTCAAGATGGCGAGATTTCGAGTTAGGAAAATTTCAGGTTAGACAAATTTCAAAGGAGCTTTCAACTTAGAGAGATTTCAAGTTAAGGAGATTTCAATTTGGGAGATTTCAAGTTAGAGAGCTTTCAAGTTAGGGAGATTTCAAGTTAGAGAGCTTTCAAGTTAGGGAGATTTCAAGTTAGGAAGATTTCAAGTTAGGGAGATTTCGAGTTAGGGAGATTTCAAGTTAGGGTGCTTTCAAGTTAGAGGGTTTTCAAGTTAGGGAGATTCCGAGTTAGGGAGATTTCAAGTTAGGGAGATTTCAAGTTAGGGAGATTTCAAGTTAGGGAGATTTCAAGTTAGGGAGATTTTAAATTAAAAGGATTTCAAGTTAGGAAGATTTCGAGTTAGTGAGCTTTCAAGTTAGGGAGATTTCGAGTTAGGAATATTTCAAGTTAGGGAGATTTCGAGTTGGGAAATTTCAAGTTAGGGAGATTTCAAGTTACAGTGAATTCAAGTTAGGGAGTTTTCAATTTAGAGGGATTTCAAGTTAGGGAGATTCCGAGTTAGGGAGATTTCGAGTTGGGAAGATTTCAAATTAGGGAGATTTCAAGTTAGGGAGATTTCAAATTAGGGAGATTTCAAGTTTGGAAGATTTCGAGTTACAAGGATTTCAAGTTAGGAAGATTTCAAGTTAGGGAGCTTTTAAGTTACAGGGATTTCAAGTTAGGGAGAATTCGAGTTAGGGAGATTTAAAGTTACAGGTATTTAAATTTATGGAGATTTCGAGTTGGGAAAATTTCAAGTTGGGAAGATTTCGAGTTAGGAAAATTTCAGGTTAGGAAAATTTTAAGCTAGAGAGATTTCAAGTTAGATCGATTTCAAGTTGAGGAGATTTCAAGTTAAGGAGATTTCAAGTTAGGGAGATTTCAAGTTAGGGAGATTTCAAATTAAAAGTATTTCAAGTTAGGAAGATTTCGAGTTAGGGAGCTTTCAAGTTAGGGAGATTTCGAGTTAGGAATATTTCAAGTTAGGGAGATTTCGAGTTGGGAAATTTCAAGTTAGGGAGATTTCAAGTTACAGTGAATTCAAGTTAGGGAGTTTTCAAGTTAGAGGGATTTCAAGTTAGGGAGATTCCGAGTTAGGGAGATTTCGAGTTGGGAAGATTTCAAATTAGGGAGATTTCAAGTTGGCGAGATTTCGAGTTAGGAAAATTTCAAGTTAGGGAGATTTCGAGTTGGGGAGATTTCAAGTTAGGGAGCTTTCAAGTTAGGGAGATTTCGAGTTGGGGAGATTTCAAGTTAGGGAGATTTCAAGTTGGCGAGATTTCGAGCTAGGAAAATTTCAAGTTAGGGAGATTTCGAGTTGGGGAGATTTCAAGTTAGGGAGCTTTCAAGTTAGGGAGATTTCGAGTTGGGGAGATTTCGAGTTAGGGAGATTTCAAATTAAAAGGATTTCAAGTTAGGAAGATTTCGAGTTAGGGAGCTTTCAAGTTAGGGAGATTTCGAGCTAGGAATATTTCAAGTTAGGGAGATTTCGAGTTGGGAAATTTCAAGTTGGTGAGATTTCAAGTTACAGTGAATTCAAGTTAGGGAGTTTTCAAGTTAGAGGGATTTCAAGTTAGGGAGATTCCGAGTTAGGGAGATTTCGAGTTGGGAAGATTTCAAATTAGGGAGATTTCAAGTTAGGGAGATTTCAAATTAGGGAGATTTCAAGTTTGGAAGATTTCGAGTTACAAGGATTTCAAGTTAGGAAGATTTCAAGTTAGGGAGCTTTTAAGTTACAGGGATTTCAAGTTAGGGAGATTTCAAGTTAGGGAGAATTCGAGTTAGGGAGATTTAAAGTTACAGGTATTTAAATTTATGGAGATTTCGAGTTGGGAAAATTTCAAGTTGGGAAGATTTCGAGTTAGGAAAATATCAGGTTAGGAAAATTTTAAGCTAGAGAGATTTCAAGTTAGATCGATTTCAAGTTGAGGAGATTTCAAGTTAAGGAGATTTCAAGTTAGGGAGATTTCAAGTTAGGGAGATTTCAAATTAAAAGGATTTCAAGTTAGGAAGATTTCGAGTTAGGGAGCTTTCAAGTTAGGGAGATTTCGAGTTAGGAATATTTCAAGTTAGGGAGATTTCGAGTTGGGAAATTTCAAGTTAGGGAGATTTCAAGTTACAGTGAATTCAAGTTAGGGAGTTTTCAAGTTAGAGTGATTTCAAGTTAGGGAGATTCCGAGTTAGGGAGATTTCGAGTTGGGAAGATTTCAAATTAGGGAGATTTCAAGTTGGCGAGATTTCGAGTTAGGAAAATTTCAAGTTAGGGAGATTTCGAGTTGGGGAGATTTCAAGTTAGGGAGCTTTCAAGTTAGGGAGATTTCGAGTTGGGGAGATTTCAAGTTAGGGAGATTTCAAGTTGGCGAGATTTCGAGTTAGGAAAATTTCAAGTTAGGGAGATTTCGAGTTGGGGAGATTTCAAGTTAGGGAGCTTTCAAGTTAGGGAGATTTCGAGTTGGGGAGATTTCGAGTTAGGGAGATTTCAAATTAAAAGGATTTCAAGTTAGGAAGATTTCGAGTTAGGGAGCTTTCAAGTTAGGGAGATTTCGAGCTAGGAATATTTCAAGTTAGGGAGATTTCGAGTTGGGAAATTTCAAGTTGGTGAGATTTCAAGTTACAGTGAATTCAAGTTAGGGAGTTTTCAAGTTAGAGGGATTTCAAGTTAGGGAGATTCCGAGTTAGGGAGATTTCGAGTTGGGAAGATTTCAAATTAGGGAGATTTCAAGTTGGCGATTTTTCGAGTTAGGAAAATTTCAAGTTAGGGAGATTTCGAGTTGGGGAGATTTCAAGTTAGGGAGCTTTCAAGTTAGGGAGATTTCGAGTTGGGGAGATTTCAAGTTAGGGAGCTTTCAAGTTAGGGAGATTTCGAGCTAGGAAGATTTCAAGTTAGGGAGATTTCAAGCTAAAGGGATTTCGAGTTAGGAAAATTTCAGGTTCGGAAAATTTCAAGGGAGATTTCAAGTTAGTGAGATTTCAAGTTACAAGGATTTCAAGTTAGGAAGATTTCGAGTTAGGGAAATTTCAAGTTACAGGGATTTTAAGTTAGGGAGATTTCGAGCTAGGAAGATTTCAAGTTGGGGAGATTTCGAGTTGGGGAGATTTCAAGTTAGAAAAATTTCAAGTTAGGGAGATTTCATGTTAGGGAGCTTTCAAGTTAGGGAGATTTCAAGTTAGGGAGCTTTTAAGTTACAGGGATTTCAAGTTAGGGAGATTTCAAGTTAGGCCAGATTTCGAGCTAGGAAGATTTCAAGTTAGGGAAATTTCAAGTTAGGGAAATTTCAAGTTAGGGAGATTTCAAGTTAGGGAGCTTTTAAGTTACAGGGATTTCAAGTTAGGGAGATTTCAAGTTAGGGAGAATTCGAGTTAGGGAGATTTCAAGTTAGGGAGCTTTCAAGTTAGGGAGATTTCGAGTTCGGAAGATATTGTGAATGCATATTCGATGTGTCATTGCAACTACGTAATTGTCAACTCTAACTTAACTACTTTTCTTCTCAATAAAAACGTCAAACGTGAAACACTTGCGAAATCTGCGTTCTTTATTACTGAGGTCACAACAGGTTATGGGCCCAGTAATTTATCCGCGAATATTTAAATAATCGATTTGATTTCTATTCGGGAAGTGAAGTGTTTCGAATCCAGTCGATTTTCTTCAAATTTTAAGAGATATATTTTCACTAATCGTCGACGTTAAAGTGAGGTTAGTTCTTGCTACGTGATTCATGAGAAAAGTTTCAACACCCACGTCGCCAAGTGAAAAGCCGAAAATCAGTAACCAAATTGCTTTCACAAATATTGAAACCGATCTCATTCCAATGGCATCATCACTTTTAACATCGATCGAAAAGTTGAAAGGCAGAGAGAATTATTCTTCGTGGAAATTCTCTATGCAAAATTATCTGGAATATGAGGAATTGTCGCAGTGCATTACCGGCACTGAAACCGATGCTAGAAAAAATGCGAAAGCAAAGGCAGCGTTGAACTTAAGCATCGATAAATCTGTGCAAACCCATGTGAAATCCGCGAACACGGCAAAAGACATTTGGAATAACCTCAAAGCAACATTCGAAGATAGTGGAGCAGGCCGCAAAGTTACTTTGTTCCGCCACATGATCAACACCAAACTTAGCGAATGTGAAACGATGGAGTCGTATGTCGGTCGAATTGTTTCAACGGCGCAGACGCTTGGTGATGTGGATTTCCATATACCAGACGAAATATTGGCAGTAACACTCCTAAGTGGTTTAACCAGTGACTATCAGCCAATGGTCATAGCCATGGAAAGCACTGGCAAAACACTGACAGCAGATGGTGTGAAAACGAAATTGCTACAGGAACCTGTAACCATCGCTGCAGCGGACGGGGAGAAAGCGTTCTTTGCTAAGAAAGACAAATCTGGTAAGAAACGTGGTCTTATATGCTACACATGCAGGAAAAAGGGGCATAAGTCATTCAATTGTCCACAAAAATCGAGTAAAAACGATTCGAAAGGGACCAACGCAGACACCAAAAAAACCTGTGGCGTTTAGTGCGGTCTTTTTAAGTGGGAAACACGATCGAAACGACTGGTATATCGACTCTGGAGCGACGAGACATATGACGATGAGAGAAGACTGGATGATTGAGACAACTAGATGCGGTCAGTCAACGATTCGGGCAGCGAACGATGAAGAGATGAAAGTAAGCAGCAGTGGAACAGTGATTTTTGATGCAGACGTTAATGGAAAGCATCAGACAGTAGAGTTTCAAAATGTACTGTGTGTACCGAAACTGACAGCCAACTTGCTCTCGGTAAGTCAAATGACTAATAAAGGAAAAGCCGTTCATTTTACTTCATCAGGTTGTGTGATAAGAGATGCTAATGGCGTGCTGCTAGGAACGGGATCATTGGTCGATGGACTGTATCGTATGGTTGGCAGCAGCAATACCGTACTGGCTGCAATTGCATCAAATAAGTCCATGGAATTATGGCATCGGCGTTTGGGACACGCTAATCCATTTTATTTGAAGAAGATGATGGAAGGAGGTGTCAATGGTATATCGTTCGATGGAAATGAATTGAGCATTTCGTGCATCACATGTTGCAAGGGCAAACAATCGCGTAAGCCCTTTCCCAAGCAAGGAACTAGAGCGACTCAGCTGTTAGAAACCATCCATGCAGTCTTAGCTGGTAAAATGGAATGCCCATCCATTGGTGGTAACTATTACTGTTTTGTATTGGTTGATGATTTTAGCCGAAGAACATTTGTTTACATGCTAAAGCATAAAAATGAAGCATTCGAAAAATTTTGCTCATTTAAACAATTAGTTGAAAACCAAACCGGTTTAAAAATAAAGAAGTTTCGGAGCGACAATGGAACGGAGTTCTTTTCGAAGCAATTTGAAAGTTTTCTCGGTCAGCATGGAATACAACATCAAAGCTCTATTCCACATACACCACAGCAAAACGGATTAGCAGAGCGCACGATTCGGACATTGACTGAAAAGGCTAGATGCATGTTACAGGATGCGAATTTACCGAAGCGTTATTGGGCAGAAGCAATGAGTACAGCTGCATACATCAAAAATCACACAACTTCATCTATCTTGGGATACAAATCACCGATGGAAATTTGGAGTGGAAAGAAGCCGGATATAAGCCACTTCAGAGTGTTTGGATCAGTAGCGATGGCGATGATTCCAAAAGGAAAACGGCGGAAGTTCGATGCGAAGTCCAGAGAATTGATATTTGTTGGTTACTGCGAGGATCAAAAGGGTTATCGACTTATGGATCGGCGAACCAATAAAATAATTGCGTGTCGGGATGTCACGGTTATAGAACAAGACTATATCGGGCCAAGTCAGTCTATGGTGAAAGATGGAGACATTGGCATTGGGAGTGACAGCAGCACGTTGATAATTGAAGGATCATCGAACAAGAATGGCGTGCAACATGGCCAAAACAATGTTGCAAAAATTGATGTCGTACATACTCAAAGTGCTATTGGCGTGCAACATGGCCCAAACAATGTTGCAACAACTGACTCAGTACATATTCAGGGCACAAACGGCGTGCAGCATGGCCAAAACAATGCTGCTCAAAATGACTCGATAGATGACTCATCGATTGATGACTTTGTGGACGCTAACGATGATAATACATACATCCCTGAATTCGATACAACTGATGAGAGCGACGAAGAGGATACATCAATCAGCGACAGCAAGTACGGTAGTGTACGATGTTCGAAACGTGAAACCAGACCTGTTCAACGATACGAAGCATCACATTTTGCGAACGAAGTACGGAGTGGTGAACCAGTTACTGTTGACGAAGCACTTAATTGTCACGACGGACAGCATTGGAAAAGTGCCATGGATGATGAGCATCGCTCATTAATTGAAAATAAAGCTTGGGAATTAGTGGAACTACCGAAGGGTTCCAAATCTATAAATTGCAAATGGGTTTTTAAACAGAAAACTGATTCTAATGGCAATATCGCACGATACAAAGCCCGACTCGTTGCTAAGGGTTGCAGCCAAAGGCCAGGTATTGACTTTGAGGAAACTTATTCTCCCGTGGTTCGCTATTCGTCGATTCGATTATTGATGGCGTTGGCCGTAAAATTGAATCTAAATATTGAACAAATGGACGTAGTGACTGCATTCCTACATGGTGATATCAACGAAGCGGTCTACATGAAACAACCTGAAGGATATGACGACGGAAGCGGTCGAGTATGTAAACTGAAGAAGTCGCTTTATGGATTAAAACAAGCCAGCCGTCAATGGAACCAAAAAATTAACGAAGTCCTTATCAAAGCGGGGTTTGTACGTTGCAAAACTGATTCATGCATATACGTACGTCGAAAAGGTGAATCTATTATTGTTGTTGCAGTTTATGTGGACGATTTGTTGATTCTTTACAACAATTCAGTATGGAAAGATCAACTTAAATCGATATTGACCAGTAATTTTAAAATGAAGGACTTGGGCAAGGCGTCGAATGTTCTTGGATTACGTATTGATTACGATCAGCGCAAAGGAGTTATTAAATTGGACCAACAAAAATACGCTGAACAGGTTCTACGCAAGTTCAACATGTTCGATTGTGATCCAGTGAAATTGCCTAGTGACCCAAACCAAAAACTTACAAGAGAAATGTCACCAAGCACCGAAATTGAAATTGAGCAGATGAAATCAGTTCCGTACCAAGAAGCTGTGGGCAGCATTCTGTATTTGGCACAGTGCACGCGACCAGACATTTCGTTTGCAGTAACGAATGTTAGTCAATTCAACAAAAACCCAGGTCTAGCACATTGGAGAGCAGTAAAACGTATTCTACGCTACATTAAAGGTACGTTAAACTACCAGCTAACTTTTACCAGGGACAGCAAATTCGAGAATTTGTGTGCATATGCCGATGCTGATTGGGCGTCTAGTTGTTGCGATAGAAAATCGTGCAGTGGGTACATTTTTCTATGGCAAGGTGGAGCTGTATCATGGTTGTGTAAAAAACAGCCGACGGTGGCATTGAGCACTGCCGAAGCGGAGTACATGGCACTGTCAGCAGCGTGTCAGGAAGCATACTGGCTAAATCAATTGAAGCACGAGATAATTGGAGGTCAAAAGCCAACGCTTCAAATATTCAGCGACAACAAAGGTGCTATTGACTTGGCACTAAACGGAGCGTATAGTCCAAAAACAAAACACATTGATATACGTCATCATTTCATCAGAGATTTCATACGGAAGGAAATTGTAAAAATAACAAAAATAAGTACTGATAAAATGATAGCAGACAATCTTACTAAAGCTGTACCAATTGATAAACATAAATTTTGCACATTTGAAATGGGATTAAGTATTTAATTTATTCTCGATAATACGTAAAGTAAATTATTAGCAGAACTATTGTTTGTAATTTGAAACTCATGACCCATCGAACAAGTGGGAATATTGTTAGGGAAATTTCGAGTTAGGGAAATTTCAAGTTACAGGGATTTAAGTTAGGGAGATATCGAGTTGGGAAAATTTTAAGTTGGGAAGATTTCGAGTTAGGAATATTTGAGGTTAGGAAAATTTCAAGTTATTGAGATTTCAAGTTAGATCGAATTCAAGTTGAGGAGATTTCAAATTAGGGTGGTTTCAAGTTAGGGAGCTTTCAAGTTAGGGAGATTTCGAGCTAGGAAGATTTCAAGTTAGGGAGATTTCAAGCTAAAGGGATTTCGAGTTAGGAAAATTTCAAGGGAGATTTCAAGTTAGGGAGATTTCAAGTTACAAGGATTTCAAGTTAGGGAGATTTCAAATTAGGGAGATTTCAAGTTAGGGAGATTTCAAATTAAAATGATTTCAAGTTAGGAAGATTTCGAGTTAGGGAGCTTTCAAGTTAGGGAAATTTCAAGTTAGGGAGATTTCAAATTAGGGAGATTTCAAGTTAGGGAGATTTCAAATTAAAAGGATTTCAAGTTAGGAAGATCTCGAGTTAGGGAGATTTCAAGTTAGGGAGATTTCGTGTTAGGAGGATTTCAAGTTAGGGAGATTTCGAGTTGGGGAGATTTCGAGTTAGGAAAATTTCAGGTTAGGAAAATTTTAAGCTAGAGAGATTTCAAGTTAGATCGATTTCAAGTTGAGGAGATTTCAAGTTAAGGAGATTTCAAGTTAGGGAGCTTTCAAGTTAAGGAGTTTTCGAGTTCGGAAGATTTCAAATTAGGAAGATATCAAGTTGGGGAGATTTCGAGTTAGAGAGATTTCAAGTTAGGGAGATTCCAAGTTAGGGAGATTTCAAGTTAGGGAGATTTCAAGTTAGAGGGATTTCAAGTTAGGGAGATTCCGAGTTAGGGAGATTTCAAGTTAGGGAGATTTCAATTTAGGAAGATTTCGAGTTAGGGAAATTTCAAGTTGGCGAGATTTCGAGTTAGGAAAATTTCAGGTTAGACAAATTTCAAAGGAGCTTTCAACTTAGAGAGATTTCAAGTTAAGGAGATTTTAAGTTGGGAGATTTTAAGTTAGAGAGCTTTCAAGTTAGGGAGATTTCAAGTTAGAGAGCTTTCAAGTTAGGGAGATTTCGAGTTAGGAAGATTTCAAGTTAGGGAGATTTCGAGTTAGGGAGATTTCAAGTTAGGGAGCTTTCAAGCTAGAGGGTTTTCAAGTTAGGGAGATTCCGAGTTAGGGAGATTTCAAGTTAGGGAGATTTCAAGTCACAAGTATTTCAAGTTAGGGAGATTTCGAGTTAGGAAGATTTCAAGTTGGGAAGATTTCAAGTTAGGAAGATTTCAAGTTAGAAAAATTTTAAGTTAAGGAGATTTCAAGTTGGGAGATTTCAAGTTAGAGAGCTTTCAAGTTAGGGAGATTTCAAGTTAGAGAGCTTTCAAGTTAGGGAGATTTCGAATAAGGAAGATTTCAAGTTAGGGAGATTTCGAGTTAGTGAGATCAGGTTAGGAAATTTCGAGTTAGAGAGATTTCAAGTTGGATCGATTTCAAGTGTAGGGGATTTTAAGTTAGGGAGCTTTCAAGTTAGGGATATTTCCAGTTCGGAAGATTTCAAGTTAGGGAGATTTCGAGTTAGGGAGATTTCAAGTTAGTGATATTTCAAATTAGAGGGATTTCAGGTTAGGGAGATTCCGAGTTAGGGAGATTTCGAGTTAGGGAAATTTCAAGTTACAGGGATTTTAAGTTAGGGTGATTTCGAGTTAGGGAGATATCAAGTTAGGGAGATTTAGAGCTAGAGGGATTTCAAGTTAGGGAGATTCCGAGTTAGGGAGATGTCAAGTTAGGGAAATTTCAAGTTACAGGGATTTTAAGTTAGGGATATTTCGAGTTAGGAAGATTTCAAGTTGGGGAGATTTCAAGTTAGGAAGATTTCAAGTTAGAAAAATTTTAAGTTAAGGAGATTTCAAGTTGGGAGATTTCAAGTTAGAGAGCTTTCATGTTAGGGAGATTTCAAGTTAGAGAGCTTTCAAGTTAGGGAGATTTCGAGTAAGGAATATTTCAAGTTAGGGGGATTTCGAGTTAGGGAGATTTCAAGTTAGGGAGCTTTTAAGTTACAGGGATTTCAAGTTATTTTAGGAAGCTTTCAAGTTAGGGAGATTTCGAGTTAGGAAGATTTCAAGTTAGGGAGATTTCAAGTTGGGGAGATTTCGAGCTAGAGAGATTTCAAGTTAGGGAGATTTCAAGTTACATGAATTTCAAGTTAGGGAGATTTCAAGTTAAAGGGATTTCAAGTTAGGGAGATTTCAAATAAGGGAGATTTCAAGTTAGAGGGATTTCAAGTTAGGGAGATTTCGAGTTAGGGAAATTTCAAGTTAGGGAGATTTCGAGTTAGAGAGATCAGGTTAGGAAAATTTCAAGTTAGAGAGATTTCAAGTTGGATCGATCTCAAGTTGAGGGGATTTCAAGTTAGGGAGCTTTCAAGTTGGATCTATCTCAAGTTGAGGGGATTTCAAGTTAGAGAGATTTCAAGTTGGATCGATCTCAAGTTGAGGGGATTTCAAGTTAGGGAGATTTCAAGTTAGGGAGATTTCAAGTTACAGTGAATTCAAGTTAGGGAGTTTTCAAGTTAGAGGGATTTCAAGTTAGGGAGATTCAGAGTTAGGAAGATTTCGCGTTGGGAAGATTTCAAATTAGGGAGATTTCAAGTTGGCGAGATTTCGAGTTAGGAAAATTTCAAGTTAGGGAGATGTCGAGTTGTGGAGATTTCAAGTTAGGGAGCTTTCAAGTTAGGGAGATTTCGAGTTGGGGAGATTTCGAGCTAGAGAGATTTCAAGTTAGGGAGATTTCAAGTTACATGAATTTCAAGTTAGGGAGATTTCAAGTTAAAGGGATTTCAAGTTAGGGAGATTTCAAATAAGGGAGATTTCAAGTTAGAGGGATTTCAAGTTAGGAAGATTTCGAGTTAGGGAGCTTTCAAGTTAGGGAGATTTCGAGTTAGGAATATTTCAAGTTAGGGAGATTTCGAGTTGGGAAATTTCAAGTTAGGGAGATTTCAAGTTACAGTGAATTCAAGTTAGGGAGTTTTCAAGTTAGAGGGATTTCAAGTTAGGGAGATTCCGAGTTAGGGAGATTTCGAGTTGGGAAGATTTCAAATTAGGGAGATTTCAAGTTGGCGAGATTTCGAGTTAGGAAAATTTCAAGTTAGGGAGATTTCGAGTTGGGGAGATTTCAAGTTAGGGAGCTTTCAAGTTAGGGAGATTTCGAGTTGGGGAGATTTCAAGTTAGGGAGCTTTCAAGTTAGGGAGATTTCGAGCTGGGAAGATTTCAAGTTAGGGAGATTTCAAGCTAAAGGGATTTCGAGTTAGGAAAATTTCAGGTTCGGAAAATTTCAAGGGAGATTTCAAGTTAGGGAGATTTCAAGTTACAAGGATTTCAAGTTAGGAAGATTTCGAGTTAGGAAGATTTCAAGTTGGGGAGATTTCAAGTTAGGAAGATTTCAAGCTAGAAAAATTTCAAGTTATGGAGATTTCAAGTTAGGGAGCTTTCAAGTTAGGGAGATTTCAAGTTAGGGAGCTTTTAAGTTACAGGGATTTCAAGTTAGGGAGATTTCAAGTTAGGGAGATTTCAAGTTACAAGGATTTCAAGTTAGGAAGATTTCGAGTTAGGGAAATTTCAGGTTACAGGGATTTTAAGTTAGGGAGATTTCGAGCTAGGAAGATTTCAAGTTGGGGAGATTTCGAGTTGGGGAGATTTCAAGTTAGAAAAATTTCAAGTTAGGGAGATTTCATGTTAGGGAGCTTTCAAGTTAGGGAGATTTCAAGTTAGGGAGCTTTTAAGTTACAGGGATTTCAAGTTAGGGAGATTTCAAGTTAGGCCAGATTTCGAGCTAGGAAGATTTCAAGTTAGGGATATTTCAAGTTAGGGAAATTTCAAGTTATTGAGATTTCAAGTTAGATCGAATTCAAGTTGAGGAGATTTCAAATTAGGGTGATTTCAAGTTAGTTAGCTTTCAAGTTAGGGAGATTTCGAGCTAGGAAGATTTCAATTTAGGGAGATTTCAAGCTAAAGGGATTTCGAGTTAGGAAAATTTCAAGGGAGATTTCAAGTTAGGGAGATTTCAAGTTACAAGGATTTTATGTTAGGAATATTTCGAGTTAGGGAAATTTCAAGTTAGGGAGATTTCAAATTAGGGAGATTTCAAGTTTGGGAGATTTCAAATTAAAAGGATTTCAAGTTAGGAAGATTTCGAGTTAGGGAGCTTTCATGTTAGGGAAATTTCAAGTTAGGGAGATTTCAAATTAGGGAGATTTCAAGTTAGGGAGATTTCAAATTAAAAGGATTTCAAGTTAGGAAGATCTCGAGTTAGGGAGATTTCAAGTTAGGGAGATTTCGTGTTAGGAGGATTTCAAGTTAGGGAGATTTCGAGTTGGGGAGATTTCGAGTTAGGAAAATTTCAGGTTAGGAAAATTTTAAGCTAGAGAGATTTCAAGTTAGATCGATTTCAAGTTGAGGAGATTTCAAGTTAAGGAGATTTCAAGTTAGGGAGCTTTCAAGTTAAGGAGTTTTCGAGTTCGGAAGATTTCAAATTAGGAAGATATCAAGTTGGGGAGATTTCGAGTTAGAGAGATTTCAAGTTAGGGAGATTCCAAGTTAGGGAGATTTCAAGTTAGGGAGATTTCAAGTTAGAGGGATTTCAAGTTAGGGAGATTCCGAGTTAGGGAGATTTCAAGTTAGGGAGATTTCAAGTTAGGAAGATTTCGAGTTAGGGAAATTTCAAGTTGGCGAGATTTCGAGTTAGGAAAATTTCAGGTTAGACAAATTTCAAAGGAGCTTTCAACTTAGAGAGATTTCAAGTTAAGGAGATTTTAAGTTGGGAGATTTTAAGTTAGAGAGCTTTCAAGTTAGGGAGATTTCAAGTTAGAGAGCTTTCAAGTTAGGGAGATTTCGAGTTAGTGAGATCAGGTTAGGAAATTTCGAGTTAGAGAGATTTCAAGTTGGATCGATTTCAAGTGTAGGGGATTTTAAGTTAGGGAGCTTTCAAGTTAGGGATATTTCCAGTTCGGAAGATTTCAAGTTAGGGAGATTTCGAGTTAGTGAGATTTCAAGTTAGGGATATTTCAAATTAGAGGGATTTCAGGTTAGGGAGATTCCGAGTTAGGGAGATTTCGAGTTAGGGAAATTTCAAGTTACAGGGATTTTAAGTTAGGGTGATTTCGAGTTAGGGAGATATCAAGTTAGGGAGATTTAGAGCTAGAGGGATTTCAAGTTAGGGAGATTCCGAGTTAGGGAGATGTCATGTTAGGGAAATTTCAAGTTACAGGGATTTTAAGTTAGGGATATTTCGAGTTAGGAAGATTTCAAGTTGGGGAGATTTCAAGTTAGGAAGATTTCAAGTTAGAAAAATTTTAAGTTAAGGAGATTTCAAGTTGGGAGATTTCAAGTTAGAGAGCTTTCAAGTTAGGGAGATTTCAAGTTAGAGAGCTTTCAAGTTAGGGAGATTTCGAGTAAGGAAGATTTCAAGTTAGGGAGATTTCGAGTTAGGGAGATTTCAAGTTAGGGAGCTTTTAAGTTACAGGGATTTCAAGTTATTTTAGGAAGCTTTCAAGTTAGGGAGATTTCGAGTTAGGAAGATTTCAAGTTAGGGAGATTTCAATTTGGGGAGATTTCGAGCTAGAGAGATTTCAAGTTAGGGAGATTTCAAGTTACATGGATTTCAAGTTAGGGAGATTTCAAGTTAAAGGGATTTCAAGTTATTGAGATTTCAAATAAGGGAGATTTCAAGTTAGAGGGATTTCAAGTTAGGGAGATTTCGAGTTAGGGAAATTTCAAGTTAGGGAGATTTCGAGTTGGTGAGATCAGGTTAGGAAAATTTCAAGTTAGAGAGATTTCAAGTTGGATCGATCTCAAGTTGAGGGGATTTCAAGTTAGGGAGCTTTCAAGTTGGATCTATCTCAAGTTGAGAGGATTTCAAGTTAGAGAGATTTCAAGTTGGATCGATCTCAAGTTGAGGGGATTTCAAGTTAGGGAGATTTCAAGTTAGGGAGATTTCAAGTTACAAGGATTTCAAGTTAGGAAGATTTCGAGTTAGGGAGATTTCAAGTTACAAGGATTTCAAGTTAGGAAGATTTCGAGTTAGGGAAATTTCAAGTTAGGGAGATTTCGAGTTAGTGAGATCAGGTTAGGAAAATTTCAAGTTAGAGAGATTTCAAGTTGGATCGATCTCAAGTTGAGGGGATTTCAAGTTTGGGAGCTTTCAAGTTGGATCGATCTCAAGTTGAGGGGATTTCAAGTTAGGGAGCTTTCAAGTTGGATCGATCTCAAGTTGAGGGGATTTCAAGTTAGGAAGGTTTCAAGTTAGGGAGATTTCAAGTTGGGGAGATTTCGAGCTAGAGAGATTTCAAGTTAGGGAGATTTCAAGTTACAGGGATTTCAAGTTAGGGAGATTTGAAGTTACAGGGATTTAAAGTTAGGGAGATTTCGAGTTAGTGAGATCAGGTTAGGAAAATTTCAAGTTAGTGAGATTTCAAGTTTGATCGATCTCAAGTTGAGGGGATTTTAAGTTAGGGAGATTTCGAGTTGGGGAGATTTCAAGTTAGGGAGCTTTCAAGTTAGAGAGTTTTCAAGTTAGGGGGATTTCAAGTTAGGGAGCTTTCAAGTTAGGGAGATTTCGAGTTAGGAAGATTTCAAGTTAGGGAGATTTCAAGTTACAGGGATTTCAAGTTAGGGAGATTTCGAGTTGGGGAGATTTCAAGTTAGGGAGCTTTCAAGTTATGGAGATTTCGAGCTAGGAAGATTTCAAGTTAGGAAGATTTCAAGCTAAAAGCATTTCGAGTTAGGAAAATTTCAGGTTCGGAAAATTTCAAGGGAGATTTCAAGTTAGGGAGATTTCAAGTTACAAGGATTTCAAGTTAGGAAGATTTCGAGTAAGGGAAATTTCAAGTTACAGCGATTTTAACTAAGGGAGATTTCGAGTTAGAAAGATTTCAAGTTGGGGAGATTTCAAGTTAGGAAGATTTCAAGCTAGAAAAATTTCAAGTTAGGGAGATTTCAAGTTAGGGAGCTTTTAAGTTAGGGAGATTTCAAGTTAGGGAGCTTTTAAGTTACAGGGATTTCAAGTTAAGGAGATTTCAAGTTATGGAGCTTTTAAGTTACAGGGATTTCAAGTTAGGGAGATTTCAAGTTAGGGAGAATTCGAGTTAGGGAGATTTCAACTTAAGGAGCTTTCAATTTGGGGAGATTTCAAGTTAGAGAGTTTTCAAGTTAGGGGGATTTCAAGTTAGGGAGATTTCAAGTTAGGGAGATTTCGAGTTGGGAAGATTTCAAGTTAAGGAGATTTCGAGTTGGGGTGATTTCAAGTTAGGGAGATATCGAGTTAGGGAGATTTCAAGTTAGGGAGAATTCAAGTTAGGGAGCTTTCAAGTTACTTATATTTCGAGCTCGGAAGATTTCAAGTTAGGGAGATTTAGAATTAGGAAGATTTCAAGTTACAGGGATTTAAAGTTAGGGAGATTTCGAGTTGGGAAAATTTCAAGTTGGGAAGATTTCGAGTTAAGAAAATTTCAAGCTAGAAAAATTTCAAGTTAGGGAGAATTCAAGTTAGGGAGCTTTCAAGTTACTTATATTTCGAGTTCGGAAGATTTCAAGTTAGGGAGATTTAGAATTAGGAAGATTTCAAGTTGGGTAGATTTTAAGTTAGGGAGCTTTCAAGTTAGATAGATTTCGAGTTGAGAAGATTTCAAATTAGGGAGATTTCAAGTTGGCGAGATTCCGAGTTAGGAAAATTTCAGGTTAGACAAATTTCAAAGGAGCTTTTAACTTAGAGAGATTTCAAGTTAAGGAGATTTCAAGTTGGGGAGATTTCAAGTTAGAGAGTTTTCAAGTTAGGGGGATTTCAAGTTACAGGGATTTCAAGTTAGGGAGATTTCAAGTTAGGGAGAATTCGAGTTAGGGAGATTTCAAGTTAGGGGGCTTTCAAGTTAGGGAGATTTCGAGTTCGGAAGATTTCAAGTTAGGGAGATTTCGAGTTAAGAAAATTTCAGGTTAGGAAAATTTCAAGTTATTGAGATTTCAAGTTAGATCGAATTCAAGTTGAGGAGATTTCAAGTTAGGGTGATTTCAAGTTAGGGAGCTTTCAAGTTAGGGAGATTTCGATCTAAGAAGATTTCAAGTTAGGGAGATTTCAAGCTAAAGGGATTTCGATTTAGGAAAATTTCAGGTTCGGAAAATTTCAAGGGAGATTTCAAGTTAGGGAGATTTCAAGTTACAAGGATTTAAAGTTAGGAAGATTTCGAGTTAGGGAAATTTCAAGTTACAGGGATTTTAACTAAGGGAGATTTCGAGTTAGAAAGATTTCAAGTTGGGGAGATTTCAAGTTAGGAAGATTTCAAGCTAGAAAAATTTCAAGTTAGGGTGATTTCAAGTTAGGGAGCTTTCAAGTTAGGGAGATTTCAAGTTAGGGAGCTTTTAAGTTACAGGGATTTGAAGTTAGGGAGATTTCAAGTTAGGGAGCTTTTAAGTTACAGGGATTTCAAGTTAGGGAGATTTCAAGTTAAGGAGAATTCGAGTTAGGGAGATTTCAAGTTAGGGAGCTTTCAAGTTGGGGAGATTTCAAGTTAGAGGGTTTTCAAGTTAGGGGGATTTCAAGTTAGGGAGATTTCAAGTTAGGGAGAATTCGAGTTAGGGAGATTTCAAGTTAGGGAGCTTTCATGTTAGGGAGATTTCGAGTTGGGAAAATTTCAAGTTGGGAAGATTTCGAGTTAAGAAAATTTCAAGCTAGAAAAATTTCAAGTTAGGGAGAATTCAAGTTAGGGAGCTTTCAAGTTACGGATATTTCGAGTTCGGAAGATTTCAAGTTAGGGAGATTTAGAGTTAGGAAGATTTCAAGTTGGGTAGATTTTAAGTTAGGGAGCTTTCAAGTTAGATAGATTTCGAGTTGGGAAGATTTCAAATTAGGGAGATTTCAAGTTGGCGAGATTTCGAGTTAGGAAAATTTCAGGCTAGACAAATTTCAAAGGAGCTTTTAACTTAGAGAGATTTCAAGTTAAGGAGATTTCAAGTTGGGGAGATTTCAAGTTAGAGAGTTTTCAATTTAGGGGGATTTCAAGTTAGGGAGCTTTCAAGTTAGGGAGATTTCGAGTTAGGAAAATTTCAAGTTAGGGAGGTTTCAAGCTAAAGGAATTTCGAGTTAGGAAAATTTCAGGTTCGGAAAATTTCAAGGGAGATTTCGAGTTATGGAAATTTCAAGTTACAGGAATTTTAAGTTAGGGAGATTTCGAGTTAGAAAGATTTCAAGTTGGGGAGATTTGAAGTTAGGAAGATTTCAAGCTAGAAAAATTTCAAGTTAGGGAGATTTCAAGTTAGGGAGCTTTCAAGTTAGGGAGATTTCAAGTTAGGGAGCTTTTAAGTTACAGGGATTTCAAGTTAGGGAGATTTCAAGTTAGGCCGGATTTCGAGTTAGGAAGATTTCAAGTTAGGGAAATTTCAAGTTAGGGAGAATTCGAGTTAGGGAGATTTAAAGTTAGGGAGCTTTCAAGTTAGGGAGATTTCAAGTTAGGGAAATTTCAAGTTAGGAAGATTTCAAGTTAGGGAGCTTTTAAGTTACAGGGATTTCAAGTTAGGGAGATTTCAAGTTAGGGAGAATTCGAGTTAGGGAGATTTAAAGTTAGGGAGCTTTCAAGTTAGGGAGATTTCGAGTTCGGAAGATTTCAAGTTAGGGAGATTTCGAGTTAGGGAAATTTCAAGTTACAGGTATTTAAATTTAGGGAGATTTCGAGTTGGGAAAATTTCAAGTTGGGAAGATTTCGAGTTAGGAAAATTTCAGGTTAGGAAAATTTCAAGTTATTGAGATTTCAAGTTAGATCGAATTCAAGTTGAGGAGATTTCAAGTTAGGGTGATTTCAAGTTAGGGAGCTTTCAAGTTAGGGAGATTTCGAGCTAGGAAGATTTCAAGTTAGGGAGATTTCAAGCTAAAGGGATTTCGAGTTAGGAAAATTTCAGGTTCGGAAAATTTCAAGGGAGATTTCAAGTTAGGAAGATTTCGAGTTAGGGAAATTTCAAGTTACAGGGATTTTAAGTTAGGGAGATTTCGAGTTAGAAAGATTTCAAGTTGGGGAGATTTCAAGTTAGGAAGGTTTCAAGCTAGAAAAATTTCAAGTTAGGGAGATTTCAAGTTAGGGAGCTTTCAAGTTAGGGAGATTTCAAGTTAGGGAGCTTTTAAGTTACAGGGATTTCAAGTTAGGGAGATTTCAAGTTAGGCCGGATTTCGAGTTAGGAAGATTTCAAGTTAGGGAAATTTCAAGTTAGGGAAATTTCAAGTTAGGGAAATTTCAAGTTAGGGAGATTTCAAATTAGGGAGATTTCAAGTTAGGGAGATTTCAAATTAAAAGGATTTCAAGTTAGGAAGATCTCGAGTTAGGGAGATTTCAAGTTAGGGAAATTTCGAGTTAGGAAGATTTCAAGTTAGGGAGATTTCGAGTTAGTGAGATCAGGTTAGGGAGATTTCAAGTTACAAGGACTTCAAGTTAGGAAGATTTCGAGTTAGGGAGATTTCAAGTTACAAGGATTTCAAGTTAGGAAGATTTCGAGTTAGGGATATTTCAAGTTAGGGAGATTTCAAGTTACAGTGTATTCAAGTTAGGGAGATTTCAAGTTAGGGAGATTTCGAGTTAGGGAGATTTCAAGTTATAAGGATTTCAAGTTAGGAAGATTTCGAGTTAGGGATATTTCAAGTTAGGGAGATTTCAAGTTACAGTGTATTCAAGTTAGGGAGATTTCAAGTTAGGGAGATTTCAAGTTAGGGAGCTTTTAAGTTACAGGGATTTCAAGTTAGGGAGATTTCAAGTTAGGGAGAATTCGAGTTAGGGAGATTTCAAGTTAGGGAGCTTTGAAGTTAGGGATATTTCGAGTTCGGAAGATTTCAAGTTAGGGAGATTTCGAGTTGGGGAGATTTCGAGTTAGGGAAATTTCAAGTTATGGAGATTTCAATTTACAGGGATTTCAAGTTAGGGAGATTTCAAGTTACGGGGATTTCAAGTTAGGGAGATTTCAAGTTAGGGAGATTTCAATATAGGGAGTTTTCAAGTTAGAGGGATTTCAAGTTAGGGAGATTCCGAGTTAGGGAGATTTCGAGTTGGGAAGATTCCAAATTAGGGAGATTTCAAGTTGGCGAGATTTCGAGTTAGGAAAATTTCAGGTTAGAGAAATTTCAAAGGAGCTTTTAACTTAGAGAGATTTCAAGTTAAAGAGATTTCAAGTTTTGGAGATTTCAAGTTAGAGAGTTTTTAAGTGAGGGGGATTTCAAGTTAGGGAGCTTTCAAGCTAGGGAGATTTCAAGTTAGAAAGATTTCAAGTTAGCGAGATTTCGATTTTGGAGATTTCAAGTTAGGGAGCTTTCAAGTTAGGGAGATTTCGAGTTGGGGAGATTTCAAGTTAGGGAGCTTTCAAGTTAGGGAGATTTCGAGCTAGGAAGCTTTCAAGTTAGGGAGATTTCAAGCTAAAGGGATTTCGAGTTAGGAAAATTTCAGGTTCGGAAAATTTCAAGGGAGATTTCAAGTTACAAGGATTTCAAGTTAGGAAGATTTCGAGTTAGGGAAATTTCAAGTTACAGGGATTTTAAGTTAGGGAGATTTCGAGTTAGGAAGATTTCAAGTTGGGGGGATTTCAAGTTAGGAAGATTTCAAGCTAGAAAAATTTCAAGTTATTGAGATTTCAAGTTAGGGAGCTTTCAAGTTAGGGAGATTTCAAGTTAGGGAGCTTTTAAGTTACAGCGATTTCAAGTTAGGGAGATTTCAAGTTAGGCCAGATTTCGAGTTAGGAAGATTTCAAGTTAGGGAAATTTCAAGTTAGGGAAATTTCAAGTTAGTGGGATTCAAGTTAGGGAGCTTTTAAGTTACAGGGATTTCAAGTTAGGGAGAATTCGAGTTAGGGAGATTTCAAGTTAGGGAGCTTTCAAGTTAGGGAGATTTCGAGTTAGGGAAATTTCAAGTTACAGGGTCTTCAAAGTTTGGGAGATTTCGAGTTGGGAAAATTTCAAGTTTGGAAGATTTCGAGTCACAAGGATTTCAAGTTAGGAAGATCACGAGTTAGGGAGATTTCAAGTTAGGGAGAATTCAAGATGGGATTTCGATTTAGGAAAATTTCAGGTTCGGAAAATTTCAAGGGAGATTTCAAGTTAGGGAGATTTCAAGTTACAAGGATTTAAAGTTAGGAAGATTTCGAGTTAGGGAAATTTCAAGTTACAGGGATTTTAACTAAGGGAGATTTCGAGTTAGAAAGATTTCAAGTTGGGGAGATTTCAAGTTAGGAAGATTTCAAGCTAGAAAAATTTCAAGTTAGGGAGATTTCAAGTTAGGGAGCTTTCAAGTTAGGGAGATTTCAAGTTAGGGAGCTTTTAAGTTACAGGGATTTCAAGTTAGGGAGATTTCGAGTTAGGAAGATTTCAAGTTAGGGAGATTTCAAGTTAGGGAGATTTCAAGTTAGAGGGATTTCAAGTTAGGGAGATTTCAAGTTGGGGAGATTTCGAGTTAGAGAGATTTCAAGTTAGGGAGATTCCAAGTTAGGGAGATTTCAAGTTAGGGAGATTTCAAGTTAGAGGGATTTCAAGTTAGGGAGATTCCGAGTTAGGGAGATTTCAAGTTAGGGAGATTTCAATTTAGGAAGATTTCGAGTTAGGGAAATTTCAAGTTGGCGAGATTTCGAGTTAGGAAAATTTCAGGTTAGACAAATTTCAAAGGAGCTTTCAACTTAGAGAGATTTCAAGTTAAGGAGATTTTAAGTTGGGAGATTTTAAGTTAGAGAGCTTTCAAGTTAGGGAGATTTCAAGTTAGAGAGCTTTCAAGTTAGGGAGATTTCGAGTTAGGAAGATTTCAAGTTAGGGAGATTTCGAGTTAGGGAGATTTCAAGTTAGGGAGCTTTCAAGCTAGAGGGTTTTCAAGTTAGGGAGATTCCGAGTTAGGGAGATTTCAAGTTAGGGAGATTTCAAGTCACAAGTATTTCAAGTTAGGGAGATTTCGAGTTAGGAAGATTTCAAGTTGGGAAGATTTCAAGTTAGGAAGATTTCAAGTTAGAAAAATTTTAAGTTAAGGAGATTTCAAGTTGGGAGATTTCAAGTTAGAGAGCTTTCAAGTTAGGGAGATTTCAAGTTAGAGAGCTTTCAAGTTAGGGAGATTTCGAATAAGGAAGATTTCAAGTTAGGGAGATTTCGAGTTAGTGAGATCAGGTTAGGAAATTTCGAGTTAGAGAGATTTCAAGTTGGATCGATTTCAAGTGTAGGGGATTTTAAGTTAGGGAGCTTTCAAGTTAGGGATATTTCCAGTTCGGAAGATTTCAAGTTAGGGAGATTTCGAGTTAGGGAGATTTCAAGTTAGTGATATTTCAAATTAGAGGGATTTCAGGTTAGGGAGATTCCGAGTTAGGGAGATTTCGAGTTAGGGAAATTTCAAGTTACAGGGATTTTAAGTTAGGGTGATTTCGAGTTAGGGAGATATCAAGTTAGGGAGATTTAGAGCTAGAGGGATTTCAAGTTAGGGAGATTCCGAGTTAGGGAGATGTCAAGTTAGGGAAATTTCAAGTTACAGGGATTTTAAGTTAGGGATATTTCGAGTTAGGAAGATTTCAAGTTGGGGAGATTTCAAGTTAGGAAGATTTCAAGTTAGAAAAATTTTAAGTTAAGGAGATTTCAAGTTGGGAGATTTCAAGTTAGAGAGCTTTCATGTTAGGGAGATTTCAAGTTAGAGAGCTTTCAAGTTAGGGAGATTTCGAGTAAGGAATATTTCAAGTTAGGGGGATTTCGAGTTAGGGAGATTTCAAGTTAGGGAGCTTTTAAGTTACAGGGATTTCAAGTTATTTTAGGAAGCTTTCAAGTTAGGGAGATTTCGAGTTAGGAAGATTTCAAGTTAGGGAGATTTCAAGTTGGGGAGATTTCGAGCTAGAGAGATTTCAAGTTAGGGAGATTTCAAGTTACATGAATTTCAAGTTAGGGAGATTTCAAGTTAAAGGGATTTCAAGTTAGGGAGATTTCAAATAAGGGAGATTTCAAGTTAGAGGGATTTCAAGTTAGGGAGATTTCGAGTTAGGGAAATTTCAAGTTAGGGAGATTTCGAGTTAGTGAGATCAAGTTAGGAAAATTTCAAGTTAGAGAGATTTCAAGTTGGATCGATCTCAAGTTGAGGGGATTTCAAGTTAGGGAGCTTTCAAGTTGGATCTATCTCAAGTTGAGGGGATTTCAAGTTAGAGAGATTTCAAGATTAGCAGAGCGCACGATTCGGACATTGACTGAAAAGGCTAGATGCATGTTACAGGATGCGAATTTACCGAAGCGTTATTGGGCAGAAGCAATGAGTACAGCTGCATACATCAAAAATCACACAACTTCATCTATCTTGGGATACAAATCACCGATGGAAATTTGGAGTGGAAAGAAGCCGGATATAAGCCACTTCAGAGTGTTTGGATCAGTAGCGATGGCGATGATTCCAAAAGGAAAACGGCGGAAGTTCGATGCGAAGTCCAGAGAATTGATATTTGTTGGTTACTGCGAGGATCAAAAGGGTTATCGACTTATGGATCGGCGAACCAATAAAATAATTGCGTGTCGGGATGTCACGGTTATAGAACAAGACTATATCGGGCCAAGTCAGTCTATGGTGAAAGATGGAGACATTGGCATTGGGAGTGACAGCAGCACGTTGATAATTGAAGGATCATCGAACAAGAATGGCGTGTAACATGGCCAAAACAATGTTGCAAAAATTGATGTCGTACATACTCAAAGTGCTATTGGCGTGCAACATGGCCCAAACAATGTTGCAACAACTGACTCAGTACATATTCAGGGCACAAACGGCGTGCAGCATGGCCAAAACAATGCTGCTCAAAATGACTCGATAGATGACTCATCGATTGATGACTTTGTGGACGCTAACGATGATAATACATACATCCCTGAATTCGATACAACTGATGAGAGCGACGAAGAGGATACATCAATCAGCGACAGCAAGTACGGTAGTGTACGATGTTCGAAACGTGAAACCAGACCTGTTCAACGATACGAAGCATCACATTTTGCGAACGAAGTACGGAGTGGTGAACCAGTTACTGTTGACGAAGCACTTAATTGTCACGACGGACAGCATTGGAAAAGTGCCATGGATGATGAGCATCGCTCATTAATTGAAAATAAAGCTTGGGAATTAGTGGAACTACCGAAGGGTTCCAAATCTATAAATTGCAAATGGGTTTTTAAACAGAAAACTGATTCTAATGGCAATATCGCACGATACAAAGCCCGACTCGTTGCTAAGGGTTGCAGCCAAAGGCCAGGTATTGACTTTGAGGAAACTTATTCTCCCGTGGTTCGCTATTCGTCGATTCGATTATTGATGGCGTTGGCCGTAAAATTGAATCTAAATATTGAACAAATGGACGTAGTGACTGCATTCCTACATGGTGATATCAACGAAGCGGTCTACATGAAACAACCTGAAGGATATGACGACGGAAGCGGTCGAGTATGTAAACTGAAGAAGTCGCTTTATGGATTAAAACAAGCCAGCCGTCAATGGAACCAAAAAATTAACGAAGTCCTTATCAAAGCGGGGTTTGTACGTTGCAAAACTGATTCATGCATATACGTACGTCGAAAAGGTGAATCTATTATTGTTGTTGCAGTTTATGTGGACGATTTGTTGATTCTTTACAACAATTCAGTATGGAAAGATCAACTTAAATCGATATTGACCAGTAATTTTAAAATGAAGGACTTGGGCAAGGCGTCGAATGTTCTTGGATTACGTATTGATTACGATCAGCGCAAAGGAGTTATTAAATTGGACCAACAAAAATACGCTGAACAGGTTCTACGCAAGTTCAACATGTTCGATTGTGATCCAGTGAAATTGCCTAGTGACCCAAACCAAAAACTTACAAGAGAAATGTCACCAAGCACCGAAATTGAAATTGAGCAGATGAAATCAGTTCCGTACCAAGAAGCTGTGGGCAGCATTCTGTATTTGGCACAGTGCACGCGACCAGACATTTCGTTTGCAGTAACGAATGTTAGTCAATTCAACAAAAACCCAGGTCTAGCACATTGGAGAGCAGTAAAACGTATTCTACGCTACATTAAAGGTACGTTAAACTACCAGCTAACTTTTACCAGGGACAGCAAATTCGAGAATTTGTGTGCATATGCCGATGCTGATTGGGCGTCTAGTTGTTGCGATAGAAAATCGTGCAGTGGGTACATTTTTCTATGGCAAGGTGGAGCTGTATCATGGTTGTGTAAAAAACAGCCGACGGTGGCATTGAGCACTGCCGAAGCGGAGTACATGGCACTGTCAGCAGCGTGTCAGGAAGCATACTGGCTAAATCAATTGAAGCACGAGATAATTGGAGGTCAAAAGCCAACGCTTCAAATATTCAGCGACAACAAAGGTGCTATTGACTTGGCACTAAACGGAGCGTATAGTCCAAAAACAAAACACATTGATATACGTCATCATTTCATCAGAGATTTCATACGGAAGGAAATTGTAAAAATAACAAAAATAAGTACTGATAAAATGATAGCAGACAATCTTACTAAAGCTGTACCAATTGATAAACATAAATTTTGCACATTTGAAATGGGATTAAGTATTTAATTTATTCTCGATAATACGTAAAGTAAATTATTAGCAGAACTATTGTTTGTAATTTGAAACTCATGACCCATCGAACAAGTGGGAATATTGTTAGGGAAATTTCGAGTTAGGGAAATTTCAAGTTACAGGGATTTAAGTTAGGGAGATATCGAGTTGGGAAAATTTTAAGTTGGGAAGATTTCGAGTTAGGAATATTTGAGGTTAGGAAAATTTCAAGTTATTGAGATTTCAAGTTAGATCGAATTCAAGTTGAGGAGATTTCAAATTAGAGTGGTTTCAAGTTAGGGAGCTTTCAAGTTAGGGAGATTTCGAGCTAGGAAGATTTCAAGTTAGGGAGATTTCAAGCTAAAGGGATTTCGAGTTAGGAAAATTTCAAGGGAGATTTCAAGTTAGGGAGATTTCAAGTTACAAGGATTTCAAGTTAGGGAGATTTCAAATTAGGGAGATTTCAAGTTAGGGAGATTTCAAATTAAAATGATTTCAAGTTAGGAAGATTTCGAGTTAGGGAGCTTTCAAGTTAGGGAAATTTCAAGTTAGGGAGATTTCAAATTAGGGAGACTTCAAGTTAGGGAGATTTCAAATTAAAAGGATTTCAAGTTAGGAAGATCTCGAGTTAGGGAGATTTCAAGTTAGGGAGATTTCGTGTTAGGAGGATTTCAAGTTAGGGAGATTTCGAGTTGGGGAGATTTCGAGTTAGGAAAATTTCAGGTTAGGAAAATTTTAAGCTAGAGAGATTTCAAGTTAGATCGATTTCAAGTTGAGGAGATTTCAAGTTAAGGAGATTTCAAGTTAGGGAGCTTTCAAGTTAAGGAGTTTTCGAGTTCGGAAGATTTCAAATTAGGAAGATATCAAGTTGGGGAGATTTCGAGTTAGAGAGATTTCAAGTTAGGGAGATTCCAAGTTAGGGAGATTTCAAGTTAGGGAGATTTCAAGTTAGAGGGATTTCAAGTTAGGGAGATTCCGAGTTAGGGAGATTTCAAGTTAGGGAGATTTCAATTTAGGAAGATTTCGAGTTAGGGAAATTTCAAGTTGGCGAGATTTCGAGTTAGGAAAATTTCAGGTTAGACAAATTTCAAAGGAGCTTTCAACTTAGAGAGATTTCAAGTTAAGGAGATTTTAAGTTGGGAGATTTTAAGTTAGAGAGCTTTCAAGTTAGGGAGATTTCAAGTTAGAGAGCTTTCAAGTTAGGGAGATTTCGAGTTAGGAAGATTTCAAGTTAGGGAGATTTCGAGTTAGGGAGATTTCAAGTTAGGGAGCTTTCAAGCTAGAGGGTTTTCAAGTTAGGGAGATTCCGAGTTAGGGAGATTTCAAGTTAGGGAGATTTCAAGTCACAAGTATTTCAAGTTAGGGAGATTTCGAGTTAGGAAGATTTCAAGTTGGGAAGATTTCAAGTTAGGAAGATTTCAAGTTAGAAAAATTTTAAGTTAAGGAGATTTCAAGTTGGGAGATTTCAAGTTAGAGAGCTTTCAAGTTAGGGAGATTTCAAGTTAGAGAGCTTTCAAGTTAGGGAGATTTCGAATAAGGAAGATTTCAAGTTAGGGAGATTTCGAGTTAGTGAGATCAGGTTAGGAAATTTCGAGTTAGAGAGATTTCAAGTTGGATCGATTTCAAGTGTAGGGGATTTTAAGTTAGGGAGCTTTCAAGTTAGGGATATTTCCAGTTCGGAAGATTTCAAGTTAGGGAGATTTCGAGTTAGGGAGATTTCAAGTTAGTGATATTTCAAATTAGAGGGATTTCAGGTTAGGGAGATTCCGAGTTAGGGAGATTTCGAGTTAGGGAAATTTCAAGTTACAGGGATTTTAAGTTAGGGTGATTTCGAGTTAGGGAGATATCAAGTTAGGGAGATTTAGAGCTAGAGGGATTTCAAGTTAGGGAGATTCCGAGTTAGGGAGATGTCAAGTTAGGGAAATTTCAAGTTACAGGGATTTTAAGTTAGGGATATTTCGAGTTAGGAAGATTTCAAGTTGGGGAGATTTCAAGTTAGGAAGATTTCAAGTTAGAAAAATTTTAAGTTAAGGAGATTTCAAGTTGGGAGATTTCAAGTTAGAGAGCTTTCATGTTAGGGAGATTTCAAGTTAGAGAGCTTTCAAGTTAGGGAGATTTCGAGTAAGGAATATTTCAAGTTAGGGGGATTTCGAGTTAGGGAGATTTCAAGTTAGGGAGCTTTTAAGTTACAGGGATTTCAAGTTATTTTAGGAAGCTTTCAAGTTAGGGAGATTTCGAGTTAGGAAGATTTCAAGTTAGGGAGATTTCAAGTTGGGGAGATTTCGAGCTAGAGAGATTTCAAGTTAGGGAGATTTCAAGTTACATGAATTTCAAGTTAGGGAGATTTCAAGTTAAAGGGATTTCAAGTTAGGGAGATTTCAAATAAGGGAGATTTCAAGTTAGAGGGATTTCAAGTTAGGGAGATTTCGAGTTAGGGAAATTTCAAGTTAGGGAGATTTCGAGTTAGAGAGATCAGGTTAGGAAAATTTCAAGTTAGAGAGATTTCAAGTTGGATCGATCTCAAGTTGAGGGGATTTCAAGTTAGGGAGCTTTCAAGTTGGATCTATCTCAAGTTGAGGGGATTTCAAGTTAGAGAGATTTCAAGTTGGATCGATCTCAAGTTGAGGGGATTTCAAGTTAGGGAGATTTCAAGTTAGGGAGATTTCAAGTTACAGTGAATTCAAGTTAGGGAGTTTTCAAGTTAGAGGGATTTCAAGTTAGGGAGATTCAGAGTTAGGAAGATTTCGCGTTGGGAAGATTTCAAATTAGGGAGATTTCAAGTTGGCGAGATTTCGAGTTAGGAAAATTTCAAGTTAGGGAGATGTCGAGTTGTGGAGATTTCAAGTTAGGGAGCTTTCAAGTTAGGGAGATTTCGAGTTGGGGAGATTTCGAGCTAGAGAGATTTCAAGTTAGGGAGATTTCAAGTTACATGAATTTCAAGTTAGGGAGATTTCAAGTTAAAGGGATTTCAAGTTAGGGAGATTTCAAATAAGGGAGATTTCAAGTTAGAGGGATTTCAAGTTAGGAAGATTTCGAGTTAGGGAGCTTTCAAGTTAGGGAGATTTCGAGTTAGGAATATTTCAAGTTAGGGAGATTTCGAGTTGGGAAATTTCAAGTTAGGGAGATTTCAAGTTACAGTGAATTCAAGTTAGGGAGTTTTCAAGTTAGAGGGATTTCAAGTTAGGGAGATTCCGAGTTAGGGAGATTTCGAGTTGGGAAGATTTCAAATTAGGGAGATTTCAAGTTGGCGAGATTTCGAGTTAGGAAAATTTCAAGTTAGGGAGATTTCGAGTTGGGGAGATTTCAAGTTAGGGAGCTTTCAAGTTAGGGAGATTTCGAGTTGGGGAGATTTCAAGTTAGGGAGCTTTCAAGTTAGGGAGATTTCGAGCTGGGAAGATTTCAAGTTAGGGAGATTTCAAGCTAAAGGGATTTCGAGTTAGGAAAATTTCAGGTTCGGAAAATTTCAAGGGAGATTTCAAGTTAGGGAGATTTCAAGTTACAAGGATTTCAAGTTAGGAAGATTTCGAGTTAGGAAGATTTCAAGTTGGGGAGATTTCAAGTTAGGAAGATTTCAAGCTAGAAAAATTTCAAGTTATGGAGATTTCAAGTTAGGGAGCTTTCAAGTTAGGGAGATTTCAAGTTAGGGAGCTTTTAAGTTACAGGGATTTCAAGTTAAGGAGATTTCAAGTTAGGGAGATTTCAAGTTACAAGGATTTCAAGTTAGGAAGATTTCGAGTTAGGGAAATTTCAGGTTACAGGGATTTTAAGTTAGGGAGATTTCGAGCTAGGAAGATTTCAAGTTGGGGAGATTTCGAGTTGGGGAGATTTCAAGTTAGAAAAATTTCAAGTTAGGGAGATTTCATGTTAGGGAGCTTTCAAGTTAGGGAGATTTCAAGTTAGGGAGCTTTTAAGTTACAGGGATTTCAAGTTAGGGAGATTTCAAGTTAGGCCAGATTTCGAGCTAGGAAGATTTCAAGTTAGGGATATTTCAAGTTAGGGAAATTTCAAGTTAGGGAGATTTCAAGTTAGGGAGCTTTTAAGTTACAGGGATTTCAAGTTAGGGATATTTCAAGTTAGGGAGAATTCGAGTTAGGGATATTTCAAGTTAGAGAGCTTTCAAGTTAGGGAGATTTCGAGTTCGGAAGATTTCAAGTTAGGGAGATTTCGAGTTAGGGAAATTTCAAGTTACAGGGATTTAAGTTAGGGAGATATCGAGTTGGGAAAATTTTAAGTTGGAAAGATTTCGAGTTAGGAATATTTGAGGTTAGGAAAATTTCAAGTTATTGAGATTTCAAGTTAGATCGAATTCAAGTTGAGGAGATTTCAAATTAGGGTGATTTCAAGTTAGTTAGCTTTCAAGTTAGGGAGATTTCGAGCTAGGAAGATTTCAATTTAGGGAGATTTCAAGCTAAAGGGATTTCGAGTTAGGAAAATTTCAAGGGAGATTTCAAGTTAGGGAGATTTCAAGTTACAAGGATTTTATGTTAGGAATATTTCGAGTTAGGGAAATTTCAAGTTAGGGAGATTTCAAATTAGGGAGATTTCAAGTTTGGGAGATTTCAAATTAAAAGGATTTCAAGTTAGGAAGATTTCGAGTTAGGGAGCTTTCATGTTAGGGAAATTTCAAGTTAGGGAGATTTCAAATTAGGGAGATTTCAAGTTAGGGAGATTTCAAATTAAAAGGATTTCAAGTTAGGAAGATCTCGAGTTAGGGAGATTTCAAGTTAGGGAGATTTCGTGTTAGGAGGATTTCAAGTTAGGGAGATTTCGAGTTGGGGAGATTTCGAGTTAGGAAAATTTCAGGTTAGGAAAATTTTAAGCTAGAGAGATTTCAAGTTAGATCGATTTCAAGTTGAGGAGATTTCAAGTTAAGGAGATTTCAAGTTAGGGAGCTTTCAAGTTAAGGAGTTTTCGAGTTCGGAAGATTTCAAATTAGGAAGATATCAAGTTGGGGAGATTTCGAGTTAGAGAGATTTCAAGTTAGGGAGATTCCAAGTTAGGGAGATTTCAAGTTAGGGAGATTTCAAGTTAGAGGGATTTCAAGTTAGGGAGATTCCGAGTTAGGGAGATTTCAAGTTAGGGAGATTTCAAGTTAGGAAGATTTCGAGTTAGGGAAATTTCAAGTTGGCGAGATTTCGAGTTAGGAAAATTTCAGGTTAGACAAATTTCAAAGGAGCTTTCAACTTAGAGAGATTTCAAGTTAAGGAGATTTTAAGTTGGGAGATTTTAAGTTAGAGAGCTTTCAAGTTAGGGAGATTTCAAGTTAGAGAGCTTTCAAGTTAGGGAGATTTCGAGTTAGTGAGATCAGGTTAGGAAATTTCGAGTTAGAGAGATTTCAAGTTGGATCGATTTCAAGTGTAGGGGATTTTAAGTTAGGGAGCTTTCAAGTTAGGGATATTTCCAGTTCGGAAGATTTCAAGTTAGGGAGATTTCGAGTTAGTGAGATTTCAAGTTAGGGATATTTCAAATTAGAGGGATTTCAGGTTAGGGAGATTCCGAGTTAGGGAGATTTCGAGTTAGGGAAATTTCAAGTTACAGGGATTTTAAGTTAGGGTGATTTCGAGTTAGGGAGATATCAAGTTAGGGAGATTTAGAGCTAGAGGGATTTCAAGTTAGGGAGATTCCGAGTTAGGGAGATGTCATGTTAGGGAAATTTCAAGTTACAGGGATTTTAAGTTAGGGATATTTCGAGTTAGGAAGATTTCAAGTTGGGGAGATTTCAAGTTAGGAAGATTTCAAGTTAGAAAAATTTTAAGTTAAGGAGATTTCAAGTTGGGAGATTTCAAGTTAGAGAGCTTTCAAGTTAGGGAGATTTCAAGTTAGAGAGCTTTCAAGTTAGGGAGATTTCGAGTAAGGAAGATTTCAAGTTAGGGAGATTTCGAGTTAGGGAGATTTCAAGTTAGGGAGCTTTTAAGTTACAGGGATTTCAAGTTATTTTAGGAAGCTTTCAAGTTAGGGAGATTTCGAGTTAGGAAGATTTCAAGTTAGGGAGATTTCAATTTGGGGAGATTTCGAGCTAGAGAGATTTCAAGTTAGGGAGATTTCAAGTTACATGGATTTCAAGTTAGGGAGATTTCAAGTTAAAGGGATTTCAAGTTATTGAGATTTCAAATAAGGGAGATTTCAAGTTAGAGGGATTTCAAGTTAGGGAGATTTCGAGTTAGGGAAATTTCAAGTTAGGGAGATTTCGAGTTGGTGAGATCAGGTTAGGAAAATTTCAAGTTAGAGAGATTTCAAGTTGGATCGATCTCAAGTTGAGGGGATTTCAAGTTAGGGAGCTTTCAAGTTGGATCTATCTCAAGTTGAGAGGATTTCAAGTTAGAGAGATTTCAAGTTGGATCGATCTCAAGTTGAGGGGATTTCAAGTTAGGGAGATTTCAAGTTAGGGAGATTTCAAGTTACAAGGATTTCAAGTTAGGAAGATTTCGAGTTAGGGAGATTTCAAGTTACAAGGATTTCAAGTTAGGAAGATTTCGAGTTAGGGAAATTTCAAGTTAGGGAGATTTCGAGTTAGTGAGATCAGGTTAGGAAAATTTCAAGTTAGAGAGATTTCAAGTTGGATCGATCTCAAGTTGAGGGGATTTCAAGTTTGGGAGCTTTCAAGTTGGATCGATCTCAAGTTGAGGGGATTTCAAGTTAGGGAGCTTTCAAGTTGGATCGATCTCAAGTTGAGGGGATTTCAAGTTAGGAAGGTTTCAAGTTAGGGAGATTTCAAGTTGGGGAGATTTCGAGCTAGAGAGATTTCAAGTTAGGGAGATTTCAAGTTACAGGGATTTCAAGTTAGGGAGATTTGAAGTTACAGGGATTTAAAGTTAGGGAGATTTCGAGTTAGTGAGATCAGGTTAGGAAAATTTCAAGTTAGTGAGATTTCAAGTTTGATCGATCTCAAGTTGAGGGGATTTTAAGTTAGGGAGATTTCGAGTTGGGGAGATTTCAAGTTAGGGAGCTTTCAAGTTAGAGAGTTTTCAAGTTAGGGGGATTTCAAGTTAGGGAGCTTTCAAGTTAGGGAGATTTCGAGTTAGGAAGATTTCAAGTTAGGGAGATTTCAAGTTACAGGGATTTCAAGTTAGGGAGATTTCGAGTTGGGGAGATTTCAAGTTAGGGAGCTTTCAAGTTATGGAGATTTCGAGCTAGGAAGATTTCAAGTTAGGAAGATTTCAAGCTAAAAGCATTTCGAGTTAGGAAAATTTCAGGTTCGGAAAATTTCAAGGGAGATTTCAAGTTAGGGAGATTTCAAGTTACAAGGATTTCAAGTTAGGAAGATTTCGAGTAAGGGAAATTTCAAGTTACAGCGATTTTAACTAAGGGAGATTTCGAGTTAGAAAGATTTCAAGTTGGGGAGATTTCAAGTTAGGAAGATTTCAAGCTAGAAAAATTTCAAGTTAGGGAGATTTCAAGTTAGGGAGCTTTTAAGTTAGGGAGATTTCAAGTTAGGGAGCTTTTAAGTTACAGGGATTTCAAGTTAAGGAGATTTCAAGTTATGGAGCTTTTAAGTTACAGGGATTTCAAGTTAGGGAGATTTCAAGTTAGGGAGAATTCGAGTTAGGGAGATTTCAACTTAAGGAGCTTTCAATTTGGGGAGATTTCAAGTTAGAGAGTTTTCAAGTTAGGGGGATTTCAAGTTAGGGAGATTTCAAGTTAGGGAGATTTCGAGTTGGGAAGATTTCAAGTTAAGGAGATTTCGAGTTGGGGTGATTTCAAGTTAGGGAGATATCGAGTTAGGGAGATTTCAAGTTAGGGAGAATTCAAGTTAGGGAGCTTTCAAGTTACTTATATTTCGAGCTCGGAAGATTTCAAGTTAGGGAGATTTAGAATTAGGAAGATTTCAAGTTACAGGGATTTAAAGTTAGGGAGATTTCGAGTTGGGAAAATTTCAAGTTGGGAAGATTTCGAGTTAAGAAAATTTCAAGCTAGAAAAATTTCAAGTTAGGGAGAATTCAAGTTAGGGAGCTTTCAAGTTACTTATATTTCGAGTTCGGAAGATTTCAAGTTAGGGAGATTTAGAATTAGGAAGATTTCAAGTTGGGTAGATTTTAAGTTAGGGAGCTTTCAAGTTAGATAGATTTCGAGTTGAGAAGATTTCAAATTAGGGAGATTTCAAGTTGGCGAGATTCCGAGTTAGGAAAATTTCAGGTTAGACAAATTTCAAAGGAGCTTTTAACTTAGAGAGATTTCAAGTTAAGGAGATTTCAAGTTGGGGAGATTTCAAGTTAGAGAGTTTTCAAGTTAGGGGGATTTCAAGTTACAGGGATTTCAAGTTAGGGAGATTTCAAGTTAGGGAGAATTCGAGTTAGGGAGATTTCAAGTTAGGGGGCTTTCAAGTTAGGGAGATTTCGAGTTCGGAAGATTTCAAGTTAGGGAGATTTCGAGTTAAGAAAATTTCAGGTTAGGAAAATTTCAAGTTATTGAGATTTCAAGTTAGATCGAATTCAAGTTGAGGAGATTTCAAGTTAGGGTGATTTCAAGTTAGGGAGCTTTCAAGTTAGGGAGATTTCGATCTAAGAAGATTTCAAGTTAGGGAGATTTCAAGCTAAAGGGATTTCGATTTAGGAAAATTTCAGGTTCGGAAAATTTCAAGGGAGATTTCAAGTTAGGGAGATTTCAAGTTACAAGGATTTAAAGTTAGGAAGATTTCGAGTTAGGGAAATTTCAAGTTACAGGGATTTTAACTAAGGGAGATTTCGAGTTAGAAAGATTTCAAGTTGGGGAGATTTCAAGTTAGGAAGATTTCAAGCTAGAAAAATTTCAAGTTAGGGTGATTTCAAGTTAGGGAGCTTTCAAGTTAGGGAGATTTCAAGTTAGGGAGCTTTTAAGTTACAGGGATTTGAAGTTAGGGAGATTTCAAGTTAGGGAGCTTTTAAGTTACAGGGATTTCAAGTTAGGGAGATTTCAAGTTAAGGAGAATTCGAGTTAGGGAGATTTCAAGTTAGGGAGCTTTCAAGTTGGGGAGATTTCAAGTTAGAGGGTTTTCAAGTTAGGGGGATTTCAAGTTAGGGAGATTTCAAGTTAGGGAGAATTCGAGTTAGGGAGATTTCAAGTTAGGGAGCTTTCATGTTAGGGAGATTTCGAGTTGGGAAAATTTCAAGTTGGGAAGATTTCGAGTTAAGAAAATTTCAAGCTAGAAAAATTTCAAGTTAGGGAGAATTCAAGTTAGGGAGCTTTCAAGTTACGGATATTTCGAGTTCGGAAGATTTCAAGTTAGGGAGATTTAGAGTTAGGAAGATTTCAAGTTGGGTAGATTTTAAGTTAGGGAGCTTTCAAGTTAGATAGATTTCGAGTTGGGAAGATTTCAAATTAGGGAGATTTCAAGTTGGCGAGATTTCGAGTTAGGAAAATTTCAGGCTAGACAAATTTCAAAGGAGCTTTTAACTTAGAGAGATTTCAAGTTAAGGAGATTTCAAGTTGGGGAGATTTCAAGTTAGAGAGTTTTCAATTTAGGGGGATTTCAAGTTAGGGAGCTTTCAAGTTAGGGAGATTTCGAGTTAGGAAAATTTCAAGTTAGGGAGGTTTCAAGCTAAAGGAATTTCGAGTTAGGAAAATTTCAGGTTCGGAAAATTTCAAGGGAGATTTCGAGTTATGGAAATTTCAAGTTACAGGAATTTTAAGTTAGGGAGATTTCGAGTTAGAAAGATTTCAAGTTGGGGAGATTTGAAGTTAGGAAGATTTCAAGCTAGAAAAATTTCAAGTTAGGGAGATTTCAAGTTAGGGAGCTTTCAAGTTAGGGAGATTTCAAGTTAGGGAGCTTTTAAGTTACAGGGATTTCAAGTTAGGGAGATTTCAAGTTAGGCCGGATTTCGAGTTAGGAAGATTTCAAGTTAGGGAAATTTCAAGTTAGGGAGAATTCGAGTTAGGGAGATTTAAAGTTAGGGAGCTTTCAAGTTAGGGAGATTTCAAGTTAGGGAAATTTCAAGTTAGGAAGATTTCAAGTTAGGGAGCTTTTAAGTTACAGGGATTTCAAGTTAGGGAGATTTCAAGTTAGGGAGAATTCGAGTTAGGGAGATTTAAAGTTAGGGAGCTTTCAAGTTAGGGAGATTTCGAGTTCGGAAGATTTCAAGTTAGGGAGATTTCGAGTTAGGGAAATTTCAAGTTACAGGTATTTAAATTTAGGGAGATTTCGAGTTGGGAAAATTTCAAGTTGGGAAGATTTCGAGTTAGGAAAATTTCAGGTTAGGAAAATTTCAAGTTATTGAGATTTCAAGTTAGATCGAATTCAAGTTGAGGAGATTTCAAGTTAGGGTGATTTCAAGTTAGGGAGCTTTCAAGTTAGGGAGATTTCGAGCTAGGAAGATTTCAAGTTAGGGAGATTTCAAGCTAAAGGGATTTCGAGTTAGGAAAATTTCAGGTTCGGAAAATTTCAAGGGAGATTTCAAGTTAGGAAGATTTCGAGTTAGGGAAATTTCAAGTTACAGGGATTTTAAGTTAGGGAGATTTCGAGTTAGAAAGATTTCAAGTTGGGGAGATTTCAAGTTAGGAAGGTTTCAAGCTAGAAAAATTTCAAGTTAGGGAGATTTCAAGTTAGGGAGCTTTCAAGTTAGGGAGATTTCAAGTTAGGGAGCTTTTAAGTTACAGGGATTTCAAGTTAGGGAGATTTCAAGTTAGGCCGGATTTCGAGTTAGGAAGATTTCAAGTTAGGGAAATTTCAAGTTAGGGAAATTTCAAGTTAGGGAAATTTCAAGTTAGGGAGATTTCAAATTAGGGAGATTTCAAGTTAGGGAGATTTCAAATTAAAAGGATTTCAAGTTAGGAAGATCTCGAGTTAGGGAGATTTCAAGTTAGGGAAATTTCGAGTTAGGAAGATTTCAAGTTAGGGAGATTTCGAGTTAGTGAGATCAGGTTAGGGAGATTTCAAGTTACAAGGACTTCAAGTTAGGAAGATTTCGAGTTAGGGAGATTTCAAGTTACAAGGATTTCAAGTTAGGAAGATTTCGAGTTAGGGATATTTCAAGTTAGGGAGATTTCAAGTTACAGTGTATTCAAGTTAGGGAGATTTCAAGTTAGGGAGATTTCGAGTTAGGGAGATTTCAAGTTATAAGGATTTCAAGTTAGGAAGATTTCGAGTTAGGGATATTTCAAGTTAGGGAGATTTCAAGTTAGGGAGATTTCAAGTTAGGGAGATTTCAAGTTAGGGAGCTTTTAAGTTACAGGGATTTCAAGTTAGGGAGATTTCAAGTTAGGGAGAATTCGAGTTAGGGAGATTTCAAGTTAGGGAGCTTTGAAGTTAGGGATATTTCGAGTTCGGAAGATTTCAAGTTAGGGAGATTTCGAGTTGGGGAGATTTCGAGTTAGGGAAATTTCAAGTTATGGAGATTTCAATTTACAGGGATTTCAAGTTAGGGAGATTTCAAGTTACGGGGATTTCAAGTTAGGGAGATTTCAAGTTAGGGAGATTTCAATATAGGGAGTTTTCAAGTTAGAGGGATTTCAAGTTAGGGAGATTCCGAGTTAGGGAGATTTCGAGTTGGGAAGATTCCAAATTAGGGAGATTTCAAGTTGGCGAGATTTCGAGTTAGGAAAATTTCAGGTTAGAGAAATTTCAAAGGAGCTTTTAACTTAGAGAGATTTCAAGTTAAAGAGATTTCAAGTTTTGGAGATTTCAAGTTAGAGAGTTTTTAAGTGAGGGGGATTTCAAGTTAGGGAGCTTTCAAGCTAGGGAGATTTCAAGTTAGAAAGATTTCAAGTTAGCGAGATTTCGATTTTGGAGATTTCAAGTTAGGGAGCTTTCAAGTTAGGGAGATTTCGAGTTGGGGAGATTTCAAGTTAGGGAGCTTTCAAGTTAGGGAGATTTCGAGCTAGGAAGCTTTCAAGTTAGGGAGATTTCAAGCTAAAGGGATTTCGAGTTAGGAAAATTTCAGGTTCGGAAAATTTCAAGGGAGATTTCAAGTTACAAGGATTTCAAGTTAGGAAGATTTCGAGTTAGGGAAATTTCAAGTTACAGGGATTTTAAGTTAGGGAGATTTCGAGTTAGGAAGATTTCAAGTTGGGGGGATTTCAAGTTAGGAAGATTTCAAGCTAGAAAAATTTCAAGTTATTGAGATTTCAAGTTAGGGAGCTTTCAAGTTAGGGAGATTTCAAGTTAGGGAGCTTTTAAGTTACAGCGATTTCAAGTTAGGGAGATTTCAAGTTAGGCCAGATTTCGAGTTAGGAAGATTTCAAGTTAGGGAAATTTCAAGTTAGGGAAATTTCAAGTTAGTGGGATTCAAGTTAGGGAGCTTTTAAGTTACAGGGATTTCAAGTTAGGGAGAATTCGAGTTAGGGAGATTTCAAGTTAGGGAGCTTTCAAGTTAGGGAGATTTCGAGTTAGGGAAATTTCAAGTTACAGGGTCTTCAAAGTTTGGGAGATTTCGAGTTGGGAAAATTTCAAGTTTGGAAGATTTCGAGTCACAAGGATTTCAAGTTAGGAAGATCACGAGTTAGGGAGATTTCAAGTTAGGGAGAATTCAAGATGGGATTTCGATTTAGGAAAATTTCAGGTTCGGAAAATTTCAAGGGAGATTTCAAGTTAGGGAGATTTCAAGTTACAAGGATTTAAAGTTAGGAAGATTTCGAGTTAGGGAAATTTCAAGTTACAGGGATTTTAACTAAGGGAGATTTCGAGTTAGAAAGATTTCAAGTTGGGGAGATTTCAAGTTAGGAAGATTTCAAGCTAGAAAAATTTCAAGTTAGGGAGATTTCAAGTTAGGGAGCTTTCAAGTTAGGGAGATTTCAAGTTAGGGAGCTTTTAAGTTACAGGGATTTCAAGTTAGGGAGATTTCAAGTTAGGGAGCTTTTAAGTTACAGGGATTTCAAGTTAGGGAGATTTCAAGTTAGGGAGAATTCGAGTTAGGGAGATTTCAAGTTAGGGAGCTTTCAAGTTGGGGAGATTTCAAGTTAGAGGGTTTTCAAGTTAGGGGGATTTCAAGTCAGGGAGATTTCAAGTTAGGGAGAATTCGAGTTAGGGAGATTTCAAGTTAGGGAGAATTCGAGTTAGGGAGATTTCAAGTTAGGGAGATTTCAAGTTAGGGAGCTTTTAAGTTACAGGGATTTCAAGTTAGGGAGATTTCAAGTTAGGGAGCTTTTAAGTTACAGGGATTTCAAGTTAGGGAGATTTCAAGTTAGGGAGAATTCGAGTTAGGGAGATTTCAAGTTAGGGAGCTTTCAAGTTGGGGAGATTTCAAGTTACAGGGATTTAAAGTTAGGGAGATTTCGAGTTGGGAAAATTTCAAGTTGGGAAGATTTCGAGTTAAGAAAATTTCAAGCTAGAAAAATTTCAAGTTAGGGAGAATTCAAGTTAGGGAGCTTTCAAGTTACGGATATTTCGAGTTCGGAAGATTTCAAGTTAGGGAGATTTAGAGTTAGGAAGATTTCAAGTTGGGTAGATTTTAAGTTAGGGAGCTTTCAAGTTAGATAGATTTCGAGTTGGGAAGATTTCAAATTAGGGAGATTTCAAGTTGGCGAGATTTCGAGTTAGGAAAATTTCAGGTTAGACAAATTTCAAAGGAGCTTTTAACTTAGAGAGATTTCAAGTTAAGGAGATTTCAAGTTGGGGAGATTTCAAGTTAGAGAGTTTTCAAGTTAGGGGGATTTCAAGTTAGGGAGCTTTCAAGTTAGGGAGATTTCGAGTTAGGGAGATTTCAAGTTAGGGAGATTTCAAGCTAAAGGGATTTCGAGTTAGGAAAATTTCAGGTTCGGAAAATTTCAAGGGAGATTTCAAGTTACAAGGATTTCAAGTTAGGAAGATTTCGAGTTAGGGAAATTTCAAGTTACAGGGATTTTAGGTTAGGGAGATTTCGAGTTAGAAAGATTTCAAGTTGTGGAGATTTCAAGCTAGGAAGATTTCAAGCTAGAAAAATTTCAAGTTAGGGAGATTTCAAGTTAGGGAGCTTTCAAGTTAGGGAGATTTCAAGTTAGGGAGCTTTTAAGTTACAGGGATTTCAAGTTAGGGAGATTTCAAGTTAGGCCGGATTTCGAGTTAGGAAGATTTCAAGTTAGGGAAATTTCAAGTTAGGGAAATTTCAAGTTAGGAAGATTTCAAGTTAGGGAGCTTTTAAGTTACAGGGATTTCAAGTTAGGGAGATTTCAAGTTAGGGAGAATTCGAGTTAGGGAGATTTAAAGTTACAGGTATTTAAATTTATGGAGATTTCGAGTTGGGAAAATTTCAAGTTGGGAAGATTTCGAGTTAGGAAAATTTCAGGTTAGGAAAATTTCAAGTTATTGAGATTTCAAGTTAGATCGAATTCAAGTTGAGGAGATTTCAAGTTACGGTGATTTCAAGTTAGGGAGCTTTCAAGTTAGGGAGATTTCGAGCTAGGAAGATTTCAAGTTAGGGAGATTTCAAGCTAAAGGGATTTCGATTTAGGAAAATTTCAGGTTCGGAAAATTTCAAGGGAGATTTCAAGTTAGGAAGATTTCGAGTTAGGGAAATTTCAAGTTACAGGGATTTTAAGTTAGGGAGATTTCGAGTTAGAAAGATTTCAAGTTGGGGAGATTTCAAGTTAGGAAGGTTTCAAGCTAGAAAAATTTCAAGTTAGGGAGATTTCAAGTTAGGGAGCTTTCAAGTTAGGGAGATTTCAAGTTAGGGAGCTTTTAAGTTACAGGGATTTCAAGTTAGGGAGATTTCAAGTTAGGCCGGATTTCGAGTTAGGAAGATTTCAAGTTAGGGAAATTTCAAGTTAGGGAAATTTCAAGTTAGGGAAATTTCAAGTTAGGGAGATTTCAAATTAGGGAGATTTCAAGTTAGGGAGATTTCAAATTAAAAGGATTTCAAGTTAGGAAGATCTCGAGTTAGGGAGATTTCAAGTTAGGGAAATTTCGAGTTAGGAAGATTTCTAGTTAGGGAGATTTCGAGTTAGTGAGATCAGGTTAGGGAGATTCCGAGTTAGGGAGATTTTAAGTTAGGGAGATTTCAAGTTACAAGGACTTAAAGTTAGGAAGATTTCGAGTTAGGGAGATTTCAAGTTACAAGGATTTTAAGTTAGGGAGATTTCGGGTTAGGAAGATTTCAAGTTGGGGGGATTTCAAGTTAGGAAGATTTCAAGCTAGAAAAATTTCAAGTTAGGGAGATTTCAAGTTAGGGAGCTTTTAAGTTACAGGGATTTCAAGTTAGGGAGAATTCGAGTTAGGGAGATTTCAAGTTAGGGAGCTTTTAAGTTAGGGAGATTTCGAGTTAGGGAAATTTCAAGTTACAGGGTCTTCAAAGTTTGGGAGATTTCGAGTTGGGAAAATTTCAAGTTTGGAAGATTTCGAGTTACAAGTATTTCAAGTTAGGAAGATCACGAGTTAGGGAGATTTCAAGTTAGGGAGAATTCAAGATGGCGAGATTTCGAGTTAGGAAAATTTCAGGTTAGACAAATTTCAAAGGAGCTTTCAACTTAGAGAGATTTCAAGTTAAGGAGATTTCAATTTGGGAGATTTCAAGTTAGAGAGCTTTCAAGTTAGGGAGATTTCAAGTTAGAGAGCTTTCAAGTTAGGGAGATTTCAAGTTAGGAAGATTTCAAGTTAGGGAGATTTCGAGTTAGGGAGATTTCAAGTTAGGGTGCTTTCAAGTTAGAGGGTTTTCAAGTTAGGGAGATTCCGAGTTAGGGAGATTTCAAGTTAGGGAGATTTCAAGTTAGGGAGATTTCAAGTTAGGGAGATTTCAAGTTAGGGAGATTTTAAATTAAAAGGATTTCAAGTTAGGAAGATTTCGAGTTAGGGAGCTTTCAAGTTAGGGAGATTTCGAGTTAGGAATATTTCAAGTTAGGGAGATTTCGAGTTGGGAAATTTCAAGTTAGGGAGATTTCAAGTTACAGTGAATTCAAGTTAGGGAGTTTTCAAGTTAGAGGGATTTCAAGTTAGGGAGATTCCGAGTTAGGGAGATTTCAAGTTGGGAAGATTTCAAATTAGGGAGATTTCAAGTTAGGGAGATTTCAAATTAGGGAGATTTCAAGTTTGGAAGATTTCGAGTTACAAGGATTTCATGTTAGGAAGATTTCAAGTTAGAGAGCTTTTAAGTTACAGGGATTTCAAGTTAGGGAGATTTCAAGTTAGGGAGAATTCGAGTTAGGGAGATTTAAAGTTACAGGTATTTAAATTTATGGAGATTTCGAGTTGGGAAAATTTCAAGTTGGGAAGATTTCGAGTTAGGAAAATTTCAGGTTAGGAAAATTTTAAGCTAGAGAGATTTCAAATTAGATCGATTTCAAGTTGAGGAGATTTCAAGTTAAGGAGATTTCAAGTTAGGGAGATTTCAAGTTAGGGAGATTTCAAATTAAAAGGATTTTAAGTTAGGAAGATTTCGAGTTAGGGAGCTTTCAAGTTAGGGAGATTTCGAATTAGGAATATTTCAAGTTAGGGAGATTTCGAGTTGGGAAATTTCAAGTTAGGGAGATTTCAAGTTACAGTGAATTCAAGTTAGGGAGTTTTCAAGTTAGAGGGATTTCAAGTTAGGGAGATTCCGAGTTAGGGAGATTTCGAGTTGGGAAGATTTCAAATTAGGGAGATTTCAAGTTGGCGAGATTTCGAGTTAGGAAAATTTCAAGTTAGGGAGATTTCGAGTTGGGGAGATTTCAAGTTAGGGAGCTTTCAAGTTAGGGAGATTTCGAGTTGGGGAGATTTCAAGTTAGGGAGATTTCAAGTTGGCGAGATTTCGAGTTAGGAAAATTTCAAGTTAGGGAGATTTCGAGTTGGGGAGATTTCAAGTTAGGGAGCTTTCAAGTTAGGGAGATTTCGAGTTGGGGAGATTTCGAGTTAGGGAGATTTCAAATTAAAAGGATTTCAAGTTAGGAAGATTTCGAGTTAGGGAGCTTTCAAGTTAGGGAGATTTCGAGCTAGGAATATTTCAAGTTAGGGAGATTTCGAGTTGGGAAATTTCAAGTTGGTGAGATTTCAAGTTACAGTGAATTCAAGTTAGGGAGTTTTCAAGTTAGAGGGATTTCAAGTTAGGGAGATTCCGAGTTAGGGAGATTTCGAGTTGGGAAGATTTCAAATTAGGGAGATTTCAAGTTAGGGAGATTTCAAATTAGGGAGATTTCAAGTTTGGAAGATTTCGAGTTACAAGGATTTCAAGTTAGGAAGATTTCAAGTTAGGGAGCTTTTAAGTTACAGGGATTTCAAGTTAGGGAGATTTCAAGTTAGGGAGATTTCGAGTTGGGAAATTTCAAGTTAGGGAGATTTCAAGTTACAGTGAATTCAAGTTAGGAAGTTTTCAAGTTAGAGGGATTTCAAGTTAGGGAGATTCCGAGTTAGGGAGATTTCGAGTTGGGAAGATTTCAAATTAGGGAGATTTCAAGTTGGCGAGATTTCGAGTTAGGAAAATTTCAAGTTAGGGAGATTTCGAGTTGGGGAGATTTCAAGTTAGGGAGCTTTCAAGTTAGGGAGATTTCGAGTTGGGGAGATTTCAAGTTAGGGAGATTTCAAGTTGGCGAGATTTCGAGTTAGGAAAATTTCAAGTTAGGGAGATTTCGAGTTGGGGAGATTTCAAGTTAGGGAGCTTTCAAGTTAGGGAGATTTCGAGTTGGGGAGATTTCGAGTTAGGGAGATTTCAAATTAAAAGGATTTCAAGTTAGGAAGATTTCGAGTTAGGGAGCTTTCAAGTTAGGGAGATTTCGAGCTAGGAATATTTCAAGTTAGGGAGATTTCGAGTTGGGAAATTTCAAGTTGGTGAGGTTTCAAGTTACAGTGAATTCAAGTTAGGGAGTTTTCAAGTTAGAGGGATTTCAAGTTAGGGAGATTCCGAGTTAGGGAGATTTCGAGTTGGGAAGATTTCAAATTAGGGAGATTTCAAGTTGGCGATATTTCGAGTTAGGAAAATTTCAAGTTAGGGAGATTTCGAGTTGGGGAGATTTCAAGTTAGGGAGCTTTCAAGTTAGGGAGATTTCGAGTTGGGGAGATTTCAAGTTAGGGAGCTTTCAAGTTAGGGAGATTTCGAGCTAGGAAGATTTCAAGTTAGGGAGATTTCAAGCTAAAGGGATTTCGAGTTAGGAAAATTTCAGGTTCGGAAAATTTCAAGGGAGATTTCAAGTTAGGGAGATTTCAAGTTACAAGGATTTCAAGTTAGGAAGATTTCGAGTTAGGGAAATTTCAAGTTACAGGGATTTTAAGTTAGGGAGATTTCGAGCTAGGAAGATTTCAAGTTCGGGAGATTTCGAGTTGGGGAGATTTCAAGTTAGAAAAATTTCAAGTTAGGGAGATTTCATGTTAGGGAGCTTTCAAGTTAGGGAGATTTCAAGTTAGGGAGCTTTTAAGTTACAGGGATTTCAAGTTAGGGAGATTTCAAGTTAGGGAGAATTCGAGTTAGGGAGATTTCAAGTTAGGGAGCTTTTAAGTTAGGGAGATTTCGAGTTAGGGAAATTTCAAGTTACAGGGTCTTCAAAGTTTGGGAGATTTCGAGTTGGGAAAATTTCAAGTTTGGAAGATTTCGAGTTACAAGTATTTCAAGTTAGGAAGATCACGAGTTAGGGAGATTTCAAGTTAGGGAGAATTCAAGATGGCGAGATTTCGAGTTAGGAAAATTTCAGGTTAGACAAATTTCAAAGGAGCTTTCAACTTAGAGAGATTTCAAGTTAAGGAGATTTCAATTTGGGAGATTTCAAGTTAGAGAGCTTTCAAGTTAGGGAGATTTCAAGTTAGAGAGCTTTCAAGTTAGGGAGATTTCAAGTTAGGAAGATTTCAAGTTAGGGAGATTTCGAGTTAGGGAGATTTCAAGTTAGGGTGCTTTCAAGTTAGAGGGTTTTCAAGTTAGGGAGATTCCGAGTTAGGGAGATTTCAAGTTAGGGAGATTTCAAGTTAGGGAGATTTCAAGTTAGGGAGATTTCAAGTTAGGGAGATTTTAAATTAAAAGGATTTCAAGTTAGGAAGATTTCGAGTTAGGGAGCTTTCAAGTTAGGGAGATTTCGAGTTAGGAATATTTCAAGTTAGGGAGATTTCGAGTTGGGAAATTTCAAGTTGGGGAGATTTCAAGTTACAGTGAATTCAAGTTAGGGAGTTTTCAAGTTAGAGGGATTTCAAGTTAGGGAGATTCCGAGTTAGGGAGATTTCAAGTTGGGAAGATTTCAAATTAGGGAGATTTCAAGTTAGGGAGATTTCAAATTAGGGAGATTTCAAGTTTGGAAGATTTCGAGTTACAAGGATTTCATGTTAGGAAGATTTCAAGTTAGAGAGCTTTTAAGTTACAGGGATTTCAAGTTAGGGAGATTTCAAGTTAGGGAGAATTCGAGTTAGGGAGATTTAAAGTTACAGGTATTTAAATTTATGGAGATTTCGAGTTGGGAAAATTTCAAGTTGGGAAGATTTCGAGTTAGGAAAATTTCAGGTTAGGAAAATTTTAAGCTAGAGAGATTTCAAATTAGATCGATTTCAAGTTGAGGAGATTTCAAGTTAAGGAGATTTCAAGTTAGGGAGATTTCAAGTTAGGGAGATTTCAAATTAAAAGGATTTTAAGTTAGGAAGATTTCGAGTTAGGGAGCTTTCAAGTTAGGGAGATTTCGAATTAGGAATATTTCAAGTTAGGGAGATTTCGAGTTGGGAAATTTCAAGTTAGGGAGATTTCAAGTTACAGTGAATTCAAGTTAGGGAGTTTTCAAGTTAGAGGGATTTCAAGTTAGGGAGATTCCGAGTTAGGGAGATTTCGAGTTGGGAAGATTTCAAATTAGGGAGATTTCAAGTTGGCGAGATTTCGAGTTAGGAAAATTTCAAGTTAGGGAGATTTCGAGTTGGGGAGATTTCAAGTTAGGGAGCTTTCAAGTTAGGGAGATTTCGAGTTGGGGAGATTTCAAGTTAGGGAGATTTCAAGTTGGCGAGATTTCGAGTTAGGAAAATTTCAAGTTAGGGAGATTTCGAGTTGGGGAGATTTCAAGTTAGGGAGCTTTCAAGTTAGGGAGATTTCGAGTTGGGGAGATTTCGAGTTAGGGAGATTTCAAATTAAAAGGATTTCAAGTTAGGAAGATTTCGAGTTAGGGAGCTTTCAAGTTAGGGAGATTTCGAGCTAGGAATATTTCAAGTTAGGGAGATTTCGAGTTGGGAAATTTCAAGTTGGTGAGATTTCAAGTTACAGTGAATTCAAGTTAGGGAGTTTTCAAGTTAGAGGGATTTCAAGTTAGGGAGATTCCGAGTTAGGGAGATTTCGAGTTGGGAAGATTTCAAATTAGGGAGATTTCAAGTTAGGGAGATTTCAAATTAGGGAGATTTCAAGTTTGGAAGATTTCGAGTTACAAGGATTTCAAGTTAGGAAGATTTCAAGTTAGGGAGCTTTTAAGTTACAGGGATTTCAAGTTAGGGAGATTTCAAGTTAGGGAGAATTCGAGTTAGGGAGATTTAAAGTTACAGGTATTTAAATTTATGGAGATTTCGAGTTGGGAAAATTTCAAGTTGGGAAGATTTCGAGTTAGGAAAATATCAGGTTAGGAAAATTTTAAGCTAGAGAGATTTCAAGTTAGATCGATTTCAAGTTGAGGAGATTTCAAGTTAAGGAGATTTCAAGTTAGGAAGATTTCAAGTTAGGGAGATTTCAAATTAAAAGGATTTCAAGTTAGGAAGATTTCGAGTTAGGGAGCTTTCAAGTTAGGGAGATTTCGAGTTAGGAATATTTCAAGTTAGGGAGATTTCGAGTTGGGAAATTTCAAGTTAGGGAGATTTCAAGTTACAGTGAATTCAAGTTAGGAAGTTTTCAAGTTAGAGGGATTTCAAGTTAGGGAGATTCCGAGTTAGGGAGATTTCGAGTTGGGAAGATTTCAAATTAGGGAGATTTCAAGTTGGCGAGATTTCGAGTTAGGAAAATTTCAAGTTAGGGAGATTTCGAGTTGGGGAGATTTCAAGTTAGGGAGCTTTCAAGTTAGGGAGATTTCGAGTTGGGGAGATTTCAAGTTAGGGAGATTTCAAGTTGGCGAGATTTCGAGTTAGGAAAATTTCAAGTTAGGGAGATTTCGAGTTGGGGAGATTTCAAGTTAGGGAGCTTTCAAGTTAGGGAGATTTCGAGTTGGGGAGATTTCGAGTTAGGGAGATTTCAAATTAAAAGGATTTCAAGTTAGGAAGATTTCGAGTTAGGGAGCTTTCAAGTTAGGGAGATTTCGAGCTAGGAATATTTCAAGTTAGGGAGATTTCGAGTTGGGAAATTTCAAGTTGGTGAGGTTTCAAGTTACAGTGAATTCAAGTTAGGGAGTTTTCAAGTTAGAGGGATTTCAAGTTAGGGAGATTCCGAGTTAGGGAGATTTCGAGTTGGGAAGATTTCAAATTAGGGAGATTTCAAGTTGGCGATATTTCGAGTTAGGAAAATTTCAAGTTAGGGAGATTTCGAGTTGGGGAGATTTCAAGTTAGGGAGCTTTCAAGTTAGGGAGATTTCGAGTTGGGGAGATTTCAAGTTAGGGAGCTTTCAAGTTAGGGAGATTTCGAGCTAGGAAGATTTCAAGTTAGGGAGATTTCAAGCTAAAGGGATTTCGAGTTAGGAAAATTTCAGGTTCGGAAAATTTCAAGGGAGATTTCAAGTTAGGGAGATTTCAAGTTACAAGGATTTCAAGTTAGGAAGATTTCGAGTTAGGGAAATTTCAAGTTACAGGGATTTTAAGTTAGGGAGATTTCGAGCTAGGAAGATTTCAAGTTCGGGAGATTTCGAGTTGGGGAGATTTCAAGTTAGAAAAATTTCAAGTTAGGGAGATTTCATGTTAGGGAGCTTTCAAGTTAGGGAGATTTCAAGTTAGGGAGCTTTTAAGTTACAGGGATTTCAAGTTAGGGAGATTTCAAGTTAGGCCAGATTTCGAGCTAGGAAGATTTCAAGTTAGGGAAATTTCAAGTTAGGGAAATTTCAAGTTAGGGAGATTTCAAGTTAGGGAGCTTTTAAGTTACAGGGATTTCAAGTTAGGGAGATTTCAAGTTAGGGAGAATTCGAGTTAGGGAGATTTCAAGTTAGGGAGCTTTCAAGTTAGGGAGATTTCGAGTTCGGAAGATATTGTGAATGCATATTCGATGTGTCATTGCAACTACGTAATTGTCAACTCTAACTTAACTACTTTTCTTCTCAATAAAAACGTCAAACGTGAAACACTTGCGAAATCTGCGTTCTTTATTACTGAGGTCACAACAGGTTATGGGCCCAGTAATTTATCCGCGAATATTTAAATAATCGATTTGATTTCTATTCGGGAAGTGAAGTGTTTCGAATCCAGTCGATTTTCTTCAAATTTTAAGAGATATATTTTCACTAATCGTCGACGTTAAAGTGAGGTTAGTTCTTGCTACGTGATTCATGAGAAAAGTTTCAACACCCACGTCGCCAAGTGAAAAGCCGAAAATCAGTAACCAAATTGCTTTCACAAATATTGAAACCGATCTCATTCCAATGGCATCATCACTTTTAACATCGATCGAAAAGTTGAAAGGCAGAGAGAATTATTCTTCGTGGAAATTCTCTATGCAAAATTATCTGGAATATGAGGAATTGTCGCAGTGCATTACCGGCACTGAAACCGATGCTAGAAAAAATGCGAAAGCAAAGGCAGCGTTGAACTTAAGCATCGATAAATCTGTGCAAACCCATGTGAAATCCGCGAACACGGCAAAAGACATTTGGAATAACCTCAAAGCAACATTCGAAGATAGTGGAGCAGGCCGCAAAGTTACTTTGTTCCGCCACATGATCAACACCAAACTTAGCGAATGTGAAACGATGGAGTCGTATGTCGGTCGAATTGTTTCAACGGCGCAGACGCTTGGTGATGTGGATTTCCATATACCAGACGAAATATTGGCAGTAACACTCCTAAGTGGTTTAACCAGTGACTATCAGCCAATGGTCATAGCCATGGAAAGCACTGGCAAAACACTGACAGCAGATGGTGTGAAAACGAAATTGCTACAGGAACTTGTAACCATCGCTGCAGCGGACGGGGAGAAAGCGTTCTTTGCTAAGAAAGACAAATCTGGTAAGAAACGTGGTCTTATATGCTACACATGCAGGAAAAAGGGGCATAAGTCATTCAATTGTCCACAAAAATCGAGTAAAAACGATTCGAAAGGGACCAACGCAGACACCAAAAAAACCTGTGGCGTTTAGTGCGGTCTTTTTAAGTGGGAAACACGATCGAAACGACTGGTATATCGACTCTGGAGCGACGAGACATATGACGATGAGAGAAGACTGGATGATTGAGACAACTAGATGCGGTCAGTCAACGATTCGGGCAGCGAACGATGAAGAGATGAAAGTAAGCAGCAGTGGAACAGTGATTTTTGATGCAGACGTTAATGGAAAGCATCAGACAGTAGAGTTTCAAAATGTACTGTGTGTACCGAAACTGACAGCCAACTTGCTCTCGGTAAGTCAAATGACTAATAAAGGAAAAGCCGTTCATTTTACTTCATCAGGTTGTGTGATAAGAGATGCTAATGGCGTGCTGCTAGGAACGGGATCATTGGTCGATGGACTGTATCGTATGGTTGGCAGCAGCAATACCGTACTGGCTGCAATTGCATCAAATAAGTCCATGGAATTATGGCATCGGCGTTTGGGACACGCTAATCCATTTTATTTGAAGAAGATGATGGAAGGAGGTGTCAATGGTATATCGTTCGATGGAAATGAATTGAGCATTTCGTGCATCACATGTTGCAAGGGCAAACAATCGCGTAAGCCCTTTCCCAAGCAAGGAACTAGAGCGACTCAGCTGTTAGAAACCATCCATGCAGACTTAGCTGGTAAAATGGAATGCCCATCCATTGGTGGTAACTATTACTGTTTTGTATTGGTTGATGATTTTAGCCGAAGAACATTTGTTTACATGCTAAAGCATAAAAATGAAGCATTCGAAAAATTTTGCTCATTTAAACAATTAGTTGAAAACCAAACCGGTTTAAAAATAAAGAAGTTTCGGAGCGACAATGGAACGGAGTTCTTTTCGAAGCAATTTGAAAGTTTTCTCGGTCAGCATGGAATACAACATCAAAGCTCTATTCCACATACACCACAGCAAAACGGATTAGCAGAGCGCACGATTCGGACATTGACTGAAAAGGCTAGATGCATGTTACAGGATGCGAATTTACCGAAGCGTTATTGGGCAGAAGCAATGAGTACAGCTGCATACATCAAAAATCACACAACTTCATCTATCTTGGGATACAAATCACCGATGGAAATTTGGAGTGGAAAGAAGCCGGATATAAGCCACTTCAGAGTGTTTGGATCAGTAGCGATGGCGATGATTCCAAAAGGAAAACGGCGGAAGTTCGATGCGAAGTCCAGAGAATTGATATTTGTTGGTTACTGCGAGGATCAAAAGGGTTATCGACTTATGGATCGGCGAACCAATAAAATAATTGCGTGTCGGGATGTCACGGTTATAGAACAAGACTATATCGGGCCAAGTCAGTCTATGGTGAAAGATGGAGACATTGGCATTGGGAGTGACAGCAGCACGTTGATAATTGAAGGATCATCGAACAAGAATGGCGTGCAACATGGCCAAAACAATGTTGCAAAAATTGATGTCGTACATACTCAAAGTGCTATTGGCGTGCAACATGGCCCAAACAATGTTGCAACAACTGACTCAGTACATATTCAGGGCACAAACGGCGTGCAGCATGGCCAAAACAATGCTGCTCAAAATGACTCGATAGATGACTCATCGATTGATGACTTTGTGGACGCTAACGATGATAATACATACATCCCTGAATTCGATACAACTGATGAGAGCGACGAAGAGGATACATCAATCAGCGACAGCAAGTACGGTAGTGTACGATGTTCGAAACGTGAAACCAGACCTGTTCAACGATACGAAGCATCACATTTTGCGAACGAAGTACGGAGTGGTGAACCAGTTACTGTTGACGAAGCACTTAATTGTCACGACGGACAGCATTGGAAAAGTGCCATGGATGATGAGCATCGCTCATTAATTGAAAATAAAGCTTGGGAATTAGTGGAACTACCGAAGGGTTCCAAATCTATAAATTGCAAATGGGTTTTTAAACAGAAAACTGATTCTAATGGCAATATCGCACGATACAAAGCCCGACTCGTTGCTAAGGGTTGCAGCCAAAGGCCAGGTATTGACTTTGAGGAAACTTATTCTCCCGTGGTTCGCTATTCGTCGATTCGATTATTGATGGCGTTGGCCGTAAAATTGAATCTAAATATTGAACAAATGGACGTAGTGACTGCATTCCTACATGGTGATATCAACGAAGCGGTCTACATGAAACAACCTGAAGGATATGACGACGGAAGCGGTCGAGTATGTAAACTGAAGAAGTCGCTTTATGGATTAAAACAAGCCAGCCGTCAATGGAACCAAAAAATTAACGAAGTCCTTACCAAAGCGGGGTTTGTACGTTGCAAAACTGATTCATGCATATACGTACGTCGAAAAGGTGAATCTATTATTGTTGTTGCAGTTTATGTGGACGATTTGTTGATTCTTTACAACAATTCAGTATGGAAAGATCAACTTAAATCGATATTGACCAGTAATTTTAAAATGAAGGACTTGGGCAAGGCGTCGAATGTTCTTGGATTACGTATTGATTACGATCAGCGCAAAGGAGTTATTAAATTGGACCAACAAAAATACGCTGAACAGGTTCTACGCAAGTTCAACATGTTCGATTGTGATCCAGTGAAATTGCCTAGTGACCCAAACCAAAAACTTACAAGAGAAATGTCACCAAGCACCGAAATTGAAATTGAGCAGATGAAATCAGTTCCGTACCAAGAAGCTGTGGGCAGCATTCTGTATTTGGCACAGTGCACGCGACCAGACATTTCGTTTGCAGTAACGAATGTTAGTCAATTCAACAAAAACCCAGGTCTAGCACATTGGAGAGCAGTAAAACGTATTCTACGCTACATTAAAGGTACGTTAAACTACCAGCTAACTTTTACCAGGGACAGCAAATTCGAGAATTTGTGTGCATATGCCGATGCTGATTGGGCGTCTAGTTGTTGCGATAGAAAATCGTGCAGTGGGTACATTTTTCTATGGCAAGGTGGAGCTGTATCATGGTTGTGTAAAAAACAGCCGACGGTGGCATTGAGCACTGCCGAAGCGGAGTACATGGCACTGTCAGCAGCGTGTCAGGAAGCATACTGGCTAAATCAATTGAAGCACGAGATAATTGGAGGTCAAAAGCCAACGCTTCAAATATTCAGCGACAACAAAGGTGCTATTGACTTGGCACTAAACGGAGCGTATAGTCCAAAAACAAAACACATTGATATACGTCATCATTTCATCAGAGATTTCATACGGAAGGAAATTGTAAAAATAACAAAAATAAGTACTGATAAAATGATAGCAGACAATCTTACTAAAGCTGTACCAATTGATAAACATAAATTTTGCACATTTGAAATGGGATTAAGTATTTAATTTATTCTCGATAATACGTAAAGTAAATTATTAGCAGAACTATTGTTTGTAATTTGAAACTCATGACCCATCGAACAAGTGGGAATATTGTTAGGGAAATTTCGAGTTAGGGAAATTTCAAGTTACAGGGATTTAAGTTAGGGAGATATCGAGTTGGGAAAATTTTAAGTTGGGAAGATTTCGAGTTAGGAATATTTGAGGTTAGGAAAATTTCAAGTTATTGAGATTTCAAGTTAGATCGAATTCAAGTTGAGGAGATTTCAAATTAGGGTGGTTTCAAGTTAGGGAGCTTTCAAGTTAGGGAGATTTCGAGCTAGGAAGATTTCAAGTTAGGGAGATTTCAAGCTAAAGGGATTTCGAGTTAGGAAAATTTCAAGGGAGATTTCAAGTTAGGGAGATTTCAAGTTACAAGGATTTCAAGTTAGGGAGATTTCAAATTAGGGAGATTTCAAGTTAGGGAGATTTCAAATTAAAATGATTTCAAGTTAGGAAGATTTCGAGTTAGGGAGCTTTCAAGTTAGGGAAATTTCAAGTTAGGGAGATTTCAAATTAGGGAGATTTCAAGTTAGGGAAATTTCAAATTAAAAGGATTTCAAGTTAGGAAGATCTCGAGTTAGGGAGATTTCAAGTTAGGGAGATTTCGTGTTAGGAGGATTTCAAGTTAGGGAGATTTCGAGTTGGGGAGATTTCGAGTTAGGAAAATTTCAGGTTAGGAAAATTTTAAGCTAGAGAGATTTCAAGTTAGATCGATTTCAAGTTGAGGAGATTTCAAGTTAAGGAGATTTCAAGTTAGGGAGCTTTCAAGTTAAGGAGTTTTCGAGTTCGGAAGATTTCAAATTAGGAAGATATCAAGTTGGGGAGATTTCGAGTTAGAGAGATTTCAAGTTAGGGAGATTCCAAGTTAGGGAGATTTCAAGTTAGGGAGATTTCAAGTTAGATAGATTTCAAGTTCGGGAGATTCCGAGTTAGGGAGATTTCAAGTTAGGGAGATTTCAATTTAGGAAGATTTCGAGTTAGGGAAATTTCAAGTTGGCGAGATTTCGAGTTAGGAAAATTTCAGGTTAGACAAATTTCAAAGGAGCTTTCAACTTAGAGAGATTTCAAGTTAAGGAGATTTTAAGTTGGGAGATTTTAAGTTAGAGAGCTTTCAAGTTAGGGAGATTTCAAGTTAGAGAGCTTTCAAGTTAGGGAGATTTCGAGTTAGGAAGATTTCAAGTTAGGGAGATTTCGAGTTAGGGAGATTTCAAGTTAGGGAGCTTTCAAGCTAGAGGGTTTTCAAGTTAGGGAGATTCCGAGTTAGGGAGATTTCAAGTTAGGGAGATTTCAAGTCACAAGTATTTCAAGTTAGGGAGATTTCGAGTTAGGAAGATTTCAAGTTGGGAAGATTTCAAGTTAGGAAGATTTCAAGTTAGAAAAATTTTAAGTTAAGGAGATTTCAAGTTGGGAGATTTCAAGTTAGAGAGCTTTCAAGTTAGGGAGATTTCAAGTTAGAGAGCTTTCAAATTAGGGAGATTCCGAATAAGGAAGATTTCAAGTTAGGGAGATTTCGAGTTAGTGAGATCAGGTTAGGAAATTTCGAGTTAGAGAGATTTCAAGTTGGATCGATTTCAAGTGTAGGGGATTTTAAGTTAGGGAGCTTTCAAGTTAGGGATATTTCCAGTTCGGAAGATTTCAAGTTAGGGAGATTTCGAGTTAGGGAGATTTCAAGTTAGTGATATTTCAAATTAGAGGGATTTCAGGTTAGGGAGATTCCGAGTTAGGGAGATTTCGAGTTAGGGAAATTTCAAGTTACAGGGATTTTAAGTTAGGGTGATTTCGAGATAGGGAGATATCAAGTTAGGGAGATTTAGAGCTAGAGGGATTTCAAGTTAGGGAGATTCCGAGTTAGGGAGATGTCAAGTTAGGGAAATTTCAAGTTACAGGGATTTTAAGTTAGGGATATTTCGAGTTAGGAAGATTTCAAGTTGGGGAGATTTCAAGTTAGGAAGATTTCAAGTTAGAAAAATTTTAAGTTAAGGAGATTTCAAGTTGGGAGATTTCAAGTTAGAGAGCTTTCAAGTTAGGGAGATTTCAAGTTAGAGAGCTTTCAAGTTAGGGAGATTTCGAGTAAGGAATATTTCAAGTTAGGGAGATTTCGAGTTAGGGAGATTTCAAGTTAGGGAGCTTTTAAGTTACAGGGATTTCAAGTTATTTTAGGAAGCTTTCAAGTTAGGGAGATTTCGAGTTAGGAAGATTTCAAGTTAGGGAGATTTCAAGTTGGGGAGATTTCGAGCTAGAGAGATTTCAAGTTAGGGAGATTTCAAGTTACATGAATTTCAAGTTAGGGAGATTTCAAGTTAAAGGGATTTCAAGTTAGGGAGATTTCAAATAAGGGAGATTTCAAGTTAGAGGGATTTCAAGTTAGGGAGATTTCGAGTTAGGGAAATTTCAAGTTAGGGAGATTTCGAGTTAGTGAGATCAGGTTAGGAAAATTTCAAGTTAGAGAGATTTCAAGTTGGATCGATCTCAAGTTGAGGGGATTTCAAGTTAGGGAGCTTTCAAGTTGGATCTATCTCAAGTTGAGGGGATTTCAAGTTAGAGAGATTTCAAGTTGGATCGATCTCAAGTTGAGGGGATTTCAAGTTAGGGAGATTTCAAGTTAGGGAGATTTCAAGTTACAGTGAATTCAAGTTAGGGAGTTTTCAAGTTAGAGGGATTTCAAGTTAGGGAGATTCCGAGTTAGGAAGATTTCGCGTTGGGAAGATTTCAAATTAGGGAGATTTCAAGTTGGCGAGATTTCGAGTTAGGAAAATTTCAAGTTAGGGAGATGTCGAGTTGTGGAGATTTCAAGTTAGGGAGCTTTCAAGTTAGGGAGATTTCGAGTTGGGGAGATTTCAAGTTAGGGAGATTTCAAATTAAAAGGATTTCAAGTTAGGAAGATTTCGAGTTAGGGAGCTTTCAAGTTAGGGAGATTTCGAGTTAGGAATATTTCAAGTTAGGGAGATTTCGAGTTGGGAAATTTCAAGTTAGGGAGATTTCAAGTTACAGTGAATTCAAGTTAGGGAGTTTTCAAGTTAGAGGGATTTCAAGTTAGGGAGATTCCGAGTTAGGGAGATTTCGAGTTGGGAAGATTTCAAATTAGGGAGATTTCAAGTTGGCGAGATTTCGAGTTAGAAAAATTTCAAGTTAGGGAGATTTCGAGTTGGGGAGATTTCAAGTTAGGGAGCTTTCAAGTTAGGGAGATTTCGAGGTGGGGAGATTTCAAGTTAGGGAGCTTTCAAGTTAGGGAGATTTCGAGCTAGGAAGATTTCAAGTTAGGGAGATTTCAAGCTAAAGGGATTTCGAGTTAGGAAAATTTCAGGTTCGGAAAATTTCAAGGGAGATTTCAAGTTAGGGAGATTTCAAGTTACAAGGATTTCAAGTTAGGAAGATTTCGAGTTAGGAAGATTTCAAGTTGGGGAGATTTCAAGTTAGGAAGATTTCAAGCTAGAAAAATTTCAAGTTATGGAGATTTCAAGTTAGGGAGCTTTCAAGTTAGGGAGATTTCAAGTTAGGGAGCTTTTAAGTTACAGGGATTTCAAGTTAGGGAGATTTCAAGTTAGGGAGCTTTTAAGTTACAGGGATTTCAAGTTAGGGAGATTTCAAGTTAGGCCAGATTTCGAGCTAGGAAGATTTCAAGTTAGGGATATTTCAAGTTAGGGAAATTTCAAGTTAGGGAGATTTCAAGTTAGGGAGCTTTTAAGTTACAGGGATTTCAAGTTAGGGAGATTTCAAGTTAGGGAGAATTCGAGTTAGGGATATTTCAAGTTAGGGAGCTTTCAAGTTAGGGAGATTTCGAGTTCGGAAGATTTCAAGTTAGGGAGATTTCGAGTTAGGGAAATTTCAAGTTACAGGGATTTAAGTTAGGGAGATATCGAGTTGGGAAAATTTTAAGTTGGGAAGATTTCGAGTTAGGAATATTTGAGGTTAGGAAAATTTCAAGTTATTGAGATTTCAAGTTAGATCGAATTCAAGTTGAGGAGATTTCAAATTAGGGTGATTTCAAGTTAGTTAGCTTTCAAGTTAGGGAGATTTCGAGCTAGGAAGATTTCAATTTAGGGAGATTTCAAGCTAAAGGGATTTCGAGTTAGGAAAATTTCAAGGGAGATTTCAAGTTAGGGAGATTTCAAGTTACAAGGATTTCAAGTTAGGAAGATTTCGAGTTAGGGAAATTTCAAGTTAGGGAGATTTCAAATTAGGGAGATTTCAAGTTTGGGAGATTTCAAATTAAAAGGATTACAAGCTAGGAAGATTTCGAGCTAGGGAGCTTTCATGTTAGGGAAATTTCAAGTTAGGGAGATTTCAAATTAGGGAGATTTCAAGTTAGGGAGATTTCAAATTAAAAGGATTTCAAGTTAGGAAGATCTCGAGTTAGGGAGATTTCAAGTTAGGGAGATTTCGTGTTAGGACGATTTCAAGTTAGGGAGATTTCGAGTTGGGGAGATTTCGAGTTAGGAAAATTTCAGGTTAGGAAAATTTTAAGCTAGAGAGATTTCAAGTTAGATCGATTTCAAGTTGAGGAGATTTCAAGTTAAGGAGATTTCAAGTTAGGGAGCTTTCAAGTTAAGGAGTTTTCGAGTTCGGAAGATTTCAAATTAGGAAGATATCAAGTTGGGGAGATTTCGAGTTAGAGAGATTTCAAGTTAGGGAGATTCCAAGTTAGGGAGATTTCAAGTTAGGGAGATTTCAAGTTAGAGGGATTTCAAGTTAGGGAGATTCCGAGTTAGGGAGATTTCAAGTTAGGGAGATTTCAAGTTAGGAAGATTTCGAGTTAGGGAAATTTCAAGTTGGCGAGATTTCGAGTTAGGAAAATTTCAGGTTAGACAAATTTCAAAGGAGCTTTCAACTTAGAGAGATTTCAAGTTAAGGAGATTTTAAGTTGGGAGATTTTAAGTTAGAGAGCTTTCAAGTTAGGGAGATTTCAAGTTAGAGAGCTTTCAAGTTAGGGAGATTTCGAGTTAGGAAGATTTCAAGTTAGGGAGATTTCGAGTTAGGGAGATTTCAAGTTAGGGAGCTTTCAAGCAAGAGGGTTTTCAAGTTAGGGAGATTCCGAGTTAGGGAGATGTCAAGTTAGGGAGATTTCAAGTCACAAGTATTTCAAGTTAGGGAGATTTCGAGTTAGGAAGATTTCAAGTTGGGAAGATTTCAAGTTAGGAAGATTTCAAGTTAGAAAAATTTTAAGTTAAGGAAATTTCAAGTTGGGAGATTTCAAGTTAGAGAGCTTTCAAGTTAGGGAGATTTCAAGTTAGAGAGCTTTCAAGTTAGGGAGATTTCGAGTAAGGAAGATTTCAAGTTAGGGAGATTTCGAGTTAGTGAGATCAGGTTAGGAAATTTCGAGTTAGAGAGATTTCAAGTTGGATCGATTTCAAGTGTAGGGGATTTTAAGTTAGGGAGCTTTCAAGTTAGGGGTATTTCCAGTTCGGAAGATTTCAAGTTAGGGAGATTTCGAGTTAGGGAGATTTCAAGTTAGGGATATTTCAAATTAGAGGGATTTCAGGTTAGGGAGATTCCGAGTTAGGGAGATTTCGAGTTAGGGAAATTTCAAGTTACAGGGATTTTAAGTTAGGGTGATTTCGAGTTAGGGAGATATCAAGTTAGGGAGATTTAGAGCTAGAGGGATTTCAAGTTAGGGAGATTCCGAGTTAGGGAGATGTCAAGTTAGGGAAATTTCAAGTTACAGGGATTTTAAGTTAGGGATATTTCGAGTTAGGAAGATTTCAAGTTGGGGAGATTTCAAGTTAGGAAGATTTCAAGTTAGAAAAATTTTAAGTTAAGGAGATTTCAAGTTGGGAGATTTCAAGTTAGAGAGCTTTCAAGTTAGGGAGATTTCAAGTTAGAGAGCTTTCAAGTTAGGGAGATTTCGAGTAAGGAAGATTTCAAGTTAGGGAGATTTCGAGTTAGGGAGATTTCAAGTTAGGGAGCTTTTAAGTTACAGGGATTTCAAGTTATTTTAGGAAGCTTTCAAGTTAGGGAGATTTCGAGTTAGGAAGATTTCAAGTTAGGGAGATTTCAAGTTGGGGAGATTTCGAGCTAGTGAGACTTCAAGTTAGGGAGATTTCAAGTTACATGGATTTCAAGTTAGGGAGATTTCAAGTTAAAGGGATTTCAAGTTAGGGAGATTTCAAATAAGGGAGATTTCAAGTTAGAGGGATTTCAAGTTAGGGAGATTTCGAGTTAGGGAAATTTCAAGTTAGGGAGATTTCGAGTTGGTGAGATCAGGTTAGGAAAATTTCAAATTAGAGAGATTTCAAGTTGGATCGATCTCAAGTTGAGGGGATTTCAAGTTAGGGAGCTTTCAAGTTGGATCTATCACAAGTTGAGAGGATTTCAAGTTAGAGAGATTTCAAGTTGGATCGATCTCAAGTTGAGGGGATTTCAAGTTAGGGAGATTTCAAGTTAGGGAGATTTCAAGTTACAAGGATTTCAAGTTAGGAAGATTTCGAGTTAGGGAGATTTCAAGTTACAAGGATTTCAAGTTAGGAAGATTTCGAGTTAGGGAAATTTCAAGTTAGGGAGATTTCGAGTTAGTGAGATCAGGTTAGGAAAATTTCAAGTTAGAGAGATTTCAAGTTGGATCGATCTCAAGTTGAGGGGATTTCAAGTTGGATCGATCTCAAGTTGAGGGGATTTCAAGTTAGGGAGCTTTCAAGTTGGATCGATCTCAAGTTGAGGGGATTTCAAGTTAGGAAGGTTTCAAGTTAGGGAGATTTCAAGTTGGGGAGATTTCGAGCTAGAGAGATTTCAAGTTAGGGAGATTTCAAGTTACAGGGATTTCAAGTTAGGGAGATTTGAAGTTACAGGGATTTAAAGTTAGGGAGATTTCGAGTTCGGAAGATTTCAAGTTAGGGAGATTTCGAGTTAGGGAGATTTCGAGTTAGGGGAATTTCAAGTTAGGGAGATTTCAAGTTACATTGATTTCAAGTTAGGGAGATTTCAAGTTTAGGGAGATTTCAGGTTTAAGAGATTTCAAGTTAGAGGGATTCCAAGTTAGGGAGATTCCGAGTTAGGGAGATTTCAAGTTAGGGAGATTTCAAGTTAGGGGGATTTCGAGTTAGGAAGATTTCAAGTTAGGGAGATTTCGAGTTAGTGAGATCAGGTTAGGAAAATTTCAAGTTAGAGAGATTTCAAGTTGGATCGATTCCAAGTTGAGGGGATTTCAAGTTAAGGAGCTTTCAAGTTAGGGATATTTCAAGGTAGCTAGATTCCGAGCTAGGGAGATTTCAAGTTAGGGAGATTTCAAGTTACAAGGATTTCAAGTTAGGAAGATTTCGAGTTAGGGAGATTTCAAGTTACAAAGATTTCAAGTTAGGAAGATTTCGAGTTAGTGAAATTTCAAGTTAGGGAAATTTCGAGTTAGGGGAATTTCAAGTTAGGGAGATTTCAAGTTACAGGGATTTCAAGTTAGGGAGATTTCAAGTTAGGGAGATTTCAAGTTAGAGGGATTTCAAGTTAGCTAGATTCCGAGCTAGGGAGATTTGAAGTTAGGGAGATTTCAAGTTACAAGGATTTCAAGTTAGGGAGATTTCAAGATAGGGAGATTTCAAGTTAGAGGGATTTCAAGTTAGCTAGATTCCGAGCTAGGGAGATTTCAAGTTGGGGAGATTTCGAGCTAGAGAGATTTCAAGTTAGGGAGATTTCAAGTTAGAGGGATTTCAAGTTAGCTAGATTCCGAGCTAGGGAGATTTCAAGTTAGGGAGATTTCAAGTTTCAAGGATTTCAAGTTAGGAAGATTTCGAGTTAGAGGGATTTCAAGTTAGCTAGATTCCGAGCTAGGGAGATTTCAAGTTAGGGAGATTTCAAGTTTCAAGGATTTCAAGTTAGGAAGATTTCGAGTTAGGGAGATTTCAAGTTACAAGGATTTTAAGTTAGAGAGATTTCAAGATAGGGAGATTTCAAGTTAGAGGGATTTCAAGTTAGCTAGATTCCGAGCTAGGGAGATTTCAAGTTAGGGAGATTTCAAGTTTCAAGGATTTCAAGTTAGGAAGATTTCGAGTTAGGGAGATTTCAAGTTACAAGGATTTCAAGTTAGGGAGATTTCAAGATAGGGAGATTTCAAGTTAGAGGGATTTCAAGTTAGCTAGATTCCGAGCTAGGGAGATTTCAAGTTACAGGGATTTCAAGTTAGGGAGATTTCAAGTTAGGGAGATTTCAAGTTAGAGGGATTTCAAGTTAGCTAGATTCCGAGCTAGGGAGATTTCAAGTTAGGGAGATTTCAAGTTTCAAGGATTTCAAGTTAGGAAGATTTCGAGTTAGGGAGATTTCAAGTTACAAGGATTTTAAGTTAGAGAGATTTCAAGATAGGGAGATTTCAAGTTAGAGGGATTTCAAGTTAGCTAGATTCCGAGCTAGGGAGATTTCAAGTTGGGGAGATTTCGAGCTAGAGAGATTTCAAGTTAGGGAGATTTCAAGTTACAGGGATTTCAAGTTAGGGAGATTTCAAGTTGGGGAGATTTCGAGCTAGAGAGATTTCAGGTTAGGGAGATTTCAAGTTACTTAGATTTCAAGTTAGGGAGATTTCAAGTTACAGGGATTTCAAGTAAGGGAGATTTCAAATAAGGGAGATTTCAAGTTAGAGGGATTTCAAGTTAGGGAGATTTCGAGTTAGAGAAATTTCAAGTTAGGGAGATTTCGAATTAGTGAGATCAGGTTAGGAAAATTTCAAGTTAGAGAGATTTCAAGTTGGATCGATCTCAAGTTGAGGGGATTTCAAGTTAGGGAGCTTTCAAGTTGGATCGATCTCACGTTGAGGGGATTTCAAGTTAGAGAGATTTCAAGTTGGATCGATCTCAAGTTGAGGGGATTTCAAGTTAGGGAGATTTCAAGTTACAAGGATTTCAAGTTAGGAAGATTTCGAGTTAGGGAGATTTCAAGTTGGGGAGATTTCGAGCTAGAGAGATTTCAAGTTAGGGAGATTTCAAGTTACAGGGATTTCAAGTTAGGGAGTTTTCAAGTAACAGGGATTTCAAGTTAGGGAGATTTCAAGTTACAGGGATTTCAAGTTAGGGAGATTTCAAGTTAGGGAGATTTCGAGTTCGGAAGATTTCAAGTTAGGGAGATTTCGAGTTAGGGAGATTTTGAGTTGGGGGAATTTCAAGTTAGGGAGATTTCAAGTTACAGGGATTTCAAGTTAGGGAGATTTCAAGTTAGGGAGATTTCAAGTTAGGAAGATTTCGAGTTAGGAAGATTTCGAGTTAGGAAGAGTTCAAGTTAGGGAGATTTCGAACTAATGAGATCTGGTTAGGAAAATTTCAAGTTAGAGAGATTTCAAGTTGGATCGATCTCAAGTTGAGGGGATTTCAAGTTAGGGAGCTTTCAAGGTAGGGAGATCTCAAGTTACAGGGATTTCAAGTTAGGGAGATTTCAAGTTACATTGATTTCAAGTTAGGGAGATTTCAAGTTAGGGAGATTTCAAGTTAGGGAGATTTCAAATTTGGGAGATTTCAATTTAGAGGGATTTCAAGTTAGGGAGATTCCGAGTTATTGAGATTTCAAGCTAGGGAGATTTCAAGTTACAAGGATTTCAAGTTAGGAAGATTTCGAGTTAAAGGGATTTCAAGTTAGGGAGATTTCAAGTTTAAGAGATTTCAAGTTAGAGGGATTCCAAGTTAGGGAGATTCCGAGTTAGGGAGATTTCAAGTGACGGAGATTTCGAGTTAGGGAAATTTCAAGTTAGGGAGATTTCGAGTTCGGAAAATTTCAAGTTAGGGAGATTTCGAGTTAGGGAAATTTCAAGTTACAGGGATTTAAGTTAGTGAGATATCGAGTTGGGAAAATTTTAAGTTGGGAAGATTTCGAGTTAGGAATATTTGAGGTTAGGAAAATTTCAAGTTATTGAGATTTCAAGTTAGATCGAATTCAAATTGAGGAGATTTCAAATTAGGGTGATTTCAAGTTAGGGAGCTTTCAAGTTAGGGAGATTTCGAGCTAGGAAGATTTCAAGTTAGGGAGATTTCAAGCTAAAGGGATTTCGAGTTAGGAAAATTTCAAGGTAGATTTCAAGTTAGGGAGATTTCAAGTTACAAGGATTTCAAGTTAGGAAAATTTCAAGGTAGATTTCAAGTTAGGGAGATTTCAAATTAAAAGGATTTCAAGTTAGGAAGATCTCGAGTTAGGGAGATTTCAAGTTAGGGAGATTTCGTGTTAGGAGGATTTCAAGTTAGGGAGATTTCGAGTTGGGGAGATTTCGAGTTAGGAAAATTTTAAGCTAGAGAGATTTCAAGTTAGATCGATTTCAAGTTGAGGAGATTTCAAGTTAAGGAGATTTCAAGTTAGGGAGCTTTCAAGTTAAGGAGTTTTCGAGTTCGGAAGATTTCAAATTAGGAAGATATCAAGTTGGGGAGATTTCGAGTTAGAGAGATTTCAAGTTAGGGAGATTCCAAGTTAGGGAGATTTCAAGTTAGGGAGATTTCAAGTTAGAGGGATTTCAAGTTACGGAGATTCCGAGTTAGGGAGATTTCAAGTTAGGGAGATTTCAAGTTAGGAAGATTTCGAGTTAGGGAAATTTCAAGTTGGCGAGATTTCGATTTAGGAAAATTTCAGGTTAGACAAATTTCAAAGGAGCTTTCAACTTAGAGAGATTTCAAGTTAAGGAGATTTTAAGTTAGGAGATTTTAAGTTAGAGAGCTTTCAAGTTAGGGAGATTTTAAGTTAGAGAGCTTTCAAGTTAGGGAGATTTCGAGTTAGGAAGATTTCAAGCTAGGGAGATTTCGAGTTAGGGAGATTTCAAGTTAGAAAAATTTTAAGTTAAGGAGATTTCAAGTTGGGAGATTTCAAGTTAGAGAGCTTTCAAGTTAGGGAGATTTCAAGTTAGAGAGCTTTCAAGTTAGGGAGATTTCGAGTAAGGAAGATTTCAAGTTAGGGAGATTTCGAATTAGAGGGATTTCAGGTTAGGGAGATTTCAAGTCACAAATATTTCAAGTTAGGGAGATTTCGAGTTAGGAAGATTTGAAGTTGGGAAGATTTCAAGTTAGGAAGATTTCAAGTTAGAAAAATTTTAAGTTAAGGAGATTTCAAGTTGGGAGATTTCAAGTTAGAGAGCTTTCAAGTTAGGGAGATTTCAAGTTAGAGAGCTTTCAAGTTAGGGAGATTTCGAGTAAGAAAGATTTCAAGTTAGGGAGATTTCGAATTAGTGAGATCAGGTTAGGAAATTTCGAGTTAGAGAGATTTCAAGTTGGATCGATTTCAAGTGTAGGGGATTTTAAGTTAGGGAGCTTTCAAGTTAGGGATATTTCCAGTTCGGAAGATTTCAAGTTAGGGAGATTTCGAGTTAGGGAGATTTCAAGTTAGGGATATTTCAAATTAGAGGGATTTCAGGTTAGGGAGATTCCGAGTTAGGGAGATTTCGAGTTAGGGAAATTTCAAGTTACAGGGATTTTAAGTTAGGGTGATTTCGAGTTAGGGAGATATCAAGTTAGGGAGATTTAGAGCTAGAGGGATTTCAAGTTAGTGAGATTCCGAGTTAGGGAGATGTCAAGTTAGGGAAATTTCAAGCTACAGGGATTTTAAGTTAGGGATATTTCGAGTTAGGAAGATTTCAAGTTGGGGAGATTTCAAGTTAGGAAGATTTCAAGTTAGAAAAATTTTAAGTTAAGGAGATTTCAAGTTGGGAGATTTCAAGTTAGAGAGCTTTCAAGTTAGGGAGATTTCAAGTTAGAGAGCTTTCAAGTTAGTGAGATTTCGAGTAAAGAAGATTTCAAGTTAGGGAGATTTCGAGTTAGGGAGATTTCAAGTTAGGGAGCTTTTAAGTTACAGGGATTTCAAGTTATTTTAGGAAGCTTTCAAGTTAGGGAGATTTCGAGTTAGGAAGATTTCAAGTTAGGGAGATTTCAAGTTGGGGAAATTTCGAGCTAGAGAGATTTCAAGTTAGGGAGATTTCAAGTTACATGGATTTCAAGTTAGGGAGATTTCAAGTTAAAGGGATTTCAAGTTAGGGAGATTTCAAATAAGGGAGATTTCAAGTTAGGGGAATTTCAAGTTAGGGAGATTTCAAGTTACATTGATTTCAATTTAGGGAGATTTCAAGTTTAGGGAGATTTCAGGTTTAAGAGATTTCAAGTTAGAGGGATTCCAAGTTAGGGAGATTCCGAGTTAGGGAGATTTCAAGTTAGGGAGATTGCGAGTTAGGGAAATTTCAAGTTAGGAAGATTTCAAGTTACAAGGATTTCAAGTTAGGGAAATTTCAAGTTAGGGAGATTTCAATTTAGGGAGATTTCAAGTTAGTGGGATTTCGAGTTAGGAAGATTTCAAGTTAGGGAGATTTCGAGTTAGAGGGATTTCAAGTTGGATCGATCTCAAGTTGAGGGGATTTCAAGTTAGGGAGCTTTCAAGTTGGATCGATCTCAAGTTGAGGGGAATTCAAGTTAGGGAGCTTTCAAGTTGGATCGATCTCAAGTTGAGGGGATTTCAAGTTAGGAAGGTTTCAAGTTAGGGAGATTTCAAGTTGGGGAGATTTCGAGCTAGAGAGATTTCAAGTTAGGGAGATTTCAAGTTACAGGGATTTCAAGTTAGGGAGATTTCAAGTTACAGGGATTTCAAGTTAGGGAGATTTCGAGTTCGGAAGATTTCAAGTTAGGGAGATTTCGAGTTAGGGAGATTTCGAGTTAGGGGAATTTCAAGTTAGGAAGATTTCAAGTTACATTGATTTCAAGTTAGGGAGATTTCAAGTTTAGGGAGATTTCAGGTTTAAGAGATTTAAAGTTAGAGGGATTCCAAGTTAGGGAGATTCCGAGTTAGGGAGATTTCAAATTAGGGAGATTTCGAGTTAGGGAAATTTCAAGTTAGGAAGATTTCAAGTTACAAGGATTTCAAGTTAGGGAAATTTCAAGTTAGGGAGATTTCAATTTAGGGAGATTTCAAGTTAGTGGGATTTCGAGTTAGGAAGATTTCAAGTTAGGGAGATTTCGAGTTAGTGAGATCAGGTTAGGAAATTTCGAGTTAGAGAGATTTCAAGTTGGATCGATTTCAAGTGTAGGGGATTTTAAGTTAGGGAGCTTTCAAGTTAGGGATATTTCCAGTTCGGAAGATTTCAAGTTAGGGAGATTTCGAGTTAGGGAGATTTCAAGTTAGGGATATTTCAAATTAGAGGGATTTCAGGTTAGGGAGATTTCGAGTTAGTGAGATCAGGTTAGGAAAATTTCAAGTTAGAGAGATTTCAAGTTGGCTCGATCTCAAGTTGAGGGGATTTCAAGTTAGGGAGCTTTCAAGTTGGATCTATCTCAAGTTGAGGGGATTTCAAGTTAGAGAGATTTCAAGTTGGATCGATCTCAAGTTGAGGGGATTTCAAGTTAGGGAGATTTCAAGTTAGGGAGATTTCAAATTACAAGGATTTCAAGTTAGGAAGATTTCGAGTTAGGGAGATTTCAAGTTAGGGAGCTTTTAAGTTACAGTGATTTCAAGTTATTTTAGGAAGCTTTCAAGTTAGGGAGATTTCGAGTTAGGAAGATTTCAAGTTAGGGAGATTTCAAGTTGGGGAAATTTCGAGCTATAGAGATTTCAAGTTAGGGAGATTTCAAGTTACATGGATTTCAAGTTAGGGAGATTTCAAGTTAAAGGGATTTCAAGTTAGGGAGATTTCAAATAAGGGAGATTTCAAGTTAGGGGAATTTCAAGTTAGGGAGATTTCAAGTTACATTGATTTCAATTTAGGGAGATTTCAAGTTTAGGGAGATTTCAGGTTTAAGAGATTTCAAGTTAGAGGGATTCCAAGTTAGGGAGATTCCGAGTTAGGGAGATTTCAAGTTAGGGAGATTTCGAGTTAGGGAAATTTCAAGTTAGGAAGATTTCAAGTTACAAGGATTTCAAGTTAGGGAAATTTCAAGTTAGGGAGATTTCAATTTAGGGAGATTTCAAGTTAGTGGGATTTCGAGTTAGGAAGATTTCAAGTTAGGGAGATTTCGAGTTAGAGGGATTTCAAGTTGGATCGATCTCAAGTTGAGGGGATTTCAAGTTAGGGAGCTTTCAAGTTGGATCGATCTCAAGTTGAGGGGAATTCAAGTTAGGGAGCTTTCAAGTTGGATCGATCTCAAGTTGAGGGGATTTCAAGTTAGGAAGGTTTCAAGTTAGGGAGATTTCAAGTTGGGGAGATTTCGAGCTAGAGAGATTTCAAGTTAGGGAGATTTCAAGTTACAGGGATTTCAAGTTAGGGAGATTTCAAGTTACAGGGATTTCAAGTTAGGGAGATTTCGAGTTCGGAAGATTTCAAGTTAGGGAGATTTCGAGTTAGGGAGATTTCGAGTTAGGGGAATTTCAAGTTAGGGAGATTTCAAGTTACATTGATTTCAAGTTAGGGAGATTTCAAATTTAGGGAGATTTCAGGTTTAAGAGATTTAAAGTTAGAGGGATTCCAAGTTAGGGAGATTCCGAGTTAGGGAGATTTCAAATTAGGGAGATTTCGAGTTAGGGAAATTTCAAGTTAGGAAGATTTCAAGTTACAAGGATTTCAAGTTAGGGAAATTTCAAGTTAGGGAGATTTCAATTTAGGGAGATTTCAAGTTAGTGGGATTTCGAGTTAGGAAGATTTCAAGTTAGGGAGATTTCGAGTTAGTGAGATCAGGTTAGGAAAATTTCAAGTTAGAGAGATTTCAAGTTGGATCGATTCCAAGTTGAGGGGATTTCAAGTTAAGGAGCTTTCAAGTTAGGGATATTTCAAGGTAGCTAGATTCCGAGCTAGGGAGATTTCAAGTTAGGGAGATTTCAAGTTACAAGGATTTCAAGTTAGGAAGATTTCGAGTTAGGGAGATTTCAAGTTACAATTATTTCAAGTTAGGAAGATTTCGAGTTTGGGAAATTTCAAGTTAGGGAAATTTCGAGTTAGGGGAATTTCAAGTTAGGGAGATTTCAAGTTACAGGGATTTCAAGTTAGGGAGATTTCAAGTTAGGGAGATTTCAAGTTAGAGGGATTTCAAGTTAGCTAGATTCCGAGCTAGGGAGATTTCAAGTTAGGGAGATTTCAAGTTTCAAGGATTTCAAGTTAGGAAGATTTCGAGTTAGAGGGATTTCAAGTTAGCTAGATTCCGAGCTAGGGAGATTTCAAGTTTGGGAGATTTCAAGTTTCAAGGATTTCAAGTTAGGAAGATTTCGAGTTAGAGGGATTTCAAGTTAGCTAGATTCCGAGCTAGGGAGATTTCAAGTTAGGGAGATTTCAAGTTTCAAGGATTTCAAGTTAGGAAGATTTCGAGTTAGGGAGATTTCAAGTTACAAGGATTTCAAGTTAGGGAGATTTCAAGATAGGGAGATTTCAAGTTAGAGGGATTTCAAGTTAGCTAGATTCCGAGCTAGGGAGATTTCAAGTTACAGGGATTTCAAGTTAGGGAGATTTCAAGTTAGGGAGATTTCAAGTTAGAGGGATTTCAAGTTAGCTAGATTCCGAGCTAGGGAGATTTCTAGTTAGGGAGATTTCAAGTTTCAAGGATTTCAAGTTAGGAAGATTTCGAGTTAGAGGGATTTCAAGTTAGCTAGATTCCGAGCTAGGGAGATTTCAAGTTAGGGAGATTTCAAGTTTCAAGGATTTCAAGTTAGGAAGATTTCGAGTTAGGGAGATTTCAAGTTACAAGGATTTCAAGTTAGGAAGATTTCGAGTTAGGGAGATTTCAAGTTACAAGGATTTCAAGTTAGGGAGATTTCAAGATAGGGAGATCTCAAGTTAGAGGGATTTCAGGTTAGCTAGATTCCGAGCTAGGGAGATTTCAAGTTGGGGAGATTTCGAGCTAGAGAGATTTCAAGTTAGGGAGATTTCAAGTTAGAGGGATTTCAAGTTAGCTAGATTCCGAGCTAGGGAGATTTCAAGTTTGGGAGATTTCAAGTTTCAAGGATTTCAAGTTAGGAAGATTTCGAGTTAGAGGGATTTCAAGTTAGCTAGATTCCGAGCTAGGGAGATTTCAAGTTAGGGAGATTTCAAGTTTCAAGGATTTCAAGTTAGGAAGATTTCGAGTTAGGGAGATTTCAAGTTACAAGGATTTCAAGTTAGGGAGATTTCAAGATAGGGAGATTTCAAGTTAGAGGGATTTCAAGTTAGCTAGATTCCGAGCTAGGGAGATTTCAAGTTACAGGGATTTCAAGTTAGGGAGATTTCAAGTTAGGGAGATTTCAAGTTAGAGGGATTTCAAGTTAGCTAGATTCCGAGCTAGGGAGATTTCTAGTTAGGGAGATTTCAAGTTTCAAGGATTTCAAGTTAGGAAGATTTCGAGTTAGGGAGATTTCAAGTTACAAGGATTTCAAGTTAGGGAGATTTCAAGATAGGGAGATTTCAAGTTAGAGGGATTTCAAGTTAGCTAGATTCCGAGCTAGGGAGATTTCAAGTTGGATCGATCTCAAGTTGAGGGGATTTCAAGTTAGGGAGCTTTCAAGTTGGATCGATCTCACGTTGAGGGGATTTCAAGTTAGAGAGATTTCAAGTTGGATCGATCTCAAGTTGAGGGGATTTCAAGTTAGGGAGATTTCAATTTACAAGGATTTCAAGTTAGGAAGATTTCGAGTTAGGGAGATTTCAAGTTGGGGAGATTTCGAGCTAGAGAGATTTCAAGTTAGGGAGATTTCAAGTTACAGGGATTTCAAGTTAGGGAGTTTTCAAGTTACAGGGATTTCAAGTTAGGGAGATTTCAAGTTACAGGGATTTCAAGTTAGGGAGATTTCAAGTTAGGGAGATTTCGAGTTCGGAAGATTTCAAGTTAGGGAGATTTCGAGTTAGGGAGATTTTGAGTAAGGGAATTTCAAGTTAGGGAGATTTCAAGTTACAGGGATTTCAAGTTAGGGAGATTTCAAGTTAGGGAGATTTTAAGTTAGGAAGATTTCGAGTTAGGAAGATTTCGAGTTAGGAAGAGTTCAAGTTAGGGAGATTTGGAACTAATGAGATCAGGTTAGGAAAATTTCAAGTTAGAGAGATTTCAAGTTGGATCGATCTCAAATTGAGGGGATTTCAAGTTAGGGAGCTTTCAAGGTAGGGAGATTTCAAGTTACAGGAATTTCAAGTTAGGGAGATTTCAAGTTACATTGATTTCAAGTTAGGGAGATTTCAAGTTAGGGAGATTTCAAGTTTGGGAGATTTCAATTTAGAGGGATTTCAAGTTAGGGAGATTCCGAGTTATTGAGATTTCAAGCTAGGGATATTTCAAGTTACAAGGATTTCAAGTTAGGAAGATTTCGAGTTAAAGGGATTTCAATTTAGGGAGATTTCAAGTTTAAGAGATTTCAAGTTAGAGGGATTCCAAGTTAGGGAGATTCCGAGTTAGGGAGATTTCAAGTGAGGGAGATTTCGAGTTAGGGAAATTTCAAGTTTGGAAGATTTCAAGTTACAGGGATTTCAAGTTAGGGAGATTTCAAGTTAGGGAGATTTCAATTTAGGGAGATTTCAAGTTACAAGGATTTCAAGTTAGGAAGATTTCGAGTTAAAGGGATTTCAAGTTAGGGAGATTTCAAGTTTAAGAGATTTCAAGTTAGAGGGATTCCAAGTTAGGGAGATTCCGAGTTAGGGAGATTTCAAGTGAGGGAGATTTCGAGTTAGGGAAATTTCAAGTTAGGAAGATTTCAAGTTACAGGGATTTCAAGTTAGGGAGATTTCAAGTTAGGGAGATTTCACTTTAGGGAGATTTCAAGTTAGTGGGATTTCGAGTTAGGAAGATTTCAAGTTAGGGAGATTTCGAGTTAGTGAGATCAGGTTAGGAAAATTTCAAGTTAGAGAGATTTCAAGTTGGATCGATTTCAAGTTGAGGGGATTTCAAGTTAAGGAGCTTTCAAGTTAGGGATATTTCGAGTTCGGAAGATTTCAAGTTAGGGAGATTTCGAGTTAGGGAGATTTCGAGTTAGGGGAATTTGAAGTTAGGGAGATTTCAAGTTACAAAAATTTCAAGTTAGGGAGATTTCAAGTTAGGAAGATTTCAAGTTAGAGGGATTTCAAGTTAGGGAGATTCCGAGCTAGGGAGATTTCAAGTTAGGGAGATTTCAAGTTACAAGGATTTCAAGTTAGGGAGATTTCAAGATAGGGAGATTTCAAGATAGGGAGATTTCAAGTTAGAAGGATTTCAAGTTAGCTAGATTCCGAGCTAGGGAGATTTCAAGTTGGGGAGATTTCGAGCTAGAGAGATTTCAAGTTAAGGAGATTTCAAGTTAGAGGGATTTCAAGTTAGCTAGATTCCGAGCTAGGGAGATTTCAAGTTAGGGAGATTTCAAGTTTCAAGGATTTCAATTTAGGAAGATTTCGAGTTAGAGGGATTTCAAGTTAGCTAGATTCCGAGCTAGGGAGATTTCAAGTTAGGGAGATTTCAAGTTTCAAGGATTTCAAGTTAGGAAGATTTCGAGTTAGAGGGATTTCAAGTTAGCTAGATTCCGATTTAGGGAGATTTCAAGTTACAGGGATTTCAAGTTAGGGAGATTTCAAGTTAGGGAGATTTCAAGTTAGAGGGATTTCAAGTTAGCTAGATTCCGAGCTAGGGAGATTTCAAGTTAGGGAGATTTCAAGTTTCAAGGATTTCAAGTTAGGAAGATTTCGAGTTAGGGAGATTTCAAGTTAGGGAGATTTCAAGTTACAAGAATTTCAAGTTAGGGAGATTTCAAGATAGGGAGATTTCAAGTTAGAGGGATATCAAGTTAGGGATATTTCTGATATGTACAATGTGAATAATATTTGACATGTATTTGTACAAATGTATATGTACATGTATAGAACTTGTCTCTACCAGTTTTAGATTTAAGTCACGAGTTCAGTCTACGCTGTAACCTCGAATCTGTCAGTTATATTTTTTAAATAAAAAAGTAATGGATTAATTTTCTGGAGTTAATTATGGAATACTAAACATATTATTTGGCGACGAGGAAAAAGGAAAGCGTGAAACGGAACGAAAAATGGATTTAAGTGAAGTATAAATTGTACGGATTAATTGCGAAGAGTTTTGGAACTGCGGGTGTTGGCGGCAAGGCAAATCAAAATGGCGTTTATTGGCAATATTGAATATTTCACACCAGGTGAAGATTTCGAAGAATATAAAGAACGGTTGGAACACCTTTTATCCATAAATAAAGTGACTGAGGATACTGCTAAAGTTTCATATTTGATTACTTTAATTGGGCCGGAATCGTACAAAATTTTAAAGTCTTTGACGGCTCCAGAGAAGCCCGATAAAAAGACTTATAAGGAGCTAATCTCAGTTTTTGAAAGATATTTCGCTCCGCAAACTAATATTATAGCCGAACGTTTCAATTTTTATAAAAGAAATCAGAAGCCGAACGAGCCTATGTCGGATTATATTGTCGAATTGAAAACGATGTCAAAAACTTGCAATTTTGGATCATTTTTGGATGATGCATTACGTGACAAACTTGTTTGTGGATTATACAGTGAAACTGTTCAACAAAAATTGTTAAATGAATCCGATTTAACATTTGAGAAAGCGTGTGATATTGCTAAGAATATGGAGTTCACACAAAATCAGATGAGGATCATGCGACCTGAGTCAACAAATTCAATTCGCAACACTCAGAAAAGTAAAGAGCGGCCTAAAGCAGACTATATTTGTTACGCTTGTGGTATGCGAGGCCATATAGCCAAATACTGTCGCAGAGAGAAGCAGAAAGACCAACACCATCGAACGCAATCCACCGAAACACATAAGTCCAAGGGAGAACAACAGCGGCGAGTTGGCACTTCAAAATCAGGGAATCAACAAAGAAAACAGACACAACAATCAAATAAAGTAGGATCTATGGGAAGTAGTCAAATTACTTTAGGCTATTTGAATAATATTTGTCATTTCAGTGAACCACCATTGAGAATAACTTTGTTAGTTAATGAGGTTAAAATTGAAATGGAAGTTGATAGCGGTGCCTGTTCGACAGTGATGGATCTGGAAACGTTTCGGATAAATTTTGGAAATATTTCAATACAACCATTACATAAAAGCCTGCAGGTAGTGACAGGTGAGAAAGTTAATGTTGTGGGTTATACTAAGATGCAAGTGAAGCAAGAAAATTGTGATAGTACAGTTTTTAATTTAGAACTTGTTGTCATTAAGGCTAATAAACCGTTTGTGCCACTTCTAGGTAGATCTTGGTTAGATGCACTATATCCGAATTGGCGGAAATCTTTATTTATTCATGAGATTTCTAGTAATGATTCGGGAATTGATAAGTACCGTGCTAAGTTTCCTAGTGTTTTTCAACAAAATTTCGAAAAGCCCATTAAAAACTATTCGGTGAAAATACAGTTAAAACCAGGAGCAGTTCCAATATTTTGTAAACCCTATACGGTTCCGTTTGGTATAAAGGAGAAAGTGGAGAAGGAATTGGATAGACTAGTGTCGGAAAACATTCTTGTACCAGTAAAGTATAGTGATTGGGCATCACCTTTAGTTATTGTTCCAAAGAATAATGGTGATTTACGATTGTGTGTCAATTGTAAGGTGACCATAAATAAATCGATTGTGGAACAAGTTTACCCTTTGCCTCGTATTGACGATCTCTTTGCTAATTTCGCTAATTGTAAAGTGTTTTGCATTTTAGATTTGGCAGGAGCATATCAGCAATTGGCAGTAGATCCGACTTCTCAAGCACTTTTAACAGTGAATACTCACAAAGGCTTGTTTAGATACACTAGATTGCCTTTTGGTGTCTCTATCGCACCAGCCGAATTTCAAAGGGTAATGGATGAAATTCTTAAAGGAATAGAACATGTAGGATGTTATTTAGATGATGTCATTATAGGAGGAGAAAATATTAAAGATTGCGAAATACAATTAATCAAAGTTCTAGAAAGGTTGAATGATCATAATGTCAAATTGAACTTAGATAAATGTTGTTTTTTCCAAGCGAATGTCGAATATTTGGGGCATATTATAAGCGGTAAAGGCATTGCGCCAAACCCGAAGAAAGTACAAGCCATTTTAGAAGCCCCTAGTCCGAAAAATGTCACTCAATTAAAGAGTTTTTTTGGTTTATTAAATTTTTACAACAAGTTTATTCCTAATTTGTCATCAGAGCTTTTAGTGTTATACAACTTGTTGAAAAAGAATTCCAGATTTATTTGGGGACCAGATGAAGAAAAAGTTTTTCAAAAAGCGAAGAAGTTACTTCTTCATAATAATTTATTGGAACATTATGATTACAATAAGGAAATCATAGTCACATGTGATGCTAGTCCTTATGGAGTGGGTGCCGTATTATCTCACTTAGTGGATGGAATTGAAAAACCCGTACTATTCGCTTCCAGTACATTAAAAGAAGCAGAGAAAAACTATTCTCAAACACATCGTGAAGCTCTAGCTATCATTTTCGCGGTAAAAAAATTTCATAAGTACCTTTATGGAAAAAAATTCACGATATGTACTGATCACCAACCTTTAAAGGAGATTTTTAATGAAAAAACAGGAAAACTTTCAGTAGCAGCAGCAAGGCTGCAAAGGTGGGCGGTACATTTGTCGATGTATAATTATGAGATAAAATATAAGCGAGCATCATTAGTAAGTCAAGCAGACGCTTTGTCCAGATTACCATTGCAGGAGGTCACAGATGTACCTGATTATACTAGAAATCTGTGTTCGATAGTTTCCACAAACCAATTGCCAAATTTAGAAAAAGTAAGACAGGAAACAAAGAAAGATAAAGTTTTAAGTAGAGCAGTTGAAGCATTATTGAAAGGAGATAAATTTATAGACAGTCCTGATATTATGTATTTTTTAAAGCGACAAGATGTATTTAGCTGTGAAGATGGACTTTTATTCTACGGTGGCAGACTGGTAATACCCGAAAACCTAAAGTATTCTGTACTAACACTTTTTCACGAGTCTCATATTGGCGTGGTTCGTATGAAAAGGTTAGCGCGATCTTATGTATGGTGGAAAGGTATGGATACTGATATCGAAGATTTTGTTAGGAATTGTCAAGCATGTACTCAAGCTCAAAATCATACGCATATAACTAAAACACATTGGAAACCATCGTTATATCCGTTTGAACGCATACATATAGATTTTTTTCATTTTGAGGGAAACAATTTTCTTTTGTTTGTTGATAGTTATTCTAAATGGATTGAATTGGCAGAACTTAAACATACAAATGCGAGAAATGTTATTGAGAAGTTACGAAATTGGTTTTCGATTTGGGGGATACCTTCAGTACTAGTTTCGGATAATGGACCTCCTTTCGGGTCATACGAATTTATAGAATTTTGTGATTCGAATAAAATTCAAGTGTTGAAGTCTCCACCTTATCATCCTCAATCAAACGGAATTGCAGAAAGGGCCGTTCAAACTGTGAAAAGAGGATTAAAGAAATATTTGATTGAATCTAAAGGCAGTTTAAAGGATTTTAGTTTGAAAATAGATAATTTTTTGCTTCATTATAGAAATACTCCCACATCAGTAACAGATAAATCACCTGCTGAAATGTTGTTTAAATTTAAACCCATAACTCTGATAGATAAGCTTTTAAACAGAAAATATGAGAAAAATACCGCCAAAACTTGCGAACAAGTACCGCATCAATATAATGAGAAAAATAATGTAAATTTTAAGGAAACAAAGCAAACATTTAACACAGGTGAAGACGTCTTTTATAGAAATAGTTTTAAATCGTATATTAAATGGATTCCTGCGAAAATTTTCAAAAGACTGTCTACATATGTGTACGAAATTTGTGTGAATGGAGTAAAACGAACAGCTCATGTGGATCAATTGAAAAAAGGGAAAAAGGCAGTTCGATTTAGTCCATTTACAAAATGTTTGAAAAATTATTTAGAAGTTAATTGTAAAGAGGAAGATGATAATTCGAACTTAGAAATATTGTCTGAAGAAAAACCTTATAGAGAAAATAAATATAACCAAGGAATGTGTAAATCAGAGGAACAAGATAATTTAGAATTATTAAGAAGATCAACACGTTTAAAAGATAAATACAATCAAAAGAAGTGTAACCAATAATAAATTGAAATGAAATGAATGACAAATTTAAAAAAAAAAGTTCTTCTATTGTATATCTTTAGAGTTTGAAAGGTATATTGCTTTAGATTAAGTTGATAGGGAATGATATGTACAATGTGAATAATATTTGACATGTATTTGTACAAATGTATATGTACATGTATAGAACTTGTCTCTACCAGTTTTAGATTTAAGTCACGAGTTCAGTCTACGCTGTAACCTCGAATCTGTCAGTTATATTTTTTAAATAAAAAAGTAATGGATTAATTTTCTGGAGTTAATTATGGAATACTAAACATATTAATTTCAAGATAGGGAGATTTCAAGTTAGAGGGATTTCAAGTTAGCTAGATTCCGAGCTAGGGAGATTTCAAGTTACAGGGATTTCAAGTTAGGGAGATTTCAAGTTAGGGAGATTTCAAGTTAGAGGGATTTCAAGTTAGCTAGATTCCGAGCTAGGGAGATTTCAAGTTAGGGAGATTTCAAGTTTCAAGGATTTCAAGTTAGGAAGATTTCGAGTTAGGGAGATTTCAAGTTAGGGAGATTTCAAGTTACAAGAATTTCAAGTTAGGGAGATTTCAAGATAGGGAGATTTCAAGTTAGAGGGATATCAAGTTAGGGATATTTCAAGATAGGGAGATTTCAAGTTAGAGGGATTTCAAGTTAGCTAGATTCCGAGCTAGGGAGATTTCAAGTTACAGGGATTTCAAGTTAGGGAGATTTCAAGTTAGGGAGATTTCAAGTTAGAGGGATTTCAAGTTAGCTAGATTCCGAGTTAGAGGGATTTCAAGTTAGCTAGATTCCGAGCTAGGGAGATTTCAAGTTAGGGAGATTTCAAGTTTCAAGGATTTCAAGTTAGGAAGATTTCGAGTTAGGGAGATTTCAAGTTACAAGGATTTCAAGTTAGGGAGATTTCAAGATAGGGAGATTTCAAGTTAGAGGGATTTCAAGTTAGCTAGATTCCGAGCTAGGGAGATTTCAAGTTACAGCGATTTCAAGTTAGGGAGATTTCAAGTTAGGGAGATTTCAAGTTAGAGGGATTTCAAGTTAGCTAGATTCCGAGCTAGGGAGATTTCAAGTTAGGGAGATTTCAAGTTTCAAGGATTTCAAGTTAGGAAGATTTCGAGTTAGGGAGATTTCAAGTTAGGGAGATTTCAAGTTACAAGAATTTCAAGTTAGGGAGATTTCAAGATAGGGAGATTTCAAGTTAGAGGGATATCAAGTTAGGGATATTTCAAGATAGGGAGATTTCAAGTTAGAGGGATTTCAAGTTAGCTAGATTCCGAGCTAGGGAGATTTCAAGTTACAGGGATTTCAAGTTAAGGAGATTTCAAGTTAGGGAGATTTCAAGTTAGAGGGATTTCAAGTTAGCTAGATTCCGAGTTAGAGGGATTTCAAGTTAGCTAGATTCCGAGCTAGGGAGATTTCAAGTTAGGGAGATTTCAAGTTTCAAGGATTTCAAGTTAGGAAGATTTCGAGTTAGGGAGATTTCAAGTTACAAGGATTTCAAGTTAGGGAGATTTCAAGATAGGGGGATTTCAAGTTAGAGGGATTTCAAGTTAGCTAGATTCCGAGCTAGGGAGATTTCAAGTTACAGGGATTTCAAGTTAGGGAGATTTCAAGTTAGGGAGATTTCAAGTTAGAGGGATTTCAAGTTAGCTAGATTCCGAGCTAGGGAGATTTCAAGTTAGGAAGATTTCAAGTTTCAAGGATTTCAAGTTAGGAAGATTTCGAGTTAGGGAGATTTCAAGTTACAAGGATTTCAAGTTAGGGAGATTTCAAGATAAGGAGATTTCAAGTTAGAGGGATTTCAAGTTAGCTAGATTCCGAGCTAGGGAGATTTCAACTTGGGGAGATTTCGAGCTAGAGAGATTTCAAGTTAGGGAGATTTCAAGTTACAGGGATTTCAAGTTAGGGAGATTTCAAGTTGGGGAGATTTCAAGTTAGAGGGATTTCAAGTTAGGGAGATTTCAAGTTAGGGAGATTTCAAGTTAGAGGGATTTCAAGTTAGCTAGATTCCGAGCTAGGGAGATTTCAAGTTAGGGAGATTTCAAGTTTCAAGGATTTCAAGTTAGGAAGATTTCAAGTTAGCTAGATTCCGAGCTAGGGAGATTTCAAGTTACAGGGATTTCAAGTTAGGGAGATTTCAAGATAGGGAGATTTCAAGTTAGAGGGATTTCAAGTTAGAGGGATTTCAAGTTAGCTAGATTCCGAGCTAGGGAGATTTCAAGTTACAGGGATTTCAAGTTAGAGGGATTTCAAGTTAGCTAGATTCCGAGCTAGGGAGATTTCAAGTTACAGGGATTTCAAGTTAGGGAGATTTCAAGTTAGGGAGATTTCAAGTTAGAGGGATTTCAAGTTAGCTAGATTCCGAGCTAGGGAGATTTCAAGTTAGGGAGATTTCAAGTTAGGGAGATTTCAAGTTAGAGGGATTTCAAGTTAGCTAGATTCCGAGCTAGGGAGATTTCAAGTTAGGGAGATTTCAAGTTTCAAGGATTTCAAGTTAGGAAGATTTCGAGTTAGAGGGATTTCAAGTTAGCTAGATTCCGAGCTAGGGAGATTTCAAGTTAGGGAGATTTCAAGTTTCAAGGATTTCAAGTTAGGAAGATTTCGAGTTAGGGAGATTTCAAGTTACAAGGATTTCAAGTTAGGGAGATTTCAAGATAGGGAGATTTCAAGTTAGAGGGATTTCAAGTTAGCTAGATTCCGAGCTAGGGAGATTTCAAGTTACAGGGATTTCAAGTTAGGGAGATTTCAAGTTAGGGAGATTTCAAGTTAGAGGGATTTCAAGTTAGCTAGATTCCGAGCTAGGGAGATTTCAAGTTAGGGAGATTTCAAGTTTCAAGGATTTCAAGTTAGGAAGATTTCGAGTTAGGGAGATTTCAAGTTACAAGGATTTCAAGTTAGGGAGATTTCAAGATAGGGAGATTTCAAGTTAGAGGGATTTCAAGTTAGCTAGATTCCGAGCTAGGGAGATTTCAAGTTACAGGGATTTCAAGTTAGGGAGATTTCAAGTTAGGGAGATTTCAAGTTAGAGGGATTTCAAGTTAGCTAGATTCCGAGCTAGGGAGATTTCAAGTTACAGGGATTTCAAGTTAGGGAGATTTCAAGTTAGGGAGATTTCAAGTTAGAGGGATTTCAAGTTAGCTAGATTCCGAGTTAGAGGGATTTCAAGTTAGCTAGATTCCGAGCTAGGGAGATTTCAAGTTAGAGGGATATCAAGTTAGGGATATTTCAAGATAGGGAGATTTCAAGTTAGAGGGATTTCAAGTTAGCTAGATTCCGAGCTAGGGAGATTTCAATTTACAGGGATTTCAAGTTAGGGAGATTTCAAGTTAGGGAGATTTCAAGTTAGAGGGATTTCAAGTTAGCTAGATTCCGAGTTAGAGGGATTTCAAGTTAGCTAGATTCCGAGCTAGGGAGATTTCAAGTTACAGGGATTTCAAGTTAGGGAGAATTCAAGTTAGGGAGATTTCAAGTTAGAGGGATTTCAAGTTAGCTAGATTCCGAGCTAGGGAGATTTCTAGTTAGGGAGATTTCAAGTTTCAAGGATTTCAAGTTAGGAAGATTTCGAGTTAGGGAGATTTCAAGTTACAAGGATTTCAAGTTAGGGAGATTTCAAGATAGGGAGATTTCAAGTTAGAGGGATTTCAAGTTAGCTAGATTCCGAGCTAGGGAGATTTCTAGTTAGGGAGATTTCAAGTTTCAAGGATTTCAAGTTAGGAAGATTTCGAGTTAGGGAGATTTCAAGTTACAAGGATTTCAAGTTAGGGAGATTTCAAGATAGGGAGATTTCAAGTTAGAGGGATTTCAAGTTAGCTAGATTCCGAGCTAGGGAGATTTCAAGTTGGATCGATCTCAAGTTGAGGGGATTTCAAGTTAGGGAGATTTCAAGTTACAAGGATTTCAAGTTAGGAAGATTTCGAGTTAGGGAGATTTCAAGTTGGGGAGATTTCGAGCTAGAGAGATTTCAAGTTGGGGAGATTTCAAGTTACAGGGATTTCAAGTTAGGGAGTTTTCAAGTTACAGGGATTTCAAGTTAGGGAGATTTCAAGTTACAGGGATTTCAAGTTAGGGAGATTTCAAGTTAGGGAGATTTCGAGTTCGGAAGATTTCAAGTTAGGGAGATTTCGAGTTAGGGAGATTTTGAGTTAGGGGAATTTCAAGTTAGGGAGATTTCAAGTTACAGGGATTTCAAGTTAGGGAGATTTCAAGTTAGGGAGATTTTAAGTTAGGAAGATTTCGAGTTAGGAAGATTTCGAGTTAGGAAGAGTTCAAGTTAGGGAGATTTGGAACTAATGAGATCAGGTTAGGAAAATTTCAAGTTAGAGAGATTTCAAGTTGGATCGATCTCAAATTGAGGGGATTTCAAGTTAGGGAGCTTTCAAGGTAGGGAGATTTCAAGTTACAGGGATTTCAAGTTAGGGAGATTTCAAGTTACATTGATTTCAAGTTAGGGAGATTTCAAGTTAGGGAGATTTCAAGTTTGGGAGATTTCAATTTAGAGGGATTTCAAGTTAGGGAGATTCCGAGTTATTGAGATTTCAAGCTAGGGATATTTCAAGTTACAAGGATTTCAAGTTAGGAAGATTTCGAGTTAAAGGGATTTCAAGTTAGGGAGATTTCAAGTTTAAGAGATTTCAAGTTAGAGGGATTCCAAGTTAGGGAGATTCCGAGTTAGGGAGATTTCAAGTGAGGGAGATTTCGAGTTAGGGAAATTTCAAGTTTGGAAGATTTCAAGTTACAGGGATTTCAAGTTAGGGAGATTTCAAGTTAGGGAGATTTCAATTTAGGGAGATTTCAAGTTACAAGGATTTCAAGTTAGGAAGATTTCGAGTTAAAGGGATTTCAAGTTAGGGAGATTTCAAGTTTAAGAGATTTCAAGTTAGAGGGATTCCAAGTTAGGGAGATTCCGAGTTAGGGAGATTTCAAGTGAGGGAGATTTCGAGTTAGGGAAATTTCAAGTTAGGAAGATTTCAAGTTAGAGAGATTTCAAGTTGGATCGATTTCAAGTTGAGGGGATTTCAAGTTAAGGAGCTTTCAAGTTAGGGATATTTCGAGTTCGGAAGGTTTCAAGTTAGGGAGATTTCGAGTTAGGGAGATTTCGAGTTAGGGGAATTTGAAGTTAGGGAGATTTCAAGTTACAAAAATTTCAAGTTAGGGAGATTTCAAGTTAGGAAGATTTCAAGTTAGAGGGATTTCAAGTTAGGGAGATTCCGAGCTAGGGAGATTTCAAGTTAGGGAGATTTCAAGTTACAAGGATTTCAAGTTAGGGAGATTTCAAGATAGGGAGATTTCAAGTTAGAAGGATTTCAAGTTAGCTAGATTCCGAGCTAGGGAGATTTCAAGTTGGGGAGATTTCGAGCTAGAGAGATTTCAAGTTAAGGAGATTTCAAATTAGAGGGATTTCAAGTTAGCTAGATTCCGAGCTAGGGAGATTTCAAGTTAGGGAGATTTCAAGTTTCAAGGATTTCAATTTAGGAAGATTTCGAATTAGAGGGATTTCAAGTTAGCTAGATTCCGAGCTAGGGAGATTTCAAGTTAGGGAGATTTCAAGTTTCAAGGATTTCAAGTTAGGAAGATTTCGAGTTAGAGGGATTTCAAGTTAGCTAGATTCCGAGCTAGGGAGATTTCAAGTTAGGGAGATTTCAAGTTTCAAGGATTTCAAGTTAGGAAGATTTCGAGTTAAAGAGATTTCAAGTTACAAGAATTTCAAGTTAGGGAGATTTCAAGATAGGGAGATTTCAAGTTAGAGGGATTTCAAGTTAGCTAGATTCCGATTTAGGGAGATTTCAAGTTACAGGGATTTCAAGTTAGGGAGATTTCAAGTTAGGGAGATTTCAAGTTAGAGGGATTTCAAGTTAGCTAGATTCCGAGCTAGGGAGATTTCAAGTTAGGGAGATTTCAAGTTTCAAGGATTTCAAGTTAGGAAGATTTCGAGTTAGGGAGATTTCAAGTTAGGGAGATTTCAAGTTACAAGAATTTCAAGTTAGGGAGATTTCAAGATAGGGAGATTTCAAGTTAGAGGGATATCAAGTTAGGGATATTTCAAGATAGGGAGATTTCAAGTTAGAGGGATTTCAAGTTAGCTAGATTCCGAGCTAGGGAGATTTCAAGTTACAGGGATTTCAAGTTAGGGAGATTTCAAGTTAGGGAGATTTCAAGTTAGAGGGATTTCAAGTTAGCTAGATTCCGAGTTAGAGGGATTTCAAGTTAGCTAGATTCCGAGCTAGGGAGATTTCAAGTTAGGGAGATTTCAAGTTTCAAGGATTTCAAGTTAGAAAGATTTCGAGTTAGGGAGATTTCAAGTTACAAGGATTTCAAGTTAGGGAGATTTCAAGATAGGGAGATTTCAAGTTAGAGGGATTTCAAGTTAGCTAGATTCAGAGCTAGGGAGATTTCAAGTTACAGCGATTTCAAGTTAGGGAGATTTCAAGTTAGGGAGATTTCAAGTTAGAGGGATTTCAAGTTAGCTAGATTCCGAGCTAGGGAGATTTCAAGTTAGGGAGATTTCAAGTTTCAAGGATTTCAAGTTAGGAAGATTTCAAGTTAGCTAGATTCCGAGCTAGGGAGATTTCAAGTTACAGGGATTTCAAGTTAGAAAGATTTCGAGTTAGGGAGATTTCAAGTTACAGGGATTTCAAGTTAGGGAGATTTCAAGTTGGGGAGATTTCAAGTTAGAGGGATTTCAAGTTAGGGAGATTTCAAGTTAGGGAGATTTCAAGTTAGAGGGATTTCAAGTTAGCTAGATTCCGAGCTAGGGAGATTTCAAGTTAGGGAGATTTCAAGTTTCAAGGATTTCAAGTTAGGAAGATTTCAAGTTAGCTAGATTCCGAGCTAGGGAGATTTCAAGTTACAGGGATTTCAAGTTAGGGAGATTTCAAGATAGGGAGATTTCAAGTTAGAGGGATTTCAAGTTAGAGGGATTTCAAGTTAGCTAGATTCCGAGCTAGGGAGATTTCAAGTTACAGGGATTTCAAGTTAGAGGGATTTCAAGTTAGCTAGATTCCGAGCTAGGGAGATTTCAAGTTACAGGGATTTCAAGTTAGGGAGATTTCAAGTTAGGGAGATTTCAAGTTAGAGGGATTTCAAGTTAGCTAGATTCCGAGCTAGGGAGATTTCAAGTTAGGGAGATTTCAAGTTAGGGAGATTTCAAGTTAGAGGGATTTCAAGTTAGCTAGATTCCGAGCTAGGGAGATTTCAAGTTAGGGAGATTTCGAGCTAGAGAGATTTCAAGTTAAGGAGATTTCAAATTAGAGGGATTTCAAGTTAGCTAGATTCCGAGCTAGGGAGATTTCAAGTTAGGGAGATTTCAAGTTTCAAGGATTTCAATTTAGGAAGATTTCGAATTAGAGGGATTTCAAGTTAGCTAGATTCCGAGCTAGGGAGATTTCAAGTTAGGGAGATTTCAAGTTTCAAGGATTTCAAGTTAGGAAGATTTCGAGTTAGGGAGATTTCGAGTTAGGGGAATTTGAAGTTAGGGAGATTTCAAGTTACAAAAATTTCAAGTTAGGGAGATTTCAAGTTAGGAAGATTTCAAGTTAGAGGGATTTCAAGTTAGGGAGATTCCGAGCTAGGGAGATTTCAAGTTAGGGAGATTTCAAGTTACAAGGATTTCAAGTTAGGGAGATTTCAAGATAGGGAGATTTCAAGTTAGAAGGATTTCAAGTTAGCTAGATTCCGAGCTAGGGAGATTTCAAGTTGGGGAGATTTCGAGCTAGAGAGATTTCAAGTTAAGGAGATTTCAAATTAGAGGGATTTCAAGTTAGCTAGATTCCGAGCTAGGGAGATTTCAAGTTAGGGAGATTTCAAGTTTCAAGGATTTCAATTTAGGAAGATTTCGAATTAGAGGGATTTCAAGTTAGCTAGATTCCGAGCTAGGGAGATTTCAAGTTAGGGAGATTTCAAGTTTCAAGGATTTCAAGTTAGGAAGATTTCGAGTTAGAGGGATTTCAAGTTAGCTAGATTCCGAGCTAGGGAGATTTCAAGTTAGGGAGATTTCAAGTTTCAAGGATTTCAAGTTAGGAAGATTTCGAGTTAGGGAGATTTCAAGTTACAAGAATTTCAAGTTAGGGAGATTTCAAGATAGGGAGATTTCAAGTTAGAGGGATTTCAAGTTAGCTAGATTCCGATTTAGGGAGATTTCAAGTTACAGGGATTTCAAGTTAGGGAGATTTCAAGTTAGGGAGATTTCAAGTTAGAGGGATTTCAAGTTAGCTAGATTCCGAGCTAGGGAGATTTCAAGTTAGGGAGATTTCAAGTTTCAAGGATTTCAAGTTAGGAAGATTTCGAGTTAGGGAGATTTCAAGTTAGGGAGATTTCAAGTTACAAGAATTTCAAGTTAGGGAGATTTCAAGATAGGGAGATTTCAAGTTAGAGGGATATCAAGTTAGGGATATTTCAAGATAGGGAGATTTCAAGTTAGAGGGATTTCAAGTTAGCTAGATTCCGAGCTAGGGAGATTTCAAGTTACAGGGATTTCAAGTTAGGGAGATTTCAAGTTAGGGAGATTTCAAGTTAGAGGGATTTCAAGTTAGCTAGATTCCGAGTTAGAGGGATTTCAAGTTAGCTAGATTCCGAGCTAGGGAGATTTCAAGTTAGGGAGATTTCAAGTTTCAAGGATTTCAAGTTAGGAAGATTTCGAGTTAAAGGGATTTCAAGTTAGGGAGATTTCAAGTTTAAGAGATTTCAAGTTAGAGGGATTCCAAGTTAGGGAGATTCCGAGTTAGGGAGATTTCAAGTGAGGGAGATTTCGAGTTAGGGAAATTTCAAGTTAGGAAGATTTCAAGTTAGAGAGATTTCAAGTTGGATCGATTTCAAGTTGAGGGGATTTCAAGTTAAGGAGCTTTCAAGTTAGGGATATTTCGAGTTCGGAAGGTTTCAAGTTAGGGAGATTTCGAGTTAGGGAGATTTCGAGTTAGGGGAATTTGAAGTTAGGGAGATTTCAAGTTACAAAAATTTCAAGTTAGGGAGATTTCAAGTTAGGAAGATTTCAAGTTAGAGGGATTTCAAGTTAGGGAGATTCCGAGCTAGGGAGATTTCAAGTTAGGGAGATTTCAAGTTACAAGGATTTCAAGTTAGGGAGATTTCAAGATAGGGAGATTTCAAGTTAGAAGGATTTCAAGTTAGCTAGATTCCGAGCTAGGGAGATTTCAAGTTGGGGAGATTTCGAGCTAGAGAGATTTCAAGTTAAGGAGATTTCAAATTAGAGGGATTTCAAGTTAGCTAGATTCCGAGCTAGGGAGATTTCAAGTTAGGGAGATTTCAAGTTTCAAGGATTTCAATTTAGGAAGATTTCGAATTAGAGGGATTTCAAGTTAGCTAGATTCCGAGCTAGGGAGATTTCAAGTTAGAGAGATTTCAAGTTTCAAGGATTTCAAGTTAGGAAGATTTCGAGTTAGAGGGATTTCAAGTTAGCTAGATTCCGAGCTAGGGAGATTTCAAGTTAGGGAGATTTCAAGTTTCAAGGATTTCAAGTTAGGAAGATTTCGAGTTAGGGAGATTTCAAGTTACAAGAATTTCAAGTTAGGGAGATTTAAAGATAGGGAGATTTCAAGTTAGAGGGATTTCAAGTTAGCTAGATTCCGATTTAGGGAGATTTCAAGTTACAGGGATTTCAAGTTAGGGAGATTTCAAGTTAGGGAGATTTCAAGTTAGAGGGATTTCAAGTTAGCTAGATTCCGAGCTAGGGAGATTTCAAGTTAGGGAGATTTCAAGTTTCAAGGATTTCAAGTTAGGAAGATTTCGAGTTAGGGAGATTTCAAGTTAGGGAGATTTCAAGTTACAAGAATTTCAAGTTAGGGAGATTTCAAGATAGGGAGATTTCAACTTAGAGGGATATCAAGTTAGGGATATTTCAAGATAGGGAGATTTCAAGTTAGAGGGATTTCAAGTTAGCTAGATTCCGAGCTAGGGAGATTTCAAGTTACAGGGATTTCAAGTTAGGGAGATTTCAAGTTAGGGAGATTTCAAGTTAGAGGGATTTCAAGTTAGCTAGATTCCGAGTTAGAGGGATTTCAAGTTAGCTAGATTCCGAGCTAGGGAGATTTCAAGTTAGGGAGATTTCAAGTTTCAAGGATTTCAAGTTAGAAAGATTTCGAGTTAGGGAGATTTCAAGTTACAAGGATTTCAAGTTAGGGAGATTTCAAGATAGGGAGATTTCAAGTTAGAGGGATTTCAAGTTAGCTAGATTCAGAGCTAGGGAGATTTCAAGTTACAGCGATTTCAAGTTAGGGAGATTTCAAGTTAGGGAGATTTCAAGTTAGAGGGATTTCAAGTTAGCTAGATTCCGAGCTAGGGAGATTTCAAGTTAGGGAGATTTCAAGTTTCAAGGATTTCAAGTTAGGAAGATTTCAAGTTAGCTAGATTCCGAGCTAGGGAGATTTCAAGTTACAGGGATTTCAAGTTAGAAAGATTTCGAGTTAGGGAGATTTCAAGTTACAGGGATTTCAAGTTAGGGAGATTTCAAGTTGGGGAGATTTCAAGTTAGAGGGATTTCAAGTTAGGGAGATTTCAAGTTAGGGAGATTTCAAGTTAGAGGGATTTCAAGTTAGCTAGATTCCGAGCTAGGGAGATTTCAAGTTAGGGAGATTTCAAGTTTCAAGGATTTCAAGTTAGGAAGATTTCAAGTTAGCTAGATTCCGAGCTAGGGAGATTTCAAGTTACAGGGATTTCAAGTTAGGGAGATTTCAAGATAGGGAGATTTCAAGTTAGAGGGATTTCAAGTTAGAGGGATTTCAAGTTAGCTAGATTCCGAGCTAGGGAGATTTCAAGTTACAGGGATTTCAAGTTAGAGGGATTTCAAGTTAGCTAGATTCCGAGCTAGGGAGATTTCAAGTTACAGGGATTTCAAGTTAGGGAGATTTCAAGTTAGGGAGATTTCAAGTTAGAGGGATTTCAAGTTAGCTAGATTCCGAGCTAGGGAGATTTCAAGTTAGGGAGATTTCAAGTTAGGGAGATTTCAAGTTAGAGGGATTTCAAGTTAGCTAGATTCCGAGCTAGGGAGATTTCAAGTTAGGGAGATTTCAAGTTTCAAGGATTTCAAGTTAGGAAGATTTCGAGTTAGAGGGATTTCAAGTTAGCTAGATTCCGAGCTAGGGAGATTTCAAGTTAGGGAGATTTCAAGTTTCAAGGATTTCAAGTTAGGAAGATTTCGAGTTAGGGAGATTTCAAGTTACAAGGATTTCAAGTTAGGGAGATTTCAAGATAGGGAGATTTCAAGTTAGAGGGATTTCAAGTTAGCTAGATTCCGAGCTAGGGAGATTTCAAGTTACAGGGATTTCAAGTTAGGGAGATTTCAAGTTAGGGAGATTTCAAGTTAGAGGGATTTCAAGTTAGCTAGATTCCGAGCTAGGGAGATTTCAAGTTAGGGAGATTTCAAGTTTCAAGGATTTCAAGTTAGGAAGATTTCGAGTTAGGGAGATTTCAAGTTACAAGGATTTCAAGTTAGGGAGATTTCAAGATAGGGAGATTTCAAGTTAGAGGGATTTCAAGTTAGCTAGATTCCGAGCTAGGGAGATTTCAAGTTACAGGGATTTCAAGTTAGGGAGATTTCAAGTTAGGGAGATTTCAAGTTAGAGGGATTTCAAGTTAGCTAGATTCCGAGCTAGGGAGATTTCAAGTTACAGGGATTTCAAGTTAGGGAGATTTCAAGTTAGGGAGATTTCAAGTTAGAGGGATTTCAAGTTAGCTAGATTCCGAGTTAGAGGGATTTCAAGTTAGCTAGATTCCGAGCTAGGGAGATTTCAAGTTAGAGGGATATCAAGTTAGGGATATTTTAAGATAGGGAGATTTCAAGTTAGAGGGATTTCAAGTTAGCTAGATTCCGAGCTAGGGAGATTTCAATTTACAGGGATTTCAAGTTAGGGAGATTTCAAGTTAGGGAGATTTCAAGTTAGAGGGATTTCAAGTTAGCTAGATTCCGAGTTAGAGGGATTTCAAGTTAGCTAGATTCCGAGCTAGGGAGATTTCAAGTTACAGGGATTTCAAGTTAGGGAGATTTCAAGTTAGGGAGATTTCAAGTTAGAGGGATTTCAAGTTAGCTAGATTCCGAGCTAGGGAGATTTCTAGTTAGGGAGATTTCAAGTTTCAAGGATTTCAAGTTAGGAAGATTTCGAGTTAGGGAGATTTCAAGTTACAAGGATTTCAAGTTAGGGAGATTTCAAGATAGGGAGATTTCAAGTTAGAGGGATTTCAAGTTAGCTAGATTCCGAGCTAGGGAGATTTCAAGTTGGATCGATCTCAAGTTGAGGGGATTTCAAGTTAGGGAGCTTTCAAGTTGGATCGATCTCACGTTGAGGGGATTTCAAGTTAGAGAGATTTCAAGTTGGATCGATCTCAAGTTGAGGGGATTTCAAGTTAGGGAGATTTCAAGTTACAAGGATTTCAAGTTAGGAAGATTTCGAGTTAGGGAGATTTCAAGTTGGGGAGATTTCGAGCTAGAGAGATTTCAAGTTAGGGAGATTTCAAGTTACAGGGATTTCAAGTTAGGGAGTTTTCAAGTTACAGGGATTTCAAGTTAGGGAGATTTCAAGTTACAGGGATTTCAAGTTAGGGAGATTTCAAGTTAGGGAGATTTCGAGTTCGGAAGATTTCAAGTTAGGGAGATTTCGAGTTAGGGAGATTTTGAGTTAGGGGAATTTCAAGTTAGGGAGATTTCAAGTTACAGGGATTTCAAGTTAGGGAGATTTCAAGTTAGGGAGATTTTAAGTTAGGAAGATTTCGAGTTAGGAAGATTTCGAGTTAGGAAGAGTTCAAGTTAGGGAGATTTGGAACTAATGAGATCAGGTTAGGAAAATTTCAAGTTAGAGAGATTTCAAGTTGGATCGATCTCAAATTGAGGGGATTTCAAGTTAGGGAGCTTTCAAGGTAGGGAGATTTCAAGTTACAGGGATTTCAAGTTAGGGAGATTTCAAGTTACATTGATTTCAAGTTAGGGAGATTTCAAGTTAGGGAGATTTCAAGTTTGGGAGATTTCAATTTAGAGGGATTTCAAGTTAGGGAGATTCCGAGTTATTGAGATTTCAAGCTAGGGATATTTCAAGTTACAAGGATTTCAAGTTAGGAAGATTTCGAGTTAAAGGGATTTCAAGTTAGGGAGATTTCAAGTTTAAGAGATTTCAAGTTAGAGGGATTCCAAGTTAGGGAGATTCCGAGTTAGGGAGATTTCAAGTGAGGGAGATTTCGAGTTAGGGAAATTTCAAGTTTGGAAGATTTCAAGTTACAGGGATTTCAAGTTAGGGAGATTTCAAGTTAGGGAGATTTCAATTTAGGGAGATTTCAAGTTACAAGGATTTCAAGTTAGGAAGATTTCGAGTTAAAGGGATTTCAAGTTAGGGAGATTTCAAGTTTAAGAGATTTCAAGTTAGAGGGATTCCAAGTTAGGGAGATTCCGAGTTAGGGAGATTTCAAGTGAGGGAGATTTCGAGTTAGGGAAATTTCAAGTTAGGAAGATTTCAAGTTAGAGAGATTTCAAGTTGGATCGATTTCAAGTTGAGGGGATTTCAAGTTAAGGAGCTTTCAAGTTAGGGATATTTCGAGTTCGGAAGGTTTCAAGTTAGGGAGATTTCGAGTTAGGGAGATTTCGAGTTAGGGGAATTTGAAGTTAGGGAGATTTCAAGTTACAAAAATTTCAAGTTAGGGAGATTTCAAGTTAGGAAGATTTCAAGTTAGAGGGATTTCAAGTTAGGGAGATTCCGAGCTAGGGAGATTTCAAGTTAGGGAGATTTCAAGTTACAAGGATTTCAAGTTAGGGAGATTTCAAGATAGGGAGATTTCAAGTTAGAAGGATTTCAAGTTAGCTAGATTCCGAGCTAGGGAGATTTCAAGTTGGGGAGATTTCGAGCTAGAGAGATTTCAAGTTAAGGAGATTTCAAATTAGAGGGATTTCAAGTTAGCTAGATTCCGAGCTAGGGAGATTTCAAGTTAGGGAGATTTCAAGTTTCAAGGATTTCAATTTAGGAAGATTTCGAATTAGAGGGATTTCAAGTTAGCTAGATTCCGAGCTAGGGAGATTTCAAGTTAGGGAGATTTCAAGTTTCAAGGATTTCAAGTTAGGAAGATTTCGAGTTAGAGGGATTTCAAGTTAGCTAGATTCCGAGCTAGGGAGATTTCAAGTTAGGGAGATTTCAAGTTTCAAGGATTTCAAGTTAGGAAGATTTCGAGTTAGGGAGATTTCAAGTTACAAGAATTTCAAGTTAGGGAGATTTCAAGATAGGGAGATTTCAAGTTAGAGGGATTTCAAGTTAGCTAGATTCCGATTTAGGGAGATTTCAAGTTACAGGGATTTCAAGTTAGGGAGATTTCAAGTTAGGGAGATTTCAAGTTAGAGGGATTTCAAGTTAGCTAGATTCCGAGCTAGGGAGATTTCAAGTTAGGGAGATTTCAAGTTTCAAGGATTTCAAGTTAGGAAGATTTCGAGTTAGGGAGATTTCAAGTTAGGGAGATTTCAAGTTACAAGAATTTCAAGTTAGGGAGATTTCAAGATAGGGAGATTTCAAGTTAGAGGGATATCAAGTTAGGGATATTTCAAGATAGGGAGATTTCAAGTTAGAGGGATTTCAAGTTAGCTAGATTCCGAGCTAGGGAGATTTCAAGTTACAGGGATTTCAAGTTAGGGAGATTTCAAGTTAGGGAGATTTCAAGTTAGAGGGATTTCAAGTTAGCTAGATTCCGAGTTAGAGGGATTTCAAGTTAGCTAGATTCCGAGCTAGGGAGATTTCAAGTTAGGGAGATTTCAAGTTTCAAGGATTTCAAGTTAGAAAGATTTCGAGTTAGGGAGATTTCAAGTTACAAGGATTTCAAGTTAGGGAGATTTCAAGATAGGGAGATTTCAAGTTAGAGGGATTTCAAGTTAGCTAGATTCAGAGCTAGGGAGATTTCAAGTTACAGCGATTTCAAGTTAGGGAGATTTCAAGTTAGGGAGATTTCAAGTTAGAGGGATTTCAAGTTAGCTAGATTCCGAGCTAGGGAGATTTCAAGTTAGGGAGATTTCAAGTTTCAAGGATTTCAAGTTAGGAAGATTTCGAGTTAGGGAGATTTCAAGTTAGGGAGATTTCAAGTTACAAGAATTTCAAGTTAGGGAGATTTCAAGATAGGGAGATTTCAAGTTAGAGGGATATCAAGTTAGGGATATTTCAAGATAGGGAGATTTCAAGTTAGAGGGATTTCAAGTTAGCTAGATTCCGAGCTAGGGAGATTTCAAGTTACAGGGATTTCAAGTTAGGGAGATTTCAAGTTAGGGAGATTTCAAGTTAGAGGGATTTCAAGTTAGCTAGATTCCGAGTTAGAGGGATTTCAAGTTAGCTAGATTCCGAGCTAGGGAGATTTCAAGTTAGGGAGATTTCAAGTTTCAAGGATTTCAAGTTAGGAAGATTTCGAGTTAGGGAGATTTCAAGTTACAAGGATTTCAAGTTAGGGAGATTTCAAGATAGGGAGATTTCAAGTTAGAGGGATTTTAAGTTAGCTAGATTCCGAGCTAGGGAGATTTCAAGTTACAGGGATTTCAAGTTAGGGAGATTTCAAGTTAGGGAGATTTCAAGTTAGAGGGATTTCAAGTTAGCTAGATTCCGAGCTAGGGAGATTTCAAGTTAGGAAGATTTCAAGTTTCAAGGATTTCAAGTTAGGAAGATTTCGAGTTAGGGAGATTTCAAGTTACAAGGATTTCAAGTTAGGGAGATTTCAAGATAGGGAGATTTCAAGTTAGAGGGATTTCAAGTTAGCTAGATTCCGAGCTAGGGAGATTTCAACTTGGGGAGATTTCGAGCTAGAGAGATTTCAAGTTAGGGAGATTTCAAGTTACAGGGATTTCAAGTTAGGGAGATTTCAAGTTGGGGAGATTTCAAGTTACAGGGATTTCAAGTTAGGGAGATTTCAAGTTAGGGAGATTTCAAGTTAGAGGGATTTCAAGTTAGCTAGATTCCGAGCTAGGGAGATTTCAAGTTAGGGAGATTTCAAGTTTCAAGGATTTCAAGTTAGGAAGATTTCAAGTTAGCTAGATTCCGAGCTAGGGAGATTTCAAGTTACAGGGATTTCAAGTTAGGGAGATTTCAAGATAGGGAGATTTCAAGTTAGAGGGATTTCAAGTTAGCTAGATTCCGAGCTAGGGAGATTTCAAGTTACAGGGATTTCAAGTTAGAGGGATTTCAAGTTAGCTAGATTCCGAGCTAGGGAGATTTCAAGTTACAGGGATTTCAAGTTAGGGAGATTTCAAGTTAGGGAGATTTCAAGTTAGAGGGATTTCAAGTTAGCTAGATTCCGAGCTAGGGAGATTTCAAGTTACAGGGATTTCAAGTTAGGGAGATTTCAAGTTAGGGAGATTTCAAGTTAGAGGGATTTCAAGTTAGCTAGATTCCGAGCTAGGGAGATTTCAAGTTAGGGAGATTTCAAGTTTCAAGGATTTCAAGTTAGGAAGATTTCGAGTTAGAGGGATTTCAAGTTAGCTAGATTCCGAGCTAGGGAGATTTCAAGTTAGGGAGATTTCAAGTTTCAAGGATTTCAAGTTAGGAAGATTTCGAGTTAGGGAGATTTCAAGTTACAAGGATTTCAAGTTAGGGAGATTTCAAGATAGGGAGATTTCAAGTTAGAGGGATTTCAAGTTAGCTAGATTCCGAGCTAGGGAGATTTCAAGTTACAGGGATTTCAAATTAGGGAGATTTCAAGTTAGGGAGATTTCAAGTTAGAGGGATTTCAAGTTAGCTAGATTCCGAGCTAGGGAGATTTCAAGTTAGGGAGATTTCAAGTTTCAAGGATTTCAAGTTAGGAAGATTTCGAGTTAGGGAGATTTCAAGTTACAAGGATTTCAAGTTAGGGAGATTTCAAGATAGGGAGATTTCAAGTTAGAGGGATTTCAAGTTACCTAGATTCCGAGCTAGGGAGATTTCAAGTTACAGGGATTTCAAGTTAGGGAGATTTCAATTTAGGGAGATTTCAAGTTAGAGGGATTTCAAGTTAGCTAGATTCCGAGCTAGGGAGATTTCAAGTTACAGGGATTTCAAGTTAGGGAGATTTCAAGTTAGGGAGATTTCAAGTTAGAGGGATTTCAAGTTAGCTAGATTCCGAGTTAGAGGGATTTCAAGTTAGCTAGATTCCGAGCTAGGGAGATTTCAAGTTAGAGGGATATCAAGTTAGGGATATTTCCAGATAGGGAGATTTCAAGTTAGAGGGATTTCAAGTTAGCTAGATTCCGAGCTAGGGAGATTTCAATTTACAGGGATTTCAAGTTAGGGAGATTTCAAGTTAGGGAGATTTCAAGTTAGAGGGATTTCAAGTTAGCTAGATTCCGAGTTAGAGGGATTTCAAGTTAGCTAGATTCCGAGCTAGGGAGATTTCAAGTTACAGGGATTTCAAGTTAGGGAGATTTCAAGTTAGGGAGATTTCAAGTTAGAGGGATTTCAAGTTAGCTAGATTCCGAGCTAGGGAGATTTCTAGTTAGGGAGATTTCAAGTTTCAAGGATTTCAAGTTAGGAAGATTTCGAGTTAGGGAGATTTCAAGTTACAAGGATTTCAAGTTAGGGAGATTTCAAGATAGGGAGATTTCAAGTTAGAGGGATTTCAAGTTAGCTAGATTCCGAGCTAGGGAGATTTCAAGTTGGATCGATCTCAAGTTGAGGGGATTTCAAGTTAGGGAGCTTTCAAGTTGGATCGATCTCACGTTGAGGGGATTTCAAGTTAGAGAGATTTCAAGTTGGATCGATCTCAAGTTGAGGGGATTTCAAGTTAGGGAGATTTCAAGTTACAAGGATTTCAAGTTAGGAAGATTTCGAGTTAGGGAGATTTCAAGTTGGGGAGATTTCGAGCTAGAGAGATTTCAAGTTAGGGAGATTTCAAGTTACAGGGATTTCAAGTTAGGGAGTTTTCAAGTTACAGGGATTTCAAGTTAGGGAGATTTCAAGTTACAGGGATTTCAAGTTAGGGAGATTTCAAGTTAGGGAGATTTCGAGTTCGGAAGATTTCAAGTTAGGGAGATTTCGAGTTAGGGAGATTTTGAGTTAGGGGAATTTCAAGTTAGGGAGATTTCAAGTTACAGGGATTTCAAGTTAGGGAGATTTCAAGTTAGGGAGATTTTAAGTTAGGAAGATTTCGAGTTAGGAAGATTTCGAGTTAGGAAGAGTTCAAGTTAGGGAGATTTGGAACTAATGAGATCAGGTTAGGAAAATTTCAAGTTAGAGAGATTTCAAGTTGGATCGATCTCAAATTGAGGGGATTTCAAGTTAGGGAGCTTTCAAGGTAGGGAGATTTCAAGTTACAGGGATTTCAAGTTAGGGAGATTTCAAGTTACATTGATTTCAAGTTAGGGAGATTTCAAATTAGGGAGATTTCAAGTTTGGGAGATTTCAATTTAGAGGGATTTCAAGTTAGGGAGATTCCGAGTTATTGAGATTTCAAGCTAGGGATATTTCAAGTTACAAGGATTTCAAGTTAGGAAGATTTCGAGTTAAAGGGATTTCAAGTTAGGGAGATTTCAAGTTTAAGAGATTTCAAGTTAGAGGGATTCCAAGTTAGGGAGATTCCGAGTTAGGGAGATTTCAAGTGAGGGAGATTTCGAGTTAGGGAAATTTCAAGTTTGGAAGATTTCAAGTTACAGGGATTTCAAGTTAGGGAGATTTCAAGTTAGGGAGATTTCAATTTAGGGAGATTTCAAGTTACAAGGATTTCAAGTTAGGAAGATTTCGAGTTAAAGGGATTTCAAGTTAGGGAGATTTCAAGTTTAAGAGATTTCAAGTTAGAGGGATTCCAAGTTAGGGAGATTCCGAGTTAGGGAGATTTCAAGTGAGGGAGATTTCGAGTTAGGGAAATTTCAAGTTAGGAAGATTTCAAGTTAGGGAGATTTCAAGTTAGGGAGATTTCACTTTAGGGAGATTTCAAGTTAGTGGGATTTCGAGTTAGGAAGATTTCAAGTTAGGGAGATTTCGAGTTAGTGAGATCAGGTTAGGAAAATTTCAAGTTAGAGAGATTTCAAGTTGGATCGATTTCAAGTTGAGGGGATTTCAAGTTAAGGAGCTTTCAAGTTAGGGATATTTCGAGTTCGGAAGATTTCAAGTTAGGGAGATTTCGAGTTAGGGAGATTTCGAGTTAGGGGAATTTGAAGTTAGGGAGATTTCAAGTTACAAAAATTTCAAGTTAGGGAGATTTCAAGTTAGGAAGATTTCAAGTTAGAGGGATTTCAAGTTAGGGAGATTCCGAGCTAGGGAGATTTCAAGTTAGGGAGATTTCAAGTTACAAGGATTTCAAGTTAGGGAGATTTCAAGATAGGGAGATTTCAAGTTAGAAGGATTTCAAGTTAGCTAGATTCCGAGCTAGGGAGATTTCAAGTTGGGGAGATTTCGAGCTAGAGAGATTTCAAGTTAGGGAGATTTCAAGTTAGAGGGATTTCAAGTTAGCTAGATTCCGAGCTAGGGAGATTTCAAGTTAGGGAGATTTCAAGTTTCAAGGATTTCAATTTAGGAAGATTTCGAGTTAGAGGGATTTCAAGTTAGCTAGATTCCGAGCTAGGGAGATTTCAAGTTAGGGAGATTTCAAGTTTCAAGGATTTCAATTTAGGAAGATTTCGAGTTAGAGGGATTTCAAGTTAGCTAGATTCCGAGCTAGGGAGATTTCAAGTTAGGGAGATTTCAAGTTTCAAGGATTTCAAGTTAGGAAGATTTCGAGTTAGGGAGATTTCAAGTTACAAGAATTTCAAGTTAGGGAGATTTCAAGATAGGGAGATTTCAAGTTAGAGGGATTTCAAGTTAGCTAGATTCCGAGCTAGGGAGATTTCAAGTTACAGGGATTTCAAGTTAGGGAGATTTCAAGTTAGGGAGATTTCAAGTTAGAGGGATTTCAAGTTAGCTAGATTCCGAGCTAGGGAGATTTCAAGTTTCAAGGATTTCAAGTTAGGAAGATTTCGAGTTAGGGAGATTTCAAGTTAGGGAGATTTCAAGTTACAAGAATTTCAAGTTAGGGAGATTTCAAGATAGGGAGATTTCAAGTTAGAGGGATATCAAGTTAGGGATATTTCAAGATAGGGAGATTTCAAGTTAGAGGGATTTCAAGTTAGCTAGATTCCGAGCTAGGGAGATTTCAAGTTACAGGGATTTCAAGTTAGGGAGATTTCAAGTTAGGGAGATTTCAAGTTAGAGGGATTTCAAGTTAGCTAGATTCCGAGTTAGAGGGATTTCAAGTTAGCTAGATTCCGAGCTAGGGAGATTTCAAGTTAGGGAGATTTCAAGTTTCAAGGATTTCAAGTTAGGAAGATTTCGAGTTAGGGAGATTTCAAGTTACAAGGATTTCAAGTTAGGGAGATTTCAAGATAGGGAGATTTCAAGTTAGAGGGATTTCAAGTTAGCTAGATTCCGAGCTAGGGAGATTTCAAGTTACAGGGATTTCAAGTTAGGAAGATTTCAAGTTAGGGAGATTTCAAGTTAGAGGGATTTCAAGTTAGCTAGATTCCGAGCTAGGGAGATTTCAAGTTAGGGAGATTTCAAGTTTCAAGGATTTCAAGTTAGGAAGATTTCGAGTTAGGGAGATTTCAAGTTAGGGAGATTTCAAGTTACAAGAATTTCAAGTTAGGGAGATTTCAAGATAGGGAGATTTCAAGTTAGAGGGATATCAAGTTAGGGATATTTCAAGATAAGAAGATTTCAAGTTAGAGGGATTTCAAGTTAGCTAGATTCCGAGCTAGGGAGATTTCAAGTTACAGGGATTTCAAGTTAGGGAGATTTCAAGTTAGGGAGATTTCAAGTTAGAGGGATTTCAAGTTAGCTAGATTCCGAGTTAGAGGGATTTCAAGTTAGCTAGATTCCGAGCTAGGGAGATTTCAAGTTAGGGAGATTTCAAGTTTCAAGGATTTCAAGTTAGGAAGATTTCGAGTTAGGGAGATTTCAAGTTACAAGGATTTCAAGTTAGGGAGATTTCAAGATAGGGAGATTTCAAGTTAGAGGGATTTCAAGTTAGCTAGATTCCGAGCTAGGGAGATTTCAAGTTACAGGGATTTCAAGTTAGGGAGATTTCAAGTTAGGGAGATTTCAAGTTAGAGGGATTTCAAGTTAGCTAGATTCCGAGCTAGGGAGATTTCAAGTTAGGAAGATTTCAAGTTTCAAGGATTTCAAGTTAGGAAGATTTCGAGTTAGGGAGATTTCAAGTTACAAGGATTTCAAGTTAGGGAGATTTCAAGATAGGGAGATTTCAAGTTAGAGGGATTTCAAGTTAGCTAGATTCCGAGCTAGGGAGATTTCAACTTGGGGAGATTTCGAGCTAGAGAGATTTCAAGTTAGGGAGATTTCAAGTTACAGGGATTTCAAGTTAGGGAGATTTCAAGTTGGGGAGATTTCAAGTTACAGGGATTTCAAGTTAGGGAGATTTCAAGTTAGGGAGATTTCAAGTTAGAGGGATTTCAAGTTAGCTAGATTCCGAGCTAGGGAGATTTCAAGTTAGGGAGATTTCAAGTTTCAAGGATTTCAAGTTAGGAAGATTTCAAGTTAGCTAGATTCCGAGCTAGGGAGATTTCAAGTTACAGGGATTTCAAGTTAGGGAGATTTCAAGATAGGGAGATTTCAAGTTAAAGGGATTTCAAGTTAGCTAGATTCCGAGCTAGGGAGATTTCAAGTTACAGGGATTTCAAGTTAGAGGGATTTCAAGTTAGCTAGATTCCGAGCTAGGGAGATTTCAAGTTACAGGGATTTCAAGTTAGGGAGATTTCAAGTTAGGGAGATTTCAAGTTAGAGGGATTTCAAGTTAGCTAGATTCCGAGCTAGGGAGATTTCAAGTTGGATCGATCTCAAGTTGAGGGGATTTCAAGTTAGGGAGCTTTCAAGTTGGATCGATCTCACGTTGAGGGGATTTCAAGTTAGAGAGATTTCAAGTTGGATCGATCTCAAGTTGAGGGGATTTCAAGTTAGGGAGATTTCAAGTTACAAGGATTTCAAGTTAGGAAGATTTCGAGTTAGGGAGATTTCAAGTTGGGGAGATTTCGAGCTAGAGAGATTTCAAGTTAGAGAGATTTCAAGTTGGATCGATCTCAAATTGAGGGGATTTCAAGTTAGGGAGCTTTCAAGGTAGGGAGATTTCAAGTTACAGGGATTTCAAGTTAGGGAGATTTCAAGTTACATTGATTTCAAGTTAGGGAGATTTCAAGTTAGGGAGATTTCAAGTTTGGGAGATTTCAATTTAGAGGGATTTCAAGTTAGGGAGATTCCGAGTTATTGAGATTTCAAGCTAGGGATATTTCAAGTTACAAGGATTTCAAGTTAGGAAGATTTCGAGTTAAAGGGATTTCAATTTAGGGAGATTTCAAGTTTAAGAGATTTCAAGTTAGAGGGATTCCAAGTTAGGGAGATTCCGAGTTAGGGAGATTTCAAGTGAGGGAGATTTCGAGTTAGGGAAATTTCAAGTTTGGAAGATTTCAAGTTACAGGGATTTCAAGTTAGGGAGATTTCAAGTTAGGGAGATTTCAATTTAGGGAGATTTCAAGTTACAAGGATTTCAAGTTAGGAAGATTTCGAGTTAAAGGGATTTCAAGTTAGGGAGATTTCAAGTTTAAGAGATTTCAAGTTAGAGGGATTCCAAGTTAGGGAGATTCCGAGTTAGGGAGATTTCAAGTGAGGGAGATTTCGAGTTAGGGAAATTTCAAGTTAGGAAGATTTCAAGTTACAGGGATTTCAAGTTAGGGAGATTTCAAGTTAGGGAGATTTCACTTTAGGGAGATTTCAAGTTAGTGGGATTTCGAGTTAGGAAGATTTCAAGTTAGGGAGATTTCGAGTTAGTGAGATCAGGTTAGGAAAATTTCAAGTTAGAGAGATTTCAAGTTGGATCGATTTCAAGTTGAGGGGATTTCAAGTTAAGGAGCTTTCAAGTTAGGGATATTTCGAATCCGGAAGATTTCAAGTTAGGGAGATTTCGAGTTAGGGAGATTTCGAGTTAGGGGAATTTGAAGTTAGGGAGATTTCAAGTTACAAAAATTTCAAGTTAGGGAGATTTCAAGTTAGGAAGATTTCAAGTTAGAGGGATTTCAAGTTAGGGAGATTCCGAGCTAGGGAGATTTCAAGTTAGGGAGATTTCAAGTTACAAGGATTTCAAGTTAGGGAGATTTCAAGATAGGGAGATTTCAAGTTAGCTAGATTCCGAGCTAGGGAGATTTCAAGTTGGGGAGATTTCGAGCTAGAGAGATTTCAAGTTAAGGAGATTTCAAGTTAGAGGGATTTCAAGTTAGCTAGATTCCGAGCTAGGGAGATTTCAAGTTAGGGAGATTTCAAGTTTCAAGGATTTCAATTTAGGAAGATTTCGAGTTAGAGGGATTTCAAGTTAGCTAGATTCCGAGCTAGGGAGATTTCAAGTTAGGGAGATTTCAAGTTTCAAGGATTTCAAGTTAGGAAGATTTCGAGTTAGAGGGATTTCAAGTTAGCTAGATTCCGAGCTAGGGAGATTTCAAGTTAGGGAGATTTCAAGTTTCAAGGATTTCAAGTTAGGAAGATTTCGAGTTAGGGAGATTTCAAGTTACAAGAATTTCAAGTTAGGGAGATTTCAAGATAGGGAGATTTCAAGTTAGAGGGATTTCAAGTTAGCTAGATTCCGATTTAGGGAGATTTCAAGTTACAGGGATTTCAAGTTAGGGAGATTTCAAGTTAGGGAGATTTCAAGTTAGAGGGATTTCAAGTTAGCTAGATTCCGAGCTAGGGAGATTTCAAGTTAGGGAGATTTCAAGTTTCAAGGATTTCAAGTTAGGAAGATTTCGAGTTAGGGAGATTTCAAGTTAGGGAGATTTCAAGTTACAAGAATTTCAAGTTAGGGAGATTTCAAGATAGGGAGATTTCAAGTTAGAGGGATTTCAAGTTAGGGATATTTCAAGATAGGGAGATTTCAAGTTAGAGGGATTTCAAGTTAGCTAGATTCCGAGCTAGGGAGATTTCAAGTTACAGGGATTTCAAGTTAGGGAGATTTCAAGTTAGGGAGATTTCAAGTTAGAGGGATTTCAAGTTAGCTAGATTCCGAGTTAGAGGGATTTCAAGTTAGCTAGATTCCGAGCTAGGGAGATTTCAAGTTAGGGAGATTTCAAGTTTCAAGGATTTCAAGTTAGGAAGATTTCGAGTTAGGGAGATTTCAAGTTACAAGGATTTCAAGTTAGGGAGATTTCAAGATAGGGAGATTTCAAGTTAGAGGGATTTCAAGTTAGCTAGATTCCGAGCTAGGGAGATTTCAAGTTACAGCGATTTCAAGTTAGGGAGATTTCAAGTTAGGGAGATTTCAAGTTAGAGGGATTTCAAGTTAGCTAGATTCCGAGCTAGGGAGATTTCAAGTTAGGGAGATTTCAAGTTTCAAGGATTTCAAGTTAGGAAGATTTCGAGTTAGGGAGATTTCAAGTTAGGGAGATTTCAAGTTACAAGAATTTCAAGTTAGGGAGATTTCAAGATAGGGAGATTTCAAGTTAGAGGGATATCAAGTTAGGGATATTTCAAGATAGGGAGATTTCAAGTTAGAGGGATTTCAAGTTAGCTTGATTCCGAGCTAGGGAGATTTCAAGTTACAGGGATTTCAAGTTAGGGAGATTTCAAGTTAGGGAGATTTCAAGTTAGAGGGATTTCAAGTTAGCTAGATTCCGAGTTAGAGGGATTTCAAGTTAGCTAGATTCCGAGCTAGGGAGATTTCAAGTTAGGGAGATTTCAAGTTTCAAGGATTTCAAGTTAGGAAGATTTCGAGTTAGGGAGATTTCAAGTTACAAGGATTTCAAGTTAGGGAGATTTCAAGATAGGGAGATTTCAAGTTAGAGGGATTTCAAGTTAGCTAGATTCCGAGCTAGGGAGATTTCAAGTTACAGGGATTTCAAGTTAGGGAGATTTCAAGTTAGGGAGATTTCAAGTTAGAGGGATTTCAAGTTAGCTAGATTCCGAGCTAGGGAGATTTCAAGTTAGGAAGATTTCAAGTTTCAAGGATTTCAAGTTAGGAAGATTTCGAGTTAGGGAGATTTCAAGTTACAAGGATTTCAAGTTAGGGAGATTTCAAGATAGGGAGATTTCAAGTTAGAGGGATTTCAAGTTAGCTAGATTCCGAGCTAGGGAGATTTCAACTTGGGGAGATTTCGAGCTAGAGAGATTTAAAGTTAGGGAGATTTCAAGTTACAGGGATTTCAAGTTAGGGAGATTTCAAGTTGGGGAGATTTCAAGTTACAGGGATTTCAAGTTAGGGAGATTTCAAGTTAGGGAGATTTCAAGTTAGAGGGATTTCAAGTTAGCTAGATTCCGAGCTAGGGTGATTTCAAGTTAGGGAGATTTCAAGTTTCAAGGATTTCAAGTTAGGAAGATTTCAAGTTAGCTAGATTCCGAGCTAGGGAGATTTCAAGTTACAGGGATTTCAAGTTAGGGAGATTTCAAGATAGGGAGATTTCAAGTTAGAGGGATTTCAAGTTAGCTAGATTCCGAGCTAGGGAGATTTCAAGTTACAGGGATTTCAAGTTAGAGGGATTTCAAGTTAGCTAGATTCCGAGCTAGGGAGATTTCAAGTTACTGGGATTTCAAGTTAGGGAGATTTCAAGTTAGGGAGATTTCAAGTTAGAGGGATTTCAAGTTAGCTAGATTCCGAGCTAGGGAGATTTCAAGTTACAGGGATTTCAAGTTAGGGAGATTTCAAGTTAGGGAGATTTCAAGTTAGAGGGATTTCAAGTTAGCTAGATTCCGAGCTAGGGAGATTTCAAGTTAGGGAGATTTCAAGTTTCAAGGATTTCAAGTTAGGAAGATTTCGAGTTAGAGGGATTTCAAGTTAGCTAGATTCCGAGCTAGGGAGATTTCAAGTTAGGGAGATTTCAAGTTTCAATGATTTCAAGTTAGGAAGATTTCGAGTTAGGGAGATTTCAAGTTACAAGGATTTCAAGTTAGGGAGATTTCAAGATAGGGAGATTTCAAGTTAGAGGGATTTCAAGTTAGCTAGATTCCGAGCTAGGGAGATTTCAAGTTACAGGGATTTCAAGTTAGGGAGATTTCAAGTTAGGGAGATTTCAAGTTAGAGGGATTTCAAGTTAGCTAGATTCCGAGCTAGGGAGATTTCAAGTTAGGGAGATTTCAAGTTTCAAGGATTTCAAGTTAGGAAGATTTCGAGTTAGGGAGATTTCAAGTTACAAGGATTTCAAGTTAGGGAGATTTCAAGATAGGGAGATTTCAAGTTAGAGGGATTTCAAGTTAGCTAGATTCCGAGCTAGGGAGATTTCAAGTTACAGGGATTTCAAGTTAGGGAGATTTCAAGTTAGGGAGATTTCAAGTTAGAGGGATTTCAAGTTAGCTAGATTCCGAGCTAGGGAGATTTCAAGTTACAGGGATTTCAAGTTAGGGAGATTTCAAGTTAGGGAGATTTCAAGTTAGAGGGATTTCAAGTTAGCTAGATTCCGAGTTAGAGGGATTTCAAGTTAGCTAGATTCCGAGCTAGGGAGATTTCAAGTTAGAGGGATATCAAGTTAGGGATATTTCAAGATAGGGAGATTTCAAGTTAGAGGGATTTCAAGTTAGCTAGATTCCGAGCTAGGGAGATTTCAATTTACAGGGATTTCAAGTTAGGGAGATTTCAAGTTAGGGAGATTTCAAGTTAGAGGGATTTCAAGTTAGCTAGATTCCGAGTTAGAGGGATTTCAAGTTGGCTAGATTCCGAGCTAGGGAGATTTCAAGTTACAGGGATTTCAAGTTAGGGAGATTTCAAGTTAGGGAGATTTCAAGTTAGAGGGATTTCAAGTTAGCTAGATTCCGAGCTAGGGAGATTTCTAGTTAGGGAGATTTCAAGTTTCAAGGATTTCAAGTTAGGAAGATTTCGAGTTAGGGAGATTTCAAGTTACAAGGATTTCAAGTTAGGGAGATTTCAAGTTAGAGGGATTTCAAGTTAGCTAGATTCCGAGCTAGGGAGATTTCAAGTTGGATCGATCTCAAGTTGAGGGGATTTCAAGTTAGGGAGCTTTCAAGTTGGATCGATCTCACGTTGAGGGGATTTCAAGTTAGAGAGATTTCAAGTTGGATCGATCTCAAGTTGAGGGGATTTCAAGTTAGGGAGATTTCAAGTTACAAGGATTTCAAGTTAGGAAGATTTCGAGTTAGGGAGATTTCAAGTTGGGGAGATTTCGAGCTAGAGAGATTTCAAGTTAGGGAGATTTCAAGTTACAGGGATTTCAAGTTAGGGAGTTTTCAAGTTACAGGGATTTCAAGTTAGGGAGATTTCAAGTTACAGGGATTTCAAGTTAGGGAGATTTCAAGTTAGGGAGATTTCGAGTTCGGAAGATTTCAAGTTAGGGAGATTTCGAGTTAGGGAGATTTTGAGTTAGGGGAATTTCAAGTTAGGGAGATTTCAAGTTACAGGGATTTCAAGTTAGGGAGATTTCAAGTTAGGGAGATTTTAAGTTAGGAAGATTTCGAGTTAGGAAGATTTCGAGTTAGGAAGAGTTCAAGTTAGGGAGATTTGGAACTAATGAGATCAGGTTAGGAAAATTTCAAGTTAGAGAGATTTCAAGTTGGATCGATCTCAAATTGAGGGGATTTCAAGTTAGGGAGCTTTCAAGGTAGGGAGATTTCAAGTTACAGGGATTTCAAGTTAGGGAGATTTCAAGTTACATTGATTTCAAGTTAGGGAGATTTCAAGTTAGGGAGATTTCAAGTTTGGGAGATTTCAATTTAGAGGGATTTCAAGTTAGGGAGATTCCGAGTTATTGAGATTTCAAGCTAGGGATATTTCAAGTTACAAGGATTTCAAGTTAGGAAGATTTCGAGTTAAAGGGATTTCAAGTTAGGGAGATTTCAAGTTTAAGAGATTTCAAGTTAGAGGGATTCCAAGTTAGGGAGATTCCGAGTTAGGGAGATTTCAAGTGAGGGAGATTTCGAGCTAGGGAAATTTCAAGTTTGGAAGATTTCAAGTTACAGGGATTTCAAGTTAGGGAGATTTCAAGTTAGGGAGATTTCAATTTAGGGAGATTTCAAGTTACAAGGATTTCAAGTTAGGAAGATTTCGAGTTAAAGGGATTTCAAGTTAGGGAGATTTCAAGTTTAAGAGATTTCAAGTTAGAGGGATTCCAAGTTAGGGAGATTCCGAGTTAGGGAGATTTCAAGTGAGGGAGATTTCGAGTTAGGGAAATTTCAAGTTAGGAAGATTTCAAGTTAGAGAGATTTCAAGTTGGATCGATTTCAAGTTGAGGGGATTTCAAGTTAAGGAGCTTTCAAGTTAGGGATATTTCGAGTTCGGAAGATTTCAAGTTAGGGAGATTTCGAGTTAGGGAGATTTCGAGTTAGGGGAATTTGAAGTTAGGGAGATTTCAAGTTACAAAAATTTCAAGTTAGGGAGATTTCAAGTTAGGAAGATTTCAAGTTAGAGGGATTTCAAGTTAGGGAGATTCCGAGCTAGGGAGATTTCAAGTTAGGGAGATTTCAAGTTACAAGGATTTCAAGTTAGGGAGATTTCAAGATAGGGAGATTTCAAGTTAGAAGGATTTCAAGTTAGCTAGATTCCGAGCTAGGGAGATTTCAAGTTGGGGAGATTTCGAGCTAGAGAGATTTCAAGTTAAGGAGATTTCAAGTTAGAGGGATTTCAAGTTAGCTAGATTCCGAGCTAGGGAGATTTCAAGTTAGGGAGATTTCAAGTTAGAGGGATTTCAAGTTAGCTAGATTCCGAGCTAGGGAGATTTCAAGTTAGGGAGATTTCAAGTTTCAAGGATTTCAAGTTAGGAAGATTTCGAGTTAGAGGGATTTCAAGTTAGCTAGATTCCGAGCTAGGGAGATTTCAAGTTAGGGAGATTTCAAGTTTCAAGGATTTCAAGTTAGGAAGATTTCGAGTTAGGGAGATTTCAAGTTACAAGAATTTCAAGTTAGGGAGATTTCAAGATAGGGAGATTTCAAGTTAGAGGGATTTCAAGTTAGCTAGATTCCGATTTAGGGAGATTTCAAGTTACAGGGATTTCAAGTTAGGGAGATTTCAAGTTAGGGAGATTTCAAGTTAGAGGGATTTCAAGTTAGCTAGATTCCGAGCTAGGGAGATTTCAAGTTAGGGAGATTTCAAGTTTCAAGGATTTCAAGTTAGGAAGATTTCGAGTTAGGGAGATTTCAAGTTAGGGAGATTTCAAGTTACAAGAATTTCAAGTTAGGGAGATTTCAAGATAGGGAGATTTCAAGTTAGAGGGATATCAAGTTAGGGATATTTCAAGATAGGGAGATTTCAAGTTAGAGGGATTTCAAGTTAGCTAGATTCCGAGCTAGGGAGATTTCAAGTTACAGGGATTTCAAGTTAGGGAGATTTCAAGTTAGGGAGATTTCAAGTTAGAGGGATTTAAAGTTAGCTAGATTCCGAGTTAGAGGGATTTCAAGTTAGCTAGATTCCGAGCTAGGGAGATTTCAAGTTAGGGAGATTTCAAGTTTCAAGGATTTCAAGTTAGGAAGATTTCGAGTTAGGGAGATTTCAAGTTACAAGGATTTCAAGTTAGGGAGATTTCAAGATAGGGAGATTTCAAGTTAGAGGGATTTCAAGTTAGCTAGATTCCGAGCTAGGGAGATTTCAAGTTACAGCGATTTCAAGTTAGGGAGATTTCAAGTTAGGGAGATTTCAAGTTAGAGGGATTTCAAGTTAGCTAGATTCCGAGCTAGGAAGATTTCGAGTTAGGGAGATTTCAAGTTACAAGAATTTCAAGTTAGGGAGATTTCAAGATAGGGAGATTTCAAGTTAGAGGGATTTCAAGTTAGCTAGATTCCGATTTAGGGAGATTTCAAGTTACAGGGATTTCAAGTTAGGGAGATTTCAAGTTAGGGAGATTTCAAGTTAGAGGGATTTCAAGTTAGCTAGATTCCGAGCTAGGGAGATTTCAAGTTAGGGAGATTTCAAGTTTCAAGGATTTCAAGTTAGGAAGATTTCGAGTTAGGGAGATTTCAAGTTAGGGAGATTTCAAGTTACAAGAATTTCAAGTTAGGGAGATTTCAAGATAGGGAGATTTCAAGTTAGAGGGATATCAAGTTAGGGATATTTCAAGATAGGGAGATTTCAAGTTAGAGGGATTTCAAGTTAGCTAGATTCCGAGCTAGGGAGATTTCAAGTTACAGGGATTTCAAGTTAGGGAGATTTCAAGTTAGGGAGATTTCAAGTTAGAGGGATTTAAAGTTAGCTAGATTCCGAGTTAGAGGGATTTCAAGTTAGCTAGATTCCGAGCTAGGGAGATTTCAAGTTAGGGAGATTTCAAGTTTCAAGGATTTCAAGTTAGGAAGATTTCGAGTTAGGGAGATTTCAAGTTACAAGGATTTCAAGTTAGGGAGATTTCAAGATAGGGAGATTTCAAGTTAGAGGGATTTCAAGTTAGCTAGATTCCGAGCTAGGGAGATTTCAAGTTACAGCGATTTCAAGTTAGGGAGATTTCAAGTTAGGGAGATTTCAAGTTAGAGGGATTTCAAGTTAGCTAGATTCCGAGCTAGGGAGATTTCAAGTTAGGGAGATTTCAAGTTTCAAGGATTTCAAGTTAGGAAGATTTCGAGTTAGGGAGATTTCAAGTTAGGGAGATTTCAAGTTACAAGAATTTCAAGTTAGGGAGATTTCAAGATAGGGAGATTTCAAGTTAGAGGGATATCAAGTTAGGGATATTTCAAGATAGGGAGATTTCAAGTTAGAGGGATTTCAAGTTAGCTAGATTCCGAGCTAGGGAGATTTCAAGTTACAGGGATTTCAAGTTAGGGAGATTTCAAGTTAGGGAGATTTCAAGTTAGAGGGATTTCAAGTTAGCTAGATTCCGAGTTAGAGGGATTTCAAGTTAGCTAGATTCCGAGCTAGGGAGATTTCAAGTTAGGGAGATTTCAAGTTTCAAGGATTTCAAGTTAGGAAGATTTCGAGTTAGGGAGATTTCAAGTTACAAGGATTTCAAGTTAGGGAGATTTCAAGATAGGGAGATTTCAAGTTAGAGGGATTTCAAGTTAGCTAGATTCCGAGCTAGGGAGATTTCAAGTTAGAGGGATTTCAAGTTAGCTAGATTTCGAGTTAGGGAGATTTCAAGTTACAAGGATTTCAAGTTAGGGAGATTTCAAGATAGGGAGATTTCAAGTTAGAGGGATTTCAAGTTAGCTAGATTCCGAGCTAGGGAGATTTCAAGTTACAGGGATTTCAAGTTAGGGAGATTTCAAGTTAGGGAGATTTCAAGTTAGAGGGATTTCAAGTTAGCTAGATTCCGAGCTAGGGAGATTTCAAGTTAGGAAGATTTCAAGTTTCAAGGATTTCAAGTTAGGAAGATTTCGAGTTAGGGAGATTTCAAGTTACAAGGATTTCAAGTTAGGGAGATTTCAAGATAGGGAGATTTCAAGTTAGAGGGATTTCAAGTTAGCTAGATTCCGAGCTAGGGAGATTTCAACTTGGGGAGATTTCGAGCTAGAGAGATTTCAAGTTAGGGAGATTTCAAGTTACAGGGATTTCAAGTTAGGGAGATTTCAAGTTGGGGAGATTTCAAGTTACAGGGATTTCAAGTTAGGGAGATTTCAAGTTAGGGAGATTTCAAGTTAGAGGGATTTCAAGTTAGCTAGATTCCGAGCTAGGGAGATTTCAAGTTAGGGAGATTTCAAGTTTCAAGGATTTCAAGTTAGGAAGATTTCAAGTTAGCTAGATTCCGAGCTAGGGAGATTTCAAGTTACAGGGATTTCAAGTTAGGGAGATTTCAAGATAGGGAGATTTCAAGTTAGAGGGATTTCAAGTTAGCTAGATTCCGAGCTAGGGAGATTTCAAGTTACAGGGATTTCGAGTTAGAGGGATTTCAAGTTAGCTAGATTCCGAGCTAGGGAGATTTCAAGTTACAGGGATTTCAAGTTAGGGAGATTTCAAGTTAGGGAGATTTCAAGTTAGAGGGATTTCAAGTTAGCTAGATTCCGAGCTAGGGAGATTTCAAGTTACAGGGATTTCAAGTTAGGGAGATTTCAAGTTAGGGAGATTTCAAGTTAGAGGGATTTCAAGTTAGCTAGATTCCGAGCTAGGGAGATTTCAAGTTAGGGAGATTTCAAGTTTCAAGGATTTCAAGTTAGGAAGATTTCGAGTTAGAGGGATTTCAAGTTAGCTAGATTCCGAGCTAGGGAGATTTCAAGTTAGGGAGATTTCAAGTTTCAAGGATTTCAAGTTAGGAAGATTTCGAGTTAGGGAGATTTCAAGTTACAAGGATTTCAAGTTAGGGAGATTTCAAGATAGGGAGATTTCAAGTTAGAGGGATTTCAAGTTAGCTAGATTCCGAGCTAGGGAGATTTCAAGTTACAGGGATTTCAAGTTAGGGAGATTTCAAGTTAGGGAGATTTCAAGTTAGAGGGATTTCAAGTTAGCTAGATTCCGAGCTAGGGAGATTTCAAGTTAGGGAGATTTCAAGTTTCAAGGATTTCAAGTTAGGAAGATTTCGAGTTAGGGAGATTTCAAGTTACAGGGATTTCGAGTTAGAGGGATTTCAAGTTAGCTAGATTCCGAGCTAGGGAGATTTCAAGTTACAGGGATTTCAAGTTAGGGAGATTTCAAGATAGGGAGATTTCAAGTTAGAGGGATTTCAAGTTAGCTAGATTGCGAGCTAGGGAGATTTCAAGTTACAGGGATTTCAAGTTAGGGAGATTTCAAGTTAGGGAGATTTCAAGTTAGAGGGATTTCAAGTTAGCTAGATTCCGAGCTAGGGAGATTTCAAGTTACAGGGATTTCAAGTTAGGGAGATTTCAAGTTAGGGAGATTTCAAGTTAGAGGGATTTCAAGTTAGCTAGATTCCGAGCTAGGGAGATTTCAAGTTACAGGGATTTCAAGTTAGGGAGATTTCAAGTTAGGGAGATTTCAAGTTACAGGGATTTCAAGTTAGGGAGATTTCAAGATAGGGAGATTTCAAGTTAGAGGGATTTCAAGTTAGCTAGATTCCGAGCTAGGGAGATTTCAAGTTACAGGGATTTCGAGTTAGAGGGATTTCAAGTTAGCTAGATTCCGAGCTAGGGAGATTTCAAGTTACAGGGATTTCAAGTTAGGGAGATTTCAAGATAGGGAGATTTCAAGTTAGAGGGATTTCAAGTTAGCTAGATTGCGAGCTAGGGAGATTTCAAGTTACAGGGATTTCAAGTTAGGGAGATTTCAAGTTAGGGAGATTTCAAGTTAGAGGGATTTCAAGTTAGCTAGATTCCGAGCTAGGGAGATTTCAAGTTACAGGGATTTCAAGTTAGGGAGATTTCAAGTTAGGGAGATTTCAAGTTAGAGGGATTTCAAGTTAGCTAGATTCCGAGCTAGGGAGATTTCAAGTTAGGAAGATTTCAAGTTTCAAGGATTTCAAGTTAGGAAGATTTCGAGTTAGGGAGATTTCAAGTTACAAGGATTTCAAGTTAGGGAGATTTCAAGATAGGGAGATTTCAAGTTAGAGGGATTTCAAGTTAGCTAGATTCCGAGCTAGGGAGATTTCAACTTGGGGAGATTTCGAGCTAGAGAGATTTCAAGTTAGGGAGATTTCAAGTTACAGGGATTTCAAGTTAGGGAGATTTCAAGTTGGGGAGATTTCAAGTTACAGGGATTTCAAGTTAGGGAGATTTCAAGTTAGGGAGATTTCAAGTTAGAGGGATTTCAAGTTAGCTAGATTCCGAGCTAGGGAGATTTCAAGTTAGGGAGATTTCAAGTTTCAAGGATTTCAAGTTAGGAAGATTTCAAGTTAGCTAGATTCCGAGCTAGGGAGATTTCAAGTTACAGGGATTTCAAGTTAGGGAGATTTCAAGATAGGGAGATTTCAAGTTAGAGGGATTTCAAGTTAGCTAGATTCCGAGCTAGGGAGATTTCAAGTTACAGGGATTTCGAGTTAGAGGGATTTCAAGTTAGCTAGATTCCGAGCTAGGGAGATTTCAAGTTACAGGGATTTCAAGTTAGGGAGATTTCAAGTTAGGGAGATTTCAAGTTAGAGGGATTTCAAGTTAGCTAGATTCCGAGCTAGGGAGATTTCAAGTTACAGGGATTTCAAGTTAGGGAGATTTCAAGTTAGGGAGATTTCAAGTTAGAGGGATTTCAAGTTAGCTAGATTCCGAGCTAGGGAGATTTCAAGTTAGGGAGATTTCAAGTTTCAAGGATTTCAAGTTAGGAAGATTTCGAGTTAGAGGGATTTCAAGTTAGCTAGATTCCGAGCTAGGGAGATTTCAAGTTAGGGAGATTTCAAGTTTCAAGGATTTCAAGTTAGGAAGATTTCGAGTTAGGGAGATTTCAAGTTACAAGGATTTCAAGTTAGGGAGATTTCAAGATAGGGAGATTTCAAGTTAGAGGGATTTCAAGTTAGCTAGATTCCGAGCTAGGGAGATTTCAAGTTACAGGGATTTCAAGTTAGGGAGATTTCAAGTTAGGGAGATTTCAAGTTAGAGGGATTTCAAGTTAGCTAGATTCCGAGCTAGGGAGATTTCAAGTTAGGGAGATTTCAAGTTTCAAGGATTTCAAGTTAGGAAGATTTCGAGTTAGGGAGATTTCAAGTTACAGGGATTTCGAGTTAGAGGGATTTCAAGTTAGCTAGATTCCGAGCTAGGGAGATTTCAAGTTACAGGGATTTCAAGTTAGGGAGATTTCAAGATAGGGAGATTTCAAGTTAGAGGGATTTCAAGTTACAGGGATTTCAAGTTAGGGAGATTTCAAGTTAGGGAGATTTCAAGTTAGAGGGATTTCAAGTTAGGGAGATTTCAAGTTACAAGGATTTCAAGTTAGGAAGATTTCGAGTTAGGGAGATTTCAAGTTGGATCGATCTCAAGTTGAGGGGATTTCAAGTTAGGGAGCTTTCAAGTTGGATCGATCTCACGTTGAGGGGATTTCAAGTTAGAGAGATTTCAAGTTGGATCGATCTCAAGTTGAGGGGATTTCAAGTTAGGGAGATTTCAAGTTACAAGGATTTCAAGTTAGGAAGATTTCGAGTTAGGGAGATTTCAAGTTGGGGAGATTTCGAGCTAGAGAGATTTCAAGTTAGGGAGATTTCAAGTTACAGGGATTTCAAGTTAGGGAGTTTTCAAGTTACAGGGATTTCAAGTTAGGGAGATTTCAAGTTACAGGGATTTCAAGTTAGGGAGATTTCAAGTTAGGGAGATTTCGAGTTCGGAAGATTTCAAGTTAGGGAGATTTCGAGTTAGGGAGATTTTGAGTTAGGGGAATTTCAAGTTAGGGAGATTTCAAGTTACAGGGATTTCAAGTTAGGGAGATTTCAAGTTAGGGAGATTTTAAGTTAGGAAGATTTCGAGTTAGGAAGATTTCGAGTTAGGAAGAGTTCAAGTTAGGGAGATTTGGAACTAATGAGATCAGGTTAGGAAAATTTCAAGTTAGAGAGATTTCAAGTTGGATCGATCTCAAATTGAGGGGATTTCAAGTTAGGGAGCTTTCAAGGTAGGGAGATTTCAAGTTACAGGGATTTCAAGTTAGGGAGATTTCAAGTTACATTGATTTCAAGTTAGGGAGATTTCAAGTTAGGGAGATTTCAAGTTTGGGAGATTTCAATTTAGAGGGATTTCAAGTTAGGGAGATTCCGAGTTATTGAGATTTCAAGCTAGGGATATTTCAAGTTACAAGGATTTCAAGTTAGGAAGATTTCGAGTTAAAGGGATTTCAAGTTAGGGAGATTTCAAGTTTAAGAGATTTCAAGTTAGAGGGATTCCAAGTTAGGGAGATTCCGAGTTAGGGAGATTTCAAGTGAGGGAGATTTCGAGTTAGGGAAATTTCAAGTTTGGAAGATTTCAAGTTACAGGGATTTCAAGTTAGGGAGATTTCAAGTTAGGGAGATTTCAATTTAGGGAGATTTCAAGTTACAAGGATTTCAAGTTAGGAAGATTTCGAGTTAAAGGGATTTCAAGTTAGGGAGATTTCAAGTTTAAGAGATTTCAAGTTAGAGGGATTCCAAGTTAGGGAGATTCCGAGTTAGGGAGATTTCAAGTGAGGGAGATTTCGAGTTAGGGAAATTTCAAGTTAGGAAGATTTCAAGTTACAGGGATTTCAAGTTAGGGAGATTTCAAGTTAGGGAGATTTCACTTTAGGGAGATTTCAAGTTAGTGGGATTTCGAGTTAGGAAGATTTCAAGTTAGGGAGATTTCGAGTTAGTGAGATCAGGTTAGGAAAATTTCAAGTTAGAGAGATTTCAAGTTGGATCGATTTCAAGTTGAGGGGATTTCAAGTTAAGGAGCTTTCAAGTTAGGGATATTTCGAGTTCGGAAGATTTCAAGTTAGGGAGATTTCGAGTTAGGGAGATTTCGAGTTAGGGGAATTTGAAGTTAGGGAGATTTCAAGTTACAAAAATTTCAAGTTAGGGAGATTTCAAGTTAGGAAGATTTCAAGTTAGAGGGATTTCAAGTTAGGGAGATTCCGAGCTAGGGAGATTTCAAGTTAGGGAGATTTCAAGTTACAAGGATTTCAAGTTAGGGAGATTTCAAGATAGGGAGATTTCAAGTTAGAAGGATTTCAAGTTAGCTAGATTCCGAGCTAGGGAGATTTCAAGTTGGGGAGATTTCGAGCTAGAGAGATTTCAAGTTAAGGAGATTTCAAGTTAGAGGGATTTCAAGTTAGCTAGATTCCGAGCTAGGGAGATTTCAAGTTAGGGAGATTTCAAGTTTCAAGGATTTCAATTTAGGAAGATTTCGAGTTAGAGGGATTTCAAGTTAGCTAGATTCCGAGCTAGGGAGATTTCAAGTTAGGGAGATTTCAAGTTTCAAGGATTTCAAGTTAGGAAGATTTCGAGTTAGAGGGATTTCAAGTTAGCTAGATTCCGAGCTAGGGAGATTTCAATTTAGGGAGATTTCAAGTTTCAAGGATTTCAAGTTAGGAAGATTTCGAGTTAGGGAGATTTCAAGTTACAAGAATTTCAAGTTAGGGAGATTTCAAGATAGGGAGATTTCAAGTTAGAGGGATTTCAAGTTAGCTAGATTCCGAGCTAGGGAGATTTCAAGTTACAGGGATTTCAAGTTAGGGAGATTTCAAGTTAGGGAGATTTCAAGTTAGAGGGATTTCAAGTTAGCTAGATTCCGAGCTAGGGAGATTTCAAGTTAGGGAGATTTCAAGTTTCAAGGATTTCAAGTTAGGAAGATTTCGAGTTAGGGAGATTTCAAGTTAGGGAGATTTCAAGTTACAAGAATTTCAAGTTAGGGAGATTTCAAGATAGGGAGATTTCAAGTTAGAGGGATATCAAGTTAGGGATATTTCAAGATAGGGAGATTTCAAGTTAGAGGGATTTCAAGTTAGCTAGATTCCGAGCTAGGGAGATTTCAAGTTACAGGGATTTCAAGTTAGGGAGATTTCAAGTTAGGGAGATTTCAAGTTAGAGGGATTTCAAGTTAGCTAGATTCCGAGTTAGAGGGATTTCAAGTTAGCTAGATTCCGAGCTAGGGAGATTTCAAGTTAGGGAGATTTCAAGTTTCAAGGATTTCAAGTTAGGAAGATTTCGAGTTAGGGAGATTTCAAGTTACAAGGATTTCAAGTTAGGGAGATTTCAAGATAGGGAGATTTCAAGTTAGAGGGATTTCAAGTTAGCTAGATTCCGAGCTAGGGAGATTTCAAGTTACAGGGATTTCAAGTTAGGGAGATTTCAAGTTAGGGAGATTTCAAGTTAGAGGGATTTCAAGTTAGCTAGATTCCGAGCTAGGGAGATTTCAAGTTAGGGAGATTTCAAGTTTCAAGGATTTCAAGTTAGGAAGATTTCGAGTTAGGGAGATTTCAAGTTAGGGAGATTTCAAGTTACAAGAATTTCAAGTTAGGGAGATTTCAAGATAGGGAGATTTCAAGTTAGAGGGATATCAAGTTAGGGATATTTCAAGATAGGGAGATTTCAAGTTAGAGGGATTTCAAGTTAGCTAGATTCCGAGCTAGGGAGATTTCAAGTTACAGGGATTTCAAGTTAGGGAGATTTCAAGTTAGGGAGATTTCAAGTTAGAGGGATTTCAAGTTAGCTAGATTCCGAGTTAGAGGGATTTCAAGTTAGCTAGATTCCGAGCTAGGGAGATTTCAAGTTAGGGAGATTTCAAGTTTCAAGGATTTCAAGTTAGGAAGATTTCGAGTTAGGGAGATTTCAAGTTACAAGGATTTCAAGTTAGGGAGATTTCAAGATAGGGAGATTTCAAGTTAGAGGGATTTCAAGTTAGCTAGATTCCGAGCTAGGGAGATTTCAAGTTACAGGGATTTCAAGTTAGGGAGATTTCAAGTTAGGGAGATTTCAAGTTAGAGGGATTTCAAGTTAGCTAGATTCCGAGCTAGGGAGATTTCAAGTTAGGAAGATTTCAAGTTTCAAGGATTTCAAGTTAGGAAGATTTCGAGTTAGGGAGATTTCAAGTTACAAGGATTTCAAGTTAGGGAGATTTCAAGATAGGGAGATTTCAAGTTAGAGGGATTTCAAGTTAGCTAGATTCCGAGCTAGGGAGATTTCAAGTTACAGGGATTTCAAGTTAGGGAGATTTCAAGATAGGGAGATTTCAAGTTAGAGGGATTTCAAGTTAGCTAGATTCCGAGCTAGGGAGATTTCAAGTTACAGGGATTTCAAGTTAGAGGGATTTCAAGTTAGCTAGATTCCGAGCTAGGGAGATTTCAAGTTACAGGGATTTCAAGTTAGGGAGATTTCAAGTTAGGGAGATTTCAAGTTAGGGAGATTTCAAGTTAGAGGGATTTCAAGTTAGCTAGATTCCGAGCTAGGGAGATTTCAAGTTACAGGGATTTCAAGTTAGGGAGATTTCAAGTTAGGGAGATTTCAAGTTAGAGGGATTTCAAGTTAGCTAGATTCCGAGCTAGGGAGATTTCAAGTTAGGGAGATTTCAAGTTTCAAGGATTTCAAGTTAGGAAGATTTCGAGTTAGAGGGATTTCAAGTTAGCTAGATTCCGAGCTAGGGAGATTTCAAGTTAGGGAGATTTCAAGTTTCAAGGATTTCAAGTTAGGAAGATTTCGAGTTAGGGAGATTTCAAGTTACAAGGATTTCAAGTTAGGGAGATTTCAAGATAGGGAGATTTCAAGTTAGAGGGATTTCAAGTTAGCTAGATTCCGAGCTAGGGAGATTTCAAGTTACAGGGATTTCAAGTTAGGGAGATTTCAAGTTAGGGAGATTTCAAGTTAGAGGGATTTCAAGTTAGCTAGATTCCGAGCTAGGGAGATTTCAAGTTAGGGAGATTTCAAGTTTCAAGGATTTCAAGTTAGGAAGATTTCGAGTTAGGGAGATTTCAAGTTACAAGGATTTCAAGTTAGGGAGATTTCAAGATAGGGAGATTTCAAGTTAGAGGGATTTCAAGTTAGCTAGATTCCGAGCTAGGGAGATTTCAAGTTGGGGAGATTTCGAGCTAGAGAGATTTCAAGTTAGGGAGATTTCAAGTTACAGGGATTTCAAGTTAGGGAGATTTCAAGTTGGGGAGATTTCGAGCTAGAGAGATTTCAGGTTAGGGAGATTTCAAGTTACATGGATTTCAAGTTAGGGAGATTTCAAGTTACAGGGATTTCAAGTAAGGGAGATTTCAAATAAGGGAGATTTCAAGTTAGAGGGATTTCAAGTTAGGGAGATTTCGAGTTAGAGAAATTTCAAGTTAGGGAGATTTCGAATTAGTGAGATCAGGTTAGGAAAATTTCAAGTTAGAGAGATTTCAAGTTGGATCGATCTCAAGTTGAGGGGATTTCAAGTTAGGGAGCTTTCAAGTTGGATCTATCTCAAGTTGAGAGGATTTCAAGTTAGAGAGATTTCAAGTTGGATCGATCTCAAGTTGAGGGGATTTCAAGTTAGGGAGATTTCAAGTTAGGGAGATTTCAAGTTACAAGGATTTCAAGTTAGGAAGATTTCGAGTTAGGGAGATTTCAAGTTACAAGGATTTCAAGTTAGGAAGATTTCGAGTTAGGGAAATTTCAAGTTAGGGAGATTTCGAGTTAGTGAGATCAGGTTAGGAAAATTTCAAGTTAGAGAGATTTCAAGTTGGATCGATCTCAAGTTGAGGGGATTTCAAGTTAGGGAGCTTTCAAGTTGGATCGATCTCAAGTTGAGGGGATTTCAAGTTAGGGAGCTTTCAAGTTGGATCGATCTCAAGTTGAGGGGATTTCAAGTTAGGAAGGTTTCAAGTTAGGGAGATTTCAAGTTAGGGAGATTTCGAGCTAGAGAGATTTCAAGTTAGGGAGATTTCAAGTTACAGGGATTTCAAGTTAGGGAGATTTGAAGTTACAGGGATTTCAAGTTAGGGAGATTTCGAGTTCGGAAGATTTCAAGTTAGGGAGATTTCGAGTTAGGGAGATTTCGAGTTAGGGGAATTTCAAGTTAGGGAGATTTCAAGTTACATTGATTTCAAGTTAGGGAGATTTCAAGTTTAGGGAGATTTCAGGTTTAAGAGATTTCAAGTTAGAGGGATTCCAAGTTAGGGAGATTCCGAGTTAGGGAGATTTCAAGTTAGGGAGATTTCAAGTTAGGGGGATTTCGAGTTAGGAAGATTTCAAGTTAGGGAGATTTCGAGTTAGTGAGATCAGGTTAGGAAAATTTCAAGTTAGAGAGATTTCAAGTTGGATCGATTCCAAGTTGAGGGGATTTCAAGTTAAGGAGCTTTCAAGTTAGGGATATTTCAAGGTAGCTAGATTCCGAGCTAGGGAGATTTCAAGTTAGGGAGATTTCAAGTTACAAGGATTTCAAGTTAGGAAGATTTCGAGTTAGGGAGATTTCAAGTTACAAAGATTTCAAGTTAGGAAGATTTCGAGTTAGTGAAATTTCAAGTTAGGGAAATTTCGAGTTAGGGGAATTTCAAGTTAGGGAGGTTTCAAGTTACAGGGATTTCAAGTTAGGGAGATTTCAAGTTAGGGAGATTTCAAGTTAGAGGGATTTCAAGTTAGCTAGATTCCGAGCTAGGGAGATTTGAAGTTAGGGAGATTTCAAGTTTCAAGGATTTCAAGTTAGGAAGATTTCGAGTTAGGGAGATTTCAAGTTACAAGGATTTCAAGTTAGGGAGATTTCAAGATAGGGAGATTTCAAGTTAGAGGGATTTCAAGTTAGCTAGATTCCGAGCTAGGGAGATTTCAAGTTGGGGAGATTTCGAGCTAGAGAGATTTCAAGTTAGGGAGATTTCAAGTTAGAGGGATTTCAAGTTAGCTAGATTCCGAGCTAGGGAGATTTCAAGTTAGGGAGATTTCAAGTTTCAAGGATTTCAAGTTAGGAAGATTTCGAGTTAGAGGGATTTCAAGTTAGCTAGATTCCGAGCTAGGGAGATTTCAAGTTAGGGAGATTTCAAGTTTCAAGGATTTCAAGTTAGGAAGATTTCGAGTTAGGGAGATTTCAAGTTACAAGGATTTCAAGTTAGGGAGATTTCAAGATAGGGAGATTTCAAGTTAGAGGGATTTCAAGTTAGCTAGATTCCGAGCTAGGGAGATTTCAAGTTACAGGGATTTCAAATTAGGGAGATTTCAAGTTAGGGAGATTTCAAGTTAGAGGGATTTCAAGTTAGCTAGATTCCGAGCTAGGGAGATTTCAAGTTAGGGAGATTTCAAGTTTCAAGGATTTCAAGTTAGGAAGATTTCGAGTTAGGGAGATTTCAAGTTACAAGGATTTCAAGTTAGGGAGATTTCAAGATAGGGAGATTTCAAGTTAGAGGGATTTCAAGTTAGCTAGATTCCGAGCTAGGGAGATTTCAAGTTGGGGAGATTTCGAGCTAGAGAGATTTCAAGTTAGGGAGATTTCAAGTTACAGGGATTTCAAGTTAGGGAGATTTCAAGTTGGGGAGATTTCGAGCTAGAGAGATTTCAGGTTAGGGAGATTTCAAGTTACATGGATTTCAAGTTAGGGAGATTTCAAGTTACAGGGATTTCAAGTAAGGGAGATTTCAAATAAGGGAGATTTCAAGTTAGAGGGATTTCAAGTTAGGGAGATTTCGAGTTAGAGAAATTTCAAGTTAGGGAGATTTCGAATTAGTGAGATCAGGTTAGGAAAATTTCAAGTTAGAGAGATTTCAAGTTGGATCGATCTCAAGTTGAGGGGATTTCAAGTTAGGGAGCTTTCAAGTTGGATCGATCTCACGTTGAGGGGATTTCAAGTTAGAGAGATTTCAAGTTGGATCGATCTCAAGTTGAGGGGATTTCAAGTTAGGGAGATTTCAAGTTACAAGGATTTCAAGTTAGGAAGATTTCGAGTTAGGGAGATTTCAAGTTGGGGAGATTTCGAGCTAGAGAGATTTCAAGTTAGGGAGATTTCAAGTTACAGGGATTTCAAGTTAGGGAGTTTTCAAGTAACAGGGATTTCAAGTTAGGGAGATTTCAAGTTACAGGGATTTCAAGTTAGGGAGATTTCAAGTTAGGGAGATTTCGAGTTCGGAAGATTTCAAGTTAGGGAGATTTCGAGTTAGGGAGATTTTGAGTTGGGGGAATTTCAAGTTAGGGAGATTTCAAGTTAGGGAGATTTCGAGCTAGGAAGATTTCAAGTTAGGGAGATTTCAAGCTAAAGGGATTTCAAGTTAGGGAGATTTCAAGTTTAAGAGATTTCAAGTTAGAGGGATTCCAAGTTAGGGAGATTCCGAGTTAGGGAGATTTCAAGTGAGGGAGATTTCGAGTTAGGGAAATTTCAAGTTAGGAAGATTTCAAGTTACAGGGATTTCAAGTTAGGGAGATTTCAAGTTAGGGAGATTTCGATCTAATGAGATCTGGTTAGGAAAATTTCAAGTTAGAGAGATTTCAAGTTGGATCGATCTCAAGTTGAGGGGATTTCAAGTTAGGGAGCTTTCAAGGTAGGGAGATCTCAAGTTACAGGGATTTCAAGTTAGGGAGATTTCAAGTTACATTGATTTCAAGTTAGGGAGATTTCAAGTTAGGGAGATTTCAAGTTAGGGAGATTTCAAGTTTGGGAGATTTCAATTTAGAGGGATTTCAAGTTAGTGAGATTCCGAGTTATTGAGATTTCAAGCTAGGGAGATTTCAAGTTACAAGGATTTCAAGTTAGGAAGATTTCGAGTTAAAGGGATTTCAAGTTAGGGAGATTTCAAGTTTAAGAGATTTCAAGTTAGAGGGATTCCAAGTTAGGGAGATTCCGAGTTAGGGAGATTTCAAGTGAGGGAGATTTCGAGTTAGGGAAATTTCAAGTTAGGAAGATTTCAAGTTACAGGGATTTCAAGTTAGGGAGATTTCAAGTTAGGGAGATTTCGAGTTCGGAAGATTTCCAGTTAGGGAGATTTCGAGTTAGGGAAATTTCAAGTTACAGGGATTTAAGTTAGTGAGATATCGAGTTGGGAAAATTTTAAGTTGGGAAGATTTCGAGTTAGGAATATTTAAGGTTAGGAAAATTTCAAGTTATTGAGATTTCAAGTTAGATCGAATTCAAGTTGAGGAGATTTCAAATTAGGGTGATTTCAAGTTAGGGAGCTTTCAAGTTAGGGAGATTTCGAGCTAGGAAGATTTCAAGTTAGGGAGATTTCAAGCTAAAGGGATTTCGAGTTGAGAAAATTTCAAGGTAGATTTCAAGTTAGGGAGATTTCAAGTTACAAGGATTTCAAGTTAGGAAGATTTCGAGTTAGGGAAATTTCAAGTTAGGGAGATTTCAAATTAGGGAGGTTTCAAGTTAGGGAGATTTCAAATTAAAAGGATTTCAAGTTAGGAAGATTTCGAGTTAGGGAGCTTTCAAGTTAGGGAAATTTCAAGTTAGGGAGATTTCAAATTTGGGAGATTTCAAGTTAGGGAGATTTCAAATTAAAAGGATTTCAAGTTAGGAAGATCTCGAGTTAGGGAGATTTCAAGTTAGGGAGATTTCGTGTTAGGAGGATTTCAAGTTAGGGAGATTTCGAGTTGGGGAGATTTCGAGTTAGGAAAATTTTAAGCTAGAGAGATTTCAAGTTAGATCGATTTCAAGTTGAGGAGATTTCAAGTTAAGGAGATTTCAAGTTAGGGAGCTTTCAAGTTAAGGAGTTTTCGAGTTCGGAAGATTTCAAATTAGGAAGATATCAAGTTGGGGAGATTTCGAGTTAGAGAGATTTCAAGTTAGGGAGATTCCAAGTTAGGGAGATTTCCAGTTCGGAAGATTTCAAGCTAGGGAGATTTCGAGTTAGGGAGATTTCAAGTTAGGGATATTTCAAATTAGAGGGATTTCAGGTTAGGGAGATTCCGAGTTAGGGAGATTTCGAGTTAGGGAAATTTCAAGTTACAGGGATTTTAAGTTAGGGTGATTTCGAGTTGGGAGATATCAAGTTAGGGAGATTTAGAGCTAGAGGGATTTCAAGTTAGTGAGATTCCGAGTTAGGGAGATGTCAAGTTAGGGAAATTTCAAGTTACAGGGATTTTAAGTTAGGGATATTTCGAGTTAGGAAGATTTCAAGTTGGGGAGATTTCAAGTTAGGAAGATTTCAAGTTAGAAAAATTTTAAGTTAAGGAGATTTCAAGTTGGGAGATTTCAAGTTAGAGAGCTTTCAAGTTAGGGAGATTTCAAGTTAGAGAGCTTTCAAGTTAGTGAGATTTCGAGTAAAGAAGATTTCAAGTTAGGGAGATTTCGAGTTAGGGAGATTTCAAGTTAGGGAGCTTTTAAGTTACAGGGATTTCAAGTTATTTTAGGAAGCTTTCAAGTTAGGGAGATTTCGAGTTAGGAAGATTTCAAGTTAGGGAGATTTCAAGTTGGGGAGATTTCGAGCTAGAGAGATTTCAAGTTAGGGAGATTTCAAGTTACATGGATTTCAAGTTAGGGAGATTTCAAGTTAAAGGGATTTTAAGTTAGGGAGATTTCAAATAAGGGAGATTTCAAGTTAGAGGGATTTCAAGTTAGGGAGATTTCGAGTTAGGGAAATTTCAAGTTAGGGAGATTTCGAGTTAGTGAGATCAGGTTAGGAAAATTTCAAGTTAGAGAGATTTCAAGTTGGATCGATCTCAAGTTGAGGGGATTTCAAGTTAGGGAGCTTTCAAGTTGGATCTATCTCAAGTTGAGGGGATTTCAAGTTAGAGAGATTTCAAGTTGGATCGATCTCAAGTTGAGGGGATTTCAAGTTAGGGAGATTTCAAGTTACAAGGATTTCAAGTTAGGAAGATTTCGAGTTAGGGAGATTTCAAGTTAGGGAGCTTTTAAGTTACAGTGATTTCAAGTTATTTTAGGAAGCTTTCAAGTTAGGGAGATTTCGAGTTAGGAAGATTTCAAGTTAGGGAGATTTCAAGTTGGGGAAATTTCGAGCTAGAGAGATTTCAAGTTAGGGAGATTTCAAGTTACATGGATTTCAAGTTAGGGAGATTTCAAGTTAAAGGGATTTCAAGTTAGGGAGATTTCAAATAAGGGAGATTTCAAGTTAGGGGAATTTCAAGTTAGGGAGATTTCAAGTTACATTGATTTCAATTTAGGGAGATTTCAAGTTTAGGGAGATTTCAGGTTTAAGAGATTTCAAGTTAGAGGGATTCCAAGTTAGGGAGATTCCGAGTTAGGGAGATTTCAAGTTAGGGAGATTTCGAGTTAGAGGGATTTCAAGTTGGATCGATCTCAAGTTGAGGGGATTTCAAGTTAGGGAGCTTTCAAGTTGGATCGATCTCAAGTTGAGGGGAATTCAAGTTAGGGAGCTTTCAAGTTGGATCGATCTCAAGTTGAGGGGATTTCAAGTTAGGAAGGTTTCAAGTTAGGGAGATTTCAAGTTGGGGAGATTTCGAGCTAGAGAGATTTCAAGTTAGGGAGATTTCAAGTTACAGGGATTTCAAGTTAGGGAGATTTCAAGTTACAGGGATTTCAAGTTAGGGAGATTTCGAGTTCGGAAGATTTCAAGTTAGGGAGATTTCGAGTTAGGGAGATTTCGAGTTAGGGGAATTTCAAGTTAGGGAGATTTCAAGTTACATTGATTTCAAGTTAGGGAGATTTCAAGTTTAGGGAGATTTCAGGTTTAAGAGATTTCAAGTTAGAGGGATTCCAAGTTAGGGAGATTCCGAGTTAGGGAGATTTCAAATTAGGGAGATTTCGAGTTAGGGAAATTTCAAGTTAGGAAGATTTCAAGTTACAAGGATTTCAAGTTAGGGAAATTTCAAGTTAGGGAGATTTCAATTTAGGGAGATTTCAAGTTAGTGAGATTTCGAGTTAGGAAGATTTCAAGTTAGGGAGATTTCGAGTTAGTGAGATCAGGTTAGGAAAATTTCAAGTTAGAGAGATTTCAAGTTGGATCGATTCCAAGTTGAGGGGATTTCAAGTTAAGGAGCTTTCAAGTTAGGGATATTTCAAGGTAGCTAGATTCCGAGCTAGGGAGATTTCAAGTTAGGGAGATTTCAAGTTACAAGGATTTCAAGTTAGGAAGATTTCGAGTTAGGGAGATTTCAAGTTACAATTATTTCAAGTTAGGAAGATTTCGAGTTAGGGAAATTTCAAGTTAGGGAAATTTCGAGTTAGGGGAATTTCAAGTTAGGGAGATTTCAAGTTACAGGGATTTCAAGTTAGGGAGATTTCAAGTTAGGGAGATTTCAAGTTAGAGGGATTTCAAGTTAGCTAGATTCCGAGCTAGGGAGATTTCAAGTTAGGGAGATTTCAAGTTTCAAGGATTTCAAGTTAGGAAGATTTCGAGTTAGGGAGATTTCAAGTTACAAGGATTTCAAGTTAGGGAGATTTCAAGATAGGGAGATTTCAAGTTAGAGGGATTTCAAGTTAGCTAGATTCCGAGCTAGGGAGATTTCAAGTTACAGGGATTTCAAGTTAGGGAGATTTCAAGTTAGGGAGATTTCAAGTTAGGGAGATTTCAAGTTAGAGGGATTTCAAGTTAGCTAGATTCCGAGCTAGGGAGATTTCAAGTTAGGGAGATTTCAAGTTTCAAGGATTTCAAGTTAGGAAGATTTCGAGTTAGGGAGATTTCAAGTTACAAGGATTTCAAGTTAGGGAGATTTCAAGATAGGGAGATCTCAAGTTAGAGGGATTTCAGGTTAGCTAGATTCCGAGCTAGGGAGATTTCAAGTTGGGGAGATTTCGAGCTAGAGAGATTTCAAGTTAGGGAGATTTCAAGTTAGAGGGATTTCAAGTTAGCTAGATTCCGAGCTAGGGAGATTTCAAGTTTGGGAGATTTCAAGTTTCAAGGATTTCAAGTTAGGATGATTTCGAGTTAGAGGGATTTCAAGTTAGCTAGATTCCGAGCTAGGGAGATTTCAAGTTAGGGAGATTTCAAGTTTCAAGGATTTCAAGTTAGGAAGATTTCGAGTTAGGGAGATTTCAAGTTACAAGGATTTCAAGTTAGGGAGATTTCAAGATAGGGAGATTTCAAGTTAGAGGGATTTCAAGTTAGCTAGATTCCGAGCTAGGGAGATTTCAAGTTACAGGGATTTCAAGTTAGGGAGATTTCAAGTTAGGGAGATTTCAAGTTAGAGGGATTTCAAGTTAGCTAGATTCCGAGCTAGGGAGATTTCAAGTTAGGGAGATTTCAAGTTTCAAGGATTTCAAGTTAGGAAGATTTCGAGTTAGGGAGATTTCAAGTTACAAGGATTTCAAGTTAGGGAGATTTCAAGATAGGGAGATTTCAAGTTAGACGGATTTCAAGTTAGCTAGATTCCGAGCTAGGGAGATTTCAAGTTGGATCGATCTCAAGTTGAGGGGATTTCAAGTTAGGGAGCTTTCAAGTTGGATCGATCTCACGTTGAGGGGATTTCAAGTTAGAGAGATTTCAAGTTGGATCGATCTCAAGTTGAGGGGATTTCAAGTTAGGGAGATTTCAAGTTACAAGGATTTCAAGTTAGGAAGATTTCGAGTTAGGGAAATTTCAAGTTAGGGAGATTTCAAATTAGGGAGGTTTCAAGTTAGGGAGATTTCAAATTAAAAGGATTTCAAGTTAGGAAGATTTCGAGTTAGGGAGCTTTCAAGTTAGGGAAATTTCAAGTTAGGGAGATTTCAAATTTGGGAGATTTCAAGTTAGGGAGATTTCAAATTAAAAGGATTTCAAGTTAGGAAGATCTCGAGTTAGGGAGATTTCAAGTTAGGGAGATTTCGTGTTAGGAGGACTTCAAGTTAGGGAGATTTCGAGTTGGGGAGATTTCGAGTTAGGAAAATTTTAAGCTAGAGAGATTTCAAGTTAGATCGATTTCAAGTTGAGGAGATTTCAAGTTAAGGAGATTTCAAGTTAGGGAGCTTTCAAGTTAGGGAGTTTTCGAGTTCGGAAGATTTCAAATTTGGAAGATATCAAGTTGGGGAGATTTCGAGTTAGAGAGATTTCAAGTTAGGGATATTTCAAATTAGAGGGATTTCAGGTTAGGGAGATTCCGAGTTAGGGAGATTTCGAGGTAGGGAAATTTCAAGTTACAGGGATTTTAAGTTAGGGTGATTTCGAGTTAGGGAGATATCAAGTTAGGGAGATTTAGAGCTAGAGGGATTTCAAGTTAGTGAGATTCCGAGTTAGGGAGATGTCAAGTTAGGGAAATTTCAAGTTACAGGGATTTTAAGTTAGGGATATTTCGAGTTAGGAAGATTTCAAGTTGGGGAGATTTCAAGTTAGGAAGATTTCAAGTTAGAAGAATTTTAAGTTAAGGAGATTTCAAGTTGGGAGATTTCAAGTTAGAGAGATTTCAAGTTAGGGAGATTTCAAGTTAGAGAGCTTTCAAGTTAGTGAGATTTCGAGTAAAGAAGATTTCAAGTTAGGGAGATTTCAAGTTGGATCGATTTCAAGTGTAGGGGATTTTAAGTTAGGGAGCTTTCAAGTTAGGGATATTTCCAGTTCGGAAGATTTCAAGTTAGGGAGATTTCGAGTTAGGGAGATTTCAAGTTAGGGATATTTCAAATTAGAGGGATTTCAGGTTAGGGAGATTCCGAGTTAGGGAGATTTCGAGTTAGGGAAATTTCAAGTTACAGGGATTTTAAGTTAGGGTGATTTCGAGTTAGGGAGATATCAAGTTAGGGAGATTTAGAGCTAGAGGGATTTCAAGTTAGTGAGATTCCGAGTTAGGGAGATGTCAAGTTAGGGAAATTTCAAGTTACAGGGATCTTAAGTTAGGGATATTTCGAGTTAGGAAGATTTCAAGTTGGGGAGATTTCAAGTTAGGAAGATTTCAAGTTAGAAAAATTTTAAGTTAAGGAGATTTCAAGTTGGGAGATTTCAAGTTAGAGAGCTTTCAAGTTAGGGAGATTTCAAGTTAGAGAGCTTTCAAGTTAGTGAGATTTCGAGTAAAGAAGATTTCAAGTTAGGGAGATTTCGAGTTAGGGAGATTTCAAGTTAGGGAGCTTTTAAGTTACAGGGATTTCAAGTTATTTTAGGAAGCTTTCAAGTTAGGGAGATTTCGAGTTAGGAAGATTTCAAGTTAGGGAGATTTCAAGTTGGGGAGATTTCGAGCTAGAGAGATTTCAAGTTAGGGAGATTTCAAGTTACATGGATTTCAAGTTAGGGAGATTTCAAGTTAAAGGGATTTTAAGTTAGGGAGATTTCAAATAAGGGAGATTTCAAGTTAGAGGGATTTCAAGTTAGGGAGATTTCGAGTTAGGGAAATTTCAAGTTAGGGAGATTTCGAGTTAGTGAGATCAGGTTAGGAAAATTTCAAGTTAGAGAGATTTCAAGTTGGATCGATCTCAAGTTGAGGGGATTTCAAGTTAGGGAGTTTTCAAGTTGGATCTATCTCAAGTTGAGGGGATTTCAAGTTAGAGAGATTTCAAGTTGGATCGATCTCAAGTTGAGGGGATTTCAAGTTAGGGAGATTTCAAGTTACAAGGATTTCAAGTTAGGAAGATTTCGAGTTAGGGAGATTTCAAGTTAGGGAGCTTTTAAGTTACAGTGATTTCAAGTTATTTTAGGAAGCTTTCAAGTTAGGGAGATTTCGAGTTAGGAAGATTTCAAGTTAGGGAGATTTCAAGTTGGGGAAATTTCGAGCTAGAGAGATTTCAGGTTAGGGAGATTTCAAGTTACATGGATTTCAAGTTAGGGAGATTTCAAGTTAAAGGGATTTCAAGTTAGGGAGATTTCAAATAAGGGAGATTTCAACTTAGGGGAATTTCAAGTTAGGGAGATTTCAAGTTACATTGATTTCAATTTAGGGAGATTTCAAGTTTAGGGAGATTTCAGGTTTAAGAGATTTCAAGTTAGAGGGATTCCAAGTTAGGGAGATTCCGAGTTAGGGAGATTTCAAGTTAGGGAGATTTCGAGTTAGAGGGATTTCAAGTTGGATCGATCTCAAGTTGAGGGGATTTCAAGTTAGGGAGCTTTCAAGTTGGATCGATCTCAAGTTGAGGGGAATTCAAGTTAGGGAGCTTTCAAGTTGGATCGATCTCAAGTTGAGGGGATTTCAAGTTAGGAAGGTTTCAAGTTAGGGAGATTTCAAGTTGGGGAGATTTCGAGCTAGAGAGATTTCAAGTTAGGGAGATTTCAAGTTACAGGGATTTCAAGTTAGGGAGATTTCAAGTTACAGGGATTTCAAGTTAGGGAGATTTCGAGTTCGGAAGATTTCAAGTTAGGGAGATTTCGAGTTAGGGAGATTTCGAGTTAGGGGAATTTCAAGTTAGGGAGATTTCAAGTTACATTGATTTCAAGTTAGGGAGATTTCAAGTTTAGGGAGATTTCAGGTTTAAGAGATTTCAAGTTAGAGGGATTCCAAGTTAGGGAGATTCCGAGTTAGGGAGATTTCAAATTAGGGAGATTTCGAGTTAGGGAAATTTCAAGTTAGGAAGATTTCAAGTTACAAGGATTTCAAGTTAGGGAAATTTCAAGTTAGGGAGATTTCAATTTAGGGAGATTTCAAGTTAGTGGGATTTCGAGTTAGGAAGATTTCAAGTTAGGGAGATTTCGAGTTAGTGAGATCAGGTTAGGAAAATTTCAAGTTAGAGAGATTTCAAGTTGGATCGATTCCATGTTGAGGGGATTTCAAGTTAAGGAGCTTTCAAGTTAGGGATATTTCAAGGTAGCTAGATTCCGAGCTAGGGAGATTTCAAGTTAGGGAGATTTCAAGTTACAAGGATTTCAAGTTAGGAAGATTTCGAGTTAGGGAGATTTCAAGTTACAATTATTTCAAGTTAGGAAGATTTCGAGTTAGGGAAATTTCAAGTTAGGGAAATTTCGAGTTAGGGGAATTTCAAGTTAGGGAGATTTCAAGTTACAGGGATTTCAAGTTAGGGAGATTTCAAGTTAGGGAGATTTCAAGTTAGAGGGATTTCAAGTTAGCTAGATTCCGAGCTAGGGAGATTTCAAGTTAGGGAGATTTCAAGTTTCAAGGATTTCAAGTTAGGAAGATTTCGAGTTAGGGAGATTTCAAGTTACAAGGATTTCAAGCTAGGGAGATTTCAAGATAGGGAGATCTCAAGTTAGAGGGATTTCAGGTTAGCTAGATTCCGAGCTAGGGAGATTTCAAGTTGGGGAGATTTCGAGCTAGAGAGATTTCAAGTTAGGGAGATTTCAAGTTAGAGGGATTTCAAGTTAGCTAGATTCCGAGCTAGGGAGATTTCAAGTTTGGGAGATTTCAAGTTTCAAGGATTTCAAGTTAGGAAGATTTCGAGTTAGAGGGATTTCAAGTTAGCTAGATTCCGAGCTAGGGAGATTTCAAGTTAGGGAGATTTCAAGTTAGGGAGATTTCAAGTTTCAAGGATTTCAAGTTAGGAAGATTTCGAGTTAGGGAGATTTCAAGTTACAAGGATTTCAAGTTAGGGAGATTTCAAGATAGGGAGATTTCAAGTTAGAGGGATTTCAAGTTAGCTAGATTCCGAGTTAGGGAGATTTCAAGTTACATGGATTTCAAGTTAGGGAGATTTCAAGTTAAAGGGATTTTAAGTTAGGGAGATTTCAAATAAGGGAGATTTCAAGTTAGAGGGATTTCAAGTTAGGGAGATTTCGAGTTAGGGAAATTTCAAGTTAGGGAGATTTCGAGTTAGTGAGATCAGGTTAGGAAAATTTCAAGTTAGAGAGATTTCAAGTTGGATCGATCTCAAGTTGAGGGGATTTCAAGTTAGGGAGTTTTCAAGTTGGATCTATCTCAAGTTGAGGGGATTTCAAGTTAGAGAGATTTCAAGTTGGATCGATCTCAAGTTGAGGGGATTTCAAGTTAGGGAGATTTCAAGTTACAAGGATTTCAAGTTAGGAAGATTTCGAGTTAGGGAGATTTCAAGTTAGGGAGCTTTTAAGTTACAGTGATTTCAAGTTATTTTAGGAAGCTTTCAAGTTAGGGAGATTTCGAGTTAGGAAGATTTCAAGTTAGGGAGATTTCAAGTTGGAGAAATTTCGAGCTAGAGAGATTTCAAGTTAGGGAGATTTCAAGTTACATGGATTTCAAGTTAGGGAGATTTCAAGTTAAAGGGATTTCAAGTTAGGGAGATTTCAAATAAGGGAGATTTCAACTTAGGGGAATTTCAAGTTAGGGAGATTTCAAGTTACATTGATTTCAATTTAGGGAGATTTCAAGTTTAGGGAGATTTCAGGTTTAAGAGATTTCAAGTTAGAGGGATTCCAAGTTAGGGAGATTCCGAGTTAGGGAGATTTCAAGTTAGGGAGATTTCGAGTTAGAGGGATTTCAAGTTGGATCGATCTCAAGTTGAGGGGATTTCAAGTTAGGGAGCTTTCAAGTTGGATCGATCTCAAGTTGAGGGGAATTCAAGTTAGGGAGCTTTCAAGTTGGATCGATCTCAAGTTGAGGGGATTTCAAGTTAGGAAGGTTTCAAGTTAGGGAGATTTCAAGTTGGGGAGATTTCGAGCTAGAGAGATTTCAAGTTAGGGAGATTTCAAGTTACAGGGATTTCAAGTTAGGGAGATTTCAAGTTACAGGGATTTCAAGTTAGGGAGATTTCGAGTTCGGAAGATTTCAAGTTAGGGAGATTTCGAGTTAGGGAGATTTCGAGTTAGGGGAATTTCAAGTTAGGGAGATTTCAAGTTACATTGATTTCAAGTTAGGGAGATTTCAAGTTTAGGGAGATTTCAGGTTTAAGAGATTTCAAGTTAGAGGGATTCCAAGTTAGGGAGATTCCGAGTTAGGGAGATTTCAAATTAGGGAGATTTCGAGTTAGGGAAATTTCAAGTTAGGAAGATTTCAAGTTACAAGGATTTCAAGTTAGGGAAATTTCAAGTTAGGGAGATTTCAATTTAGGGAGATTTCAAGTTAGTGGGATTTCGAGTTAGGAAGATTTCAAGTTAGGGAGATTTCGAGTTAGTGAGATCAGGTTAGGAAAATTTCAAGTTAGAGAGATTTCAAGTTGGATCGATTCCATGTTGAGGGGATTTCAAGTTAAGGAGCTTTCAAGTTAGGGATATTTCAAGGTAGCTAGATTCCGAGCTAGGGAGATTTCAAGTTAGGGAGATTTCAAGTTACAAGGATTTCAAGTTAGGAAGATTTCGAGTTAGGGAGATTTCAAGTTACAATTATTTCAAGTTAGGAAGATTTCGAGTTAGGGAAATTTCAAGTTAGGGAAATTTCGAGTTAGGGGAATTTCAAGTTAGGGAGATTTCAAGTTACAGGGATTTCAAGTTAGGGAGATTTCAAGTTAGGGAGATTTCAAGTTAGAGGGATTTCAAGTTAGCTAGATTCCGAGCTAGGGAGATTTCAAGTTAGGGAGATTTCAAGTTTCAAGGATTTCAAGTTAGGAAGATTTCGAGTTAGGGAGATTTCAAGTTACAAGGATTTCAAGCTAGGGAGATTTCAAGATAGGGAGATCTCAAGTTAGAGGGATTTCAGGTTAGCTAGATTCCGAGCTAGGGAGATTTCAAGTTGGGGAGATTTCGAGCTAGAGAGATTTCAAGTTAGGGAGATTTCAAGTTAGAGGGATTTCAAGTTAGCTAGATTCCGAGCTAGGGAGATTTCAAGTTTGGGAGATTTCAAGTTTCAAGGATTTCAAGTTAGGAAGATTTCGAGTTAGAGGGATTTCAAGTTAGCTAGATTCCGAGCTAGGGAGATTTCAAGTTAGGGAGATTTCAAGTTAGGGAGATTTCAAGTTTCAAGGATTTCAAGTTAGGAAGATTTCGAGTTAGGGAGATTTCAAGTTACAAGGATTTCAAGTTAGGGAGATTTCAAGATAGGGAGATTTCAAGTTAGAGGGATTTCAAGTTAGCTAGATTCCGAGCTAGGGAGATTTCAAGTTACAGGGATTTCAAGTTAGGGAGATTTCAAGTTAGGGAGATTTCAAGTTAGAGGGATTTCAAGTTAGCTAGATTCCGAGCTAGGGAGATTTCAAGTTAGGGAGATTTCAAGTTTCAAGGATTTCAAGTTAGGAAGATTTCGAGTTAGGGAGATTTCAAGTTACAAGGATTTCAAGTTAGGGAGATTTCAAGATAGGGAGATTTCAAGTTAGAGGGATTTCAAGTTAGCTAGATTCCGAGCTAGGGAGATTTCAAGTTGGATCGATCTCAAGTTGAGGGGATTTCAAGTTAGGGAGCTTTCAAGTTGGATCGATCTCACGTTGAGGGGATTTCAAGTTAGAGAGATTTCAAGCTGGATCGATCTCAAGTTGAGGGGATTTCAAGTTAGGGAGATTTCAAGTTACAAGGATTTCAAGTTAGGAAGATTTCGAGTTAGGGAGATTTCAAGTTGGGGAGATTTCGAGCTAGAGAGATTTCAAGTTAGGGAGATTTCAAGTTACAGGGATTTCAAGTTAGGGAGTTTTCAAGTTACAGGGATTTCAAGTTAGGGAGATTTCAAGTTACAGGGATTTCAAGTTAGGGAGATTTCAAGTTAGGGAGATTTCGAGTTCGGAAGATTTCAAATTAGGGAGATTTCGAGTTAGGGAGATTTTGAGTTAGGGGAATTTCAAGTTAGGGAGATTTCAAGTTACAGGGATTTCAAGTTAGGGAGATTTCAAGTTAGGGAGATTTTAAGTTAGGAAGATTTCGAGTTAGGAAGATTTCGAGTTAGGAAGAGTTCAAGTTAGGGAGATTTGGAACTAATGAGATCAGGTTAGGAAAATTTCAAGTTAGAGAGATTTCAAGTTGGATCGATCTCAAATTGAGGGGATTTCAAGTTAGGGAGCTTTCAAGGTAGGGAGATTTCAAGTTACAGGGATTTCAAGTTAGGGAGATTTCAAGTTGCATTGATTTCAAGTTAGGGAGATTTCAAGTTAGGGAGATTTCAAGTTTGGGAGATTTCAATTTAGAGGGATTTCAAGTTAGGGAGATTCCGAGTTATTGAGATTTCAAGCTAGGGATATTTCAAGTTACAAGGATTTCAAGTTAGGAAGATTTCGAGTTAAAGGGATTTGAAGTTAGGGAGATTTCAAGTTTAAGAGATTTCAAGTTAGAGGGATTCCAAGTTAGGGAGATTCCGAGTTAGGGAGATTTCAAGTGAGGGAGATTTCGAGTTAGGGAAATTTCAAGTTTGGAAGATTTCAAGTTACAGGGATTTCAAGTTAGGGAGATTTCAAGTTAGGGAGATTTCAATTTAGGGAGATTTCAAGTTACAAGGATTTCAAGTTAGGAAGATTTCGAGTTAAAGGGATTTCAAGTTAGGGAGATTTCAAGTTTAAGAGATTTCAAGTTAGAGGGATTCCAAGTTAGGGAGATTCCGAGTTAGGGAGATTTCAAGTGAGGGAGATTTCGAGTTAGGGAAATTTCAAGTTAGGAAGATTTCAAGTTACAGGGATTTCAAGTTAGGGAGATTTCAAATAAGGGAGATTTCAACTTAGGGGAATTTCAAGTTAGGGAGATTTCAAGTTACATTGATTTCAATTTAGGGAGATTTCAAGTTTAGGGAGATTTCAGGTTTAAGAGATTTCAAGTTAGAGGGATTCCAAGTTAGGGAGATTCCGAGTTAGGGAGATTTCAAGTTAGGGAGATTTCGAGTTAGAGGGATTTCAAGTTGGATCGATCTCAAGTTGAGGGGATTTCAAGTTAGGGAGCTTTCAAGTTGGATCGATCTCAAGTTGAGGGGAATTCAAGTTAGGGAGCTTTCAAGTTGGATCGATCTCAAGTTGAGGGGATTTCAAGTTAGGAAGGTTTCAAGTTAGGGAGATTTCAAGTTGGGGAGATTTCGAGCTAGAGAGATTTCAAGTTAGGGAGATTTCAAGTTACAGGGATTTCAAGTTAGGGAGATTTCAAGTTACAGGGATTTCAAGTTAGGGAGATTTCGAGTTCGGAAGATTTCAAGTTAGGGAGATTTCGAGTTAGGGAGATTTCGAGTTAGGGGAATTTCAAGTTAGGGAGATTTCAAGTTACATTGATTTCAAGTTAGGGAGATTTCAAGTTTAGGGAGATTTCAGGTTTAAGAGATTTCAAGTTAGAGGGATTCCAAGTTAGGGAGATTCCGAGTTAGGGAGATTTCAAATTAGGGAGATTTCGAGTTAGGGAAATTTCAAGTTAGGAAGATTTCAAGTTACAAGGATTTCAAGTTAGGGAAATTTCAAGTTAGGGAGATTTCAATTTAGGGAGATTTCAAGTTAGTGGGATTTCGAGTTAGGAAGATTTCAAGTTAGGGAGATTTCGAGTTAGTGAGATCAGGTTAGGAAAATTTCAAGTTAGAGAGATTTCAAGTTGGATCGATTCCATGTTGAGGGGATTTCAAGTTAAGGAGCTTTCAAGTTAGGGATATTTCAAGGTAGCTAGATTCCGAGCTAGGGAGATTTCAAGTTAGGGAGATTTCAAGTTACAAGGATTTCAAGTTAGGAAGATTTCGAGTTAGGGAGATTTCAAGTTACAATTATTTCAAGTTAGGAAGATTTCGAGTTAGGGAAATTTCAAGTTAGGGAAATTTCGAGTTAGGGGAATTTCAAGTTAGGGAGATTTCAAGTTACAGGGATTTCAAGTTAGGGAGATTTCAAGTTAGGGAGATTTCAAGTTAGAGGGATTTCAAGTTAGCTAGATTCCGAGCTAGGGAGATTTCAAGTTAGGGAGATTTCAAGTTTCAAGGATTTCAAGTTAGGAAGATTTCGAGTTAGGGAGATTTCAAGTTACAAGGATTTCAAGTTAGGGAGATTTCAAGATAGGGAGATCTCAAGTTAGAGGGATTTCAGGTTAGCTAGATTCCGAGCTAGGGAGATTTCAAGTTGGGGAGATTTCGAGCTAGAGAGATTTCAAGTTAGGGAGATTTCAAGTTAGAGGGATTTCAAGTTAGCTAGATTCCGAGCTAGGGAGATTTCAAGTTTGGGAGATTTCAAGTTTCAAGGATTTCAAGTTAGGAAGATTTCAAGATAGGGAGATTTCAAGTTAGAGGGATTTCAAGTTAGCTAGATTCCGAGCTAGGGAGATTTCAAGTTGGATCGATCTCAAGTTGAGGGGATTTCAAGTTAGGGAGCTTTCAAGTTGGATCGATCTCACGTTGAGGGGATTTCAAGTTAGAGAGATTTCAAGTTGGATCGATCTCAAGTTGAGGGGATTTCAAGTTAGGGAGATTTCAAGTTACAAGGATTTCAAGTTAGGAAGATTTCGAGTTAGGGAGATTTCAAGTTGGGGAGATTTCGAGCTAGAGAGATTTCAAGTTAGGGAGATTTCAAGTTACAGGGATTTCAAGTTAGGGAGTTTTCAAGTTACAGGGATTTCAAGTTAGGGAGATTTCAAGTTACAGGGATTTCAAGTTAGGGAGATTTCAAGTTAGGGAGATTTCGAGTTCGGAAGATTTCAAGTTAGGGAGATTTCGAGTTAGGGAGATTTTGAGTTAGGGGAATTTCAAGTTAGGGAGATTTCAAGTTACAGGGATTTCAAGTTAGGGAGATTTCAAGTTAGGGAGATTTTAATTTAGGGAGATTTTGAGTTAGGGGAATTTCAAGTTAGGGAGATTTCAAGTTACAGGGATTTCAAGTTAGGGAGATTTCAAGTTAGGGAGATTTTAAGTTAGGAAGATTTCGAGTTAGGAAGATTTCGAGTTAGGAAGAGTTCAAGTTACAAGGATTTCAAGTTAGGGAGATTTCAAGTTTCAAGGATTTCAAGTTAGGAAGATTTCGAGTTAGGGAGATTTCAAGTTACAAGGATTTCAAGTTAGGGAGATTTCAAGATAGGGAGATTTCAAGTTAGAGGGATTTCAAGTTAGCTAGATTCCGAGCTAGGGAGATTTCAAGTTGGATCGATCTCAAGTTGAGGGGATTTCAAGTTAGGGAGCTTTCAAGTTGGATCGATCTCACGTTGAGGGGATTTCAAGTTAGAGAGATTTCAAGTTGGATCGATCTCAAGTTGAGGGGATTTCAAGTTAGGGAGATTTCAAGTTACAAGGATTTCAAGTTAGGAAGATTTCGAGTTAGGGAGATTTCAAGTTGGGGAGATTTCGAGCTAGAGAGATTTCAAGTTAGGGAGATTTCAAGTTACAGGGATTTCAAGTTAGGGAGTTTTCAAGTTACAGGGATTTCAAGTTAGGGAGATTTCAAGTTACAGGGATTTCAAGTTAGGGAGATTTCAAGTTAGGGAGATTTCGAGTTCGGAAGATTTCAAGTTAGGGAGATTTCGAGTTAGGGAGATTTTGAGTTAGGGGAATTTCAAGTTAGGGAGATTTCAAGTTACAGGGATTTCAAGTTAGGGAGATTTCAAGTTAGGGAGATTTTAAGTTAGGAAGATTTCGAGTTAGGAAGATTTCGAGTTAGGAAGAGTTCAAGTTAGGGAGATTTGGAACTAATGAGATCAGGTTAGGAAAATTTCAAGTTAGAGAGATTTCAAGTTGGATCGATCTCAAATTGAGGGGATTTCAAGTTAGGGAGCTTTCAAGGTAGGGAGATTTCAAGTTACAGGGATTTCAAGTTAGGGAGATTTCAAGTTGCATTGATTTCAAGTTAGGGAGATTTCAAGTTAGGGAGATTTCAAGTTTGGGAGATTTCAATTTAGAGGGATTTCAAGTTAGGGAGATTCCGAGTTATTGAGATTTCAAGCTAGGGATATTTCAAGTTACAAGGATTTCAAGTTAGGAAGATTTCGAGTTAAAGGGATTTCAAGTTAGGGAGATTTCAAGTTTAAGAGATTTCAAGTTAGAGGGATTCCAAGTTAGGGAGATTCCGAGTTAGGGAGATTTCAAGTGAGGGAGATTTCGAGTTAGGGAAATTTCAAGTTTGGAAGATTTCAAGTTACAGGGATTTCAAGTTAGGGAGATTTCAAGTTAGGGAGATTTCAATTTAGGGAGATTTCAAGTTACAAGGATTTCAAGTTAGGAAGATTTCGAGTTAAAGGGATTTCAAGTTAGGGAGATTTCAAGTTTAAGAGATTTCAAGTTAGAGGGATTCCAAGTTAGGGAGATTCCGAGTTAGGGAGATTTCAAGTGAGGGAGATTTCGAGTTAGGGAAATTTCAAGTTAGGAAGATTTCAAGTTACAGGGATTTCAAGTTAGGGAGATTTCAAATAAGGGAGATTTCAACTTAGGGGAATTTCAAGTTAGGGAGATTTCAAGTTACATTGATTTCAATTTAGGGAGATTTCAAGTTTAGGGAGATTTCAGGTTTAAGAGATTTCAAGTTAGAGGGATTCCAAGTTAGGGAGATTCCGAGTTAGGGAGATTTCAAGTTAGGGAGATTTCGAGTTAGAGGGATTTCAAGTTGGATCGATCTCAAGTTGAGGGGATTTCAAGTTAGGGAGCTTTCAAGTTGGATCGATCTCAAGTTGAGGGGAATTCAAGTTAGGGAGCTTTCAAGTTGGATCGATCTCAAGTTGAGGGGATTTCAAGTTAGGAAGGTTTCAAGTTAGGGAGATTTCAAGTTGGGGAGATTTCGAGCTAGAGAGATTTCAAGTTAGGGAGATTTCAAGTTACAGGGATTTCAAGTTAGGGAGATTTCAAGTTACAGGGATTTCAAGTTAGGGAGATTTCGAGTTCGGAAGATTTCAAGTTAGGGAGATTTCGAGTTAGGGAGATTTCGAGTTAGGGGAATTTCAAGTTAGGGAGATTTCAAGTTACATTGATTTCAAGTTAGGGAGATTTCAAGTTTAGGGAGATTTCAGGTTTAAGAGATTTCAAGTTAGAGGGATTCCAAGTTAGGGAGATTCCGAGTTAGGGAGATTTCAAGATAGGGAGATTTCGAGTTAGGGAAATTTCAAGTTAGGAAGATTTCAAGTTACAAGGATTTCAAGTTAGGGAAATTTCAAGTTAGGGAGATTTCAATTTAGGGAGATTTCAAGTTAGTGGGATTTCGAGTTAGGAAGATTTCAAGTTAGGGAGATTTCGAGTTAGTGAGATCAGGTTAGGAAAATTTCAAGTTAGAGAGATTTCAAGTTGGATCGATTCCATGTTGAGGGGATTTCAAGTTAAGGAGCTTTCAAGTTAGGGATATTTCAAGGTAGCTAGATTCCGAGCTAGGGAGATTTCAAGTTAGGGAGATTTCAAGTTACAAGGATTTCAAGTTAGGAAGATTTCGAGTTAGGGAGATTTCAAGTTACAATTATTTCAAGTTAGGAAGATTTCGAGTTAGGGAAATTTCAAGTTAGGGAAATTTCGAGTTAGGGGAATTTCAAGTTAGGGAGATTTCAAGTTACAGGGATTTCAAGTTAGGGAGATTTCAAGTTAGGGAGATTTCAAGTTAGAGGGATTTCAAGTTAGCTAGATTCCGAGCTAGGGAGATTTCAAGTTAGGGAGATTTCAAGTTTCAAGGATTTCAAGTTAGGAAGATTTCGAGTTAGGGAGATTTCAAGTTACAAGGATTTCAAGTTAGGGAGATTTCAAGATAGGGAGATCTCAAGTTAGAGGGATTTCAGGTTAGCTAGATTCCGAGCTAGGGAGATTTCAAGTTGGGGAGATTTCGAGCTAGAGAGATTTCAAGTTAGGGAGATTTCAAGTTAGAGGGATTTCAAGTTAGCTAGATTCCGAGCTAGGGAGATTTCAAGTTTGGGAGATTTCAAGTTTCAAGGATTTCAAGTTAGGAAGATTTCGAGTTAGAGGGATTTCAAGTTAGCTAGATTCCGAGCTAGGGAGATTTCAAGTTAGGGAGATTTCAAGTTAGGGAGATTTCAAGTTTCAAGGATTTCAAGTTAGGAAGATTTCGAGTTAGGGAGATTTCAAGTTACAAGGATTTCAAGTTAGGGAGATTTCAAGATAGGGAGATTTCAAGTTAGAGGGATTTCAAGTTAGCTAGATTCCGAGCTAGGGATATTTCAAGTTACAGGGATTTCAAGTTAGGGAGATTTCAAGTTAGGGAGATTTCAAGTTAGAGGGATTTCAAGTTAGCTAGATTCCGAGCTAGGGAGATTTCAAGTTAGGGAGATTTCAAGTTTCAAGGATTTCAAGTTAGGAAGATTTCGAGTTAGGGAGATTTCAAGTTACAAGGATTTCAAGTTAGGGAGATTTCAAGATAGGGAGATTTCAAGTTAGAGGGATTTCAAGTTAGCTAGATTCCGAGCTAGGGAGATTTCAAGTTGGATCGATCTCAAGTTGAGGGGATTTCAAGTTAGGGAGCTTTCAAGTTGGATCGATCTCACGTTGAGGGGATTTCAAGTTAGAGAGATTTCAAGTTGGATCGATCTCAAGTTGAGGGGATTTCAAGTTAGGGAGATTTCAAGTTACAAGGATTTCAAGTTAGGAAGATTTCGAGTTAGGGAGATTTCAAGTTGGGGAGATTTCGAGCTAGAGAGATTTCAAGTTAGGGAGATTTCAAGTTACAGGGATTTCAAGTTAGGGAGTTTTCAAGTTACAGGGATTTCAAGTTAGGGAGATTTCAAGTTACAGGGATTTCAAGTTAGGGAGATTTCAAGTTAGGGAGATTTCGAGTTCGGAAGATTTCAAGTTAGGGAGATTTCGAGTTAGGGAGATTTTGAGTTAGGGGAATTTCAAGTTAGGGAGATTTCAAGTTACAGGGATTTCAAGTTAGGGAGATTTCAAGTTAGGGAGATTTTAAGTTAGGAAGATTTCGAGTTAGGAAGATTTCGAGTTAGGAAGAGTTCAAGTTAGGGAGATTTGGAACTAATGAGATCAGGTTAGGAAAATTTCAAGTTAGAGAGATTTCAAGTTGGATCGATCTCAAATTGAGGGGATTTCAAGTTAGGGAGCTTTCAAGGTAGGGAGATTTCAAGTTACAGGGATTTCAAGTTAGGGAGATTTCAAGTTGCATTGATTTCAAGTTAAGGAGATTTCAAGTTAGGGAGATTTCAAGTTTGGGAGATTTCAATTTAGAGGGATTTCAAGTTAGGGAGATTCCGAGTTATTGAGATTTCAAGCTAGGGATATTTCAAGTTACAAGGATTTCAAGTTAGGAAGATTTCGAGTTAAAGGGATTTCAAGTTAGGGAGATTTCAAGTTTAAGAGATTTCAAGTTAGAGGGATTCCAAGTTAGGGAGATTCCGAGTTAGGGAGATTTCAAGTGAGGGAGATTTCGAGTTAGGGAAATTTCAAGTTTGGAAGATTTCAAGTTACAGGGATTTCAAGTTCAGGGATTTCAAGTTAGGGAGATTTCAAGTTAGGGAGATTTCAATTTAGGGAGATTTCAAGTTACAAGGATTTCAAGTTAGGAAGATTTCGAGTTAAAGGGATTTCAAGTTAGGGAGATTTCAAGTTTAAGAGATTTCAAGTTAGAGGGATTCCAAGTTAGGGAGATTCCGAGTTAGGGAGATTTCAAGTGAGGGAGATTTCGAGTTAGGGAAATTTCAAGTTAGGAAGATTTCAAGTTACAGGGATTTCAAGTTAGGGAGATTTCAAATAAGGGAGATTTCAACTTAGGGGAATTTCAAGTTAGGGAGATTTCAAGTTACATTGATTTCAATTTAGGGAGATTTCAAGTTTAGGGAGATTTCAGGTTTAAGAGATTTCAAGTTAGAGGGATTCCAAGTTAGGGAGATTCCGAGTTAGGGAGATTTCAAGTTAGGGAGATTTCGAGTTAGAGGGATTTCAAGTTGGATCGATCTCAAGTTGAGGGGATTTCAAGTTAGGGAGCTTTCAAGTTGGATCGATCTCAAGTTGAGGGGAATTCAAGTTAGGGAGCTTTCAAGTTGGATCGATCTCAAGTTGAGGGGATTTCAAGTTAGGAAGGTTTCAAGTTAGGGAGATTTCAAGTTGGGGAGATTTCGAGCTAGAGAGATTTCAAGTTAGGGAGATTTCAAGTTACAGGGATTTCAAGTTAGGGAGATTTCAAGTTACAGGGATTTCAAGTTAGGGAGATTTCGAGTTCGGAAGATTTCAAGTTAGGGAGATTTCGAGTTAGGGAGATTTCGAGTTAGGGGAATTTCAAGTTAGGGAGATTTCAAGTTACATTGATTTCAAGTTAGGGAGATTTCAAGTTTAGGGAGATTTCAGGTTTAAGAGATTTCAAGTTAGAGGGATTCCAAGTTAGGGAGATTCCGAGTTAGGGAGATTTCAAATTAGGGAGATTTCGAGTTAGGGAAATTTCAAGTTAGGAAGATTTCAAGTTACAAGGATTTCAAGTTAGGGAAATTTCAAGTTAGGGAGATTTCAATTTAGGGAGATTTCAAGTTAGTGGGATTTCGAGTTAGGAAGATTTCAAGTTAGGGAGATTTCGAGTTAGTGAGATCAGGTTAGGAAAATTTCAAGTTAGAGAGATTTCAAGTTGGATCGATTCCATGTTGAGGGGATTTCAAGTTAAGGAGCTTTCAAGTTAGGGATATTTCAAGGTAGCTAGATTCCGAGCTAGGGAGATTTCAAGTTAGGGAGATTTCAAGTTACAAGGATTTCAAGTTAGGAAGATTTCGAGTTAGGGAGATTTCAAGTTACAATTATTTCAAGTTAGGAAGATTTCGAGTTAGGGAAATTTCAAGTTAGGGAAATTTCGAGTTAGGGGAATTTCAAGTTAGGGAGATTTCAAGTTACAGGGATTTCAAGTTAGGGAGATTTCAAGTTAGGGAGATTTCAAGTTAGAGGGATTTCAAGTTAGCTAGATTCCGAGCTAGGGAGATTTCAAGTTAGGGAGATTTCAAGTTTCAAGGATTTCAAGTTAGGAAGATTTCGAGTTAGGGAGATTTCAAGTTACAAGGATTTCAAGTTAGGGAGATTTCAAGATAGGGAGATCTCAAGTTAGAGGGATTTCAGGTTAGCTAGATTCCGAGCTAGGGAGATTTCAAGTTGGGGAGATTTCGAGCTAGAGAGATTTCAAGTTAGGGAGATTTCAAGTTAGAGGGATTTCAAGTTAGCTAGATTCCGAGCTAGGGAGATTTCAAGTTTGGGAGATTTCAAGTTTCAAGGATTTCAAGTTAGGAAGATTTCGAGTTAGAGGGATTTCAAGTTAGCTAGATTCCGAGCTAGGGAGATTTCAAGTTAGGGAGATTTCAAGTTTCAAGGATTTCAAGTTAGGAAGATTTCGAGTTAGGGAGATTTCAAGTTACAAGGATTTCAAGTTAGGGAGATTTCAAGATAGGGAGATTTCAAGTTAGAGGGATTTCAAGTTAGCTAGATTCCGAGCTAGGGAGATTTCAAGTTACAGGGATTTCAAGTTAGGGAGATTTCAAGTTAGGGAGATTTCAAGTTAGAGGGATTTCAAGTTAGCTAGATTCCGAGCTAGGGAGATTTCAAGTTAGGGAGATTTCAAGTTTCAAGGATTTCAAGTTAGGAAGATTTCGAGTTAGGGAGATTTCAAGTTACAAGGATTTCAAGTTAGGGAGATTTCAAGATAGGGAGATTTCAAGTTAGAGGGATTTCAAGTTAGCTAGATTCCGAGCTAGGGAGATTTCAAGTTGGATCGATCTCAAGTTGAGGGGATTTCAAGTTAGGGAGCTTTCAAGTTGGATCGATCTCACGTTGAGGGGATTTCAAGTTAGAGAGATTTCAAGTTGGATCGATCTCAAGTTGAGGGGATTTCAAGTTAGGGAGATTTCAAGTTACAAGGATTTCAAGTTAGGAAGATTTCGAGTTAGGGAGATTTCAAGTTGGGGAGATTTCGAGCTAGAGAGATTTCAAGTTAGGGAGATTTCAAGTTACAGGGATTTCAAGTTAGGGAGTTTTCAAGTTACAGGGATTTCAAGTTAGGGAGATTTCAAGTTACAGGGATTTCAAGTTAGGGAGATTTCAAGTTAGGGAGATTTCGAGTTCGGAAGATTTCAAGTTAGGGAGATTTCGAGTTAGGGAGATTTTGAGTTAGGGGAATTTCAAGTTAGGGAGATTTCAAGTTACAGGGATTTCAAGTTAGGGAGATTTCAAGTTAGGGAGATTTTAAGTTAGGAAGATTTCGAGTTAGGAAGATTTCGAGTTAGGAAGAGTTCAAGTTAGGGAGATTTGGAACTAATGAGATCAGGTTAGGAAAATTTCAAGTTAGAGAGATTTCAAGTTGGATCGATCTCAAATTGAGGGGATTTCAAGTTAGGGAGCTTTCAAGGTAGGGAGATTTCAAGTTACAGGGATTTCAAGTTAGGGAGATTTCAAGTTGCATTGATTTCAAGTTAAGGAGATTTCAAGTTAGGGAGATTTCAAGTTTGGGAGATTTCAATTTAGAGGGATTTCAAGTTAGGGAGATTCCGAGTTATTGAGATTTCAAGCTAGGGATATTTCAAGTTACAAGGATTTCAAGTTAGGAAGATTTCGAGTTAAAGGGATTTCAAGTTAGGGAGATTTCAAGTTTAAGAGATTTCAAGTTAGAGGGATTCCAAGTTAGGGAGATTCCGAGTTAGGGAGATTTCAAGTGAGGGAGATTTCGAGTTAGGGAAATTTCAAGTTTGGAAGATTTCAAGTTACAGGGATTTCAAGTTAGGGAGATTTCAAGTTAGGGAGATTTCAATTTAGGGAGATTTCAAGTTACAAGGATTTCAAGTTAGGAAGATTTCGAGTTAAAGGGATTTCAAGTTAGGGAGATTTCAAGTTTAAGAGATTTCAAGTTAGAGGGATTCCAAGTTAGGGAGATTCCGAGTTAGGGAGATTTCAAGTGAGGGAGATTTCGAGTTAGGGAAATTTCAAGTTAGGAAGATTTCAAGTTACAGGGATTTCAAGTTAGGGAGATTTCAAGTTAGGGAGATTTCACTTTAGGGAGATTTCAAGTTAGTGGGATTTCGAGTTAGGAAGATTTCAAGTTAGGGAGATTTCGAGTTAGTGAGATCAGGTTAGGAAAATTTCGAGTTAGAGAGATTTCAAGTTGGATCGATTTCAAGTTGAGGGGATTTCAAGTTAAGGAGCTTTCAAGTTAGGGATATTTCGAGTTCGGAAGATTTCAAGTTAGGGAGATTTCGAGTTAGGGAGATTTCGAGTTAGGGGAATTTGAAGTTAGGGAGATTTCAAGTTACAAAAATTTCAAGTTAGGGAGATTTCAAGTTAGGAAGATTTCAAGTTAGAGGGATTTCAAATTAGGGAGATTCCGAGCTAGGGAGATTTCAAGTTAGGGAGATTTCAAGTTACAAGGATTTCAAATTAGGGAGATTTCAAGATAGGGAGATTTCAAGTTAGAAGGATTTCAAGTTAGCTAGATTCCGAGCTAGGGAGATTTCAAGTTGGGGAGATTTCGAGCTAGAGAGATTTCAAGTTAAGGAGATTTCAAGTTAGAGGGATTTCAAGTTAGCTAGATTCCGAGCTAGGGAGATTTCAAGTTAGGGAGATTTCAAGTTTCAAGGATTTCAATTTAGGAAGATTTCGAGTTAGAGGGATTTCAAGTTAGCTAGATTCCGAGCTAGGGAGATTTCAAGTTAGGGAGATTTCAAGTTTCAAGGATTTCAAGTTAGGAAGATTTCGAGTTAGAGGGATTTCAAGTTAGCTAGATTCCGAGCTAGGGAGATTTCAAGTTAGGGAGATTTCAAGTTTCAAGGATTTCAAGTTAGGAAGATTTCGATTTAGGGAGATTTCAAGTTACAAGAATTTCAAGTTAGGGAGATTTCAAGATAGGGAGATTTCAAGTTAGAGGGATTTCAAGTTAGCTAGATTCCGAGCTAGGGAGATTTCAAGTTAGGGAGATTTCAAGTTTCAAGGATTTCAAGTTAGGAAGATTTCGAGTTAGGGAGATTTCAAGTTAAAAGAATTTCAAGTTAGGGAGATTTCAAGATAGGGAGATTTCAAGTTAGAGGGATTTCAAGTTAGCTAGATTCCGAGCTAGGGAGATTTCAAGTTACAGGGATTTCAAGTTAGGGAGATTTCAAGTTAGGGAGATTTCAAGTTAGAGGGATTTCAAGTTAGCTAGATTCCGAGCTAGGGAGATTTCAAGTTACAGGGATTTCAAGTTTGGGAGATTTCAAGTTACAGGGATTTCAAGTTAGGGAGATTTCAAGTTAGGGAGATTTCGAGTTCGGAAGATTTCAAGTTAGGGAGATTTCGAGTTAGGGAGATTTTGAGTTAGGGGAATTTCAAGTTAGGGAGATTTCAAGTTACAGGGATTTCAAGTTAGGGAGATTTCAAGTTAGGGAGATTTCAAGTTAGGAAGATTTCGAGTTGGGAAGATTTCAAGTTAGGAAGAGTTCAAGTTAGGGAGATTTCGAACTAATGAGATCAGGTTAGGAAAATTTCAAGTTAGAGAGATTTCAAGTTGGATCGATCTCAAGTTGAGGGGATTTCAAGTTAGGGAGCTTTCAAGGTAGGGAGATTTCAAGTTACAGGGATTTCAAGTTAGGGAGATTTCAAGTTACATTGATTTCAAGTTAGGGAGATTTCAAGTTAGGGAGATTTCAAGTTAGGGAGATTTCAAGTTTGGGAGATTTCAATTTAGAGGGATTTCAAGTTAGGGAGATTCCGAGTTATTGAGATTTCAAGCTAGGGAGATTTCAAGTTACAAGGATTTCAAGTTAGGAAAATTTCGAGTTAAAGGGATTTCAAGTTAGGGAGATTTCAAGTTTAAGAGATTTCAAGTTAGAGGGATTCCAAGTTAGGGAGATTCCGAGTTAGGGAGATTTCAAGTGAGGGAGATTTCTAGTTAGGGAAATTTCAAGTTTGGAAGATTTCAAGTTACAGGGATTTCAAGTTAGGGAGATTTCAAGTTAGGGAGATTTCAATTTAGAGAGATTTCAAGTTACAAGGATTTCAAGTTAGGAAGATTTCGAGGTAAAGGGATTTCAAGTTAGGGAGATTTCAAGTTTAAGAGATTTCAAGTTAGAGGGATTCCAAGTTAGGGAGATTCCGAGTTAGGGAGATTTCAAGTGAGGGAGATTTCGAGTTAAGGAAATTTCAAGTTAGGAAGATTTCAAGTTACAGGGATTTCAAGTTAGGGAGATTTCAAGTTAGGGAGATTTCACTTTAGGGAGATTTCAAGTTAGGGGGATTTCGAGTTAGGAAGATTTCAAGTTAGGGAGATTTCGAGTTAGTGAGATCAGGTTAGGAAAATTTCAAGTTAGAGAGATTTCAAGTTGGATCGATTTCAATTTGAGGGGATTTCAAGTTAAGGAGCTTTCAAGTTAGGGATATTTCGAGTTCGGAAGATTTCAAGTTAGGGAGATTTCGAGTTAGGGAGATTTCGAGTTAGGGGAATTTGAAGTTAGGGAGATTTCAAGTTACAAAAATTTCAAGTTAGGGAGATTTCAAGTTAGGGAGATTTCAAGTTAGAGGGATTTCAATTTAGGGAGATTCCGAGCTAGGGAGATTTCAAGTTAGGGAGATTTCAAGTTACAAGGATTTCAAGTTAGGAAGATTTCGAGTTAGGGAGATTTCAAGTTACAAGGATTTCAAGTTAGGAAGATTTCGAGTTAGGGAAATTTCAAGTTAGGGAGATTTCAAGTCACAGGTAGATCAAGTTAGGGAGATTTCGAGTTAGTGAGATCAGGTTAGGAAAATTTCAAGTTAGAGAGATTTCAAGTTGGATCGATTTCAAGTTGAGGGGATTTCAAGTTAGGTAGCTTTCAAGTTAGGGATATTTCGAGTTCGGAAGATTTCAAGTTAGGGAGATTTCGAGTTAGGGAGATTTCGAGTTAGGGGAATTTCAAGTTAGGGAGATTTCAAGTTACAGGGATTTCAAGCTAGGGAGATTTCAAGTTACAGGGATTTCAAGTTAGGGAGATTTCAAGTTAGGGAGGTTTCAAGTTAGAGGGGTTTCAAGTTAGGGAGATTCCGAGCTAGGGAGATTTCAAGTTAGGGAGATTTCAAGTTACAAGGATTTCAAGTTAGGAAGATTTCGAGTTAGAGAGATTTCAAGTTACAAGGATTTCAAGTTAGGAAGATTTCGAGTAAGGGAAATTTCAAGTTAGGGAGATTTCAAGTTACAGGGATTTCAAGTTAGGAAGATTTCGAGTTAGGGAGATATCAAGTTAGGGAGATTTCGAGTTAAAGGGATTTCAAGTTAGGGAGATTCCGAGTTAGGGAGATGTCAAGTTAGGGAAATTTCAAGTTACAGGGATTTTAAGTTAGGGAGATTTCGAGTTAGGAAGATTTCAAGTTGGGGAGATTTCAAGTTAGGAAGATTTCAAGCAAGAAAAATTTTAAGTTAGGGAGATTTCAAGTTAGGGAGCTTCCAAGTTAGGGAGATTTCAAGTTAGGGAGCTTTTAAGTTACAGGGATTTCAAGTTAGGAAGCTTTCAAGTTAGGGAGATTTCGAGTTAGTGAGATCAGGTTAGGAAAATTTCAAGTTAGAGAGATTTCAAGTTGGATCGATTTCAAGTTGAGGGGATTTCAAGTTAGGTAGCTTTCAAGTTAGGGATATTTCGAGTTCGGAAGATTTCAAGTTAGGGAGATTTCGAGTTAGGGAGATTTCGAGTTAGGGGAATTTCAAGTTAGGGAGATTTCAAGTTACAGGGATTTCAAGCTAGGGAGATTTCAAGTTACAGGGATTTCAAGTTAGGGAGATTTCAAGTTAGGGAGGTTTCAAGTTAGAGGGGTTTCAAGTTAGGGAGATTCCGAGCTAGGGAGATTTCAAGTTAGGGAGATTTCAAGTTACAAGGATTTCAAGTTAGGAAGATTTCGAGTTAGAGAGATTTCAAGTTACAAGGATTTCAAGTTAGGAAGATTTCGAGTAAGGGAAATTTCAAGTTAGGGAGATTTCAAGTTAGAGGGATTTCAAGTTAGGGAGATTTCGAGTTAGGGAAATTTCAAGTTAGGGAGATTTCGAGTTAGTGAGATCAGGTTAGGAACATTTCAAGTTAGAGAGATTTCAAGTTGGATCGATCTCAAGTTGAGGGGATTTCAAGTTAGAGAGATTTCAAGTTGGATCGATCTCAAGTTGAGGGGATTTCAAGTTAGGGAGATTTCAAGTTAGGGAGATTTCAAGTTACAAGGATTTCAAGTTAGGAAGATTTCGAGTTAGGGAGATTTCATGTTACAAGGATTTCAAGTTAGGAAGATTTCGAGTTAGGGAAATTTCAAGTTAGGGAGATTTCTAGTTACAGGGATTTCAAGTTAGGGATATTTCAAGTTAGGGAGATGTCGAGTTCGGAAGATTTCAAGTTAGGGAGATTTCGAGTTATCGAGATTTCAAGTTAGGGGAATTTCAAGTTAGGGAGATTTCAAGTTACAGGGAATTCAAGTTAGGGAGATTTCAAGTTAGGGAGATTTCAAGTTAGGAAGATTTCGAGTTAGGAAGATTTCGAGTTAGGAAGATTTCAAGTTAGGGAGATTTCGAACTAATAAGATCAGGTTAGGAAAATTTCAAGTTAGAGAGATTTCAAGTTGGATCGATCTCAAGTTGAGGGGATTTCAAGTTAGGGAGCTTTCAAGTTACGAATATTTCGAGTTAGGGAGATTTCAAGTTAGGGAGATTTCAAGTTAGAGAGATTTCAAGTTAGGGAAATTTCAAGTCATGGAGATTTCAATTTACAGGGATTTCAAGTTAGGGAGATTTCAAGTTAGGGAGACTTTAAGTTAGAGGGATTTCAATTTAGGGAGATTTCAAGTAAAGGAGATTTCGAACTAATAAGATCAAGTTAGGAAAATTTCAAGTTAGAGAAATTTCAAGTTGGATCGATCTCAAGTTGAGGGGATTTCAAGTTAGGGAGCTTTCAAGTTGGATCGATCTCACGTTGAGGGGATTTCAAGTTAGAGAGATTTCAAGTTGGATCGATCTCAAGTTGAGGGGATTTCAAGTTAGGGAGATTTCAAGTTACAAGGATTTCAAGTTAGGAAGATTTCGAGTTAGGGAGATTTCAAGTTGGGGAGATTTCGAGCTAGAGAGATTTCAAGTTAGGGAGATTTCAAGTTACAGGGATTTCAAGTTAGGGAGATTTCAAGTTACAGGGATTTCAAGTTAGGGAGATTTCAAGTTACAGGGATTTCAAGTTAGGGAGATTTCAAGTTAGGGAGATTTCGAGTTCGGAAGATTTCAAGTTAGGGAGATTTCGAGTTAGGGAGATTTTGACTTAGGGGAATTTCAAGTTAGGGAGATTTCAAGTTAGGGAGATTTCAAGTTACGAAGATTTCGAGTTAGGAAGATTTCGAGTTAGGAAGAGTTCAAGTTAGGGAGATTTCGAACTAATGAGATCAGGTTAGGAAAATTTCAAGTTAGAGAGATTTCAAGTTGGATCGATCTCAAGTTGAGGGGATTTCAAGTTAGGGAGCTTTCAAGGTAGGGAGATTTCAAGTTACAGGGATTTCAAGTTAGGGAGATTTCAAGTTACATTGATTTCAAGTTAGGGAGATTTCAAGTTAGGGAGATTTCAAGTTTGGGAGATTTCAATTTAGAGGGATTTCAAGTTAGGGAGATTCCGAGTTATTGAGATTTCAAGCTAGGGAGATTTCAAGTTACAAGGATTTCAAGTTAGGAAGATTTCGAGTTAAAGGGATTTCAAGTTAGGGAGATTTCAAGTTTAAGAGATTTCAAGTTAGAGGGATTCCAAGTTAGGGAGATTCCGAGTTAGGGAGATTTCAAGTGAGGGAGATTTCGAGTTAGGGAAATTTTAAGTTAGGAAGATTTCAAGTTACAGGGATTTCAAGTTAGGGAGATTTCAAGTTAGGGAGATTTCAATTTAGGGAGATTTCAAGTTACAAGGATTTCAAGTTAGGAAGATTTCGAGTTAAAGGGATTTCAAGTTAGGGAGATTTCAAGTTAGGAAGATTTCGAGTTAGGAAGATTTCGAGTTAGGATGATTTCAAGTTAGGGAGATTTCGAACTAATAAGATCAGGTTAGGAAAATTTCAAGTTAGAGAGATTTCAAGTTGGATCGATCTCAAGTTGAGGGGATTTCAAGTTAGGGAGCTTTCAAGTTACGAATATTTCGAGTTAGGGAGATTTCAAGTTAGGGAGATTTCAAGTTAGGGAGATTTCAAGTTAGGGAGATTTCAAGTTAGGGAAATTTCAAGCTATGGAGATTTCAATTTACAGGGATTTCAAGTTAGGGAGATTTCAAGTTAGGGAGACTTTAAGTTAGAGGGATTTCAAGTTAGGGAGATTTCAAGTAAAGGAGATTTCGAACTAATAAGATCAAGTTAGGAAAATTTCAAGTTAGAGAAATTTCAAGTTGGATCGATCTCAAGTTGAGGAGATTTCAAGTTAGGGAGCTTTCAAGTTGGATCGATCTCACGTTGAGGGGATTTCAAGTTAGAGAGATTTCAAGTTGGATCGATCTCAAGTTGAGGGGATTTCAAGTTAGGGAGATTTCAAGTTACAAGGATTTCAAGTTAGGAAGATTTCGAGTTAGGGAGATTTCAAGTTTGGGAGATTTCGAGCTAGAGAGATTTCAAGTTAGGGAGATTTCAAGTTACAGTGATTTCAAGTTAGGGAGATTTCAAGTTACAGGGATTTCAAGTTAGGGAGATTTCAAGTTACAGGGATTTCAAGTTAGGGAGATTTCAAGTTAGGGAGATTTCGAGTTCGGAAGATTTCAAGTTAGGGAGATTTCGAGTTAGGGAGATTTTGAGTTAGGGGAATTTCAAGTTAGGGAGATTTCAAGTTACAGGGATTTCAAGTTAGGGAGATTTCAAGTTAGGGAGATTTCAAATTAGGAAGATTTCGAGTTAGGAAGATTTCGAGTTAGGAAGAGTTCAAGTTAGGGAGATTTCGAGTTAGTGAGATCAGGTTAGGAAAATTTCAAGTTAGAGAGATTTCAAGTTGGATCGATCTCAAGTTGAGGGGATTTCAAGTTAGGGAGCTTTCAAGTTGGATCTATCTCAAGTTGAGGGGATTTCAAGTTAGAGAGATTTCAAGTTGGATCGATCTCAAGTTGAGGGGATTTCAAGTTAGGGAGATTTCAAGTTAGGGAGATTTCAAGTTACAAGGATTTCAAGTTAGGAGATTTCGAGTTAGGGAGATTTCAAGTTAGGGAGCTTTTAAGTTACATGGATTTCAAGTTAGGGAGATTTCAAGTTAAAGGGATTTCAAGTTAGGGAGATTTCAAATAAGGGAGATTTCAAGTTAGGGGAATTTCAAGTTAGGGAGATTTCAAGTTACATTGATTTCAATTTAGGGAGATTTCAAGTTTAGGGAGATTTCAGGTTTAAGAGATTTCAAGTTAGAGGGATTCCAAGTTAGGGAGATTCCGAGTTAGGGAGATTTCAAGTTAGGGAGATTTCGAGTTAGGGAGATTTCAAGTTACATTGATTTCAATTTAGGGAGATTTCAAGTTTAGGGAGATTTCAGGTTTAAGAGATTTCAAGTTAGAGGGATTCCAAGTTAGGGAGTTTCCGAGTTAGGAAGCTTTCAAGTTAGGGAGATTTCGAGTTAGGAAGATTTCAAGTTAGGGAGATTTCAAGTTGGGGAAATTTCGAGCTAGAGAGATTTCAAGTTAGGGAGATTTCAAGTTACATGGATTTCAAGTTAGGGAGATTTCAAGTTAAAGGGATTTCAAGTTAGGGAGATTTCAAATAAGGGAGATTTCAAGTTAGGGGAATTTCAAGTTAGGGAGATTTCAAGTTACATTGATTTCAATTTAGGGAGATTTCAAGTTTAGGGAGATTTCAGGTTTAAGAGATTTCAAGTTAGAGGGATTCCAAGTTAGGGAGATTCCGAGTTAGGGAGATTTCAAGTTAGGGAGATTTCGAGTTAGAGGGATTTCAAGTTGGATCGATCTCAAGTTGAGGGGATTTCAAGTTAGGGAGCTTTCAAGTTGGATCGATCTCAAGTTGAGGGGAATTCAAGTTAGGGAGCTTTCAAGTTGGATCGATCTCAAGTTGAGGGGATTTCAAGTTAGGAAGGTTTCAAGTTAGGGAGATTTCAAGTTGGGGAGATTTCGAGCTAGAGAGATTTCAAGTTAGGGAGATTTCAAGTTACAGGGATTTCAAGTTAGGGAGATTTCAAGTTACAGGGATTTCAAGTTAGGGAGATTTCGAGTTCGGAAGATTTCAAGTTAGGGAGATTTCGAGTTAGGGAGATTTCGAGTTAGGGGAATTTCAAGTTAGGGAGATTTCAAGTTACATTGATTTCAAGTTAGGGAGATTTCAAGTTTAGGGAGATTTCAGGTTTAAGAGATTTCAAGTTAGAGGGATTCCAAGTTAGGGAGATTCCGAGTTAGGGAGATTTCAAATTAGGGAGATTTCGAGTTAGGGAAATTTCAAGTTAGGAAGATTTCAAGTTACAAGGATTTCAAGTTAGGGAAATTTCAAGTTAGGGAGATTTCAATTTAGGGAGATTTCGAGTTAGGAAGATTTCAAGTTAGGGAGATTTCGAGTTAGTGAGATCAGGTTAGGAAAATTTCAAGTTAGAGAGATTTCAAGTTGGATCGATTCCAAGTTGAGGGGATTTCAAGTTAAGGAGCTTTCAAGTTAGGGATATTTCAAGGTAGCTAGATTCCGAGCTAGGGAGATTTCAAGTTAGGGAGATTTCAAGTTACAAGGATTTCAAGTTAGGAAGATTTCGAGTTAGGGAGATTTCAAGTTACAATTATTTCAAGTTAGGAAGATTTCGAGTTAGGGAAATTTCAAGTTAGGGAAATTTCGAGTTAGGGGAATTTCAAGTTAGGGAGATTTCAAGTTACAGGGATTTCAAGTTAGGGAGATTTCAAGTTAGGGAGATTTCAAGTTAGAGGGATTTCAAGTTAGCTAGATTCCGAGCTAGGGAGATTTCAAGTTAGGGAGATTTCAAGTTTCAAGGATTTCAAGTTAGGAAGATTTCGAGTTAGGGAGATTTCAAGTTACAAGGATTTCAAGTTAGGGAGATTTCAAGATAGGGAGATCTCAAGTTAGAGGGATTTCAGGTTAGCTAGATTCCGAGCTAGGGAGATTTCAAGTTGGGGAGATTTCGAGCTAGAGAGATTTCAAGTTAGGGAGATTTCAAGTTAGAGGGATTTCAAGTTAGCTAGATTCCGAGCTAGGGAGATTTCAAGTTTGGGAGATTTCAAGTTTCAAGGATTTCAAGTTAGGAAGATTTCGAGTTAGAGGGATTTCAAGTTAGCTAGATTCCGAGCTAGGGAGATTTCAAGTTAGGGAGATTTCAAGTTAGGGAGATTTCAAGTTTCAAGGATTTCAAGTTAGGAAGATTTCGAGTTAGGGAGATTTCAAGTTACAAGGATTTCAAGTTAGGGAGATTTCAAGATAGGGAGATTTCAAGTTAGAGGGATTTCAAGTTAGCTAGATTCCGAGCTAGGGAGATTTCAAGTTACAGGGATTTCAAGTTAGGGAGATTTCAAGTTAGGGAGATTTCAAGTTAGAGGGATTTCAAGTTAGCTAGATTCCGAGCTAGGGAGATTTCAAGTTAGGGAGATTTCAAGTTTCAAGGATTTCAAGTTAGGAAGATTTCGAGTTAGGGAGATTTCAAGTTACAAGGATTTCAAGTTAGGGAGATTTCAAGATAGGGAGATTTCAAGTTAGAGGGATTTCAAGTTAGCTAGATTCCGAGCTAGGGAGATTTCAAGTTGGATCGATCTCAAGTTGAGGGGATTTCAAGTTAGGGAGCTTTCAAGTTGGATCGATCTCACGTTGAGGGGATTTCAAGTTAGAGAGATTTCAAGTTGGATCGATCTCAAGTTGAGGGGATTTCAAGTTAGGGAGATTTCAAGTTACAAGGATTTCAAGTTAGGAAGATTTCGAGTTAGGGAGATTTCAAGTTGGGGAGATTTCGAGCTAGAGAGATTTCAAGTTAGGGAGATTTCAAGTTACAGGGATTTCAAGTTAGGGAGTTTTCAAGTTACAGGGATTTCAAGTTAGGGAGATTTCAAGTTACAGGGATTTCAAGTTAGGGAGATTTCAAGTTAGGGAGATTTCGAGTTCGGAAGATTTCAAGTTAGGGAGATTTCGAGTTAGGGAGATTTTGAGTTAGGGGAATTTCAAGTTAGGGAGATTTCAAGTTACAGGGATTTCAAGTTAGGGAGATTTCAAGTTAGGGAGATTTTAAGTTAGGAAGATTTCGAGTTAGGAAGATTTCGAGTTAGGAAGAGTTCAAGTTAGGGAGATTTGGATCTAATGAGATCAGGTTAGGAAAATTTCAAGTTAGAGAGATTTCAAGTTGGATCGATCTCAAATTGAGGGGATTTCAAGTTAGGGAGCTTTCAAGGTAGGGAGATTTCAAGTTACAGGGATTTCAAGTTAGGGAGATTTCAAGTTACATTGATTTCAAGTTAGGGAGATTTCAAGTTAGGGAGATTTCAAGTTTGGGAGATTTCAATTTAGAGGGATTTCAAGTTAGGGAGATTCCGAGTTATTGAGATTTCAAGCTAGGGATATTTCAAGTTACAAGGATTTCAAGTTAGGAAGATTTCGAGTTAAAGGGATTTCAAGTTAGGGAGATTTCAAGTTTAAGAGATTTCAAGTTAGAGGGATTCCAAGTTAGGGAGATTCCGAGTTAGGGAGATTTCAAGTGAGGGAGATTTCGAGTTAGGGAAATTTCAAGTTTGGAAGATTTCAAGTTACAGGGATTTCAAGTTAGGGAGATTTCAAGTTAGGGAGATTTCACTTTAGGGAGATTTCAAGTTAGTGGGATTTCGAGTTAGGAAGATTTCAAGTTAGGGAGATTTCGAGTTAGTGAGATCAGGTTAGGAAAATTTCGAGTTAGAGAGATTTCAAGTTGGATCGATTTCAAGTTGAGGGGATTTCAAGTTAAGGAGCTTTCAAGTTAGGGATATTTCGAGTTCGGAAGATTTCAAGTTAGGGAGATTTCGAGTTAGGGAGATTTCGAGTTAGGGGAATTTGAAGTTAGGGAGATTTCAAGTTACAAAAATTTCAAGTTAGGGAGATTTCAAGTTAGGAAGATTTCAAGTTAGAGGGATTTCAAGTTAGGGAGATTCCGAGCTAGGGAGATTTCAAGTTAGGGAGATTTCAAGTTACAAGGATTTCAAATTAGGGAGATTTCAAGATAGGGAGATTTCAAGTTAGAAGGATTTCAAGTTAGCTAGATTCCGAGCTAGGGAGATTTCAAGTTGGGGAGATTTCGAGCTAGAGAGATTTCAAGTTAAGGAGATTTCAAGTTAGAGGGATTTCAAGTTAGCTAGATTCCGAGCTAGGGAGATTTCAAGTTAGGGAGATTTCAAGTTTCAAGGATTTCAATTTAGGAAGATTTCGAGTTAGAGGGATTTCAAGTTAGCTAGATTCCGAGCTAGGGAGATTTCAAGTTAGGGAGATTTCAAGTTTCAAGGATTTCAAGTTAGGAAGATTTCGAGTTAGAGGGATTTCAAGTTAGCTAGATTCCGAGCTAGGGAGATTTCAAGTTAGGGAGATTTCAAGTTTCAAGGATTTCAAGTTAGGAAGATTTCGAGTTAGGGAGATTTCAAGTTACAAGAATTTCAAGTTAGGGAGATTTCAAGATAGGGAGATTTCAAGTTAGAGGGATTTCAAGTTAGCTAGATTCCGAGCTAGGGAGATTTCAAGTTACAGGGATTTCAAGTTAGGGAGATTTCAAGTTAGGGAGATTTCAAGTTAGAGGGATTTCAAGTTAGCTAGATTCCGAGCTAGGGAGATTTCAAGTTACAGGGATTTCAAGTTAGGGAGATTTCAAGTTACAGGGATTTCAAGTTAGGGAGATTTCAAGTTAGGGAGATTTCGAGTTCGGAAGATTTCAAGTTAGGGAGATTTCGAGTTAGGGAGATTTTGAGTTAGGGGAATTTCAAGTTAGGGAGATTTCAAGTTACAGGGATTTCAAGTTAGGGAGATTTCAAGTTAGGGAGATTTCAAGTTAGGAAGATTTCGAGTTAGGAAGATTTCGAGTTAGGAAGAGTTCAAGTTAGGGAGATTTCGAACTAATGAGATCAGGTTAGGAAAATTTCAAGTTAGAGAGATTTCAAGTTGGATCGATCTCAAGTTGAGGGGATTTCAAGTTAGGGAGCTTTCAAGGAAGGGAGATTTCAAGTTACAGGGATTTCAAGTTAGGGAGATTTCAAGTTACATTGATTTCAAGTTAGGGAGATTTCAAGTTAGGGAGATTTCAAGTTTGGGAGATTTCAATTTAGAGGGATTTCAAGTTAGGGAGATTCCGAGTTATTGAGATTTCAAGCTAGGGAGATTTCAAGTTACAAGGATTTCAAGTTAGGAAAATTTCGAGTTAAAGGGATTTCAAGTTAGGGAGATTTCAAGTTTAAGAGATTTCAAGTTAGAGGGATTCCAAGTTAGGGAGATTCCGAGTTAGGGAGATTTCAAGTGAGGGAGATTTCTAGTTAGGGAAATTTCAAGTTTGGAAGATTTCAAGTTACAGGGATTTCAAGTTAGGGAGATTTCAAGTTAGGGAGATTTCAATTTAGAGAGATTTCAAGTTACAAGGATTTCAAGTTAGGAAGATTTCGAGGTAAAGGGATTTCAAGTTAGGGAGATTTCAAGTTTAAGAGATTTCAAGTTAGAGGGATTCCAAGTTAGGGAGATTCCGAGTTAGGGAGATTTCAAGTGAGGGAGATTTCGAGTTAAGGAAATTTCAAGTTAGGAAGATTTCAAGTTACAGGGATTTCAAGTTAGGGAGATTTCAAGTTAGGGAGATTTCACTTTAGGGAGATTTCAAGTTAGGGGGATTTCGAGTTAGGAAGATTTCAAGTTAGGGAGATTTCGAGTTAGTGAGATCAGGTTAGGAAAATTTCAAGTTAGAGAGATTTCAAGTTGGATCGATTTCAATTTGAGGGGATTTCAAGTTAAGGAGCTTTCAAGTTAGGGATATTTCGAGTTCGGAAGATTTCAAGTTAGGGAGATTTCGAGTTAGGGAGATTTCGAGTTAGGGGAATTTGAAGTTAGGGAGATTTCAAGTTACAAAAATTTCAAGTTAGGGAGATTTCAAGTTAGGGAGATTTCAAGTTAGAGGGATTTCAATTTAGGGAGATTCCGAGCTAGGGAGATTTCAAGTTAGGGAGATTTCAAGTTACAAGGATTTCAAGTTAGGAAGATTTCGAGTTAGGGAGATTTCAAGTTACAAGGATTTCAAGTTAGGAAGATTTCGAGTTAGGGAAATTTCAAGTTAGGGAGATTTCAAGTCACAGGTAGATCAAGTTAGGGAGATTTCGAGTTAGTGAGATCAGGTTAGGAAAATTTCAAGTTAGAGAGATTTCAAGTTGGATCGATTTCAAGTTGAGGGGATTTCAAGTTAGGTAGCTTTCAAGTTAGGGATATTTCGAGTTCGGAAGATTTCAAGTTAGGGAGATTTCGAGTTAGGGAGATTTCAAGTTAGGGGAATTTCAAGTTAGGGAGATTTCAAGTTACAGGGATTTCAAGCTAGGGAGATTTCAAGTTACAGGGATTTCAAGTTAGGGAGATTTCAAGTTAGGGAGGTTTCAAGTTAGAGGGGTTTCAAGTTAGGGAGATTCCGAGCTAGGGAGATTTCAAGTTAGGGAGATTTCAAGTTACAAGGATTTCAAGTTAGGAAGATTTCGAGTTAGAGAGATTTCAAGTTACAAGGATTTCAAGTTAGGAAGATTTCGAGTAAGGGAAATTTCAAGTTAGGGAGATTTCAAGTTACAGGGATTTCAAGTTAGGAAGATTTCGAGTTAGGGAGATATCAAGTTAGGGAGATTTCGAGTTAAAGGGATTTCAAGTTAGGGAGATTCCGAGTTAGGGAGATGTCAAGTTAGGGAAATTTCAAGTTACAGGGATTTTAAGTTAGGGAGATTTCGAGTTAGGAAGATTTCAAGTTGGGGAGATTTCAAGTTAGGAAGATTTCAAGCTAGAAAAATTTTAAGTTAGGGAGATTTCAAGTTAGGGAGCTTCCAAGTTAGGGAGATTTCAAGTTAGGGAGCTTTTAAGTTACAGGGATTTCAAGTTAGGAAGCTTTCAAGTTAGGGAGATTTCGAGTTAGGATGATTTCAAGTTAGGGAGATTTCAAGTTGAGGAGATTTCGAGCTAGAGAGATTTCAAGTTAGGGAGATTTCAAGTTACAGGGATTTCAAGTTAGGGAGATTTCAAGTTACAGGGATTTTAAGTTAGGGAGATTTCAAGTTAGGGAGATTTCAAGTTAGAGGGATTTCAAGTTAGGGAGATTTCGAGTTAGGGAAATTTCAAGTTAGGGAGATTTCGAGTTAGTGAGATCAGGTTAGGAACATTTCAAGTTAGAGAGATTTCAAGTTGGATCGATCTCAAGTTGAGGGGATTTCAAGTTAGCTAGCTTTCAAGTTGGATCGATCTCAAGTTGAGGGGATTTCAAGTTAGAGAGATTTCAAGTTGGATCGATCTCAAGTTGAGGGGATTTCAAGTTAGGGAGATATCAAGTTAGGGAGATTTCAAGTTACAAGGATTTCAAGTTAGGAAGATTTCGAGTTAGGGAGATTTCATGTTACAAGGATTTCAAGTTAGGAAGATTTCGAGTTAGGGAAATTTCAAGTTAGGGAGATTTCTAGTTACAGGGATTTCAAGTTAGGGAGATTTCAAGTTAGGGAGATGTCGAGTTCGGAAGATTTCAAGTTAGGGAGATTTCGAGTTATCGAGATTTCAAGTTAGGGGAATTTCAAGTTAGGGAGATTTCAAGTTACAGGGAATTCAAGTTAGGGAGATTTCAAGTTAGGGAGATTTCAAGTTAGGAAGATTTCGAGTTAGGAAGATTTCGAGTTAGGAAGATTTCAAGTTAGGGAGATTTCGAACTAATAAGATCAGGTTAGGAAAATTTCAAGTTAGAGAGATTTCAAGTTGGATCGATCTCAAGTTGAGGGGATTTCAAGTTAGGGAGCTTTCAAGTTACGAATATTTCGAGTTAGGGAGATTTCAAGTTAGGGAGATTTCAAGTTAGAGAGATTTCAAGTTAGGGAAATTTCAAGTCATGGAGAATTCAATTTACAGGGATTTCAAGTTAGGGAGATTTCAAGTTAGGGAGACTTTAAGTTAGAGGGATTTCAATTTAGGGAGATTTCAAGTAAAGGAGATTTCGAACTAATAAGATCAAGTTAGGAAAATTTCAAGTTAGAGAAATTTCAAGTTGGATCGATCTCAAGTTGAGGGGATTTCAAGTTAGGGAGCTTTCAAGTTGGATCGATCTCACGTTGAGGGGATTTCAAGTTAGAGAGATTTCAAGTTGGATCGATCTCAAGTTGAGGGGATTTCAAGTTAGGGAGATTTCAAGTTACAAGGATTTCAAGTTAGGAAGATTTCGAGTTAGGGAGATTTCAAGTTGGGGAGATTTCGAGCTAGAGAGATTTCAAGTTAGGGAGATTTCAAGTTACAGGGATTTCAAGTTAGGGAGATTTCAAGTTACAGGGATTTCAAGTTAGGGAGATTTCAAGTTACAGGGATTTCAAGTTAGGGAGATTTCAAGTTAGGGAGATTTCGAGTTCGGAAGATTTCAAGTTAGGGAGATTTCGAGTTAGGGAGATTTTGACTTAGGGGAATTTCAAGTTAGGGAGATTTCAAGTTAGGGAGATTTCAAGTTACGAAGATTTCGAGTTAGGAAGATTTCGAGTTAGGAAGAGTTCAAGTTAGGGAGATTTCGAACTAATGAGATCAGGTTAGGAAAATTTCAAGTAAGAGATATCAAGTTGGATCGATCTCAAGTTGTGGGGATTTCAAGTTAGGGAGCTTTCAAGGTAGGGAGATTTCAAGTTACAGGGATTTCAAGTTAGGGAGATTTCAAGTTAGGGAGATTTCAAGTTAGGGAGATTTCAAGTTTGGGAGATTTCAATTTAGAGGGATTTCAAGTTAGGGAGATTCCGAGTTATTGAAATTTCAAGCTAGGGAGATTTCAAGTTACAAGGATTTCAAGTTAGGAAGATTTCGAGTTAAAGGGATTTCAAGTTAGGGAGATTTCAAGTTTAAGAGATTTCAAGTTAGAGGGATTCCAAGTTAGGGAGATTCCGAGTTAGGGAGATTTCAAGTTAGAGGGATTCCAAGTTAGGGAGATTCCGAGTTAGGGAGATTTCAAGTGAGGGAGATTTCGAGTTAGGGAAATTTTAAGTTAGGAAGATTTCAAGTTACAGGGATTTCAAGTTAGGGAGATTTCAAGTTAGGGAGATTTCAATTTAGGGAGATTTCAAGTTACAAGGATTTCAAGTTAGGAAGATTTCGAGTTAAAGGGATTTCAAGTTAGGGAGATTTCAAGTTAGGAAGATTTCGAGTTAGGAAGATTTCGAGTTAGGATGATTTCAAGTTAGGGAGATTTCGAACAAATAAGATCAGGTTAGGAAAATTTCAAGTTAGAGAGATTTCAAGTTGGATCGATCTCAAGTTGAGGGGATTTCAAGTTAGGGAGCTTTCAAGTTACGAATATTTCGAGTTAGGGAGATTTCAAGTTAGGGAGATTTCAAGTTAGGGAGATTTCAAGTTAGGGAAATTTCAAGTTAAGGAGATTTCAATTTACAGGGATTTCAAGTTAGGGAGATTTCAAGTTAGGGAGACTTTAAGTTAGAGGGATTTCAAGTTAGGGAGATTTCAAGTAAAGGAGATTTCGAACTAATAAGATCAAGTTAGGAAAATTTCAAGTTAGAGAAATTTCAAGTTGGATCGATCTCAAGTTGAGGGGATTTCAAGTTAGGGAGCTTTCAAGTTGGATCGATCTCACGTTGAGGGGATTTCAAGTTAGAGAGATTTCAAGTTGGATCGATCTCAAGTTGAGGGGATTTCAAGTTAGGGAGATTTCAAGTTACAAGGATTTCAAGTTAGGAAGATTTCGAGTTAGGGAGATTTCAAGTTTGGGAGATTTCGAGCTAGAGAGATTTCAAGTTAGGGAGATTTCAAGTTACAGGGATTTCAAGTTAGGGAGATTTCAAGTTACAGGGATTTCAAGTTAGGGAGATTTCAAGTTACAGGGATTTCAAGTTAGGGAGATTTCAAGTTAGGGAGATTTCGAGTTCGGAAGATTTCAAGTTAGGGAGATTTCGAGTTAGGGAGATTTTGAGTTAGGGGAATTTCAAGTTAGGGAGATTTCAAGTTACAGGGATTTCAAGTTAGGGAGATTTCAAGTTAGGGAGATTTCAAGTTAGGAAGATTTGGAGTTAGGAAGATTTCGAGTTAGGGAGAGTTCAAGTTAGGGAGATTTCGAACTAATGAGATCAGGTTAGGAAAATTTCAAGTTAGAGAGATTTCAAGTTGGATCGATCTCAAGTTGAGGGGATTTCAAGTTAGGGAGCTTTCAAGGTAGGGAGATTTCAAGTTACAGGGATTTCAAGTTAGGGAGATTTCAAGTTACATTGATTTCAAGTTAGGGAGATTTCAAGTTAGGGAGATTTCAAGTTTGGGAGATTTCAATTTAGAGGGATTTCAAGTTAGGGAGATTCCGAGTTATTGAGATTTCAAGCTAGGGAGATTTCAAGTTACAAGGATTTCAAGTTAGGAAGATTTCGAGTTAAAGGGATTTCAAGTTAGGGAGATTTCAAGTTTAAGAAATTTCAAGTTAGAGGGATTCCAAGTTAGGGAGATTCCGAGTTAGGGAGATTTCAAGTGAGGGAGATTTCGAGTTAGGGAAATTTTAAGTTAGGAAGATTTCAAGTTACAGGGATTTCAAGTTAGGGAGATTTCAAGTTAGGGAGATTTCAAGTTAGGAAGATTTCGAGTTAGGAAGATTTCGAGTTAGGAAGAGTTCAAGTTAGGGAGATTTCGAACTAATGAGATCAGGTTAGGAAAATTTCAAGTTAGAGAGATTTCAAGTTGGATCGATCTCAAGTTGAGGGGATTTCAAGTTAGGGAGATTTCAAGTTAGGGAGATTTCAAGTTACAAGGATTTCAATTTTGGAAGATTTCGAGTGAGGGAGATTTCAAGTTGGGGAGATTTCGAGCTAGAGAGATTTCAAGTTAGGGAGATTTCAAGTTACAGGGATTTCAAGTTAGGGAGATTTCAAGTTACAGGGATTTCAAGTTAGGGAGATTTCAAGTTACAGGGATTTCAAGTTAGGGAGATTTCAAGTTAGGGAGATTTCGAGTTCGGAAGATTTCAAGTTAGGGAGATTTCGAGTTAGGGAGATTTCGAGTTAGGGGAATTTCAAGTTAGGGAGATTTCAAGTTACAGGGATTTCAAGTTAGGGAGATTTCAAGTTAGGGAGATTTCAAGTTAGGAAGATTTCGAGTTAGGAAGATTTCGAGTTAGGAAGAGTTCAAGTTACATTGATTTCAAGTTAGGGAGATTTCAAGTTACAAGGATTTCAATTTTGGAAGATTTCGAGTGAGGGAGATTTCAAGTTGGGGAGATTTCGAGCTAGAGAGATTTCAAGGTAGGGAGATTTCAAGTTACAGGGATTTCAAATTAGGGAGATTTCAAGTTACATTGATTTCAAGTTAGGGAAATTTCAAGTTAGGGAGATTTCAAGTTTGGGAGATTTCAATTTAGAGGGATTTCAAGTTAGGGAGATTCCGAGTTATTGAGATTTCAAGCTAGGGAGATTTCAAGTTACAAGGATTTCAAGTTAGGAAGATTTCGAGTTAAAGGGATTTCAAGTTAGGGAGATTTCAAGTTACATTGATTTCAAGTTAGGGAGATTTCAAGTTAGGGAGATTTCAAGTTTAAGAGATTTCAAGTTAGAGGGATTCCAAGTTAGGGAGATTCCGATTTAGGGAGATTTCAAGTGAGGGAGATTTCGAGTTAGGGAAATTTCAAGTTAGGAAGATTTCAAGTTACAGGGATTTCAAGTGAGGGAGATTTCAAGTTAGGGAGATTTCAATTTAGGGAGATTTCAAGTTATGGGGATTTCGAGTTAGGAAGATTTCAAGTTAGGGAGATTTCGAGTTAGTGAGATCAGGATAGGAAAACTTCAAGTTAGAGAGATATCAAGTTGGATCGATTTCAAGTTGAGGGGATTTCAAGTTAGGGAGCTTTCAAGTTAGGGATACTTCGAGTTCGGAAGATTTCAAGTTAGGGAGATTTCGAGTTAGGGAGATTTCGAATTAGGGGAATTTGAAGTTAGGGAGATTTCAAGTTACAGGGATTTCAAGCTAGGGAGATTTTAAGTTACAGGGATTTCAAGTTAGGGAGATTTCAAGTTAGGGAGATTTCAAGTTAGAGAGATTTCAAGTTAGGGAGATTCCGAGCTAGGGAGATTTCGATTTAGAGAAATTTCAAGTTAGGGAGATTTCGAATTAGTGAGATCAGGTTAGGAAAATTTCAAGTTAGAGAGATTTCAAGTTGGATCGATCTCAAGTTGAGGGGATTTCAAGTTAGGGAGCTTTCAAGTTGGATCGATCTCACGTTGAGGGGATTTCAAGTTAGAGAAATTTCAAGTTGGATCGATCTCAAGTTGAGGGGATTTCAAGTTAGGGAGATTTCAAGTTAGGGAGATTTCAAGTTACAAGGATTTCAAGTTAGGAAGATTTCGAGTTAGGGAGATTTCAAGTTGGGGAGATTTCGAAGTAGAGAGATTTCAAGTTAGGGAGATTTCAAGTTACAGGGATTTCAAGTTAGGGAGATTTCAAGTTACAGGGATTTCAAGTTAGGGAGATTTCAAGTTACAGGGATTTCAAGTTAGGGAGATTTCAAGTTAGGGAGATTTCGAGTTCGGAAGATTTCAAGTTACATTGATTTCAAGTTAGGGAAATTTCAAGTTAGGGAGATTTCAAGCTTGGGAGATTTCAATTTAGAGGGATTTCAAGTTAGGGAGATTCCGAGTTATTGAGATTTCAAGCTAGGGAGATTTCAAGTTACAAGGATTTAAAGTTAGGAAGATTTCGAGTTAGGAAGATTTCGAGTTAGGAAGATTTCAAGTTAGGGAGATTTCGAGTTAGGGAGATTTCGAGTTAGGGGAATTTCAAGTTAGGGATATTTCAAGTTACAGGGATTTCAAGTTAGGGAGATTTCAAGTTAGGGAGATTTCGAGTTCGGAAGATTTCAAGTTAGGGAGATTTCGAGTTAGGGAGATTTCGAGTTAGGGGAATTTCAAGTTAGGGAGATTTCAAGTTACAGGGATTTCAAGTTAGGGAGATTGCAATTTAGGGAGATTTCAAGTTAGGAAGATTTCGAGTTAGGAAGATTTCGAGTTAGGAAGAGTTCAAGTTAGGGAGATTTCGAACTAATGAGATCAGGTTAGGAAAATTTCAAGTTAGATAGATTTCAAGTTGGATCGATCTCAAGTTGAGGGGATTTCAAGTTAGGGAGCTTTCAAGGTAGGGAGATTTCAAGTTACAGGGATTTCAAATTAGGGAGATTTCAAGTTACATTGATTTCAAGTTAGGGAAATTTCAAGTTAGGGAGATTTCAAGTTTGGGAGATTTCAATTTAGAGGGATTTCAAGTTAGGGAGATTCCGAGTTATTGAGATTTCAAGCTAGGGAGATTTCAAGTTACAAGGATTTCAAGTTAGGAAGATTTCGAGTTAAAGGGATTTCCAGTTAGAGAGATTTCAAGTTACGTTGATTTCAAGTTAGGGAGATTTCAAGTTAGGGAGATTTCAAGTTTAAGAGATTTCAAGTTAGAGGGATTCCAAGTTAGGAAGATTCCGAGTTAGGGAGATTTCAAGTGAGGGAGATTTCGAGTTAGGGAAATTTCAAGTTAGGAAGATTTCAAGTTACAGGGATTTCAAGTTAGGGAGATTTCAGGTTAGGGAGATTTCAATTTAGGGAGATTTCAAGTTAGGGGGATTTCGAGTTAGGAAGATTTCAAGTTAGGGAGATTTCGAGTTAGTGAGATCAGGATAGGAAAACTTCAAGTTAGAGAGATATCAAGTTGGATCGATTTCAGGTTGAGGGGATTTCAGGTTAGGGAGCTTTCAAGTTAGTGATATTTCGAGTTCGGAAGATTTCAAGTTAGGGAGATTTCGAGTTAGGGAGATTTCGAGTTAGGGGAATTTCAAGTTAGGGAGACTTCAAGTTACAGGGATTTCAAGCTAGGGAGATTTCAAGTTACAGGGATTTCAAGTTAGGGAGATTTCAAGTTAGGCAGATTTCAAGTTAGAGGGATTTCAAGTTAGGGAGATTCCGAGCTAGGGAGATTTCAAGTTAGGGAGATTTCAAGTTACAAGGATTTTCAAGTTAGGAAGATTTTGAGTTAGGGAGATTTCAAGTTACAATGATTTCAAGTTAGGAAGATTTCGAGCTAGGGAAATTTCAAGTTAGGGAGATTTCAAGTCACAGGGAGATCAAGTTAGGGAGATTTCGAGTTAGTGAGATCAGGTTAGGAAAATTTCAATTTAGAGAGATTTCAAGTTGGATCGATTTCAAGTTGAGGGGATTTCAAGTTAGGGAGCTTTCAAGTTAGGGATATTTCGAGTGTGGAAGATTTCAAGTTAGGGAGATTTCGAGTTAGGGAGATTTCGAGTTAGGGGAATTTCAAGTTAGGGAGATTTCAAGTTACAGGGATTTCAAGCTAGGGAGATTTCAAGTTACAGGGATTTCAATTTAGGCAGATTTCAAGTTAGGGAGATTTCAAGTTAGAGGGATTTCAAGTTAGGGAGATTCCGAGCTAGGGAGATTTCAAGTTAGGGAGATTTCAAGTTACAAGGATTTCAGGTTAGGAAGATTTCGAGTTAGAGAGATTTCAAGTTACAAGGATTTCAATTTAGGAAGATTTCGAGTAAGGGAAATTTCAAGTTAGGGAGATTTCAAGTTACAGGGATTTCAAGTTAGGAAGATTTCGAGTTAGGGAGATATCAAGTTAGGGAGATTTCGAGTTAAAGGGATTTCAAGATAGGGAGATTCCGAGTTAGGGAGATGTCAAGTTAGGGAAATTTCAAGTTACAGGGATTTTAAGTTAGGGAGATTTCGAGTTAGGAAGATTTCAAGTTGGGGAGATTTCAATTTAGGAAGATTTCAAGCTAGAAATATTTTAAGTTAGGGAGATTTCAAGTTAGGGAGCTTCCAAGTTAGGGAGATTTCAAGTTAGGGAGCTTTTAAGTTACAGGGATTTCAAGTTAGGAAGCTTTCAAGTTAGGGAGATTTCGAGTTAGGAAGATTTCAAGTTAGGGAGATTTCAAGTTGAGGAGATTTCGAGCTAGAGAGATTTCAAGTTAGGGAGATTTCAAGTTAGGGAGATTTCAAGATACAGGGATTTCAAGTTAGGGAGATTTCAAGTTAGGGAGATTTCAAGTTAGAGGGATTTCAAGTTAGGGAGATTTCGAGTTAGGGAAATTTAAAGTTAGGGAGATTTCGAGTTAATGAGATCAGGTTATTAAAATTTCAAGTTAGAGAGATTTCAAGTTGGATCGATCTCAAGTTAGGGGATTTCAAGTTAGCTAGCTTTCAAGTTGGATCGATCTCAAGTTGAGGGGATTTCAAGTTAGAGAGGTTTCAAGTTGGATCGATCTCAAGTTGAGGGGATTTCAAGTTAGGGAGATTTCAAGTTAGGGAGATTTCAAGTTACAAGGATTTCAAGTTAGGAAGATTTCGAGTTAGGGAGATTTCATGTTACAAGGATTTCAAGTTAGGAAGATTTCGAGTTAGGGAAATTTCAAGTTAGGGAGATTTCAAGTTACAGGGATTTCAAGTTAGGGAGATTTCAAGTTAGGGAGATGTCGAGTTCGGAAGATTTCAAGTTATTGAGATTTCGAGTTAGGGAGATTTCAAGTTAGGGGAATTTCAAGTTAGGGAGATTTCAAGTTACAGGGATTTCAAGTTACAGGGATTTCAAGTTTGGGGGATTTCAAGTTAGGGAGATTTCAAGTTAGGAAGATTTCGAGTTAGGAAGATTTCGAGTTAGGAAGATTTCAAGTTAGGGAGATTTCGAACTAATAAGATCAGGTTAGGAAAATTTCAAGTTAGAGAGATTTCAAGTTGGATCGATCTCAAGTTGAGGGGATTTCAAGTTAGGGAGCTTTCAAGTTACGGATATTTCGAGTTAGGGAGATTTCAAGTTAGGGAGATTTCAAGATAGGGAGATTTCAAGTTAGGAAAATTTCAAGTTATGGAGATTTCAATTTACAGGGATTTCAAGTTAGGGAGATTTCAAGTTAGGGAGACTTTAAGTTAGAGGGATTTCAAGTTAGGGAGATTTCAAGTTAGGGAGATTTCGAACTAATAAGATCAAGTTAGGAAAATTTCAAGTTAGAGAAATTTCAAGTTGGATCGATCTCAAGTTGAGGGGATTTCAAGTTAGGGAGCTTTCAAATTACGGATATTTCGAGTTAAGGAGATTTCAAGTTAGGGAGATTTCAAGTTAGCTAGATTCCGAGCAGGGGAGATTTCAAGTTAGGGAGATTTCAAGTTACAAGGATTTCAAGTTAGGAAGATTTCGAGTTAGGGAGATTTCAAGTTAGGGAGATTTCAAGTTAGGGAGATTTCGAGTTCGGAAGATTTCAAGTTAGGGAGATTTCGAGTTAGGGAGATTTCGATTTAGGGGAATTTCAAGTTAGGGAGATTTCAAGTTACAGGGATTTCAAGTTAGGGAGATTTCAAGTTACAGGGATTTCAAGTTAGGGAGATTTCAAGTTACAGGGATTTCAAGTTAGGGAGATTTCAAATTAGGGAGATTTCGAGTTCGGAAGATTTAGAGTTAGGAAGATTTCGAGTTAGGAAGAGTTCAAGTTAGGGAGATTTCGAACTAATGAGATCAGGTTAGGAAAATTTCAAGTTAGAGAGATTTCGAGTTGGATCGATCTCAAGTTGAGGGGATTTCAAGTTAGGGAGCTTTCAAGGTAGGGAGATTTCAAGTTACAGGGATTTCAAATTAGGGAGATTTCAAGTTACATTGATTTCAAGTTAGTGAAATTTCAAGTTAGGGAGATTTCAAGTTTGGGAGATTTCAATTTAGAGGGATTTCAAGTTAGGGAGATTCCGAGTTATTGAGATTTCAAGCTAGGGAGATTTCAAGTTACAAGGATTTCAAGTTAGGAAGATTTCGAGTTAAAGGGATTTCAAGTTAGGGAGATTTCAAGTTACATTGATTTCAAGTTAGGGAGATTTCAAGTTAGGGAGATTTCAAGTTTAAGAGATTTCAAGTTAGAGGGATTCCAAGTTAGGGAGATTCCGAGTTAGGGAGATTTCGAGTTCGGAAGATTTCGAGTTAGGAAGATTTCGAGTTAGGAAGAGTTCAAGTTAGGGAGATTTCGAACTAATGAGATCAGGTTAGGAAAATTTCAAGTTAGAGGGATTTCAAGTTGGATCGATCTCAAGTTGAGGGGATTTCAAGTTAGGGAGCTTTCAAGGTAGGGAGATTTCAAGTTACAGGGATTTCAAATTAGGGAGATTTCAAGTTACATTGATTTCAAGTTAGTGAAATTTCAAGTTAGGGAGATTTCAAGTTTGGGAGATTTCAATTTAGAGGGATTTCAAGTTAGGGAGATTCCGAATTATTGAGATTTCAAGCTAGGGAGATTTCAAGTTACAAGGATTTCAAGTTAGGAAGATTTCGAGTTAAAGGGATTTCAAGTTAGGGAGATTTCAAGTTACATTGATTTCAAGTTAGGGAGATTTCGAGTTAGGGAAATTTCAAGTTAGGAAGATTTCAAGTTACAGGGATTTCAAGTTAGGGAGATTTCAAGTTAGGGAGATTTCAATTTAGGGAGATTTCAAGTTATGGGGATTTCGAGTTAGGAAGATTTCAAGTTAGGGAGATTTCGAGTTAGTGAGATCAGGATAGGAAAACTTCAAGTTAGAGAGATATCAAGTTGGATCGATTTCAAGTTGAGGGGATTTCAAGTTAGGGAGCTTTCAAGTTAGGGATATTTCGAGTTCGGAAGATTTCAAGTTAGGGAGATTTCGAGTTAGGGAGATTTCGAATTAGGGGAATTTCAAGTTAGGGAGATTTCAAGTTACAGGGATTTCAAGCTAGGGAGATTTTAAGTTACAGGGATTTCAAGTTAGGGAGATTTCAAGTTAGGGAGATTTCAAGTTAGAGGGATTTCAAGTTAGGCAGATTCCGAGCTAGGGAGATTTCGATTTAGAGAAATTTCAAGTTAGGGAGATTTCGAGTTAGGGAGATTTCGAGTTAGTGGAATTTGAATTTAGGGAGATTTCAAGTTACAAAAATTTCAAGTTAGGGAGATTTCAAGTTAGGGAGATTTCAAGTTAGAGGGATTTCAAGTTAGGGAGATTCCGAGCTAGGGAGATTTCAAGTTAGGGAGATTTCAAGTTACAAGGATTTCAAGTTAGGAAGATTTCGAGTTAGGGAGATTTCAAGTTACAAGGATTTCAAGTTAGGAAGATTTCGAGTTAGGGAAATTTCAAGTTAGGGAGATTTCAAGTCACAGGTAGATCAAGTTAGGGAGATTTCGAGTTAGTGAGATCAGGTTAGGAAAATTTCAAGTTAGAGAGATTTCAAGTTGGATCGATTTCAAGTTGAGGGGATTTCAAGTTAGGGAGATTTCAAGTTACAGGGATTTCAAGCTAGGGAGATTTCAAGTTACAGGGATTTCAAGTTAGGGAGATTTCAAGTTAGGGAGGTTTCAAGTTAGAGGGATTTCAAGTTAGGGAGATTCCGAGCTAGGGAGATTTCAAGTTAGGGAGATTTCAAGTTACAAGGATTTCAAGTTAGGAAGATTTCGAGTTAGAGAGATTTCAAGTTACAAGGATTTCAAGTTAGGAAGATTTCGAGTAAGGGAAATTTCAAGTTAGGGAGATTTCAAGTTACAGGGATTTCAAGTTAGGAAGATTTCGAGTTAGGGAGATATCAAGTTAGGGAGATTTCGAGTTAAAGGGATTTCAAGTTAGGGAGATTCCGAGTTAGGGAGATGTCAAGTTAGGGAAATTTCAAGTTACAGGGATTTTAAGTTAGGGAGATTTCGAGTTAGGAAGATTTCAAGTTGGGGAGATTTCAAGTTAGGAAGATTTCAAGCTAGAAAAATTTTAAGTTAGGGAGATTTCAAGTTAGGGAGCTTCCAAGTTAGGGAGATTTCAAGTTAGGGAGCTTTTAAGTTACAGGGATTTCAAGTTAGGAAGCTTTCAAGTTAGGGAGATTTCGAGTTAGGAAGATTTCAAGTTAGGGAGATTTCAAGTTGAGGAGATTTCGAGCTAGAGAGATTTCAAGTTAGGGAGATTTCAAGTTACAGGGATTTCATGTTAGGGAGATTTCAAGTTAGGGAGATGTCGAGTTCGGAAGATTTCAAGTTAGGGAGATTTCGAGTTAGGGAGATTTCAAGTTAGGGGAATTTCAAGTTAGGGAGATTTCAAGTTACAGGGATTTCAAGTTAGGGAGATTTCAAGTTAGGGAGATTTCAAGTTAGGAAGATTTCGAGTTAGGAAGATTTCGAGTTAGGAAGATTTCAAGTTAGGGAGATTTCGAACTAATAAGATCAGTTTAGGAAAATTTCAAGTTAGAGAGATTTCAAGTTGGATCGATCTCAAGTTGAGGGGATTTCAAGTTAGGGAGCTTTCAAGTTACGAATATTTCGAGTTAGGGAGATTTCAAGTTAGGGAGATTTCAAGTTAGAGAGATTTCAAGTTAGGGAAATTTCAAGTTATGGAGATTTCAATTTACAGGGATTTCAAGTTAGGGAGATTTCAAGTTAGGGAGACTTTAAGTTAGAGGGATTTCAATTTAGGGAGATTTCAAGTAAATGAGATTTCGAACTAATAAGATCAAGTTAGGAAAATTTCAAGTTAGAGAAATTTCAAGTTGGATCGATCTCAAGTTGAGGGGATTTCAAGTTAGGGAGCTTTCAAGTTGGATCGATCTCACGTTGAGGGGATTTCAATTTAGAGAGATTTCAAGTTGGATCGATCTCAAGTTGAGGGGATTTCAAGTTAGGGAGATTTCAAGTTACAAGGATTTCAAGTTAGGAAGATTTCGAGTTAGGGAGATTTCATGTTGGGGAAGTTTCGAGCTAGAGAGATTTCAAGTTAGGGAGATTTCAAGTTACAGGGATTTCAAGTTAGGGAGATTTCAAGTTACAGGGATTTCAAGTTAGGGAGATTTCAAGTTACAGGGATTTCAAGTTAGGGAGATTTCAAGTTAGGGAGATTTCGAGTTCGGAAGATTTCAAGTTAGGGAGATTTCGAGTTAGGGAGATTTTGAGTTAGGGGAATTTCAAGTTAGGTAGATTTCAAGTTAGGGAGATTTCAAGTTAGGAAGATTTCGAGTTAGGAAGATTTCGAGTTAGGAAGAGTTCAAGTTAGGGAGATTTCGAACTAATGAGATCAGGTTAGGAAAATTTCAAGTTAGAGAGATTTCAAGTTGGATCGATCTCAAGTTGAGGGGATTTCAAGTTAGGGAGCTTTCAAAGTAGGGAGATTTCAAGTTACAGGGATTTCAAACTAGGGAGATTTCAAGTTACATTGATTTCAAGTTAGGGAAATTTCAAGTTAGGGAGATTTCAAGTTTGGGAGATTTCAATTTAGAGGGATTTCAAGTTAGGGAGATTCCGAGTTATTGAGATTTCAAGCTAGGGAGATTTCAAGTTACAAGGATTTCAAGTTAGGAAGATTTCGAGTTAAAGGGATTTCAAGTTAGGGAGATTTCAAGTTACATTGATTTCAAGTTAGGGAGATTTCAAGTTAGGGAGATTTCAAGTTTAAGAGATTTCAAGTTAGAGGGATTCCAAGTTAGGGAGATTCCGAGTTAGGGAGATTTCAAGTGAGGGAGATTTCGAGTTAGGGAAATTTCAAGTTAGGAAGATTTCAAGTTACAGGGATTTCAAGTTAGGGAGATTTCAAGTTAGTGAGATTTCAATTTAGGGAGATTTCAAGTTATGGGGATTTCGAGTTAGGAAGATTTCAAGTTAGGGAGATTTCGAGTTAGTGAGATCAGGATAGGAAAACTTCAAGTTAGAGAGATATCAAGTTGGATCGATTTCAAGTTGAGGGGATTTCAAGTTAGGGAGCTTTCAAGTTAGGGATATTTCGAGTTCGGAAGATTTCAAGTTAGGGAGATTTCGAATTAGGGAGATTTCGAATTAGGGGAATTTCAAGTTAGGGAGATTTCAAGTTACAGGGATTTCAAGCTAGGGAGATTTTAAGTTACAGGGATTTCAAGTTAGGGAGATTTCAAGTTAGGGAGATTTCAAGTTAGAGGGATTTCAAGTTAGGGAGATTCCGAGCTAGGGAGATTTCGATTTAGAGAAATTTCACGTTAGTGAGATTTCGAATTAGTGAGATCAGGTTAGGAAAATTTCAAGTTAGAGAGATTTCAAGTTGGATCGATCTCAAGTTGAGGGGATTTCAAGTTAGGGAGCTTTCAAGTTGGATCGATCTCACGTTGAGGGGATTTCAAGTTAGAGAGATTTCAAGTTGGATCGATCTCAAGTTGAGGGGATTTCAAGTTAGGGAGATTTCAAGTTAGGGAGATTTCAAGTTACAAGGATTTCAAGTTAGGAAGATTTCGAGTTAGGGAGATTTCAAGTTGGGGAGATTTCGAAGTAGAGAGATTTCAAGTTAGGGAGATTTCAAGTTACAGGGATTTCAAGTTAGGGAGATTTCAAGTTACATGGATTTCAAGTTAGGGAGATTTCAAGTTACAGGGATTTCAAGTTAGGGAGATTTCAAGTTAGGGAGATTTCGAGTTCGGAAGATTTCAAGTTAGGGAGATTTCGAGTTAGGGAGATTTTGAGTTAGGGGAATTTCAAGTTAGGGAGATTTCAAGTTACAGGGATTTCAAGTTAGGGAGATTTCAAGTTAGGGAGATTTCAAGTTAGGAAGATTTCGAGTTAGGAAGATTTCGAGTTAGGAAGAGTTCAAGCTAGGGAGATTTCGAACTAATGAGATCAGGTTAGGAAAATTTCAAGTTAGAGAGATTTCAAGTTGGATCGATCTCAAGTTGAGGGGATTTCAAGTTGGGGAGCTTTCAAGGTAGGGAGATTTCAAGTTACAGGGATTTCAAGTTAGGGAGATTTCAAGTTACATTGATTTCAAGTTAGGGAGATTTCAAGTTAGGGAGATTTCAAGTTTGGGAGATTTCAATTTAGAGGGATTTCAAGTTAGGGAGATTCCGAGTTATTGAGATTTCAAGCTAGGGAGATTTCAAGTTAGGGAGATTTCAAGTTACAAGGATTTCAAGTTAGGAAGATTTCGAGTGAGGGAGATTTCAAGTTGGGGAGATTTCGAGCTAGAGAGATTTCAAGTCAGAGGGATTCCAAGTTAGGGAGATTCCGAGTTAGGGAGATTTCAAGTGAGGGAGATTTCAAATTAGGGAAATTTTAAGTTAGGATGATTTCAAGTTACAGGGATTTCAAGTTAGGGAGATTTCAAGTTACAAGGATTTCAAGCTAGGAAGATTTCGAGTTAGGGAGATTTCAAGTTGGGGAGATTTCGAGCTAGAGAGATTTCAAGTTAGGGAGATTTCAAGTTACAGGGATTTCAAGTTAGGGAGATTTCAAGTTACAGGGATTTCAAGTTAGGGAGATTTCAAGTTACAGGGATTTCAAGTTAGGGAGATTTCAAGTTACAGGGATTTCAAGTTAGGGAGATTTCAAGTTAGGGAGATTTCAAGTTAGGAAGATTTGGAGTTAGGAAGATTTCGAGTTAGGAAGAGTTCAAGTTAGGGAGATTTCGAACTAATGAGATCAGGTTAGGAAAATTTCAAGTTAGAGAGATTTCAAGTTGGATCGATCTCAAGTTGAGGGGATTTCAAGTTAGGGAGCTTTCAAGGTAGGGAGATTTCAAGTTACAGGGATTTCAAGTTAGGGAGATTTCAAGTTACATTGATTTCAAGTTAGGGAGATTTCAAGTTAGGGAGATTTCAAGCTAGGGAGATTTCAAGTTACAAGGATTTCAAGTTAGGAAGATTTCGAGTTAAAGGGATTTCAAGGTAGGGAGATTTCAAGTTTAAGAGATTTCAAGTTAGAGGGATTCCAAGTTAGGGAGATTCCGAGTTAGGGAGATTTCAAGTGAGGGAGATTTCGAGTTAGGGAAATTTTAAGTTAGGATGATTTCAAGTTACAGGGATTTCAAGTTAGGGAGATTTCAAGTTAGGGAGATTTCAATTTAGGGAGATTTCAAGTTACAAGGATTTCAAGTTAGGAAGATTTCGAGTTAAAGGGATTTCAAGTTAGGGAGATTTCAAGTTTAAGAGATTTCAAGTTAGAGGGATTCCAAGTTAGGGAGATTCCGAGTTAGGGAGATTTCAAGTGAGGGAGATTTCGAGTTAGGGAAATTTCAAGTTAGGAAGATTTCACGTTACAGGGATTTCAAGTTAGGGAGATTTCAAGTTAGGGAGATTTCAAGTTAGGAAGATTTCGAGTTAGGAAGATTTCGAGTTAGGAAGAGTTCAAGTTAGGGAGATTTCGAACTAATGAGATCAGGTTAGGAAAATTTCAAGTTAGAGAGATTTCAAGTTGGATCGATCTCAAGTTGAGGGGATTTCAAGTTAGGGAGATTTCAAGTTAGGGAGATTTCAAGTTACAAGGATTTCAAGTTAGGAAGATTTCGAGTGAGGGAGATTTCAAGTTGGGGAGATTTCGAGCTAGAGAGATTTCAAGTAAGGGAGATTTCAAGTTACAATGATTTCAAGTTAGGGAGATTTCAAGTTACAGGGATTTCAAATTAGGGAGATTTCAAGTTACAGGGATTTCAAGTTAGGGAGATTTCAAGTTAGGGAGATTTCGAGTTCGGAAGATTTCAAGTTAGGGAGATTTCGAGTTAGGGAGATTTCGAGTTAGGGGAATTTCAAGTTAGGGAGATTTCAAGTTACAGGGATTTCAAGTTAGGGAGATTTCAAGTTAGGGAGATTTCAAGTTAGGAAGATTTCGAGTTAGGAAGATTTCGAGTTAGGAAGAGTTCAAGTTAGGGAGATTTCGAACTAATGAGATCAGGTTAAGAAAATTTCAAGTTAGAGAGATTTCAAGTTGGATCGATCTCAAGTTGAGGGGATTTCAAGTTAGGGAGCTTTCAAAGTAGGGAGATTTCAAGTTACAGGGATTTCAAACTAGGGAGATTTCAAGTTACATTGATTTCAAGTTAGGGAAATTTCAAGTTAGGGAGATTTCAAGTTTGGGAGATTTCAATTTAGAGGGATTTCAAGTTAGGGAGATTCCGAGTTATTGAGATTTCAAGCTAGGGAGATTTCAAGTTACAAGGATTTCAAGTTAGGAAGATTTCGAGTTAAAGGGATTTCAAGTTAGGGAGATTTCAAGTTAGTGAGATTTCAATTTAGGGAGATTTCAAGTTATGGGGATTTCGAGTTAGGAAGATTTCAAGTTAGGGAGATTTCGAGTTAGTGAGATCAGGATAGGAAAACTTCAAGTTAGAGAGATATCAAGTTGGATCGATTTCAAGTTGAGGGGATTTCAAGTTAGGGAGCTTTCAAGTTAGGGATATTTCGAGTTCGGAAGATTTCAAGTTAGGGAGATTTCGAATTAGGGAGATTTCGAATTAGGGGAATTTCAAGTTAGGGAGATTTCAAGTTACAGGGATTTCAAGCTAGGGAGATTTTAAGTTACAGGGATTTCAAGTTAGGGAGATTTCAAGTTAGGGAGATTTCAAGTTAGAGGAATTTCAAGTTAGGGAGATTCCGAGCTAGGGAGATTTCGATTTAGAGAAATTTCACGTTAGTGAGATTTCGAATTAGTGAGATCAGGTTAGGAAAATTTCAAGTTAGAGAGATTTCAAGTTGGATCGATCTCAAGTTGAGGGGATTTCAAGTTAGGGAGCTTTCAAGTTGGATCGATCTCACGTTGAGGGGATTTCAAGTTAGAGAGATTTCAAGTTGGATCGATCTCAAGTTGAGGGGATTTCAAGTTAGGGAGATTTCAAGTTAGGGAGATTTCAAGTTACAAGGATTTCAAGTTAGGAAGATTTCGAGTTAGGGAGATTTCAAGTTGGGGAGATTTCGAAGTAGAGAGATTTCAAGTTAGGGAGATTTCAAGTTACAGGGATTTCAAGTTAGGGAGATTTCAAGTTACAGGGATTTTAAGTTAGGGAGATTTCAAGTTACAGGGATTTCAAGTTAGGGAGATTTCAAGTTAGGGAGATTTCGAGTTCGGAAGATTTCAAGTTAGGGAGATTTCGAGTTATTGAGATTTCGAGTTAGGGGAATTTCAAGTTAGGGAGATTTCAAGTTACAGGGATTTCAAGTTAGGGAGATTTCAAGTTAGGGAGATTTCAAGTTAGGAAGATTTCGAGTTAGGAAGATATCGAGTTAGGAAGAGTTCAAGTTAGGGAGATTTCGAACTAATGAGATCAGGTTAGGAAAATTTCAAGTTAGAGAGATTTCAAGTTGGATCGATCTCAAGTTGAGGGGATTTCAAGTTAGGGAGCTTTCAAGGTAGGGAGATTTCAAGTTACAGGGATTTCAAATTAGGGAGATTTCAAGTTACATTGATTTCAAGTTAGGGAAATTTCAAGTTAGGGAGATTTCAAGTTTGGGAGATTTCAATTTAGAGGGATTTCAAGTTAGGGAGATTCCGAGTTATTGAGATTTCAAGCTAGGGAGATTTCAAGTTACAAGGATTTCAAGTTAGGAAGATTTCGAGTTAAAGGGATTTCAAGTTAGGGAGATTTCAAGTTACATTGATTTCAAGTTAGGGAGATTTCAAGTTAGGGAGATTTCAAGTTTAAGAGATTTCAAGTTAGAGGGATTCCAAGTTAGGGAGATTCCGAGTTAGGGAGATTTCAAGTGAGGGAGATTTCGAGTTAGGGAAATTTCAAGTTAGGAAGATTTCAAGTTACAGGGATTTCAAGTTAGGGAGATTTCAAGTTAGGGAGATTTCAATTTAGGGAGATTTCAAGTTATGGGGATTTCGAGTTAGGAAGATTTCAAGTTAGGGAGATTTCGAGTTAGTGAGATCAGGATAGGAAAACTTCAAGTTAGAGAGATATCAAGTTGGATCGATTTCAAGTTGAGGGGATTTCAAGTTAGGGAGCTTTCAAGTTAGGGATTTTTCGAGTTCGGAAGATTTCAAGTTAGGGAGATTTCGAGTTAGGGAGATTTCGAATTAGGGGAATTTCAAGTTAGGGAGATTTCAAGTTAGGGAGATTTCGAGTTAGGGGAATTTGAAGTTAGGGAGATTTCAAGTTACAAGGATTTCAAGTTAGGAAGATTTCGAGTTAGGGAGATTTCAAGTTACAAGGATTTCAAGTTAGGAAGATTTCGAGTTAGGGAAATTTCAAGTTAGGGAGGTTTCAAGTCACAGGTAGATCAAGTTAGGGAGATTTCGAGTTAGTGAGATCAGGTTAGGAAAATTTCAAGTTAGAGAGATTTCAAGTTGGATCGATTTCAAGTTGAGGGGATTTCAAGTTAGGTAGCTTTCAAGTTAGGGATATTTCGAGTTCGGAAGATTTCAAGTTAGGGAGATTTCGAGTTAGGGAGATTTCGAGTAAGGGGAATTTCAAGTTAGGGAGATTTCAAGTTACAGGGATTTCAAGCTAGGGAGATTTCAAGTTACAGGGATTTCAAGTTAGGGAGATTTCAAGTTAGGGAGGTTTCAAGTTAGAGGGATTTCAAGTTAGGGAGATTCCGAGCTAGGGAGATTTCAAGTTAGGGAGATTTCAAGTTACAAGGATTTCAAGTTAGGAAGATTTCGAGTTAGAGAGATTTCAAGTTACAAGGATTTCAAGTTAGAAAGATTTCGAGTAAGGGAAATTTCAAGTTAGGGAGATTTCAAGTTACAGGGATTTCAAGTTAGGAAGATTTCGAGTTAGGGAGATATCAAGTTAGGGAGATTTCGAGTTAAAGGGATTTCAAGTTAGGGAGATTCCGAGTTAGGGAGATGTCAAGTTAGGGAGATTTCGAGTTAGGGGAATTTGAAGTTAGGGAAATTTCAAGTTAGGAAGATTTCAAGTTACAGGGATTTCAAGTTAGGGAGATTTCAAGTTAGGGAGATTTCAATTTAGGGAGATTTCAAGTTATGGGGATTTCGAGTTAGGAAGATTTCAAGTTAGTGAGATTTCGGGTTAGTGAGATCAGGATAGGAAAACTTCAAGTTAGAGAGATATCAAGTTGGATCGATTTCAAGTTGAGGGGATTTCAAGTTAGGGAGCTTTCAAGTTAGGGATATTTCGAGTTCGGAAGATTTCAAGTTAGGGAGATTTCGAGTTAGGGAGATTTCGAATTAGGGGAATTTCAAGTTAGGGAGATTTCAAGTTAGGGAGATTTCGAGTTAGGGGAATTTGAAGTTAGGGAAATTTCAAGTTAGGAAGATTTCAAGTTACAGGGATTTCAAGTTAGGGAGATTTCAAGTTAGGGAGATTTCAATTTAGGGAGATTTCAAGTTATGGGGATTTCGAGTTAGGAAGATTTCAAGTTAGGGAGATTTCGAGTTAGTGAGATCAGGATAGGAAAACTTCAAGTTAGAGAGATATCAAGTTGGATCGATTTCAAGTTGAGGGGATTTCAAGTTAGGGAGCTTTCAATTTAGGGATATTTCGAGTTCGGAAGATTTCAAGTTAGGGAGATTTCGAGTTAGGGAGATTTCGAGTTAGGGGAATTTCAAGTTAGGGAGATTTCAAGTTACAGGGATTTCAAGTTAGGGAGATTTCAAGTTAGGGAGATTTCGAGTTCGGAAGATTTCAAGTTAGGGAGATTTCGAGTTAGGGAGATTTCGAGTTAGGGGAATTTCAAGTTAGGGAGATTTCAAGTTACAGGGATTTCAAGTTAGGGAGATTTCAAGTTAGGGAGATTCCGAGCTAGGGAGATTTCGATTTAGAGAAATTTCAAGTTAGGGAGATTTCGAGTTAGGGAGATTTCGAGTTAGGGGAATTTGAAGTTAGGGAGATTTCAAGTTACAAAAATTTCAAGTTAGGGAGATTTCAAGTTAGGGAGATTTCAAGTTAGAGGGATTTCAAGTTAGGGAGATTCCGAGCTAGGGAGATTTCAAGTTAGGGAGATTTCAAGTTACAAGGATTTCAAGTTAGGAAGATTTCGAGTTAGGGAGATTTCAAGTTACAAGGATTTCAAGTTAGGAAGATTTCGAGTTACAGGGATTTCAAGTTAGGGAGATTTCAAGTTATGGGGATTTCGAGTTAGGAAGATTTCAAGTTAGTGAGATTTCGAGTTAGTGAGATCAGGATAGGAAAACTTCAAGTTAGAGAGATTTCAAGTTGGATCGATTTCAAGTTGAGGGGATTTCAAGTTAGGTAGCTTTCAAGTTAGGGATATTTCGAGTTCGGAAGATTTCAAGTTAGGGAGATTTCGAGTTAGGGAGATTTCGAGTTAGGGGAATTTCAAGTTAGGGAGATTTCAAGTTACAGGGATTTCAAGCTAGGGAGATTTCAAGTTACAGGGATTTCAAGTTAGGGAGATTTCAAGTTAGGGAGGTTTCAAGTTAGAGGGATTTCAAGTTAGGGAGATTCCGAGCTAGGGAGATTTCAAGTTAGGGAGATTTCAAGTTACAAGGATTTCAAGTTAGGAAGATTTCGAGTTAGAGAGATTTCAAGTTACAAGGATTTCAAGTTAGGAAGATTTCGAGTAAGGGAAATTTCAAGTTAGGGAGATTTCAAGTTACAGGGATTTCAAGTTAGGAAGATTTCGAGTTAGGGAGATATCAAGTTAGGGAGATTTCGAGTTAAAGGGATTTCAAGTTAGGGAGATTCCGAGTTAGGGAGATGTCAAGTTAGGGAAATTTCAAGTTACAGGGATTTTAAGTTAGGGAGATTTCGAGTTAGGAAGATTTCAAGTTGGGGAGATTTCAAGTTAGGAAGATTTCAAGCTAGAAAAATTTTAAGTTAGGGAGATTTCAAGTTAGGGAGCTTCCAAGTTAGGGAGATTTCAAGTTAGGGAGCTTTTAAGTTACAGGGATTTCAAGTTAGGAAGCTTTCAAGTTAGGGAGATTTCGAGTTAGGAAGATTTCAAGTTAGGGAGATTTCAAGTTGAGGAGATTTCGAGCTAGAGAGATTTCAAGTTAGGGAGATTTCAAGTTACAGGGATTTCAAGTTAGGGAGATTTCAAGTTAGGGAGATGTCGAGTTCGGAAGATTTCAAGTTAGGGAGATTTCGAGTTAGGGAGATTTCAAGTTAGGGGAATTTCAAGTTAGGGAGATTTCAAGTTACAGGGATTTCAAGTTAGGGAGATTTCAAGTTAGGGAGATTTCAAGTTAGGAAGATTTCGAGTTAGGAAGATTTCGAGTTAGGAAGATTTCAAGTTAGGGAGATTTCAAGTTGGATCGATCTCAAGTTGAGGGGATTTCAAGTTAGGGAGCTTTCAAGTTACGAATATTTCGAGTTAGGGAGATTTCAAGTTAGGGAGATTTCAAGTTAGAGAGATTTCAAGTTAGGGAAATTTCAAGTTATGGAGATTTCAATTTACAGGGATTTCAAGTTAGGGAGATTTCAAGTTAGGGAGATTAGAGGGATTTCAAGTTAGGGAGATTTCAAGTAAAGGAGATTTCGAACTAATAAGATCAAGTTAGGAAAATTTCAAGTTAGAGAAATTTCAAGTTGGATCGATCTCAAGTTGAGGGGATTTCAAGTTAGGGAGCTTTCAAGTTGGATCGATCTCACGTTGAGGGGATTTCAATTTAGAGAGATTTCAAGTTGGATCGATCTCAAGTTGAGGGGATTTCAAGTTAGGGAGATTTCAAGTTACAAGGATTTCAAGTTAGGAAGATTTCCAGTTAGGGAGATTTCATGTTGGGGAAGTTTCGAGCTAGAGAGATTTCAAGTTAGGGAGATTTCAAGTTACAGGGATTTCAAGTTAGGGAGATTTCAAGTTACATGGATTTCAAGTTAGGGAGATTTCAAGTTACAGGGATTTCAAGTTAGGGAGATTTCAAGTTAGGGAGATTTCGAGTTCGGAAGATTTCAAGTTAGGGAGATTTCGAGTTAGGGAGATTTTGAGTTAGGGGAATTTCAAGTTAGGTAGATTTCAAGTTAGGGAGATTTCAAGTTAGGAAGATTTCGAGTTAGGAAGATTTCGAGTTAGGAAGAGTTCAAGTTAGGGAGATTTCGAACTAATGAGATCAGGTTAGGAAAATTTCAAGTTAGAGAGATTTCAAGTTGGATCGATCTCAAGTTGAGGGGATTTCAAGTTAGGGAGCTTTCAAGTTACGAATATTTCGAGTTAGGGAGATTTCAAGTTAGGGAGATTTCAAGTTAGGGAGATTTCAAGTTAGGGAAATTTCAAGTTATGGAGATTTCAATTTACAGGGATTTCAAGTTAGGGAGATTTCAAGTTAGGGAGACTTTAAGTTAGAGGGATTTCAAGTTAGGGAGATTTCAAGTAAAGGAGATTTCGAACTAATAAGATCAAGTTAGGAAAATTTCAAGTTAGAGAAATTTCAAGTTGGATCGATCTCAAGTTGAGGTGATTTCAAGTTAGGGAGCTTTCAAGTTGGATCGATCTCACGTTGAGGGGATTTCAAGTTAGAGAGATTTCAAGTTGGATCGATCTCAAGTTGAGGGGATTTCAAGTTAGGGAGATTTCAAGTTACAAGGATTTCAAGCTAGGAAGATTTCGAGTTAGGGAGATTTCAAGTTGGGGAGATTTCGAGCTAGAGAGATTTCAAGTTAGGGAGATTTCAAGTTACAGGGATTTCAAGTTAGGGAGATTTCAAGTTACAGGGATTTCAAGTTAGGGAGATTTCAAGTTACAGGGATTTCAAGTTAGGGAGATTTCAAGTTAGGGAGATTTCAAGTTAGGAAGATTTGGAGTTAGGAAGATTTCGAGTTAGGAAGAGTTCAAGTTAGGGAGATTTCGAACTAATGATATCAGGTTAGGAAAATTTCAAGTTAGAGAGATTTCAAGTTGGATCGATCTCAAGTTGAGGGGATTTCAAGTTAGGGAGCTTTCAAGGTAGGGAGATTTCAAGTTACAGGGATTTCAAGTTAGGGAGATTTCAAGTTACATTGATTTCAAGTTAGGGAGATTTCAAGTTAGGGAGATTTCAAGCTAGGGAGATTTCAAGTTACAAGGATTTCAAGTTAGGAAGATTTCGAGTTAAAGGGATTTCAAGTTAGGGAGATTTCAAGTTTAAGAGATTTCAAGTTAGAGGGATTCCAAGTTAGGGAGATTCCGAGTTAGGGAGATTTCAAGTGAGGGAGATTTCGAGTTAGGGAAATTTTAAGTTAGGATGATTTCAAGTTACAGGAATTTCAAGTTAGGGAGATTTCAAGTTAGGGAGATTTCAATTTAGGGAGATTTCAAGTTACAAGGATTTCAAGTTAGGAAGATTTCGAGTTAAAGGGATTTCAAGTTAGGGAGATTTCAAGTTTAAGAGATTTCAAGTTAGAGGGATTCCAAGTTAGGGAGATTCCGAGTTAGGGAGATTTCAAGTGAGGGAGATTTCGAGTTAGGGAAATTTCAAGTTAGGAAGATTTCAAGTTACAGGGATTTCAAGTTAGGGAGATTTCAAGTTAGGGAGATTTCACTATAGGGAGATTTCAAGTTAGGGGGATTTCGAGTTAGGAAGATTTCAAGTTAGGGAGATTTCGAGTTAGTGAGATCAGGTTAGGAAAATTTCAAGTTAGAGAGATTTCAAGTTGGATCGATCTCAAGTTGAGGGGATTTCAAGTTAGGGAGATTTCAAGTTAGGGAGATTTCAAGTTACAAGGATTTCAAGTTAGGAAGATTTCGAGTGAGGGAGATTTCAAGTTGGGGAGATTTCGAGCTAGAGAGATTTCAAGTAAGGGAGATTTCAAGTTACAATGATTTCAAGTTAGGGAGATTTCAAGTTACAGGGATTTCAAGTTAGGGAGATTTCAAGTTACAGGGATTTCAAGTTAGGGAGATTTCAAGTTAGGGAGATTTCGAGTTCGGAAGATTTCAAGTTAGGGAGATTTCGAGTTAGGAAGATTTCGAGTTAGGAAGAGTTCAAGTTAGGGAGATTTCGAACTAATGAGATCAGGTTAGGAAAATTTCAAGTTAGAGAGATTTCAAGTTGGATCGATCTCAAGTTGAGGGGATTTCAAGTTAGGGAGATTTCAAGTTAGGGAGATTTCAAGTTACAAGGATTTCAAGTTAGGAAGATTTCGAGTTAAAGGGATTTCAAGTTAGGGAGATTTCAAGTTTAAGAGATTTCAAGTTAGAGGGATTCCAAGTTAGGGAGATTCCGAGTTAGGGAGATTTCAAGTGAGGGAGATTTCGAGTTAGGGAAATTTTAAGTTAGGATGATTTCAAGTTACAGGAATTTCAAGTTAGGGAGATTTCAAGTTAGGGAGATTTCAATTTAGGGAGATTTCAAGTTACAAGGATTTCAAGTTAGGAAGATTTCGAGTTAAAGGGATTTCAAGTTAGGGAGATTTCAAGTTAAGGAGCTTTCAAGTTAGGGATATTTCGAGTTCGGAAGATTTCAAGTTAGGGAGATTTCGAACTAATGAGATCAGGTTAGGAAAATTTCAAGTTAGAGAGATTTCAAGTTACAGGGATTTCAAGTTAGGGAGATTTCAAGTTAGGGAGATTTCAAGTTAGGAAGATTTCGAGTTAGGAAGATTTCGAGCTAGGAAGAGTTCAAGTTGGGGAGATTTCGAACTAATGAGATCAGGTTAGGAAAATTTCAAGTTAGAGAGATTTCAAGTTGGATCGATCTCAAGTTGAGGGGATTTCAAGTTAGGGAGATTTCAAGTTAGGGAGATTTCAAGTTACAAGGATTTCAAGTTAGGAAGATTTCGAGTGAGGGAGATTTCAAGTTGGGGAGATTTCGAGCTAGAGAGATTTCAAGTAAGGGAGATTTCAAGTTACAATGATTTCAAGTTAGGGAGATTTCAAGTTACAGGGATTTCAAGTTAGGGAGATTTCAAGTTACAGGGATTTCAAGTTAGGGAGATTTCAAGTTAGGGAGATTTCGAGTTCGGAAGATTTCAAGTTAGGGAGATTTCGAGTTAGGGAGATTTCGAGTTAGGGGAATTTCAAGTTAGGGAGATTTCAAGTTACAGGGATTTCAAGTTAGGGAGATTTCAAGTTAGGGAGATTTCAAGTTAGGAAGATTTCGAGTTAGGAAGATTTCGAGTTAGGAAGAGTTCAAGTTAGGGAGATTTCGAACTAATGAGATCAGGTTAAGAAAATTTCAAGTTAGAGAGATTTCAAGTTGGATCGATCTCAAGTTGAGGGGATTTCAAGTTAGGGAGCTTTCAAAGTAGGGAGATTTCAAGTTACAGGGATTTCAAACTAGGGAGATTTCAAGTTACATTGATTTCAAGTTAGGGAAATTTCAAGTTAGGGAGATTTCAAGTTTATGAGATTTCAATTTAGAGGGATTTCAAGTTAGGGAGATTCCGAGTTATTGAGATTTCAAGCTAGGGAGATTTCAATTTACAAGGATTTCAAGTTAGGAAGATTTCGAGTTAAAGGGATTTCAAGTTAGGGAGATTTCAAGTTACATTGATTTCAAGTTAGGGAGATTTCAAGTTAGGGAGATTTCAAGTTTAAGAGATTTCAAGTTAGAGGGATTCCAAGTTAGGGAGATTCCGAGTTAGGGAGATTTCAAGTGAGGGAGATTTCGAGTTAGGGAAATTTCAAGTTAGGAAGATTTCAAGTTACAGGGATTTCAAGTTAGGGAGATTTCAAGTTAGTGAGATTTCAATTTAGGGAGATTTCAAGTTATGGGGATTTCGAGTTAGGAAGATTTCAAGTTAGGGAGATTTCGAGTTAGTGAGATCAGGATAGGAAAACTTCAAGTTAGAGAGATATCAAGTTGGATCGATTTCAAGTTGAGGGGATTTCAAGTTAGGGAGCTTTCAAGTTAGGGATATTTCGAGTTCGGAAGATTTCAAGTTAGGGAGATTTCGAATTAGGGAGATTTCGAATTAGGGGAATTTCAAGTTAGGGAGATTTCAAGTTACAGGGATTTCAAGCTAAGGAGATTTTAAGTTACAGGGATTTCAAGTTGGATCGATTTCAAGTTGAGGGGATTTCAAGTTAGGGAGCTTTCAAGTTAGGGATATTTCGAGTTCGGAAGATTTCAAGTTAGGGAGATTTCGAATTAGGGAGATTTCGAATTAGGGGAATTTCAAGTTAGGGAGATTTCAAGTTACAGGGATTTCAAGTTAGGGAGATTTCAAGTTAGAGGGATTTCAAGTTAGGGAGATTCCGAGCTAGGGAGATTTCGATTTAGAGAAATTTCACGTTAGTGAGATTTCGAATTAGTGAGATCAGGTTAGGAAAATTTCAAGTTAGAGAGATTTCAAGTTGGATCGATCTCAAGTTGAGGGGATTTCAAGTTAGGGAGCTTTCAAGTTGGATCGATCTCACGTTGAGGGGATTTCAAGTTAGAGAGATTTCAAGTTGGATCGGTCTCAAGTTGAGGGGATTTCAAGTTAGGGAGATTTCAAGTTAGGGAGATTTCAAGTTACAAGGATTTCAAGTTAGGAAGATTTCGAGTTAGGGAGATTTCAAGTTGGGGAGATTTCGAAGTAGAGAGATTTCAAGTTAGGGAGATTTCAAGTTACAGGGATTTCAAGTTAGGGAGATTTCAAGTTACAGGGATTTCAAGTTAGGGAGATTTCAAGTTACAGGGATTTCAAGTTAGGGAGATTTCAAGTTAGGGAGATTTCGAGTTCGGAAGATTTCAAGTTAGGGAGATTTCGAGTTATTGAGATTTCGAGTTAGGGGAATTTCAAGTTAGGGAGATTTCAAGTTACAGGGATTTCAAGTTAGGGAGATTTCAAGTTAGGGAGATTTCAAGTTAGGAAGATTTCGAGTTAGGAAGATATCGAGTTAGGAAGAGTTCAAGTTAGGGAGATTTCGAACTAATGAGATCAGGTTAGGAAAATTTCAAGTTAGAGAAATTTCAAGTTGGATCGATCTCAAGTTGAGGGGATTTCAAGTTAGGGAGCTTTCAAGGTAGGGAGATTTCAAGTTACAGGGATTTCAAATTAGGGAGATTTCAAGTTACATTGATTTCAAGTTAGGGAAATTTCAAGTTAGGGAGATTTCAAGTTTGGGAGATTTCAATTTAGAGGGATTTCAAGTTAGGGAGATTCCGAGTTATTGAGATTTCAAGCTAGGGAGATTTCAAGTTACAAGGATTTCAAGTTAGGAAGATTTCGAGTTAAAGGGATTTCAAGTTAGGGAGATTTCAAGTTACATTGATTTCAAGTTAGGGAGATTTCAAGTTAGGGAGATTTCAAGTTTAAGAGATTTCAAGTTAGAGGGATTCCAAGTTAGGGAGATTCCGAGTTAGGGAGATTTCAAGTGAGGGAGATTTCGAGTTAGGGAAATTTCAAGTTAGGAAGATTTCAAGTTACAGGGATTTCAAGTTAGGGAGATTTCAAGTTAGGGAGATTTCAATTTAGGGAGATTTCAAGTTAGGGTATTTCGAGTTAGGAAGATTTCAAGTTAGGGAGATTTCGAGTTAGTGAGATCAGGATAGGAAAACTTCAAGTTAGAGAGATTTCAAGTTGGATCGATTTCAAGTTGAGGGGATTTCAAGTTAGGGAGCTTTCAAATTAGGGATATTTCGAGTTCGGAAGATTTCAAGTTAGGGAGATTTCGCGTTAGGGAGATTTCGAGTTAGGGGAATTTCAAGTTAGGGAGATTTCAAGTTACAGGGATTTCAAGTTAGGGAGATTTCAAGTTAGGGAGATTTCGAGTTCGAAAGATTTCAAGTTAGGGAGATTTCGAGTTAGGGAGATTTCGAGTTAGGGGAATTTCAAGTTAGGGAGATTTCAAGTTACAGGGATTTCAAGTTAGGGAGATTTCAAGTTAGGGAGATTTCAAGTTAGGAAGATTTCGAGTTAGGAAGATATCGAGTTAGGAAGAGTTCAAGTTAGGGAGATTTCGAACTAATGAGATCAGGTTAGGAAAATTTCAAGTTAGAGAGATTTCAAGTTGGATCGATCTCAAGTTGAGGGGATTTCAAGTTAGGGAGCTTTCAAGGTAGGGAGATTTCAAGTTACAGGGATTTCAAATTAGGGAGATTTCAAGTTACATTGATTTCAACTTAGGGAAATTTCAAGTTAGGGAGATTTCAAGTTTGGGAGATTTCAATTTAGAGGGATTTCAAGTTAGGGAGATTCCGAGTTATTGAGATTTCAAGCTAGGGAGATTTCAAGTTACAAGGATTTCAAGTTAGGAAGATTTCGAGTTAAAGGGATTTCAAGTTAGGGAGATTTCAAGTTACAGGGATTTCAAGTTAGGGAGATTTCAAGTTAGGGAGATTTCAAGGTAGGGAGATTTCAAGTTACAGGGATTTCAAATTAGGGAGATTTCAAGTTACATTGATTTCAAGTTAGGGAGATTTCAAGTTAGGGAAATTTCAAGTTATGGAGATTTCAATTTACAGGGATTTCAAGTTAGGGAGATTTCAAGTTAGGGAGACTTTAAGTTAGAGGGATTTCAAGTTAGGGAGATTTCAAGTAAAGGAGATTTCGAACTAATAAGATCAAGTTAGGAAAATTTCAAGTTAGAGAAATTTCAAGTTGGATCGATCTCAAGTTGAGGTGATTTCAAGTTAGGGAGCTTTCAAGTTGGATCGATCTCACGTTGAGGGGATTTCAAGTTAGAGAGATTTCAAGTTGGATCGATCTCAAGTTGAGGGGATTTCAAGTTAGGGAGATTTCAAGTTACAAGGATTTCAAGCTAGGAAGATTTCGAGTTAGGGAGATTTCAAGTTGGGGAGATTTCGAGCTAGAGAGATTTCAAGTTAGGGAGATTTCAAGTTACAGGGATTTCAAGTTAGGGAGATTTCAAGTTACAGGGATTTCAAGTTAGGGAGATTTCAAGTTACAGGGATTTCAAGTTAGGGAGATTTCAAGTTAGGGAGATTTCAAGTTAGGAAGATTTGGAGTTAGGAAGATTTCGAGTTAGGAAGAGTTCAAGTTAGGGAGATTTCGAACTAATGAGATCAGGTTAGGAAAATTTCAAGTTAGAGAGATTTCAAGTTGGATCGATCTCAAGTTGAGGGGATTTCAAGTTAGGGAGCTTTCAAGGTAGGGAGATTTCAAGTTACAGGGATTTCAAGTTAGGGAGATTTCAAGTTACATTGATTTCAAGTTAGGGAGATTTCAAGTTAGGGAGATTTCAAGCTAGTGAGATTTCAAGTTACAAGGATTTCAAGTTAGGAAGATTTCGAGTTAAAGGGATTTCAAGTTAGGGAGATTTCAAGTTTAAGAGATTTCAAGTTAGAGGGATTCCAAGTTAGGGAGATTCCGAGTTAGGGAGATTTCAAGTGAGGGAGATTTCGAGTTAGGGAAATTTTAAGTTAGGATGATTTCAAGTTACAGGAATTTCAAGTTAGGGAGATTTCAAGTTAGGGAGATTTCAATTTAGGGAGATTTCAAGTTACAAGGATTTCAAGTTAGGAAGATTTCGAGTTAAAGGGATTTCAAGTTAGGGAGATTTCAAGTTTAAGAGATTTCAAGTTAGAGGGATTCCAAGTTAGGGAGATTCCGAGTTAGGGAGATTTCAAGTGAGGGAGATTTCGAGTTAGGGAAATTTCAAGTTAGGAAGATTTCAAGTTACAGGGATTTCAAGTTAGGGAGATTTCAAGTTAGGGAGATTTCACTTTAGGGAGATTTCAAGTTAGGGGGATTTCGAGTTAGGAAGATTTCAAGTTAGGGAGATTTCGAGTTAGTGAGATCAGGTTAGGAAAATTTCAAGTTAGAGAGATTTCAAGTTGGATCGATTTCAAGTTGAGGGGATTTCAAGTTAAGGAGCTTTCAAGTTAGGGATATTTCGAGTTCGGAAGATTTCAAGTTAGGGAGATTTCGAACTAATGAGATCAGGTTAGGAAAATTTCAAGTTAGAGAGATTTCAAGTTACAGGGATTTCAAGTTAGGGAGATTTCAAGTTAGGGAGATTTCAAGTTAGGAAGATTTCGAGTTAGGAAGATTTCGAGTTAGGAAGAGTTCAAGTTAGGGAGATTTCGAACTAATGAGATCAGGTTAGGAAAATTTCAAGTTAGAGAGATTTCAAGTTGGATCGATCTCAAGTTGAGGGGATTTCAAGTTAGGGAGATTTCAAGTTAGGGAGATTTCAAGTTACAAGGATTTCAAGTTAGGAAGATTTCGAGTGAGGGAGATTTCAAGTTGGGGAGATTTCGAGCTAGAGAGATTTCAAGTAAGGGAGATTTCAAGTTACAATGATTTCAAGTTAGGGAGATTTCAAGTTACAGGGATTTCAAGTTAGGGAGATTTCAAGTTACAGGGATTTCAAGTTAGGGAGATTTCAAGTTAGGGAGATTTCGAGTTCGGAAGATTTCAAGTTAGGGAGATTTCGAGTTAGGGAGATTTCGAGTTAGGGGAATTTCAAGTTAGGGAGATTTCAAGTTACAGGGATTTCAAGTTAGGGAGATTTCAAGTTAGGGAGATTTCAAGTTAGGAAGATTTCGAGTTAGGAAGATTTCGAGTTAGGAAGAGTTCAAGTTAGGGAGATTTCGAACTAATGAGATCAGGTTAAGAAAATTTCAAGTTAGAGAGATTTCAAGTTGGATCGATCTCAAGTTGAGGGGATTTCAAGTTAGGGAGCTTTCAAAGTAGGGAGATTTCAAGTTACAGGGATTTCAAACTAGGGAGATTTCAAGTTACATTGATTTCAAGTTAGGGAAATTTCAAGTTAGGGAGATTTCAAGTTTATGAGATTTCAATTTAGAGGGATTTCAAGTTAGGGAGATTCCGAGTTATTGAGATTTCAAGCTAGGGAGATTTCAATTTACAAGGATTTCAAGTTAGGAAGATTTCGAGTTAAAGGGATTTCAAGTTAGGGAGATTTCAAGTTACATTGATTTCAAGTTAGGGAGATTTCAAGTTAGGGAGATTTCAAGTTTAAGAGATTTCAAGTTAGAGGGATTCCAAGTTAGGGAGATTCCGAGTTAGGGAGATTTCAAGTGAGGGAGATTTCGAGTTAGGGAAATTTCAAGTTAGGAAGATTTCAAGTTACAGGGATTTCAAGTTAGGGAGATTTCAAGTTAGTGAGATTTCAATTTAGGGAGATTTCAAGTTATGGGGATTTCGAGTTAGGAAGATTTCAAGTTAGGGAGATTTCGAGTTAGTGAGATCAGGATAGGAAAACTTCAAGTTAGAGAGATATCAAGTTGGATCGATTTCAAGTTGAGGGGATTTCAAGTTAGGGAGCTTTCAAGTTAGGGATATTTCGAGTTCGGAAGATTTCAAGTTAGGGAGATTTCGAATTAGGGAGATTTCGAATTAGGGGAATTTCAAGTTAGGGAGATTTCAAGTTACAGGGATTTCAAGCTAGGGAGATTTTAAGTTACAGGGATTTCAAGTTAGGGAGATTTCAAGTTAGGGAGATTTCAAGTTAGAGGGATTTCAAGTTAGGGAGATTCCGAGCTAGGGAGATTTCGATTTAGAGAAATTTCACGTTAGTGAGATTTCGAATTAGTGAGATCAGGTTATTAAAATTTCAAGTTAGAGAGATTTCAAGTTGGATCGATCTCAAGTTGAGGGGATTTCAAGTTAGGGAGCTTTCAAGTTGGATCGATCTCACGTTGAGGGGATTTCAAGTTAGAGAGATTTCAAGTTGGATCGATCTCAAGTTGAGGGGATTTCAAGTTAGGGAGATTTCAAGTTAGGGAGATTTCAAGTTACAAGGATTTCAAGTTAGGAAGATTTCGAGTTAGGGAGATTTCAAGTTGGGGAGATTTCGAAGTAGAGAGATTTCAAGTTAGGAAGATTTCAAGTTACAGGGATTTCAAGTTAGGGAGATTTCAAGTTACAGGGATTTCAAGTTAGGGAGATTTCAAGTTACAGGGATTTCAAGTTAGGGAGATTTCAAGTTAGGGAGATTTCGAGTTCGGAAGATTTCAAGTTAGGGAGATTTCGAGTTATTGAGATTTCGAGTTAGGGGAATTTCAAGTTAGGGAGATTTCAAGTTACAGGGATTTCAAGTTAGGGAGATTTCAAGTTAGGGAGATTTCAAGTTAGGAAGATTTCGAGTTAGGAAGATATCGAGTTAGGAAGAGTTCAAGTTAGGGAGATTTCGAACTAATGAGATCAGGTTAGGAAAATTTCAAGTTAGAGAGATTTCAAGTTGGATCGATCTCAAGTTGAGGGGATTTCAAGTTAGGGAGCTTTCAAGGTAGGGAGATTTCAAGTTACAGGGATTTCAAATTAGGGAGATTTCAAGTTACATTGATTTCAAGTTAGGGAAATTTCAAGTTAGGGAGATTTCAAGTTTGGGAGATTTCAATTTAGAGGGATTTCAAGTTAGGGAGATTCCGAGTTATTGAGATTTCAAGCTAGGGAGATTTCAAGTTACAAGGATTTCAAGTTAGGAAGATTTCGAGTTAAAGGGATTTCAAGTTAGGGAGATTTCAAGTTACATTGATTTCAAGTTAGGGAGATTTCAAGTTAGGGAGATTTCAAGTTTAAGAGATTTCAAGTTAGAGGGATTCCAAGTTAGGGAGATTCCGAGTTAGGGAGATTTCAAGTGAGGGAGATTTCGAGTTAGGGAAATTTCAAGTTAGGAAGATTTCAAGTTACAGGGATTTCAAGTTAGGGAGATTTCAAGTTAGGGAGATTTCAATTTAGGGAGATTTCAAGTTAGGGTATTTCGAGTTAGGAAGATTTCAAGTTAGGGAGATTTCGAGTTAGTGAGATCAGGATAGGAAAACTTCAAGTTAGAGAGATTTCAAGTTGGATCGATTTCAAGTTGAGGGGATTTCAAGTTAGGGAGCTTTCAAATTAGGGATATTTCGAGTTCGGAAGATTTCAAGTTAGGGAGATTTCGAGTTAGGGAGATTTCGAGTTAGGGGAATTTCAAGTTAGGGAGATTTCAAGTTACAGGGATTTCAAGTTAGGGAGATTTCAAGTTAGGGAGATTTCGAGTTCGGAAGATTTCAAGTTAGGGAGATTTCGAGTTAGGGAGATTTCGAGTTAGGGGAATTTCAAGTTAGGGAGATTTCAAGTTACAGGGATTTCAAGTTAGGGAGATTTCAAGTTAGGGAGATTTCAAGTTAGGAAGATTTCGAGTTAGGAAGATATCGAGTTAGGAAGAGTTCAAGTTAGGGAGATTTCGAACTAATGAGATCAGGTTAGGAAAATTTCAAGTTAGAGAGATTTCAAGTTGGATCGATCTCAAGTTGAGGGGATTTCAAGTTAGGGAGCTTTCAAGGTAGGGAGATTTCAAGTTACAGGGATTTCAAATTAGGGAGATTTCAAGTTACATTGATTTCAAGTTAGGGAAATTTCAAGTTAGGGAGATTTCAAGTTTGGGAGATTTCAATTTAGAGGGATTTCAAGTTAGGGAGATTCCGAGTTATTGAGATTTCAAGCTAGGGAGATTTCAAGTTACAAGGATTTCAAGTTAGGAAGATTTCGAGTTAAAGGGATTTCAAGTTAGGGAGATTTCAAGTTACATTGATTTCAAGTTAGGGAGATTTCAAGTTAGGGAGATTTCAAGTTTAAGAGATTTCAAGTTAGAGGGATTCCAAGTTAGGGAGATTCCGAGTTAGGGAGATTTCAAGTGAGGGAGATTTCGAGTTAGGGAAATTTCAAGTTAGGAAGATTTCAAGTTACAGGGATTTCAAGTTAGGGAGATTTCAAGTTAGGGAGATTTCAATTTAGGGAGATTTCAAGTTATGGGGATTTCGAGTTAGGAAGATTTCAAGTTAGGGAGATTTCGAGTTAGTGAGATCAGGATAGGAAAACTTCAAGTTAGAGAGATATCAAGTTGGATCGATTTCAAGTTGAGGGGATTTCAAGTTAGGGAGCTTTCAAGTTAGGGATATTTCGAGTTCGGAAGATTTCAAGTTAGGGAGATTTCGAGTTAGGGAGATTTCGAATTAGGGGAATTTCAAGTTAGGGAGATTTCAAGTTACAGGGATTTCAAGCTAGGGAGATTTTAAGTTACAGGGATTTCAAGTTAGGGAGATTTCAAGTTAGGGAGATTTCAAGTTAGAGGGATTTCAAGTTAGGGAGATTCCGAGCTAGGGAGATTTCGATTTAGAGAAATTTCAAGTTAGGGATATTTCGAATTAGTGAGATCAGGTTAGGAAAATTTCAAGTTAGAGAGATTTCAAGTTGGATCGATCTCAAGTTGAGGGGATTTCAAGTTAGGGAGCTTTCAAGTTGGATCGATCTCACGTTGAGGGGATTTCAAGTTAGAGAGATTTCAAGTTGGATCGATCTCAAGTTGAGGGGATTTCAAGTTAGGGAGATTTCAAGTTAGGGAGATTTCAAGTTACAAGGATTTCAAGTTAGGAAGATTTCGAGTTAAAGGGATTTCAAGTTAGGGAGATTTCAAGTTACATTGATTTCAAGTTAGGGAGATTTCAAGTTAGGGAGATTTCAAGTTTAAGAGATTTCAAGTTAGAGGGATTCCAAGTTAGGGAGATTCCGATTTAGGGAGATTTCAAGTGAGGGAGATTTCGAGTTAGGGAAATTTCAAGTTAGGAAGATTTCAAGTTACAGGGATTTCAAGTTAGGGAGATTTCAAGTTAGTGAGATTTCAATTTAGGGAGATTTCAAGTTATGGGGATTTCGAGTTAGGAAGATTTCAAGTTAGGGAGATTTCGAGTTAGTGAGATCAGGATAGGAAAACTTCAAGTTAGAGAGATATCAAGTTGGATCGATTTCAAGTTGAGGGGATTTCAAGTTAGGGAGCTTTCAAGTTAGGGATATTTCGAGTTCGGAAGATTTCAAGTTAGGGAGATTTCGAATTAGGGAGATTTCGAATTAGGGGAATTTCAAGTTAGGGAGATTTCAAGTTACAGGGATTTCAAGCTAGGGAGATTTTAAGTTACAGGGATTTCAAGTTAGGGAGATTTCAAGTTAGGGAGATTTCAAGTTAGAGGGATTTCAAGTTAGGGAGATTCCGAGCTAGGGAGATTTCGATTTAGAGAAATTTCACGTTAGTGAGATTTCGAATTAGTGAGATCAGGTTAGGAAAATTTCAAGTTAGAGAGATTTCAAGTTGGATCGATCTCAAGTTGAGGGGATTTCAAGTTAGGGAGCTTTCAAGTTGGATCGATCTCACGTTGAGGGGATTTCAAGTTAGAGAGATTTCAAGTTGGATCGATCTCAAGTTGAGGGGATTTCAAGTTAGGGAGATTTCAAGTTAGGGAGATTTCAAGTTACAAGGATTTCAAGTTAGGAAGATTTCGAGTTAGGGAGATTTCAAGTTGGGGAGATTTCGAAGTAGAGAGATTTCAAGTTAGGGAGATTTCAAGTTACAGGGATTTCAAGTTAGGGAGATTTCAAGTTACAGGGATTTCAAGTTAGGGAGATTTCAAGTTAGGGAGATTTCAAGTTAGGGAGATTTCGAGTTCGGAAGATTTCAAGTTAGGGAGATTTCGAGTTATTGAGATTTCGAGTTAGGGGAATTTCAAGTTAGGGAGATTTCAAGTTACAGGGATTTCAAGTTAGGGAGATTCCAAGTTAGGGAGATTTCAAGTTAGGAAGATTTCGAGTTAGGAAGATATCGAGTTAGGAAGAGTTCAAGTTAGGGAGATTTCGAACTAATGAGATCAGGTTAGGAAAATTTCAAGTTAGAGAGATTTCAAGTTGGATCGATCTCAAGTTGAGGGGATTTCAAGTTAGGGAGCTTTCAAGGTAGGGAGATTTCAAATTAGGGAGATTTCAAGTTACATTGATTTCAAGTTAGGGAAATTTCAAGTTAGGGAGATTTCAAGTTTGGGAGATTTCAATTTAGAGGGATTTCAAGTTAGGGAGATTCCGAGTTATTGAGATTTCAAGCTAGGGAGATTTCAAGTTACAAGGATTTCAAGTTAGGAAGATTTCGAGTTAAAGGGATTTCAAGTTAGGGAGATTTCAAGTTACATTGATTTCAAGTTAGGGAGATTTCAAGTTAGGGAGATTTCAAGTTTAAGAGATTTCAAGTTAGAGGGATTCCAAGTTAGGGAGATTCCGAGTTAGGGAGATTTCAAGTGAGGGAGATTTCGAGTTAGGGAAATTTCAAGTTAGGAAGATTTCAAGTTACAGGGATTTCAAGTTAGGGAGATTTCAAGTTAGGGAGATTTCAATTTAGGGAGATTTCAAGTTAGGGTATTTCGAGTTAGGAAGATTTCAAGTTAGGGAGATTTCGAGTTAGTGAGATCAGGATAGGAAAACTTCAAGTTAGAGAGATTTCAAGTTGGATCGATTTCAAGTTGAGGGGATTTCAAGTTAGGGAGCTTTCAAATTAGGGATATTTCGAGTTCGGAAGATTTCAAGTTAGGGAGATTTCGAGTTGGGGAGATTTCGAGTTAGGGGAATTTCAAGTTAGGGAGATTTCAAGTTACAGGGATTTCAAGTTAGGGAGATTTCAAGTTAGGGAGATTTCGAGTTCGGAAGATTTCAAGTTAGGGAGATTTCGAGTTAGGGAGATTTCGAGTTAGGGGAATTTCAAGTTAGGGAGATTTCAAGTTACAGGGATTTCAAGTTAGGGAGATTTCAAGTTAGGGAGATTTCAAGTTAGGAAGATTTCGAGTTAGGAAGATATCGAGTTAGGAAGAGTTCAAGTTAGGGAGATTTCGAACTAATGAGATCAGGTTAGGAAAATTTCAAGTTAGAGAGATTTCAAGTTGGATCGATCTCAAGTTGAGGGGATTTCAAGTTAGGGAGCTTTCAAGGTAGGGAGATTTCAAGTTACAGGGATTTCAAATTAGGGAGATTTCAAGTTACATTGGTTTCAAGTTAGGGAAATTTCAAGTTAGGGAGATTTCAAGTTTGGGAGATTTCAATTTAGAGGGATTTCAAGTTAGGGAGATTCCGAGTTATTGAGATTTCAAGCTAGGGAGATTTCAAGTTACAAGGATTTCAAGTTAGGAAGATTTCGAGTTAAAGGGATTTCAAGTTAGGGAGATTTCAAGTTACATTGATTTCAAGTTAGGGAGATTTCAAGTTAGGGAGATTTCAAGTTTAAGAGATTTCAAGTTAGAGGGATTCCAAGTTAGGGAGATTCCGAGTTAGGGAGATTTCAAGTGAGGGAGATTTCGAGTTAGGGAAATTTCAAGTTAGGAAGATTTCAAGTTACAGGGATTTCAAGTTAGGGAGATTTCAAGTTAGGGAGATTTCAATTTAGGGAGATTTCAAGTTATGGGGATTTCGAGTTAGGAAGATTTCAAGTTAGGGAGATTTCGAGTTAGTGAGATCAGGATAGGAAAACTTCAAGTTAGAGAGATATCAAGTTGGATCGATTTCAAGTTGAGGGGATTTCAAGTTAGGGAGCTTTCAAGTTAGGGATATTTCGAGTTCGGAAGATTTCAAGTTAGGGAGATTTCGAGTTAGGGAGATTTCGAATTAGGGGAATTTCAAGTTAGGGAGATTTCAAGTTACAGGGATTTCAAGCTAGGGAGATTTTAAGTTACAGGGATTTCAAGTTAGGGAGATTTCAAGTTAGGGAGATTTCAAGTTAGAGGGATTTCAAGTTAGGGAGATTCCGAGCTAGGGAGATTTCGATTTAGAGAAATTTCAAGTTAGGGATATTTCGAATTAGTGAGATCAGGTTAGGAAAATTTCAAGTTAGAGAGATTTCAAGTTGGATCGATCTCAAGTTGAGGGGATTTCAAGTTAGGGAGCTTTCAAGTTGGATCGATCTCACGTTGAGGGGATTTCAAGTTAGAGAGATTTCAAGTTGGATCGATCTCAAGTTGAGGGGATTTCAAGTTAGGGAGATTTCAAGTTAGGGAGATTTCAAGTTACAAGGATTTCAAGTTAGGAAGATTTCGAGTTAGGGAGATTTCAAGTTGGGGAGATTTCGAAGTAGAGAGATTTCAAGTTAGGGAGATTTCAAGTTACAGGGATTTCAAGTTAGGGAGATTTCAAGTTACAGGGATTTCAAGTTAGGGAGATTTCAAGTTACAGGGATTTCAAGTTAGGGAGATTTCAAGTTAGGGAGATTTCGAGTTCGGAAGATTTCAAGTTAAGGAGATTTCGAGTTAGGGAGATTTCGAGTTAGGGGAATTTCAAGTTAGGGAGATTTCAAGTTAGGGAGATGTCGAGTTAGGGAGATTTCAAGTTAGGGAGATTTCAAGTTACAAGGATTTCAAGTTAGGAAGATTTCGAGTTAGGGAGATTTCATGTTACAAGGATTTCAAGTTAGGAAGATTTCGAGTTAGGGAAATTTCAAGTTAGGGAGATTTCAAGTTACAGGGATTTCAAGTTAGGGAGATTTCAAGTTAGGGAGATGTCGAGTTCGGAAGATTTCAAGTTATTGAGATTTCGAGTTAGGGAGATTTCAAGTTAGGGGAATTTCAAGTTAGGGAGATTTCAAGTTACAGGGATTTCAAGTTACAGGGATTTCAAGTTAGGGAGATTTCAAGTTAGGGAGCTTTCAAGTTACGGATATTTCGAGTTAGGGAGATTTCAAGTTAGGGAGATTTCAAATTAGGGAGATTTCAAGTTAGGAAAATTTCAAGTTATGGAGATTTCAATTTACAGGGATTTCAAGTTAGGGAGATTTCAAGTTAGGGAGACTTTAAGTTAGAGGGATTTCAAGTTAGGGAGATTTCAAGTTAGGGAGATTTCGAACTAATAAGATCAAGTTAGGAAAATTTCAAGTTAGAGAAATTTCAAGTTGGATCGATCTCAAGTTGAGGGGATTTCAAGTTAGGGAGCTTTCAAGTTGGATCGATCTCAAGTTGAGGGGATTTCAAGTTAGTGAGCTTTCAAGTTGGATAGATCTCAAGTTGAGGGGATTTCAAGTTAGGAAGATTTCAAGTTAGGGAGATTTCAAGTTGGGGAGATTTCGAGCTAGAGAGATTTTAAGTTAGGGAGATTTCAAGTTACAGGGTTTTCAAGTTAGGGAGATTTCAAGTTGGGAAAATTTCGAGCTAGAGAGATTTCAAGTTAGGGAGATTTCAAGTTACATGGATTTCAAGTTAGGGAGATTTCAAGTTAAAGGGATTTCAAGTTAGGGATATTTCAAATAAGGGAGATTTCAAGCTAGAGGGATTTCAAGTTAGGGAGATTTCGAGTTAGGGAAATTTCAAGTTAGGGAGATTTCGAATTAGTGAGATCAGGTTAGGAAAATTTCAAGTTAGAGAGATTTCAAGTTGGATCGATCTCAAGTTGAGGGGATTTCAAGTTAGGGAGCTTTCAAGTTGGATCGATCTCACGTTGAGGGGATTTCAAGTTAGAGAGATTTCAAGTTGGATCGATCTCAAGTTGAGGGGATTTCAAGTTAGGGAGATTTCAAGTTAGGGAGATTTCAAGTTACGAGGATTTCAAGTTAGGAAGATTTCGAGTTAGGGAGATTTCAATTTACAAGGATTTCAAGTTAGGAAGATTTCGAGTTAGGGAAATTTCTAGTTAGGGAGAATTCGAGTTAGTGAGATCAGGTTAGGAAAATTTCAAATTAGAGAGATTTCAAGTTGGATCGATCTCAAGTTGAGGGGATTTCAAGTTAGGGAGCTTTCAAGTTGGATCGATCTCAAGTTGAGGGGATTTCAAGTTAGGGAGCTTTCAAGTTGGATCGATCTCAAGTTGAGGGGATTTCAAGTTAGGAAGATTTCAAGTTAGGGAGATTTCAAGTTGGGGAGATTTCAAGTTAGGAAGATTTCGAGTTAGGAAGATTTCGAGTTAGGAAGAGTTCAAGTTAGGGAGATTTCGAGTTAGTGAGATCAGGTTAGGAAAATTTCAAGTTAGAGAGATTTCAAGTTGGATCGATTTCAAGTTGAGGGGATTTCAAGTTAGGGAGCTTTCAAGTTAGGGATATTTCGAGTTCGGATGATTTCAAGTTAGGGAGATTTCGAGTTAGGGAGCTTTCGAGTTAGGGGAATTTCAAGTTAGAGGGATTTCAAGTTAGGGAGATTCCGAGCTAGGGAGATTTCAAGTTAGGGAGATTTCAAGTTAGGAAGATTTCGAGTTAGAGAGATTTCAAGTTACAAGGATTTCAAGTTAGGAAGATTTCGAGTAAGGGAAATTTCAAGTTAGGGAGATTTAAAGTTACAGGGATTTCAAGTTAGGGAGATTTCGAGTTAGGGAGATATCAAGTTAGGGAGATTTCGAGTTAGAGGGATTTCAAGTTACAAGGATTTCAAGTTAGGAAGATTTCGAGTTAAAGGGATTTCAAGTTAGGGAGATTTCAAGTTACATAGATTTCAAGTTAGGGAGATTTCAAGTTAGGGAGATTTTAAGTTAGAGGGATTTCAAGTTAGGGAGATTCCGAGCTAGGGAGATTTCAAGTTAGAGGAATTTTGAGTTAGGGAGATTTCAAGTTAGGGAGATTTCAAGTTAGACGGATTTCAAGTTAGGGAGATTTCAAGTTAGGGAGATTTCAAGTTAGAGGGATTTCAAGTTAGGGAGATTTCAATTTACAGGGATTTCAAGTTAAGGAGATTTCAAGTTAGGGAGGTTACAATTTAAAGAGATTTCAAGTTATGGAGATTTAAAGTTAGGGAGATTTCAAGTTATGGAGATTTCAATTTACAGGGATTTCAAGTTAGGGAGATTTCAAGTTAGGGAGATTTTAAGTTAGGGGGATTTCAAGTTAGGGAGATTCCGAGCTAGGGAGATTTCAAGTTAGGGAGATTTCAAGTTACAGGGATTTCAAGTTAGGGAGATTTCAAGTTTGGGAGATTAGAGGGATTTCAAGTTAGGGAGATTTTAAGTTAGGGAGATTTCAAGTTACGGAGATTTCAAGTTAGGGAGATTTCAAGTTAGGGAGATTTCAATTTAAAGAGATTTCAAGTTATGGAGATTTCAAGTTAGGGAGATTTCAAGTTACAGGGATTTCAAGTTAGGGAGATATCGAGTTAGTGTGATCAGGCTAGGAAAATTTCAAGTTAGAGAGATTTCAAGTTGGATCGATTTCAAGTTGAGGGGATTTCAAGTTAGGGATCTTTCAAGTTAGGGATATTTCGAGTTCGGAAGATTTCACGTTAGGGAGATTTCGAGTTAGGGAGATTTTAAATTAGGGAAATTTCAAGTTATGGAGATTTCAATTTACAGGGATTTCAAGTTAGGGAGATCTCAAGTTAGGAAGATTTCAAGTTAGGGAGATTTCGAGTTAGTGAGATCAGGTTAGGAAAATTTCAAGTTACAGAGATTTCAAGTTGGATCGATTTCAAGTTAAGGGGATTATAAGTTAGGGAGCTTTCAAGTTAGGGATATTTCGAGTTCGGAAGATTTCAAGTTGGGGAGGTTTCGAGTTAGGGAGATTTCAAGTTAGGGAAATTTCAAGTTATGGAGATTTCAATTTACAGGGATTTCAAGTTAGGGAGATTTTAAGTTAGAGGGATTTCAATTTAGGGAGATTCCGAGCTAGGGAGATTTCAAGTTAGGGAGATTTCAAGTTACAGGGAATTCAAGTTAGGGAGATTTCAAGTTAGGGAGATTTCAAGTTAGAGGGATTTCAAGTTAGGGAGATTTCAAGTTAGGGAGATTTCAAGTTAGAGGGATTTCAAGTTAGGGAGATTTCAAGTTAGGGAGATTTCAAGTTAGAGGGATTTCAAGTTAGGGAGATTCCGAAATAGGGAGATTTCAAGTTAGAGGAATTTCGAGTTAGGGAGATTTCAAGTTAGGGAAATTTCAAGTTATGGAGATTTCAAGTTACAGGGATTTCAAGTTATTGAGATTTCAAATTAGGGAGATTTCAAGTTAGAGGGATTTCAAGTTAGGGAGATTCCGAGCTAGTGAGATTTCAAGTTAGGGAGATTTCAAGTTACAAGGATTTCAAGTTAGGAAGATTTCGAGTTAGAGAGATTTCAAGTTACAAGGATTTCAAGTTAGGAAGATTTCGAGTAAGGGAAATTTCAAGTTAGGGAGATTTCAAGTTACAGGGATTTCAAGTTAGGGCGATTTCAAGTTAGGGAAATTTCAAGTTAGGGAGATTTCAAATTAGGGAGATTTCAAGTTAGATCGAATTCAAGTTGAGGAGATTTCAAGTTAGGGTGATTTCAAGTTAGGGAGCTTTCAAGTTAGGGAGATTTCGAGCTAGGGAGATTTCAAGTTAGATGGATTTCAAGTTAGGGAGATTTCAAGTTAGGGAGATTTCGAGTTAGGGAGATTTCGAGTTAGGGAAATTTCATGTTATGGAGATTTCAATTTACAGGGATTGCAAGTTAGGGAGATTTCAAGTTTCAGGGATTTCAAGTTAGGGAGATTTCAAGTTAGGGTGATTTCAAGTTAGAGGGATTTCAAGTTAGGGAGATTCCGAGTTAGGGAGATTTCAAGTTAGGGAGATTTCAAATTACAAGGATTTCAAGTTAGGAATATTTCGAGTTAGGGAAATTTCAAGTTAGGGAGATTTCAAATTAGGGAGATTTCAAGTTAGATCGAATTCAAGTTGAGTAGATTTCAAGTTAGGGTGATTTCAAGTTACGGAGCTTTCAAGTTAGGGAGATTTCGAGCTAGGAAGATTTCAAGTTAGGGAGATTTCAAGCTAAAGGGATTTCGAGTTAGGAAAATTTCAGGTTCGGAAAATTTCAAGTTAGAGAGATTTCAAGTTAAATCGATTTCAAGTTGAGGAGATTTCAAGTTAGGGAGATTTCAAGTTAGAGGGATTTCAAGTTAGGGAGATTTCGAGTTCGGAAGATTTCAAGTTAGGGAGATTTCGAGTTAGGGAGATTTCGAGTTAGGGGAATTTCAAGTTATTGAGATTTCAAGTTACAGGGATTTCAAGTTAGGGAGATTTCGAGTTCGGAAGATTTCAAATTAGGGAGATTTCGAGTTAGGGAGATTTCGAGTTAGGGGAATTTCAAGTTAGGGAGATTTCAAGTTACAGGGATTTCAAGTTAGGGAGATTTCAAGTTAGGGAGATTTCAAGTTAGGAAGATTTCGAGTTAGGAAGATTTCGAGTTAGGAAGAGTTCAAGTTAGGGAGATTTCGAACTAATGAGATCAGGTTAGGAAAATTTCAAGTTAGAGAGATTTCAAGTTGGATCGATCTCAAGTTGAGGGGATTTCAAGTTAGGGAGCTTTCAAGGTAGGGAGATTTCAAGTTACAGGGATTTCAAATTAGGGAGATTTCAAGTTACATTGATTTCAAGTTAGGGAAATTTCAAGTTAGGGAGATTTCAAGTTAGGGAGATTCCAAGTTAGAGGGATTTCAAGTTAGGGAGATTTCGAGTTAGGGAAATTTAAAGTTAGGGAGATTTCGAGTTAGTGAGATCAGGTTAGGAAAATTTCAAGTTAGAGAGATTTCAAGTTGGATCGATCTCAAGTTAGGGGATTTCAAGTTAGCTAGCTTTCAAGTTGGATCGATCTCAAGTTGAGGGGATTTCAAGTTAGAGAGATTTCAAGTTGGATCGATCTCAAGTTGAGGGGATTTCAAGTTAGGGAGATTTCAAGTTAGGGAGATTTCAAGTTACAAGGATTTCAAGTTAGGAAGATTTCGAGTTAGGGAGATTCCATGTTACAAGGATTTCAAGTTAGGAAGATTTCGAGTTAGGGAAATTTCAAGTTAGGGAGATTTCAAGTTACAGGGATTTCAAGTTAGGGAGATTTCAAGTTAGGGAGATGTCGAGTTCGGAAGATTTCAAGTTATTGAGATTTCGAGTTAGGGAGATTTCAAGTTAGGGGAATTTCAAGTTAGGGAGATTTCAAGTTACAGGGATTTCAAGTTACAGGGATTTCAAGTTAGGGAGATTTCAAGTTAGGGAGATTTCAAGTTAGGAAGATTTCGAGTTAGGAAGATTTCGAGTTAGGAAGATTTCAAGTTGAGGGGATTTCAAGTTAGGGAGCTTTCAAGTTGGATCGATCTCAAGTTGAGGGGATTTCAAGTTAGTGAGCTTTCAAGTTGGATAGATCTCAAGTTGAGGGGATTTCAAGTTAGGGAGCTTTCAAGTTACGGATATTTCGAGTTAGGGAGATTTCAAGTTAGGGAGATTTCAAATTAGGGAGATTTCAAGTTAGGAAAATTTCAAGTTATGGAGATTTCAATTTACAGGGATTTCAAGTTAGGGAGATTTCAAGTTAGGGAGACTTTAAGTTAGAGGGATTTCAAGTTAGGGAGATTTCAAGTTAGGGAGATTTCGAACTAATAAGATCAAGTTAGGAAAATTTCAAGTTAGAGAAATTTCAAGTTGGATCGATCTCAAGTTGAGGGGATTTCAAGTTAGGGAGCTTTCAAGTTGGATCGATCTCAAGTTGAGGGGATTTCAAGTTAGTGAGCTTTCAAGTTGGATAGATCTCAAGTTGAGGGGATTTCAAGTTAGGAAGATTTCAAGTTAGGGAGATTTCAAGTTGGGGAGATTTCGAGCTTGAGAGATTTTAAGTTAGGGAGATTTCAAGTTACAGGGTTTTCAAGTTAGGGAGATTTCAAGTTGGGAAAATTTCGAGCTAGAGAGATTTCAAGTTAGGGAGATTTCAAGTTACATGGATTTCAAGTTAGGGAGATTTCAAGTTAAAGGGATTTCAAGTTAGGGAGATTTCAAATAAGGGAGATTTCAAGCTAGAGGGATTTCAAGTTAGGGAGATTTCGAGTTAGGGAAATTTCAAGTTAGGGAGATTTCGAATTAGTGAGATCAGGTTAGGAAAATTTCAAGTTAGAGAGATTTCAAGTTGGATCGATCTCAAGTTGAGGGGATTTCAAGTTAGGGAGCTTTCAAGTTGGATCGATCTCACGTTGAGGGGATTTCAAGTTAGAGAGATTTCAAGTTGGATCGATCTCAAGTTGAGGGGATTTCAAGTTAGGGAGATTTCAAGTTAGGGAGATTTCAAGTTACGAGGATTTCAAGTTAGGAAGATTTCGAGTTAGGGAGATTTCAATTTACAAGGATTTCAAGTTAGGAAGATTTCGAGTTAGGGAAATTTCTAGTTAGGGAGAATTCGAGTTAGTGAGATCAGGTTAGGAAAATTTCAAATTAGAGAGATTTCAAGTTGGATCGATCTCAAGTTGAGGGGATTTCAAGTTAGGGAGCTTTCAAGTTGGATCGATCTCAAGTTGAGGGGATTTCAAGTTAGGGAGCTTTCAAGTTGGATCGATCTCAAGTTGAGGGGATTTCAAGTTAGGAAGATTTCAAGTTAGGGAGATTTCAAGTTGGGGAGATTTCAAGTTAGGAAGATTTCGAGTTAGGAAGATTTCGAGTTAGGAAGAGTTCAAGTTAGGGAGATTTCGAGTTAGTGAGATCAGGTTAGGAAAATTTCAAGTTAGAGAGATTTCAAGTTGGATCGATTTCAAGTTGAGGGGATTTCAAGTTAGGGAGCTTTCAAGTTAGGGATATTTCGAGTTCGGAAGATTTCAAGTTAGGGAGATTTCGAGTTAGGGAGCTTTCGAGTTAGGGGAATTTCAAGTTAGAGGGATTTCAAGTTAGGGAGATTCCGAGCTAGGGAGATTTCAAGTTAGGGAGATTTCAAGTTAGGAAGATTTCGAGTTAGAGAGATTTCAAGTTACAAGGATTTCAAGTTAGGAAGATTTCGAGTAAGGGAAATTTCAAGTTAGGGAGATTTAAAGTTACAGGGATTTCAAGTTAGGGAGATTTCGAGTTAGGGAGATATCAAGTTAGGGAGATTTCGAGTTAGAGGGATTTCAAGTTACAAGGATTTCAAGTTAGGAAGATTTCGAGTTAAAGGGATTTCAAGTTAGGGAGATTTCAAGTTACATAGATTTCAAGTTAGGGAGATTTCAAGTTAGGGAGATTTTAAGTTAGAGGGATTTCAAGTTAGGGAGATTCCGAGCTAGGGAGATTTCAAGTTAGAGGAATTTTGAGTTAGGGAGATTTCAAGTTAGGGAGATTTCAAGTTAGACGGATTTCAAGTTAGGGAGATTTCAAGTTAGGGAAATTTCAAGTTAGAGGGATTTCAAGTTAGCGAGATTTCAATTTACAGGGATTTCAAGTTAAGGAGATTTCAAGTTAGGGAGGTTTCAATTTAAAGAGATTTCAAGTTATGGAGATTTAAAGTTATTGAGATTTCAAGTTATGGAGATTTCAATTTACAGGGATTTCAAGTTAGGGAGATTTCAAGTTAGGGAGATTTTAAGTTAGGGGGATTTCAAGTTAGGGAGATTCCGAGCTAGGGAGATTTCAAGTTAGGGAGATTTCAAGTTACAGGGATTTCAAGTTAGGGAGATTTCAAGTTTGGGAGATTAGAGGGATTTCAAGTTAGGGAGATTTTAAGTTAGGGAGATTTCAAGTTACGGGGATTTCAAGTTATGGAGATTTAAAGTTAGGGAGATTTCAAGTTATGGAGATTTCAATTTACAGGGATTTCAAGTTACAGGGATTTCAAGTTAGGGAGATATCGAGTTAGTGTGATCAGGCTAGGAAAATTTCAAGTTAGAGAGATTTCAAGTTGGATCGATTTCAAGTTGAGGGGATTTCAAGTTAGGGATCTTTCAAGTTAGGGATATTTCGAGTTCGGAAGATTTCACGTTAGGGAGATTTCGAGTTAGGGAGATTTTAAGTTAGGGAAATTTCAAGTTATGGAGATTTCAATTTACAGGGATTTCAAGTTAGGAAGATTTCAAGTTAGGGAGATTTCGAGTTAGTGAGATCAGGTTAGGAAAATTTCAAGTTACAGAGATTTCAAGTTGGATCGATTTCAAGTTAAGGGGATTTTAAGTTAGGGAGCTTTCAAGTTAGGGATATTTCGAGTTCGGAAGATTTCAAGTTAGGGAGGTTTCGAGTTAGGGAGATTTCAAGTTAGGGAAATTTCAAGTTATGGAGATTTCAATTTACAGGGATTTCAAGTTAGGGAGATTTTAAGTTAGAGGGATTTCAATTTAGGGAGATTCCGAGCTAGGGAGATTTCAAGTTAGGGAGATTTCAAGTTACAGGGATTTCAAGTTAGGGAGATTTCAAGTTAGGGAGATTTCAAGTTAGAGGGATTTCAAGTTAGGGAGATTTCAAGTTAGGGAGATTTCAAGTTAGAGGGATTTCAAGTTAGGGAGATTTCAAGTTAGGGAGATTTCGAGTTAGAGGGATTTCAAGTTAGGGAGATTCCGAAATAGGGAGATTTCAAGTTAGAGGAATTTCGAGTTAGGGAGATTTCAAGTTAGGGAAATTTCAAGTTATGGAGATTTCAAGTTACAGGGATTTCAAGTTATTGAGATTTCAAATTAGGGAGATTTCAAGTTAGAGGGATTTCAAGTTAGGGATATTCCGAGCTAGTGAGATTTCAAGTTAGGGAGATTTCAAGTTACAAGGATTTCAAGTTAGGAAGATTTCGAGTTAGAGAGATTTCAAGTTACAAGGATTTCAAGTAAGGAAGATTTCGAGTAAGGGAAATTTCAAGTTAGGGAGATTTCAAGTTACAGGGATTTCAAGTTAGGGCGATTTCAAGTTAGGGAAATTTCAAGTTAGGGATATTTCAAATTAGGGAGATTTCGAGTTAGATCGAATTCAAGTTGAGGAGATTTCAAGTTAGGGTGATTTCAAGTTAGGGAGCTTTCAAGTTAGGGAGATTTCGAGCTAGGGAGATTTCAAGTTAGATGGATTTCAAGTTAGGGAGATTTCAAGTTAGGGAGATTTCGAGTTAGGGAGATTTCGAGTTAGGGAAATTTCATGTTATGGAGATTTCAATTTACAGGGATTGCAAGTTAGGGAGATTTTAAGTTTCAGGGATTTCACGTTAGGGAGATTTCAAGTTAGGGTGATTTCAAGTTAGAGGGATTTCAAGTTAGGGAGATTCCGAGTTAGGGAGATTTCAAGTTAGGGAGATTTCAAGTTACAAGGATTTCAAGTTAGGAATATTTCGAGTTAGGGAAATTTCAAGTTAGGGAGATTTCAAATTAGGGAGATTTCAAGTTAGATCGAATTCAAGTTGAGTAGATTTCAAGTTAGGGTGATTTCAAGTTACGGAGCTTTCAAGTTAGGGAGATTTCGAGCTAGGAAGATTTCAAGTTAGGGAGATTTCAAGCTAAAGGGATTTCGAGTTAGGAAAATTTCAGGTTCGGAAAATTTCAAGTTAGAGAGATTTCAAGTTAAATCGATTTCAAGTTGAGGAGATTTCAAGTTAGGGAGATTTCAAGTTAGAGGGATTTCAAGTTAGGGAGATTTCGAGTTCGGAAGATTTCAAGTTAGGGAGATTTCGAGTTAGGGAGATTTCGAGTTAGGGGAATTTCAAGTTAGGGAGATTTCAAGTTACAGGGATTTCAAGTTAGGGAGATTTCGAGTTCGGAAGATTTCAAGTTAGGGAGATTTCGAGTTAGGGAGATTTCGAGTTAGGGGAATTTCAAGTTAGGGAGATTTCAAGTTACAGGGATTTCAAGTTAGGGAGATTTCAAGTTAGGGAGATTTCAAGTTAGGAAGATTTCGAGTTAGGAAGATTTCGAGTTAGGAAGAGTTCAAGTTAGGGAGATTTCGAACTAATGAGATCAGGTTAGGAAAATTTCAAGTTAGAGAGATTTCAAGTTGGATCGATCTCAAGTTGAGGGGATTTCAAGTTAGGGAGCTTTCAAGGTAGGGAGATTTCAAGTTACAGGGATTTCAAATTAGGGAGATTTCAAGTTACATTGATTTCAAGTTAGGGAAATTTCAAGTTAGGGAGATTTCAAGTTTGGGAGATTTCAATTTAGAGGGATTTCAAGTTAGGGAGATTCCGAGTTATTGAGATTTCAAGCTAGGGAGATTTCAAGTTACAAGGATTTCAAGTTAGGAAGATTTCGAGTTAAAGGGATTTCAAGTTAGGGAGATTTCAAGTTTAAGAGATTTCAAGTTAGAGGGATTCCAAGTTAGGGAGATTCCGAGTTAGGGAGATTTCAAGTGAGGGAGATTTCGAGTTAGGGAAATTTCAAGTTAGGAAGATTTCAAGTTACAGGGATTTCAAGTTAGGGAGATTTCAAGTTAGGGAGATTTCAATTTAGGGAGATTTCAAGTTAGGGGGATTTCGAGTTAGGAAGATTTCAAGTTAGGGAGATTTCGAGTTAGTGAGATCAGGATAGGAAAACTTCACGTTAGAGAGATATCAAGTTGGATCGATTTCAGGTTGAGGGGATTTCAAGTTAGGGAGCTTTCAAGTTAGTGATATTTCGAGTTCGGAAGATTTCAAGTTAGGGAGATTTCGAGTTAGGGAGATTTCGAGTTAGTGGAATTTCAAGTTAGGGAGATTTCAAGTTACAGGGATTTCAAGCTAGGGAGATTTCAAGTTACAGGGATTTCAAGTTAGGGAGATTTCAAGTTAGGGAGATTTCAAGTTAGAGGGATTTCAAGTTAGGGAGATTCCGAGCTAGGGAGATTTCAAGTTAGGGAGATTTCAAGTTACAAGGATTTTCAAGTTAGGAAGATTTCGAGTTAGGGAGATTTCAAGTTACAAGGATTTCAAGTTAGGAAGATTTCGAGTTAGGGAAATTTCAAGTTAGGGAGATTTCAAGTCACAGGGAGATCAAGTTAGGGAGATTTCGAGTTAGTGAGATCAGGTTAGGAAAATTTCAATTTAGAGAGATTTCAAGTTGGATCGATTTCAAGTTGAGGGGATTTCAAGTTAGGGAGCTTTCAAGTTAGGGAGATATCAAGTTAGGGAGATTTCGAGTTAAAGGGATTTCAAGTTAGGGAGATTCCGAGTTAGGGAGATGTCAAGTTAGGGAAATTTCAAGTTACAGGGATTTTAAGTTAGGGAGATTTCGAGTTAGGAAGATTTCAAGTTGGGGAGATTTCAAGTTAGGAAGATTTCAAGCTAGAAAAATTTTAAGTTAGGGAGATTTCAAGTTAGGGAGCTTCCAAGTTAGGGAGATTTCAAGTTAGGGAGCATTTAAGTTACAGGGATTTCAAGTTAGGAAGCTTTCAAGTTAGGGAGATTTCGAGTTAGGAAGATTTCAAGTTAGGGAGATTTCAAGTTGAGGAGATTTCGAGCTAGAGAGATTTCAAGTTAGGGAGATTTCAAGTTACAGGGATTTCAAGTTAGGGAGATTTCAAGTTAGGGAGATTTCAAGTTAGAGGGATTTCAAGTTAGGGAGATTTCGAGTTAGGGAAATTTAAAGTTAGGGAGATTTCGAGTTAGTGAGATCAGGTTAGGAAAATTTCAAGTTAGAGAGATTTCAAGTTGGATCGATCTCATGTTAGGGGATTTCAAGTTAGCTAGCTTTCAAGTTGGATCGATCTCACGTTGAGGGGATTTCAAGTTAGAGAGATTTCAAGTTGGATCGATCTCAAGTTGAGGGGATTTCAAGTTAGGGAGATTTCAAGTTAGGGAGATTTCAAGTTACAAGGATTTCAAGTTAGGAAGATTTCGAGTTAGGGAGATTTCATGTTACAAGGATTTCAAGTTAGGAAGATTTCGAGTAAGGGAAATTTCAAGTTAGGGAGATTTCAAGTTACAGGGATTTCAAGTTAGGGCGATTTCAAGTTAGGGAAATTTCAAGTTGGGGATATTTCAAATTAGGGAGATTTCAAGTTAGATCGAATTCAAGTTGAGGAGATTTCAAGTTAGGGTGATTTCAAGTTAGGGAGCTTTCAAGTTAGGGAGATTTCGAGCTAGGGAGATTTCAAGTTAGATGGATTTCAAGTTAGGGAGATTTCAAGTTAGGGAGATTTCGAGTTAGGGAGATTTCGAGTTAGGGAAATTTCATGTTATGGAGATTTCAATTTACAGGGATTGCAAGTTAGGGAGATTTTAAGTTTCAGGGATTTCACGTTAGGGAGATTTCAAGTTAGGGTGATTTCAAGTTAGAGGGATTTCAAGTTAGGGAGATTCCGAGTTAGGGAGATTTCAAGTTAGGGAGATTTCAAGTTACAAGGATTTCAAGTTAGGAATATTTCGAGTTAGGGAAATTTCAAGTTAGGGAGATTTCAAATTAGGGAGATTTCAAGTTAGATCGAATTCAAGTTGAGTAGATTTCAAGTTAGGGTGATTTCAAGTTACGGAGCTTTCAAGTTAGGGAGATTTCGAGCTAGGAAGATTTCAAGTTAGGGAGATTTCAAGCTAAAGGGATTTCGAGTTAGGAAAATTTCAGGTTCGGAAAATTTCAAGTTAGAGAGATTTCAAGTTAAATCGATTTCAAGTTGAGGAGATTTCAAGTTAGGGAGATTTCAAGTTAGAGGGATTTCAAGTTAGGGAGATTTCGAGTTCGGAAGATTTCAAGTTAGGGAGATTTCGAGTTAGGGAGATTTCGAGTTAGGGGAATTTCAAGTTAGGGAGATTTCAAGTTACAGGGATTTCAAGTTAGGGAGATTTCGAGTTCGGAAGATTTCAAGTTAGGGAGATTTCGAGTTAGGGAGATTTCGAGTTAGGGGAATTTCAAGTTAGGGAGATTTCAAGTTACAGGGATTTCAAGTTAGGGAGATTTCAAGTTAGGGAGATTTCAAGTTAGGAAGATTTCGAGTTAGGAAGATTTCGAGTTAGGAAGAGTTCAAGTTAGGGAGATTTCGAACTAATGAGATCAGGTTAGGAAAATTTCAAGTTAGAGAGATTTCAAGTTGGATCGATCTCAAGTTGAGGGGATTTCAAGTTAGGGAGCTTTCAAGGTAGGGAGATTTCAAGTTACAGGGATTTCAAATTAGGGAGATTTCAAGTTACATTGATTTCAAGTTAGGGAAATTTCAAGTTAGGGAGATTTCAAGTTTGGGAGATTTCAATTTAGAGGGATTTCAAGTTAGGGAGATTCCGAGTTATTGAGATTTCAAGCTAGGGAGATTTCAAGTTACAAGGATTTCAAGTTAGGAAGATTTCGAGTTAAAGGGATTTCAAGTTAGGGAGATTTCAAGTTTAAGAGATTTCAAGTTAGAGGGATTCCAAGTTAGGGAGATTCCGAGTTAGGGAGATTTCAAGTGAGGGAGATTTCGAGTTAGGGAAATTTCAAGTTAGGAAGATTTCAAGTTACAGGGATTTCAAGTTAGGGAGATTTCAAGTTAGGGAGATTTCAATTTAGGGAGATTTCAAGTTAGGGGGATTTCGAGTTAGGAAGATTTCAAGTTAGGGAGATTTCGAGTTAGTGAGATCAGGATAGGAAAACTTCACGTTAGAGAGATATCAAGTTGGATCGATTTCAGGTTGAGGGGATTTCAAGTTAGGGAGCTTTCAAGTTAGTGATATTTCGAGTTCGGAAGATTTCAAGTTAGGGAGATTTCGAGTTAGGGAGATTTCGAGTTAGTGGAATTTCAAGTTAGGGAGATTTCAAGTTACAGGGATTTCAAGCTAGGGAGATTTCAAGTTACAGGGATTTCAAGTTAGGGAGATTTCAAGTTAGGGAGATTTCAAGTTAGAGGGATTTCAAGTTAGGGAGATTCCGAGCTAGGGAGATTTCAAGTTAGGGAGATTTCAAGTTACAAGGATTTTCAAGTTAGGAAGATTTCGAGTTAGGGAGATTTCAAGTTACAAGGATTTCAAGTTAGGAAGATTTCGAGTTAGGGAAATTTCAAGTTAGGGAGATTTCAAGTCACAGGGAGATCAAGTTAGGGAGATTTCGAGTTAGTGAGATCAGGTTAGGAAAATTTCAATTTAGAGAGATTTCAAGTTGGATCGATTTCAAGTTGAGGGGATTTCAAGTTAGGGAGCTTTCAAGTTAGGGAGATATCAAGTTAGGGAGATTTCGAGTTAAAGGGATTTCAAGTTAGGGAGATTCCGAGTTAGGGAGATGTCAAGTTAGGGAAATTTCAAGTTACAGGGATTTTAAGTTAGGGAGATTTCGAGTTAGGAAGATTTCAAGTTGGGGAGATTTCAAGTTAGGAAGATTTCAAGCTAGAAAAATTTTAAGTTAGGGAGATTTCAAGTTAGGGAGCTTCCAAGTTAGGGAGATTTCAAGTTAGGGAGCATTTAAGTTACAGGGATTTCAAGTTAGGAAGCTTTCAAGTTAGGGAGATTTCGAGTTAGGAAGATTTCAAGTTAGGGAGATTTCAAGTTGAGGAGATTTCGAGCTAGAGAGATTTCAAGTTAGGGAGATTTCAAGTTACAGGGATTTCAAGTTAGGGAGATTTCAAGTTAGGGAGATTTCAAGTTAGAGGGATTTCAAGTTAGGGAGATTTCGAGTTAGGGAAATTTAAAGTTAGGGAGATTTCGAGTTAGTGAGATCAGGTTAGGAAAATTTCAAGTTAGAGAGATTTCAAGTTGGATCGATCTCATGTTAGGGGATTTCAAGTTAGCTAGCTTTCAAGTTGGATCGATCTCACGTTGAGGGGATTTCAAGTTAGAGAGATTTCAAGTTGGATCGATCTCAAGTTGAGGGGATTTCAAGTTAGGGAGATTTCAAGTTAGGGAGATTTCAAGTTACAAGGATTTCAAGTTAGGAAGATTTCGAGTTAGGGAGATTTCATGTTACAAGGATTTCAAGTTAGGAAGATTTCGAGTAAGGGAAATTTCAAGTTAGGGAGATTTCAAGTTACAGGGATTTCAAGTTAGGGCGATTTCAAGTTAGGGAAATTTCAAGTTGGGGATATTTCAAATTAGGGAGATTTCAAGTTAGATCGAATTCAAGTTGAGGAGATTTCAAGTTAGGGTGATTTCAAGTTAGGGAGCTTTCAAGTTAGGGAGATTTCGAGCTAGGGAGATTTCAAGTTAGATGGATTTCAAGTTAGGGAGATTTCAAGTTAGGGAGATTTCGAGTTAGGGAGATTTCGAGTTAGGGAAATTTCATGTTATGGAGATTTCAATTTACAGGGATTGCAAGTTAGGGAGATTTTAAGTTTCAGGGATTTCACGTTAGGGAGATTTCAAGTTAGGGTGATTTCAAGTTAGAGGGATTTCAAGTTAGGGAGATTCCGAGTTAGGGAGATTTCAAGTTAGGGAGATTTCAAGTTACAAGGATTTCAAGTTAGGAATATTTCGAGTTAGGGAAATTTCAAGTTAGGGAGATTTCAAATTAGGGAGATTTCAAGTTAGATCGAATTCAAGTTGAGTAGATTTCAAGTTAGGGTGATTTCAAGTTACGGAGCTTTCAAGTTAGGGAGATTTCGAGCTAGGAAGATTTCAAGTTAGGGAGATTTCAAGCTAAAGGGATTTCGAGTTAGGAAAATTTCAGGTTCGGAAAATTTCAAGTTAGAGAGATTTCAAGTTAAATCGATTTCAAGTTGAGGAGATTTCAAGTTAGGGAGATTTCAAGTTAGAGGGATTTCAAGTTAGGGAGATTTCGAGTTCGGAAGATTTCAAGTTAGGGAGATTTCGAGTTAGGGAGATTTCGAGTTAGGGGAATTTCAAGTTAGGGAGATTTCAAGTTACAGGGATTTCAAGTTAGGGAGATTTCGAGTTCGGAAGATTTCAAGTTAGGGAGATTTCGAGTTAGGGAGATTTCGAGTTAGGGGAATTTCAAGTTAGGGAGATTTCAAGTTACAGGGATTTCAAGTTAGGGAGATTTCAAGTTAGGGAGATTTCAAGTTAGGAAGATTTCGAGTTAGGAAGATTTCGAGTTAGGAAGAGTTCAAGTTAGGGAGATTTCGAACTAATGAGATCAGGTTAGGAAAATTTCAAGTTAGAGAGATTTCAAGTTGGATCGATCTCAAGTTGAGGGGATTTCAAGTTAGGGAGCTTTCAAGGTAGGGAGATTCCAAGTTACAGGGATTTCAAATTAGGGAGATTTCAAGTTACATTGATTTCAAGTTAGGGAAATTTCAAGTTAGGGAGATTTCAAGTTTGGGAGATTTCAATTTAGAGGGATTTCAAGTTAGGGAGATTCCGAGTTATTGAGATTTCAAGCTAGGGAGATTTCAAGTTACAAGGATTTCAAGTTAGGAAGATTTCGAGTTAAAGGGATTTCAAGTTAGGGAGATTTCAAGTTTAAGAGATTTCAAGTTAGAGGGATTCCAAGTTAGGGAGATTCCGAGTTAGGGAGATTTCAAGTGAGGGAGATTTCGAGTTAGGGAAATTTCAAGTTAGGAAGATTTCAAGTTACAGGGATTTCAAGTTAGGGAGATTTCAAGTTAGGGAGATTTCAATTTAGGGAGATTTCAAGTTAGGGGGATTTCGAGTTAGGAAGATTTCAAGTTAGGGAGATTTCGAGTTAGTGAGATCAGGATAGGAAAACTTCAAGTTAGAGAGATATCAAGTTGGATCGATTTCAGGTTGAGGGGATTTCAAGTTAGGGAGCTTTCAAGTTAGTGATATTTCGAGTTCGGAAGATTTCAAGTTAGGGAGATTTCGAGTTAGGGAGATTTCGAGTTAGTGGAATTTCAAGTTAGGGAGATTTCAAGTTACAGGGATTTCAAGCTAGGGAGATTTCAAGTTACAGGGATTTCAAGTTAGGGAGATTTCAAGTTAGGGAGATTTCAAGTTAGAGGGATTTCAAGTTAGGGAGATTCCGAGCTAGGGAGATTTCAAGTTAGGGAGATTTCAAGTTACAAGGATTTTCAAGTTAGGAAGATTTCGAGTTAGGGAGATTTCAAGTTACAAGGATTTCAAGTTAGGAAGATTTCGAGTTAGGGAAATTTCAAGTTAGGGAGATTTCAAGTCACAGGGAGATCAAGTTAGGGAGATTTCGAGTTAGTGAGATCAGGTTAGGAAAATTTCAATTTAGAGAGATTTCAAGTTGGATCGATTTCAAGTTGAGGGGATTTCAAGTTAGGGAGCTTTCAAGTTAGGGAGATATCAAGTTAGGGAGATTTCGAGTTAAAGGGATTTCAAGTTAGGGAGATTCCGAGTTAGGGAGATGTCAAGTTAGGGAAATTTCAAGTTACAGGGATTTTAAGTTAGGGAGATTTCGAGTTAGGAAGATTTCAAGTTGGGGAGATTTCAAGTTAGGAAGATTTCAAGCTAGAAAAATTTTAAGTTAGGGAGATTTCAAGTTAGGGAGCTTCCAAGTTAGGGAGATTTCAAGTTAGGGAGCATTTAAGTTACAGGGATTTCAAGTTAGGAAGCTTTCAAGTTAGGGAGATTTCGAGTTAGGAAGATTTCAAGTTAGGGAGATTTCAAGTTGAGGAGATTTCGAGCTAGAGAGATTTCAAGTTAGGGAGATTTCAAGTTACAGGGATTTCAAGTTAGGGAGATTTCAAGTTAGGGAGATTTCAAGTTAGAGGGATTTCAAGTTAGGGAGATTTCGAGTTAGGGAAATTTAAAGTTAGGGAGATTTCGAGTTAGTGAGATCAGGTTAGGAAAATTTCAAGTTAGAGAGATTTCAAGTTGGATCGATCTCAAGTTAGGGGATTTCAAGTTAGCTAGCTTTCAAGTTGGATCGATCTCACGTTGAGGGGATTTCAAGTTAGAGAGATTTCAAGTTGGATCGATCTCAAGTTGAGGGGATTTCAAGTTAGGGAGATTTCAAGTTAGGGAGATTTCAAGTTACAAGGATTTCAAGTTAGGAAGATTTCGAGTTAGGGAGATTTCATGTTACAAGGATTTCAAGTTAGGAAGATTTCGAGTTAGGGAAATTTCAAGTTAGAGAAATTTCAAGTTGGATCGATCTCAAGTTGAGGGGATTTCAAGTTAGGGAGCTTTCAAGTTGGATCGATCTCAAGTTGAGGGGATTTCAAGTTAGTGAGCTTTCAAGTTGGATAGATCTCAAGTTGAGGGGATTTCAAGTTAGGAAGATTTCAAGTTAGGGAGATTTCAAGTTGGGGAGATTTCGAGCTTGAGAGATTTTAAGTTAGGGAGATTTCAAGTTACAGGGTTTTCAAGTTAGGGAGATTTCAAGTTGGGAAAATTTCGAGCTAGAGAGATTTCAAGTTAGGGAGATTTCAAGTTACATGGATTTCAAGTTAGGGAGATTTCAAGTTAAAGGGATTTCAAGTTAGGGAGATTTCAAATAAGGGAGATTTCAAGCTAGAGGGATTTCAAGTTAGGGAGATTTCGAGTTAGGGAAATTTCAAGTTAGGGAGATTTCGAATTAGTGAGATCAGGTTAGGAAAATTTCAAGTTAGAGAGATTTCAAGTTGGATCGATCTCAAGTTGAGGGGATTTCAAGTTAGGGAGCTTTCAAGTTGGATCGATCTCACGTTGAGGGGATTTCAAGTTAGAGAGATTTCAAGTTGGATCGATCTCAAGTTGAGGGGATTTCAAGTTAGGGAGATTTCAAGTTAGGGAGATTTCAAGTTACGAGGATTTCAAGTTAGGAAGATTTCGAGTTAGGGAGATTTCAATTTACAAGGATTTCAAGTTAGGAAGATTTCGAGTTAGGGAAATTTCTAGTTAGGGAGAATTCGAGTTAGTGAGATCAGTTTAGGAAAATTTCAAATTAGAGAGATTTCAAGTTGGATCGATCTCAAGTTGAGGGGATTTCAAGTTAGGGAGCTTTCAAGTTGGATCGATCTCAAGTTGAGGGGATTTCAAGTTAGGGAGCTTTCAAGTTGGATCGATCTCAAGTTGAGGGGATTTCAAGTTAGGAAGATTTCAAGTTAGGGAGATTTCAAGTTGGGGAGATATCAAGTTAGGAAGATTTCGAGTTAGGAAGATTTCGAGTTAGGAAGAGTTCAAGTTAGGGAGATTTCGAGTTAGTGAGATCAGGTTAGGAAAATTTCAAGTTAGAGAGATTTCAAGTTGGATCGATTTCAAGTTGAGGGGATTTCAAGTTAGGGAGCTTTCAAGTTAGGGATATTTCGAGTTCGGAAGATTTCAAGTTAGGGAGATTTCGAGTTAGGGAGCTTTCGAGATAGGGGAATTTCAAGTTAGAGGGATTTCAAGTTAGGGAGATTCCGAGCTAGGGAGATTTCAAGTTAGGGAGATTTCAAGTTAGGAAGATTTCGAGTTAGAGAGATTTCAAGTTACAAGGATTTCAAGTTAGGAAGATTTCGAGTAAGGGAAATTTCAAGTTAGGGAGATTTAAAGTTACAGAGATTTCAAGTTAGGGAGATTTCGAGTTAGGGAGATATCAAGTTAGGGAGATTTCGAGTTAGAGGGATTTCAAGTTACAAGGATTTCAAGTTAGGAAGATTTCGAGTTAAAGGGATTTCAAGTTAGGGAGATTTCAAGTTACATAGATTTCAAGTTAGGGAGATTTCAAGTTAGGGAGATTAGAGGGATTTCAAGATAGGGAGAATTAAGTTAGGGAGATTTCAAGTTACGGGGATTTCAAGTTAGGGAGATTTCAAGTTAGGGAGATTTCAATTTAAAGAGATTTCAAGTTATGGAGATTTCAAGTTAGGGAGATTTCAAGTTACATAGATTTCAAGTTAGGGAGATTCCGAGCTAGGGAGATTTCAAGTTAGATTAATTTTGAGTTAGGGAGATTTCAAGTTAGGGAGATTTCAAGTTAGACGGATTTCAAGTTAGGGAGATTTCAAGTTAGGGAGATTTCAAGTTAGAGGGATTTCAAGTTAGGGAGATTTCAATTTACAGGGATTTCAAGTTAAGGAGATTTCAAGTTAGGGAGGTTTCAATTTAAAGAGATTTCAAGTTATGGAGATTTAAAGTTAGGGAGATTTCAAGTTATGGAGATTTCAATTTGCAGGGATTTCAAGTTAGGGAGATTTCAAGTTAGGGAGATTTTAAGTTAGGGGGATTTCAAGTTAGGGAGATTCCGAGCTAGGGAGATTTCAAGTTAGGGAGATTTCAAGTTACAGGGATTTCAAGTTAGGGAGATTTCAAGTTTGGGAGATTAGAGGGATTTCAAGTTAGGGAGAATTAAGTTAGGGAGATTTCAAGTTACGGGGATTTCAAGTTAGGGAGATTTCAAGTTAGGGAGATTTCAATTTAAAGAGATTTCAAGTTATGGAGATTTCAAGTTAGGGAGATTTCAAGTTACAGGGATTTCAAGTTAGGGAGATATCGAGTTAGTGTGATCAGGCTAGGAAAATTTCAAGTTAGAGAGATTTCAAGTTGGATCGATTTCAAGTTGAGGGGATTTCAAGTTAGGGATCTTTCAAGTTAGGGATATTTCGAGTTCGGAAGATCTCACGTTAGGGAGATTTCGAGTTAGGGAGATTTTAAGTTAGGGAAATTTCAAGTTATGGAGATTTCAATTTACAGGGATTTCAAGTTAGGGAGATCTCAAGTGGCAGGCATTTCAAGTTAGGGACATTTCAAGTTAGGGAGATTTCAAGTTAGAAGGATTTCAAGTTAGGGAGATTCCGAGTTAGGGAGATTTCAAGTTAGGGAGATTTTAAGTTACAAGGATTTCAAGTTAGGAAGATCTCGAGTTAGGGAGATTTCAAGTTAGGGAGATTTCAAGTTAGGAAGATTTCAAGTTAGGGAGATTTCGAGTTAGTGAGATCAGGTTAGGAAAATTTCAAGTTACAGAGATTTCAAGTTGGATCGATTTCAAGTTAAGGGGATTTTAAGTTAGGGAGCTTTCAAGTTAGGGATATTTCGAGTTCGGAAGATTTCAAGTTAGGGAGGTTTCGAGTTAGGGAGATTTCAAGTTAGGGAAATTTCAAGTTATGGAGATTTCAATTTACAGGGATTTCAAGTTAGGGAGATTTCAAGTTAGGGAGATTTTAAGTTAGAGGGATTTCAATTTAGGGAGATTCCGAGCTAGGGAGATTTCAAGTTAGGGAGATTTCAAGTTACAGGGATTTCAAGTTAGGGATATTTCAAGTTAGGGAGATTTCAAGTTAGAGGGATTTCAAGTTAGGGAGATTTCAAGTTAGGGAGATTTCAAGTTAGAGGGATTTCAAGTTAGGGAGATTTCAAGTTAGGGAGATTGCAAGTTAGAGGGATTTCAAGTTAGGGAGATTCCGAAATAGGGAGATTTCAAGTTAGAGGAATTTCGAGTTAGGGAGATTTCAAGTTAGGGAAATTTCAAGTTATGGAGATTTCAAGTTACAGGGATTTCAAGTTATTGAGATTTCAAGTTAGGGAGATTTCAAGTTAGAGGGATTTCAAGTTAGGGAGATTCCGAGCTAGTGAGATTTCAAGTTAGGGAGATTTCAAGTTACAAGGATTTCAAGTTAGGAAGATTTCGAGTTAGAGAGATTTCAAGTTACAAGGATTTCAAGTTAGGAAGATTTCGAGTAAGGGAAATTTCAAGTTAGGGAGATTTCAAGTTACAGGAATTTCAAGTTAGGGCGATTTCAAGTTAGGGAGATTTCAAGTTAGAGGGATTTCAATTTAGGGAGATTCCGAGCTAGGGAGATTTCAAGTTAGGGAGATTTCAAGTTACAGGGATTTCAAGTTAGGGAGATTTCAAGTTAGGGAGATTTCAAGTTAGAGGGATTTCAAGTTAGGGAGATTTCAAGTTAGGGAGATTTCAAGTTAGATCGAATTCAAGTTGAGGAGATTTCAAGTTAGGGTGATTTCAAGTTAGGGAGCTTTCAAGTTAGGGAGATTTTAAGTTAGAGGGATTTCAATTTAGGGAGATTCCGAGCTAGGGAGATTTCAAGTTAGGGAGATTTCAAGTTACAGGGATTTCAAGTTAGGGAGATTTCAAGTTAGGGAGATTTCAAGTTAGAGGGATTTCAAGTTAGGGAGATTTCAAGTTAGGGAGATTTCAAGTTAGATCGAATTCAAGTTGAGGAGATTTCAAGTTAGGGTGATTTCAAGTTAGGGAGCTTTCAAGTTAGGGAGATTTCGAGCTAGGGAGATTTCAAGTTAGATGGATTTCAAGTTAGGGAGATTTCGAGTTAGGGAGATTTCGAGTTAGGGAAATTTCATGTTATGGAGATTTCAATTTACAGGGATTGCAAGTTAGGGAGATTTCAAGTTTCAAGGATTTCAAGTTAGGGAGATTTCAAGTTAGGGTGATTTCAAGTTAGAGGGATTTCAAGTTAGGGAGATTCCGAGTTAGGGAGATTTCAAGTTAGGGAGATTTCAAGTTACAAGGATTTCAAGTTAGGAATATTTCGAGTTAGGGAAATTTCAAGTTAGGGAGATTTCAAATTAGGGAGATTTCAAGTTAGATCGAATTCAAGTTGAGTAGATTTCAAGTTAGGGTGATTTCAAGTTACGGAGCTTTCAAGTTAGGGAGATTTCGAGCTAGGAAGATTTCAAGTTTGGGAGATTTCAAGCTAAAGGGATTTCGAGTTAGGAAAATTTCAGGTTCGGAAAATTTCAAGTTAGAGAGATTTCAAGTTAAATCGATTTCAAGTTGAGGAGATTTCAAGTTAGGGAGATTTCAAGTTAGAGGGATTTCAAGTTAGGGATGTTGGAAAATGAGTATGTAGTTGTAAGCAGCAAGTAAGGTTTCAAGTTATGTGAAATCCCTAGTTATAAGCAGTCTGAATTGAGAACTCAAAGAATAAAGTCAAACATGTAAAAATTAAACAATAAAAATTTTTTTAATAAAATATAAAACATGGCGCAGCCGGTACAGTGCAAGTGTTGAATTGAAAAAATAAAATTTACGAAAAAATTACAAAATCTAAATAAAAAAATACAATATATATGTAATTAAAATTTAATGGGAGCACGAAAGACCCAAAAAGACGCGGAAAATTTGAAAAAAATACAAGATAAGAATCGTCCGGAAACCAAAATCATAACCATTCTAGAAAACATGGATTTTGTGAAAAAAGTGAATAATCTTTCATTAGACGGAAATATTTCGGAAAATTGGAGGCGATTTTTGCAATCATACGAAATTTTCGAGATAGCAGCAGGAATTTCTGAGAAAGCTGAAAATGTAAGAATCGCCACCTTTCTAAATGCAATTGGCGAAGAAGCGATGGAACTGTATAATTCGTTCAATTTAGCCAAAGAACAGAAATCAAAATACAAAGAAATCATCGCCGCATTTGATAGTTTTTGCAAGCCAAAGAAAAACGTGGTATATGAACGATTCATATTTTTTTCGAGGCAACAAGCCAATTTGGAACCATTTGATAATTTCCTGAGAGAAATAAAGAAATTAGTCAGATCATGTGAATTTGGCCAAGAAGAAAGTTGCATGCTACGTGATCGGGTTGTGCTAGGAGTTGCTGACAAAAAACTCCAAGAGAAACTTCTACAGACGGAGAACTTAAATTTCGAAAAAGCTATAGAAATATGCAGAACAACAGAGGCAGCGAAAAACCAAGCGAGAAAGTTGCAAGGTGCTGAAAACATCGATGTGTTAGCAGCGAGCAGTGAAAGTTCATCATTCAACACGAAACAAGCAGGACGGAAAAATAACGAACAGCAGAGAAAGAACCAGTCTTGGGATGGAAATAAAAAGAATAAAGATAAGTATAAAGAGTCAAATGCAAAAAATGGAAATAAACCAGTTAGTAACAATAATAATCATTTCAGGGAAAATAAAAATGTAAAAAATTGTAACAGATGCAATCAGGTCCACCGAGAGCGACAATGCCCTGCATACGGAAAGCAATGTATGGCGTGTAAAAAGTATAATCATTATGCGATAGTTTGTAAAACTAAAAAGGTAGGAGAAATCAATTACGAGAATAATGACAAGAATGAATTATATTTGGACGCAATTACAAAAAAATTTTGTGAAAATGCTAAAACGTGGATCGAAAAAATCAAAATCCAAAATAAAATTATTGATTTTAAGTTAGATACGGGTGCGCAAGTAAATATTTTGCCTCTTAACTATTATAACAAATTAGAAAGAAAAGATTTAAAAGATTGTTCAGTGAATGTTTGTGGCATTTGGAGGAACAAAAATTGACACAATAGGTATGGTGGAGCTCGTATGTTGTGCGAAAAATTGCGTGAAGAAATTACAATTTATAATAGTGGATTGTGAAACTAAACCAATACTAGGGTTGGCAGCATGTATTGCACTGAATCTAATTAAAAAAGTGGATATAGTTAAAAACAAAGAGACAAAAGAACAGTTTATCGAAAAGAATGCTGATGTTTTTGAAGGTTTAGGATGCTTTGCAAAAATTTTTAATATTGAATTAAAATCAAGTGCGATTCCGACGGTGAAGCCTGCACGTAGGGTACCAATAGCTATAAAAGATAAGTTAAAAGCAGAGTTAGATAACTTAGAAAAAAGAGGTATTATTGAAAAATGTTATAATCCATCAGAATGGGTATCAAATCTGGTCATTGTAGAAAAACCAAATAAAACACTTCGACTTTGCTTAGATCCAAAAGATTTAAACGAAGCGATTAAAGGGGAAATACATCCTATCCCAACTTTAGAAGAGATCAGTGCCAATTTACAGGGAAAAAAGATATTTACAGTGTTAGACCTTAAAGAAGGGTATTGGCAAATAGAGCTGAATGATATTTCAAAAAAACTTTGTACGTTTAGCACACCATTTGGGTGCTACATGTTTAATAGGCTACCTTTTGGATTAAAAATTTCACCTGAAATTTTTCAAAAATACAATGAAATAAATTTTTTAGATATTCGCGGTGTATATACATATATACATAGACGACATACTTATTATGGCCGAAAATGAAGAAGATCATGATAGAATTTTAGAGCAAGTATTAAATCGCGCTAGAGAGAAAAACATAAAATTCAACAAAGACAAAGTACAGTACAAAGTGGAGACGGTTAAATACTTTGGGCATATTATTTCAGCAGAAAGACTTAAACCTGACCCGGATAGACTGAAAGCAATTCAGAAAATTGGAATACCAAATAACAAAAAAGATCTCCAAAAGTTGTTAGGTTTCGTGAATTATTTAAGACGTTTCATACCAAACTTGGCACAGTTGACAGATCCATTGAGGCAACTACTTAAAAAAGACACAATTTTTGAGTGGTTAGATGTCCATAGTCGATCTTTAGAGAACGTCAAAAATGCAATTGTGAAAGCACCTACGTTAGCTTCATTTGATTCAGAGAAGCCAGTTGAAATTCAAACGGATGCTTCTAAGTCTGGTATGGGATGCTGTTTGATACAAGAACAAAAGCCGATTTGCTTTGCATCACGAAGCTTAACAAACGCTGAAATAAACTATTCTCAGATAGAGAAAGAATTCCTAGCGATATATTTCGCATGTCATAAATTCCATAATTATATATATGGAAAAGTTATAAAAGTTACTACAGACCATAAACCACTTGTGAGCATCATGAAGAAAGAAATTAATAAAATACCGTCCACGAGACTACAACGAATTAGATTAAAATTATTAAAATATGATATTGAGCTATCATATGCACCTGGAAAAACAATCGTAATCGCAGATATGCTTTCGCGATTTTATAATACTGAAATACAGAAGGAAGATGAATTTAATGACTTGAATTATGTTGTACACACACTAAATATGAGTGACCAAAAATGTGATGAATTTCGCAAATGTATTAGAGAAGACCGAATTTTACAGGATTTAATAAAGATAATTAAAGAAGGATGGCCAAATCAGAAGAGTGATTTAAAATCTCATTTAAAAGTATTTTGGAAATTAAAAGATTGTCTTTATGTTGAGAATGGCATAATATTTGTAAATGAGAAAGTTTTCGTACCAGAAATGCTTCGAGAAAACATGTTGAGCTTGTTACATCAAGCCCACTTAGGGATAGATAAAACAAAAGCTTGAGCTAGATCATTATTGTATTGGCCACAAATGAACAAGGATATTGAAATGAAAATTCTTAGATGTAGCATATGTCAAAAATATCGTCCAAAAGAACAAAAAGAAACAATGATTCCACACGATATACCTGACTTACCGTTTAACAAAATCGCAATGGATATTTGCAAGTACGGACAAAATGAATATCTTGTAGTTGTAGATTATTTCTCGAAATGGATCGAGATCAAAATGCTGAGATCGAAGACAGCTTTAGCCATAATAAACAAATTGAAAGATATCTTTGCAATTCATGGTATACCGAAAACAATTATAACTGATAACATGCCATTTAGCTCGTTTGTTTTTAATGAGTTCTGTTTGAATCATGATATACAATTAATTACAACTAGTCCGCATTACCCACAATCAAATGGAATGGCTGAAAGTGCAGTAAAAATAGTCAAAAACATATTGAAGAAAACAATTGAGTGTAAGTCAGAATTTTGGTTAGCTATTCTTGAATATAACAGTTCTCCTCTGAAAGATATTAATATTTCGCCAGCAGAGTTATTGATGAGTAGAAAACTAAAAACTTTAATACCAGTTAAAAAAGAGCAATATAAACCGGTAGTTTTGAAAAATTCGTATGGCAAAATCATGTCAAAGAGTTTGAAAAAACATAAAAGAACTACGATTGGGGTAAACCCCAATCATGCAATACTCTAGATGAATTTGAACCTGGTTAAAGCCAATAAATAATTTTGGTTGCAATCTCGGATGCATCGTTAAGACTTTGTTGATCCCAGCACCTCTCAGATTTCATCTAGAGTATAAACACAAGAGATGAAATCTGACAGCATTATAGGTTTCTCACAAAGTTTGCAACGCTAAGAAATAATGCACCAGCTGAATTGGCTTAACGTATTTCATGAAATAGTGCAGTTTGTATGGGAGGGGGTAGAAGGAGGGTGAGGATTACAATAAATTTTATAATGTAGGTTACAATTATCATAAAAGTGATATATTCAAAATTTCAAAGCAAGGTGTTTTATAGTTTCTGAGAAAATCTGATTATTGTAAATTATCAAAAATGTGTCATTTTGTATGGGAGGGGGTAGACGGAGTAAGGGTAATCGATTACTTTTTTTGAATCTAACTGATATTGTTAATTAAGTGTTAAGTACAAAATTTCAGCCCGATAAATGCTATACGTACTGAGTAAATTGGCTTAACGTATTTCATGAAATAGTGCAGTTTGTATGGGAGGGGGTAGAAGGAGGGTGAGGATTACAATAAGTTTTATAACATAGGTTACAATTATCATAAAAGTGATATATTAAAAATTTCAAAGCAAGATGTTTCATAGTTTCTGAGAAAATCTGATTATTGTAAATTTTCAAAAATGTGTCATTTTGTATGGGAGGGGGTAGAAGGGGTGGAGCGATTTAGCCCGTTCACGAACTTAGCCTTCATTTTCTGTCAAAAATAACGTGTGCAAAATTTGAACTTCATAGCTCAACGCGTTCTCGAGCTAGAGAGGTCACGGACGGACGGACGGACAGACGGACAGACGGACAGACGGACAGACGGACAGACGGACAGACGGACATCCGGTTTTGAGATATTCGAGTGATAATATGAACTTCTGTATCATTCATTTTTTTCTGCGAGCCTTATTTCTTAGCGTTACAAACTTTGTGGCAAACTTATAATACTCTCAGATTTCATCTAGAGTATAATAAAAAATGGTATGATATAAAGGGTAATTTCAAACAAAAAGCGTTATTTATAGAGGGGGAAGACGTATGGTGTAGAAATTACTTAAATAATCAGTGGGAAAGAGCACGTATTTTACGAAAACATACAGCTCCTCGGTCCTATTTAATAATAAAAGACGAAAAAGTTATCAGACGAAATTCTAAGGATTTAAGAACAATCGCAAAATGATTAGATGCATATTGAAGTGTATAGTGTAGACCTGAATAGATCGTGACATAAACTTTTGAGATGTAAAAATAATTAATCTGAATGATCATTGTATATAATAAAAGAATTGTAAAAAATTTAGACTGTAAATAACTTTATGATTAACTGTATGATAAAGAACTGTAAAAAAAAAATGGAGTGTTAAGCAAAAGGGGGAGATGTTGGAAAATGAGTATGTAGTTGTAAGCAGCAAGTAAGGTTTCAAGTTATGTGAAATCCCTAGTTATAAGCAGTCTGAATTGAGAGCTCAAAGAATAAAGTCAAACATGTAAAAAATAAACAATAAATATTTTTTTAATAAAATATAAAACAAGGGAGATTCCGAGTTAGGGAGATTTCAAGTTACAAGGATTTCAAGTTTGGAAGATTTCGAGTTAGGGAGATTTCAAGTTACAAGGATTTCAAGTTAGGAAGATTTCGAGTTGGGGAAATTTCAAGTTAGGGAGATTTCAAGTTACAGGGATTTCAAGTTAGGGAGATTTCAAGTTAGGGTGATTTCAATTTAGGGAGATTTCAAGTTAGGGAGATTCCGAGTTAGGAAGATTTCAAGTTAGGGAGATTTCGAGTTAGTGAGATCAGGCTAGGAAAATTTCAAGTTAGAGCGATTTCAAGTTGGGTCGATTTCAAGTTGAGGGGGTTTCAAGTTAGGGAGCTTTCAAGTAAGAGATATTTCGAGTTCGGAAGATTTCAAGATAGGAAGAATTCGAGTTAGGGAAATTTCAAGTTACAAGGATTTCAAGTTAGGAAGATTTCGAGTTAGGGAGATTTCAAGTTACAAGGATTTCAAGTAAAGAAGATTTCCAGTTATGGAGATTTCAAGCTAGGGAGATTTCAAGTTACATGGATTTCAAGTTAGGGAGATTTCAAGTTATGGAGATTTCAAGTTTGGGAGATTTCAAGTTAGAGGGATTTCAAGTTAGGGAGATTCCGAGTTATGGAGATTTCAAGCTAGGGAGATTTCAAGTTACAAGGATTTCAAGTTAGGAAGATTTCGAGTTAGGGAGATTTCAAGTTACAAGGATTTCAAGTTAGGAAGATTTCGAGATACAGGAATTTCAAGTTAGGGAGATTTCGAGTTAGGGAAATTTCAAGTTAGGGAGATTTCAATTTAGAGGGATTTCAAGTTAGGGAGATTCCGAGTTAAAGAGATTTCAAGCTAGGGAGATTTCAAGTTACAAGGATTTCAAGTTAGGAAGATTTCGAGTTAGGGAGATTTCAAGTTACATTGATTTCAAGTTAGGGAGATTTCAAGTTAGGGAGATTTCAAGTTACAAGGATTTCAAGTTAGGGAGATTTCAAGTTAGGGAGATTTCAATTTAGGGAGATTTCAAGTTAGGGGGATTTCGAGTTAGGAAGATTTCAAGTTAGGGAGATTACGAGTTAGTGAGATCAGGTTAGGAAAATTTCAAGTTAGAGAGATTTCAAGTTGGATCGATTTCAAGTTGAGGGGATTTCAAGTTAGGGAGCTTTTAAGTTAGGGATATTTCGAGTTCGGAAGATTTCAAGTTAGGGAGATTTCGAGTTAGGGAGATTTCGAGTTTGGGAAATTTTAAGTTAGTGAGATTTCAAGTTACAGGGATTTCAAGTTAGGGAGATTTCAAGTTACATTGATTTCAAGTTAGAGAGATTTCAAGTTAGAGGGATTTCTAGTTAGGGAGATTCCGAGTTATGGAGATTTCAAGTTAGGGAGATTTCAAGTTACAGGGATTTCAAGTTAGGGAGATTTCGAGTTAGTGTGAGCAGGCTAGGAAAATTTCAAGTTAGAGAGATTTCAAGTTGGATCGATTTCAAGTTGAGGGGATTTCAAGTTAGGGAGCTTTCAAGTTAGGGATATTTCGAGTTCGGAAGATTTCAAGTTAGGGAGATTTCGAGTTAGGGAGATTTCAAGTTAGGAAAATTTCAAGTTATGGAGATTTCAGTTTACAGGGATTTCAAGTTAGGGACATTTCAATTTAGTGAGATTTCAAGTTAGAGGGATTTCAAGTTAGGGAGATTCCGAGTTAGTGAGATTTCAAGTTAGGGAGATTTCAAGTTACAAGGATTTCAAGTTAGGAAGATTTCGAGTTAGGGAAATTTCAATTTAGGGAGATTTCAAATTAGGGAGATTTCAAGTTAGGGAGATTTTCAGTTACAATAATTTCAAGTTAGGAAGATCTCGAGTTAGGGAGATTTCAAGTTAGTGAGATTTCAAGTTAGGAAGATTTCAAGTTAGGGAGATTTCGAGTTAGTGAGATCTGGTTAGGAAAATTTCAAGTTAGAGAGATTTCAAGTTGGATCGATTTCAAGTTGAGGGGATTTTAAGTTAGGGAGCTTTCAAGTTAGGGATATTTCGAGTTCGGAAGATTTCAAGTTAGGGAGATTTCGAGTTAGGGAAATTTCAAGTTACAGGGATTTTAAGTTAGGGAGATTTCGAGTTAGGAAGATTTCAAGTTGGGGAGATTTCGAGTTAGGAAGATTTCAAGTTGGGGAGATTTCAAGTTAGGAAGACTTCAAGTTAGAAAAATTTCAAGCTAGTGAGATTTCAAGTTTGGGAGTTTTCAAGTTAGGGAGCTTTTAAGTTAGGGAGATTTCAAGTTAGGGAGATTTCAAGTTAGGGAGATTTCGAGTTAGGGAGATTTCAAGTTAGGGAGCTTTCAAGTTAGGGAGATTTCGAGTTCGGAAGATTTCAAGTTAGGGAGATTTCGAGTTAGGGAAATTTCAAGTTACAGGGATTTAAAGTTAGGGAGATTTCGAGTTAGGAAAATTTCAAGTTGGGGAGATTTCAAGTTAGGGAGTTTTCAAGTTAGAAAAATTTCAAGTTATCGATATTTCGAGTTAGGAAGATTTCAAGTTAGGGAGATTTCAAGTTAGAGGGATTTCAAGTTAGGGTCCTTCAAAGTCGAAATCCCTCTAGACCGAAGTCCGTCCGAGCCGAAATCCCTTCAAGTCGAAACCTTCTAAGTCGAAATCCCTGCAATTCGAAATCCCTCCAAATCAAAATCCATCCAAGTGCAAAACCCTCTAAGTGGAAATTCCTCTAAGATTTCAAATTAGGGAGCTTTCAACTTAGAGAGATTTCAAGTTGAGGAGATTTTAAGGTAGGGAGATTTCAAGTTACAAAGCTTTCAAGTTAGTGAGATTTCAAGTTAGGGAGCTTTCAAGTTAGGAAGATTTCGAGTTAGGAAGATTTCAAGTTATGGAGATTTCGAGTTAGGGAGATTTCAAGTTAGAGGGATTTCAAGTTAGGGAAATTTCACGTTAGGGAGCTTTTGAGTTAGGGAGATTTCGAGTTAAGAAGATTTCAAGTTGGGGAAATTTCAAGTTAGGGAGATCAGGTTAGGAAAATTTCAAGTTAGAAATCTATGTTGTGTATTTTTTGTCACTATTGCAGCTGTTTTAACAAGAAGAAGAATTAGAAATGAGTAGTTCAAATTCTCAAAAATTACCTTGATAATGCTAAATAAATAGCGAAACGTTGGCAATACAAATGAAACCGGAATATAGAGGGCTACGCCCGCAATCCGAGGGTTTTGTAGAAAGCACTTATTTTGGTATATAAATATCGCATCCTTGCTCTTCCTGATACCACTCAGATGGATAAAAAAACATAATTAAAATGTCTTACCCACTTACATTTTACAAGCCAATTCATCTTACGTGATTGTAACGAAACTTAGAACATTTTATTGCCTAAGGTGTTGGTTATCGTTGGCCATCAGTACTTTTGACCTCGAACGTGTTTAAGGCATGCAAGGGTGTGCTAACTGTAACTATAGAAATAAACTATAATTGACCTATTCTGAGAAGACAGACTCCATTATTTTCCATTTTTTTCCGGAACCCACCTTCCTGTAAGTTTTCATAATTCTAAGTATAACGGTCTCGAACCTCAAGGGGAAGGGGACAAATTACGAACTAATATTTTCTCCTCCCCCAATGCTCCCCTTTCTACAAATTGCAAGAAAATGCGAAAAAATGGAATGTATTCAACATTACCTTTCTCACGACACCTCACTTGCCTATACCAGTCAATAAAAAATGAAACCGGAGTATAGAGGGCTACGCCCGCAATACGAGGGTTTTGTAGCAAGCGCTTATTTTGGTATATAAATATCGGCTCCTTGCTCTTCTTCATACCACTCAGATTGATAAAAAAAAAAACACAATTAAAATGTCTTACCCACTTACATTTTTACGAACTAATATTTTCTCCTCCCCCACTATTCCTCTTTCTACAAATTTCAAGAAAATGCGAAAAAATGGAATGTACTCAACATTACCTTTCTCACGACACCTCACTTGCCTATACCAGTCGATTAAAAAAAAATTTAACTTAATTTCGCCTCTATGTGGACCCCTCCCCCCTTCCACCCGGTAAAGTTTGCCAATTACGACGCATCTAATTTTTACCCTTTCAAAAATGATTAATTAAATAACAGCAATTCGCACTACGAAAAACAACATGAAAGTAGTACTCACAACTATGACGCCGATAGGTGTATTTTTTGTGTGGATGGTGTCGAAATGCCTAACTTTGAATCAATGTACTATTATTAAATATTATGTGATTGTAATGAAACCTAAGGATATTATTGCCTATGATGTTGGTTATCATTGACCATCAATATTTTTGACCTCGGGTATGTTTAATGGGTGCAGGGGTGTGCTAACTGCAACTATAGAAATGTACTATTGTTAACCTTTTCTGATGAGATTTCAAAATTCTATTAATCTAAATTTTCTACGCTAGTAAAATGCCGCTTTTCTGCAAATTTTCATACTTTTAAGTATAACGGTCTAGAAATGCAAGGGGGGGGGGACAAACTCGGATCACATATTTTCCCCTCTATCTCTTTTCCCCTTTTTTCAAATTTAATGAAAATACCGGAAATGAAACGTACTCGGTGTTACCTTTCTCATGATACCCCAATTGCCTATACCAGATGAAAAAATTTTTTTGACCTTCATTTCCCCTCTATGGGGACATCCCCTTAAAGTCAGCGTATTACAACGAATCGCTTTCTCCGGCGAATTATAATAATTCTACATACTCCCACAAAATTTCATGTATTCAGCCGTTCGTGAGATATTTCATGGACAGACGGACAGACGGACAGACATTTGACCGATTTCATAAGGGTTTTGTTTTTATACAAAACCCTAAAAAATGACCTTAATTTCGCCTCTATGTGGACACCGGCGCCCCCCCCCCCCCCCTACACCCGCTAACGTTGTATTAGTCAGCGCCCCCAACCAATATTTACCCTTTCAAAAATGATTAATTAAATAACTGCAATTCGCACTACGAAAAACAACATGAAAGTAGTATTCACACCTATGAGGCCGGTAGGTGTATTTTTTGTGTGGATAGTGTCAATATGCCTAAATTTAAATGAATGTACTAATGTAGGAGTGTTTAATATAAAATAGCTGGAATAGTGACAAAAAATACACAACATAGACAACAATCACCAGTGACTATAACCCAATTTTCAAGTTAGAGAGATTTCAAGTTAGATCGATTTCAAGTTGAGGAGATTTCAAGTTAGGAAGCTTTCAAGTTAGGGAGATTTCGAGTTAGGAAGATTTCAAGTTAGGGAGATTTCGAGTTGGGGAGATTTCGAGCTAGAGAGATTTCAAGTTAGGAAGATTTCAAGTTACAGGGATTTCAAGTTAAGGAGATTTCAAGTTAGGGAGATTTCGAGTTAGGGAGATATCAAGTTAGGGAGGTTTCGAGTTAGAAAAATTTCAAGTTATGGAGATTTCAAGTTACAGGGATTTCAAGTTAGGGAGATTTCAAGTTAGGGTTATTTCGAGTTAGGGATATTTCGAGTTAGAGGGATTTCAAGCTAGTGAGCTTTTAAGTTAGGGAGCTTTCAATCTAGGGAGCTTTCAAGTTAGGGAGACTTCAAGGTAGGGAGATTTCAAAGTAGGGAGCTTTCAAGTTAGGGAGATTTTAAGTTAGGGAGATTTCAAGTTAGAGGGATTTCAGGCTAGAGAGATATCAAATTAGGGAGATTTCAAGTTTCTACACTACTCCTGCACATTTGCCTTTTCACCCCGATTCATATGACACCCATATTGCCCATATTTCGCTTCACTCGCAAACATATCCTTTTTCGAATGTCCTTGTCGCCACCGAAGGACTCTAAGTGCCATTTATAGTGCTCCCGGACATTCGCCTCTTCACTCCGGTTCATATGACACCCATATTGCCCATTTTTCACTTGACTTCCATGAATGTCCTTTTCACCACCGAAGGACTCGAATTCCATCGACACTACTCCTGGACATTCGTCTTTTCACCCCGGTTCATATGACACCCAAGTTGCCCATATTTCGCTTCACTGCCAAAAATATCCTTTTTCGAATGTCCTTGCTGCCACCGAAGGACTCTACATCTTCGGTACATTCGTCTCTTTCCATACATTCTCCTCACGTACATATAATGAAACCGGAATATAGAGGGCTACGCCCACAATCCGAGAGTTTTGTAGAAAGCGCTTATTTTGGAATATAAATATCGCATCCTTGCTCTTCCTGATACCACTCAGATGGATAAAAAAAACATAATTAAAATGTCTTACCCACTTACATTTTACAAGCCAATTCATCTTACGTGATTGTAACGAAACTTAGAACATATTATTGCCTAGGGTGTTGGTTATCGTTGGCCCATCAGTACTTTTGACCTTGAACGTGTTTAAGGCATGGAGGGGTGTGCTAACCGTAACTATAGAAATAAACTATTATTGACCTATTCTGAGAAGATGTACAGATTTCATTATTTTCCATTTACTATATATGCTATTCGGAACCCACCTTCTTGTAAGTTCTCATAATTATAAATATAACAGTCTCGAAATGCCAGGGGGGAGGGGGTAAATTACGAACTAATCTTTTCTCGTCCCCACTGTGCCCCTTTCTAAAAATTTCAAGAAAATGCGAAAATTATGTGGACCCCCCCCCCCCCCCCCCCCCCCTCCGTCCACCCGGTAAAGTTGGCCAATTACGACGCAGACCTATGAGGCCGGTAGGTGTATTTTTTGTGTGGATATTTTTGCCTATGATGTTGGTTATCATTGGCCATCAATATTTTTGACCTCGGGTATGCTTAAGGCGTGCAGGGGTGTGCTAACTACAACTATAAGAATGTACTATTATTAACCTTTTTTGATAAGATATCAAAATTCTACGATTTTTGGTTTTCTATGCTAGTAAAATGCCGCCTTTCTGCAAATTTTCATATTTCAGTATAACGGTCTCGAAATGTAAGGGGGGGGGGGGGCAAACTCGGATCACACATTTTCCCTCTCTACCTCTTTTCCCCTCTTTTCAAATTTGATGAAAATACCAAAAGTGGAATGTATTCAGTGTGACCTTTCTCATGATAACCCACTTGCCTACACCAGATGAAAAAAAATTGTTGACCATCATTTCCCCTCTATGGGGACCCCCCCTTAAAGTAAGCATATTACAAGGAATCGCTTTCTCCGGCGAATTGTAATAATTCTACATATTCCCACAAAATTTCATATACTATATGTAGCTTCAGCCGTTCGTGAGATATTTCATGGACAGACGGACAGACAAACATTTGACCGATTTCATAAGGGTTTTGTTTATACTACAAAACCCTAAAAATCCTTGATTCCATAGCCACAACCTGCGGAACATACTAGAGCTATTTTCATACAAAAATCCTTTATTTCACATTCACACAAATCGAAAGGCATTGCAAAAAAAAAGATATTTCCCAAAGCACCACCAAAAGATACTTTGCCAAAAAAAAGATTTTCAACACCTTTGGCTGCCGTGTTCAATCATCCTCGTGCAAATACTTAACATCTCACAGCCACAAAGTCACAATCACCATGGCGCCAATATACAGGTATGTACAACATTGCCCAGGCACGAATCGCAATCGAAGTTGCTCATTGCTTTCGTTCGTCCAATGCAGGATCGCAATCGCAGATCGCGTTCTAGCAAAACACATCCATATAAAATACACACAAGTAGTGCAACGTACGCAAATCGCAACTGCGACTGTGAAAAAAACTATCATAACGGAGCAATATTCTTGTGTATTTTAAAGTTTACGGGATCGTCGAATGCAGGCTGTAGTTGTACGACTGTACTTTCACATAAAATACACACGAATAGTGCTCCATTATGATAGTTTTTTTTCACAGTCGCAAACGCAAGTCGCTCAGTCGCTGCCTTGGAACTCACACCGTTACGCATGCAATTGTTGTTCTGCTGTGATCTGGACTGTTGAAAAACCAGCTATTTATTACGAAGTTGGGGGTTTGTTCTACTTTTCTACGCCTTGTTTCCTTTCCTTCCTCTTTGCTTGCAGATATGCACTCCTAGCTGAAGTTGTTTTTTATTTTATATTTATATACAAATACAGTCAGACCTCGATAATTTGAACCTCCATAACTCGAAAATCTCATTAAGTAAGGAAAAAAATCAGTTCCCTTCCGCTCGAAGCCGAAAACCTCCACAAGTCGATAAAAATTACTTCAATAACTCGAATTTTCTTGGCGCGCTGCTTACCCCTTCAATTCATTAATCGAATTCAATTCTTCGTCTCTATAACTCGTATTCTTGCCTTTCTAAGTCGAATTTTAAAAATCAAAGCAGCTGCTGCTCGATACATTCGGAAAAGAAATTCGCAGAATAGCATTGCATTTCGTGAATTCCTTTTGCAAAAGTTTCCAATTGTAGAGGATGGTACGAGCTATTGAGGTTGGTGCGTTATGAATTGATTACTGAAGTATAAACCGAAAACTATATAAATCGAAGTCAAAATAGCCATTTCCTTAAGTTTCAGATTATCGAGTAGTAACGGCTCACAATCGCTCTGGTTTAAGAGCATTTTCATGACTATTTTCAGTGTCTTCACTTTCATATTAAGATAAAGAAAAGGACCCGGTTAACCAAAAAATAAGTACTTTCTGTCGATTTTAACCGAACGGTTTAACTAACTAAATAAAAAAAAACGGTTAGACCAAAAACCGGTACATTTTGAAATTTGGACATCCATAGTAAGGCGTAAGAATAAGTCACAGCAACGCCATCTATAAAGACAGGCCTACGCTCAGCTGGTTTTGACGCAATTATTTCCTTTGATGACGCCATAGTATCCACAATCCAGTGTTCGGCGACTGATGGCGGCGAGTCCCCGGTATTTGTGCGTTCCGTGTTTAGTTTTCGTTTTCCGCGTTCAGTGTTTATTTGTTAGTAAAATTTCATCTAGTGATCCGGGAAAACAAACACGTGAGCGATGAAAGTGTGTCGTGCGGTCAAAGGTTGTATTTTGTCAAGTGTGAACTGTTCCACGATGCTCTGCGACTGATCCCCGGGGCTGCGGCTTCAACCAAATTGGTGCAAGTGTCCAGAAAGTGTGTTTTAGAGGACTAAAATGCCGTCTGGCGCAATTCCAATTGTAAACATATGTCGTGCCGGCAACATCGTCGTGTGCAGTCACTGCCTTGGCATGGCCTTGGCGAAGTAAATAATGACGTAACGATCAGCTGAGCGCAGGCCTGTCTATCTAGATGGCGTTGGCCACAGCCTTTGCCGACTTATCACAGAATGCTAGCATTGTCCGAAACCAGTTATATGGTAACTGTCACGGACGCTGAGACGATAGCGCTTCTGACGTCAGAAGATGCAAAACCGAAATGACTTGGGAGGCGATCGTCAAGAATCAACTCGCTCTCTTGCTCGGGTGGAGTAGAAGCGGACGGACGTGCCTGGGAAGTCTTGTCGAGAATTGTAAAGAATTATGTAAAGATAAAAGCTAAACATTATATTTAAATGTAATAACTCACTAATCATCATTAATTAATAAAAAATAATTACAATTGTTAATTGTATGGTGTATTGGTGTTTGTGGGGGAATTTGGACCAGGATAACTTCGCGTTTCAGCTCCGGGGTCGGTTAGCATAGAAACGCATGGCGCCCACGCCCGTCTTCGCGGCTAGTTGGCAAAATCCCTAACCGGCGGTCCAAAAGGTGAGTGAATTACGAGTAAAACCCGTAATAGTGGCGCCCAACGTCTAATTTGGGTAGAAAATAAATGTAATTGGTGCAGTCTTATGGTGTATCGTGCAGTAGATAATTTGTTACCAAGCACAAGTTAGAAAATAAGTCAAATCGTCAGCGTCTGATAAAAAAAACACGTGTTTTCAAGTGAATTAGTGATAACGTGCTGACAACCATTATACTATTCTAAATTTTGATCGGTAATTAACTAATCCCGTAGCTAACACTCCGAAAGTCTAGTGGAATTGTTGTGTCTCTCGTTTTTAAAATGAATCAATACGCAAAGCTGGTAAAGGGAGAAGTTGATTCGTTATGCAAAGATGAACTCGCCTTCGAGATTTCAATTAGAGGATTTACGCAGGATAAGGTGGACTGTATGGAAAAAGCCTTAAAGTCGGCGGTAATTGCAGAATCAGCCATTCATCTTACAGTGTTTCACTATCCATCTTATCCGTTTTCCAATCTAGATGATATGGACGCATTGTTGTTGAAAATTTCTGAGATTGATACACTGTTGGAAGGCTTTGTGGGTGACACGAAGTCGAATGCATTTCGTAAGATTCGGAGCAAAATTCATTATGGGTTGAGATGGCTCGAATCAATGCCTGTTGAGGGAGAGGCGCAGGTATTGTCCCATAAAAAGATTAGAAGCAAATTCATAGTCGCTCTGGGTTCGTTGATGGAAAAGTCTGGACAGAGCGGCGATGACGTAGTGCTAGATGACGTTTGCTATTCGCATGATCAACCAACGATAGTGAAAACAATTGATGTGTCGAAATGGGAGCTCAAGTTTAGTGGCGAGACGAAAGGTCTCAATGCTTCTCTTGAAAGAGTCGAGGAACTCAGAATTTCTAAAGGTGTGCAGAAATCTGTCCTTTTTAAGGCTGCTGTAGAACTGTTCGCGGGCAGAGCCTTAATCTGGTTTCGAGCAAATCGTGAGGCGTTGACTAACTGGGATACATTAGTCAGTGTGTTAAAGGCAGAATTTTTGCCACCCAACTACGACGACCATCTATGGGATGAAATTAAAAGAAGAACCCAAGGGCTCGAGGAATCCACCGGTATATACTCCGCCGTTATGGAAAGTTTGTTCAAGCGATTGTCGGAACCACCCTCTGAAGCAACAAAATTAAGAATTTTGAGAAATATTTAACTTGACACCCTTTTATCAAACCCACTTAAGTTTGGTGTCTGTTGGGTCAATCCAGGAACTTATTAAATTGGGAAGAGTTTTAGAAGCTACGAGACTGTCTGTGGAAGCCTACGTACCTCGCCCTAGTAAAACGACGCAAAATCTCCTTGAGCCAGATTTAGCATATGAAGGATTAGCCGATTGGTCCCCAAAGCAATCAAATGAGCCTGTCAAACAGCCAAAATGTTGCAACTGCAACAAACTGGGCCACATCACGAGAGAATGTTCTAAACCTCGTAAATGCTTCTCGTGTGGTTTAGTTGGAACAATTAAATCTGAGTGTCCGAATTGTAATCAGAGAGGTCAATCTTCCAGCAGTAATCAGAAGGGTGCGACTCGAAATGCCATTCACACTACTCCTGGACATTCGCCTTTTCGCCCCGATTCATATGACACCCATATTACCCATTTTTCGCTTCCCTACCAAAAATATCCTTTTTCGAATGTCCTTGCTGCCATCGAAGGACTCTACATCTAGAGCACATTCGTCTCTTTCCATAAATTCTCCTCACGTACATATAAAAATCCTTGATTGCATAGCCACAACCTGCGCAATATACGAGTTATATTTTCATACAAAAACCCTTAATTTCACATTCACACAAATCACAAAGGCATTGCGAAAAAAAAAACATATTTTCCCAAAGCACCACCAAAAGATACTTTGCAAAAAAAAAGATTTTCAACACCTATGGCTGCCGTGTTCAATCATCAATCATGAATATCAGGTACTGAAAAGAACAGATACTCAAATCCCGGGATCCCGATACTGAAAAGACTCGGTACTGAAAAGACTCGGTACTGAAAAGACTCGGTACTGAAAAGAACAGGTACTGAGTACCGGGATCCCGGTATTGAAAAGAACAGGTACTGAAAAGACTCGGTACTGAAAAGACTCGGTATTGAAAAGAACAGGTACTGAGTACCGGGATCCCGGTACTGAAAAGACTCGGTACTGAAAAGAACAGGTATTGAGAACCGGGATCCCGGGATCCCGGTACTCAGTACCGGTACTGAAAAAAACCGGCTCATGGTTTAAAATACCGGTACTGAAAAAAATCGGTACTAGTACCGGTACTGAATGAATACCTGTGAGTACCGGGATACCGCTTGTGGTATCGGTACTTGAAAATATCAAGTACCGGTACTGAAAAAACAGGCCTATGTACGTAAATACGTAGGGTTCCAAGTCTGGGCCAAGTACCTGGTCGATAAGGCGCTGCCACGTAGCAGGGGCGTTTTGCAGCCCAAATGGCATTCTCCTAAACTGGTATAATCCCCGATTTGGTACCGTTAACGCCATGAACTTTTTGGAGTCCTGGGACATTGGCACCTGCCAGTATGCCGACGTCACGTCCAGGGTGGAAAGAAATTTCGCATCCCGCAATTTATCTAAAATGAATGCCACGAAAGGCATTGGATATGCATCTCGGTCTGAGACTTTGTTGAGTTTTCTATAATCAACGCAGAATCTATATGATCCGTCCTTTTTCTTGACGAGTAAGATTGGCGAAGACCATGCACTTGTCGAACGCTCAACAATTCCTTTTTCCAACATTTCATTTAATTCAATGTCGATGTATTTTTGCAAGGCCGGTGACACCGGGTAAAATCTTTGTTTTATCGGTGGTGAGTCAGTTTAAATTATGTGCTCCACCATATTGGTGCATCCTACACCATCCCCCATAAGGCGAAACTCTTCTTCCAAACAATTAAACAACTCCGACTCTTCCTTTCGTGTCAGCCTCGATCACCCTCTTAGATGACTAATCGTTGCAATTTCATCCCGGCTTGCAAAGGTCAATTTCCGCCTGCTTAAATCCACCACGATACCGAAATGTTATATGAAGTCTACCCCAAGAATCAGTGGTTGTGATAAAGAGGTAACAACTAACACCGGTAACCATTTTACAGTGTCATTTAATTTCATCGGAATCAATACTTTTCCCGCGACGGGGATACTAGCATTATTAGCCAGTTGAATTGTACAATAGGAAAATCTGCATCGTTGACGCCAACATTTTTGAGGATTTCCCAACCTTCCTCACCTAATATTGTATTGGACGCACCGGAATCCACCAGTCCTACGATGCTCTTACCAAATATATCCACCTCCAAGTGAGGTCGATTATCACCTTCCTTGAATATCAAGCCGAAGCTAGTGCATTCAACCTCTGCGGCACTTCGTTCGGTTGGCATGCTCGCATCGCCGCCTATGGAGCATGTCGCCCGTTTCCCGATTTTTTGATCTTTTGATTAGTACTCAATTACCCTAACCCCTTGTGGGGCATAGCGCGTCAACTGTTCTATGTGGCCCAGTTGACGTTTCGTTGGCATAATCTGGTTTCGGAGAATGCAGTTGCCAGCATACACCTCCTGCACATCCATGGCCACGAACGTCGTCGTGGACGGGATTCGAACCCGAAACGCCGATAGTCAAACATGAGACTGATGCCTCAACACACTGCGCTACCGAGTCTTTTCAGTACCGAGTCTTTTCAGTACCTGTTCTTTTCAATACCGGGATCCCGGTACTCAGTACATGTTCTTTTCAGTACCGAGTCTTTTCAGTATCGGGATCCCGGGATTTGAGTATCTGTTCTTTTCAGTACCTGATATTCATGATTGATGATTGAACACGGCAGCCATAGGTGTTGAAAATCTTTTTTTTGCAAAGTATCTTTTGGTGGTGCTTTGGGAAAATATGTTTTTTTTTTTTCGCAATGCCTTTGTGATTTGTGTGAATGTGAAATTAAGGGTTTTTGTATGAAAATATAACTCGTATATTGCGCAGGTTGTGGCTATGCAATCAAGGATTTTTATATGTACGTGAGGAGAATGTATGGAAAGAGACGAATGTGCTCTAGATGTAGAGTCCTTCGATGGCAGCAAGGACATTCGAAAAAGGATATTTTTGGTAGGGAAGCGAAAAATGGGTAATATGGGTGTCATATGAATCGGGGCGGAAAGGCGAATGTCCAGGAGTAGTGTGAATGGCATTTCGAGTCCTTTGGTGGTGAAAAGGACATTCATAAAAATCAAGTGAAAAATGGGCAGTATGGGTGTCATAAGAACCAGGCTGAAGAGGCCAATGTCCAGAAGTAGTGTAGATGACATTTTGAGTCTTTCGTCCACATGCGCAGCATTTGCTCGAAAATGGTTGTACGGACCAGGACATCGCTCGTCCTATCAATTAGGCTAAATACGCATACGGCATGCTGTCGAAAATCTGGCAGAGTAGTTTTCTCATCATCAACATCAAGCTGATATTTTTTCGCTCCCTGGTACTGTCTGTACTTTTGTATGGGTGCAGTACATGGAAAGTTTCCGTAGGAGTTACCAGAAAGCTGCAAGTTTTCGTCAACTCATGTCTTCGGCGAATTCTAAAAATATTCTGGCCCGAAACAATATTGAAGAAAGAGCTAAGGCGGCGTACGGGTCAGATACTACTACTTTGCCTTAACCCCTAGTGAGGCATAGCGCGTCAGCTACTCCTGCGCGACATCGTACTCTGTTCTGGGCAATAGGGCGCAGCTCCCCAGCAGACTTACCCAGCGCGCTACCCTCCTTTGCCAAAGATCGTCGCCATGTGATTCAACGACCCCCTCTTGGTCGGCCTTGGTTGGAAATGGGGTTCCATTTCATGACATGCAAAGCAATGCATTTATTACTCTTCCGCAATGTGTGGCCTACCCACTGCCATTTTCGCCTGCGTATCAATTCGTCGATTGGCATCTGCCCCGTACGCCAACTTAGCTCTTCATTCGATATTGTTTCAGGCCAAAAAATTCTTATAATTCAACGAAGACATGAGTTGACAAAAACTAGCAGCTTTCTGGTAAATCTTACTGGAACTTTCCATATACTGCTACCATGCAAAAGCGCAGACAGTACTAGGGAGCGAAACAGGCCCAGCTAGGTCTTGATGCTGAGAAAACTGCTTGGCCAGACTTTGGACAGCATGCCGCACCCGCATTTAGCCTGGTTGATACGACGAGCGATGTCTTGCTCCGTATCACCTTTTTCGGCAACAATGCTTCCAGGTAGACGAAATTGTCCACTTTTTCCACAGGTTGCCCATGAATATTGATGGCAATAGGTGTCGAATTTCTTTTTGGCAATGTCAGGCTAAGAACCTTTGTCTTGTTGGTATTAATCTTAAGCCCAACCCACCCATTTCGCTTCACTGCCAAAAACATCTTTTTCGAACGTCCATGTCGCCACCGGTGATCTTAATTCCATTTATAGTGCCCCCGGACATTCGCTTCTTCAGTCCGGTTTTTATGACACCCATATTGCTCAATTTTCACTTGACTTTCGGGAATGTCCTTTTCACCACCGAATGACTCGAAATGCCGTCTACACTACTCCTGGACATTCGCTTTTTCGCCCCGATTCATTTGAGACCTATGTTACCCATTTTTCGCTTCACTGCCAAAAATATCCTTTTTCGAATGTCCTTGTCGCCACCGAAGGATCTGGAATGCCATCTACAGTACTCCTGGACATCCGCCTCTTCACCCTGGTTCATACGACACCCTTATTGCCCATTTTTCACTTGACCTTCGTGAATGTCCTTTTCGCCACCGAAGGACTTGAAATGCCATGCTGGACATTCGCCTTTTCATCCCGATTCATATGGCACCCATTGCCCATTTTTCGCTTCCTTGCCAAAAATATCCTTTTTCGAATGTCCTTGCTGCCACCGAAGGACTCTACATCTACACCACATTCGTCTCTTTCCATACATGCTCCTCACGTACATATAAAAATCCTTGATTGCATAGCCACAACCTGCGCAACATACGAGTTATATTTTCATACAAAAACCCTTAATTTTACATTCACACAAATCGCAAAGGCATTGCGAAAAAAAAACATATTTTCCCAAAGCACCACCAAAAGATACTTTGCAAAAAAAAAAAAGATTTTCAAGATCTATGGCTGCCGTGTTCAATCATCAATCAGATACTCAAATCCCGGGATCCCGGTACTGAAAAGACTAGGTACTGAAAAGACTCGGTACTGAAAAGAACAGGTACTTGGTACCGGGATCCTGGTATTGAAAAGAACAGGCACTGAAAAGACTAGGTACTGAAAAGACTCGGTACTGAGTACCGGGATCCCGGGATCCCGGTACTCATGAAAAAACCGGCTCATGGTTGAAAATACCGGGATACCGGTACTCCTAGTTTTTGGTACCGGTACTGAAAAAAAACCGGTACCAAACCGGGATCCCGGTATTAGGAACAGGAACGTACCTAGACGATATAATCATAGTGACGCAAGACTTCAAGAAACACATGGAAGTGTTGCGAGACGTCTTTAGAAGGTTGAGAAATGCCGGTCTCCGAATTTCCAGGGAAAAGTGCGAGTTTTGTCGGTCAGAGTTGAAATGTCTCGGATATGTCGTGAATGAATTTGGCTTGAATGTCGACCCCGAAAAGGTTGAATGCTTGCTCAAGATTCCCCGTCCAAATAATGTCAAGGGTGTACGACGTTTTTGGGCATGGTGTCATGGTATCGGAGATTTATTCCAGATTTCGCCACGGTGATGGCACCACTAACGACACTATTGAAGAAGGGACGAAAATTCATTTGGGACGATAATTGCGAGGAAGCATTCACTCATGCAAAGGCGAGACTTATTTCCGCTCCAATTTTGTCTTGTCCAGATTACAGTAAGACATTCGTTATACAGACGGACGCCTCGGACTATGGATTGGGAGCGGTTCTCTCACAGAAAGACGGGGAAGATGAAAAAGTAATTTGCTTCCTAAGTCGGTCACTAACCAAATCGGAGCAAAAGTTTTCCATGACAGAAAAAGAGTGTTTGGCTGTCGTATGGGCCATTGAGAAGCTTAGGCCGTATGTGGAAGGCACACAATTTCAAGTTATCACGGATCACCACTCTCTAGTCTGACTCAATAATCTTAAGGATCCGATAGGACGTTTAGCAAAGTGGGCCGTTCGCCTTCAACAATACAACTATGAAATTTTTCATAGAAAGGGCAAGGATCATCTTGTACCAGACGCTCTGTCTCGGGCTGTGCCCCGTGTGGAAGTTGCTACGGCCGCAAGTTCAACGGATGTATGGGTGTTGAAAATGATGAGGGAGATACATAACCACCCCGAAAAGTATCCCAACTGGCGAATAGAAAGGGATAACCTGTGGAAAAATATGCCTTCATCTTGCCCAATTCAAGTTAGTGGTGATAATTGGAAAAGAGTTGTTCCGAAAGAGGAGCGGACCACGATTTTACGAAACTGCCACGATAACCCAACAGCTGGGCATATGGGTATCAAGAGAGCTCTTGATAGAGTCGGGCAGAAATACTACTGGCCGAAAATGACAGCGGATATGCAAAAGTACGTAAAAAGTTGCAGAGTATGTCAGTCGGTGAAAGTAGAAAGAAAATCACCTATTGGTCCCATGATGTCGAGAGTGACTGAAGCCTTGGAACCATGGGAAATGATTTGCGTTGACTTGATCGGGCCCCTTCCGCGCTCTACTCGTGGACATACGCATATACTAACGGTTTTAGACTATTTTTCAAAATTTTCACTTCTACAATATTTCCCTTACGGACGGCAACTAGCAAAGCTCTGGAAAACAGCGTTTTCTTACTTTTCGGGGTACCAAAATTTGTTGTCAGTGACAACGGGGCTGATGCTTCGTTCGTACTCGACAGAAAATCATCGGCATTGGGATGTGAACCTTGCCAAAATTGCTTGCGTACTTCGGACATGTACACACGAAGTCTCAAAGCACACACCATATTATGTGAATTTCGGGAAGGAGATGGTAGTTTCCCGGGAAGATGTTATCACGCCGGCAACGACCAAACCAGCGGACCCGGAAACGAAAGCGGTGGCGCTAGAGCATCTGCGGAAGGAGATAGCGAAGCGCATGCAAGAAGCAGCCAAAAAAAGCAAGTGCCGATATGATCTTCGCAAACGATCGTGTCCACAACAGATAGGAGAGAAAGTATGGCGGAGAAATTATGTACTTTCAGACGCGACTAAGCACTTTTCCGCTAAATTGGCGCCGGAGTACGTAGGTCCTTTTATCTTAAAACAACAAGTGTCGCCCTGGACCTTCCAGCTACGAGATCCACAAAACAAAGATGCTGGAATTTGGCATGCCAAGGATCTAAAAACATTTACATAATACGGCTAGGTAAGTTAGGTAAGTATAGTTTTAATTTGACATACCATACATTCATTATATCAGTTCAGATACAATTCCATGGACGGGGTTACATTGGACATTGAACTTTTGAAGTTTCAGCTGACAGGAAACAGGGTCACCTTACGGCCCATCTTGAAAATATACGCGTTTTTTTTTCTTTTCTTCTTTTGACTTTTTTTAGTGGCTTTTCTATGATGGACAAAACCCACTTCGGGAAGGGGAGGAGATGTCACGGACGCTGAGACGATAGCGCTTCTGACGTCAGAAGATGCAAAACCGAAATGGCTTGGGAGGCGATCGTCAAGAATCAACTCGCTCTCTTGCTCGGGTGGAGTAGAAGCGGACGGACGTACCTGGGAAGTCTTGTCGAGAATTGTAAAGAATTGTGTAAAGATAAAAGCCAAACATTATATTTAAATGTAATAACTCACTAATCATCATTAATTAATAAAAAATAATTACAATTGTTAATTGTATGGTGTATTGGTGTTTGTGGGGGAATTTCGACCAGGATAACTTCGCGTTTCACCTCCGGGGCCCGTTAGCATAGAAACGCGTGGCGCCCACGCCCGTCTTCGCGGCTAGTTGGCAAAATCCCTAACCGGCAGTCCAAAAGGTGAGTGAATTACGAGTAAGACCCGTAATATAACGAAATGTCAACTAAAGCCTTCCGCACACGACGCAACCGTTTTGCGTCTCGAGTTGAAAACCAGTTTGCGATGCAACTGATTCGTGACCTTGCCTGTGTATGGCAATGGGGATCCACATCCGAGCCAACTAGTTCCAAACCGGTTTGCAACGAAATTGCAACGCGTTAAGTGTGACCAAATTCTCAAGTCGCCAAGAAAATGCGGTAGCAAGTTGCATTTGCAGTTTGCTGTTGCGCACAGACCACGAGAAACGTGGCCAGCTTCAGTCTGTCAAAATGTCTGAAGTGGCGTTCGCGTGTTTCGCTGGCTTCGAGGATTTAAATCGTCAAACCGTAGCCATTGATGTTGTGTTCTCCCTGTAGTGTGGGCCGTAAGGGTAAGTCACAACCTTCTTCGACTGGTCGTAGGCATGAGACTAAATAATCAGGAGGCATGCTAGCAACATGCATCGTCCAAAACCAGTTTGTGCTAACGAAACGTCAACTAAGCCATATGGGGTTAGTTGACGCGGTATGCTCCACCACTAGGGATTAGGGCAAATAGAATGGCAATTTTTGTTTCCTTCACCATTGTGTGTCTCTCTCAACCAATACTGTAAAAAGTTTTCAACTATCCGATCTGAATCGCAACATAGGGTACGAAGTGAACTACGGCGGCCGCGGACTATCTTACTATACATACATATATGCACAATGGTGCGCTCTGCATTCAATTACACAAAAACGTGTGTACTTGCTTAATATCATATAACTTCTAAATTCATATCGATTCCGAATGAACTAAAAGTCCTACATCAGCGACCCTTTTCTTGTAAATAAAGGATCTGAAATTCAATTTCCTTGACACTTTTCGTTGAATATTTGCTTAAAGCTAACGCCCTTGGCTACCGCACCTATGTTGTTATTATGACAACAGCAGAAGATTTTGTTATCGGTTTCAAGTTTTCTTTTTGTGTGTATAGTATGTGCATGAAAAACGAAGGCAATTGAGGCGTGTTTAAATATCAATATTGTAACTGGACTTGATAGGTCAAACAGTCAGAGCATTCTCCAAATATGCGTCGCATCACTACTTTATTATCAAAAGGTTAATGTTATTGTATTCGTAATTATTTTCCTATTGAAATATAGGAGCATACATTCACCTATTTTTGCGACTCAAACTTACTAGTATAAAGAATCTTTTATGTATGTACCTTTATTGAGTTCAATTTGTTTAAAGTTCCTCGAGTAACTTGCAATAATGTCCCGTTCTATACAATCGGGCAAAAATCCAGAATGAATCGAACGGCCTGGATCTGCGACGAGCGAATTCAAACAGCTATCATGCAGATAACTCGACGCGCGGCGTGCGAATTGCGGACTCATCACATAGGGGCGAATTGCCGAGAGACAAGTTAATGTTCAACCGTTCAACCAATTCACTTTCAACTATGATCCAGATGTGATTCCATACGAGATCTGGATCAATTTCGGTCAGTACTTTTGAATGAAAATTGATCTTTGTCCGATCGAATAGAACGGGGCTAATTATATAAAAGGCGACTTGGTATATCGCGTTGGTCTGCTGTTTAATTTTTCATCAATTCTGAAAGTCTAGCAATTGTTTGACGACTGCAACAACGTAACCTTCCCACTGAGCTCTCTCCGTTCGTTTTGTTCAACTGATGCATCCTTTTCTTCACCCCTCCTCCTCTTTTCTTTTTCCACTGATGTACGATGCACTACTCCCGTAATTTTAAAACGAATTCCTATCTTTTTCGCATGAGAATCTCTAAGATGAAAAAATTTCACAGTTCAAATGAAAACAAAAACCAGACCGAAGCTTCGCTTCGGCCCGGAGTCCGAAGCGTATATACCCTAGACTTGTACAAACCTAGTGGTGATACCAAAAGTACCAATTGGGAACGACCATTTGCATTAAAAGTGGACCAGTTTTTATGAGAGGTTGGCACATATTCAGGAGGATGTTGACCATTCTCAAAAACAATTAACTAACCCTTTCTACAAATATTTGCCGAATTTTTCAAGTCGCTAGCTTCATTCTACCTAAAGTTATTGCTTATTTGAAGTTTCACTTGTAGGGGAGGTAGATGTTTCTTTTGTCGAATCTTGCGCACTTTTAATGACAACCAACTAGATCCCAGTACAAACATTTTGACTAAAATTTCAAGTAACTAGCTTCATTTTATCGAAAGCTATCTTTTCATTTTCAGGGGAGGTAAGGGTTCCTCGGGTCAGATCCGGCCCATCATTGCCACCAACCAATTAGATCATGCTATGAACATTTAAGCAAAATTTCAAATCTCTAGCTTCATTTTATCGAAAGTTATAGCTTATATGAAGTTTCATTTTGTAGGGGAAGTAAGGGTGTGGTTGGTCGGATTTTACGTATTTTCAATACCAGCTGAATCCTACTACAAACATATAACCAAAATTTCAAGTAGCTAGGTTTATTTTGTCGTTAGTTATCGCTAATTATACCCTTCACGGATGTGATAGGGTATATTAACTTTGTCATGAAGTTTGCAACGCACAGAAGGAAGCATCTCCAACCATATAAACTATATATATTCTTGGTCAGTATGATGAAACGAGTCGATTAAGCTTTGTCCTTCTGTCCGTCTGTCTGTCTGTTTCTATGCGAACTAGTCCCTCAGTTTTAAAGCTATCGAGCTGAAATTTTGAACAGAACCTTCTTTTTATTGCACGCAGTATATATGTCGGAACCAACGGAATCGCAATAATACGTCATATAGCTGCCATAGGAACGACCGGTTCAAAAATTCGTCTTTGTGAGAAAAACTTTTTTATTTCTAGAGATATCTTTTTCAAACTTCACTCTAATCAATATATCTATAGCTAAATTACATTCCCTAGTTTGGTTGAAATCGGACCACTACGTTTTATAGCTGCCATAGGAACGACCGGTCCAAAAGTTCGTCTTTGTGAGAAAAACTTTTTTATTTTAAAAGAAATCTTTTTCAAATTTCACACTAATCAATAATAGCTATAGCTTAATCACATTCCCGAATTCGGTTGAAATCGGACCACCACATTTTATAGCTGCCATAGGAACAATCGGTCCAAAAATTCGTCTTTGTGAGAAAAACTTTTTTATTTCTAAAAATATTGTTCTCAAAATTCACAGTAATCAATAGTATTTTTAGTGAAATCCTATTTCCGAATATGGTTGAAATCGGACCACTCTATCAAATAGCTGTCATAGGAACGACCGTCCCAAAAGCAAGTTTTTGTCAGAAAAACTTTTTTTATTTCTGAAGATATCTTTACGAAATTGCATATTATTCAATCGTATTAACTGCTAAGCCACGTTCCCAAATTTGGTTGAAATCGCCCCTCCATTTCATATACCTAGAGGAAATCGAAACAATTTTTACTACAATACTAATTTTAATAAAAAGGCAATGTACCACAAACAACGAAGGTATGATACCCCTTACTTTCGGCAAGCTAGCCGAAGACTAACTTGTTTTAAGTTCCATTTGTAAGGGAGGTAGGGATTCCTTGAGTCGGATCTGGCCTAATACCAACTAATTCAATCTTACTTTAAACATTTGACCAAAATTTCAAGTTGCTGACTTCATTCTATCAAAAGTTATCGTATATTTGAAGTTTCATTTGTAGGGGAGGTAGGCGTTCCTTTGATCTGATTATGCCCAACTTACAAACTCAAGCAGCTTCTCATCTCAGGGTTACATGCCTAAAATCAGGAGTCTACGTCAATTGGTTCAAGAGTTATAGACAAAAAACCTGGAAAGTAGGGTAGTACGGGGATCTTTGTAAGAAAATAGCCATTAGTTTTAAACTTTATTTTTCGATTTTATTTTTCCAGGAGAGTATAAGATTACCCTCACGAGCAATCTACCAAAGCTAGAGCTTTTCATGTTTATTTAATCGGGAGTTATAAATACATTTAAGTATTTTACATATGTAGGGGAAGTAGGCGTTCTCTTGGCCTGATCATGCCCGTTTTCAATACCAACCAACTAGATCATACTACCAACATTTGATTAAAATTTCAAGGCTCTAGCTTCATTCTATCAAAAGTTATCATGGGAACGGACAGACAGACAGACAGACATGACTAAATCGAATCAGGAGGTGACCCTGATAATTTATATATATATACATTGCTATACCTCCGGAGCCTCCTTTAAGGTGTTACATATTTTCGTCGTGACAAAAACAATATACCCTATACTATAAGTCTAGGGTATAACAAGCTAGCCTGCAACTAGCTTGCCGATAGTATCATACCTTCCTTGTGACTTACAGTGCATTTGTCATTTGAAATCAGTAGTAAAATTTGTTCTGATTTCACTTTTCATATGAGAGGTATATATGGAATAGTGCGCCGATTTCAACCAAATTTAGGAACGTAGTTTGGCAGTCAATATGATTGAATAATATGAAATTTAGTAAAGATACTCGTATTTTCAGAAATAAAAAAAAAAAATTCTAACAAAAACATGCTTTTGGAACGGTCGTTCCTATGACTGCTATACGATAAAGTAGTCCAATTTCAACCAAATTCGGGAATGTGATTTGACTAAAGATACTAATGACTAGTGTGAAATTTGAACGAGATGTTTGTAGTAATAAAAAAGTTTTTCTCACAAAGACGAATTTTTAAACCGATCGTTCCTATGGCAGCTATATGACGTAGTGGTCTGTTTCCATTGGTTCCGACATATTTACAGCGTGCAATTGAAAGAAGGCTTTGAAAACTGAGGGACTAATTTGCATAGAAACAGACAGATAGATGGACAGATAGACGGACAGACGGACAAACCTTAATTAACTCGTCTCATCATACTGACCAAGAATATACATATTTAGTTTATATGGTCGGCGATGCTTCTTTCTGTGCGTTGCAAACTTCATAACGAAGTTAAAATATAATATAAGTATTAATATAATGCTTATACTCTCCTGGAAAAATAAAATCGATCAGTTGAAAACTAACGGTAATTTTCTTACAAAGAGCCCCGTACTACCCTACTTTTCAGGTTTTTTGCCCATAACTCTTGAACCAATTGACGTAGACACCTGACTTTTTGCACCTAGTCCTGAGGTAAGAAGCTGCTTGAGTTATAGTAAGTTGGGCGTAATCAGATCAAAGGAACGCCTACCTCCCCTACAAAATTCAAGAAATTAAGTATTACTTTGATTACGATAACTTTAGATAGAATGGTACTAGCGAGTTGAAAATTTGGTAGAATGCTGGTAGTAAGATCTGGTTAGTTGTTATAGAAAATGGGTAAGATCCGACCATAGGAACCCCTGCCTCCCCTCCAAATGAAACTTCAAATATGCGATAACTTTTGATAGAATGAACCCAGCGATTTGAAATTTTGGTCGAATATTTGAAACGAGATTGGATTAGTTGGCATGAAAGATGGGTTAGATCCGACCTAAGGAGCCCCTACCTCCCCTAGAAATGAAACTTAAAATAAGCGATAACTTCCGACAAAATAAAGCTAGCGACTTGAAATTGTGGTGAAATGCTTGTAGTAGGACCCAGTTGGCTATTGTTGAAAATACGTTAAATCCGACCAATGAAACCCCTACTTCCCCTACAAATGAAACTTCGAATAAGCGATAACTTTCGATAGAGTGAAGCTAGAGACTTGAAATTTTTTTAAATGTTTGTAGCATGATCTAATTGGTTGGTGGCAATGGTGGGCAAGATCCGAACCAAGGAACCCCTACCCCCCTACAAGTGGAACTTCAAATAAGCAATAACTTTCGATAAAATGAAGCTAGCGACTTGAAAAATTCGACAAATATTTGTAGAATGGGTTAATTAATTGATTTTGAGAATGGTCAAGATTCTCCTGAATGAATGTCAACCTCCCCTATAAACTGGTCGTATAGGAAACTCACTTTTAATGCAAATGGTCGCTGCCAATTGGTACTTTTGGTATCACCACTAGGTCTGTACAAGTCTAGGGTATATACGCTTCGGACTCCGGGCCGAAGCGTAGCTTCCGCCTGGTTTATAATTATTTCTGAATGTATATCAATCATCAGAAATAGTTTCGAGTAGTGCTATAATCTATGAGGCTAGTATGTTCAGTATTTCTCAGACAACAATCAGTGAGTATAATGCATGATACTTTTAAAAATTAAATTTCAATGTTATAGTTGTAATGAACCGTATTCTGGTCTGCTTGTGCTGCTTCTACCGGCAGATCGATTGTTGTATACATGAAATGTATACTATATCTATGTATATGAACATGGATTATAATACATTTACATTGTTATTGTTATTAACAATAAACAACACAAGCTAATAAACAATTGGTATACAACGGACTGTATGAAAGAAAAAAAGAGAGTAAGAACTGCATACCGAGTAATGCAGAGATGTTATACACCAGACAATCTGAAAGCATATCACAACGCCAGAAATAAATATAATCAACTACTTAGAAATGTGAAAGCACAGTATGATAAAAGTATTGTTAATAATATCAACAACACGAAATATAGTTCAACTTTTTGGACAGAAATTAAAAAACTGAGGAAAAGGACCCACACGACTTTTCTCTTTCCTTCAGGATTGAGTTAAAAAAATTAATAAGACCTTTAAATTTGTATTCAAAAATGTCTTTATTCGTTCGAGGTGTTCTTAAGACTAAATTAACAAATTCATACAGGTAATAACTATGCTTTATGCGAATCAGCAATTTCGATTGTCGTTGTAACTAAGTGTTAGATTTCAAAAAGATGAAATCCTGAACGTATGCCACTCTGGGATGTTGCAATCTTGAACATTCCCACGAGTTGGCATGTATGTTATTTTTTCTGCTGACGGTGGAGTTACCGGTAACGTAACCCGACCCCCATTAGAGTTAGGATACTCCTGGATCCGTTCAATGATTTTTGATTTGAAAGTTCTACATTTAAATATTAAAATGAAAATCGATATCAATAATAAGATAATAACTATAGTTATAAATGAGCTGACTGTAGAGATTATAATTTTGTGATATTTTAATTCTTTGATTTCTTTAATATTATTTTCTTGATTTGTTACAATTTCTTCAAAAGTTAGTTTAGATTCAGAAAAAGGTGATTGTTTGTTTTCAGTAACTATAAATTTGCTGATAAATTTTTTGACTTTATTGCTATAAATTCGATTATCTATTTGGATTGTACAATTTTGAAAGTTTACGAAATTATTTCCATTAAGCGAAAGTATTCGGTCATCGCAAGAACTATTAAATGTTACGTTTTTAACGTTTGAAATTATTACAATATCTTCTTCAATTTCAATTAATTCCATTTCAGTATTTTTTCTAAATTTACAATTATTTTTCAATATACAATTTTTACTCAGAAACAGTTCGTTAAATGATTTATTTTCCTGGTAGCTAAATGTTTTATTATTCCATTCAATTACAAATTCCAATTCTTGATCTATTTGTTTACTATCCGAATTTACAATAGGAATCAAAAGTTTTTTGTTAAATGTTTTAGTTTCAGTTGGAATTTTAATAGCAATAATGATAGAATTGTTCACATTTTTTGCAACTCCTAGTTTTATGTTTGACAATTTGTTAAAATCAATACCATAAGTAATTATTTCTTCTTCTGTTAGTATACTAGGATGTAAAATGCCTGATTTTGCAGAAACGATGTTGTCCTGAATGTTATCAATTTGATTTTTCAAAAGTTCTAATTTCATCATTTGTTCTAGGAAAAGGATTTGTGCAACATTTCTTTTAGTTGATTTATTTATGTCATTAAGGATTCCTGTAATTTGCAATCTGTCCGATTCTATCGAATTTTTAAGAAGAGTGAAAGTTTTATTAAATTTGTCATTTATTTTTACTTGTTGGTTTGTTTGCTCAATGATGTTATGGTTGTTTTTGTCAATAATGTCCAAGTGGTTTTGTATGTTTTGTCGGTCTTCGTCGTCCATAGTACCAAATACCCAATTCATCATAGTGCCTCCAAGATTAACCAAACCTCTTTTTGCTCGGTGCGGGATTAACGTTTTAACCGAATTTCTAATATTTTCAACGTAATGAGCGGCAAAATTTTGATTCACTTCGGGACCAAATAATTTTATTGTAGATTCTAACTGATTTATGATGTCTAACATTTCTGATGGATATATGATATGTAAGTCTATGTCGTATTGGATAGTTATTTCAACTTCGTCTGTCTGAATTTTGGCATATCCTGATTCCGAATTTATTTCTTGAATAATTAACGTTTGTTGTGTTGAGGGAATTATTAGGAATAATAATCCTAACATGAAAAGAATCTGAAAATTTGAAATAGTTATTATACATATATTAAAAGAGTTTTCCGTTAAGAATTTCTAAAATTATCTTTTGTCGGAGATACGGTATGTTTTTCTGTGAAAATGTTAAACTATGGTTTCGCGAAATGTATTCTGCGAAAGTGCAACTGAATATTCCACAGTCACAACTAGACGATTGTTTTGGTCCATCCTTTAGGGATTCCATTACAAAATGAGATATGTCAAAAGGTTCTTTTCGTTTATCTATTGATTCTGATTGTAGGTATTCTCCAAGAATTTTCAATACTTCCGGGTTTGGAGAACCGAAAGGATCATAGTATAAGATTTTCTTGTCCTTGAGGTGAATGCTGGCCATACACCAATGGGACTGTCTGACATGTACTGGGACTAGTACTATGTCATAGGAAAATATGTCAATTTTTCGGGTCCATCTTTTGACTTTGTCAAAACCGTGTTTTAAAAGAGATGGTAGGAAGAAGGTATTCATTGCGTAGATTTTAGCAATATTTTTAGATTGTTCTTTCTCACTGCGATCTATGAGAAGGTTCATGTAAAAGTTGATTATATTGTCATTTACCCATTGCTCCGGGGCTAAGGTTTTAATATCGCTCCTGGTAATGCTTATGTTAAATTTAGAAATCAACGTTTCATGAGATGGGCCTTGATTTAAAGCTTTACTGATAATATCCTTTTCCCTACTAGAAATTTCTGGAAATTCTGTTTCCGAAATAGTTATATCGTTATTTTTGTTTAAATGAGTAAAGTTATCTGAACTGTTTTCGAATTTTAGAGGTCTTCTGATGTTGCACTCATGTACATTATCTAATTTATGTTTCCTAAATTTTGGTTCTTCCTTGTGTCTAAGCGACTTGTAATTTTTTATAAATCCTTCTTTTCTGGCCTCGGTGAAGTCTTCCCTGGTTTTATTCAATTTGTCGATAACTTTCTGTTTAGTATTTTCAATACGTTCCCTGATAATCTTATGATCAACTTGACGTTCCTGAACTTGTAAAGGGGTTGATTTTATAGTGGAATGATACGAATTGTTATAGCACTTTATTGCTTGAAGCAGTTGAATTCTAATTGGAAGTTTTTCTTCCAAATTTAGTGCTCTAATTTTCTCGGTAACGGTGCTATGAAACCTTTCAATGTCCGCATTACCGGTATGGCTATTTGGTTTTGTGAAATGGTATTCCACTTGTTCCTGTTTGAGGAAGTCTTTAATGTTTATTGTGTTGAATTCGTTATCGAAAATAAATTTCTTTATTGTGCCTTTGATTGATAAAAATTGCCTAACTTTTTCAAGAAGTGTTTGGGAGTTTTTGTCTTCCAAGTAAAAACTGACTACATGTTTTGAAAATTTGTCGATGAAATTTATAAATGAGTGTTTGCAAATAGTAAAGACGTCTACATGAACTATTTCATTGGTAGTAGATGGAACTTCAGTCAAGTGAAATTTTTTCCTAATGGGATTTCTGTCGTATTTAGCTCCTGTGCAAATATCGCAATTGTTAATAATTTTATGAACCGAAATTTTTAAATTGGGGTTATAAATTTTGCTTTTGATGCTTTCATAGGTTGCGATTATGCCGGAATGTCCTAATTCGTTTTTGTGAAATAAAGATATTTGTTTGTTTAGTTCTTCCGCATCCTCAATATCAGTTGCGAAAAAACTGCATTTAACAAACTTCAAGGTGTCTGAACTTTTAAACAGATTAATAATTACTTGCTGTAGCTTATTATACTCATGGTCATTAAGAAATGAATAAATTCCTACCTTTCCTTTGGAAATATATCTTCGCAAGATATCATTTGCGTTTCCGTTAACCAAGTCTTGTTTATCAATAAATATTCTTCTATTTTTGAATGGATATTCAATTCCCATTTCCTTATTATCTTTTAAAATAATTTGGGTTTTAAAACGGTTTACAACCGTGTCCAGAATAGGAATGTGATCGTTGAAATTCTCCTCTTGGGAATGGATGGTTTCAACATCAAGTGATTCATTCGCATTGACTTCCTCCTCAAAGGATTCATCAGGAATGACTTCGAAAATATTATTAAGTTCGTGGGATAAATTCTCATTTTCAAGCAAATTAATTTCGTTTTGGGAATTAATGCGACTCAAGAAATCTGCTATTTTATTTTCTTTTCCTTTAATATAATCGATTTTCATATCATACTCTCCGAGTGATATGAGCCATCTTTGCAATCGGGGATTGATGTCCTTCCCGGAATATTTTGCGTGGAGCCATTTAATCGGCTGGTGATCGGTTTGAAGATCGAATTCTCTTCCGAATAAATATGGCCTAAAATATTTGGTACCCCAAACGATTGCGAGGAGTTCTTTCTCAATCGTCGAGTAATTTGTTTCATGGCTGTTAAGTGTTCGAGACGCATAGCATATTGGGTGTCCATCTTGAGTTAGGGCAGCTCCAAGAGCAAAATTGCTGGTGTCTGTTACTAATTTGAAGCGTTTATTAAAATTTGGGTATCTCAATATAGGATGGTTAGTTATAATATCCTTGAGCTTTTCGAAAGAAGTTATATAATTTGGATCGTTTGGGTTTATTTTCATTCCCTTTTTCAAATACTTGGTTATAGGATGTGCCACCTTGGCATAATCCTTAATAAATTTCCGGTAATACCCGGTCACACCAAGAAATTGCTTTATTTGTTTAGCTGTAGTAGGTAGTTTTAAATTTCGGATTGATTCGATTTTATTTGGGTTTGGTTTTACTCCTTGAGGAGTTAAAACATGACCCAGGTATTCGGTTTCTTTCTTCAGAAAGCTACACTTGTCTATCTGGATCTTTAAATTAGATTCCAGCAAGCGATTGAATACCTTTTTTAAATTGTCCAGATGCTCTTCTAAGGAAGTGCTAAAAATTAATATGTCGTCTAAGAAGACAACACATATTTTATTTATTAAACCCTTCAGTACATTGTTCATTAGCCGTTGGAAGGTTGATGGGGCGTTTTTCAGCCCAAACGGCATACGAACATACTCGTAGTGCCCAAAAGGAGTTGAGAAGGCGGTTTTCTTCCTATCCTCCGGTTTAACTAGGATTTGGTGGAAACCCTTCGCCAAATCCAAAGTGGAAAAATATTGAGCACGACCGAGTTTGTCAAGGATTCCGTCAATGTTTGGTATGGGGAATTTATCGCTTACAGTGACCTCATTTAGATGTCTGTAATCGATAACGATACGCCATTTCTGTTTTCCGGAATTGTCTGCCTTTTTAGGGACAATCCACAGAGGACTATTGTAAGGAGAGTTACTGTGGGTAATTATTCCTTGGTCTAACATCTCCTGTATTTGTCTCTCGATTTCATGCTCGTGAACTCGAGGATACCGATAAATCTTTGAATGAATAGGGTCACTAGTTATCGTGACTATCTCATGTTGAGTTTCATTCGTAGAAGTTAATGTATCCCCTTCTTTATAGAAGAGTTCTTCATATTCTTTCAAAAGTTTTGTTATACTTTGTTTTTCTAAAGAATTCAGGTGATCCAAGTTTAACTGATCAATATTTCCTGATTCTAGGTTACATACTTCGTTTATAACATAGGAATGATCGTTATATTCAAAAAATTGTTTATTTTGGTTCACTTCAATGAACCCTTGTTCTAGATTGATTTTGGCTTTGAGGGGTATTAAGAAATTTTGTCCAATGATAGCGTCGTATTTACGACCAACTAGATCCATCGATTTCCACGAAAGAGTTCCCGATATTTTGAATTCTTCGGGTATCGGGGTGATAATTTTATTTCGAACCTCGTTAATTCCGTTCAGAGTTGTAAAAAAGATAGGTTTTGGAAGCTTTTGTTCCTTGTAATTGGGTTTAAGAATACTCGTCTCAGACCCAGTGTCAATTAAACATTTAATTTTGATTTGGTCGATTGTTAGTGTTGTTATGGGCAATCGGTTTCCCGAGGCCCTTCTAAAAAATTTACGTCCTGTTCTTGGATATTGTCCACTTCCATCGTTTGTGGTGTATTCCAACTAGGATTTTGAGTCTGTCTGTACTGTCCAGAGTTATTGTATCTGTCGTTTTGTTTGTTATTGTTATTTCTAAACTGTCCAGAGTTATTGTTGTTATAATTGTACTGTCTGTCAGAATAATTGTTAGAATAATTGTTACTGTTATTGTTGTTTCTGCTAAATTGATTTTGTTTAAATTGACCAGAATTGTTGTTATAATTACTATTGCTTCTATAAAATTTTTGTTCACCATTGTTATTGGGTTTTTTGTTGTGGGAATTTTTGGAATCATAGTTACTATTAACATTTTTGTTGTTACTGTTAAGATTTTTGTTGTTATTGTTAAAAATTTTATTGTTATTGTGATTGTTAAGATTATTTCCTTTATTTTGATTATTATTGTTATGTTTTTGTTTCCGATATTGGTAATGGATGACATCTGTTTCGTCCAGGAGACAAAGTTCATCAAATTTGTTGAACACATCAATTAAGTTCATTTGTTTTGTAACTATAGGACGGTAGCTGCCTGTTAGCATGTCCTTCACGACATCCGTTAAATTCCTATCATTATTTTCTGGGTTATAGTTTGAGGGTTTAAAGTCGTCGAATTCATAGAGTTCGTTTAATCGTCTGTTTATATGGTTAATAATGTAAAAAAGTTCTCTCAAATTGTGTACCTTTAAATTTCTGCTCTCGTCCATTAGTTTTTTGAAGTTGGTTCTCGGTCGGAAATGTGTCTTTAAAGCTGATTTTGCTTGCTCCCAGGTGATGTCATCTCCCTGTCGCTGGATACAAACTCTTGCTTCACCTTGGATTTTCTCCTTCAAAACCGTAAGGAGCCCGAAACGTAATAGATGTTCATCTTGGTTGCACAATGTTGCGGTGTTCTCTACAGAATTTATAAATAACTGCAGAGGATACTGTTGATTCTGGCCCGTGAATGTCCTAATATGATCAAACTTCTTCAGAACTTGATCCGGACTCAGTTGAAAGGTTCGAATTGGTTGGGCCCTCTGCTCTGCTAATTGAGCCCGTAAAGACTCCATTTCCTGCTGGTGTTGTATTTGCAGTTGTTGCATCGCCTGGCGCAACAAGTCTAATTCTCCTTCGGCCATTTGGATATTCCTGTTATTGTCGAAGGATTGCTCACGATGTTTTTTCATAAACACATACACTGTTCACAATTCAATTCACGGATATTGTTAATTGGCAATTAACTACTTCACTTTGTCACGATTATCGCGGACCGAAATATAAAAAGTTCGAATAACACTAGATCCACTTTCTTCAGAAAGGGATCCTACCGACTGCGCCACTTTTCTCTTTCCTTCAGGATTGAGTTAAAAAAAATTAATAAGACCTTTAAATTTGTATTCAAAAATGTCTTTATTCGTTCGAGGTGTTCTTAAGACTAAATTAACAAATTCATACAGGTAATAACTATGCTTTATGCGAATCAGCAATTTCGATTGTCGTTGTAACTAAGTGTTAGATTTCAAAAAGATGAAATCCTAAACGTATGCCACTCTGGGATGTTGCAATCTTGAACATTCCCACGAGTTGGCATGTATGTTATTTTTTCTGCTGACGGTGGAGTTACCGGTAACGTAACCCACGGAGTCGGTGATAAGTACTGAAAACTGGACTCAACATCTGCTAACCGTTTATGCCCCTAATAATATAACACCTAAAGAACTACCTAAAATAACTGACATAAACCTTGACAAGGACATCACTACTGATGAGATTAAAGTATTCATCAAAAAACTGCGAAATAAAAAGACACCTGGACCAGATGGAATACCTAACGAGTTTTTGAAAAATCTGCCAGAGAATGTGATGTCAACAATATGTAATATAATGAATAAAATTAAAAATTAAAATCAAGGAGAGATTATGGGACATGCTAATTTATCAATGATATTTAAAAAAGGAGACCCGACAAACGCAAATAATTATCGTCCCATTGCACTTGAAAATGGACTATTCAAAGTAATGACTAGTGTATTGAGTGACAGGATTAACAATTTTGTCGAATCCCGACAACTTTTACCCGAACATCAAAGTGGATTTAGAAAAGAACGTTGCTGTTTAGACAATATATTCACCATAAGAACATTAATCGATAAACAGAATGGAATAAAAACATCACCCCTATATGCGATATTTATTGATTTCAAAGGAGCTTTTGACAGTATTGATCACAATTTATTATGGCAGCACTTAGCGTCGAATGAAATTAGTACTCGGATGATTGAACTAATTCGCAACATATACAGTGCAGCTTCAGTCTCAATAAAAAACGGGCAAGAATATTCCGAAAGCGTTAAAGTAACGAAAGGAGTACTTCAAGGAGACCCCTTAAGTGCCTTACTCTTTAACATATACATTAATGATATAGAAATATTTTTCCGGAACCTTGGATTCAAAGGAGTCGGTATCATTGACGGTATTGACATAATGATGCTTGCTTATGCTGATGATCTTGTTATATTTGCGAACTCTGCTACTGACTTACAAGACAAAATAGATAAACTAGAAACCTACTGCAATCATAAAAATCTCACATTGAACGTGCACAAAACAAAAATAGTAATATTTGAGAAGAGACTTAACAAAAAAAGAAGAAGAAAATTTCACTATAAAGAACAAGAAATTGAGATCGTCTCCGAATTTCAATATCTTGGTTGCTCACTTTATCGAACAGGAGCATGGCACAAGGAAATTTATCATAGGAAAAAATCCTCTGCTGCAGCGTTGGCCAATCTTAGCAAACTATTCAACAACAACAAAATGGGATGGAATGCGCAAATGAAGCTTTTTGATGCTATGGTTGAAACAATCGCGCTTTACGGAGCCGAAATATGGGGACTGAATGCGATACAAAATCTTGAGAATATTCATCAGGATTTCTTAAAGAGATCTCTTTATCTGCCAAGGAACACATCAGCGCAAGTAGTGAGAAGAGAATGTGGCCGCGTTCATATGAAAGTAAAAGTTATTACGAAAACTCTGAAATGGTTACGAAGGATATCAATGTTACCTGATGGACGATATCCTAAACTATGCCTCAAACAACAAGAGATGGAAGTGGAAAAGGGAAACTCCTCAAACTGGTTAAGGAAAATAAAAGCCGAACTTATGAATGAACTGCGAGACTTTCCACAACTTATCAACAACTGTACCCAACAAGAAAATATAAAAGTAATAGCGATGATTTAAGCAGCTAAGTCTACAAACAATGATGAAAATGGAGCAACTAGTAGCAACTCATCATGTTGGTACCAGGTCATTAGAGAAGACCAGACCAAACCTGCATGGTACCTCCTTCAATCTTTACCTGGACACCACCGCCGCTGTTTTGCGCAGATCCGGATGTGTAACAACTACAACCAACGTATTTGCATTGCTGGAAATACCCACAAGTTTAATCTGGAAAACAACTGTACGCTATGCAACTTACAAAAACGTGATACAATTGAACACCTATTAAAAAAATGCCCAATAAACAAACCAGTAAGAGAATATGACTTCAATAATACTAACGCATTAGAGCACATAACTGAAATTCTGAACACTAGAGATTGCAAAGTAATAAGAAAACTGTATATTTTTATATTAGAATCACTAAAACTACGAAGTTTTATTCTAAATGAATAGTTTAATAATACAATATATATTTTTTTTTTATTATAATTAATGTATGTAATATCTATCGCTTTTAAATTAATTATTGAATTTAGTAACATAACTAGCTGTATCAGAACCCCTGTAATAAGGCAATGCCTTCCGCAGTATATGAAATAAATAATAAATAAATAATAATACATTTACATCAGAAATTGTTAGTCTGTAAGTGTTATGAATTGTATCGAGCCAGTCTACTATAACCTGTAGCCAAGACCAGTTGTTCTTATCCAATATAATAAAAGCATTATAAAGACAGTCGCTTGCATTTATACTATATTATTTCATTACATAACATGGTGTCAGGTTAAATCTAATACGTAATATGTCAGAGTCGAATATTCAAAAGGATAAAGAAATTAGAGAAAATAAAGAAAGTGCATTGGAAAATATAGTCAAATTGGAAGGTCATCAAGGAATCAAAATGGCGGCTAATACACCCAATTTCATCATGTCTCCAATGAACCTGGAATCTTCTAACTTGCCAGTCGCATGGAAGGAATGGTATACGCAATTCAAAATTTACGCTCGAGCTACAGGTATCGAAGAATTCACAAATAATAAAAAAGTGGCAGTTCTCTTACATTGCATGGGCCCCGGAGCCTTGCATATTTTCAACTCATTTAATGAGAATGTGGGCACAGTCAATTATGAAGAATTGGTTAAAAAGTTCGAGGATTATTTTTATACCAAAAGTAAACATAGTCATTGAAAGGCATAATTTTTTCACAAGAATTCAAAAGTCTGGTGAATCCATAGACGAGTTTCTAACACATTTAAAAAATTTGAGTCTCACGTGTGAGAGATATTTTTATTTGTGGTTTAAGTAATCAATACGTCCACATCAAGGAGAAATTGTTAGCTGAAGGTGATATACCTTTAGATAAAGCTATCAATATTGCAAAAAGTGCTGCGCTCACTAAAACACAGGCATACCAAATACAGACGGATGCTGCATTTGTAGGTGCTATAAAAAACTCTCATAATCCGCACGGATTTCAAAATGGATACTCAAATTATAGAAATGTATCAAATCGCTCTACAACGCACACGTACAATCAACCTGGAGCATTTCAGTCTAACACGAGTAATTCACATAGTTATAAGTCACCAACCCAATGAAACAGCGAAAGAGAATCATTGTTCGAGATGTGGTCAAGTACATAAATATAAATGTCCAGCAATGGGTGCTGTATGTCGCAAATGCAACAAGAAAAATCATTACGCGTCTATGTGTAGGACTGCTACAGTCAACTCCATCAACACAACCCAATCAAACATAGTAGAGGAGAGAGCCGACTCATACACCACAGATCCCAATTACACGGAAAGCTTGTTTTTAGGGTCATTATTGGCTACCCAAAATTATGCCAAATCATGGTTTGTAACTCTCAGCATCAATAATAAAAATGTTAAATGTCTGATAGACACGGGCGCGCAAACAAACATTTTAAGTAGTAATACTTTTGCCAGTTTAAATGCGAATCTGACTTTGATATGATTGTCTAATACTCGCATACCCACAGTAAGTGGTGAAACATTAAGTTTAGTTGGGAAAGCCTACATTACATGTTATTATGAAGGGAAAGAATTTAAGATAAGTTTTCATGTAGTAAACATAGATTGTCATTCTGTATTGGGACTATCAACATGTATCGAAATGAATTTAATTAAACGAATCAATGATGAGGTTCAGTTCAGTAGTAACAATAATTTTTTCAATGCTTTCAGCGATCTTTTTGAAGGGATAGGATGCCTAAAAGTGATGTGTCATTTAGAAGTGAAGCCTGAAATTCTACCGTTTGCTGTTCCTGCGAGACGAATTCCATTTAGCATGCTTGAACCAGTTAAATCTGAGTTGAATCGTTTAGAGCAATTGAATATAATCAAGAAAACAGATGAAGCATCGGAATGGGTAAGCCCGATAGTCATAGTCAAAAAGCGTTCCTATTGTCAATTCCCGAAAGTCGATGATATGATGGCAAATTTAAAAGACTCGACAATTTTTAGCAAATTAGATGCAACGTCACATTTTTGGGCAATACCGCTCGATGAAGTTCTTCAAAATTATGTACATTTATTACGCCCTTTGGTAAATATCGTTTTTTGAGACTTCCTTTTGGAATAAAAGTAGCTCCTGAAATATTTCATGGAACTATGGTTAAATTGTTTGGCGATATACCAAATCTTATCATTTATATCGATGATTTTCTAATTTATGGTAAAACCCAGAAAGAACACGACGACACTCTTAAAGCAGTCATGGAACGTGCAAAAGAAGTAGGTCTTAAATTTAACAGTTCAAAGTCTTTTTTCAATGCTGCTGAAATTACATATGTTGGCCATATATTTAATTCTGAGGGGGTACGTCCTGATCCTGAAAAAGTAGATGCCATAAATAAAATGCCACGACCAACATGTCTGTCTGAGTTACAAAGATTTTTAGGGATGGTTACGTACCTAGGGTCATTTATAGACAACTTATCATGTCGAACAAGTCACTTAAGAGAATTATTAAAGAAAAACACTATATGGCACTGGGATAAGGGTCATGAAACTGAATTTAATATGCTGAAAAACATTTTAACAAACGCCCCCACCCTTACATATTTTGATTCACAAAAACCAATAGTCTTAAGCACAGATGCATCTAAAAATGCAGTCGGAGCTGTTATTTTGCAAGACGGAAGGCCTATTGCCTATGCATCTGCTAGTCTGTCAGAATCACAACAAAACTATGCACAAATTCAGAAGGAACTTTATGCAATCTTATTTGGATGCACCAAATTCCACCAGTATTTATATGGTCATAAGGTGTTAGTCGAAACCGACCATAAACCACTTATTCCTTTATTCAAGAAACCTCTATATAAAGTCCCAATTCTCCTACAGAGAATGATGCTTAAACTAGAAACTTATGATTTAGATGTTACTTATAAGTCGGGGAAGAAAATGTTTATTGCAGATACTCTATCTCGCGCACCACTACAGGATTTAGCAATTCCGAACATCGATGAAGAAACGACACTCAGTTGTAATTTGCTCATTTCTTCATTGTCGGTAACAGACTCTAAACTAGAAACTATAAAGTCTGCAACGAAAGATGATCCTGTTCTAGTAAAACTGAAAGATTATTTTTACAAAGGTTGGCCAAATACTTATAAAGAAGTTGATGAACAGCTTCGTCCCTATTTTAAAATAAGAGATGAAATCACGGTCATAGATGATCTAGTTTTTAAATCGCACAGCCTTGTCATACCGACTATTTTGCGTCAAGAAATGCTAAGTCGCATTCACGAGGGTTACATGGGCATAGACAGATGTAAAAGTCTAGCAAGAGGATCTGTTTTCTGGCCTAATATAAACAATGACGTACAAAATATTGTTTCCAATTGCGAAACATGTATAAAATATAGAAGTGCCAATAGAAAAGAGCCTTTACTTACTCATGAAGTTGGAACAATTCCTTGGAGTAAAGTTGCTGTCGATATGTTTGAATTTAAAAAACAATCTTATTTGATAGTAGTCGATTACTATTCTACTTATGTTGAAATAGCATTGCTGAATGCAGGATATTCAGCTAATTCAGTCGTAACACATTTAAAATCCATTTTCGCTCGTCACGGCATCCCTTTAACACTAATATCAGATAATGGTCCTCCATTTAATTCCAAAGAATTCGAGAAATTCGCAAAAGAATGGGACATTGATCATAAAACTTCGAGTCCGTATTATCCCCAATCTAATGGTCTTGCAGAAAGGTCTGTAGGTACTGTTAAAAAATGCTTCTCAAATGTCTTGAAGCAAATAAGGACCCTTATATAGGATTGTTACAGTATCGTGCAACCCCAAAATTTGGCTTGGTCTCACCAGCTGAGTTACTAATGTCTAGGAAGCTTAGAGTAAATTTGCCAACACGTCAGAACAGTCTTGTTCCAAAACTGGTTACTAGTTCTACATACGACACACTATTGGACAAACGAGAATCGGCAAAACAGTTCAAAAATCGCAACGCAAAACCACTTAAATCGGACAAGCCGGGTGAGAAAATATATTATAAAAAAAACTCCCACATCTGTATGGTTACCTGGAACAGTGATTAATACTTGTAACGAACCACGTTCCTATATTATCAAAGATAATACCGATGGTTCAACCTATCGTAGAAACAGAGAGCATATTCTAAGTACATCTAAACCAAACAGTCCTACTAGCCCAAGTACTCCCACTATACCGGGAAATTCACCCAATAGCGAAAAGACTCCAGAAAGTGGCGAAGTATCAAATGAAACAAATCCCAATACTGCCCAATCGGAACACACATCGTACATTTCTCGCTTTGGACGTAAAATTATACCAGCCAACCTTAAAAAAAAATGTGAATTATGAAATAATAAATCGATTTATAAAATAATGAAATAATAAATAGGAATAATTTGAGCTTTATTTTGAATTTGTACGGGAAAGAATTGAACCCATCATTCGACAATTACTAGCTGACACAATTGCAAAAAAAAAAGTAATTTTATAAAAAAAAAAAAAGGATCATGTTGTATACATGAAATGTATACTATATATATGTATATGAACATGGATTATAAGATAATACATTTATATCAGAAATTGTTAGTCTGTAAGTGTTATGAATTGTATCGAGTCTACATCTATATCTATATCTACTATAACCTGTAGCCAAGACCAGTTGTTCTTATCCAATATAATAAAAGCATTATAAAGACAGTCGCTTGCATTTATACTATATTATTTCATTACACAACACTGTTGGTGGTACGAAATCAGAGGTCGAGGGTCCCATTACACCTGGACTCCCATGCGAGCGCGATGGCAATTGTACAATCCGCCAACCATTCCATCCTTATTACCCCATTTTTACTATTCCCCATGTTTGCCTCCCCTATTTGCGTTGTCTTCCCCAGGCCTATGAATTTTTATTAATGCGTAAAGGACAGTAGCAACGAGCGGCGAAAACCTCACCCACGTCTCCGGAACTGAGCTACAGCAAGCATAGGCCGCTGCCTAAATTGTTTAGGGGCCTTTTCCTTCGCCAGATGGCATGGCCCGACCTTCATGGTCATAATGATACCTTAGGCCCCGTCGCCACGTGCGTCTTCGGATGCCCACCAAACCGTCCGTTACCTATATTTTTAACTGATTTTTGAAGAAAAAATCAGTTATTCGACCCTCCTTCAATAACGAGTTCCGACCCCGGAGTTGGTTTTCTTTACGTTTCATGACCCCAGGAATCGATTGGCATCATTAGATTTTTTTAGTGTCCTTTATATATATATATATATATATATATATATATATATATATATATATATATATATACAATATATATATCCGCAAAATGTTGTGGACACGATAACAGTCGAACGGAAGTCATAAGCAAGGTGAAACTTTTCCAGTTGATAGATGTCAGTGGGGAGCCGGCTGCTATTGAAATCCAGCACTATCGATAAAGCGGTTAACAAGTTACAGCTATATAACGTCGAAAGTATCTGAGCCTAATAACTTCATAACGGAAGAAGCTACCTAAACCAAACTTGCCCAGTGAGAAGACGTTGACAAGAACTAGCCTATTATTGAGTTTTAACAAAAATCCACCAAGCGGCTAAAAAGTTACAGCTATATAACGGCATAATTTTATTAACAAAATAACTACATAACGGAAGAAGCTAGCTCGGCGAAACCTACCCAGCTGGTGGATATTAATGAGGACCCGACTTCTATCTGATTTCAGAAAAATGCATTAAACGGTTCAAAAGTTACAGCCATATAACCGCAAAATTTTTAAACAAAATAACTCTATAATGCAAGAAGCTATGTAGTTGAGTGAAACTTTTCTAATTTGTGCGCAAACCTCAAGACTGGGTTCCTACTTAATTTCAGTGACATCAATGAGTCAGTTGCAGAATTACAGGTATATAACCGCAAAATTTTGGGAACACAATTAATTTACAACGGAAAAAGCTAGTTGAGCGAAACTTGTCTAACTGATGAAAATTAGTGAGGAATACCTTCCGGTGCAGTTTCAGGAAAAAGTTTCAGCTGTTTTGGTTTAGAACCTGTCTTACTAACATGCAAGAAACTGACCAAGGAGAAAATTCCAAACAAGATGGTCTCTTCGTTCAAGGTGACCATTCCACATGATCTGCAAATGCCATACAAGGCGTCTTTCTGGCCTACGTGAATTCTTTTAAAGAAATTCACTAAACTAAATTTTCAACGACAACGCGTACCAACGACTCCAAAATAATGCAAAAAATGTACAGTAAGAGTCAGAGCCTAAATAATTCTTCTTCTTCACTTTCTCTATATTATCAAAATAAGCGAGGGTTACGCACCAAGCTCCAAATTTTAAATGTTTCTGACCTAACATCTTTTCATGACATTATCTGTTTGACCGAAACATGGTTAAATCCATCTATCAGCAGTAGATCTTCCGTTGTGATAGAAACTTCGAAATACTTGGACTCACAAATGGTGGTGGAGCTCTAGTTGCTATCCAGAACTACATTGAATGTTCTTTTTTTTCCTCTAGCCTTTCTCAACCTTATGATTGTGTTACCGTTAATATTCCTACTTCCACCTCCACGTAACTTGTGGTTGTTTGTGTCTACGTCGCCTGTAATTCCACATTTGCTGTTTATGATAGTCTCTTTGATCACTTATCTGATGCTGTTAATATTTTATTTCCTAATTCCTGTTGTATAATCTGTGGTGATTTCAATCTTCCCAATGTTAGATGGCCTGATAGGCCAGGTCTCCTTTGACTTCTTCTTCCATGTTAAGGTCGCTCACATCCTTCATGGAATTCTGTAACCTTATACAGTTCCACTTAACTCTGAACTTTAAGGATCGTGCTCTCGATCTTGTGTTAAGTAATCTTACCTTGTCTTTTCTGTCGTTTTCTTTTCCTACCCCTGCTTATATTCCTTGTGATCCTTACCATCCAGCTATTGCTCATGAGATCAACATTAAATTGTCACCCTCTCTCTCAGAGACTTATCATTCTAGACTTAACTTTAGGAAAGCTAATTACGTTTCTATTAATGAAAGGCTGAGTCAAATCTATGGTATTTCATTCTGAAGGATCTTAACTGTGCGAATGCTATGACAACTTTCTACACTATCCTATACAACATCTTCTACAAGTTTGTTCCATTACCTAACTATAAACCCCGGAAGGGTCCAGTTTGGTTTACTCCGCTAATATACAAATTGATCCGCAAAAAGGAACGTGTCCAGACTCGTCCTAAACGTTTCAGACGCCAATCCGACAGTATTGCGTTTCAAGATTTACCTATACGAAAGGCATTCATTTGATGAAACTTAAAATGAAACTGAAAATAAATTCATATAGTAAAATCAATCGAACAGTTAAAAAGTTTCATTATCTGAAAATATCGCCGCAAATATCGAAATAGAAAATTCTGCAGCTGCACTTGGTACTACAACTGCAGTTAAGTATCCCACCCATATCTTAATTTTATTATACTCGTACATAAACTCATAAATGATCCCGAATTAGCCCATATCAAAAATCAGTTCCTCTGGCTTCACTGCGCCAGGTGTCTTTTTTTTAATTTGTTTGGACCTCCTTAAGCGGATTCATCCGAACTTCCAGTTTAGAGTATCCTCCTGTCAAAAATAAAGAAATAAAGACATTAAAGAGAAGAGGACCTAACAGGCTACCCTGCGGTACTCCAGAAGTCGCAGATACACTTTTGGATATTCGACCTTGGTATTTTACGAACTGAATTCGATCAAGAAGGTAGGACCGGAGTCAATTGAGAAGTGACCCAGTTACGCAAAGTTGCATAATTTATCTATTAAAATTTGATGATCAACCCTGTCAAAAGCCTTGCTAAAGTCTGTATAGACCGCATCACCTTGATCTCCCTTTTCCATTTCACAGAGGAGGTCAGAAACTAGAATTATGAGGTTGGTGGTAGTCGAGCTGCCTTTTCAAAGTCCAAAGTGTTGTTCATTGAGAAGAGGATCGATGATAGGAGTGAATTTATCACAAACCAATTTCTCAAATATGTAGTTTGGGGATTACTGACAGAATAGCGATGCCTCGATAGTTGTTGACTGATCGCTTATCACCGCTCTTGTGGATAGGTGTGAGATGAGAGTATTTCCAAAAAGACGGAAACACATTGGAGCGATTTATTGAAAATCATGTGCAGAGGAATTAGCAATTGGTCCACACACTGCTTCACAAAATAAGGAGCGATTAAGTCCGGGCCGGGCCTTTTGTTGGCGCTTAGCTTTTGAATAGCTCTAACGATTTCATCCTCTGTGAGAACTATTCCGTCAATAAAGGACGTCGGGGTGATATCGACCAGAGGAGTTGAGGGTTGAAAGTTTTAGGTGTGCAGAAGCTGTCTTGAAAATTGTCAGCAATTGAGCGACAAATGTTCAGTGGACAAGAAGAGATAGCGGTCCCTCTGGACAGGGAAGCAGGTGTTATATGTTTAATTGAAAAGACAAAGTTTTCCAAAATATGTAAATCCAAATAATTCAAATCTTGCGGCTATATCTTTACATTGCGGAGGTAAAATACAGAGTGAAAGTAATGATTTAATATAGCTAAAAAAATACTAGTACATACTAATACATTTATGAAAATGCATATACAATATCCCTCTTTTTTTTAATGAAAACAAAATCTTTCTGGAGGTTTTCGAATTCTATTTAGTTTACGTTGCTGGCTATGTTGATTGAAGTTGTTCGTTGGTTGTAGACGATCAAGGTGGGTGTTACTCAATGATGGTTGTGAACTCTCTTCAGGAAGTCGTTTGATATGGATCGAATTTCGAATGTATTCGCTATTTCCAACACGAATGATGTATGATCTTTGACGATGAATAAGTCCTACACTTTTCATTTCGAAAATATCCATAGAAACTGTTTCAAAAGGATATGAGGGTATTTCTTGAGAGATCATCGGTTCCTTCTGCTAATTTTTCGAATATTTGTTGCAGGTTTCACATTGAGCAATAAGAGATTTTATGTGGTCGTTAATTCCAGGCCAAAAGGCTATTTCTTGTGCTAAATTCGTAGTATTTTCCATTCCTGAATGATTGGAATGTAGTTTTTGCAAAATATTCTTGCGCAATGAACTTGGTATAAAAATACGGTTTCCTTTTAGTATTAATCCATTATGAATTGTTAATAGTTCCTTGTAACTATAGAATTGTTGAAGTGTTTGTTTAAGTTTGTTTTTATTATTAGGCCATCCATTCAAAATGATATTGTATAATTCATTAGAAGTTGGATCGTTTCTGGTTTCTTCCTTTATGTTCTGAAATGTAAAATCACTTATTGGCAAATAATTCATTCAACTTTTCGATAGTGTTAAATATTCGTTCAATGTTATAAATATCGTAGAACTTTTCTTCATTATTCATACTATCAGGGGCTCTAGACAATGCATCAGCAATATACATGTATTTACCTTTTGTATATTTCACGTTAATATTATACCTTTGCAGTATCAATATTATATTTTGTAAGCGTTTCGGTGCTTCCAATAGAGGTTTAGCAAAAATATTTACCAATGGGCTGTGATCCGTTTCAATAATGACATCTGTTTTGCCGCAAATGTATTCATCGAAGCGTCTGCACGCGAATACAATTGCTAGTGTAAGAAAAAGTTCGTTGCATGAGTTTTATTTTTCAATTTCAATAAACAATACAAAAAAAATAATAACCCCTACGCAAGAAATCACTTGTGGTTGTGTACACATGGGCCGTTTTACGACCATTCCATCTATTCAAGTATGTGCCTAGATTAGAATGCACAAACCATCTTTTGCTTCGCTATACGATTATTTCGTATAGTTTATGAAATTGGTCTGCGTATTCACATACGTTTTTATGACCTAGACCTTTTTGAAGGATTTATCGTTGTTTACTTTATATTTCTCTGAACTGTACAGTTTCAGAGGGAAATATTGATTTGTATTTTGGGCTGATGATCATTGAGTGAGTAATCAGTGAGTCCGTGATCGCGTACAGCTGTAGTGGTCCTCCACTGCCATCTTCCAATTTGATTGGAATTCATTTCCCACGGAATAGGAGGAAATTTTGTAACTCCCGAGTTTCTTTGGTTCTACCCTGCTTAGAAGTCCTCGTGCCGGCAAATATTCAATTGAAGTGATTTTAAAGACAAAGTTGTTGTCAGAGAATATAGGTGAAGTTTGGATTTGTGAGCTTTACTAATTGTGTGAGTGTGTTCTTAGGCCAATTGGCCCACCCTCTTGTGTCCCTCGCGCTCTCATCTTGTCATTGTCGCTGCCGACACCAAAATATTGCAAAGGTCGACCATAATGGTTGGTGATGGTGCTCCTCCCAATCCAGACTTTTGTTTTTTATCTGACTCGTGTGTTTGCTAAATTTGAATGATTCATCGTTTCTAAACAGCAGTTCACCTCCGCAAAATTAGTAGTGCTAGTTTGTTTTGTTATGTGTGCTCGTGATTTACAGTGCACTAATTGGTATTTTAAATCTTTTATTTAGAGACCGGTTGCCTGAATGCTGATCGACAATAGCAACCGATAAATTTTCTATTTTACATAAAATAATAATAATAAAACGAGGCCGAAGCGTATATACCCTAGACTTGTACAGACCTAGTGCTGATACCAAAAGTACCAATTGGCAAAGACCATATGCATTAAGAATTGGTCTGCTATATGGCCAGTTCATAGGGGAGGTTGGCACTCATTCAGTAGGATCTTGACCATTCTCAAAATCAATTAACTAACTAACCCATTCCAGAAATATATGTCGAATTTTTAAAGTCGTTAGCTTTATTCTATCGAAAGTTATAGCTTATTTGAAGTTTCACTTGTAGGGGAGGTGTATCTTCACTCTATCGAAAGTTATCGCTGAAGTTTTTTGAAGTTTCATTTGTAAGGGAAGTAGGGGTTTCGTTGGTCAGATTTTACGTATTTTCAACAATAGCCAACTGGATCCTACTACAAACATTTGACCAAAATTTCAAGTCGCTAGCTTTATTTGGTCGTAAGTTATGGCTTATTTTAAGTTCCATTTCTACGGGAGGTAGGGGTTCCTTAGGTCGGATTTTACCCATATTTAATGCCAACTAACTCAATCTCACTTCAAACATTTGACCGAAATTGCAAGTCGCTGTCTTAATTCTGTCAAAAGTTATCGCAAATTTGAAGTTTCATTTGTAGGGGTGGTGGGGGTTCCTTAGCTTGGATCTTGCCCATATTCAGTACCAATCAAGTAGGTCTTACTAGCAATATTCCACCAAATTTTTAACTCGGTAGTATTATTCTATCGAAAGTTATCGTAATTAAAGGAATATTTAATTTTTTGAAATTTGTAGGGGAGGTAGGTGTTTCATTAATCTGATTATGCCCAACTTACAGAACCTTAAGCAGCTTCTTCCTCCATGGTTACATACCAAAAATCAGGTGTCTACGTCAATTGGTTCAAGAGTTATACACAAAAAACCTGAAAAGTAGGGTAGTACGGGGATCTTTGTTAGAAAATTACCGTTAGTTTTCAACTGATCGATTTTATTTTCCCAGGAGAGTATAAGATTACCCTCACTTGCAATATACCAAAGCTAGAGCTTTTCATGATTTTTTAATCGGGAGTTGTAGATACATTTCGTTATTTTACATATGTAGGGGAGGTAGGCGTTCTCTTGGCCTGATCATGCCCAATTTCAATACCATCCAACTAGATCATACTTCCAACATCTGACCAAAATTTCAAGGCTCTAGCTTCATTCTGTCGAAAGTTATCGTGCGAACGGGCAGACAGACAGACAGACAGACATACATGGCAAAATCGAATCAGGAGGTGACCCTGATCATTTATATATATACATTGCTATACCTCCGGAGCCTCCTTTAAGGTGTTACATATTTTCGTCGTGACAAATACAATATACCCTATACTATAAGTCTAGGGTATAAAAAAAGTAAATCTATCTTTATACCCTAGACTTTTAGTATAGGGTATATTGTTTTTGTCACGACGGAAATATGTAACACCTTAAAGGAGGCTCCGGAGGTATAGCAATGTGTATATATAAATGATCAGGGTCACCTCCTGATTCGATTTAGCCATGTCTGTCTGTCTGTCTGTCTGTCTGTCTGTCTGTCTGTCCGTTCGCACGATAACTTTCGATAGAATGAAGCTAGAGCCTTGAAATTTTGGTCAGATGTTGGAAGTATGATCTAGTTGGTTGGTATTGAAAACGGGCATGATCAGACCAAGAGAACGCCTACCTCCCCTATATATGTAAAATACTTAAATGTATCCATAACTCCCGATTAAATAAACATGAAAAGCTCTAGCTTTGGTAGATTGCTCGTGAGGGTAATCTTATACTCTCTTGGAAAAATAAAATCGATCAGTTGAAAACTAATGGCAATTTTCTTACAAAGAGCCCCGTACTACCCTACTTTTCAGGTTTTTTGTCCATAACTCTTGAACAAATTGACGTAGACATCTGATTATTGGTATGTAACCCTGAGGTGAGAAGCTGCTTGGGTTTTAGTAAGTTGGGCATAATCAGATCAAAGGAACGCCTACCTCTCCTACAAAATTTAAAAAATTAAATATTCCTTTAATTACGATAACTTTCGATAGAATGACACTAGCGAGTTGAAAATTTGGCAGAACGTTGGTAATAACATCCTGTTAGTTGGTATTGAAAATGGGCAAGATCCGACCTAAGGAACCCCTACCTTCCCTACAAATGAAACTTCAAATAAGCGATAACTTTTGATAGAATGAAGCCAGTGACTTGAAATTTTGGCCGAATGTTTGAAGTGAGATTGGGTTAGTTGGCATTAAGGATGGGTTAGATCCGACCTAAGGAACCCCTACCTCCCCTAGAAATGAAATTTTAAATAAACGATAACTTACGACAAAATAAAGCTAGCGACTTGAAATTTTGGTCAAATATTTGTAGTAGGATCCAGTTGGCTAATACTGAAAATACGTAAATTCCGACCAATGAAACCCTTGCTTCCCCTACAAATGAAACTTCAAATAAGCGATAACTTCCGATAGAGTAAAGCTAGACACTTGACATCTTTTTTTTATGTTTGTAGGGTGATCTAATTGGTTGGTGGCTATGATGGGCAAGATCCGATCCAAGGAACTTCTACCACCCCTAAAAGTGAGACTTCAAATAAGCAATAACTTTCGATAGAATGCAGCTAGCGACTTGAAAAATTCGACAAATATTTGTAGAATGGGTTAATTAATTGATTTTTAGAATGGCCAAGATCCTCATGAATGTATGCCAACCTCCCCTATAAACTGGCCATATAGGAAACTCACTTTTAATGCATATGGTCGTTGCCAATTTGTACTTTTGGTATCACCACTAGGTCTGTACAAGTCTAGGGTATATACGCTTCGGACACCGGGTCGAAGCGAAGCTTCGGCCTGGTTTTCATTTAAATTGAGTCTTATAACTCAGAAGTGGGATACACCTCATCAAACTCTATTGTCGATCCTTCGGTCAGCCGGTAAAAAAAAATAGGTTTGCTTAGTTAGTTACTGTCTGGTACGTATTCTATTCGGAATCTTTGTATCATAAAATGGATGAATTGTGGGGCATTTTGCCGTGGTCCAAAGAAGGCACCATCTATTGTAGTTTGCTTTGACCAAGTTGAAGTGTTTGTGAATTTTACCTGGGAAGAGGGGAAAGAAAAATTGCAGCAAGCTTTTCCTTCGACTGGGGATTTCCGCGATCAATTTTAGCTATTAGTGAATGTAAGGAGACATTCTTGCCTTTCCTTAATCTATCGGACGTCGGTATTGCCATCAAAAGGTATGAAACTAATACAAAAATCACTTAATTTCGATGACATTACTGTTGGAGCCGTGAACAAATCAGTAAAGGAAGAAATTTTTCGCATTCTGCAAGAATATCGGGATTGTACTGCCTTGGACAACAGTGAGCTAGGTTGTGTCAAATTGGTAGAATTAAAAATTCAATTAAAGGATGATAAACATTTCTCTTTTCGTCCGTATCGGATGGCATGAAGTGAAACAAGAAATTGTCAAAATCGTGGTTCAAGATTTCTTGGACAATAATATAATACGGGAGTCTGATTCTGATTATTCTTCTCCTATAGTACTTGTGAAAAAAAAAATGTTGAGTTGAGACTGTGTATCGAAAGCTTAATTCAGTGACAGTCAAGGACAGTTTTCCATTAACCAGAATTGATGAACAAATTGACCGATTGCATTGAGGCATATTTTTACAAGTATTGGATTTGCGATCTGGTCATAATAAAATCCAAGACGACCAATCTGATCTTTACACCGCGTTTGTCACATCATCTGGTCAGTACGAGTATGAGCGCATGCCTTTTGGTTTAACTAATGCTCCAAGAGTATTTCAAAGACTCAGGAACAAAATTTTAAGACCTGTGAGCGATATTGCATCTGTCTATTTGGATGATGTTTTATTACATGCGGATACTATTCCAAATGCTTTGGAAGGGTTAAAGAGAACTTTGGAAATATTTCGAAAAGAGGGTCTTACTCTTAATATCAAAAAGTGTTCATTTTTAATGTCTTCCATAAATTATTTGGGATACACAGTCAGCAAGGGACAAGTTCAGCCAGGATCTGAGAAAACCGAAGCTCTAGTTAACTCTAAAGTGTATCGAAATGTACACAACATTCAAAATTTTTTGAGATTAACTGGATATTTTCGTCATTTTATAAAGGATTATGTTCTTATTGCACAACCACTGACAGCTTTGACGCGTAAGGACACTTCCTGGAAATGGACTAGTGACGAAGGGATTGCGTTTCGTCGTCTTCTAAACATTTTAGTGGAGCACAGGTCTGCTGGCATTATTCAATCCGGATGCAAACACCAAAATTCATACTGACGCCAGCCCATTAGGATTAGAATATCAGGCTGATCGACTTCATCCAGTGGCTTATTATAGCAGACAGACATCGGATGCTGACAGTAAGTTCCATTCTTATGAATTGGAAACTCTTGCTCTGGTGGAATCCCTCAACAAGTTCCGAGCTTATTTGCTTGGAATTGAGTTTACAGTTGGGGGGCAAAGACCTTTTCCATAGTCCTCCGCGTGGACGCCCCCTGGTAACGGCAGTGTATCAATTCGCTGACGGCCAATGTCTTAGCGATAAGACAGTTTGGAAAAGGCAGATAGCTGTAGCCTGAATGGCTGACGAACACCTAAGCGTCTCAGGTTTAGTAGGATGGAATGACTTGCGTAGTTGGACCTGCTACATAGTTGTGTTTGCTCCAGCACGTTTATTAAACCATCTGAAGCAGCTATCTCCGAGGCCATCCCCTGAATGGGGTTAAGCGACGTGCTGACAACTCGTCCTTGTAAAAACCACTCCATGTCAAGAAACCTGGAACAAAAGCCTCGGATTGGACGGATCAACAACGACGACCACGCAAACGAATAAAGGATTATTCTTTCGGATCTTGGAATGTACGCTCCCTGAACAACCCGGGGGCCGAGAAGGCCCTCCTTCAACAGGTCGAAAAGTACAAACTGAGCATTACTGCAGTCCAGGAAACAAATTGGCTTGGCAGCGAGATTAATGACAAGAAATCGCACACAATTTTTACAAGTGGCAAACCATCGGGCCGCAAGGAGTTTGGAGTAGCATTTATAGTGAACAATCGCCTCAAACCGCATATTACTGACTTCAAACCCATAAATGAACGGCTGTGTGGGATTCGCATCAAGACTCGATTCTTCAATCTCTGGCTCATCAATGTGCACGCCTCCACTGAAGTTAAAGAAGACGCAGTAAAAGACGAGTTCTACGCCCGCCTTGAAACTCTCTTCGACTCACTTCCAACAAACGACGTCAAATTGCTGCTGGGAGACTTTAACGCGAAAGTCGGAAATGAAAGTTGGCACCGGGGGACCACTGGAGGCCACAGCCTCCATGAAGAATGTAACTATAACGGCCAGCGACTTATCGACTTTGCCTGCAGCAGGAATCTAGTCGTAAGCTCTACGTGCTTCCCGCATCGACGCATTCACAAGCAGACCTGAAAGTCTCCAGACGCATATACCGTCAACCAAATTGATCACGTCCTCATTTGCAGGAGATGGGCGTCTAGTGTCATGGATGTCCGCTCCTATGGAGGAGCAAACTGCGACTCAGATCATCACTTGGTGAAGACGACCTACAGATGTAGAATTTCCTCAGTGCACCAATCAAGAATCAGCCCTCCCAAAATCTTTGCGGTTGATAAGCTCTTGAGTGATGCTTCAGCGGTGGCGTATACTACCGCCCTTGAGGAAAAACTATCACCTATGCTACACAACATCAGCAACACAGGCGTCCATGGGTTCTGGGAAGAACTCAATGGTACCATCAAGGATGTCGCAGAGAATGTCGTGGGATATAAAGCCCGGCGAGCGCGAAATGACTGGTTCGACGAAGAATGCAAAAACTCACTTGACGCGAAAAACGAGGCCTACAGACAATGGATTCAACGAGGAACCAGAGCCAGAAGAGAAAAATATGACGAGCTACGGCGAATATCGAATAGAATAATTAGACGTAAGAAATGTAAATACTTTGACGAGCAGTTGCTGAACATAAACGAAAACTTAGCTAATAGGAACACCAGACAAGCGTACAAACTAGTAAATGCAATTAAGAACGGCTACCAACCCAGGACTAGCCTTTGAAAGGACAAGGATGGAAACATCATCAGCGACACCGATGGTATTCACAAGCGATGGGCCTCTTATTTTGAAGAGCTTCTAAACCGACCATCTAACATCCCCACACAGGAAGCTCTCGACGATATTGTTGATCTAGGCCCACCCATTCTACCCCCGACAGTAGAGGAAGTTGATCTCGCGTTGCGGTCACTAAAACGAAATAAAGCGCCGGGCGCTGACGAGATTCCAGCTGAACTGCTAAAATTCGGTGGAACGAGTCTAGTTGATGCCATACATCAATTACTCCTGCGAGTATGGGAGAACGAGGAGATTCCAGACGATTGGCGCAGAAGCATCATCTGTCCAATTCATAAAAAGGGAGATAAACTGCGGTGTGAGAACTACAGGGGCATCTCACTAGTTTGTACGTCCTATAAAATTTTGACGAAAATTCTGGAAAATAGAATAAAACCGTACGCAGAACGAGTCATTGGCGAATATCAAAGCGGTTTCAGACCTGGTCGCTCCACAACCGATCAGCTCTTCTCAGTCAAACTGATACTCCAGAGGTGCTGGGAATACAACGTAAACGTATACCAAATCTTTGTCGACTTCAAGCAGGCATACGACAGTATCGATCGGGGAGTACTTTACAACATCATGCTGCAATTTGGTATACCGGCAAAATTAGTGCGACTGACAAAGATGACGATGACCAACTCCGTCTCACAAGTCAGGATCCAGAATAGACTTACTGATCTATTTGAAACACGCACTGGTTTGAAACAGGGCGATGGACTGGCACCGACGCTCTTCAAACTAGCACTGGAATACGTTATTCGGGCCATGAATATGGACAACAGCAAGACGCTACTCATCAAGTCGACACAATTAGCAGCGGACGCCGACGATATCAACATCATGTCCCGAAGATTGGCCGACGCAGAAGAACTTCTGCATACGCTCGATACCGCTGCAAAAGAAGTTGGACTACGTATTAACGAGGGTAAAACTAAAGTAATGATGCAATCGACGACAAGGTCACCTGCACAACCCAGCATCAATGTGGGGGACCTCAGCATCGAGTTCGTGAACAACTTTATTTACCTGGGTTGCAACTTGTCAAGGCACGCCATCGAAACTGACGAAATCAAGCGACGAATACAGTTAGCTAATAAGACTTTTTTCTCGGTTCTCCCCATAATGAAATCGAAGCATGTGCACAGAAACACGAAGCTCCGCGTGTACAAAACCATTATACGACCAGTGCTATGCTATGGCTGCGAAGCATGGACCCTAACTCAAGCCTCCGAAAACATGCTAGACACTTTTGAACGTAAGGTTCTACGGCGAATTTTCGGGGCTGTTTGCGATCGAGATGGATGGCGCATCCGGTACAACCATGAGTTGGAGTACGTATGAAATGTACGATGAGCTGCAAGTCTCGAAAATCGTCAATCTACAACGACTTCAATGGGCAGGGCATGTACAAAGAATGGACGACGATCGCATGCCTAGGAGAGTAATGAATGCAGAACGAGTCGACAGAGCGAGACTGCGAGGACGACCGAGATCTCGTTGGGAGAGCTCAGTAGGTGTGGACGCCGCGCAGCTGCTGGGCTCCCAAAATTGGAGGACGCGGTCACGTGACCGAGATAATTGGAGGACAATGATCCAGGCGGCCAAGGCCCGACGTCGGGCTGTCGCGCCACGATGATGATGAGTTTACAGTTGTCACTGATTGTAACGCTTTAAAGGATACAAAAAAAAAAGGAATTGGTTTTTAGAATAGCGCGTTCAAGAATTTACCTTTCAAGTAGTGTATACACCCGGCGAGAGAATGAAATATGTTGACGCCCTTAGTCGCAATCCGAATATAGTAATGAATATTACTCAAGACGACTGGGTACTTGCTGGACAGTTGACTGACGATAAAGTCAATGAAATTGATAGTGTTAATGAAAACTCCGAATACCGACAACGGAAAAAAATATTCACAAAAATTATGCAGTTCAAGATGGGAGAATTTACCGCGTAACCGATAAAGGTAGTCAATATGTGGTACCTGTCGGGATGAGACAACAGGTGGTACGAGCAGCCCATGACGATTTGGGTAACTTTTCGCTCGAAAAAAACTTTGCAACGACTATGTGAAAATTATTGGTTCCCGAAAATGCGCCAATATGCGGAGAAGTACATCACCTGTTGCATAAGATGTCTTTTCAATAAGCGTAAAGGTGGAAAGAAGGAAGGCTATTTACATCCCATACCCAAATTACCAGAACCTATGAGAACACTACACATTGATCATATGGGCCCTTTTCATAAAAGTACGCGTGGAAAGAATTATGTTATTGCTGCCATTTGAGCCAATCTAGACGAGGGAGTAATTTACTCCCTCAGATCGCATGCCAACGGATGTCCACGAAAAGCTATTTGTGCCTCTCTCTGGCAAATGTGCATGAGATTTCACAGAGAAGGACGGAGACACCTCATTATGACGACGGATCCAACAGTCCGAACGCTCGTCGGGTAAGGAGAACCATACGAAATTGTGCGATGATCACTACGACGAAATGTGGTCAAGTGCATGAATGAAAAGTGTGTGATGAAAAAATTGAAACTGAATGTTTATGGCTGCAAACTAGCCAAATGTATTTACTGATTACATTTTGCATCACAATTACACTGGAACTGAAACGATTTATTTGTTAAAATTTTACTGACTTTTATAAAAGCCTCCTAGCACCTTCGACATATTAGAAAAAATCATCTTACATCATAATTCATATATCATATACCATAAATGAAATGAAATCATATACCACACAGAATGTTTTTTTCTTTCCGGACTTCCTAAGATGCAGCCATAAACATTCAGTTTCAATTTTTTCATCACGCACTTTTCAACAATCCGTGCGCTCGTCGGGTGAGGAGAACCTTACGAAATTATGCGTTGCGTTGTAAGGAGAACCATACGAAATTGCGCGATGATCACTTCGGGTTGGCGGGGCTTGCCTCAAGTGCATGATTGAAAAGTGTGTGATGAAAATTCGCTGATGAAATATTTTAAAAGGTAATTAGTGACTAATTATCCCTCACCTCCTAATGGAAAAGAAATGTGACCTTTGAAGACAAGGGGTTTTTCGTGGAAATTCGTGCGCAGTATCGCCATGTGTGAAGAATATTAATAGACAGTCCGTATGGTAATTCATAAAAATACCTTTCTCTCCTTTTCCGTAATCACTTAGGACAATAACCATTTTTATGACCTTTTCTCGAGAGAAAATTATGACTTCGTGAATTTTCAATTTGTCTTTTTTTGTCCTGTTGATTGTAAACAATTTTATTTGGAAAATATGCATATAAGATAAATATAGTCCACACTCATAGACAAGTTCCGCAACTCGTGTCTATAGACAGGGTTCTGCAATTTTTTAGAGACAAATCGGGAACAATTCGAGTGTTCTGCAACTGCATGTACATGTCTATGAGTTGTCTATCGTGTGTCTATGAGTTCCCATCAAGAATGGAAAACTTGAGACATTTTGTGCAACATTTCGTCGTGTTCGCAAGAGCATATAGCGTGCGGTCAGATCATTATCGTTTATTTGAGTAGTATTTTTGAAATGTGGACAACAGAGAAAACATGTCAACTCTTTTATATTTTCTAACTTTAATAAATGTTTTCACTAAAATTATCACTTTTGTATTGTAATGTTTCCTCTGCTGAGCGAAACCACGAAACCAAAACAGGTTCGTTCGATATTCTTGGGCTGAATAATGAAAACACTTCGATTGAAAACACACACTTTATTTATAAAACGAACTACACACGCGTACTAACAACTAACGTCAAACTAGCTCGAACAATAACGACGGCACTACTTTCCGAGTCCAAGCGGATACTTTATACCGATCCGACTCTCACTAAGTGTTGAGTCTTACTACTTCTCTCCTCCTTCGGTGAAATCTGCCTTTTATAGTTGGAAGTCCATGCATTCGTCAATTAGCGTAGACTCTAGATTTTTCGAGATGTTCTAGTCTCGGGTTTTAACGAAGGTTCGAGAATCCGCTTCATTATCAATGGTTCTGTTTGGAGAAGGTTTTCGACTCTAGATGGCTCGAGAATCGGCTAGTGTCCATTCAATTTGTACTTTGTGATCATTCGAGATTATGATGAAGCTTAGTACAGTGCGTGTCGTAAGAGATACCCACTCCTTACACGCAACAGTATTATTTGTACTTACCTGCACGAAGTTTTTTAACGAAGATATTATGGCTTCACAAACCTCCGGGACAAACGATGATATCGTCTGCTTGGAAACCCTGAATGTATACATAAGGCTAGTAAATGAATCACCACTCGCCAGATAACGAAGCGTTACTACCTGGGGGCAGGTGGAATGCTTTCTCTAAATCTTGTGTCTTCTATTGAAATTTTACTTTAAACCATTTGTAGCAATACCTCAAAATCCATAGCGGTTAATGTGGAAAAATTCTGGAAGCCTAAGCCATCTTCCAATTTCAGCTTTTCTAATAGATTAAGCCCGAATTTAGGACCATCTACAAACAAGGTCCGTATAAGCAAACGTTTGCGGGCTTTCTTCCCTTTTTCATTAGCAAAGATAAAGGCTACACAAGCAGCAATTCCACAGGCCGCTGTTTCAGTTGCCATGTCTCTCAGAAACTAAATGTAGATGTGGACGAACAACAAAGTTCATAAAAATGTTCCGAATTGTTCGCGATTGTCTAAATACGAAATCCTCGATTTGTCTATAGACAATCGCACGATTTTGTCTATGAGTGTAGACTAGGGGTCAGGATGTCCGGAAAAAAAAATTTTGCTGTGTAGTATATGATTTCATTTCATTTATGGTATATGATATATGAATTTTCTACTCAGTAATCAGTAATTAAAATACATTTGGCTAGTTTGGAGCCATAAACATTCAGTTTCAATTTTTTCACCACACACTTTTCATTCATGAATTTGAAGCAAGCCACACCCACAACGATGAGCGCGTCATGATTATCGTTCAATTTCGCATGGTTCCCCTTACCTGACGAGCACACGGTCGACGTCGTTTTTCACTTTACCAGCCATCATGTACATTAACCAGAGCGAGCCAGAGATAGATGCAACAGCTTTTCGTTGGCCGTTGGCATGCGATGATCTCAATAGCCGTTTTCGATTCACTCGTCTCATATTAGACTGAATCGAACGTCACGGATCTGCGACGAGCGAACTTAAACAGCCACCATACAAATACTTTGCCGCGCGAGCGACTCAGTATACATTTAGATACGGGTGAAACAAGTTGACGTTCAACCAATTCACTCTCAACTTAGATCCGATGAGATCATACGAGACCTGGATCTGTCGTTTTGTATGAATATGGATCTGAGGCCGGCTGAAACGAAAACGGCTATTCCAATACGAAATGGATCCGTCGGCATAGTTACGTGTTTGCGTCCTTCTCTGTGCAATCTCTTGCACATTTGCCGCAAACAGCTTGTCCGCTGGCATGCGATCTGAGGGAGTAAATTACCCCCTCGTCTAGATTGGCTTGACTCCTTCACGAAATTTTTATTTCTACGAGCTGTTCGATCAACACACACGAAATTTGCCATTGAGTTCTTTAAAGATATTTTTTCAACATATAGATGTCCGAAGGAGTTGATTTAAGACCAAAGATCTTCATTTACGTCAAAGGCATTCGAATCTTTTGCAGAATGGGGTGAAACATATTAAGAACGCGGTTGCGACCCCTCGTGTGAATGGTCAAATTGAAAGACTTAATAAGTCAATTTTAAAAGCGGTACACCGGCAGAGAAAAAATAGGATGAACATATTAGAGCGGTTCAATTTGCAATTAACAACGTAACCAACAAAAGCACTGATAAATCACCAAGTGAGCTTCTTCTAGGATACAAACCTAGAGGGGGATCCGATATAATCCTCAGTGATGAAATTAGTCAGTCTTCAAAAATTTTTGGTAGACATCACAATGGAGAGGAATTTAGCCGCTAAGAAAATAAGTGAAGCCCAAGAAAAACAAAAAAAAATTATTTCGATAAACACCATAAGCGGCCAAAATTGTATAAGGAAGGAGATTTGGTTTTGATTGAGAAAACTGAATTGGTTACTCATACCAGCAGAAAATTGCTACCCCCGTATAGTGGACCATTTGTGGTAAAAAAAGTTTTACCAAACGATCGATATTTAGGGCAGTCGTCATCGAACAAAGACAAAGGTGAAATATGAACGAGTCGTAGCGGTTGATCGAATGAAGCCATGGTGTAGTGGAGGTGGTGTATCCGATGAGGACAACAATAAAAGCGATAACGAGTATGTCGAATCTGATTGAGAGTAACTCGGGACGAGTTAAATGTCGGATGGCCGATTGTAAGAAAAAGTTCGCTGCATGAGTTTTATTTTTCAATTTCAATAAACAGTACAAAAAAAATAATAACCCCTACGCAAGAAATCACTTGTGGTTATGTACACATGGGCCGTTTTACGACCATTCCATCTATTCAAGTATGTGCCTAGATTAGAATGCACAAACCATCTTTTGCTTCGCTGTACGATTATTTCGTATAGTTTATGAAATTGGTCTGCGTATTCACATACGTTTTTATGACCTAGACCTTTTTGAAGGATTTATCGTTGTTTACTTTATATTTCTCTGAACTGTACAGTTTCAGAGGGATATATTGATTTGTATTTTGGGCTGATGATCATTGAGTGAGTAATCAGTGAGTTCGTGATCGCGTACAGCTGTAGTGGTCCTCCACTGCCATCTTCCAATTTGATTGGGATTCATTTCCCACGGAATAGGAGGAAATTTTGTAACTCCCGAGTTTCTTTGGTTCTACCCTGCTTAGAAGTCCTCGTGCCGGCAAATATTCAATTGAAGTGATTTTAAAGACAAAGTTGTTGTCCGAGAAGATAGGTGAATTTGGATTTGTGAGCTTTACTAATTGTGTGAGTGTGTTCTTAGGCCAATTGGCCCACCCTCTCGTGTCCCTCGCGCTCTCATCTTGTCATTGTCGCTGCCGACACCGAAATATTGCAAAGTGAAGAACAATTTAGTAAGTCTAACTTACTTAGTGTATTGTACGCATGTCGTAGTTTATTTATTTATATTTTGTGAGTGGTGAACTGTGGCGCGCTCTTTGTTATGCATAATAGTTAAATTCGCGAGTCAGGTGTTATGATTGAACCCCAGGTTGGCTCTCCACTTGGGCGGTTCCGAGGATGGTTAGTCCTCGCAGGGATGGGATTTCCTCCCTGATCGTGTTGATTTGTATTGGTTGAACCCCAGGTTGGCTCTCCACCTAGGGCTGTTCCGAGGGTGGTTAGCTCTCATGAGATGGCTCTCCTCCCAAACCAAACAAATTGAGGATGGTTAGTCCTCGCAGGGATGGGATTTCCTCCCTGATTGTTTTGATTTGTATTGGTTGAACCCCAGGTTGGCTCTCCACTTAGGGCGGTTCCGAGGGTGGTTAGCTCTCGTGGGATGGCTCTCCTCCCAAACCAAACAAATTAATTTTGACTGAGCCCCGGGATGGTTCTCCTCCTTGTGTGGTTCCGAGGATGGTTATTAATCGTAGGGACGGTGCTCCTCCCTAGTCAATTGGTGGTCTTGGGGATGGCTCTCCTCCTCATAATGGTTGGTGATGGTGCTCCTCCCAATCCAGACTTTTTTTTTTATCTGACTCGTGTGTTTGCTAAATTTGAATGATTCATCGTTTCTAAACAGCAGTTCACCTCCGCAAAATTAGTAGTGCTAGTTTGTTTTGTTATGTGTGCTCGTGATTTACAGTGCACTAATTGGTATTTTAAATCTTTTATTTACAGACCGGTTGCCCGAACGCTGATCGACAATAGCGCCCAATAAATTTTCTATTTTACATAAAATAATAATAAAAAAAAAGTAAATCTATCTTTTTCATTTAAATTGAGTCTTATACTAGCGGGGCGGGGCGACCGGTAGCGCAGTGTGTTGAGGCATCAGTCTCATGTTTGACTACCGGCGTTTCGGGTTCGAATCCCGTCCACGACGACGTTCGTGGCCATGGATGTGCAGGAAGTGCATGCCGCCAACTGCATTCTCCGAAACCAGTTTATGCGAACGAAACGTCAACTGGGCCACATGGAACAGTTGACGCGCTATCCCCCATTAGGGGTTAGGGCAATTGAGTATCTCTTTTTCTATCTGGACATAATTCTTCTGTGTAGCTGTCAATGTTTTCGAAGCGTAAGCAATTGGTTGATTATCTTGAAGCAGGACACTTCCAATCCCAAATTAAGATGCATCAGTTTGAATTCTTACTGGTTTATTCGCATCATAATATTTAACACTCGCATACATATTTGAGTACTCGTGTACTCATGAGCTGTAAAAAGCTTGTTTTTTCGTTTATTGTAATTTTTATTGTCCCTATCTTCCTAATGAGCTACTGCGATTATGTTTTACCTGTAAAAACATATCCACAAGCAATTTTGCATTTTTGTTTATACATTTTTTTCACTTCTTGTTGATTTCCCCTTGGATACATTTTTGAGTACCCGGGTACTCACCTTCATATTATATGAGGTTTTACCCAGAAAAATTATTCATTGATAAATTTGGCAGTTGCAATAAAAAAGTGAATACTTCAAACGATCGGTTTATGACTCTAAGTGTCACCAAACACTGCCGAACTCGAATACGAACCTGGTACAAATGTCTTCTAACACACACACACTTCACATAGATGTGAAGAAAACCGGTCCACTTGTACTAGGTTCGTGATCGAGTTCGACAGTGTATGGTGACACTTACGTATCCTGTGTCAGGATTAGGTAAAATCCCATCGCATAAATTTCTTGAATTCGAGGGTTTCCATTCTCGACTTGAACGTTGAGAGTGTAAGAATGTAAAGAATTGGAAATGGATGATATTAGCCATGCTCGTGGCAACGTATGACGGACGAAGAACGCCACGAATACATGAGAAGTCTTGTCGATTCCGGCGACTTCTATGGTTCTGGTTCTATGCAAACTAGTCTCTCCGTTTTAAAGCTATCGAGCTAAAATTTTGCAAGAAGTATAAATATAAGCACGCTGTATATATGTCGGAACCAACGGAATCGGATCACTACGTCATACATATAGTTGCCATAGGAACGACCGGTCAAAAAGTCAGTCTTTGTTAGAAAAAAATGTTGTATTTGTAAAGCTATCATTTTGAAATTTCATATTATTCCATAAATTTGCCGCTAAATCACATCCTTGAATTTTGTTGAAATTGGATTACTCTATTGTATAGCTCAGCTGCCATTGGAGCGACCGTTCCAAAAAAAAGTTTTTGTTAGAAAAACTTTTTTCTTTCTAAACATATATTGTATTTACCAAATTTCATAAAATAAATAAATAACTGGCGCAACAGTCCAATTTGAACCACGGCCTCGAGATGAGTTAGCATCATCTCATTTTCTAGATCGTGACGGTTTTTGTGCAGAGGTATGTGATCAGCAACACGCTCAACCGAGTTATTTACCCCATAATGGGTACTTATTTAACAGCTGAGTGGGCTCATAGTCCGACACGTAAATCCCTGGAATCGAACCGGGGCCCAGTGCGTTGAAGGCGAACGTGCTAACCGTTGCGCCATCCGGACTACCAAATTTCATACCATTCAATTATATTTACACGCAAATCACATTCTAAAATTTGGTTGAAATCGGCCCAGTAGTTCATATGCCTCTGATAGGAACAGTGAAATTCGAACAAATTTTACTACTAATTTCAAAGTGGCAAATGCACCGTAAATCAAAATGAGGGTATGATAGCAGGTAACACGCGAAGCGTGAATGGTTTCATACCTGTTTTTATTCCAAATCCGCTTGATTTGCTCCTTGTCAACACCAAATTCTACGAAATTTCCATATAAAGTCTATCTGAGTACCCGGGTACTCATATATGTAACGACGTGGTATTGAGATGGGATGTATGCGAGTATTAAGTGTTGAAATTTCCATTAATGCCTTTTTTAACTCCAAAAATTGAATTTCATGTTCATTTTTCCATTTAAAAGTAGTTGAAAAATGTGTAAAATTCCGTAAATAGTGTGTATGTTTGGCTAAATTTGAAATATACTGACCGAGATATGTCACCATTCCACGAAAATGGTTAAGTTCTTCTTTATTGTTTGGGCGCGGCATATTATATATCGTTGAAATTTTCGAATCATCTGGTTTGATTCCTTTGTTTGTTAGTATGTGACCATATTTCATATTTCACTTCACTCGTGCACAAATTAACCTTTTCTTTGTTTAATTTGAAATTCTCCTCTTGAAGTCGTTTTAGAAGATTGTGTAAAGCTATTATGATCGATAATTGCTTCTTCCTCTATTTCTGCGCTGCCATACACTAAAGTGCCATCTGCCATGCTCTGTACGCCCTGCAAGCCATGCAATATTTCGTTCTGCGCTATCTGAAACAGCTTCATTGCCGGTTTAACACCAAACTTCATTCTCAAGAATTTGTAGTTTCCAAATGGCGTACTAAATGTTGTTAGATCACTGCTATTGTTGTGTATTATGTGCATCGCACGCACAACACAACGTTGGCTTGCTTCGGTGGCTGGGTCGCGGCCTGCATAGGTGCATTGGCGACCCACTTCAACATTTGTTCGAAATTGCAAGAAGTGGGCTAGGTCAACATGACTAGGATTGTTTCGACCTGGTTTGCAACTACGCAAGCAGAACGCGATGTTGACTTGGTTCGCGATTGCGTAAGCGGGTCGCCACCGAACTATCGAGGTAAGTATTAAGAATGTGTTGTTAAATATCCAGCTAGCAGGTAAGCCGTCTTATAAAATAATAAAGTAAAAACTGAAATCTTGTATTTCCTTTCTATACAAAATATCCCGGAGTATCCTCGAAGGGAAGAACCACAACACTATTTTTGTCCAGTCTTAACTGCCAAAATCCCTGCTTCGCATCAGCCGTTGAAAATATTTTCGCGTTTTTTAAGTTCAATCGAATTTCGGATAATGTTTTAGAATTAAATCGTACATCGTTTAAATTTTTATTTAGTTCTCTCGGATCTAAACATACGCGCAATTTATTGTTTTTCTTTACTAGGGGGCGACCGGTAGCGCAGTGTGTTAAGGCATCAGTCTCATGTTTGATTACCGGCGTTTCGGGTTCGAATCCCGTCCACGACGACGTTCGTGGCCATGGATGTGCAGGAGGTGCATGCTGGCAACTGCATTCTCCGAAACCAGTTTATGCCGTCGAAACGTCAACTGAGCCACATGAAACAGTTGACGCGCTATGCCCCACAAGGCGTTAGGGCAATTGAGAGAAACTATATTGCTTAACCACGGAGTTGGTTCTAATTGTTTTGCGATTATTCCACTTTGTTCCATTTCAATTAGAATTTTATATAAATCACTATGCAACGCGAAAGGAACGCGACGCGGTGTTTGTTTTCGAGGCACGTAATCGTTTTTAAGTTCTAGGTTAGGTTAGGTAAAGGGGCTGCCGGGTGCTCACTCAGCACAATTAGTCCATCATTTGGACCGTTGTGTTACCACCAAAGTAGCCAGGGGGGCAAAAACTCCTCTTCCATAGTCCTCCGCGTGGGCGCCCCCTGGAACGGCAGTGGTCACTGACCATTGCCAACCAACGTCAAGCCGCCAGTGATGGCGGTGCGATGATTTGGTTGAGGTACCCCTGTGGTGTGGGGTGTGAAAAAAATACCACGGCCTTTCCCTTTGAGGGCCTGTCGTTAAAACCGACAATCAAAGGACAGGATGTGTATGCCAGCAACTTGCACTATCCGAAATCTTTATATGCTAACGAAACGTCAACTATGCCTCGGATAAGGACTGACTCAACGGTTACGACTTTTAGCTATCGTACAATGACAAAGATTGGATTCTGGAATGTGCGTACTCTCCTGGACAATGGATCAGAAGGTCCCCAGAACGCACGATTTCTTCAATTAGAGAGTGAATTTCTGAGGTACAAATTAAATATCTTAGGAGTTAGTGAGATAAGATGGTGGAACAGCGGAGAATTCATCTCTCCAACGGGCGGCACTGTAATGTTGTACTCCGGTAAAGCTACCGGTAGTCGTCGTGAGTCAGGTGTGGGGCTCCTTTTAACCAGAGCCGCGCGAAACTGTCTCTTATCCTGGGAACCGATCTCTGACAGGGTCTTGACCGCCAGGTTCCGGACCAAAATGAGGAACATCTCAATAATACAATGTTATGCCCCTACTGAACCCGACAATGTCTTGGCAAAAGACTCCTTTTACGAAGAACTAAACGCAGTTCAGAGCAGAACACCTAAAGGTGACATTATAATGGTTATGGGTGATTTGAATGCGAAAGTTGGCGCTGATAACTATGGGCTCAGACATGTGATGGGGAGACACGGTCTTGGTGATCGTAATGACAACGGTGAAAGATTTGTAGAGTTCTGCAACTTTCACAGTCTCTTCATCGGTGGTACTATGTTTGAGCATAAGGACCACCACAAAATCAGTTGGTCCTCTGTTGATCGGCGCAGAACACAAAATCAGATCGACCATTTTGCCATTAGTAAAAGATTCAAGAGTTGCCTCCTGGACGTGCGAAACAAGAAGGGTGCCGATATTGGGATGGGAAGAGACCATTATCTTATGATCGCTAATGTTCGATTGCGTATTGCAGCCGTGCGCCGCCCCAGCGACGAAAAATCCAGGCCCCGCAAATTCAACACCGCTCGACTAAAAAATCCAGCTGTCTTACAACAATATAATGACCATCTTGCGCAAAAAGCGGCTGAGATAACTAGTCACCCAGATAGTGACATAAACGAAAACTGGGATGCCATAAAAAATGCGTACATTGATAGCGCAAATACCATCCTTGGCCCAAACCCGGATTGCCGGAATAAGCCCTGGATGTCCGACGCTTCATGGCAGCGGATTGTTGAAAGAAAGGAGCTGAAAGTTCGTTTGGCTGCAGCATCAGACGACAATCGAAGCAGCATCGAACTCCTTTACCGTCAGAAAGCTCGAGAAGTTCAGCGTAGTGTGCGACGCGATAAAAGAGTTTATGCCAATTCTCTTTTAGCGTCAGCAGAAGAAGCCGCTAGAAGTAACAACTTCAACGCCGTATACGGTGTCATCAAAGAGTTTACAGGTGGTCATAACTCCTGCCAACATCCGGTGAAAGATAGTGATGGAAAGCTACTTATCTTGGAAGAAGATCAAATGAGGCGGTGGAAAGAACACTTCGCCGCGGTCTTGAACCGTGTAACCTCTGGTGAAGTTCCCCCTCATATAGATAATTTAGCTAACCATCAAAATGTGCGTATACGGTCCACTGCTCCGACTAAAGAGGAAATAGTCACTGCAATTATTGCACTAAAACGAGGAAAGGCCGCCGGACTTGACGGCATCCCTGCCGAACTTTATCAAGCAGCGCCAAGCGTAACTGCCGATTTGCTGCACCCACTTGTTGATAAAGCGTGGAATACAGAGACCTTTCCCACTGAGTGGAAGGAAGGTTTGATCATCAAACTTCCAAAGAAGGGTAGCCTCACAGACTGTAATAATTGGAGAGGCATTTGTGTGCTTCCTGCCGTTGCCAAGATAATAGCTAAAATCGTCCTGGAAAGACTAAAGGCCCACTTAGAAAGCACAATTGATGAAGAGCAGGCTGGCTTTCGATCCGGATTCTCCTGTGTCGATCACATTAACACCTTGCGAATCATCATCGAGCAATGCGCTGAATACGATTCTCCGCTTCACTTGCTTTTCATCGATTTCGAAAAGGCTTTCGATAGTGTGAACCGGGATTCTATATGGGCGGCCTTGCGCAGGAGAGGCATAACTGAGAAGCTTGTGGCTATTATTAAGGCAACCTATGACGGCGCGAAATGTCGCGTTCTGCATAAAGGTAAGGTGTCGGGGGACTTTGAGATTCGCAGTGGAGTTCGGCAGGGGTGCATCCTCTCACCGATCCTATTCCTCATTGTGATCGGCGATGTGTTGCATGCAGCCCTATCCGGACTCGACAGAGGAATTCAATGGACTTTGACATCTTATCTACAACATCTTGACTACGCTGACGACATATGCCTACTCTCCCACAAAATCATGGATCTGTCCGCAATGGCGTTAGATCTCGAGAGGGAGGCAAGCAAGGTTGGGCTAAAGATTAATACCAACAAGACCAAGGTTCTTAGCCCGCCGTTGCGAAAAAGAAATCCGACACCTGTTGCCATCAATATTAATGGGCAGCCTGTGGAGAAGGTAGACAACTTCGTCTACCTGGGTAGCATTGTTGCCGAAAATGGTGGTACGGAGCAGGACATCGCTCGTCGTATCAACCAGGCTAAACGCGCATACGGCATGCTGTCCAAAATCTGGCAGGGCAGTTATCTCAGCATTAAAACCAAGCTGGGCCTGTTTCGCTCCCTGGTACTATCAGTGCTTTTGTATGGGAGCAGTACATGGAAAGTTTCCGTAGGAGTTACCAGAAAGCTGCAAGTTTTCGTCAACTCATGTCTTCGTCGAATTTTAAGAATTTTCTGGCCCGAAACAATTTCAAATGAAGAGCTAAGTCGGCGTACGGGTCAGATGCCAATCGACGAATTGATACGCAGGCGAAAATGGCAGTGGATAGGTCACACATTGCGGAAGAGTGATAACTGCATTGCTATGCATGCCATGAAATGGAACCCCATTTCCAACCAAGGCCGACCAAGAGGGGGTCCTCGAATCACATGGCGTCGATCTGTGGCAAAGGAGTGTCAGGTACTGGGAAAGTCTTTTGGGGAGTTGCGCCCCATTGCCCAGAACAGAGTACGATGGCGCGCAGGAGTAGTTGACGCGCTATGCCCCGTTAGGGGTTAAGGCAAAGTAGTAAAGTAGCCTTTTATAAAATAGGCGTTAAACCAGCCTGAGCTGGTGATAAGCGGTAGAGCTGTATGACACTCGCATTTTTAATGTCGTCCAGGTCCAGGAAAAACCAAGAGCCAAGGAATTTCTTCCGCCTCGCAGCCAAGGCCGGACAGTGACAGAGAAGATACAGAACGCTTTCCTCCGCATCCACATCCTCACAGCTCTTGCAATAGTCGTTATGAGGAATACGGAGCCTCCAGGCGAGCTCACCAATGGGACAGTGCCCTGTAATAGCCCCCACAACCATGCCAATGTGCTTCCTATTCAATGAAAGCAGTGCGGCAGAGCGGACAAGGTCACGTTTCGGCCAAATCAACTTCGTCGTCTGGCACGTGTCGCCGTTTAGCCATCTAATGCTCGCTCTGTCAATCGCGACGGCCTTAATTATAATTTTGCACGCTGCGATTGGCATTCTAATGTTTAAACGGTCTCCGTCGAGAGCACCGGTAGTTCCTTCTTTAGCCAGTTCATCCGCGACGCAGTTACCCACGAAGTCGCTATGGCTCGGTATCCAACAGAGCGTAATGTTGAAAAATGCACCCAAATCTTTAAGAATCGACCGACACTTTGCGATTGTTTGCAATGCAGTCAGAGCGGATTCGAGTGATCGACTAGCCTGACTATCCGTGTAGATCTTAACGTCTCTCATGGTCACTACATGATTTCCTAGCCAAGGTCAAAGCTTCAAAAATTAACGTAACTTCTGCCTGCAGGACACTGCAGAAATCTGGAAGGCGGAATGACAGGTTAATACCCAGGCCCTCCGAATAGATGCCCGCCCCAACACCGCCAACGACCCTAGAGCCATCCGTGTAGATGACTATGGAGTGGGTGGTCAGGGGCGCGCCATTAGCCCATTGACCCCTCGACGGAATCAAACTGGTGTAGTTTCGGCCAAAAAGGTATTTCGGAGAGATATAGTCAGTCTCCGTGGGGAGACTCAAATTATCCAGTACAGTTGAGTGCCCGCATCTCAGCGTGCGCCACTGGCCAGTCTCACGGAGATGAAGGGCCGTGTTTGCCGCCAGTTGTTCACCACAAATATCCAACGGGAGCAAGCCGAGCACCATGTCCAGCCCGGCTGACGGAGTAGTCCTAAAAGCCCCCGTCATGGCCATCGCAGCAAGTCTTTGTACCTTGTTCAGTAATTTAACATAAGCCACTGCTCGAAGTGCTGTCCACCACACACTAATTCCGTACAGTAGTATGGGACGTACGACAGCAGTATACAGCCAATATACAGATTTAGGCTGCAGGCCCCAGTTATTACCTATGGCTCTTTTACACGAGTAGAGTGCGATAATAGCTTTATTAACCCGTTCTTCGATGTTGAGCTTCCACCTTAGTTTCCTATCTAAAATAAGACCAAGGAACTTAGCCTTGTCGGCGAAAACCAATTTCGTGCCCTCCAAAATGGGAGGTTCAATGGGAGGAGTCGTGTGCCTTCTAGTGAAGAGCACAAGCTCCGTCTTGGCAGGGTTAATTCCAACTCCGCAAAAGTTTACCCATTCTGATAGAATGGTCAAGGAATTCTGCAACAACCCACTGAGGACATCAGGAAACTTTCCTGTGACAGCAATAGCAACGTCATCAACTTTTCCTACACACAGTCCTAAGTTCGGAGATTCTAGTACTCCACTAGGCTGGTTTTTTCTTACCCACATGTGAGGTATCTGGACACGATGTAGACACCGCCGCCTTCATCGTGTCTGTCAGAGTGTTAACCATATCGTCTAGCTCCTGTTCATTGCATGGCATTCGTGGTAGTAATGGCAGCCCTTCACAAAGAGCGTCACGATACTTAGGCCAATTTGTCCTTCTACGATTAGTAGTACGTTGAATTGCTTCAGGACGCTCAGCCAGGCTGAACTGAATGATAAGATGAATGATATCATACGATGCCAAAGGGATATCTAATACCTCCTGTCTGGATTTTGTTATAAAAGTGGGTTCGCGGCCCACATTGCAGATTATGAGATTAATTCCCATAATGTACTCGAGAAGAGATTCACCGCGCTCATTTGTATCTGAGCTACCCCAAACCAAGTGGTGCGCATTAGAGTCGCAACCAAGGATCATACTGATCTTCGATGATCGCGCTGCTTCAATGGCTCCGTCAAACTGGAAGAGGGGAGCATGCCTACATTGTCATACGGCATATATACCGATCCAGGCAGACCACCACAGAGTCCTTCTCGCTGCAATTAGATAGTAGGAAGGCCTTGACAGTTTTCCTGACGAGAATACAAGAACGTGGTCTACCCTGGCCTTTGGTATAGAAAGTAATATAATCGACCCTAGACCTCTGACGAGATCTTGCACAGTCCAAGGTTCCTGAATCATGACGATATCTTCTTCACTGCGCGCCAGCCGAAGAAGAAGGGCAGCCGAGGCTGCTTTCGAATGGTGAAGGTTTATTTGAAGAGACCTAACCATTACGCGTTCCCTTCAATAACCGTGACATCCCCCCCTCCGTGTCGGATTCAAGGGAGCCGTGCACAAAAGAAGGTTGGGAAATATCATCCAACGCAGCCAGATCCGAACTGAGTGACACACAGTCGTCATCCGTGCCCTCCTCGGCAAGCTTTGATGCTCCAAAGGAAGAAGATTCGGTTGTGTTCGCCTCGTCCTCCATTGGAATGATTTGTGATTTGTGCGCCCTTTTCAAGTCGCTTTTATAGATACGTAGCTTGATTTTGATAAATCCAAGCCTCACAACTCCACCCTATTTAGCAAGGGGAGCCAGTGATTCCCTATTTATTAATAGGACCGCACATCTGCAGTCCTTAACTGGGTCCTCCAGCTTGACGATCCGCCAGTCCTTAGTTGGAATTTCCGGATTACAAGTGCGGATATTACGCAGTATTTGCTCCTTGTCGGAGACAAAGGGTGGTAATCACGCACGAGCCCTTGGACGCGAAGGAATATCGTCCTTCGCCACTACTTCCAGCCTGGCGCCTGGCCAGATCTCACCCGCTCTACTAATGGTGAACCTGAACATCGCTGCAGACCGCTCATCTGCAAACTACATGAGTTTTATCCGGCTCTGATACCAGCCTCCGTCCTCACAGTCCGGAGGCGGGCCCGGGTAGGCATTCATGACACTTTCGAAGTTTACGGTCAAAGTGCCTTCGACCTTCCTCCAATTATCTACCGAAATGCCCCCATCGGCGTCATTTCGGTCGACCACCGCCAGCAAAATTCAGCCCCTGACCAACTCCGCGTAGGAAGGGGCTGAATCAATGGTCCCGACTGTCTTCCGGCGTTTTAGGCCCTCCACCTGATCCTCCGTAGATCTTTGCCGTTTAACTATCCCGCTATCTTCCGGGAACTCGGCAATAACACTCAGAGCCCACTCTAAGGATTCCACCTGTTTCTCGTTCCTCTGCGATATATCGATGGCTGTGATATAATCGTGGACGCGAATGGCATTACGCCTATCCCGAGCGTGGGCCTTGGATGGAGTGGCATTCTTCCGCACACCCTCCGGTTTGCTTTGCCCGCTGCCACTAGAAACAGCTGGTCTGTAGTGCGTCTCCCTACTTGGACCTGGTATTGCCAAAGCCTCCTGACGGTAGGAGGAAGCCCTAATCGAGACTTCCCGCATAACATGATGGCCAGATGTACTTGGCGCACCCTTGCTAGAGCTAGACATACCAGAAGCTCTAGCATCGGGCACAACAGTCTTCCTAGCCTCCTAAAAGAGTACGTCCCGACGGACCAGGCGCATACGCAGTCTCGCCATGATGTGCTGGGGACGACCCCCCCACCCCCTTTACGGGGGGCTCTTGTCGAGCTCATATTTGAACGTAGAATGGAAAGTGAAAAAAAAAAGCTGGACGAGTGATATGACACCACTCTCCAGCTTACCTTTGTCGCCGTCTGCGACAGAACTTGGTGAACGCAATGAATCGAATGGGATGTACAATATATCACAAAAATATAAAATACTTCACCCGACACTAACGCAACCGCATTGACAGATATTTGCTATCGAAAATTCAAAACACAGCGACTAAAATAGTAACGGTTTATAACACGCGCCTAACGTCACTGTAGAAATTCCCGCTAGCACCAATCCATTGGATTAATATCCAAACAAATCGAAATTATCACGGGACTTTTCACAACCGTAGCAACTAGCGACATTATTATTTAATGCGACTATTCGATGGGATATATCCAAAAAAATGGCGTTAAATTGAAACTTTTCACCCACTACACACGATAGCCACATAAGCAAAAAATTAGCAATCGAATGTCAAAGCGTCTGAACAAGTTTCCGCACGGCACGGCACACACGAATGTTGCTACCATTAACTTTCAACTAATTAGCGTGGTGCACCTGCTAAAAGTTGAAATTGCACTTACCACACACTTGTCTTATGGCTCGTTTACATTTACCAGTGCACCGGCATGCCAGTGGACTTGTCGACAAGTTCCTAATGGCTCGTTTACATTTGCCAGTGCACAGGCATGCCAGTAGACTTGTCAGCAAATTTACGAATGACAAGAAACATATGTTCGCAAGTCTCTACTGGAATGCCAGTAGGAAATCAATTGGCCCGGGAGGCCAGCTACTTGCAAGGCACCGTGCGGGTTTCCTGGCCTGGCAGTTTACAGCCACGGATGTTTACACATATGCAAGTGACAGCTTGCAAATTACTTGCAAGGCACTTGCAATGCCTGTAAAATGTACGTACTTGCACGGTCTACTGGCATGTGTAAACGCTACTTAAAACACATGTTCGCAAGTCTCCACTGGAATGCCAGTAGGCCCGAGAGGCCAGCTACTTGCAAGGCGCCGTGCGGGTTTACTGGCCTTTCAGTTCACCGGCACGGGTGTTTACACATATGCCAGTGACAGCTTACCAGTAACCTGCAAGGCACTTGCAATGCCTGTAAAATGTACGTACTAGCACGGTCTACTGGCATGTGTAAACGCTACTTTACGCGCGAATATGAATGTATAGGCAAAACATTTGATTTTCTCGAATAAATTTCAGAAAATTGCACCCGACGAGATCTGAGCACCAAATTTGTTCGGCACTTTCTTTTGCACTTTGGTTATGTTTTTCATTTTGACAATCCATCTCATTGCATATACGAATTAGTTTCATCCCAAGACAGGTTTCAGCTGACAGAAGAGGCGCATGATCTTCGTAAATAATTTCAAATGTTTCTCTACGAATTATGTTTTTATGTTTAAGTGTTAAGGCTGGTATTCAGATCGCGTGAAATGAAAAAATTGAGAGCAGTGCTTTTCATCGGCGAAATGGCTCGTGGAAAAAAGTGCGTGGAACATGTCATTTTCTCACTTTTCACCCAACCTGTGTACAGGTGAAATGAAATATTCCCACCGCAAGAAACATTTACACCGATTACTTTGTTTACTAATCTAGCGCTCAACTATAAATAACACCGGGGAAAACACAACACAACCTGAATAACACCGACAGAGACAGCTGAGCTGTCAGTGAAAATTTTTCTCGTACATTTGGCACGAGATAAAATTTCATCCTCGTGAAATCCACAAGCTTGGCATTTCACTCAAGGTAGTACACAGATCGCGTGAAATGAAATTTTACCTTCCACACAATTTCACGTCTGTTTTCATCGGGGAAAAATGTTGCGATTTTGTATGAGATTTCACGGCACTTTTCATTCCACGCGATCTCAGTACCGGCCTTTAAGGATATTTTACCTAGTGGAATCACAATGTTATTACCAAACGCTCTTAGTTTCTATGTTGTATGTTCTACAATAGTTGAATTGTGTTTGTATGTAGAATATTTTAAATTCCGTATGCATACAATATTGCATGTTGCTCCCGTGTCCAATATTACGCGTGGGATGACGGGTTTAGAATATGCACCCCTAGGTGAGTCCTACCTTGATATCGTAAGAGGCGACTAAAAGGACCGATCACGTGCAGGCAATAATAACACCTCTAGATGAGCCTGCGGCACTATTCGACATCTTTAAGACCTCCCACAGGTCAGTGTGCGTGAGTGGGTTGCCGGGTCTGGAGACCACCGCCGGATGTAAAAGGAAAGTCCATATAAATTTATTTTCCGTACACTAGTGCCACCCAACTCAACCTTTCTCCAGATAGGTGTAAAAGAATGGACGTAAGCCCTTATGGTAGAATTCGCTAGAAGCACTACCCCGCTGGGCACTACTTCTGATGCACAGTTGAGTGATCCCAGGGCGAACTTTGTTCGTGCCAGTGCGAACATTGTTCGTGCCAGTGCGAACATTGTTCGAGTCAGAGCCCGACGGATTCCGGGGGCGGGCGCTATGAGGCAGTCCATGTACACTATAGAGAAGCTGAGGGTTGCAAGCTGGAATGTCGGATCCATGACGGGAAAGAGCGAAGAACTCGAGGACGTCATGAAACGGAGAAGGATAGACATTATGTGCGTGCAGGACACCAAGTGGCGAAACGACCAAGTCGACCGAGCTCGTTTTTTGATGAATTCCAAAAAGTACAAATTGTACTATTATGGAAACTCGAATGATAGAAACGGGGTGGGTGTTATTCTGACATCGGCTTTACTTAGCAGCATCGTGAGTATCTCGAAGATAAGCGACCGCTTGATGGGTATCAAATTGGTTATCTGCGGAAGAGTGTGGAATGTCATACGTGCCTACGCCCCCCAAGTGGGCTTACAGCAAAGGGAAAAGGAGGCATTTTGGAGCGACGTTGACACACTACTCCAAAGTATACCAGATACCGAGCTGGTTTTTTAGCGGAGGGGATTTAAATGGCCATGTGGGGGAATCGAACTACGATTACGAGGACTGTCATGGTGGGAAGGGTAGCCAATCTACAGCCAGAAATGATGAAGGTGAGGCTATCCTGACTATGTGTAAATCACACGGTCTGGTCATCCTCAACACATGGTTCATTAAGAACCAAAGGCACCTGATCACATACAACAGTGGAGCTCATGCGACGCAGATAGACTATCATCTGTGTCTAAATTTCATGAGACGTTGGGTGAAAGACTGCAAAGTGATCTTGGGTGAATCTGCGGTCACCCAGCACCGGTTGCTCCTGACATAATTTATTTTGAAAGGAGGAACAAGACCGCAAGTAATCCCCAAGCCAGTCGAGTAAATCAAGTGGCATAATCTCAACAACGAAAGCTTTGAATCTGTTGTAACTCCATTCATTGTTAAAATGGAGGATTGGCTTCAACACAACACCAACTGCGACGAGCAAAGTCCAACACAAATGTGGAATGCTTTGGAGGAGATGTTAGTAGGTGAGGCTGAAAAGACACTGGGAGTTTCGAAAGGCCCACTCCACACGAACAAGGAGACGTGGTGGTGGAATACCGAAACAAAAGAAGCAGTGCTGGCCAAATCGAACGCATTCAAGGCTTGGACAACATGCAGGACAAGCACTGAAGCCGAGAAGGTTCAACTTCGGGAGAAATACGATAGATGCAGAAAGGAAGTAAAGCGAAAGGTGACTCAGCAAAGCCGATTGCAGCAGAGAAGTTCTACCAAGAACTAGAAGATCAGGCTGCGGATAAGAGACCGTCATTGCAAGAGAAACCTAAAGACAATGCCAGGATTTGTAAGGTCGCAGCCCAAAGGAGAAGAAACGCTCGAGAGATTCAGGCGGCAAAGTACGTTGAAGACTCGCAAGAAGTACTACTGGTTGAAGATACTACAATCTGTAGCAGAATGCGTGAGTACTTCGAAGAACTTTTGAACGAAGAATTTCCGCGATAAGCTTTTCAAACTGCGGAGCCAAACACCACTGATATCGCTGATTTTTCAGTGGAGGAGGCGATGAAGGCAATGATGCAGATGAAACGGCAGCCGGACCGGACAAAATACCCTTGGAATTTTAGTTGAAGATGAAGCATGTCGGGCTTAGATGGCTCACTATTCTTTTCAACAAAATTAAAAGGGGGCAACCGATGCCAGACGCTTTCAGGAAGAGCTTTCTTCTCCCGTTTTATAAGGACAAGGGTGACTCACGCAAGCTCAACAGCTATAGGGCAATCAAGTTAACGTCTCACACATTGAAGACTTACGAGCGGGTTTTCTGCAATCGATTAAAAGAGATTGTACGGTTGGATGACAATCAATGCCGCTTTGTGGAGGGTCGGTCCACAGTCGATGCTATCCAGTGCATGCGTGTTACGATCGAAAAGCACCGTGATGCACGGACGGACTTGCACTTTGTGTTCATCGATTTGGAAAAAGCCTTCGACAGAGTTCCTCGTGATCTGATATGGGTGGCCCTAAGAGCACTTAAAGTCCCTGAGGCATATGTAAAAATGATACAAGACATGTATGATGGGGCAACTACTAAAGTTAGATGCACAGCTGGTGAGTCTGAAGAATTTCCGGTTAAAGTCGGAGTTCACCAAGACAGTGTATTGAGTCCCTTGCTCTTCAACATCATCATGTTCTATTTATTACTCGTAACACTCATCTCTGATGGCCTGGAAATATCCCTTCTTTTCGCCGATGACGTTGTTCTGGGTAGCAAGGACATCGCTGCTTTGCAAGCTGCACTGACCAAGTGGTGTAAGATACTGGAGGATTATGGACTGAGGATCAGCATAGCAAAGACTGAGTACCTTTGCTGTCCTTTCTTAGATCCAGAGAGACCGATACCAGATATCTACATTAAAGGAGAGCAGCTGAAGTCCTGTACAAGGTTCAAATACCTGGGTTCGATGATCAACAAGGAAGCTAACTGCGATGACGACATCAAACATCGCACCAGTGTCGGTTGGATGAAGTGGCAAGAAAACTCTGGAGTCTTCTGCGACAAGAAGATGCCACGAAAGCTTAAAGGCAAGTTGTACAAAACGGTCGTACGTCCCGTACTTATGTATGGGTCTGAATGCTGGACTATGTATAAGACATACGAGAGTAAAATGACTGCGACCGAAATGAAAATACTACGGATGTCAGCCGGTGTGACCAAAAAGGATCGCATCAAAAGTACCAACATCCGAGGCAGCTTGTTTGTCGAGCAACCGATCACTGAAAAGCTCGAAGATCGTCGTATGGATTGGTATTGCCATGTTCTAAGGCGTCCACCTGAGAACCCAGTTATGAAGGCAATATCAATGAACGTTCCATTTGCTGGACCCAAACCCCGAGGCAGACGGAAACACACGTGGATCGATCAAATGAAGAAGCAAACACAACGCATAAATCTCGGCAATGAAACGATCCAAGACCGAGCTGCCTGCAGAAGGAAGCTGAGATTTTACCGCCAGAACGGGCGAAGTGCCAACACCACGGGCAGAGCAACGCGAAGCCGCAGAGTGGTATGAAATGGCAAGGAAGAAGAAGAAGCTCCCGTGTCCAATATATGGTCTAGCCATAAATACTGTTACAAACTTTTTGAAGCACTGTTCAATAAAAGAGGTGTTATATGTTAAGAAATCATTGTTTATTTATTAAAGGCATTGTCAACAACGGAAATTGCAACAAGTTATTCGAAGTGATTGCCTTTTGCCTTTACACAAGCCTTTAATCGAGCTGGCCACTTATCTATGGAAGCACGCACGACTTCAATCGGAAAGTTGGCGACTACATGTGTAAGAGACTTCTTTAAGGATTCGATATTAGAATGTCTTTTAGAGCACGTCATTTGCTCTAAAACAGACCATAATTCGTAATCCAGCGGATTCAGGTCTGGGCTAGAGGAAGGCCAATCTTCAGCTTTAATAAAATCTGGAACATTTTCTTCAAGCCATTTTTGGGTTAACTTCGCCTTATGACCTGGTGCAGAAACTTGCTGGAAACTCCAAGGCTGATTTTTGAATAATGACGTGTTGAGAGGTTTCACTACACTTTCAAGGACACTTTCTTGATAAATTTGGGCAGACGTTTTGACGCCCTTCTCACAAAAATGCAACTTTGTCACCCCGTTGTAGCTAACACCCCACCAAACCATTACTGAGGCTGGATGATGACCTCTTTGAACCTTTTGGGCAACTTGAGAAGCTTCTCTGGCACTGCGAGCATAAACCCTATCGTTTTGTTTATTAAATGTTTCTTCGACAGTAAAAATTTTTTCGTCCGTAAACAAAATTTTACGGTGTTCTTGGTTTGCGTACCGGCAAAGTAATCGTTTTGATTTTTCCACTCTATTTTTTTTTAACGAATCTGTTAGTAAATGCCCGGTAGATCTACGATAAGCACCCAACCCCAAGTCACTTTTGATGATACGTGAAATTGTTCTTTGGGGTATTTTCATCTCACGCGATAAAATTTTTTGTTTCCGAAGAGGATTACGGCGAATTCACTCGCGCACGGCTTTAACCGCTTGAGGTGTTCGAGTAGTTCGCGGATGGCCACTTCTTTCACGGTCACTTACTCCAGACGTATCATTAAATCTTTCAATAGCCCGATATACAAACATTCGGCTTATAACAAGGGTATGCAGAGTCTTAAAAATATCACTTGGTTGCATTCCTACTTTATGAAGTGCAATCACAGCAATTCTATTTTCTTTGTCACCCCAATCCATGTTCACTACACTAAAAATTAAACTCAAATGATGACAAATGCATCAAGCACAAGCGTACTATAGCGATTAGCTCAATTTTTAAGAAATGCAATATAACGGTTCCTTTCTGCAGGGTTGCCAAACCTTGTAACAATATTTATGGCTAGACTAGGTATTTTACTTCTGTATAGTGGTTGTTATTCTGTTTTACGGATATGTGTATGTTGTTTGTTAATAACTTATTATTATTTGTTAATGTTAGAATGAAATCGTTATTTTGTGATGGTTGGTGTTGGTAGTCATTATGCAGACTTTTGATATATTTGTTTGAATTTGTGTTCGTATTAATGTTTTTAGTTAAGCATACAACTGCAAAATGTCCCTGTTTGCCGCACTTTCTGCAGGTAACAGTTCCGGCTTTGCATTCACTTAACGTTTGTGATAGGATTTACCGCAAAATTTGTTTTATTTATGTTTGTTGTATGTTTTTATACCGACTTTTAGTATAGGGTATATTGTTTTTGTCACAACGGAACTATGTAACACCTTAAAGGAGGTTCCGGAGGTATGGCAATGTGTATATATAAATAATCAGGGTCACCTCCTGATTCGATTTAGCCATGTCTGTCTGTCTGTCTGTCCGTCTGTCTGTCTGTCCGTTCGCACGATATCTTTCGATAGAATGAAGCTAGAGCCTTGAAATTTTGGTCAAATATTGCAAGTATGATCTAATTGGTTGATATTAAAAATGGGCATGATCAGGCCAAGAGAACGCCTACCTCCCCTACTTATGTAAAATACTTAAATGTGTCTATGGCGAAAAGGGACCCAAACGTTAGTGGTCTGCTTCGGCTATCCCCCAGAATATAATAAATGTGTCTATAATTTCCGATTAAATAAACACGAAAAGCTCTAGCTTTAGTAGATTGCTCGTGTGAATAATCTTATACTCTCCTGGAAAAATAAAATCAATCAATTGGAAACTAACGGTAATTTTCTTACGAAGAGCCCCATACTACCCTACTAAAGAGTAGGGTTTTTTGTCTATGACTCTTGAACCAATTGACCTAGACACTTGGTTTTTGGCATGTAACCCTGAGGTGAGAAGCTGCTTGAGTTAGTAAGTTGGGCATAATCAGATCAAAGGAACGCCTACCTCCCCTACAAATTTCAAAAAATTAAATATTCATTTAATTACGACAACTTTCGATAGAATGACACTAGCGAATTGAAGATTTGACGGAATGTTGGTAGTAAATCTAATTGGTCAATACAGAAAATGGGCAAGATCCGACCTAAGGAACCCCTACCTCCACTACAAATGAAACTTCAAATAAGCGATAACTTTTAACAGAATGAAGCCAGCAACTTGAAATTTTGATCCGACCCAGGGAACCCCTACCTGCCCTACAAATGAAACTTAAAATAAAAAATAACTTCCGATAAAATGAAGCTAGTGACCTGGAATTTTGGTCACATGTGTGTAGTAGGATCCAGTTGGGTAATATTGTATACGTAAAATCCGACCAACGAAACCCCTACTTCCCCTACAACTGAAGCTTCATATAATCGATAACTTTCGACAAAATGAAGCTAGCGACTTGAAAAATTCGACAAATATTTGTAGTGTGTAGTTAGTCGATTTTGAGAAAAGTCAAGATTCTTCTGAATGATCGCCAACCTCCCCTATAAACTGGGCATATAGGAAACTCACTTTTAATGAATATGGTCGTTGCCAATTGGTACTTTTGATGTCACCACTAGGTCTGTACAAGTCTAGGGTATATACGCTTCGGACTCCAGGCCGAAGCGAAGCTTCGGTCTTGTTTGATTTGTGTTATTTTATTAAAAAGATGGCTACTTTGATCGGTGTTAAAGGAATGAGTTTGCGTTTGATTATGGAGATTTTTTAATTGTTTCGTTACGTTTTCTTCGCGCGACATATACATATCTATAGCTTTGTTTAACGTTATTTCCGAATCTAACCAAAGTTTTTCACGTAAATTTAAGTCTTTTATAGAACAAATGGGGGGCAAAAGACCTTTTCCATAGTCCTCCGCGTGGGCGCCCTGGTAACGGCAGTGTATCAACTCGCTGAAGGCCAATGTCTTAGCGATAAGACAGTTTGCAAAAAGGCAGATAGCTGTAGCCTGAATGGCTGACGAACACCTAAGCGTCTCAGGTTTAGTAGTATGGAATGACTTGCGTAGTTGGACCTGCAACATAGTTGTGTGAACTCCAGCACGTTTATTAAACCATCTGAAGCAGCTATCTTCCGAGGCCATCCCCTGAATGGGGTTAAGCGACGTGCTGACAACTCGTCCTTGCAAGATCCACTGCATGTCAAGAAACCTGGAACAAATGCCTCGGATTGGACGGATAAGAAACGACGACCACGCAAATGACTAAAGAATTATTCTTTCGGATCCTGGAATATACGCTCCCTGAACAAACCGGGGCCGAAAAGTCCTCCTTCAACAGGTCGAAATGTACGAACTGAGCATTACTGCACTCCAGGAAACAAATTGGCTTGGCAGCAAGATTAATGACAAGAAATCGCACACAATTTTTACAAGTGGCAAACCATCGGGCCGCAAGGAGTTTGGAGTAGCATTTATAGTGAACAATCGCCTCAAACCGCATATTACTGACTTCAAACCCATAAATGAACGGCTGTGTGCGATTCGCATCAAGACTCGATTCTTCAATCTCTGGCTCATCAATGTGCATGCCCCCACTGCAGTTAAAGAAGACGCAGTAAAAGACGAGTTCTACGCCCGCCTTGAAACTCTCTTCGACTCACTTCCAACAAACGACGTAAAATTGCTGCTGGGAGACTTTAACGCGAAAGTCGGAAATGAAAGTTGGCACCGGGGGACCACTGGAGGCCACAGTCTCCATGAAGAATGTAACGACAACGGCCAGCGACTTATCGACTTCGCCTGCAGCAGGAATCTAGTCGTAAGCTCTACGTGTTTCCCGCATCGACGCATTCACAAGCAGACCTGGAAGTCTCCAGACGCACATACCGTTAACCAAATTGACCACGTCCTCATTTGCAGGAGATGGGCGTCTAATGTGAAAGATGTCCGCTCCTATCGAGGAGCGAACTGCGACTCAGATCATCACTTGGTGAAGACGTCCTACAGATGTAGAATTTCCTCAGTGCACCAATCGAGAATCAGCCCTCCCAAAATCTTTGCGGTTGATAATTTTCTGAGAGATGCTACAGCAGTGGCGTATACCACCACCCTTGAGGAAAGACTATCACCTATGCTACACAACATCAGCAACACAGGCGTCCATGGGTTCTGGGAAGAACCCAAGGGTACCACCAAGGATGTCGCAGAGAAAGTCGTGGGATATAAGGCCCGGCGAGCGCGAAATGACTGGTTCGACGAAGAATGCAAAAATTCACTTGACGCGAAAAATGAGGCCTACAGACAATGGATTCAACGAGGAACCAGAGCCAGAAGAGAAAAATATGACGAGCTACGGCGAATATCGAATAGAATAATTAGACGTAAGAAACGTAAATACTTTGACGAGCAGTTGCTGAACATAAACGAAAACTTAGCTAATAGGAACACCAGACAAGCATACAAACTAGTAAATACAATTAAGAACGGCTACCAACCCAGGACTAGCCTTTGAAAGGACAAGGATGGAAACATCATGAGCGACACCGATGGTATTCACAAGCGATGGGCCTCTTATTTTGAAGAGCTTCTAAACCGACCATCTAACATCCCCACACAGGAAGCTCTCGACGATATTGTTGATCTAGGCCCACCCATTCAACCCCCGACAGCAGAGGAAGTTGATCTCGCGTTGCGGTCACTAAAACGAAATAAAGCGCCGGGCGCTGACGAGATTCCAGCTGAACTGCTAAAATTCGGTGGAACGAGTCTAGTTGATGCCATACATCAATTACTCCTGCGAGTATGGGAGAACGAGGAGATTCCAGACGATTGGCGCAGAAGCATCATCTGTCCAATTCATAAAAAGGGAGATAAACTGCGGTGTGAGAATTACAGGGGCATCTGACTAGTTTGTACGTCCTATAAAATTTTTACGAAAATTTTGGAAAATAGAATAAAACCGTACGCAGAACGAGTCATTGGCGAATATCAAAGCGGTTTCAGACCTGGTCGCTCCACAACCGATCAGCTCTTCTCAGTCAAACTGATACTCCAGAGGTGCTGGGAATACAACGTAAACGTATACCAAATCTTTGTCGACTTCAAGCAGGCATACGACAGTATCGATCGTGGAGTACTTTACAACATCATGCTGCAATTTGGTATACCGGCAAAATTAGTGCGACTGACTAAGATGACGATGACCAACTCCGTCTCACAAGTCAGGATCCATAATAGACTTACTTATCTATTTGAAACACGCACAGGTCTGAAACAGGGCGATGGACTGGCACCGACGCTCTTCAAACTAGCACTGGAATACGTTATTCGGGCTATGAATATGGACAACAGCAAGACGCTACTACTCATCAAGTGAACACAATTAGCAGCGTACGCCGACGACATCAACATCATGTCCCGAAGATTGGCCGACGCAGAAGAACTTCTGCATACGCTCGATACCGCTGCAAAAGAAGTTGGACTACGTATCAAGGTAAAAGTAAAAGAATGATTCAATCGACGACAAGGACACCTGCACAACCGAGCATTAATGTGGGGGACCTCAACATCGAGCTCGTGAACAACTTCATTTACCTGGGTTGCAACTTGTCAAAGGACGCCAACGAAACTGACGAAATCAAGCGACGGATACAGTTAGCTAATAAGACTTTTTCTCGGTTCTTCCCATAATGAAATCGAAGCATGTGCACAGAAACACGAAGCTCCGCGGGCCCGACGTCGGGCTGTCGCGCCACGATGATGATGATAGAACAAATGATTTTATCTAATAAAATATCGTCCGACAAATCACCATATGGTGTGTTTTTATTTAATTCCCTAAGCCTAGCGAAACATTCGTCATAGGTTTCATTATCACCTTGAGTTGCTAAATTAAAAATAGCACGTTCATATCGTTTGTTAACTTGTGGCGTTAAGTTTTTCTCAATCGCGTTAAGAATTTTAGTTGCAGTTGATTTTTCATCAGCCGTTAATGGTAAATTGTTATAAATTTGAAAGACATCCGAACCCACGGCGGTGAGCAAGATGGCTTTCTTCACGTCTTCAGTTTTAAAATTTAAACCACTTGTAATGTAGCCACCCTGGCAACAAACGCCTGTATATGGTCCATCTCTGTTCGTTAGATTGAAATTTTTTGCCGCCATCGCCATATTGGACTTGACTGGGTAATGCTCCGGCCATTTTTTCCTTAAGAACAAGAAAAAACACCTTCCGGTGGGGGAAAATTTGATGTAATCATGAAAATATTACCGCGTTTGCGACAATTTTATTTTTCATAATTGCATCAGATTTTTGCCTACCGAACTAGATAAACAAAACCCGATGAAAAAATGTGGCGGCCAAACTAACAAAAATGTTTTCCGACAGCGCCACCTGGGAGAGATCGGGATTCTGAAAGAAATTTCTCTACCTATACTTTGCAGAATTTCCTCTGGGAAATTCAAAAAAAGTATCTGCATCGCCAGTCGGGATAGGTAAATACGTGATCGCGAAATCGCCAGAAATCGTTCGGGATCGGGAGTGTGAGTACGAGGAAAGAAAAGGTCGTCACTCGAGGCAAACGACAGTGGACCTTTTCGTGAATATTCTGCTTTTCATCCGTCCGGGGGGGGCTTTAACCCATTTTCCGTTGCCGCCGCGAAAAATCGCAAATTTCGACAGATCAACACCTTTAGTGGACATTACGCACCATACGGTGTGTATCAATCACAAGATTCCCAAGAATATTGGGAAATCTCGGTGAATTGGCCTATTAAAGTGATGGCCAGGTAAGCGCTCGGAACTGGCGCCCCAATTGTTGTTAGGCTGTGCGGGAGTTTTGTTCGCTTCGGGGAATTGTGAGAGGATCATCGTCACGACCAGAGAGTGACAATCGCGAGACCGTGTGATATCAAAAAACAAAAACTAGTTTTGACGAGTGTTATTTTGTTCTGCGGGTCGCCGGGTGATTATAAAAGCGGCTATTTGACGTCCGGCTGATAAATTACATTACGTTTCGTGAGGCGCACCGGTTTATGAGATCGTCGATCCAACTCGGACTCCTTGTAATTTCACCATAGGTGGCTCGCGTGTGAAACTTTGAAAGAAGGAAATCGCTTGAGTCGCCGTCGGTAGTGAATCCCTTTGCATCGGCTGCTACAGAGTTGTCGCCATCGCCTACGTTCATTCACCCGGACTAGATAAGCAGGTCGCAGGGGGCTCCGCCATTGGCGCGGCAGCCCGGGGTAAGATCGTATATACAAAAGTTGCCGATCCGAATCTCAAGAAGAAATTTGGTCTCGATTTCGCATGCATGGAAATTTCATTATTTTGGCCAGCCGACTTGGCTCCATTTGAAGTGCATTGGATTTGAAAATATCCCTCAAAACGGCGAATTAGTACCAACCAACGTCGTTACATTGTCAATAAATTTCTTTGCTCATAACATAAATCTAAGCAACAAGGTATGGTTGACGGCTAGTGCTCGCACCAATTCAAAAATTTGGGAACGTTGGATTTTTAAATGTGGACCTTGAGAATGGGAAATTGGACTGGAGCAAACGATAGTGTCAGATAGTCGACTTGATTCTTTACTTGTGGAACGTTCCAGAAGATTATACGAATGGTCGAGCCGGTTTTCCGTTTGACGGTAGCGAAAAGTTCGTGAATTTGGCCTGAAATTGTGTGCCAATTGGCGAGGAGTGGGTGCATTCGGGCAAACTGCATCCGAGGATAAACGTATAGAAAAGCGAGGAGGAGTGCCGCTTCTGTCCCGCGAAAGAAAAAGCAATTTTTAGTGCGTGCCGCCGCTGCTGCTGGGGGTCATTCGGAAAACCAGTGCAGAAGTCGCATTCAACGATCCCGTTCCGCGTGGGTATCTTGTGTTGTAGAATTTGTTGCCTTCGGATCCCATCGATCGCTACAATTTTTTTTCTATCACGTCATTCTCTCCGTATTGCACGCTTTTGTTTTCCAATCGTTGCCTCTTCTCCGCCCTTGACAAAAATTGTCACCGCCAACAACACAAACCGTGTTGGTTCCCTGGGTCGGATACAGGGTTCCGTGATCGTGCATTTTCCCTATTACGTCCCCTGTCCGGTCCCTAAACCGCGGCCGATAGCTGTTGCTTAGTGAAAAAACGTCGACTTGCGGTCCTCCATCTGCGATCCGTGCGTGCCAATACAATTGGATTACGGACGACTTACAGGCGGATGCCGTTCCCCTCTGTGTCATCAATGCTTGCTAGTTTCTAAAGTTTCCTAGATATTCAGTCAGGGTGGGAGATTCCTTGAAGAGCACACAACTGCTCTTGTTTAAATCGGCCTTCAATCTTCCGGAAATATTGTAGATTTTGAGGAATCGGCCCTATTAGCCGATTGATTGGATACGGTTGGCTTACTTCTCGAACTAATAAAAAATAAAAAAAAAAAAAAAAAAACAAAAAAAAAACAAGCTAGCCGAAGGTGTGATATGTGTGTATCATACCTTCGTTGTGTTTTGTGGTACATTTGCCACTTTGAAATTAGTAGTAAAACTTATTCCGATTTCACTCTTCCTATAAGAGGTATAGGAAATAGTGGGCCGATTTCAATCAAATTTAGAAATGTAGCTTAGCAGTCAATATGATTGAATAATATGCAATTTCACAAAGATATCTTCAGAAATAAAAAAGTTTCTCTGATAACTTGCTTTTTGAACGGTCGTTCCTATGACAGCTATATGATAGAGTAGTTCGATTTCAACCAAATTCGGGAATGTGATTTCACTATAAATACTATTGACTAATGTAAAATTTGAAAACAATATCTATAGAAATAAAAAAGTTTTTCACACAAAGATGAATTTTTGGACCGATCGTTCCTATGGCAGCTATATGACGTAGTGGTCCAATTTCAACCAAATTCGGAAATGTGATTTTGCTTAAGATACTATTGATTATTGTGAAATTCAAAGATAATATCTTTAGAAATAAAAAAGTTCTTCTCACAAAGACGAATTTTTGGACCGGTCGTTCCTATGGCAGCTATATGACGTAGTGGTCCGATTTCAAGCAAATTCGGGTATGTAACTAAGCTAAAAATACTATTGATTAGTGTGAAATTTCAAAACGATATCTTTAGCAATAAAAAAGTTTTTCTCACAAAGACGAGTTTTTGGACCGGTCGTTCCTATGGCAGCTATATGACGTAGTGATCCGATTCCGTTGGTTCCGACATATATACAGCGTGCAATAGAAAGAAGGATTTGTACAAAATTTTGGCTTGATAGCTTTAAAACTGAGGGACTAGTTTGCATAGAAACAGACAGACAGACGGACAAAGCTTAATCGACTCGTCTCATCATACTGAACAAGAATATATATAGTTTATATGGTCGGAGATGCTTCCTTCTGTGCGTTGCAAACTTCATGACAAAGTTAATATACCCTATCACATCCGTGAAGGGTATAAATATATAAAGAAAAAAAAATATATATAATGTTATAAATTAAAAATACAACGACAATGAGAGAAAATTTGGAGTCTAATTGAGAAAGGAGAACACATCCTTGATCAGATTAATTTTCTTTATTATCAAACATATTTAGGATCGCAATTATACCTATACATTTGCCTTGAATACTTAAATGGTACAATTGCAATATTCATTAAGTATCCTCATTTTCTCTGTTAGCCTTATTTTAATGAATTTCTATTTAGGCGTACAAATAAAAATAAATATGATAGGCTAAAGAGCCTCTTTCTCCCTCTCCCTCCCCCCTCTCTCTCGCCTTGAATTTTTGAAAAATTTTGGGGGTTTCTAATAAGAAAGGCGACCGAAACCCATGGTCGGAAGGGCTAAGTCGCGCCGGGCCTACAACATCTGGGGCCCATACAGAGCCGTTAAACATCGATAGGCTCACTGACCTGAGGAGGAAGAGGATCTGTCCTGATTGGACGGTTCTCCGCGTTATTATCGTTTGTTGGCCTTAGTGCCACAGTTTGTAGTTTGGCTGATGCAGGCTCTGTCCCTGCACGGGACTTTGTGTTTCGAGTCTTAGGGAGTTTGGTACGCAGGCACCACCACTAGTTTTTCTTTTTTATTTACTATTGTTTTATCGCGGGTTTAAGATTATTTTATATAACGGGCTGACGTACGATAAATTCTTTTGTACACAAATGGAGGGGACTGATGACTGCCGTGTTTTCGCCCACCCCGCAACTCCTGACAGCTGAGCTGGTCTGCCAGCGCACGTCATGGGTGGTCAGCAGAGAGTGGTTCTTCGACACGTGGTGTCTTTAGGCCTTCACGGCCGCACCAACCAATCAATCACATAATTACTCAATCTTTGTGTAAATTTCTTAAAATTTTGGACAATATCGCCCTCTTTGATGTTGATAGGTTCTGAAATCGAAATAATAATGAAGTTGTTAGCGGCACTTTGTTGCGATACCGCTAAAAATGTCCCAAGGCTCTGCAACCTTGTCGAAAACTGTTCAAAATTCTTTTTTATTTCTTCCGCCATCTTTTCTCTTGTTATCGGCATATCTCCAAGTACAACTCGGATTATATTGTATTTTCTTACCAATGCACATTTTTGGAAATTTGGATTACACTATTGAATTTATTCTTTGTTCCCTTTTCTTGTCACAATCACTGTTTTCTTTCATTAGTTGATGTTTCTACATACTTTAGTTGTTTCACTTGTTAATTAAATTTTCCACACCTGACACCATGTTATATGTTTAATTGAAAAAACAAAGGTTTCTAAAATAAATCCATATAATTCAAATCTTGCGGCTATGTCTTTACATTGCGGAGGTAAAATTAGTTGGGACGCTAAGCGATTTGACCTTGCAAAATATGATAGGAGAAATGCGGTTTGGTATTATTGTCGGTGATCCCCATATATTCATTTTAACAGATGGTGCCATCTTGGACCTGGCCGCAGAGCGGCTGTGCGGGCGAAAACCCGAAAAATTTGAGCTCTTTTTTTAATATTCTCCTCCTAATTTGTAAACGGTGCCTCGGATCGAAAAACTTAATAGAATTTAAATTAAAGAGCGTCAAATTCTACATTCAATGCATTGCTCAAAGCTGGAATTTGGTTTAGAAGTATAGTCAAAACCGATAGTCGAAAAAGGTCACATTTGAGGCTTTGGAGTAAAATCACACTATTTTGCTTTTCAAGCTCACATATGTATCTCTGAAACCGATGCTACAAATGGAAAAACTTGTTAGACAAAAAGCTCAAGACATTTCCATTTCAAGTTTAATTAGCTCAATACTTTTCAATTCCCCTCGTTTTTGGTGTAGTTGTGAGCAAAAATGCAGAAATGGTTTTTTAGCGATTTGAGCCTTAATAGCTCTATCTCGATAAATATTGTATTTTATAATAGCTAAAAGTTTTGGTTGGTGGCGTCCATTTATGTCGCTTAGCGTCCCAACTAAATACAGAGTCAAAGTAATGATTTAATATAGCTAACGTACATACTATTACATTTATGGTAATGCATATACCACAGCAGAAAAACCTGTAGTCTTACGTTTCATATTAGTCATTGATAATTTTTGCCCCCATTAAATTGACATATGGCTCATATGTTTCGCGGGATTTTATGTAGAGTTCTTTGGCTAGCCCATCGTACGTTTTTTCGGCCTTTTCTAATGTTGGGCTCATTTTTGATAGTATTGTAGAGTTTATTTCTTTGGCTTCTTAAATGTCCTGGATTTCTGTCTAGCCAGTGTTCATTCATTACGAACAATTACGTAATATTTAATAATAATACATTCATTTAAATTTGGGCATTTGGACAATATCCACACAAAAGATACAGCTAACGCCCTTATGTATAGGTGCGAGTACTACATACTTGCCTGTTATTTATTTTTTTTCGTAGAGCGAATTGCAGTTTCACCATTTCTGAAAGGGTAAAGATTGGTGGGAGAAGAGGGGGAGATAGACTGGTCGCTGACACTACTTTCTATAATTATTCACACAATTTAATTTTTGATATTTTTTTATGCAAGCTTGCAGTTGCAATTTGGTCTTGACATGAATCGTTAAGCATCTCCAAGAGTAGAACAGTTCATCTCCTATTGGCATTTCACACTACAAAACCCTCCGATTGCGGGTGAAAATCTCTAATTTCCGATGTCATTCTCATTGTTTTGCAAAAAAAAATGAGTTTCGTGAATGTCAAAAGTGTCATAATTTTTTACAATAAAACGAAGCTTTCGTTCGACACCTTAAAGCATAAAATTTCGTTTTTTCTTTCTGACATTTCAAAAGTTTTCTCAGCATATCGATAGATCCCGTCACTAAAGCAGCATTTTAGAAATTTGGTTAAAAAAGCAGCGATGCCGATGCTGCTCTCTCTCTCTCTCTCTAATTGCCTTGACCCCTCCAGGGGCATGGACGCGTCAACATCTCTAGCATTTATATGCCTTGTTGTCGTTTCAATAGCATATTAACTTTTCGGAAGTGCAGTTGCTAGCATGCACCTATCCGTGCCGTCTTTATACTGGCAAGCTCGGAGTACTGTGAGAGTTCTATTAGTACTCACAAGCAGTTTTTGATCGCACCGACATTTGATCTCCAAGCTCTAGATTAGTATCGTAGAGCGGTGACAGCGTGATGCTGCTGCCCCTATGTAATTCGCTGAAGGCGAATGCGGGGATTTTACAATAATTAGCCAAGACACAGGCGGTGTCGCTGCTGTTGCTTTTGCTGGTGCCGGCAATGAAATTCTTCTTTCAGGTACTCAACAAGTAGAAATACATCTAGGAACGCGAGAGCGTCCCGCCCCGCCAAAGAAAAACGAAAAAATCGGAAAAAAAAATTGAAAAGCGACCAAGACTATGTTTACGCGACACAACAAGTACGGGTTTTCCGACCTCTGTAGCTCCGGCCCCGGACGCTTGTTCGGGCTCAAATTTGGTATGGTCATTGTTTCTGGTTATCTTACGAAGTGCTGCAAATTTGATTCCGATACAAGGAAGAACACCCGAGATATGATAATTTGAAAATGGCTATTTTTCAAATTTTTCTTGTTCTTGTTGTTCTCGTTGTTCTTTGACAGGGCTACAGCCTCGTAGGGAGCGTATCCAGGTCTGCTTTCTTTTCTTACGGATTGCCTGTATCCCAGGGGTGTGCATAGGCTATCATTTGCTCTGATCCGTGCAGTAGATGCAAAGATTCATCCAAAAATGTGTAATTTTATAGTAGAGTTTCTGGCTTAAGTCTTTTTGATAATTTGAATGCGACACAGGAAATCACTCGCAGAGATCGCATGCCGACGGGGAGAGACGCAAACACTTGATTATGTGAGTAGTGACGACGACGGATGCAAAGGTGTGTGCGCTCGTCGGGTGAGGAGAACCATAGGAGGTAATGGTTGTGGGCGTGGCTTGTGGCAAGTGCATGAATGAAAAGTGTATGATGAAAAAATTGAATCTGAATGTTTATGGCTGCATCTTAGGATGTCTGGAAAGAAAAAAACATGCTGTGTGGTCTTTGAAGAGAGAATCAGAGGAAATGAAAAAGAGCGAGAGAAACGAAGCAATTCGGCACAAGTGAGGAAGTAGGAAGGGGGATGGAAATTTGACATCTCTTTTGCTTCTATATGATCGGTTCCAATAGGAGAAGTAGGAAAGGGGATGACATTTCATTTGCTTTATGTGCTTCTATATAGACTGCGCGGGTGTTGCGCAGTTTAGGGCGTGTGTGTGTTTACTTTTTACTAGTTTGTATGTGGTGGAATTACGTCCAGAATTTTGTGCACAGTAAATGGGGGTTTCATCTCCTTCTATAGGTATATGGCTCTGTTTGTGTGGTATATGATTTAGGTAGTTTCATTTATGGCATATGAGATATGAATTATGATGTAAGATTATTTTTTTCGCACTTTGAGTCCTTTGAACTAGAAAAATGATATTCTTGGCAAAAAAACTATTTGCCCCAAATGGGTAACCTGAGTGGACTCATTTATTATTATATACTCTGGGGGATAGCCGAAGCAGACCACTTACGTTTGGGTCCCTTTTCGCCCCCTCCCGGTCATCAGTGGCTTCCAGATGTCGACTGATAATTGTCGACCTCTTTCTTCATCACTGAGTCCCGTGTTATTGCTAGCATTTGTTTGAAGCTGAGTTCACTCATGGGTTCTACACTTATCGTGTGCCTGCCTGTGATCCTCAACCTCGTGCTAGCCAGTGCTGGACATTCGCACACAATGTGTGCTGCCGTCTCGGCCTCCTCCAGGCATAGCCTGCAAACGTCATCTTCCCCGATTTTAATCTTGGCCAGATGAGCCTCAAAATTACCATGCCCTGTGACCAAGGCAGTTATCCAGCTTAGGGTACTCCGATTATAACTAAGTACCTTTCTCGCTTCCCTGCCTAAAGGGCTGGTCATTGCATTCCGAGCTTGTTTGCAAGTGACTAGCTCCTGCCATCTTTGTTGATGCATGGAGTCCATCCACTTCCCAACCTTCGCTCCAATCATGCCGTTCCCCAGAGCAACTCTGGGTTCTGGGCCAATGAAAGTTGCCGCAGATCCCTGTTTTGCTAGGGCATCCGCCGCCTCATTTCCTGTTGTACCTATGTGTCCTTTTACCCACATCAGCGTAACCTCATTTTCTGAGGCACACGTGTTGAGCTTCCGGACACACTCTAGTACCAGTTTAGAGTTTATGTTCGTCTGCTGCATGCGTCTGATCACCGATTGGTTGTCCAGTGCAATAAGGATTTTCTTCCCCCGCACCTGACCTTCAAGCAGGTGGTCCAACGCATGGAACAAGCCAAGCATCTCTGCCTGGTATACGGACACATACTCTCCTAGACTAAGCGCACATGCTAGGTTTAGCTCTTCAGAGTAAACCCCCGCCCCCGCTTTACCGTCCATTAAAGAGCCATCAGTAAAAATGCTGATGTCATTGTACATACACTCATTATGTATGTTTCCATCTGCAATGTGAGTCTTGTGTAGTCTTTCAACTACTCTACGTCTACTCATGCCTTCTACCGGCATTAGAGTCTCCCTGACCTCATCATGAATAATGTCTAGGATGCTCTTATAACCGCTGCTAGTTCCAAAGCGATGCCACATGGCATCCCTTTCCATGCGTATTGCCGAAAGCACCGCCGTTTTCTTTATAAATAAGTCCAACGGCGGCAGTCCCAGCAATGCCTCCATTGCTCGCGTTGGTGTGGTGCGCATTGCACCACATATGCTTACGCAAGCTATCCTTTGTACCCCATCTAGCTTCTGCTTTGTGGTATTCTGCATGGCTTTTGGCCACCATACCACTGATGCATAGACTAGAATAGGTCTTACCATCATTGTGTAAATCCAGTGTGTCGCTTTAGGTGAAATTCCCCACCTACGAGTACACACTCTCTTACATTGATGCAAAATCCTTTTCGCTTTTTGGATCTTTTCATCAACGTGAACATTCCAAGTTAGTTTCGCATCTAAGGTAACTCCTAGATGCTTCACTTCCTTGGACACCTTGATTTCCGAACCAAAAAGCCGTAAGGGAGTTATCTCTATGTCTTTCCTCTTACGAATAAAAATCATAGTGTTTGATTTACTAGCGTTTATGGTTAGCTCTTGCTCATTACACCATTCTCCGGTTACTTTGAGAGCTTGTCCCATGCAACCTAGAATTGTGTCCATGAACTTTCCACTGACCGTGAGTGCCAAGTCATCGGCGTATCCTACAGTGTGTACGCCCATCGAGTCCAGCTTCCAGAGAAGACTGTCCACGGTGATGTTCCACAGTAGAGGCGAAAGAACACCTCCTTGTGGGCATCCTCGGACTACCTTACCCCGTATTCTGTCACATCCACTGCTAAGATTTACCGCCCTCTGCTTAAGCATAGAGTCGATCCACTTAATTATAATGTAATCAACCCCCCGCTCAAACAGGGCGTTCCTTATTTTGGTAAAGGAGATTTTATCAAAAGCACCCTCTATATCCATAAAAGTAGACATAGCGATCCCACCATTGTTAATCTCTCTCTCTGCAACTCTAACAAGTTCATATAGAGCGGTTTCCGTAGATCTGCCTGCTCTATAAGCATGTTGGCACCTACTCAGAGGACTATACATTAGCGTGGTGTTCTCCAGGTAGTCCACCAACGCCTTTTCCATTGTTTTCAACAGGAATGATGTAAGGCTAACCGGCCTGAAGGACTTTGCCTCTGTGTAGTCTTTCTTTCCCGGTTTAGGCAGGAAGACCACTTTAGCCTCCCTCCATGCCTTCGGGATGTAGCCTGCTGAAAGACAGGCGACGAATATATTCCTGATCCTATCTAGTAGAGCGCTCATGCCCCACTGTAATAGTGCCGGGAATATTCCGTCCATTCCAGCCGTTTTAAATGGTGCAAAAGAGTTTATAACACTTTTGACTCCATTTGGAGTTATTATCCTCTCAGCTTCTTGTTGACTTACCCCACCAGCTCCCATGTTAGTTTGAGGCCATGGTTGGTCTGACTTGAAACTTCCAGGAAAATGTACCTCCATCAGGGCCTGCAACGTTTCTTCCACTGTTTCTGTCATGAAACCATCAACTTTGCGTATCAGCCCCATTTTCGAAGCAGTGTCTTTCGATATCATCTTCTGTAATCTGCATACTTCCGACGTATCCTTCATGCTAGAGCAGAATTCCCTCCACGTATTTCGTTTCCGAAGACGTAAGGTTCTTTTCAGCTCCCTCTTTTTATCCTTGTATAGTTCCCAAGAGTGAGAGTCTCTCTCCCTCATGTAACGGTTAAAGGCTTTCCTTGTCTCTTTTTTCATAGACTCCAGTTCCCTACTCCACCATGGTGTTGGGTCCTTTTCGTCCACTACTGTGGAAGGACAAGCGTGTTCGAAGACACGATTAATAGCGGAGTTCAGTTGTTCCACTGTTCGCTCTATCTCGACCGTATTCCGAGGTATTCCGTCTTGAATATCCTCGACTTGTTCCAATAAATATGTCTCGTACTTAACACGATCAGTATTTTTTGGCACTCTTAAACGTTTGCGTTCGCTACTCCGTTTTCTGCCATACAGAATTTCAAACTGGATAGCCCTGTGATCAGACATGGTTAGCCTGTCCACCACTCTCCAATTCTGAACTCTGTCAAGCATATTAACAGAGCTTAGGGTAATGTCGATCACTTCAGCCCTTCGTGCATCCACGAAGGTGGGAGCGACCCCCTTGTTTGCTACCAGCAGATTGTACTTTTCCACAAATTCTAGCAGCTGCTGTCCTCTGGGATTGTCATCTGTGCTGCCCCACACAGTGTTGTGCGCATTGGCATCACAGCCTATGATCAGGGCCATATCTCTTTCTTTACAATACCTTACCAGATTTTCTACTTCCTCTGATGAAGGTGGTTCTGGTGCATCATAAGGGAGATATGCTGATGCAATTAGGAATGATCCTGCACCACTGCCGATCATTACTACCGTAAGATCAGGCGAGCAGAGATGCATCATTTGTACTGCACGTATTCCATGACGCACCAGGATGCATGTCCTTATTTTACCGTCCACCTGTGCATGGTACAGATTTGCGGTTTGTTGTGACAAACCCCTAATTTTGTTTTGTAAAATCCAGGGTTCCTGTATCAAAGCTATGTCCAGTTTCTCTTCATCAAAGCATCTCGTCATCATCGCTGATGCCGCTTTGCTGTGATGAATATTCAGCTGGCAGACAGTTAGTGTTTCTTTGTGCGGGTGGACTCATAGTCCGGCACGTAAATCCCTTTTTTATCGAAGACTACCGCATTCAGTAGCAATCAAACCGGAGCCCAATGTATAGAAGGCGAACGTGCTTAAGGTTGCGCCATCTGCATTAATACTACTACTATGCAAAAAAATATGATATCTCCCAAAAACAACTCTCTTGTAAAAAATTCCCCGCCAAGAAAAACCTCTCAACCGCAAAAAGGATTGATATGAATACAATACCGCCAAAGTACTCGTAGCTTCGCGCGCCACTCTAGGGTTGTCATATTGAACGCTGATTGAATTAGTAAATTTCTTTCAAAGCTGATTGGCGGGGAGCTTCATAGCCATAGACAAAATGACAGTGATAATGACAACGATGTCGTTCTGATAAAATGATGGTTAAGTAGTTGCGTGCGGATCATGCTTTAGGCTCTTATGCCAAGTATTATTGGCTTCTCGCCCGGATTTCGTTATAAAGCTTCCGCCTTACAAAAGACTAAAAATGCACTTCAGGCCAGAAGTGATTAATAGACCATTTTCTACCCTGTTTTTCTTCAGATTGTTCAACTTATTTTGTTTAATGGAAACTCCCCGCCAATCAGCTTTGAAAGAAATTTACTAATTAAATCAGCGTTCAATATGCCAACCCTAGAGTGGGGCGGGAAGCTACGAGTACTTTGGCGGTATTGTATTCATATCAATCCTTTTTGCGGTTGAGAGGTTTTTCTTGGCGGGGAATTTTTTGCAACAGAGTTGTTTTTGGGAGATATATGTATACGGACGAAAGTCGGTTTATGGCTTGTGTTTCAAAACTTTCACTTTTAAGGAAATACACTCTGGATCATTGCCTTGACTACCTTTTCGTTTTTAATTTGAGCTCGTGCAGATACAAGCTATCTTTTAACGAGGAGAAGAATACTTTCTTCCTAAGTAAACATGCACAAAAAGAAGTTTTGTTAATCGTCACGTAGAAAGTCTTCTATAAGTACGTGCTCCTGGTTAGAACGTCTAATCAAGAATTCAGAGAAAGACACATATTACACTCTGTATGGTTTTCTTTTTTTATGATATATACCAAATGATGTTTATTTTTTAGATACATACGAGTATACTCAGATAAAAATAATTAATTTAAAAGAAAGGGTGTGTTTGCTAAGCTATCATAGAATCATTCAAGGTAATAAAATCAATCTCCATTCGCTTTAAAGTGATTGGTGATGCGTACATTACACATATACCACTTACTTTCGGAAATCAAATGCATTAGTGGCCGTGGTTACACGCGATGTAAAAGTGGTTTCTGCAGATACATCGGTAAATGGATATAACATATATATGTCTTACGGCTACCGAAACAGTGGAACGTGTTTTGTCGAATAATTTCATCCGGTATAATTGACGATACTGGGATCTTGATAAAACCTACGACGATATCTTAGGCAAAACACGTTCCTTGCATTCGGTAGCAATAAGACATATTCATGTACCGATGTATCTGCACACTACTCAATTGTTCTAACCCCTTGTGGGGCACAGCGCGTCAACTGTTCCATGTGGCCCAGTTGACGTTTCGTTGGCATAAACTAGTTTCGAAGAATGCAGTCGCCAGCACGCACCTCCTGCTATCCCATTTAGCCGCCTACCCGCGACAAGTCTGCAGATGCTGTGGCTTATTATTACGCCCCGCACCACAGGAGGAAAACAACACAAGCATCCATGGCTACGAACGTCGTCGTGGACGGGACTCGAAACCGAAACGCCGGTAGTCAGGTATAAGACTGATGCCTCTACGCACTGAGGTGCAGGTCGCCCATGTTGATCATTATCATTATAGTGGCGCGACAGCCCGACGTCGGGCCTTGACCGCCTGGATCATTGTCCTCCAATTATCTCGGTCACGTGACCGCGTCCTCCAATCTTGGAAGCTCAGTAGCTGCGCGGCGTCCACACCTACTGAGCTCTCCCAACGAGATCTCGGTCGTCCTCGCAGTCTCACTCCGTCGACTCGTTTTGCATTCATGACTCTCTTAGGCATGCGATCGTCGTCCATTCTTTGTATTGTACATGCCCTGCCCATTGAAGTCGTTGTAGTTTGACGATTTTCGAGACTTGCAGCTCATCGTACAGTTCATACAACTCATGGTTGTACCGGATGCGCCATCCATCTCGATCGCAAACAGCCCCGAAAATTCGCCGTAGAACCTTACGTTCAAATGTATCTAGCATGTTTTCGGAGGCTTGATTTAGGGTCCATGCTTCGCAGCCATAGCCATAGCACTGGTCGTATAATGGTTTTGTACACGCGGAGCTTCGTATTTCTTTGCACATGCTTCGATTTCATTATGGGGAGAACCGAGAAAAAAGTCTTATTAGCTAACTGTATCCGTCGCTTGATTTCGTCAGTTTCGTTGGCGTCGCTTGACAAGTTGCAGCCCAGGTAAATGAAGTTGTTCACGAACTCGATGTTGAGGTCCCCCACATTGATGCTCGGTTGTGCAGGTGTCCTTGTCGTCGATTGCATCATTATTTTAGTTTTACCTTGATACGTAGTCCAACTTTTTTTGCAGCGGTATCGAGCGTATGCAGAAGTTCTTCTGCGTCAGCCAATCTTCGGGACATGATGTTGATGTCGTCGGCGTACACTGCCGATTGTGTCGACTTGATGAGTAGTGTCTTGCTGTTGTTCACATTCATAGCCCGAATAGCGTATTCCAGTGCTAGGTTGAAGAGCGTCGGTGCCAGTCCATCGCCCTACTTCAGACCAGTGCGTATTTCAAATAGATTAGTAAGTCTATTCTGGATCCTGACTTGTGAGACGGAGTTGGTCATCGTCATCTTAGTCAGTCGCACTAAATTGGCCGGTATACCAAATTGCAGCATGATGTTGTACAGTACTCCTCGATCGATACTGTCGTATGCCTGCTTGAAGTCGACAAAGATTTGGTATACGTTTACGTTGTGTTCCCAGCACCTCTGGAGTATCAGTTTGGCTGTGAAGAGCTGATCGGTTGTGGAGCGACCAGGTCTGAAACCGCTTTGATATTCGCCAATGATTCGTTCTGCGTACGGTTTTATTCTATTTTCCAGAATTTTCGTCAAAATTTTATAGGACTTACAAACTAGTGATATGCCCCTGTAATTCTCACACAACAGTTTATCTCCCTTTTTGTGAATTGGACAGATGATGCTTCTGCGCCAATCGTCTGGGATCTCCTCGTCCTCTCATACTCGCAGGAGTAATTGATGTATGGCATCAACTAGACTCCTTCCATCGAATTTTAGCAATTCAGCTGGAATCTCGTCAGCGGCCGGCGCTTTATTTTGTTTTAGTGACCGCAACACGAGATTAACTTCCTCTACTGTCGGGGGTTGTATGGCCTAGATCAACAATATCGTCGAGAGCTTCTTGTGTGGGGATGTTAGATGGTAAGTTCAGAAGCTCTTCAAAATAAGAGGCCCATCGTTTGTAAATGCCATGGGTGTCGCTGATGATGTTTCCATTCTTGTCCTTACAAAGGCTAGTCCTGGGCTGGTAGCCGTTCTTAATTGTATTTACTAGTTTGTATGCTTGTCTGGTGTTCCTATTAGCTAAGTTTTCTTTATATTCAGCAACTGCTCGTCAAAGTATTTACGTTTCTTACGTCTAATTATTCTATTCGATATTCGCCGTAGCTCGTCGTATTTTTTTCTCTCCTGGCTCTGGTTGCTCGTTGAATCCATTATCTGTAGGCCTCGTTTTTCGCGTCAAATGAATGTTTGCATTCTTCGTCGAACCAGTCATTTCGCGCTCGCCGGGCTTTATATCCCACGACCTTCTCTGCGACATCCTTGATGGTACCCCTGAGTTCTTCCCAGAACCCATGGACGCCTATGTTGCCGATGTTGTATAGCACAGGTGATAGTCTTTCCTCAAGGGCGGTAGTATACGCCATCGCTGTAACATCACTCAAAAGTTTATCAACCGCAAAGAATATGGGAGGGCAGATTCTTGATTGGTGCACTGAGGAAATTCTACATCTGTAGGTCGTCTTCACCAAGTGATGATCTGAGTCGCAGTTTGCTCCTCGATAGGAGCGGACATCCATGACAGTAGACGCGCATCTCGTGCAAATGAGGACGTGGTCAATTTGGTTGACGGTATGTGCGTCTGGAGACTTCCAGGTCTGCTTGTGAATGCGTCGATGCGGGAAACACGTAGAGCTTACGACTAGATTCCTGCTGCAGGCGAAGTCGATAAGTCGCTGGCCGTTGTCGTTACATTCTTCATGGAGACTGTGGCCTCCAGTGGTCCCCCGGTGCCAACTTTCATTTCCGATTTTCGCGTTAAAGTCTCCCAGCAGCAATTTTACGTCGTTTGTTGGAAGTGAGTCGAACAGAGTCTCAAGGCGGGCATAGAACCCGTCTTTTACTGCGTTTTCTTTAACTGTAGTGGAGGCATGCACATTGATGAGCCAGAGATTAAAAAATCGAGTCTTGATGCGAATCAGCTCTGTGAAGTTGGCACCGTCACATTCGATTTTTCAAATTTTAATATTGCAGCTCGTTTGCCCATCGTAGGTCCACGTTTGCCCAGGAAGAATTTTCGTTTGCCCACCCTTACAAAAAAAGTTATTAACAAAATACTTTTTTTTTTCAAAATGCAAAAACCCACGAATTTTTTTTTTTCCAAAATTCGGAATTTTTTTCGCTATTTCGTTTCCCCAACGTTAACCCAGGATTGCCCACCAAAAATTTTCGTTTGCCCAACACCCAAATTTTTTTATTCAAAAAATAAAATTTTTATCCTACATTGGGCGCCACATTATACACCCTCAAAACGATAATTTAATTTAAATTGACCACTTTTTCTTTAAGCTCCTTGACGATTTTTGATTGTGTGATCGCTGTTTTCGGTGGTTGCGGTTTTAAGTCTGTGATCACATTCTCCACGCGCCTCCGTACTGCTTCTTTGGTATTTTGATCCTCGAATTGAATCCCTGCTTCGATGTCGACGATGATGTCTTCTTTGGGTAGCTGATGTTCTTGGAGGGCGAAGTTCAACCCCATGTTGAGTAATTCCTCCTGTTTCTTCGAGAAGTTTTGTTTCGATCTATTTGTTACAAATTTGTCCAGAAGTGAAGTTTCCACGCCTGAATATACACTATAAGACATGTGTGTTGTTTTTCCTAAGACGGGATGATTTCTTTTTTTATTATATATGCGCATTTCGGGCACCAGTTGTGTTCTTCTTCAGTATAATTCAACTAATTACTAAGATGCCATGGCTTGAACTTATATACTGTTGATTTTAAAGATTACTTAATAGTACGGTTATATCACATTACGTTAAAAAAAAAATTTTAAGGGCTTTAAACTGCGTTAATTACATTATAATTGCAAAAAAAAAAAACCAAAGGCAAGGAGAAAATTCAGGCGTGGAAAACATCGACAAAGAAACTTCTGGCGTTTTGAACATGGCAACCGAGCCGCAGTCGATTTTCAATAAGTTTCTGAAGTTCAAAAAATCAATGGGGAGTATCAGCGAAGATATCCGGTTTCTTCGATTATGCATCAAACACAATGTTACACCAAAATCGCATCACATCCGAGTACAGCCTTCACTTCCGGGTTCCACGAAACTGAAAGCTAGCATGGAAAAAACCGCAATCAAGAACACGATTAACTTTTTACATGGGAAACTCAACGGTGTTACTCTAATGGCCTACAGCTGCCACTTGAAGCTGGGACAACACATGGACGGCACAAAAGGAGACATACTGGAAATCCTTGAGAAAATCCAAAAGGCATACCAATGTGAGAGATCAAGAAAACGCAATAATCTGATGAGGAAACTGAAAAAATTGCGAAGAGAATCGCCGAAGGAGAAAGACCAAGCCACTCGAGTCGAGCTTCTGGACAAATTTGTAACAAATAGATCGAAACAAAACTTCTCGAAGAAACAGGAGGAATTACTCAACATGGGGTTGAACTTCGCCCTCCAAGAACATCAGCTACCCAAAGAAGACATCATCGTCGACATCGAAGCAGGGATTCAATTCGAGGATCAAAATACCAAAGAAGCAGTACGGAGGCGCGTGGAGAATGTGATCACAGGCTTAAAACCGCAACCACCGAAAACAGCGATCACACAATCAAAAATCGTCAAGGAGCTTAAAGAAAAAGGAGTATTCTATCTTCGCGCCGACAAAGGAAATGCGGTTGTCATCGTGGAGAAGGATGACTACGATACGGCAATGCTGGAGAAGCTAAATACAGGAGGATACTTCGAGTTGCGCAATGACCCACTACCGGATTCCATCAAGAGGATCGAGAAAGTTTTGAAGGATTGTCGTTCCATCATAGAACAACCTTCAAGGCTTAGGATGCCGAACCCCGCTCTTCCAAGGATAAAAGGGTTACCTAAGGTCCACAAACCTGGGAACGAATTCCGCGAAATAGTTGCAGCCACAAACTCTCCCACTCAAAACATCGCGAAATGGGTTAGTCGAAAAGTTCAAAAGCCTAGGCGGCCCCAGCTCACTCAGTTCCCTGAAGAACAGGGATGACCTGATCGAGAAGCTAAAGACGGTGGAGTCGATCTCTTCTGACGAACGCATCGTTTCATTCGACGTCAAGGCTCTATTTCCCAGCATCCCGGTCAAGGAAGCCCTATTCTACCTGGAGGAATGGTTACTCGAGAAGGACCCCACATCGACAACTTGGAGGAAGGAGGTCTACCTCCTTATGAGGCTGGCAACGCTTTGCATGACGGAAAACTATCTAACGTTCCGCGGAAGATTCTTCAAGGGAACCAAGGGTGTAGCCATGGGAAACCCACTTTCACCGTTCATAAGCGAAATCTTCATGAACCGAATAGAGGGAGAACTGGAGGCGAAAGGCGTGTTACCAAGGTTCTGGGTGAGGTATGTGGACGACATCTTGGCCATCATCAACAAAGAGGAAGGGAAAGAGATTCTCTCTAAGCTGAACACGGCCCACAAGAATATAAAGTTCACCATGGAGACGGAGGATGATGGAGAACTGCCGTTCTTAGACTTGAAAATCATCAGGAGTAATGGTTCAATTGAGCTCGACATCTTTAGGAAGCCAACGCACACGCAGCGAACGATCCCAGCCAACTCCAATCATTCATACCCCCAAAAAATGGCCCCATTCCACGCAATGATCCACCGGCTATTCACGGTCCCACTAAACAACGAGCGATTCGAGAAGGAGAGGCAGTACATCATAGACACTGGGGAAAAAAATGGATACAAACGACAAACTATATTGAGCCTCATCCGGAAGAAAAGCAGAAGAATCGAAGAACGCCGTTTGACGACCCTCCAACGCAACAAGAAAGTGCCCAGGAGAAGGATTGGGGTCACTCATTCACAAGCGTCCATGAAATTAAAAAATGCGTTGAAGGACTAGCACTTAGAAATAGCTTCGACGAGCAGGGGGTGTCAATTGAAGAACAAACTTGGGTCTACGAAGGACAAAAAAGGAAAGGAAGAACGTAGTGGGATATACAAAGTCTCCTGTCCACAATGCGACATGACATATATAGGACAAACCCGACGGTTAGTGTCCACACGATGGGGTGAGCACATGCGAGAAGCGGAAAATGGGACAAAGTACAGTAAGAAACCCGCGACGTTAAAATCTATGGTAGCGCGACATATGGTAGGAGAAAAGCACAGCATAACATGGGACGACGTGGAGATCATAAAGGAGGCGAACAACTTCAGGAAACTCGACGCGTTGGAAAGTCTGGCAATTTTAAGGGAACCGGACGACAGAAGGCTGAACCATGACATCGGAAATATACAATCGAGGCTGCTGAAGCTTCTAGCGGAGGAAACACACAGGAAGTGAAGAGGGTTTCCCTGTTTTCTTTCCTTTGTGTCTTTTACCTGCCTTTTATGATGTTGATATCTTTTTCTCCTTGCCTTTGGTTTTTTTTGCAATTATAATGTAATTAACGCAGTTTAAAGCCCTTAAAATTTTTGTTTAACGTAAGGTGATATTAACGTAATATTAAGTAATCTTTAAAATCAACAGTATATAAATTCAAGCCATGGCATCTTAGTAATTAGTTGAATTATACTGAAGAAGAACACAACTGGTGTCCGAAATGCGCATATATAGTAAAAAAAGAAATCATCCCGTCTTAGGAAAAACAACACACATGTCTTATAGTGTATATTCAGGCGTGGAAAACATCGACAAAGAAACTTCTGGCGTTTTTTATAAAAAGCTTGTTTTTCACTTATTGTAATTTTAAATGTCCCCATCTTCCTAATGAGCTATCGCTATTATGTTTTACCTGTAAAACCACAAGCAATTTTGCATTTTTGCTTATACATTTTTTTTCACTTTTTGTTGATTACACCTTGGATACATTTATGAGTACCCGGGTACTCACCTTCATATTATATGAGGTTTTACCCAGAAAAATTATTCATTGATAAATTTGGCAGTTGCAATAACAAAAGTGAATACTTCAAACGATAGGTTTATGACTCTAAGTGTCACCATACACTGCCGAACTCGAACACGAACCTGGTACAAATGTCCTCTGACACACACACACTTCACATATATGTGAAGAAAACCGGTCCACTTGTACTAGTTTCGTGTTCGAGTTCGACAGTGTATGGTGACACTTACGTATCCTGCGTCAGGATTAGGTAAAATCCCGTCACATGAATTTCTTGAATTCGAGGGTTTCCATTCAATTTCGACTTGAACATTGAGAGTGTAAGACTGTAAAGAATTGGAAATGGATGATATTAGCCATGCTCGTTGCCAACGTATGACGGACGAAGAACGCCACGAATACATGAGAAGTCTTGTCGATTCTGGCGACTTCCTCGGTAGTTCAGACGAAATTTTGCAAGAAGTATAAATATAAGCACGCAGTATATATGTCGGAACCAACGGGATCGGATCACTACGTCATATAAAATAGTATAGCTGCCATAAGAACGACCGGTCAAAAAGTCAGTCTTCGATAGAAATTTTTTTTTTTATTTGTAAAGCTATCATTTTGAAATTTCATATTATTCAATAAATTTGCCGCTAAATCGCATCCTCGAATTTGGTTGAAATTGGATTACTCCATCGTATAGCTGTCATAGGAGCGACCGTTCAAAAAACAAGTTTTTGTTAGAACAACTTTTTTCTTTCTAAACATATCTTTACCAAATTTCATACTATTCAATTATATTTACCGCCAAACCACATTCTAAAATTTGGTTGAAATCGGCCCACTAGTGTATATGCTTTTCATAGGAACAGTGAAATTCGAACAAATTTTACTACTAATTTCAAAGTGGCAAATGCACCGTAAATCAAAATGAGGGTATGATAACAGGTATCACGCGAAGCTTGAACGGTTTTATACCTGTTTTTATTACAAATCCACTTGATTTGCTCCTTGTCAACACCAAATTCTACGAAATTTCCATACAAAGGCTATCTGAGTACCCTGGTACTCATATATATATGTAACGACGTGGTATTGAGATGGGATGTATGCAAGTGTTAAGGAGCCAAATTAACAGTATAAGTATAACCAGCCTAAATGAAACCGGAATATAGAGGGCTACGCCCGCAATCCGAGGGTTTTGTAGCAAGCACTTATATTTGTACGCAAGTATCGGCTCCTTGCTTTTCTTGGTACCACTTAGATGGATATATTTGTACGCAAGTATCGGCTCCTTGCTTTTCTTGGTACCACTTAGATGGATAAAAAAAACATAATAAAAATGTCTGACCCATCATATAGTATCTTACACGCCCATTCATATTAGGCGATTGTAATGAAAATGAAAAATTGCATTTGCTCCGAAATTTATAATATTCAATTAGATGGGCTTTCTCAAGTGGTTGCGTCATTGCAAAGCCAACTTAGTAAGATGAAATCCCTTATGAATTCGAGTAATTTCTGTAATAGCAATAGTAATTTGGACAATTTAACTAAATCGAAGAAAAATAAGAACAAATCAAAGGAAAAAGTAAAAAAATCAAAAGTGACATCACTCGACAAAATTCCGTCTGTTAGTAGAGAAGTGGTAGTAAGTAAATCAATTGTTGTTCCTTGCACAGCTTCTCAAAATCTTACACCTTCTAATGCTTATCAATCACCGATTGATAAGCATGTAACAATGCGTAAAAAGAAGAATGGTGTTAAAAAACCGGCCGCTGTTGGTGATGGCACTTCTGTCGCACTCAGAGTTGGTAAAAATCAAAGTGGGCGACACAAGAAAATTTATGGTATCGATGATACCAATAATTCTCTTAAAAGTGTGCCCAGTTTCAAAGTTTTCCATATTTCAAAACTCCATACTTCTATGAAGGCGGAAGATTTGAAGGATTATGTTGTAAAAAAACTAAATTTATCGGATTCAACTTTCATTTCAGTTTATCCCTTGGTTAAAAAAGATAGCGATATTTCGAAATTAACTTCGATTAGTTTTTCATTAAAAATTCCTCAGGAACATTCAAAGCAAGTGTTTTGCGCCAGTTTCTGGCCAAAAGGTATAAACATATCTGCTTTTAATTTTTCAAAAAACGCGAACCGCGAAAACAATGCTCAACCGAAAACTTAAATTTAACAAATTTATTTTCAGGCTTACTATCAAAATGTAGGTGGTCTTCGTTCTAGAACGAATGACTTTTATCTTGCAATTTCACAAGAAAATTATCCTACGATATGTTTGACCGAAACTTGGCTTCATTCTGAGATTACAAATGAGGAGTTATTTGTAAGTAACTACCATGTTTTTCGTCGAGATCGTTATGAAAACTCAACTAGAAGAGGGGGTGGTGTTTTGATTGCTGTCAAGACAGTATTCCCATCTCATGAAGTTGATCTATTCCATAACGATGTGGAACAAATATGTGTGAGTATAAATATTTCTTGCAGTGAAACAGTTTATATTTTTAACAGCTATTTACCACCCCTGAGTTCGATTGATATTTTTCAGAAACATGTAGAGAATATTTCAAAAATTTCTGCGTCTTTTAAAGAAACTGATAAATTGATTGTTGTTGGGGATTTCAATCTTGGTAACATAAGTTGGTATTGGAATGATGGAGAAAAAAGAGTTTTGGCACGCAATCTACGTTTCGAGTGCGAATTTTTTCTAACAGATTGTCTTTCTGCCATGGATTTGATGTAAATTAATCATGTTGAAAACTCCACTGGTAGAATTTTAGATCTAATTTTTGTGAGTACTAACTTAAATGCTTCCGTAAATAGAGTAGATAACCCACTTTTGCCGAATTCAGTACATCATTATGCTCTTCTTTTAGATTTTATATTTTATGATTACATTCAGGAAGAGTTGGCTGTCACTCCTAGTAGAAATTTTGAAAAAGCCAGATATGCTGATTTGAATACTTACTTTTCTGATATTGACTGGACTTCTATTTTCTCAAATAAAAGTATTGTTGAGTCTTATGATATTTTCAAATCAATATTATCTGAAGCTATTGATAAATATGTTCCTCTAAAATATTTTAACAAAAAACAGAGAAATCCTTGGGCTACCAAGGAGTTGGACCAACTTAAAAATTCAAAAAATAAAGCACATAAATTATTTAAAAATTCACAGTCTCTTGTTAACAAAGCTAACTTTTTTAGATTGAGGAAAGAGTATGAATTGTTAAATAAATATCTTTATAAACAATATATTGCTCGAGCGGAGCAAAATATAAAGAATGATAGTAAAGCTTTTTGGAAATTTATAAACAGTAAACGCAAGAATACGGGCATTCCGAAAAATTTAAAACTCAATGGTAATTTTTATAATGATGTTCAATCGGTATGTGATGGCTTTGCAAGTTTTTTCAATTCGGTTTATGATACGCCAGGTTCGGTTTCGTCGGAATTGAATGACAATATCAATGGGAGATTCCCGATTGCTCAAATAGCTCATGAACGTCTTAGCAGTGCTCTTCAGATTTCTGAAGATGACCTGCTATGTGCTATGACTGAGCTTGATATTAGTATTCAAGCCGGACCTGATTGCACTCCTAACATTTTTCTAAAGAATTGCATGCAGTCATTATGTCGTCCTCTAACGAACATTTTTAATATGTCATTGTCTACAGGTGTTTTCCTTGATGAATGGAAGACATCTTTTATTACTCCTGTTCATAAGAAGGGTCCAAAACATCATATAGACAATTATAGGCCTATATAGGTAGCTAAACTATCGGCTATCCCGAAGCTTTTTGAATTAATTGTTAAAAAGAAAATAGATGTCTTGATCAGCGAGTTAATATCGCCATGTCAGCATGGCTTCCTTAAAGGTAGATCAACTACAACAAATTTAGTTTCCTTTACTAAATTTGTTACTGATTCTATGGAAGAGAGCATGCAGGTTGATGTTGTGTATACCGACTTCTCGAAGGCTTTCGATAAAGTTGATCATAACATACATATTACTTCGCAAATTAGCAAATTTAGGTATACAGTCGACTTTTCTTAGCTGGGTGAGATCCTACTTAACTGATAGGACTCAATTGGTGAAGTTAAACGGCTGTACATCGCGCTCTATGATAAGATGTACATCGGGAGTACCACAAGGAAGTCATTTAGGGCCGATATTTTTTTTTAGTTTTAGTAAATGATATCATCCAAAATTTTGAATACGTGCCTGTATGGCAGTTCACGGATGATATGAAAATTGCTATGAAAATTGGCGACATAAGCGACTGTCTCAAAATGCAATGCGATTTAGAGAAATTGGAAAATTGGTGCCGCGATAACAATTTAAATTTAAATGTTAGTAAATGTAAAGTTTTGAGCGCGTTTAGAATAAAAAATCCTCTCTTTTATGAGTACTCCATAGCAGGTAGTGTTCTTGAAAGAGTTTCTGAGATATCCGACTTAGGTGTGATTTTTGATCAAAAGCTTTCATTTCGACCACGTACCGATTACATTTTGTCAAAAGCGAATAGCATGTTAGGGTTTGTTAAACGGAACGCGCGTGAACTTAATGATCCTTATACTTTGAAGATTCTATATTCTTCATTTGTTCGTTCGATTCTTGAATATTGTACAATTGTGTGGAATCCTTTCTATAATGTTCATATCGAACGTATAGAGAGAATTCAACATAATTTTACTAGTTTTGCTATTTACCAAATTGGCTGGCGTTTTAGGCCTGATTATAGTACTCGTTGTGCCTTATTTGTTTTACAAACGTTAGCTTATAGAAGGACTTTCCTGAACGCGATGTTTATAAGAGACTTGCTATGCTCTCACATTTCGTGTGAAGATATTAAAAATTACTTTGTAGTTTGAGATGTCTCACACGATTTGCGGCGCAACAATCTTTTTATTCAGCCTTTTCATAGAGTGAATTATGGTCTTAATGAACCTATTAAACGGTCTATTATCTTATATAACAGCTTGAAGGATATAATTGACTTTCACTCAATTAACAAACTTATTTTTAAAAGGGAATATTTTGATAAATTTCCATTCTAATTAAACAATCTGCTAGGGTTCGCACTCGATAGATTGATAAGTCACTTACGTTGAGCAAGTAAAGTGATGCAGAGAGGCCCAGTCCCGGGATGAAAGCTTCTGTGATGCACAATTAAAAAAAAAAAAAGGAACATATTGATGTTGGTTATCCTTGGCCATCTGTAATTTTAATCTCTGACGTGTTTGAGGGATGCAAGGGGCGCTAACAGTAACTATGGAAATAAACTATTATTAACCTATTTTGAGGAGATATACAAATTCCATTTTTTCCCGTTTTATATGCTATTCGGAACACACCTTCCTGAAAGTTTTCATTTTTCTAAGTGTAACGGTCTCGAAATGCAAGGGGGGACAAATTACGATCTAATATTTTCTCCTCCGTCACTGTTCCCCTTTCTTCAAATTTAAAGTAAATGCCAAAAATAAAATGTACTCAACATTACCTTTCTCACAACACCCGACTTGCCTATACCAGTCGATAAACAAAATTTGACCTTAATTTCGCCCCACCCCTCCCCCGCTCGTTATAGTTGGCCAATTACAACACATCGCCCCCTACCAATCTTATACTCTTTCATAAATGTAATTAACCATAATATGTAACAATAACTGCAATTCGCGCTACGAAAAACAACATGCAAGTAGTACTCGCACCTTCGAAGCCGGTAGGTGTAAGTGTAACGGTCTCGAATTGCAAGGGGGAGGGGGACAAACTCGGACCACATATTTTCCCCTCTCCCTCTTTTCCCGTTTCTTCAAATTTGAAAAAAAATTCCAGAAATGGAATGGAATCTTACCATACCCCACTTGCCTATACCAGACGAAAAAAAATTTCAACCTTCATTTCCCCTCTATGGGGACCCCCCTTAAAGTTGACCTATTACGATGCATCACTTTCTCCAGAGAATTATAGTACTTCCACATATTTTCACCAAATTTCATGCATGTAGCTTCAGCGGTTCGTGAGATATTTCATGGACAGACAGACGGACGCATGACCGATTTCATAAGGGTTTTGTTTTACTACAAAACCCTAAAAAAATGATCTGCTTATAACTTTTTTTGCAAGGGTGGGCAAAGGAAACCTTTTCCTGGGCAAACAAAACTTTTTCCAGGGTAAACAATAATGCACGATGGGCAATCAAACTGATGAGTTTGCACTACAAAATTGTCCTTTAAGGAGCCAAATTAAGGAAAAAAATATTCGCAACCCAAAAAATTTAATTCTGTAATAACTAACTAACTTTCAAGGGTAGGCAAACGAAACTTTTTCCTGGGCAAACCATTGTCCACCATGGGCAAAAGAACTGCCCAGCTTGCGACCACAAATTGTCCTTTAAGGAGCCAAAGTGTGGAAAGTGGCGCCCAAGTGGGATCAAAATAATTACTTTTTTTTATAAAAAGTGTTGTATTGATGGGTAAACGAAACTCTTTCCTGGGCAAACGATAGTGCACGATGGGCAATCGAACTGATGAGTTTACACTACAAAATTATCCTTTAAGGAGCTAAATTAAGGATATAATTATTCGCAACCCAAAAAATGTTATTCTCTAATAACTTTTTCTGCAATGGTGGACATCTGAAAATTTTTACTGGGCAAACGAGGGCTCATAATGGGCTAATGGGGTGGGCAATTTAAATTAAATATTATCGTTTTGAGGGTGGATGATGTGGCGCCCAATGTGGGATAAAAATGTTATTTTTTGAATAAAAAAAATTTGGGTGGTGGGCAAACGCAAAAAATTCCCAATTTTGGAAAAAAAAATTTGTGGGTTTTTGCATTTTGAAAAAAAGTATTTTGTTAATAACTTTTTTTGTAAGGGTGGGCAAACGAAAATTTTTCCTGGGCAAACGTGGGCCTACGATGGGCAAACGAAGTGCACAATTTAAATTTGAAAAATCGAATGTGACGGTGCCAACTTCACAGAGCTAAATTTGGACGGGGGACATTTGGAGTGCGTCCACTTTGTTCCACTTCCAAATGGACGCTGCTGGTGTGTGTCCATTTTAAAAAAAAAAAATTTTGATTTGAGCAATCACGGCTCGGGCAAATTTATTTCTAATATCAGTTTACCTTCCTGGTCTCTCATCTCATTCGTTTCTCACTCTATATTATTGTCTATTTCCAGGTGACTTTTAAATGAAGGGTTACGCCACCACCAACCTGGACATTTCAGGAAGTAGGCTTCGATTAATTAGTACGTTACGATCCTGCTGAAGCAACAATCACCAATGCAGTCCCTGAACAATCTTAAGGCGGTGGTAGATAAGGGTTTTACTTGCAACCGTATAACTCGAAAACTATTTACTCATTTGCTTGCTGTTTGCGCTAAATTGGCAATATGGCTTGTCGTCATATTTCCGATTCACTTCAAACCATTTTTTGAATGCACGTAACTTTAAACTTTCATTTTTATATTCACTCAATTTATAACACACAACATATTGTTAAATGATTCACTAGCAGCTGTTCGAACTGGGGAGCTGTCAACTTCGCTGGTAGTTGGTCGGTTTACCGTGACGCGAGCCAAAATGTCAAGCAGAGTGACGAGCCCAGCCTATATGGCGTTATCCAAAACCGCGGCATTGATTGATTGATACAGTTGCAAGCTTTACTGTAGAGGGAGCAAAACTGCGGTATTACTCGCTAATGTATAACCGCCTCTAGACGATGAACCGACAACCCGTTCTCGTACAACTACTCCGTTATAAAAATAACCAGACCGAAGCTTCGCTTCGGCCCGGAGTCCGGAGCGTATATATCCTAGACTTGTACAAACCTAGTGGTGATACCAAAAGTACAAATTGGGAACGACGATTTGCATTAAAAGTGGACCAGTTTTTATGAGAGGTTGGCACGCATTCAGGAGGATGTTGACCATTCTCTTAACTAACCCATTCTACAAATGTTTCCCGAATTTTTCAAGTCGCTAGCTTCATTCTATCTAAAGTTATTGCTTATTTGAAGTTTCACTTTTAGGGGAGGTAGAGGTTTCCTTTGTCGAATCTCGCGCATTTTTAATAACAACCAACTAGATCCCAGTAGAAACATTTTGACTAAAATTTCAAGTCGTTAGCTTCATTTTATCGAAAGTTATCTTTTCATTTGTAGGGGACGTAAGGGTTCCTCGGGTCGGATCCTGCCCATCATTGCCACCAACCAATTAAATCATGCTATGAACATTTAAGCAAAATTTCAAATTTCTAGCTTCATTTTATCGAAAGTTTTAGCTTATATGAAGTTCCATTTTGCAGGGGAAGTAAGGGTTCGGTTGGTCGGATTTTACGTATTTTAAATATCAGCCAGCTGAATCCAACTACAAACATATAACCAAAATTTCAAGTAGCTAGCTTTATTTTATCGTCAGTGATCGCTAATTTTAAGTTCCATTTGTAGGGGAGGTAGGGATTCCTTGAGTCGGATCTGGCCTATCTTTAATACCAACTAACTCGATCTTACTTTAAACATTTGACCAAAATTTTAAGTTGCTGGCTTCATTCTATCAAAAGTTATCGCATATTTCAAGTTTCATTTGTAGGGGAGGTAGAGGTTCCTTGGGTCGGATCTTGCCCATTTTCTATACCAACCAAGTAGATCTGACTAGCAACATTCTACCAAATTTTCAACTTGCTACTGTCATTCTGTCGAAAGTTATCGTATTTAGATGAATATTTAATTTTTCGAAATTTGTAGTGGAGGTAGGCGTTCCTTTGATCTAATTATGCCCAACTTACTAACTCAAGCAGCTTCTCACCTCCGGGTTACTTGCCAAAAATCAGGTGTCTACGTCAATTGGTTCAAGAGTTATAGACAAAAAACCTGAAAAGTAGGGTAGTACGGGGATCTTTGTAAGAAAATTACCGTTAGTTTTCAACTGATCGATTTTATTTTTCCAGGAGAGTATAAGATTACCCTCACGAACAATCTACCAAAGCTAGAGCTTTTCATGTTTATTTAATCGGGAGTTATAAATACATTTAAATATTTTATATATGTAGGGGAGGTAGGCGTTCTCTCGGCCTGATCATGCGCATTTTCACCAACCAACTAGATCATACTACCAACATTTGACTAAAATTTCAAGGCTCTAGCTTCATTCTATCGAAAGTTATCGTGCGAACGGACAGACAGACAGACGGACAGACAGACGGACGGACAGACAGACATACATGGCTAAATCGAATCAAGAGGTGACCCTGATCATTTATATAAGTACATTGCTATACATACCTCCGGAGCCTCCTTTAAGGTGTTACATATTTTCGTCGTGACAAAAACAATATACCCTATACTATAAGTCTAGGGTATAAAAAAACATCAGATTGAATGGATCAACAGCAACGAATATGCGAATGTTTAACGGATGTACGATTTTGTCTAAATGAAAACCGAATCGATAAGACGGAGCCTGTAAGCCGCGATAGATTGAGGGAAAATAGTCTTCCGTGTTAGTCTGGCATTACACTTTGCGTTTTTCTGCAGGAAGAGCAATCCCGCAAAAAAAACTCATTGTCGTCCAAAAAGAGGAACGTGTACATTTAAATGGAACGCATTACACTTATGCGTAACGACAATGCTGCAGTTTGCAGGAATCGTTTTGTAGCAGCAAGTCCAACGACAGCGGGAAGACTTCTCCCGCAAAAAAAAACGCAGTGAGAAGAACACACGGTGGTATATGAAAAATATTACACCTTCCGTTTTTTGGTTCAACGACAAACTACAATAGAAACTCATGCACCCAGTGCGAAATTCATACAGTGCATCCATTGAGGACTGGCTTAAATTGTATCGGCCTCCCGACTGTCACCGACTATATTGCCACAAAAATAAAACCATCAATATCCTCACTGGGATATATTTATTTCGTTCACAAGCTTCTCCCGCAGAAAAAACGCAATGTGTAATTATAGGGTTTTCTTCTTGTACAACAATGCGCTATTTGTGGGATTGCTCTTCTTGCAGAAAAACGCAAAGTGTAATGCCAGGCTTATCTGAACCACAAAACGTACGATAATACGGAACGTGTAAGCCGCGCTTTAGGCTTTTATGAAAACCAGCTCATGGTTAAACGATTAAAAACCATTTAAAAACCGCAGATCCGGGTGAATGGAACGCCACGGGTCTGCGACGAGCGAAATTAAAAAGCCATAGATGCTTCACCGCATTGGGGCGAATTGTGGACTCAGTATAGGTTTTGAGGGGGGCGAAACAAGTTAACTTTCAATCAATTTACTTTCAAATTTGATCCGATGAGATGCCATACGAGACCTGGATCAAAACCGATCTTTCGTTTTGTATGAAAATGAATCTGACACAGAGTCAAACGAAAGCAGCTAGTTAGTATAGCTGTATACTTTGTGAATGTGCTAACAATAAATATTTATGAAGAAAAAATTCGCAAATTTGGATGCACATAATTACGGTAGATATTATACGAATGGTATGGAACTTAGTAGCTTTTTTGCCTATGATGTTTTTTATCGTCCTTCATTAATACTTCCATCTTAGGTTGATTTAAGGGGGGAGGGGATACCAACTGAAATCATATAAATACACTATTATTATTATTTAGCTTTGAGAATGTCTACATCCTTTATATTTAGCGTCACTATGCTCATGGTGTGCTTTTCTTCTGCAAATTTTCTTGTCTCTGGTCCCAAAAAAAACAAAATTAGGTAGATAAAAAAAGTTAGGTAGATGAAAAGTATCCCCTCACTCCTCTATGCTTACTTTAATTGAATTAAATCCTGTTCATCACAGAAGATTTCACCCTGGGACTGGGCTTCTCTGCATCACTTTACTTACTACGACGTAAGTGACTTATTAATCAATCGAGTGTGAACTCTAGCAGATTGTTAAAATTAGTTAATCAATAAGGAAATTTATTAAAAAGAGAATCCTTTAAAAATTAGTTTATTAGTAGAGTTAAAATTAACTAAGTCCTTCAAGCTGTTATAAAGGATAATACGCGGTGTAATAGGTTCACTATCTGGTAAGGCTGAACAAGAAGATTGCGCCGCAAATTGTAGGGAATACAGCGCTGGAAAAAAAGTTGCTCAAACTAATTTATTCCATTTTTCGCAAAAATTCTTCGAGGTAGTTAGTCTTACGGTGCTTTATTGGCTCAAGTTATAAAAAGGTATGTACGATACACATACCTAGAAATAGTGTAAAGTTTTGAAAGAAGTTAACCCATTTGGTGAAAATAGCGTAATAAGCAGAAAAGTGCAGTTAGGGTGAAAAAATAGGAAAAAGTTAGCCCGAAAAACAAAAGCAATATTTTGATTTTGGCGGGAGAAAATCGAAATATGTATTTGTAAAATACGTGAAAGTATGGATATTTATCAGTGTAATGTACAATGATAATGTAAGAAGCTCCGGGAACCGGGCTCCACTGAGCAGAAGAAATGTTTTGGACGATCAAGAAAAAACGACCCTAGTTGCCACATTCTTACCGTTACAAAGCCCTCCGAACTGGTTCAAAACTTCATCTGGCCTTAGAAACGATCTAGTTTTAGCAATAGATATGCAAATCTCAACAAGCTTGATGAGAAAAAAGCTTGCGAAAGCTGGCTTACGCACGTGGAAGTTAGTCGGTAAGCCAGACATACCGTTAAAACAGTAGGCAAAAACGTTAGAAACGGGCTCACAGCACGTCACATAGATTTGGAAGACGGAGAATACTGCAATAATTCCGGAATAGTTGAAATTTACGCAACATATTGGTGGTGGAAGATTTCGTGACCGGCGGAAAATTTGAGAAAAGCCAATGGCTGTGAATGCCTAACACACAAGGCTCCAATTCATTTTCCAGTATTTGCAGGTAAGCTGCTGCTGCTACTTTTCAGCTGGGAAAGTATATTCCACCTCATTCGTGACCGGGGAAAAAACCCCTGAATCTTTTTTCTCAACAAACTTGATGAGATTTGCAACATGTTGCTAGAACTAGGTTGTTTTTAAAGTCAGATGAAGTTTTCAAACAGTTTGGATGGCTTTGTAACGATAAGCAGCAATCTACAAAGGGGTTAGTTTTTTCCTGATTGCTTAAAGCTTTTCTTACGCTGGTTGGGGCTCATTTCCCGGAACTATTTCGAGTTTCATTTCACATTACACCAAAGCTGCTTTCCCACTAGGCGATTTTTGTGGAAAGAGACTAGCCGAGACACAAAAATCCCATGGGAGATAAACTCGTTCGACACTTCCTCGAAACTATATTAAATACACCGCGCGACGCGGCGCCACTAAAATTCAATGAAAAAACACTCACAACACAGATCACTTCAGATAAAAACACCCGCGACACAATTTTCAAATACTTTATTGCATTAACTTTTGCTGACAGATCACGAAACATATGGCGCCGCCATATCGAAAAAGAAAACCATCGGCCGAACACCACACGTAAGCACACGACCTACCAATCGAGAGACAACCCAGAGAACAGTTTGGTATTGATGCTGGAGTATTAATAAGTCTTCAATAATTACCCCTATTTGCGATTGATTGGAGATTTATATGGATAGATAGATAGATATTTCAGCATATCAACGTTCCGATTAATAAAAACCAGAGCTGTATAATTAGAACTAATAATTAATTAAATAAATGTTAAAAAATAGAAAAAAATACTTGTTTTTTATAAAGAAAATACATGGATGAGTGTTATAATTCTTGATTTATTTCAAAGAGGAGAAGTTTATATAATGAGTTATAATTCAAGACTGACTTATATTCTAGATGCAACTACGAATACTAGTGATGAGTATTCGTCTTAAAATTGTATGTGTAATAGAGGGGTATATGCAGGGTGGGCCAAATACAAGTTTCTTTTTAAAAATGCAATAAAATGAACAAAATTAAATTTGTTTCCATGTATTATGGCTTCATTAGTAAGAGCAAACATTCCCATTAATGATGAAACACAGCTTCGTTCAAGTGGCTGCCTCGGCTGGCTTCGCAGTAGCGCATTCTGTCATTCCAATTTTCGAAGACCATGTCGATGGTTTCAGGCTGTAGCTCACGGATTGCTTGGATGATATTGGCCTTAAGTGGTTGAATCGTTTCTACCTATAGATTGTTGGTATAACATCGGTCCTTCACGGTTCCCCAGAAAAAAAAAGTCCAAAGGGGTCAAATCGCAGCTCCGAGGCGTCCAATTGACGTCGCCAAGACTGCTGATAATACGATTTGCGAATTTGGTGCGTAAAAGATCAATTGTGGCATGGGCTGCGTGGCATGGCGCGCCATCCTGCATGAACCAGAGGTCGTCCAAATCCATGTCTTCAATTTCAGTAAAAAAAAATCGGATAACAGGGCTCTGTAAACGTTGTTCCCAGCTTCATTTTCGAAGAAAAATGGTCCAATGATGCCACCACTCCACAATCCGCACCAAACTGTCATTCTCTGTGGATGCACTGGCTTCTCGACAATAACGTACGGGTCTTCCGAGCCCCAGATGCGGCAATTTTGTTTGTTAACGTAGCCTCCGAGATAAAAATGCGCCTCGTCAGAAAAGATGATTTTTCGCCCAAAATCGTTGTCCAATTCAAGCTGCTCTAAGGCCCAAACTGCGAAGCGATAACGAAGCGAACGCTCGTGCGCCTCCAATTGCTGAGTCAATTGGATCTTGTAAGCGAATAATCCGAGATCTTTGTGCAGAATTCTCCTCAGGCTAGTGCGTGAAATGTTGAGCTGTTGAGATCGATGGCGAGTTGATGTTCGTGGAGTGAGTCTCACACTCTCGGCTACAGCAGCCACATTCTCGTCTGTGCGCACTGTACGACGACGGGGGCCATGAGTGTTGTCCACTTGCATGCCAGTCTCACGAACTTTTTGCACAAACTTGCGTACAGCAGGCGCGGTGGGTGCTTCATTTCAGCCAAAATTCTTCTACTGGAGGAAAAAATGGATACAAACGACAAACTATATTGAGCCTCATCCGGAAGAAAAGCAGAAGAATCGAAGAACGCCGTTTGACGACCCTCCAACGCAACAAGGAAGTGCCCAGGAGAAGGATTGGGGTCACTCATTCACAAGCGTCCATGAAACTAAAAAGTGCGATGAAGGACATGCACTTAGAAATAGCTTCGACAAGCAGGAGGTGTCAATTGAAGAACAAACTTGGGTCTACGAAGAACAAAAAAGGAAATGAAGAACGTAGTGGGATATACAAAGTCTCCTGTCCAGAATGCGACAAGACGCATATAGGACAAACCCGACGGTTAGTGTCCACACGATGGGGTGAGCACATGCGAGAAGCGGAAAATGGGACAAAGTACAGTAAGAAACCCGCGACGTTAAAATCTATGGTAGCGCGACATATGGTAGGAGAAAAACACAGGATAACATGGGACGACGTGGAGATCATAAAGGAGGCCAACAATTTCAGGAAACTCGACGCGATGGAAAGTCTGGCAATTTTAAGGGAACCGGACGACAGAAGGCTGAACCATGACATCGGAAATATACAATCGAGGTTGTTGAAGCTTCTAGCGGAGTAAACACACAGGAAGTGAAGAGGGTTTCCCTGTTTTCTTTCCTTTGTGTCTTTTACCTGCCTTTTATGACGTTGATACCTTTTTCTCTTTGCTTTTGGTTTGAGATGTAAGTCTGATTGATTAAAATGTAACTGTTTGAGCTATGTAGGTATATTAGATAGACATATTAGTATAAAGATAATCCATATTTTCGCATAATTTGCTTATCGATGCATAAATTAGGTAGGCAATTGATTCTAAAACGTAAAATTTTACTATAAAAAAGATCTTATTAATCTCTGCCGTATGATCAATATTTTGAATGGGTTCGTTCCGTGAAAAACCTAAACGTTCCAAGTTGCTTCGAACTCAGTTCAATTTCAGGTGGAGATGGCATGTAAAATACCAACTAGTGAAATAAATCAAATGGATTTGGATAGTGTTGCGGAATGGTCGGAAGTAAATAAACTAGATCTTAATCTTTCCAAATGTAAAATTATAAGATTCACGCGTAGTAGTAGACCTGTACTGTATCCATACTCGATCAAGTCTATTCTAGTTAAAACTGCGAATGAAGAAGTAGATCTTGGCGTCCTATTTACCTCAACTTTGTCGTTCTCTCCTCACATAACTAATATATCACTCAAAGCTTCCCGTTTACTTGGTTTTCTCAACAGAATATGCGTTAACTTTAAAAATCCTAGTACTTATAGATTTCTGTACCTATTGTCAGTTCGTCCAGTACTAGAATATGCATCTGCCATCTGGTCCCCATATACTTCTACCGACGCGTATTCTCTTGAGAAAATCCAACATAGATTCTTAAGGCATTTGGCTGCACTACAAGGTGAACCTATCCCTTTGTATTGCCATGAATACCATCCATTAGAATTGAAATACCACATTCCATCCCTGCAAACTCGTCGCTTAGAAAGCGACTTAATGTTTCTATACAAAATATTAAAAAATCAAATACAAAGTATGGAGCTATGCAGCTTAATTAAACTCCATGTGCCAAATAGGTCGTTGCGGCATAACAAAAAGAATATCTTTCACGTTAGCTACCACCATGTTAACTATGCCAAAATAACACAATAGATCGTATCTGCAAAGAAGGAAATATGTTCACCGATAAAATTGATTTTTTCGATATTTCACAATCTATATTTAAATCTAAACTTAATACCTTTGACACACGTTGTATTTTTTCTACTCAATGACAATTTGTCGGATAGGTGGCATTGCATACACAAAGAAGGAATTACGTTTTTCTATGCCAATTGTAAGATGTTCGAATGATCATTCGCAAGACACACTTGAAATCGAATTATCATTCGAATGGGAATTATCATTCGAATGGGAATGATCATTCGAGTGCGTCGTCTGTCTAAGGTATTAGGCTCGACTTTATTTTTAAGCTGTTCGATTTGAATTATGTATGAATTTTGTATTCTACCTTGGACATACATAGTAACCGAATGATCATCCAGCGAATGATGAATTGCTGACAATGACGAATTGGACACACACTTTACTGTGAACGTCATTCCAACTGTCATTGCGAAATTGGCTTAGCACTGATTTTTCGAATAAATATTGTTTATTTCGGTTAGCAACGAGTGAATATTAATTTTATTGCATAGCAACGAGTAAATATTTTTCCTACTCAATGACAATTTGTCGGATAGGTGGCACTGCATACACAAAGAAGGAATTATGTTTACTATGCCAATTGTAATTCGTGAAGTATCATTCGGACGATGTTCGAATGATCATTCGCAAGACACACATGAAATCGAATTATCATTCGAGTGCGTCGTCTGTCTAAGGTATTATATTGTTATCAAATGAATATTGTTTATTAACTATTATTTATAAAGGGCGTATACCCGTGCAATGAATAAATAAATAAATAAAAAATTGTTCTGGTTGATTTCCCTTTTTATCGTTTGACATGCATTTGCAAAATAATTGAAGCGTAATTGCAACGTTGAGAATCCTGAACCTAGGCAATGTATGGCATGTACCCGAAACGTACAATTGGTATAATTATTCATTTTGGAGTCATTTTGATTTCGGTGTCAGATGAAAAAAACGACACGGATCTGCGACGAGCGAACTTAAACAGCCATCATACAGACACTTCGCCGCATGGGGCCGAATTACGGGCTCAGTATAGAAAAGTTTAGAGGCGGATGGCGGAAAAAGAAGTTTATTTCAGCTAATTCACTTTCAACTCTGATGCAGATGTGATCCCATACAAGACCTGAATCAAAACTGGTCTCTCATTTTCTGTCTACTGATCAACAGATACAGTATCTACTGAGCGACAGATGCAATATATATTGGCTAACAGACACAGTATATACTGAGCAACAGACTCATTATCTATTGACCAAAAGATAAAGCCCCTATTGAGCAACAGGTAGATACAGAGACTCAAAATGCCTTCAACAGTAGGCTACTTCATTTGTCTCAACACTGAAGAAACAACATGCATCGCACTTTATTCTCGTCTAATCTAATTTTATATGGGACTGGCCATAAACAAGAAGTATTCCCCACTACACAAAAATGTGGATGTATGTACGTACATACATACCTATAATTCTAGGCTGCATAGAATGTATTCCTTCACAAAACCACAATTCCATGTTGGTACATATTTATAATAAATATATTTGCATATTACTTGTACTTTATTCACTTAAACTAAAATAAAAATCCATACAATGTATGTACGTGACATACGTACAAATTGGAATGTCCAATAACTAAAACAACAACAATACGAATCAACAATACGCATATTATTACCAAATGACAACAAACAGACGAAAGGTAGAATAAAATAAAAGAGTTAAGCTTCCTTTATACTGCAGATAAATTTTATTTGTATTGCATACACGTGTTTCGGATACCACTTGTATCCTTCTTCAGTGCTGAGATTACAATACAAACTTATACGACTAAGACAACTTTATAAATCTTATACATTACCCTCCTTGCATATGTTCCCGTAACTTTTAACAATATTTTTATGACTGCAAATCCTAATTACAAATTTAATACATCAATGCCTAGTACTATCTTATACCTAATTACTGCGTATTTTCCCTACCTGGAAAAGGTTCGATACGCAATTACCTTCGTCGGTGTTGAGTAATATATTTCTGGGGTATTTTGAAATCTCCAGGCTTTCCGCTGCATCCAATTTATGCTGTTGCTTGACCGATCGAACAATGTCTAAATTCTCCCATCTTATGACGTGTTTGGTTTCTATCACATGCTTCGCGACCGCCGATTTCACATGCCTAATTGGATTTTTATTTCCTAGCACTGCGTCCTTAATATGTTCATCGAACCTCACCTTTGCTAGTCTTTTCGTTTGACCAACGTACACCTTATCACAGTCGGGGCATTGTATTTTGTATACTCCACTCAGCTCGTGTTTCTTCTTGCAATCCTTCGCGCTTGTTAATCTCGTCTTTAGTTGCATTGGTCTACTCGATGCTACGGCTTCAATGTTGAATTTCTTCAATGCAGACTTTATTGGTTTCCACATGGCACTATGAACGACAGGGCCGGCGGAACAGGTAAAACTCGAGTGTTGGATTTTTGAATCAACATTCAAACGACGCTCTCGACCCCCCCCCCCCCCCCCCCCCCCGGCCACTCTAATTCAATCTAACGATAGCAAGTGAAAACACAAATAAATAATATTTAGAATGCTTTATTCAACAAATTTTCAATTATTACACAAAGCAAAAACCGCTGTTCGTTTTGTATTTTTCATTATAAACTCATTTAATAGTTAATCCATGTTTAACTTTTGAGCCAACTCTGAATAGATGTGTATAATCGCAATATCGTTTAAACGGTCTTGGAGCATTGTCAACCGAATTAAGGTTTCAGGTAATCCAACTTCCAAAAAAAACCAACGTTTTTTCTGAAGATACTTTATTACAACGTTCTGCTTTGCAGTTCAGAAACAATTGATTGTCTTACAAGCTAAGTTTATAATTCTTATATGTTATTATTGATGACGATAGTAATTCGTATCCGGCATGTGTCGGAATTCACAAGCAGACCTGGAAGTCTCCAGACGCACATACCGTCAACCAAATTGACCACGTCCTCATTTGCAGGAGATGGGCGTCTAGTGTCATGGATGTCCGCTCCTATCGAGGAGCAAACTGCGACTCAGATCATCACTTGGTGAAGACGACCTACAGATGTAGAATTTCCTCAGTGCACCAGTCAAGAATCAGCCCTCCCAAAATCTTTGCGGTTGATAAGCTCTTGAGTGATGCTACAGCGGTGGCGTATACTACCGCCCTTGAGGAAAAACTATCACCTATGCTACACAACATCAGCAACACAGGCGTCCATGGGTTCTGGGAAGAACTCAAGGGTACCATCAAGTATGTCGCAGAGAAGGTCGTGGGATATAAAGCCCGGCGAGCGCGAAATGAATGGTTCGACGAAGAATGCAAAGACTCACTTGACGCGAAAAACGAGGCCTACAGACAATGGATTCAACGAGGAACCAGAGCCAGAAGAGAAAAATATGACGAGCTACGGCGAATATCGAATAGAATAATTAGACGTAAGAAACGTAAATACTTTGACGAGCAGTTGCTGAACATAAACGAAAACTTAGCTAATAGGAACACCAGACAAGCGTACAAACTAGTAAATACAATTAAGAACGGCTACCAACCCAGGACTAGCCTTTGTAAGGACAAGGATGGAAACATCATCAGCGACACCGATGGTATTAACAAGCGATGGGCCTCTTATTTTGAAGAGCTTCTAAACCGACCATCTAACATCCCCACACAGGAAGCTCTCGACGATATTGTTGATCTAGTCCCACCCATTCAACCCCCGACAGTAGAGGAAGTTGATCTCGCGTTGCGGTCACTAAAACGAAATAAAGCGCCGGGCGCTGACGAGATTCCAGCTGAACTGCTAAAATTCGGTGGAACGAGTCTAGTTGATGCCATACATCAATTACTCCTGCGAGTATGGGAGAACGAGGAGATTCCTGACGATTGGCGTAGAAGCATCATCTGTCCCATTCATAAAAAGGGAGATAAACTGCTGTGTGAGAACTACAGGGGCATCTCACTAGTTTGTACGTCCTATAAAATTTTGACGAAAATTCTGGAAAATAGAATAAAACCGTACGCAGAACGAGTCATTGGCGAATATCAAAGCGGTTTCAGACCTGGGCGCTCCACAACCGATCAGCTCTTCTCAGTCAAACTGATACTCCAGAGGTGTTGGGAATACAACGTAAACGTATACCAAATCTTTGTCGACTTCAAGCAGGCATACGACAGTATCGATCGTGGAGTACTGTACAACATCATGCTGCAATTTGGTATACCGGCAAAATTAGTGCGACTGACAAAGATGACGATGACCAACTCCGTCTCACAAGTCAGGATCCAGAATAGACTTACTGATCTATTTGAAACACGCACTGGTTTGAAACAGGGCGATGGACTGGCACCCACGCTCTTCAACCTAGCATTGGAATACGTTGTTCGGGCCATGAATATGGACAACAGCAAGACGCTACTCATCAAGTCGACACAATTAGCAGCGTACGCCGACGACATCAACATCATATCCCGAAGATTGGCTGACGCAGAAGAACTTCTGCATACGCTCGATACCGCTGCAAAGGAAGTTGGATTACGTATTAACGAGGGTAAAACTAAAATAATGATGCAATCGGTGACAAGGACACCTGCACAACCAAGCATCAATGTGGGGGACCTCAACATCGAGTTCGTGAACAACTTCATTTACCTGGGTTGCAACTTGTCAAGGGACGCCAACGAAACTGACGAAATCAAGCGACGGATACAGTTAGCTAATAAGACTTTTTTCTCGGTTCTCCCCATAATGAAATCGAAACATGTGCACAGAAACACGAAGCTCCGCGTGTACAAAACCATTATACGACCAGTGCTATGCTATGGCTGCGAAGCATGGACCCTAACTCAAGCCTCCGAAAACATGCTAGACACTTTTGAACGTAAGGTTTTACGGCGAATTTTCGGGGCTGTTTGCGATCGAGATGGATGGCGCATCCGGTACAACCATGAGTTGTATGAAATGTACGATGAGCTGCAAGTCTCGAAAATCGTCAAACTACAACGACTTCAATGGGCAGGGCATGTACAAAGAATGGACGATGGTCGCATGCCTAAGAGAGTAATGAATGCAGAACGAGTCGACGGAGCGAGACTGCGAGGACGACCGAGATCTCGTTGGGAGAGCTCAGTAGGTGTGGACGCCGCACAGCTGCTGGGCTCCCAAAATTGGAGGACGCGGTCACGTGACCGAGATAATTGGAGGACAATGATCCAGGCGGCCAAGGCCCGACGTCGGGCTGTCGCGCCACGATGATGATGATGATGTGTCGGAATTGGGTTACAGTTTTCCAGACTTGTGAAATATGTGAAATACTTTTATTTGTTATGTTGCACTTTTCGTGATCGATGAACTATATGCCGGCACGTGTGGTTTGGTTTATGGGAATGTGTTAGGGGGATGATCCCGTAACTCCTACCCCCCTAGATGATAGCGAGGGCCAAAGAAACTGCATCCTTGTAGGTTCGTTGGCCGGAGCTATGACGGGTATGGTTATATCCGCTGATCGATATTTCTTGTTGCAAAATTTCAGATGAAGCAGAATTGTTATTGCTAGGGTAATGCCTAGCCCGGAAAAGATGGTGAATGATGAGAAGTGGTCCATGTATCGGTTTTCGTCGATGTCGGTGGTAACTGGAATCTTCTTTTGGAATTGGTATCCTGTTAGGCTGTTGACTTCGATGCTGTTGTTGTAGGCGGAGGTATAGTTTATTTCGGAGAACAGGGTTGGTATAATGTTGATTTCGTCCCAGTATGTTGTTTCTGTGGCTTTGTATGTGAGGTTGTTAACGGTTATATCGCAATTATTATATCGGATGATGACGGTCCCTTTAATTTGTAGTTCTTCTTGTCCGCAAGTTGTTATAACAGTAGTAGGTGGAACGTTTATAAATAGTAGATGATTCGGTTCAGGTTGAAATATCTCCATCTCGTTTTCTCGATTGTGTAGCTCGCAGAAGGCTGGTTTGTTGTTTATTATGTTGCAATGCAATTTGTCTGTTTAATTTCTTCCAAGGTGTTGATTTGGAGCAGTAGTAGATGTTTTCTATACTCTGGCATCTTTCATCGAGATTTTGGGTATGGTTGGAACTTAGGAGAAGGTAGGGTTTGGTTATGATGGTCTTAGATTTTTGAATAGGAAGGGGTATAATATGGAATAGGGAAAAGTTTTCTTTCAATGTGATAGGGATTTGGATATTAAAAATGATATTTGAACTGTTGGAATAAGCTTGTAGACTTAGTAGTTCATAAATTTGTTCATTGGATTTTATGTCTATTTGTTGACTTTGTAGTACAGAGTATATTTCGGACAGTTCGTGTGGGCTCAAAATTGTTCTAGATATTAAGTTTAGTTTTGCCAGGATAATTGCTTCTGAAATACTAGTAATGTGGTCGTTAAGTAGGTCAATGTTGTAGTTTACTTGGTTCAAGTATTGTGCGTATTTAAAGTTTCGTTTATCGTTTAAAATTTGATTTCTGGCATTTTCATTTGTGAATTTGAGATAATCTGTGATTATTTTTTGTTGCTGATTAATGTGATTTGTAATATTGTTAAATCTTTGGATCATTTGGTCGTTTAATTTAGTCTGGTGGTTCCATTCCGATTTTATGGTATTTTGGTTATTGAGAATTTTGTTAATTTGGCTATTTATTCTAATAGCGTCATTAATGTCTAGATTTCCGGTTATGGTTTTTATAATGGTCCCAAGTCCGTTGATTAGTCCTCTTTTCGTCCGTTTTTTTTGGCATAATATTCAGGAGTTTGTTATTAAGTTCCGATTAATTTAACTTTCGTTATTTCGAGGGATAAACTGAGTTCGGTGATATTGTCGAAACTTGTAAGTGTATCTTGTATGCGTTTGATGTTTTCGTTGTAGTTGTCCAACCTTATTATGTGTACTAAGTTACTGTATGAGGTGATAAGTCGGGCGTCTCCCAGTTTGATTGGTAAAATTCCGTTGCTATTCGTCAGGTCCTGTATGTCCAGCTTCTGTGCGTTCGTTGTTAGAATTACCCTGAAATGTACGTTTCCGTTTTAGTTTGGACTTATGTATTTTTTGGTTTTTGTCAGAGATAATAGTTATTTGGTTATCTTGTTTCACCTTGTGTTTGGAAAATCTGCGATTTAATTTATTCCGCCGACATTCTTTCCTAAAATATAAACTACAGATCCTACGTTACAAACCATGTGGTCTTCTTTAGAGGCGTTTAGTTTTTCGTTACGTTTGTTGGTTGATTCGTCAAGTAACCGCTTAATTTCTGGGTATAATTTTGATTGAAATTCTTTAAGTTTTTCTAAGTATTCGTGTGGGCTGTTATGTCCCAAGTTGTTGTTGAACTTATATGTTCTACCGTAAAATAGCTCATAAGGGGTGTATTTGGTGGCTGAATGTATGGAGTTGTTATAAGTTGTTATTACTTCATTTAGAATATCTACGGGATTCATATCTCGATTTTTGTTATGGACAATTCTGTAAATTTCGGTTAGGGTGGAATGTAACCTCTCTACAGGTGCGTTACTGCTTGTTTGTTGATAAGAGGTTATTGAGTGCTTGATGTTATACTGCTTGCAAAAATCCCTGAATATTGAGGCTGTAAATTCCGTACCTTGATCCGTTACTACTGTTACCAAATTTTGTGGAGTACCGTGTAGGCTAAAGAAGTGCTTGAGCGATTTGATAATTGAGAGACTGTTTCTGGCAGGAAGTGTATATGCCGCAGCAAATTTCGAGAATTTATCGATGATAGTCAGGATATATCTTTTGTTTATTGTGTAGATATCTGTATGGAGGATGTCCAGGGGTTTATTTGGTGCCTCGGGTGTCTGAAATTTAGGGTTCGGTGGGTTTCGGTCGTATTTTAGAAGCTGACATTGTTCGCAATTATTTATAATCTGTGTTATTTTACTTTTCATGTGGGGGAAGTAGTTATCTCTCTTGAGGTGGGCGAGAGTTTCGTTAATACCACGATGGTTACTATTAAGATGGTAGTTGTTAATGAGGGCATCTTGTGCGTCACCTTCTATGATTTCCCGGAGGAATTCGGTACATCTGACTAATTTATAACATCCCGTTTGGGAAAAGTATTTCGTGTAGACCTCTTGAACTGCTCTGAAAATCTCATCAGATGAAAAGATTGCTGTAACTCTATTCGGAGGAATGAATTTTTTAAAAATTTCCGTCAATGTCGGTTCGGGAAAATTTTGCATTTTAATTATCCGCCTTTGTTTGTTCTTAAAGGGTGCTTCTACTTACGTTTGAGGTTGGTTGTTAGTTTTCTCCAGAATTAGTTGCAATTTGAATTCGTTCAAGGGGCGTTCGGAAATTGGAATGCCGACGTTCAAGTCTTCTTCGGCTGAATGTATAGTAGTACCTCTGGTACTTTGCTCTGAGATATTACAAGGAGTGCTTAGGTTTTCACTAATGTGTATTTCAGGTTTTGTGCATAAGTTGGTTCTTTTCGGTGTCTTGATTCTGCTTAGAGCGTCAGCATTGTTGTTTTGACTGCCCTTTTTATAAATGACCTCGTAGTCAAACTCTTCGAGTTTGAGTCTCCACCGAATGAGTCGTGAGTTTGGGTCCTTCAAGCTCATCATCCATGTTAATGGCTTGTGGTCAGTTATGATTTTGAATCTCTTGCCGAAAAGATAGGGCCGAAAATATTTTGCGGCCCAAACAATGGCCAACAACTCCTTCTCTATAGTGGAGTAATTATATAATATATATATATATATAATAAGAGTCGCTTAGGGTACGACTAGCGAAACAAATTGGGCGGTCACTGCCAATGGGTCCTTGTGACAAAACGGCTCCAATTGCGTAATTGCTTGCATCCGTCGTTAGGACAAACGGTTTGTTGAAGTCGTTTGCTGTAAGATCGGGTCGTTCATAAGAAGGTTTTTGCAATCCTGAAAAGCTTGAACATAACGGTCGTTAAGATTGATAGTACGACCTTTTTTTAAACATTCCGTCAGAGGTTTTGTCAGTTTAGCAAAGTCTCTTATGAATTTTCGGTAATATCCCAAGAGACCGAGAAAGGATTTTATTTCCTTTGGCGTTTTCGGTATGGGATAGTCAACAATTGCCTGGATCTTTTCTGGGTTGGGTTTTATGCCGCTAGTTGTGACTATGTGTCCAAGAAATGCTATTTCCCTTTTCATAAATTCCGATTTGTCTAGTTGAATTTTTAAGTTCGCTTCGCGCAGCTTTTGAAATACCTTTGTTAAATTTTCACTATGCTCTTGTAGGGATGTAGAAAAGATGATGATATCGTCGAGATATACTAAACAGATTTTCCCTTGAAGGTCTTTCAGCACATTGTCCATAACCCTTTGAAATGTGGCAGGGGCGTTTTTTAGCCCGAAAGGCATGCGCACATATTCATAGTGGCCGCCTTCGACCGTAAATGCTGTTTTTGGGATATCTCTAGGGTCCATCTCAATCTGATGAAACCCTGACGCAAGATCTAGTGTTGAGAAGTATTGGGATTTACCCAATTTATCCAATATCTCATTGATATTTGGAAGTGGATACCTATCGGTGATTGTCTTCTCGTTAAGCTTCCGATAGTCAATCACCAGTCTCCATTTCTGCTTGCCACTAGCGTCTATCTTTTTGGGTACAATCCAGACAGGGGAACTCCAAGGGGAGTAACTATGACGTATAATTTCCTGGTTGAGCATGTCTTGGATCTGCCTGCGAACTTCTTCCTTGTGTATGTAGGGGTACCTATAGGACTTCGTGTAGATCGGTAGGTCATCCGTGGTGTTAATTCGGTGTTTGACTTGATTTGTGAAGGTTAGGTCTTGATTGCTTTTAAGGAAAATATCGTTATACTGGCGACAAACTTTGAAGAGTTTTCTTTTCTTCGTTGTTAAGATGGGCAACTCTCAGAAGATCAACAAGATCGTTTGATTCAGTAAAAGGTGATTCCTGTTCGTAATTCACCTCAAGATTGTTGATCTGTTCATAATTTTCCGTTATTTTTTCTACCATTAAGGGTTGTTCAATAAAAAGGGTTTGTTCATCTTGAGATGAATTTGTCACTTCAACCAGAGCATACCAATCGGCAGCTTTGTATAGTCCTTCGGAGATGACTAGGTCAGGCGTGATATGAGTGGTTTTTATGAGGATGTCCCCATCGTGGACGTCTACGGGGAGTTTGGCAATCGATTTTGAATGGGGTGCCAGGTTGTATTTTTCAGACATGAAATTCGGTTTGAATTTTAATGGTATTAACGCATTATTCGTTATGAGTACTTTGTTACATAGATCGACTTTGGCTCCTAATTGTGTTAGCGCATCTACACCTAGTAGACCATCAAAATAGCCATGGAACTTGAAGATAAGAAATCTGATTGTTCCCGGTTTGTTGAATTCTACAAAGTTTGGGAGGGTGATTTCCTCCTTTACTTCGTGTTTTGCTAGGACTGTAGCAATGGAAATGGGTTTTGTAGTTTTAACAAGGTCGGGGTCTGCGTATTCTGGATTAAGGAAAGACGAAGAGGCGCCGGTGTCGACCAAGAATTTGAGAGAGCGGCCAAATGGTGAGGAGATTTGAATATAAGGTAGTGTATTCCCATGCTTGTTTATATCTAAGTACCCGATCGGCTTGTGGAGGCACTCAACTGAAAATTTTCGTCGTCTACTTCGGCGATATGTGGGTGTGGTATTTCTGCAGGTTGCATGTCCTGCGGACCTGGGTTTGTGGAATACTCGGTGTAGTTTTCGTACTCTTGGGGCACATTTCCTGCATAGTTTGCATAGGAGACGTCTTGCGATATTGCGGGGTCTTGAAACTCGGTATAGAATTGGGGATCGGAGTATTGATAATAATCTGAAGTATTTTGTTCTGCGACATTGAACAATTCTTTAGCTGTGTACCTTGGTGTTGGTTGAGGATTATACGGGTTATTATTTGGTTGCTGAGTTTGTCTGGTTATTGCGGATGTTTCCATGGGGACGACTTTATTCAAGGTTGTATTATTTGGTCTATTGAAGGGGTTGATGTTATTTTGGAAGGTGCTTTGTCTATTGAAGGGGTTGACGTTGTTTTGGAAAGTATTTGGTCTATTAAAGGGGTTCTGGAAAGCGTTTGGTCTATGAACCAGTGCGTTATTAGTGGGGAATGGAAATTGTCCACGGTTGAATGGTTGGTTAGGTTGTGCATATCGTTGTACATATCCTATTCCGAATTGTGGATAGTTCGTCGGTTTCGCCAAGTGGTTTGGAACATATGGGGTTTGTGGGAAATACGTATATGGTTGACTATGTGGATGTCTGGGATTAAAACCCGTCTGTATGGACTGCATAGGCTTAGGCCTTGCGGTGAATATATTATTTTGTTGCGTACGGCTCTCAATAGGATCTGACCGTAAGGAGTTCCTTCCGTGACGCGAATCAATGAAAGGATTTCATCGATATTACCGAGAAAGTCGAAAAGGAGTCGAGGATTCCCGTCGAACTTGGGTAGATCTTTTATCGCGTCTGGAACGCGGAGCGAATTGAAAATGTCAAGGGTCGTCATGACAACAGGTAGTTATTGTTCTTGTTGTTGTTCGGTCATATTGTAGAAGCAATTATCACTATTTACACTTGGGTTTGCACTTATATTATCTCGCGAACTATTACTTTCTTCCGAAATACACGTTAAATCTGTATTAGATCTAAATATTCTAAGCTTACTAAGTCTACCTGGGAGTGAGAAATATGGATTTGGGGCGGTTGGGGCGGTTTTCTTTGTTGGGGTGCGTGGCATAAGGAAAAAATCTCGACTTACCAGAACAATGATAATTTCCACATTATTGGGATATTTTCTCCAGCCACTACACAATTGTTTGATCGAGAGGGTCGTAATTGGTGCACACTATTTTCGAAAAGCCGTCGAACTGTTACACTATATTCCGATTAACCGTCGGTATTAATTTCGACACTCTTCCGATAAACCGTCGGATTTCAATCAAACTATCGATTTCGCTGTTTCCGATAAACCGTCGGATTCGTCCTCGATTAAGAATCCCGTCGCCGCCTAGTTTCCGACTGCCAATTAAAGTTTCAGGTAATCCAACTTCCAAAAAAAACCAACGTTTTTTCTGAAGATACTTTATTACAACGTTCTGCTTTGCAGTTCAGATACAATTGATTGTCTTACAAGCTAAGTTTATAATTCTTATATGTTATTATTGATGACGATAGTAATTCGTATCCGGCATGTGTCGGAATTGGGTTACAGTTTTCCAGACTTGTGAAATATGTGAAATACTTTTATTTGTTATGTTGCACTTTTCGTGATCGATGAACTATATGCCGGCACGTGTGGTTTGGTTTATGGGAATGTGTTAGAGGGATGATCCCGTAACTACCGCAAGTAATTTTTCAGTCGTTTCAAAACTGAGAAACTTCTTTCGTTTAAGCATGATGACCCTGGTATGGTCATAAGTAACTTAACAAATCGAACGTACTCGGGAGCAATTCCAAAACACCAATTGTTGTCGCGCAAAAAGTTAATCACATCCATCAATTTTCTTAATTCTACGTTTTTATTCTTCGCAATTTTCAAAAGTACTTCGCAGTCATGTTGTAATTTCTTTTTTTCGAAATCTCTTTTATAAAAGGCACAAATTTCCTCTAAATCCAGTAATTTTCCGACTGCAAAAGCTTCCAATGATTTAAAAAACTGAGCGGACTCCGTTTGAAAACGACTTTTCAGTGATATGAAAATTTGGTCGAAAATTTCATAATAAAATTTGCGGTACATATCTTCTAGATTCGAATAATAATGATTTTCTAACTGGGATGACTCGAGACGAAGAGGTATTTTTTTTACGTCGTGGTAGTTTTGGTTGTTCAATGTCCAATTCTTTCATATAGTCACAAGTTTTTTGCCAAATTTCTACAAATTTTGCATCCCGAAAACTGCCATAAACGCCAGTAATAGCTTCTACTTTTTCATGAGAGTCAATCACACAGTATTCAGAGTTTTGAAGATCTTTGTTGAGAATTTCAATTCTACGTAAAAGTTCAATCATAGTTACCAAGAAGAAAAAAAGTCAAACGATTCCATATTCTTAAGAAAACCTGCCGCTTTAGATTTAGAGGAAACTATTTGCGTGTTTTTTTGTACTGCGGTGCAGGTTAATTTGGGGCTATCCGGGTTAACTTACACACATTACACAAACAATATACCCTAGTTGTTTGTGTAATGTGTGTAAGTTAACCCGGATAGCCCCGAATTAACCTCCACCGCAGTACAAAAAAACACGCCTTATGTTGTCAACTGTATTATCGCTCGCTAGTTTGTCGAAGAAATCCATCAAAGGCACATAGTTTGAAAACACGGTTCTCAAAGATTTTATTCGCATTACAAATCTGAAAAATAACATATTGATTGTAACAAATAGTTATGTATATTTCATCATTATACTCTAGATGAAATCTGAGAGTATTATAAGTTTGCCACAAAGTTTGTAACGCTAAGAAATAAGGCTCGCAGAAAAAAATGAATGATACAGAAGTTCATATTATCACTCGAATATCTCAAAACCGGATGTCCGTCTGTCCGTCTGTCCGTCTGTCCGTCTGTCCGTCTGTCCGTCTGTCCGTCTGTCCGTCTGTCCGTCTGTCCGTCTGTCCGTCTGTCCGTCTGTCCGTCTGTCCGTCTGTCCATCTGTCCGTCTGTCCGTCTGTCCGTCTGTCCGTCCGTCCGTCCGTGACCTCTCTAGCTCGAGAACGCGTTGAGCTATGAAGTTCAAATTTTGCACACGTTATTTTTGACAAAAAATGAAGGCTAAGTTCGTGAACGGGCTAAATCGCTCCACCCCTTCTACCCCCTCCCATACAAAATGACACATTTTTGAAAATTTACAATAATCAGATTTTCTCAGAAACTATAAAACATATTGCTTTGAAATTTTTAACATATCACTTTTATGATAATTGTAACCTATGATTTAAAACTTATTGCAATCCTCACCCTCCTTCTACCCCCTCCCATACAAACTGCACTATTTCATGAAATACGTTAAGCCAATTTACTCAGTACGTATGCAATTTATCGGGCTGAAATTTTGTACTTAACACTTAATTAACAATATCAGTTAGATTCAAAAAAATTAATCGATTACCCTTACTCCGTCTACCCCCTCCCATACAAAATGACACATTTTTGATAATTTACAATAATCAGATTTTCTCAGAAACTATAAAACATATTGCTTTGAAATTTTGAATATATCACTTTTATGATAATTGTAACCTACATTATAAAATTTATTGTAATCCTCACCCTCCTTCTACCCCCTCCCATACAAACTGCACTATTTCATGAAATACGTCTTAACGTCTTAACGACTTACGTCTTACGTCTTACGTCTTAACGATGCATCCGAGATTGCAACCAAAATTATTTATTGGCTTTAACCAGGTTCAAATTCATCTAGAGTATTGCATGATTGGGGTTTACCCCAATCGTAGTTCTTTTATGTTTTTGTTATAATATTGCAAAGACAATTGGCAGTTGTAATTATTAATTCATAAAAAATGCTAGTTTATACCTTGTTGGACAATAAGCCAAAAGTGTTAGATGCCTGCCCGACAAATCATCTTCTTGGAGATTCTTAAATATCGCGTCTTAAAGTATTTCAATAATCGATTTATTAATAACGTGAAAGGAAAATTTCCTCTGTTGGATTCAACACAGGAAATACATATTTCGTGTGTTGGGGTCCCAATAGATCCAACACACCTTTCGCCGGCCCTGAAACGATACTCGCTCGGCACTTTGGTTCGCTGGTAGGTTCGTACATTGTCGTTAGCATATTTCTTTCTTCTCTCATCCGCTTCTTCCTGATCATCCTGTCTATTACTTTCTCGTCGTATCCTTTCTTCCTGGCCGTTTCCTTGATGTATTGTAATTCCTTCTTATACCTCTCCTTGCTTAGGGGGATGTTTAACATTCTGTGGATCATCGAGTTGAACGCGGCCATTTTTTGTGGATATGCATGATTGGAGCTGCTAGGGATGCTCCTTTGTGTCGCTGTATTTTTCCGGTATATGTCAAACTCGATTTTCATGCCATTTCTTATGAGTTTTATATCCAAGAACGGTATTTGATAGTCCTTCTCCATTTCCATCGTGAATTTTATGTTTTTGTGAAGTTTATTTATTTGTTCTAATGTGCACGGTAAATCGTCCTTCTTGATTATAGCTAAAACATCGTCCACTTATCTGATCCAAAAGTCCGGCATTATTCATCGTTCTTCCATCAATCTCTCTAGAGCTGCCATGAAAATCTCGCTTAATAGAGGCGATAACGGGTTTCCCATCGCTGTGCCTTCCGTAGTTTTGTAAAACCCGTCTCTGAACATGAAGTAATCCTCATTCATGCAGAGTGTCGCTAGGTTGACATATGCTCGATTCCTTCTTTTGTCTTCGTTAGTAGGCTGTCGTTCATTGAGCCACATCTCCATCGAGTATAGCGCTTGTTTTACAGGTATACTGGGAAATAATGCCTGTACATCAAAGGATACCAGTACTTCATCCGGCTGAATTCTTATTCCTTGCAGTTTCTCTATCACTTCTAGTGAATTCTTCACTGCGTATTTGCTGCTGTATCCTCCGATTTTATTGCATTCCTCCACCAGCCACTTAGCTATGTTGTACGTAGGGGAATTCGTATCTGCTATTATTTCTCGGACTTCATTTCCTTCTTTGTGAGCTTCAGACAGGAAGATGAACAACAAAGAACAACAGACCCTACAAGAGTTGGATAAGAAACCCGTATATAAAACACTGAAAGAATGTAAGGAAGTTATCGACAATATAACAACGCTAAGAATGCCGAACCCAACGTTGCCACGATTACGAATCCAGCCCAAGGCTCACAAAGAAGGAAATGAAGTCCGAGAAGTAATGGCAGATACGAATTCCCCTACGTACAACGTAGCTAAGTGGCTGGTGGGGGAATGCAATAAAATCGGAGGGTACAGCAGCAAATACGCAGTGAAGAATTCACTTGAAGTGATAGAGAAACTGCAAGGAATAAGAATTCAGCCGGATGAAGTACTGGTATCCTTTGATGTACAGGCATTATTTCCCAGTATACCTGTAAAACAAGCGCTATACTCGATGGAGATGTGGTTCAATGAACGACAGTCTACTAACGAAGACAGAAGAAGGAATCGAGCATATGTCAACCTTGCGACACTCTGCATGAATGAGAATTACTTCATGTTCAGAGACGGGTTTTACAAAACTATGGCAGGCACAGCGATGGGAAACCCGTTATCGCCTCTATTAAGCGAGATTTTTATGGCAGCTCTAGAGAGATTGATGGAAGAACGATGAATAATGCCGGACTTTTGGATCAGATACGTGGACGATGTTTTAGCTATAATCAAGAAGGACGATTTACCGTGCACATTAGAACAAATAAATAAACTTCACAAAAACATAAAATTCACGATGGAAATGGAGAAGGACTATCAAATACCGTTCTTGGACATAAAACTCATAAGAAATGGCATGAAAATCGAGTTTGACATAGACCGGAAAAATACAGCAACACAAAGGAGCATCCCTAGCAGCTCCAATCATGCATATCCACAAAAAATGGCCGCGTTCAACCCGATGATCCACAGAATGTTAAACATCCCCCTAAGCAAGGAGAGGTATGTATAAGAAGGAATTACAATACATCAAGGAAACGGCCAGGAAGAACGGATACGACGAGAAAGTAATAGACAGGATGATCAGGAAGAAGCGGATGAGAGAAGAAAGAAATATGCTAACGACAATGTACGAACCTACCAGCGAACCAAAGTGCCGAGCGAGTATCGTTCATAGTGCCATGTGGAAACCAATAAAGTCTGCATTGAAGAAATTCAACATTGAAGCCGTAGCATCGAGTAGACCAATGCAACTAAAGACGAGATTAACAAGCGCAAAGGATTGCAAGAAGAAACACGAGCTGAGTGGAGTATACAAAATACAATGCCCCGACTGTGATAAGGTGTACGTTGGTCAAACGAAAAGACTAGCAAAGGTGAGGTTCGATGAACATATTAAGGACGCAGTGCTAGGAAATAAAAATCCAATTAGGCATGTGAAATCGGCGGTCGCGAAGCATGTGATAGAAACCAAACACGTCATAGCATGGGAGAATTTAGACATTGTTCGATCGGTCAAGCAACAGCATAAATTGGATGCAGCGGAAAGCCTGAAGATTTCAAAATACCCCAGAAATATATTAATCAACACCGACGAAGGTAATTGCGTATCGAACCTTTTCCAGGTAGCCAGAGATGTGGGGAAAATACGCAGTAATTAGGTATAAGATAGTACTAAGGCATTGATGTATTAAATTTGTAATTAGGATTTGCAGTCATAAAAATATTGTTAAAAGTTACGAGAACATATGCAAGGAGGGTAATGTACATATAAGATTTATAAAGTTGCTTAGTCGTATAAGTTTGTATTGTAATCTCAGCACTGAAGAAGGATACAAGTGGTATCCGAAACACGTGTATGCAATAGAAATACAATTTATCTGCAGTATAAAGGAAGCTTAACTCTTTTATTATATTCTTGTCGAACTGTAGAAAACAAACGGAACTTAACTAAATATTATTGTAAGACGAAGGGTAATTTTCTGTTTACGGGTCCATGGACAAATATGTTTCTTTCTAGCAATCCATCATTCTTCATGCCTTCCGTGTGTGTCGGCAACGAAATTTACTTGGTAGTTGTTGGTATATTAGTCCTAATGCTCAAGAACATTACCGCGGTAATGTTCAAATTCGGCGAAATGTTCACGTGTAAACGCACGCTAAGATAATGTTGTGGGCGTATTACAATATGCAAGTAAAGCGCTATCTACGTCTTTATTATCTTTACAACATTTTTTCAACAGCATTTTAGCTACAGATACAGCTTTCTCAGCCATACCATTCGACATAGGATACATAGGGCTTGAAGTTATCATAATTTTGGTCCAATCTTCAGTGAACTTACGGAATTCATATGAGTTGAATGGCATGTTATCCGCAATTTATTATAGTTTGGGGAATGCCATGAGAGGAGAATATGAATTTTAAATGTTTAATTATCTCAGATGCCGTTTTACGTTTCAATTCTTTTATTTCGATCCACTTTGAAAAGTATTCAATGAGGACTAAGTAAGGCTTTCCTCGAAACTCAAATATGTCACAAGCAACTTTATTAAATGGGAGAATTGGAATATCATGGGGAATTCAAGGAGAATGAGACTTCCTTTCTTGATATTTCTCACATACTTTGCATGCTGCAACCATTTTTTCAATGTCTTTGTTTATATTTGGCCAATAAACAGTTGATTTTGCAGCCTCTTTAGTTTTGGACGTTCCCATATGACCATCATACAACGTATTGAGAATATTTTTAATCAAAGATTTCGGAATAATTAATCTATTATTGTAGAATCGTAGGTTATTTTCAAAATAAATAGTATTGCATACATTCCAAAATTTACGCATCCATAAATTAACTTTACTTATATCAGTTGGCCACCCCTTTTTAGAATATTCAGTTAAAGTGAGTAGTTCTGAATCACTTTTTGTGTGATCTTTAATTTCTTCTAAACGCCTGTCCGATACACTTATAGCTAATTATGTTTTACACATTTTAGCTATTTCTTTTAATTCAAATAATATTTTATATTTTTATTTATTTAATTTACACTATATTTTACACATGTTTATTTATAATATATTAAATTAATTATTAAAAAGCATACATTTAATAGACGAAAAGATTGACAACAATATAATGTATATTTTTAATTTATTAATTGCAAATCACAGCCAACTACATATTTGATGGAAAAACGGCTGCTAGATTTATTTTTAATTAATTAGACAGTGCCACTACAATACTCCCTCCCTAGTAGGAACGCACGATAAAATAGAATGGCGGATGAGTGGCACTGATGTGTTAAAGATAAGACACGTAGTATGAGGCAGATCCAATTGAGGCGTATCGAAGTGTCCAGTGACGATGAGGTTCACTTGAATTGTGACGTCGCATTAATGCACACTGCGTTCTACCATAGGCCATACCGGAATTCGTGCTGTGGATATGTTCAAACTGCGCGTTGATTGAAGAATGCTGGAACTGGGAGTAACAGTGGACTATGCCAAAACCAATTGCTATAAAGAGATGCTAGGCTTATATGTCCTCATGAGGAAAGCTGACGCCTTATGTCTTCGATTGCGATTGCAATACAATACATGACATTGCTGGGATAGTTGACCTCGGGGCTACAATGCAAAAATGGTGCAGCAGACGAAACTGCATGGGTCACAGTGATACTGCACACACTGACAGAGCACGGGCCGAATCCACTGTGGCGTGGCGATGAAATTTCACGTGATACTCGTTATAGTTCTCAGCTAAGGCCGGTTGTCGCGACGATGACGTTGTTCAAAATTTGAGTTTGTTCGAACGTCGGGTTTCTTCCATCGGCTTTTCGCGCAACATTGATTCATATCACGTCGGGGTCACCAAATATAGCTAATTATGTTTTACACATTTTAGCTATTTCTTTTAATTCAAATAATATTTTATATTTTTATTTAAATAATTTGCACTATATTTTACACATATTTATTTATAATATATTAAATTAATTATTAAAAAATATACATTTAATAGACGAAAAGATTGAAAACAATATAATGTATATTTTTAATTTATGAATTGCAAATCACAGCCAACTACATATTTGATGGAAAAACGGCTGCTAGATTTATTTTTAATTAATTAGACAGTGCCGCTACACACTTACAGAGTGAACTACTTCATTAACCCAGCAAACAATTTCTATCTTCCGCGATAAGAATGCGATTCGCCTTGGAAGATAAATTTATAGACGAGGATATCGCCATCTTATCGCGGGAGTCACCCCCTTCGGGAGAAAATAGTTACCGAAAGCGAAACTTCCTGGAGAAACTTTGGCGAAACGAGTTGGCAACAAGAAAGCGAATTGCGGCGGGGATAAATTTACAAATCGACAAAATGACGCGATGAGAGTCAACTAAAACAAAAATTATTATCGCTTTTTTTATTAGATTAATCTTCATGCTTTTTTTTATCTTACATATTCTTTGACGCTAATAATTCATATTTCATCCTTTTTCACAATTGATATTTGTAGAATTCGAACCAGGTTCCCATGTTTGCAAGTCCATAGTGCTAACCGTTGCGCTATCTAGATACAAATAATGAGAATGACACAATCGTCGTTTCGTATTTATTGTGAATTGGCGAAATATCATTTTGGCGATAAGTTGGCGAATTGAAATCCTATCGCCATTCTTTCGCCTGAGGGATATCCCCTAATTATTGAAAAAGCGATAAATAATCTATGAATTTATCGTAAGGAAGAATCGCCATCGTATCGCCATTCTTTCGCCCGAGGGATATCCCCTAATTATTGAAAAGGCGACAAATAATCTATGAATTTATCGTAAGGAAGAATCGCCATCGTATTGCGATTCTTTCGCCTGAGGGATATCCCCTAATTATTGAAAATGCGACAAATAATCTATAAATTTATCGCATGGAATCGCCATCGTATTATCTGGGCGATTTATCTTCCAAATAATACGAAATTGTTTGCTGGGAAGTGTTTTGTCAATGTTTTCTGCATTCTTGTCGTGTGCACGTGTAAGTGTATCAGTTATTAAAATTTGCTTGCCATCAATATCGTATTTAAGTAATTTCAATTTCATTCTCTGTAAGCGATTTGAATGAATATCACTTACTAATTTATTACACAAAGCCACTAAAGGTTTGTGATCTGTAAAAATGGTAAATTTCCTGCCAAATATAAAATTATGAAATTTTTCACACGCGAAAATAATAGCCAACATTTCCTTTTCAATCTGTGCATATCTTTGCTCAGCTTCTGTTAAAGCCTTAGAAACATAACAAATAGGTTTATTTGATTGTATTAACAACAAGACCTGTTTGCGATGCATCAGTCTGAATAAAAATTTGTTATTTCTCCTCAAAATTTTGAAGCATAAGTGCTTTCGAGATTAAGTCTTTTAATTTCTTAAATGTTGCTGAGTGTGCTGCTAACCAAATATAATGAGCATTAGTTTTTAATAATTCTCGGAATGGAGCAGTGATTTCTGACATGTTGGGGACAAAGTAATCCTAAAAATCTCTGTAGCTGACCGACTTCAAAAAAAAAAAAAAAAAAAACAAATTAAAAACATAAAAGAACTACGATTGGGGTAAACCCCAATCATGCAATACTCTAGATGAATTTGAACCTGGTTAAAGCCAATAAATAATTTTGGTTGCAATCACGGATGCATCGTTAAGACTTTGTTGATCCCATCACCTCTCAGATTTCATCTAGAGTATAAACACAAGAGATGAAATCTGACAGCATTATAGGTTTCTCACAAAGTTTGCAACGCTAAGAAATAACTGATATTGTTAATTAAGTGTTAAGTACAAAATTTCAGCCCGATAAATTGTATACGTACTGAGTAAATAGGTTTAACGTATTTCATGAAATAGTGCAGTTTGTATGGGATGGGGTAGAAGGAGGGTGAGGATTACAATAAATTTTATAATGTAGGTTACAATTATCATAAAAGTGATATATTCAAAATTTCAAAGCAAGATGTTTTATAGTTTCTGAGAAAATCTGATTATTGTAAATTATCAAAAATGTGTCATTTTGTATGGGAGGGGGTAGACGGAGTAAGGGTAATCGATTAATTTTTTTGAATCTAACTGATATTGTTAATTAAGTGTTAAGTACAAAATTTCAGCCCGATAAATTGTATACGTACTGAGTAAATTGGCTTAACGTATTTCATGAAATAGTGCAGTTTGTATGGGAGGGGGTAGAAGGAGGGTGAGGATTACAATAAGTTTTATAACATAGGTTACAATTATCATAAAAGTGATATATTAAAAATTTCAAAGCAATATGTTTTATAGTTTCTGAGAAAATCTGATTATTGTAAATTTTCAAAAATGTGTCATTTTGTATGGGAGGGGGTAGAAGGGGTGGAGCGATTTAGCCCGTTCACGAACTTAGCCTTCATTTTTTGTCAAAAATAGCGTGTGCAAAATTTGAACCTCATAGCTCAACGCGTTCTCGAGCTAGAGAGGTCACGGACGGACGGACGGACGGACAGACGGACAGACGGACAGACGGACAGACGGACATCCGGTTTTGAGATATTCGAGTGATAATATGAACTTCTGTATCATTCATTTTTTTCTGCGAGCCTTATTTCTTAGCGTTACAAACTTTGTGGCAAACTTATAATACTCTCAGATTTCATCTAGAGTATAAATATGTCTTTGAGACCGAGCTACTAATTACTAAAAACGGATCGAGGTTAAAAAAAAAAGAATCATTAAAATCCAATAAAACAGGCAGCTATTGAAAAACGAGAATGAAGCATTCCGGAACACTTCTTCGCTAATTATACCAATCGCAGTCCATTCTTTCAGAATGGAGGTTTCCTTTTTTTAAATAATTGTTATATCTGCAGACATATGATTTATCCCAAATTAAAGCTCATCTGGTTATACAAAAATTGATCCTGGACAGTTTTCTCGTGGAACTAGTATTTTGCTCGCTATTTGATGAAACACGTGATGTGTTTCAAAAACAATGATTGCTCAACTTCGTAGGAACAGGAAGCCATTAAATGAGATCTCGAAAACTATTTAAGATAGAAGAAAACTAATTCAAACTTTTGATGTATATTTTTGTGATCTTCAATTTCGCCTCAGAAAGTTTTTTATACTCTAGATGAAATCTGAGAGTATTATAAGTTTGCCACAAAGTTTGTAACGCTAAGAAATAAGGCTCGCAGAAAAAAATGAATGATACAGAAGTTCATATTATCACTCGAATATCTCAAAACCGGATGTCCGTCTGTCCGTCTGTCCGTCTGTCCGTCCGTCCGTCCGTGACCTCTCTAGCTCGAGAATGCGTTGAGCTATGAAGTTCAAATTTTGCACACGTTATTTTTGACAAAAAATGAAGGCTAAGTTCGTGAACGGGCTAAATCGCTCCACCCCTTCTACCCCCTCCCATTCAAAATGACACATTTTTGAAAATTTACAATAATCAGATTTTCTCAGAAACTATAAAACATATTGCTTTGAAATTTTTAATATATCACTTTTATGATAATTGTAACCTATGTTATAAAACTTATTGTAATCCTCACCCTCCTTCTACCCCCTCCCATACAAACTGCACTATTTCATGAAATACATTAAGCCAATTTACTCAGTACGTATACAATTTATCGGGCTGAAATTTTGTACTTAACACTTAATTAACAATATCAGTTAGATTCGAAAAAATTAATCGATTACCCTTACTCCGTCTACCCCCTCCCATACAAAATGACACATTTTTGATAATTTACAATAATCAGATTTTCTCAGAAACTATAAAACATATTGCTTTGAAATTTTTAATATATCACTTTTATGATAATTGTAACCTACTTTATAAAATTTATTGTAATCCTCACCCTCCTTCTACCCCCTCCCATACAAACTGCACTATTTCATGAAATACGTTAAGCCAATTTACTCATTACCTATACAATTTATCGGGCTGAAATTTTGTACTTAACACTTAATTAACAATATCAGTTAGATTCAAAACCAGGTTCAAATTCATCTAGAGTATTGCATGATTGGGGTTTACCCCAATCGTAGTTCTTTTATGTTTTCTTTCTAGTTACAGCGGTAAAAGCGATGATGACGAGATGCTTTGATGAAGAGAAACTGGACATAGCTTTAATACAGGAACCCTGGATTTTACAAAACAAAATTAGGGGTTTGTCACAACAAACCGCAAATCTGTACCATGCACAGGTGGACGGTAAAATAAGGACATGCATCCTGGTGCGTCATGGAATACGTGCAGTACAAATGATGCATCTCTGCTCGCCAGATCTTACGGTAGTAATGATCGGCAGTGGTGCAGGATCATTCCTAATTGCATCAGCATATCTCCCTTATGATGCACCAGAACCACCTCCATCAGAGGAAGTAGAAAATCTGGTAAGGTATTGTAAAGAAAGAGATATGGCGCTGATCATAGGCTGTGATGCCAATGCGCACAACACTGTGTGGGGCAGCACAGATGACAATCCCAGAGGACAGCAGCTGCTAGAATTTGTGGAAAAGTACAATCTGCTGGTAGCAAACAAGGGGGTCGCTCCCACCTTCGTGGATGCACGAAGGGCTGAGGTGATCGACATTACCCTAAGCTCTGTTAATATGCTTGACAGAGTTCAGAATTGGAGAGTGGTGGACAGGCTAACCATGTCTGATCACAGGGCTATCCAGTTTGAAATTCTGTATGGCAGAAAACGGAGTAGCGAACGCAAACGTATAAGAGTGCCAAAAAATACTGATCGTGTTAAGTACGAGACATATTTATTGGAACAAGTCGAGGATATTCAAGACGGAATACCTCGGAATACGGTCGAGATAGAGCGAACAGTGGAACAACTGAACTCCGCTATTAATCGCGCCTTCGAACACGCTTGTCCCTCCACAGTAGTGGACGAAAAGGACCCAACACCATGGTGGAGTAGGGAACTGGAGTCTATGAAAAAAGAGACAAGGAAAGCCTTTAACCGTTACATGAGGGAGAGAGACTCTCACTCTTGGGAACTATACAAGGATAAAAAGAGGGAGCTGAAAAGAACCTTACGTCTTCGGAAACGAAATACGTGGAGGGAATTCTGCTCTAGCATGAAGGATACGTCGGAAGTATGCAGATTACAGAAGATGATATCGAAAGACACTGCTTCGAAAATGGGGCTGATACGCAAAGTTGATGGTTTCATGACAGAAACAGTGGAAGAAACGTTGCAGGCCCTGATGGAGGTACATTTTCCTGGAAGTTTCAAGTCAGACCAACCATGGCCTCAAACTAACATGGGAGCTGGTGGGGTAAGTCAACAAGAAGCTGAGAGGATAATAACTCCAAATGGAGTCAAAAGTGTTATAAACTCTTTTGCACCATTTAAAACGGCTGGAATGGACGGAATATTCCCGGCACTATTACAGTGGGGCATGAGCGCTCTACTAGATAGGATCAGGAATATATTCGTCGCCTGTCTTTCAGCAGGCTACATCCCGAAGGCATGGAGGGAGGCTAAAGTGGTCTTCCTGCCTAAACCGGGAAAGAAAGACTATACAGAGGCAAAGTCCTTCAGGCCGGTTAGCCTTACATCATTGCTGTTGAAAACAATGGAAAAGGTGTTGGTGGACTACCTGGAGAACACCACGCTAATGTATAGTCCTCTGAGTAGGTGCCAACATGCCTATAGAGCAGGCAGATCTACGGAAACCGCTCTACATGAACTTGTTAGAGTTGCAGAGAGAGAGATTAACAATGGCGGGATCGCTATGTCTACTTTTATGGATATAGAGGGTGCTTTTGATAAAATCTCCTTTACCAAACTAAGGAACGCCCTGATTGAGCGGGGGGTTGATTACATTATAATTAAGTGGATCGACTCTATGCTTAAGCAGAGGGCGGTAAATCTTAGCAGTGGATGTGACAGAATACGGGGTAAGGTAGTCCGAGGATGCCCACAAGGAGGTGTTCTTTCGCCTCTACTGTGGAACATCACCGTGGACAGTCTTCTCTGGAAGCTGGACTCGATGGGCGTACACACTGTAGGATACGCCGATGACTTGGCACTCACGGTCAGTGGAAAGTTCATGGACACAATTCTAGGTTGCATGGGACAAGCTCTCAAAGTAACCGAAGAATGGTGTAATGAGCAAGAGCTAACCATAAACGCTAGTAAATCAAACACTTTGATTTTTACTCGTAAGAGGAAAGACATAGAGATAACTCCCTTACGGCTTTTTGGTTCGGAAATCAAGGTGTCCAAGGAAGTGAAGCATCTAGGAGTTACCTTAGATGCGAAACTAACTTGGAATGTTCACGTTGATAAAAAGATCCAAAAAGCGAAAAGGATTTTGCATCAATGTAAGAGAGTGTGTGCTCGTAGGTGGGGAATTTCACCTAAAGCGACACACTGGATTTACACAATGATGGTAAGACCTATTCTAGCCTACGCATCAGTGGTATGGTGGCCAAAAGCCATGCAGAATACCACAAAGCAGAAGCTAGATGGGGTACAAAGGATAGCTTGCGTAAGCATATGTGGTGCAATGCGCACCACACCAACGCGAGCAATGGAGGCATTGCTGGGACTGCCGCCGTTGGACTTATTTATAAAGAAAACGGCGGCGCTTTCGGCAATACGCATGGAAAGGGATGCCATGTGGCATCGCTTTGGAACTAGCAGCGGTCATAAGAGCATCCTAGACATTATTCATGATGAGGTCAGGGAGACTCTAATGCCGGTAGAAGGCATGAGTAGACGTAGGGTAGTTGAAAGACTACACAAGACTCACATTGCAGATGGAAACATACATAATGAGTGTATGTACAATGACATCAGCATTTTTACTGATGGCTCTTTAATGGACGGTAAAGCGGGGGCGGGGGTTTACTCTGAAGAGCTAAACCTAGCATGTGCGCTTAGTCTAGGAGAGTATGTGTCCGTATACCAGGCAGAGATGCTTGGCTTGTTGCATGCGTTGGACCACTTGCTTGAAGGTCAGGTGCGGGGGAAGAAAATCCTTATTGCACTGGACAACCAATCGGTGATCAGACGCATGCAGCAGACGAACATAAACTCTAAACTGGTACTAGAGTGTGTCCGGAAGCTCAACACGTGTGCCTCAGAAAATGAGGTTACGCTGATGTGGGTAAAAGGACACATAGGTACAACAGGAAATGAGGCGGCGGATGCCCTAGCAAAACAGGGATCTGCGGCACCTTTCATTGGCCCAGAACCCAGAGTTGCTCTGGGGAACGGCATGATTGGAGCGAAGGTTGGGAAGTGGATGGACTCCATGCATCAACAAAGATGGCAGGAGCTAGTCACTTGCAAACAAGCTCGGAATGCAATGACCAGCCCTTTAGGCAGGGAAGCGAGAAAGGTACTTAGTTATAAACGGAGTACCCTAAGCTGGATAACTGCCTTGGTCACAGGGCATGGTAATTTTAAGGCTCATCTGGCCAAGATGAAAATCGGGGAAGATGACGTTTGCAGGCTATGCCTGGAGGAGGCCGAGACGGCAGCACACATTGTGTGCGAATGTCCAGCACTGGCTAGCACGAGGTTGAGGATCACAGGCAAGCACACGATAAGTGTAGAAGCCATGAGTGAACTCAGCTTCAAACAAATGCTAGCAATAACACGGGACTCAGTGATGAAGAAAGAGGTCGACAATTATCAGTCGACATCTGGAAGTCACTGATGACCGGGAGGGGGCGAAAAGGGACCCAAACGTTAGTGGTCTGCTTCGGCTATCCCCCAGAGTATATAATATATATATATACAGCGGTAAAAACCAAAAACTAAGGAAAGTTTCATACAAGAGAGAATGTACCAGTGACGTGCACTCGTAGTAAGCAATTCCAAACTGCTTGACGTACCGAAATAAGCAATTCAATAATAAACTTTGCTTACACCAATACACATATCATCATTTCAGTCAATGTTTTTCTTTAAGCTGAAGAATACATATTATCATTCAAATATTCCTTTACACATTCAAATTCTGATCCGCGCCTTCTTTTGGTTAAAAAACATTCGTTCAATTACTTTAGATAATATTCAAACCTCCCACATTTTGCACACCATAGACACCAAACTTAGAATAGGAAAATGTGCCTAGATCTTTAGATGCATGTACCATGTGTGCATCCAAATACTAGAGACATGTTGATTCCAGAAAATGGGAATCTTGGATTTCGGTAGTACATTGGGCAACGATTTTTTTTTGTTTTGTTCGCAAATTTATATGAGACAAGTCAAGCACTGGCGCGACTGCTTTTGTGTGTGGGATAAAGCCCAATGATGCTTGTTAATGAAATGTTGCCAATGCAGGGAATGTTTATGGGAATTTGATTTTTCCAGTAGAGCTTTTGTTTTTGTTATGTAATGGATTTTCCGTTGCAATTTAAACGAGGAAATCAGTGCAATCGGGTGATTTTGATTAAATTGTGATTTGAAGTTTTTTTGACCGTTTGTAGTGATTTAATTGATTTGATTTGTGATAAAAGTGGTAAGTTTTCTTTTCGCATTATGTCGGAGTATTGCTGCGCGACGGATTTCGTACTAAAAGCGGGATTTTCAACTCTTTCCTTTGCCAAGAAAAGAGAAATTATAGAATCGGATAGACCGAAGCCAGATCTTAGTTTAGAGTTTAAATTAAAAAATATTACGCGAAAATTCCATATCGAAACGTATGAAAAGTACATTTGGTTAATGGGAAGCTGTAAATTAAATAAGTTATTTTGCTGGCCGTGTCTTTTGTTCACGAATGAAAAATCTGTTTGGAATAAAGCTGGATTTAGTGATTTGAATAATTTTACGGGCTCAGCAGCAAAGCATTCAAGTTCCGAAAAACATCTTCAGTCGTTAATTAAATTAGATAATTTTGGTTCTCAGCGTATAGAGTTTATGCTTAGTAACCAGGTGGCAATATCTGTTAGTTTGCATAATGAAAAAGTTGAGCGTAATCGTAATAGTTTGAAACGTTTAATCGATACTGTAATTTTTTTGGCAAAACAGGAGCTTCCTTTTCGCGGAAATAATGAAGACTCTTCTTCAAATAATCGTGGTAATTTTATCGAAACCGTAAATTTCTTGAGTTTGTACGATCCGATAATTGAGTCCCACATAGATTCTATAAAAGCAAATGCAGCGTTTTCGGGTTTGTCTAATAGAATCCAAAACGATCTTGTTTCCGCTATAGCTAATGTGGTTCGAAATAAAATCAATTTGGAAATAAAGGAGGCTCCATTTGTAGCTGTAATGGTCGACGAAACGCCAGATGTTAGCGGTCGGGAACAATTAACGATGATTTTTAGATATACAATATCAAATGAGATTGAAGAAAGATTTATCGGATTTTTGGATGTAAGCGCTAATCGTACAGCTACAGCAATAAGCTCTCACATTTTAAAACAATTGCAAAATTTTAATATCGATAAGAAATTAATTGCACAATGTTACGATGGCGCAGCAGTAATGAGTTCTCAAATTCGTGGAGTTCAGACTTTAATTCGGGAAAAACATAAATCGGCAATTTTCGTTCCATGTTACGCTCATTCACTAAATCTAGTATTGTCTAAAGCAGTTGAGTTTATTCCGGAAATTAAATTATTTTTCGCGCACATCAATAAAATCGCATCATTTTTTAATACATCCACTAAAAGGTCGGACCTTTTTGCAAATATAGTAAATCGTCGTTTACTATCGGTTTCCAAAACGCGTTGGCATTATCATTCGCGTATTATTAACGTTATATTTGAACATAAGCATGAAATTTGTACAGTTTTTGAGACAATTTCGAATGGTTCTCAACACTGGGATGGCGATTCCTTGACTTTTTCCGATATATACTTACAAAAATTCGCAGAGTCAGATTTTCAATTATATCTGTTAATTTTTTCTGAAATTATAAACTGATATATTATTTAATATTATTCAGAGCAAAGTGGTAAACATTTCATATGCAAGCCAAAAAATTATTGAATTTGAAAATTGGCTTGAAAATGACTTTTCTAAAAAGTTTGATAATTTCTATTCGACAGTTACAGCAGAATATCAGCCACCACGTAAGAAATGTAGAAATGCGATAAATCCTTTACAAAATTTACGGCGGATATTTCGGGAGATTATAGATGTTATTCTCGGGCAAATTCGAGATCGATTCCATTCGTTTAAAGATCTTTCATTTTTAGAGTTGCTTGAACCGAATTATTTTTCTAAATTCAAGTCAAATTTTCCCGATAAAAATTTTGACTCACTTATTGAATATCACGGTCAATTTTTCGACAGAATAAAGTTGAAAAATGAGCTAAAAGTTATTTATTCTTCAGATGAGTTTAAAAACGCGAATCCTAGTAAAATTCTCGATTATTTTCAAAAACGGTCTTATGTCGCAAACGGTTTTAAGCAAGTTCATATTTTAGCAAAATTATTAACGTCAATTCCAGTCACAGTGGCAACTGCGGAAAGGTCATTTTCAACACTAAAGCGCGTTCACACATTTTTGAGAAATCGCCAATCCCAAGAACGACTTTCGGATCTTGCTTTAATTGCGGTTGAAAAGGATCTTCTTATACAAATGCGAAGAGAAAACGATTTTTTTGATAATGTGATTAAAGAGTTTTTACTTAAAGAACGGCGCATAGATTTGGAATACAAATAAATGGCAATGGCGAAAGAATATTTATTTATTTCAAATACCCCTGAATTTTTCTTAGTCTTAATTAACATAATATTTATTTATCATTTTTTTTATTAGTAATATTTTATTTATTTTTTTTTTTTTTTGTATTCCGAATATATGTGCCAATATTTTATTTATATCTTTCCTGATTTCTTCTTTAAGGCTTAAAGCCGCTTGGTATAAATGTTTTTGTGACTGTCCATATTCTATTATACAGTCCATTTTTGTTTATGCTAAATTGGCTTTAGGGCGCCCAACTGCTTGACTATGAAAAATTTCCACTGCACGTCACTGGTAAATACTCGTCATAAATTTTGCTTTGCTTTGTCCTGTCCGCTCGGGCTCCTTTCTCTCGCGGGATCGTTTCGTTTTCGTTTGCATCGTGTGTGTGCAATATTCACCTCCTCTCGTGCACCCTGTTCCATCTACCCGTTCGGTACAGTTTGCAGAGTGCAGCCTATTGAAATTTCTCTGAGTAAGTTTCTGCTAATCGCAATCACGCTTCCCACCATCTTTTCCCAATCGGACGTGTATTGTGTTTGTGTATCTATTGCAAAATCGCTCCCACACTATCCACCTCATCCCGCCCCTTTAATCAACATTCCGGGTCCGGCACACACAATCCGTTTCTCAAGTAACGTAACACACTCTCAAATTGCGTCTGCGCATGTCCAAATGTTAGTCGAACTGACTACTTGCTACTTTTTCTGGGACCCTAGTGATTCAGATAGTACAACACGGGCTATTTTATTAAATTATGAATGGGAATTGGCGGAAATTGAAGGTCATTGATAGTCCTTGGACGTCCTTGACCTAAATAATGAATAAAAATGGAATTTCATTCATTGTGACCTCAGATTGGGTATATTCTTTGCATGTGCATGTCGGGAGTGCACAATTTGTTTAATGAGATAGTGAGAATGAGAACGATATGAATGAATGAATGAGAGGAGGAGGTCCGCTGCCCTGAGCGAAATTTCGCATACATTCAGAGTCCATAAATTGCGTGTGAGCATGTCGAGCGAGGAGAGCAGACGACTTCTTGCGTACTCTATATTTTTTAAGGATTTTGAATGTATGGTATGGTGTGTATGCAGGAGTTTTGATTATGGCGTCGCGTTGACTGAGAGCATGGGACAGAGAGCACAGAAAGCGTCTGTTCACCCGTACACTATGTTATTTCTTGCCGTCCACAACGTCAACCTTTATCGCTATCAAATCAACATCCCAACATGTACACACGTAAGCGCGCCGCCGGCGCGTATCTACAAGCAGCAGCCATGCATAATGACCACTTCACTCAAACGACATGCACAACCAGAAAAGAAAATTTTTCAATGGGCTTGTTTCTTCTTCTGACCCCCGAGTAGAAAAACAGACATTTCGTGTGACGGACAGATTTTTAGGATGACCCCCAGCTATAAGACATATCCATGTCAAAAAAATCGAGGGGATTTAGGTCAGGTGAACGTGCCGGCCACGAAATTGTACCAGACCGCCCTATCCACCTCTCGGGATATTCTCGATCGAGGAACTCTCTTACTGTACGGGCATAATGCGCTGGGCAGCCATCGTGCTGATACCACATATTTGCAAAAGTACTGAGTGGCACGTCTTCCAATAAATTGGGTAAATGATTCATTAAAAAATCTAAATATGTCTCGGCACTTAAGTTCTCCGAAAGCTCGAATGGTCCAATAATTTGGCCATTTAAAATTCCAATCCACATGTTCACTTTAAAGCGATGCTGCGCTCTATTTTGCCGCATTAAATGTGGATTTTCAATGTGCCACTCGTGTAAATTGTGGAGGTTAATGAAAATGTGGATTCATCGGTCCATAGAATTTTGTCAAAGAATCAGGGATCTTCTCTGTACTCACACAACATCGTTTGACAAAATTGTACTCTCTGCGGGTAATCTGAAGGTAGCAGACTTTGGACTCGTTGAACATGGTACGGGTGCATCTTGTTTCTCCGTAGAATTCGTTGTACTGTACGTTTGGGTACTCCTGTGCTACATTCAATTGCACGTACTGGGGCACTGGGGTCTTGTTCGACTGCTTGTAAGACTTCCTCCTCGTAGGCAGGCGCGGATTTAGGGGGGGGGGGGCAACGGGACATTGCCCCCCCCCCCCCCTTGGGCAAAAAAAATAGAAGAAAGAAGAAAAAGGAAAACCAGGCCGAAGCGAAGCGTATATACCCTAGACTTGTACAGACCTAGTGGTGATACCGAAAGTACCAATTGGTAACGAAACGACCATATGCATTAAAAGTGAGTTTCCTATATGACCAATTTATAGAAGAGGTTGGCAATCATTCAGGAGGATCTTGACCATTATCAAAATCAATGAACTAACCCATTCTACAAATAATTGTCGAATTTTTCAAGTCGCTAGCTTCATTCTATCGAAAGTTATTGCTTATTTGAAGTTTCACTTGTAGGGGAAGTAGGGGTTCCTTGCTCATCATTGCCAATAACAAATAAGATCATGCTACAAACATTTAAGCAAAATTTCAAGTCTCTAGCTTCACTCTATCGAAAGTAATCGCTTATTGGAAGTTTCATTTGTAGGGGAAGTAGGAGTTTCGTTAGTCGTATTTTACGTATTTTCAATATTAGCCAACAGGATCCTATTGCAAACATTTGACCAAAATTTTAAGTCGCTAGCATTATTTTGTAGTAAGTTATCGCTTATTTGAAGTTTCATTTCTAGGGGAGGTAGGGGTTCCTTAGGTCAGATCTAACCCATCTTGAATACCAACTAACCCAATCTCACTTCAAACATTTGACCAAAACTTCAAGTCGCTGGCTTGATTCTGTGAAAAGTTATCGCTTATTTGAAGTTTCATTTGTAGGGGAGGTAGGGGTTGGTTGAGTCGGATCTTGCCCGTTTTCGATACTAGCTTAGTAGATCTTATTTGCAACATTCTAACAAATTTTCAACTCGCTAGTGTCATTCTATCAAAAGTTATCGTAATTAAATGAATATTTATTTTTTTGAAATTTGTAGGGGAGGTAGGCGTTCCTTTAATCTGATTATGCCCAACTTACTAGGACTCAAGCAGCTTCTCACCCCAGGGTTGCGTGCCAAAAATCAAGTGTCTACATCAATTGGTTCAAGAGTTATAGACAAAAAACCCGAAAAGTAGGGTAGTACGGGGCTCTTTGTAAGAAAATTGCCGTTAGTTTTCAATTGATCAAGTTTATTTTTCCAGGAGAGTAGAAGATCATCCTCACAAGCAATCTACCAAAGCTAGAGCTTTTCATGTTTATTTAATCGGGAGTTAAATATACACTTAATAATTTTACATATGTAGGGGAGGTAGGCGTTCTCTTGGACTGATCACGCCCATTTTCAATACCAACCAACTAGATCATACTTCCAATATTTGACCCAAATTTCAAAGCTCTAGCTTCCTTCTATCGGAAGTTATCGTGCGAACGGACAGACAGACGGACAGACGGACAGACGGACAGACGGACAGACAGACAGACAGACATAGCTAAATAGAATCATGAGGTGACCCTGATCATTTATATACAGACATTGCCATACCTCCGGAGCCTCCTTTAAGGTGTTACATATTTCCGTCGTGACAAAAACAATATACCCTATACTAAAAGTCTAGGGTATAAAAAGGAAAAAAAATTAGAAAATTAAGGTTTTCAACTGATCTTCAGACTTTAGCACTGCCGTTGCCCCCCCCCCCCCCCCCTCTCGGGCAAAAAAAAAGAGAAGAAAAAAAGAGAAGAAAAAGAGAAGAAAAACCAGGCCGAATCTTCGCTTCGGCCCGGAGTCCAAAGCGTATATACCCTAGACTTGTACAGACCTAGTGGTGATACCGAAAGTACGAGTACCAATTGGCAACGACCATATGCATTAAAAGTGAGTTTCTTATATGGCCAGTTTATACGGGAGGTTGGCACATATTCAGGAGGATCTTGGCCATTCTCAAAATCAATTAACTAACCCATTCTACAAATATTTTTCAAATTTTTCGCTAGCTTCATTCTATCGAAAGATATTGCTTATTTGAAATTTCATTTGTAGGGGAAGCAGGGGTTTCATTGGTCGGATTTAACGTATTTTAAGCATTAGAAAACTGGATCCCACTACAAGCATTTGAACAAAATTTCATGTCGCTAGCTTTATTTGTAGTAAGTTATCGCTTATTTAAAATTTCCTTAGGTCGGATCTAACCCATCTTTAATGCCAACTAACTCAATCTCACTTGAAACATTTGACCAAAATTTTAAGTCGCTGGCTTCATTCTATCAAAAGTTATCGCTTATTTGAAGTTTCATTTGTAGGGGAGGTAGGGGTTCTTTGGGTCGGATCTTGCCCATTTTCAAGGCCAACTAACTAGGTTTTACTACCAACGTTCTGCCAAACTCTCAACTCGCTAGTGTTATTCTATTGAAAGTTATCGCAATTAAAGTAATATTTAATTTTTTTAATTTTGCAGTGGAGGTAGGCGTTCCTTTGATCTGATTATGCCTAACTTACTAAAACCCAAGCAGCTACTCACTTCAGGGTTACATGCCAAAATTCAGCTGTCTACGTCAATTGGCTCGTGAGTTATGGACAAAAAACCTGAAAAGTAGGGTAGTACGGGGTTCTTTGTAAGAAATTTAGCGTTAGTTTTCAACTGATCGATTTTATTTTTCCAGGAGAGTATAAGATTACCCTCACGAGCAATCTGTCAGAGCTAGGGCTTTTGATGTTTATTTAATCAGGAGTTATAAATACATTAATTATTTTACATATGTAGGGGAGGTAGGCGTTCTCTTGGCCTGATCATACCCATTTTCAATACCAACCAACTAGATTATATTTCCAACATCTGACCAAAATTTCAAGGCTCTAGCTTCATCCTATCGAAAGTTATCGTGCGAACGGACGGACAGACGGACAGACGGATAGACAGACAGACAGACAGATATGGCTAAATCGAATCAGGAGGTGACCCTGATCATTTATATACATATATACATTGCTATACCTCCGGAGCCTCCTTTAAGGTGTTACATATTTCCGTCGTGACAAAAACAATATACCCTATACTAAAAGTCTAGGGTATAAAAAGAGAAGAAAAAGGACGAGAAAAAAAATGGGAAAATTAAGGTTTTCAACTGATCTTCAGGTTTTAACATTGATATATTTTTATAGGGAACCAATTCAACATTCATGTATGATACATTGATGGGATAGGACATTCCGAGTAGTAGGGTGCCCAACTAACAATTTGCTCTTGAGGTGAGAACCAAAACTCTTATAATATCGGTATTAAACCTTTCGGAACGAAATATTACGTTAAAGATATTTATTAGGCATTCTGCTAAAAAGTAAAACTAATACCTGAATCTGTTGTAACTTTTAAAAGAAAAGACGTGTAAAAAGTCTTTAGTGCAGATTGGAAGCTCGATGAAAACTTTAAAGGCATTTCGTTCAGATTATAGCCTTAAAAGTAATTTTTGCAAGTGTCTTATTAGAAAAGATCCTCTTAAAGTTTTTGCTTTAGACCATTCTAAGTGTTAATGCAGTGTAGGTCTAACTAAACCATTATAAGGAATAATTGCCGTTTGTCAACTCTCGTACTGCTTGTATAATAAGCTTGATCAAGAATATATTCCTGTTTCAGGGTTGTAATATTTTAGCTTAAATAGAGATGATTAGAACGGCTTTAAATGAGAAAGCTATACACACTGATACTTAGGCTGCGCGCACGTTGGGACACGTTCGCGTGTCGCGTTCACGTGTTTTATGTCAAACGGTTCGAGTCTATGGTTTGCAACCAAAGATGCGAATCTGTCGAATTGACAAATGCTCGGCTGTTGTCGTATCACCAAATTAAGTTCATTATTGTGTGTTACAGCCAATAGTTTAGTATGAAATGTGTGTTTATGCACATCCTACTACTCCCCAGTCATTTGTTTTGCCACTCAATTCTTACCTAATTATCCATTTTAAAGCACAATAATGAACTCAATTTGTTGATACGACAATAGCCGAGAATTTGTCATACTGACAGATTCGCGTCTTTGGCTGGAAACCATAGACTCAAACCGTTTGAAATAAAACACATGAACGCGACACGCGAACGTGTGCTAACGTGCGCGCAGCCTTAAAGAAGTCAGGCGAAAGTTGTAGGGAAAGATATAGTTTAATTGCAATTTTGAAGAAAAGTTTAATAGGAAGAAGTTATTATAATTTACTTATGGGAGCAACAAACTTAACTAAACACTTATAAGTTCTTTAAAATAGAGCTTGAGAGAACCGCCATCTTTTTCGACTGTTTGGTTATAGCAATTATTGCGCCAGAAATTAATTTCTTCAATACTTTGGTGGCTTTGGATATTTTCATTTTAAATGTATTTCTTAGGGTCTGACAAGAAAATAAGAACGTGTTTAATACATTTTAGGCCACTATTAGCTACTATGCAAAAAGTACATTTAATTCATGATGAACATTAAATGTATTGTACATGTATGCTAAATTTCGAGAGGGATTCGTTTTTTTTGGAGTTTTGTTCAGCATTTGATCAGAAAAATTTTTTTCGCAGAGAAAATTTGACTATCAAATCGACAAAATCCACTGCGAAAAAGTGCATCAGACCAATAATACAAGTATGAATTTCAACTCCATTCGTATTTTTATAGAGAACTTCCAAAAGTATCATGAATTTCACTTAATGCTACAATAAGCAAAAAATTTACTTACTGAAAACCAATAGAAATCTTTGTCTCTTAGTTAAGATTCTAAAAGGTGATCTATGTATGTATAGCAGATTACTGTAAATCACTTATACGTACTTTTAATGATATCTTTCTGATAAGTTCTCTAGTTAGAGCTGTCAAGAAGACTTGAAGAATTCTTAAAATACTTCGTACTCATAATTTCATACGCCACTTTTTGGCTAGAAACGTTCTTTAAGATTTCTATCAGAACAATTTGCAAGTTAATAAGTGTTAGCTGAAACTAAATGTAGTTCTTATAAAATCCTTGAAGATCTCTATAAGAACAAAATTGTTAGTTGGGTGTGTTTAGATTTATCGAGTTTCCTCGCGTAACTGTTTCGGGAGGATACCTTTCATTCCATTCCAGCATATGAGCACATTCGGTTAAAAAAATGCCCATAGAAATTTTATGTATTTTATTATTTTAACGGATTATATTTAGGTGATAAGGTCGCATTGAAATAAGAAGAGGCAATTCAAAATTAATTATTTATTTATACTATTTAAACTTAACGAAAAAAAGCAACAATTTTCTCTAGCTTTGAAAATTGTTAATTTCAATATTAACTTTCTTTTATAAAAACGAAACATTTGCTTTCAATCTTACAACTATTTGAAATGTGTTGATTTTAAATAGTTGTAAGATTGAAAGCAAATGTTTCGTTTTTATAAAAAAAAAGTTAATATTAAAATTTACATTTTCCAAAGATAGAGAAAATTGTTGCTTTTTGTCGTTAAGTTTATATAGTATAATTAAATAACTAACTTTGAATTATCTTTTCTTATTTCAATGCGACCTTATCACCTAAATATAATCCGTTAAAATAATACATAAAATGTAGGTTACAACACTAATTAAATAAAAAATAAATAACTGGCGCAACAGTCCAATTTGAACCACGGCCTTGAGATGAGTTAGCATCATCTCATTTTCTAGATCGTGACGTTTTTTTTTTGTGCAGAGGTATGTGATCAGCAATACGCTCAACCGAGTTATTTACCCCATAATGGGTACTCATTTAACAGCTGAGTGGGCTCATAGTCCGACACGTAAATCCCCGGAATCGAACCGGGGCCCAGTGCGTTGAAGGCGAACGTGCTAACCGTTGCGCCATCCGGACTACAACACTAATTGGATGCTGTTTATTTTTGGGATCTCTGATGACCCCGCGCGACGATCGGCGTTACAAAAATGGCGCGACTCGTCTCATCATGCTGATAAAGGATATACATACATAGTTTATTCGGTCGGAGCTCGGAGGTGCTTCTTTCTATGAGTTATAAATATCATGACAAAGTTAATATACCCTCACTCCGTGAGAGGTATAAAAAGAAAACTTCTTTCTTTCTTCTTTCTAGGAAGTTTGTAACATATGGCGGCACCACATTATGGCTATTACCGAGTCACGAACGAGCCAAGTGGATAACACTTTGTCGGCATCCAAGCACCTGCACCTGCGAGTGAACGAATTTCATCCAATGCAACGAATGCCGAGCAAGCACTCCTGGAGCATTTTGTTCACCCGAGGAATCGCTGGACGGGAGAGACGCACGGTGCTAGGGAGTGCACAACGTGTCGGCGAGTCAGACACTATGTGAAGCCGCCCGTATGTGTTGCCCAAAAAGAAATTGCTATCGACGACGGCGTTACGGTCAGTTATGCGTCTGCAGAACGTTCATTTTTTTAAGCTGAAATGTTCGTGTAGGCAACTCGCAATATTGCCCCCCCCCCCCTTAGGTCTTGGCTAGATCCGCCCCTGCTCGTAGGGCATGATAGAATTTGACTCTCCTGTCATGTGGTGTGGAATTCAACCCTCTGAGAATGACTGGTGTACGTTTATAAATATTCGGTGATCCGGATAACGTTCAGCATTTGGATATCGCTCACGATAAAGTCTGGCTGCAGCACTAGCATTGCATTTGCATTCCCCATAAATAAGATGCATGATAGCATATTCCCGCGCACTGTATCTGTATGGCATAATGGCAGTTAAATGCGTCCTATAATCAAATTGTTACTGAATCACTAAATCATTCATAAGGTTACATGTGCTACATATGTCGTACCATTTTGGAATCTGGACAAAATGCGCCATCTTTTACAGTTACTATCCAAAACCGCGTTTTTTACAGTTAAGTTAATTGAAGTTGGGATAAGTGATAATTTTGAGTACAAAATTGGGAAAAAAGACATATTTTATTTAAAACCAATACAGCAATTTTTTACTTTTAGATTGTGATTTATAGAACAATTAGTCAGGGTTGCTTCATAAAAAAAAAATAAAAAAAATTGAAAATTTATAATAACAGTACTTAAAAAAATTATCACAGGGTAATTTTTCCAATTCTTTTTTGAATGTCTATTAGTCAAAAAATAATTGACGGAGACTTTTATGAATACTTTTCTGATAATTGCCACCACTTGGCCTATCACCGGTTTCCGGGTTGACGTTGGGGTTTGGGACACCCTGAATATAGTATGCTACCACTCCATCACATTTATTGAACTTTGTACTCTTTACAATTTTACTAAAACCTGGAATTTGATATCCTGTGGTTTCATGGGCTAACCAAGATTCTGTCAATATCAATATGTGGAAATTAATTTTTAGATGGCATAACCATACATTGAATTCATTAAAATTTCTACCTATGCTCCTAATATTTAAATGAAGAAGTTTAAGGTCCTCAACAGTATTACCGAAAAATTCGTTACAATCATTAACATTGGACTTCGAAATCTTGGTCTGTTAATAATAATAATTCTAAAAGCTCCGAAATAATTGATGCTTTTTCCCTTTTAAACTTTACTCAATTTAATCTCATTAAAAATGTAACCAATAGTCTACTTGATTTAGTTTTTTCGAATTTAGATAATGTTAATGTTTTACAAGCTACACATCCTATTTTACCTATTGATTTATATCATCCTGCGTTAGAGATTATTGTAAATTTATTTTACATATTTTAAATGCTAAAGTAAATAGAAGATCTTCTAATTTTCCGAATTTTAAAAATGCCGATTATATAAATATTAATGATGCCTTACGTTCAATTGACAGCTAGAAAATCTACCATTAGATGATGCAGTGTCTTTATTTTATAATGTTTTAAATAATCTAATTACTTTATACGTTCCTAGTACTCGCTTAAATTGTGACAATTTTCCCACTTGGTTCTCTAGTGATTTGAAAAAATTAATTCAAAAAAAGAAATGTGTTCATTTAAATTATAAAGCAACGGATAATTTAAATTATTATACGGAATTCTCCATGCCTAGATCAAAATGTAAACAGCTATCTAAACTTGATTTTCAACGCTACATTTCCAAGCTAGAATCTCAGGTTCCTACTAATATGAAGTATTTTTGGCGACACATTACTTCTCGCAAAACAGATGGCGACTTGCCTGATACCATGCGTCTTAATGGTGCAAGGACCTCAGACAGCTCAATAATTGCTAATTTATTCGCTGAAAATTTTTCAAAGGTATACAGCCCTGATAATACCTCGTATGAGCCTCCCTTACTCAAGAATGCTTTTAGCTTATCCAGTCTTTCAATTAACCTGGATTCTCTTATAGAAAAACTGTTTACGCTAGACATTTCTAAAAGTGCGGGACCTGATGGCATTCCTCCGATTTTGTTAAAAAATTGTGTCGAGAATGTTGTACACCCACTTCATGTCCTTTATAATAAATCTCTAGCTTCTAGACACTTTCCATCCATATGGAAAGTAAGCTATGTTCTAGCGATTTATAAATCCGGTGACAGAGCTGGTATAAGAAATTATCGTCCAATTAGCATTTTGTCTTGCATCCCGAAACTTTTTGAAAATATTGTAACAGTGTTGCGAACCACTGGTACAGGTGAATCATCATGCAGCATTCGCTTTACATACGCATAAAGTATGCTGCATGGTGATTCAGCTGAACTGACCTACGCCAACATCTATCGTCCACAATGTACAGCTGACCGGCTATGCATATCAGGGCAATAGTGACTGCAACAGCATAGATCAAGCGGTGAGAGTGCATCATGCAAACTCTATGTCGATGTCGTCACTGTTGTCGTGATATTGGCCGGTACATCCATTGCATTGTTGATGACAACGATGGGTGGCTGGATGATCGTCGTCGTCGTCCTCCTATTCGAAGCGGCGGCAATTTGTTTTATGCAGCGAGTGGTGGCGATGACCGGCGACTATGGGGATTGGGATGCGGAAGACCGTTGATGGCGGTAAATTTGAGGGTACTGACCCTGGGTTTGATTTTGGGTGGATGAGGACGGGTTCTTATGGGGAGAGGGATTCTTGCTTTTGTCCCGAGCGGACGTTTTTGGTTTCTTTTGGTTTTATTGGAAAACAAAGGAAGAAGATTTTTTTGGATGGATTGTGGATTGCCAAGAAGGATGGATTTTTTTTTCAAATGTTGGTGAAAGGAAAGTTTTTGTGATTTTTGGACGGTGGTTTTCTTTTCTGAGTACGTTTTTGGAATTGGATAAAAGATTTGGAAAGTGATGAACGTTGAGAAATGAGAGTGTTTCGTTGAGTATATATTGAAATTGGAAAAAAAATCGAGTGTGTTAAAACGCATGATTTGAATTTAAGTGCCGTGACAATTAAGATTGCAAAGCGGTGAAATGAGAAATTCAAGTTGAATTTTAGAACACTTTTGAGTGATTCTATTCATATATATTGTGAAATATTGTGGAATGCAACTATAAACCACCGTGTTGTAAAAATCTCCGGTTTTTTGATGAAAATATCGGAGACGAGAATTCCAGTTAGAATCCTACATTGGACATTATTATATCTACTACAGAGTATTGAGAATTTGGCCTGTATTCGGTGGAATTATTGGTACCTTATTATCCCTGGAGGGATTTGACAACACTTGGACGGACAAATGAGCGGACCATCCTCATCTGTTATTTTTTTTTTTTTAATTTTATATGAAAAGTTCCCAATTTTATTTTATTTCCTTCTGAATTGCTTAACCAGTTGAACATCCTCGACGAGCGATCGATCGGTCATCGTAGGAAAATCACAGTAAGTTTACTTATATTTAACTTTTTAATTTGTTTGCATTAATATTTTTTCTGATTAATACCTTAACATATATCATTTAGACTTGTGACTTATTTTTTTCAATAATTTTTATTATTGCCTTTTTTCATGAATTTTTTTCCTTGAATATAGAAATTATAATGTTTAATTAATTATTTTATTTCTCTTAATCTGGGTTCTTCCGTGTCCCGAAGGGTGGACACAATCCCTTCCATTTCCCAAATCCTCCCCATTACCTGTTAGTTTATGTTTTAGGTGGCTTTGCAAAGACCAGGATGCCCTGACTCAAAGCCCACGCCATTTCGCTGACCTAGCCGGGTCATATGCCACCGAGTCAGATGGTATTCTGGTTAAAAATTTTTGTTGCAGTGACGGCGGCTCGACCCGGAGCCGTGGTTCGCAACATATGGCGCCCAATACTGATTTTAAGGTTTTTATTCCGATAGATATATTATCGTTTGATCTGCAGAGTAGTTGATCAGCTTCGAATGGAAGCTAGTGGTCCGCAGATGCGAGCCACGGGTCGAGAGGCCGTCATTGCAACAATGGCGTCCAACACTTTGTCTCTTACAGGAGGTAGAGCTCGTTGTAGGATGGCACCGACTTCAAGACTGCTTCTAAATCTCCCGGGTGGGATAAAGTTCGTATGTTGACATTTGTGACTTGGAAGTAACTCGATAGTTGACCATCTGCGTTTGTGGTGGTTACAGTCTCTTCATGACCTTTATCCGGATGACTCCGTTTGATGTTTTCTTTGCAATACATTTGTCGAATAAGCTATTGAGAGATTGCAACGCTACGACGCGACGAGAATTCTATCTCCTTCCTCCCTTTGCCCATCCCTCAAATTACAACCCATCCACCCTATCCTTATGATGTCCATCTGGAGATCACGGAAGGACCCAATATTTAATGAAAATTTTTATTACATTTTTTGTTTTCTCTTTTCCATTCTCCAAATCATAATTTCTGCATTTTGTTTCTTTATTTTGGTTGGTTTTTCCTTCCTCTTTTCACACTTAATTTTTGCGGTTTTAAAATCGGTTATTATTGTTTCTTTTTTATTTTTATTTTTTTTTGAATTACTAGGTTTTTTTTTCCTTCATATATACGAGTATATAAAAACACAATGTCGAATCCTGACGAAACCATCAACCTGCATCTGGAAGATACCCCGTCCGTATCACTCCCTTTCACCAGCACGCTAAGACCGGCCTTTCAAAGAGAGGTTGTTGGTGTATCTAAATGGGGGTTTTCTTTCGACGCTGCCTCCAAAGAGTTCACGGCAGAGTCATTTCTATTTCGGGTGGACGCTTTGGCTGCAAGCTATTCACTGCCAGATGAGGTTTTAACGATGGATCTCCACTTTTTGTTGAGAGGCGTCGCTGCTGATTGGTACTGGCGTTTTCGAATGCAGAATCCATCTTTGAAGTGGGACCTTCTTAAAAAGGAATTTTTGGAAAGGTTTGGTTGTTCCAGGTCGGACGTTGATATTCGACGTGCCATCGACGCTAGGACCCAACTTCCCGGTGAACCTATACGAGACTTCTGCGATGCAATAGAGGCTCTCAATTGCGAGCTGAGGGTTCCACTAAGTGATACCGACTTGCAGTGCATTGTGTTGCGAAACATTAATCGTCGCATGCGGGATCACTTGGCGGGACTCTGCTTCAATTCAGCTCGTCAATTGATTCGTCGTTGCGTCTCAATTGAAGAGACCTGGAACCTCTCCAAGGCGGAGTCGGCCAGGCAACCAACTTTGAACCGCCTCAGTATTCATGAAATTGATGCGGCGGAACATAGCTCCGGATTCGATGTCGAGGCTGTCGCGCGTCCAAGGCCAACACAGATAGTTGCGGACACGTCAGTAAACCATCAGTTCCGTTTATGCTGGAACTGTAAAGATATGGGGCATTCCTTCATGGATTGTCCAACACCTGTCCAACACATTTTCTGTTTCGGCTGCGGTATGGCGGGAACTGTAAAACCAAAATGCACCCGTTGTAATCAGTCGGGAAACGGGAGAGGGAATGTGCGACCTATGGGGAGCTCTCACATTCCCCCTCAGCTCGCCTGGAGACGACCGATGACAACGGATGCAGCAACCAATGTGGATCCGGAGCTGCGTTCCAACAAACACTGAAGAAATTGAAGAACCGGTTTGCTCGATCCTGGAGGTACTTTAACGACAGGCGTCTCCTGAAGCAGGCATGTGCAGACTCCATTTTATCTTCCACCGAGGATAATCGGCCATTTGCCGAGATCAGTTTGCAAGGACGGATGATCAAAGGCCTGCTTGACAGTGGCGCTAGCGTGAGTATCCTGGGTACGGGGGCCTTGGACCTGATTTCGGATCTCGGCTTGCATCTTCATACGAAGCAAGCTGATGTCAGAACAGCTTCAGGTCATAAGGCCTCTGTCTTGGGATACGTGCGTGCATCGGTACGGTTTAAGAACACGACGAAGTCACTCAGACTTCTGGTTGTTCCAAGTCTCACAAACCCATTATATTTGGGAATGGATTTCTGGGACTTGTTCAAAATCGTGCCGATGCAAGTATCCGCAGTCGAGCAGGTCCGCACTGACGCTTCAGGAGACTCTATTCAATTATCTCCGAAGGAACAGCAACGCCTCGACTTCGTCATACAACAGTTTCCTTCCGTTAATGAAAAGGGCTTGGGTCGAACCACATTGGTGACACACCACATTGATACTGGCGACTCAAAACCTATCAAACAAAGGCACTACGCAGTGTCACCCGTTGTGCAGAAACTGATGTATGATGAACTCGACCGCATGCTGTCTTTGGGCGTAATTGAGGAAAGCCACAGCGCCTGGAGTTCTCCAGTTACCCTGGTGAGAAAGCCTGGGAAAGTGCGTCTGTGCCTCGATGCTCGACGGTTAAATGACGTAACAACTAAGGATGCGTATCCGTTGCCTTTGATTGAGGGATTGTTGGCTCGCTTACAATCCACACGGTTTGTGTCGAGTGTTGATTTAAAGGATGCCTTTTGGCAGATTCCTTTGGAGAAGGAGTCTCGGGAGAAGACAGCATTTACCGTTCCCGGCAGGCCCTTATACCAATTCGCCGTTATGCCTTTTGGACTCTGCAATGCACCGCAAACCATGTGCAGGGTCATGCATAAGGTCATTCCTCACGAGCTACAGGACAAGGTATTTGTCTATTTGGATGATTTACTTATCACCAGCACCACCTTTGAGGAACATTTGGAACTTCTTTCGAAAGTTGCAAATTTACTCAGGGAGGCCGGTTTAACCGTAAATGTGGGGAAAAGTAAATTCATCCAAAGAGAAATTAAATACCTTGGTTATGTTATTAGTGATGGTGTCCTTATGACTGATCCTGACAAGGTTTCCGGCATAATCGCATATCCAGAGCCAAGGAGTGCAAAAGACGTAAGACGGTTTATGGGCATGGCGGGATGGTATCGCCGTTTTATTCCGAACTTCAGTGCGGTTACCGCCCCTCTTACGGATCTGCTCAAAGGTAAGCGCTCTTTTAAATGGACTCCAGCGGCCAACAGTTCCTTTGAGAAGGTGAAACAGCTGTTGGTTTCCGCTCCCGTGCTAGTTAACCCTGATTTTACAAAGCACTTTTTTTCATGCGGGCAATGTCTGTTGCCTTCCCGAGCATTTGCATTTAGATGAAATTATCCCTGACTCCGCTTTCCAGGATCCTGAATACAAGAAACTTTGTGTTCAGGTACAAAGCACTCCTGATAAATTCGAAAACCTTTATGTCCGGGATGATCGCGTCTATATCGAGCAGAGGATACCCGGGGAGACAACAGACATTCCCCGAGCCAAGCTGTGGGTCCCAGAAGTCTGCCGGCCTAGTCTGATTAGTCGTGCTCACGATGACCCTCGAGGATCTCATTGCGGTATTAGGAAAACGGTTGAAGTGCTTCAGCGGTATTACTACTGGCCTGAGCTGAGGTCAGATGTGGCTGAGCACATTAGGAAATGTGAAATTTGTAAACAAATTAAACCTCCGAACTACCGCATGAGACCACCGATGGGAGCATCCCGAGAGACTGATCGGCCCATGCAAAGACTTTTCATAGACTTCATGGGACCCTATCCACGCTCCAAGAAGGGAAATACTCATATATTTGTAGTGCTCGACCACTATACAAAATTCGTATGGCTGAAGGCCATTCCTAGAGCTACTGCTGAGGTTGTCGTTAACTACTTAAAAAATGAAATATTTTTGACTTTTGGCGTACCGGAGATTATTCACTCGGACAATGGGAAGCAGTTCGTTTCTGGAGCATTCACTGGATTTCTTAAAGAGTTCGGGGTAAACCATGTGCGCACCCCCTTATACTCTCCACAATCGAATGCTTCAGAGCGAACTAACCAGTCGACGCTAGCCGCAATCCGAGCCTATATAGGATCCGATCATAGGAATTGGGATGAGCATCTGAGCGAATCATGTAGTGCGTTTCGTAATGTAGTACATGATTCAACCGGATGTTCCCCTCATTTCCTCATGTTCGGGTATCATCCTATCCAGCATGGCAAAGACTATACCCTCCTTCGAGAACTCAACGCATTTGTTGATGCAGAGGTATGTTTTCGATCCAATGGCGAAAGATTGCGGCTGACACATGACCGGGTGAAAGAAAAGCTGGCCGAAGCTTATGCCCGATCCGCTCGGGCGTATAATCTTCGCAGTCGGCCAAAAACATTCGTCCCCGGCCAGAAAGTATTTGTGGTTAACCACACCCTCAGTAGTGCTGCGGGCCGTTTCGCCGCTAAACTAGCCCCAAAGTTTATCGGCGCTATTGTCCGCAAAAGGATTGGCCAGTTATCATACGAATTAGAAGACGAAGAAGGCAACTTAATCGGCGTATATCACGCTCACGATATTCGTGACTAATTACCTTCTTCGTGGAGTATTTCTCTTCTTGGCCCCTTTATAAGCCCGGCTATGTAAGACTCATCTCCTGGGTCGGGTCGTCCCCACGATTGTTGCGAACCACTGGTACAGGTGAATCATCATGCAGCATTCGCTTTACATACGCATAAAGTATGCTGCATGGTGATTCAGCTGAACTGACCTACGCCAACATCTATCGTCCACAATGTACAGCTGACCGGCTATGCATATCAGGGCAATAGTGACTGCAACAGCATAGATCAAGCGGTGAGAGTGCATCATGCAAACTCTATGTCGATGTCGTCACTGTTGTCGTGATATTGGCCGGTATATCCATTGCATTGTTGATGACAACGATGGGTGGCTGGATGATCGTCGTCGTCGTCCTCCTATTCGAAGCGCCGGCAATTTGTTTTATGCAGCGAGTGGTGGCGATGACCGGCGACTATGGGGATTGGGATGCGGAAGACCGTTGATGGCGGTAAATTTGAGGGTACTGACCCTGGGTTTGATTTTGGGTGGATGAGGACGGGTTTTTATGGGGAGAGGGATTCTTGCTTTTGTCCCGAGCGGACGTTTTTGGTTTCTTTTGGTTTTATTGGAAAACAAAGGAAGAAGATTTTTTTTTGGATGGATTGTGGATTGCCAAGAAGGATGGATTTTTTTTTCAAATGTTGGTGAGAATGAAGCTCTTATTATCTTTTGCTGCTCGTAACTAGACATTTCGGTCAGCATTATTTTTGAATTTAACAACGATGCTTTTAGGTTCCACGCTATTAATGCTCCTCAAAGAGGATCGGTCTGCGGATATTGGCACAATATCATCTTTTTTGATGTTGGTTAATTCCGCAATTTTTCTTACAACATCAAGAGCTTGGGGGGCAAAAACTCCTCTTCCATAGTCCTCCACGTGGGCGCCCCCTGGAACGGCAGTGGTCACAGACCATTGCAAACCAACGTCAAGCCGCCAGTGATGGCGGTGCGATGATTTGGTTGAGGTACCCCTGTGGTGTGGGGTGTGAAAAAAAAATACCACGGCCTTTCCCTTTGAGGGCCTGTCGTTAAAACCGACAATCAAAGGACAGGATGTGTATGCCAGCAACTTGCACTATCCGAAATCTTTATATGCTAACGAAACGTCAACTATGCCTCGGATAAGGACTGACTCAACGGTTACGACTTTTAGCTACAATAGCTCGTACAATGACAAAGATTGGATTCTGGAATGTGCGTACTCTCCTGGACAATGGATCAGAAGGTCCCCAGAACGCACGATTTCTTCAATTAGAGAGTGAATTTCTGAGGTACAAATTAAATATCTTAGGAGTTAGTGAGATAAGATGGTGGAACAGTGGAGAATTCATCTCTCCAACGGGCAGCACTGTAATGTTGTACTCCGGTAAAGCTACCAGTAGTCGTCGTGAGTCAGGTGTGGGGCTCCTTTTAACCAGAGCCGCGCGAAACTGTCTCTTATTCTGGGAACCGGTCTCTGACAGGGTCTTGACCGCCAGGCTCCGGACCAAAATGAGGAACATCTCAATAATACAATGTTATGCCCCTACTGAACCCGACAATGTCTTGGCAAAAGACTCCTTCTACGAAGAACTAAACGCCGTTCAGAGCAGAACACCTAAAGGTGACATTATAATGGTTATGAGTGATTTGAATGCGAAAGTTGGCGCTGATAACTATGGGCTCAGACATGTGATGGGGAGACACGGTCTTGGTGATCGTAATGACAACGGTGAAAGATTTGTAGAGATCGGCAACTTTCACAGTGTCTTCATCGGTGGTACTATGTTTGAGCATAAGGACCACCACAAAATCAGTTGCTCCTCTGTTGATCGGCGCAGAACACAAAATCAGATCGACCATTTTGCCATTAGTGAAAGATTCAAGAGTTGCCTCCTGGACGTGCGAAACAAGAAGGGTGCCGATATTGGGATGGGAAGAGACCATTATCTTATGATCGCTAATGTTCGATTGCGTATTGCAGCCGTGCGCCGCCCCAGCGACGAAAAATCCAGGCCTCGCAAATTCAACACCGCTCGACTAAAAAATCCAGCTGTCTTACAACAATATAATGACCATCTTGCGCAAAAAGCGGCTGAGATAACTAGTCACCCAGATAGTGACATAAACGCAAACTGGGATGCCATAAAAAATGCGTACATTGATAGCGCAAATACCATCCTTGGCCCAAACCCGGATTGCCGGAATAAGCCCTGGATGTCCGACGCTTCATGGCAGCGGATTGTTGAAAGAAAGGAGCTGAAAGTTCGTTTGGCTGCAGCATCAGACGACAATCGAAGCAGCATCGAACTCCTTTACCGTCAGAAAGCTCGAGAAGTTCAGCGTAGTGTGCGACGCGATAAAAGAGTTTATGCCAATTCTCTTTTAGCGTCAGCAGAAGAAGCCGCTAGAAGTAACAACTTAAACGCCGTATACGGTGTCATCAAGGAGTTTACAGGTGGTCGTAACTCCTGCCAACATCCGGTGAAAGATAGTGATGGAAAGCTACTTATCTTGGAAGAAGATCAAATGAGGCGGTGGAAAGAACACTTCGCCGCGGTCTTGAACCGTGTAACCCCTGGTGAAGTTCCCCCTCATATAGATAATTTAGCTAACCATCAAAATGTGCGTATACGGTCCACTGCCCCGACTAAAGAGGAAAAAGTCACTGCAATTATTGCACTAAAACGAGGAAAGGCCGCCGGACTTGACGGCATCCCTGCCGAACTTTATCAAGCAGCGCCAAGCGTAACTGCCGATTCGCTACACCCACTTGTTGATAAAGCGTGGAATACAGAGACCTTTCCCACTGAGTGGAAGGAAGGTTTGATCATCAAACTTCCAAAGAAGGGTAGCCTCACAGACTGTAATATTTGGAGAGGCATTTGTGTGCTTCCTGCCGTTGCCAAGATAATAGCTAAAATCGTCCTGGAAAGACTAAAGGCCCACTTAGAAAGCACAATTGATGAAGAGCAGGCTGGCTTTCGATCCGGATTCTCCTGTGTCGATCACATTAACACCTTGCGAATCATCATCGAGCAATGCGCTGAATACGATTCTCCGCTTCACTTGCTTTTCATCGATTTCGAAAAGGCTTTCGATAGTGTGAACCGGGATTCTATATGGGCGGCCTTGCGCAGGAGAGGCATAACTGAGAAGCTTGTGGCTATTATTAAGGCAACCTATGACGGCGCGAAATGTCGCGTTCTGCATAAAGGTAAGGTGTCGGGGGACTTTGAGATTCGCAGTGGAGTTCGGCAGGGGTGCATCCTCTCACCGATCCTATTCCTCATTGTGATCGGCGATGTGTTGCATGCAGCCCTATCCGGACTCGACAGAGGAATTCAATGGACTTTGACATCTTATCTACAACATCTTGACTACGCTGACGACATATGCCTACTCTCCCACAAAATCATGGATCTGTCCGCAATGGCGTTAGATCTCGAGAGGGAGGCAAGCAAGGTTGGGCTAAAGATTAACACCAACAAGACCAAGGTTCTTAGCCCGCCGTTGCGAAAAAGAAATCCGACACCTATTGCCATCAATATTAATGGGCAGCCTGTGGAGAAGGTGGTCAACTTCGTCTACCTGGGTAGCATTGTTGCCGAAAATGGTGGTACGGAGCAGGACATCGCTCGTCGTATCAACCAGGCTAAACGCGCATACGGCATGCTGTCCAAAATCTGGCAGGGCAGTTATCTCAGCATTAAGACCAAGCTGGGTCTGTTTCGCTCCCTGGTACTATCAGTGCTTTTGTATGGGAGCAGTACATGGAAAGTTTCCGTAGGAGTTACCAGAAAGCTGCAAGTTTTCGTCAACTCATTTTCTGGCCCGAAACAATATCAAATGAAGAGCTAAGTTGGCGTACGGGTCAGATGCCAATCGACGAATTGATACGCAGGCGAATATGGCAGTGGATAGGTCACACATTGCGGAAGAGTGATAACTGCATTGCTATGCATGCCATGAAATGGAACCCCATTTCCAACCAAGGCCGACCAAGAGGAGGTCCTCGAATCACATGGCGTCGATCTGTGGCAAAGGAGTGTCAGGTACTGGGTAAGTCTTTTGGGGAGTTGCGCCCCATTGCCCAGAACAGAGTACGATGGCGCGCAGGAGTAGTTGACGCGCTATGCCCCGCTAGGGGTTAAGGCAAAGTAGTAGTAGTAGTAAGAGCTTTTTCATTAGGAGTTTCCGGAACACCAGATATTTCCAATTCAGATGACAGTTGTTGCTGTTCCAATCGATTGACATGGTGCGAGATAGTTTTCAGAGATTTCAGTATCGAGTTCTCTTCAGTTAGTTTATTGCATGTACTTTGTAGTTGTAGACTAGTCACTTCGTACTTAGCTACCTTTTCGCTAAAATCGTCTATTTTATTGCAGCAATAATCAAGAGATTTTCGGTATTCATCCATTTCACTCTTAAAAATTTTTTTTATCGATTCGAAGTCCCTCTCATGTTGTATTTTAAGAACGATTAAACGCTCATTAATTCCTTTTATTGCGGCTGATGGGATATTTGCAATCTCCACTGATCCTGTACGGCAAGTTTGACATTGCCAAGTATTTCGCCGTTCTTGTCTCATTTTTCTGAAGCTACTCTCAGTGATTTGCGCACAATAGAAGTGAAAACTCCGTTTGCAGGCATTGTAATCGAGAGTCTCACTTTTATCGACAATGCACTTTTGACATTTAGTGCAATCCATGCTTGTTGGTGTAGAGTTTTGTTGATGGCGCCAATGCAAATGATTCTCGAGTTCGAGTCGTATGAAATTGTGAGTTTACAACTTACATATAGGTCGTTGATGCAGCACTACACAGCACTCGAGCTCAGGCCACTAAGCGATTGAGAGGGTTCGCGTTTTTCTGCTAACTCGATAAACTTTAATCGTACTTTTTCAACTTTGAAATTGCTTCACAAAATATCGCTTCCGTACACTTTTAACGTTTAGTGGATGTTCACACTGCGTGCGATGCCGAGCCGAGCCGGGTCGAGCGATGCAATGCGATTACAAGCTTTTAAAGCAAGAAAATGGAAAGTCTTCAATTTTAAATGGAATCACGCTTTGAGTGTACACACTGCGCGCGATGCAATGATGAGCCGAGCGATGGCCCGATGTTTTCACAAACTTCTTTGCTTTTTCGTGCGAGTACCGGCTGCTGATTTTTTGCGATGGAATTTAATGGGCTTTGCGATGGAGTTTATGGGCTTTGCGATGCTTTGCGATGTGAAGCTTTTTGTAGCCAGTATGGTGCAAGTACGAGCTGTAAAGTAATATTTGATGTAAGATCACACTGAAAAAAATGCATGTATGTCTGCTTTTATACCCTAGACTTTTAGGCGCGGCGGTGTGGCAGTGTATACATGGAAATTATGAGGGTCATCTCCTGATTCGATTTAGCCATATCTGTCTGTCTGTCTGTTCGTTTGCACGATAACTTTCGATAGAATGAAGTCAGAAACTTGAAATTTTGGTCAAATATTTGTAGCATGATCTAGTTGGTTGGTATTGAAAATGGGCAAGATCCGACCGAAGGAACCCCTACAGATGAAATTTCAAATGAGCGATAACTTTCGATAGAATGAAGCGACTTGAAATTTGGTTCAAATATTTGGATTTAGATTTAGTTGGTTGGTATTGGAAATGGCCAAGCTCCGTCCCAAGTAACCTCTACGTCCCCTACAAACGAAACTTCAAATGAGCGATAACTTTCGATACAATGATGCTAGCGACTTGCAAAATGCGACAAATATTTATAGTGTAGGTTGTTAGTTGATTTTGAGAATGGGCAAGATCCTATTGAATGAACGGCAACCTTCCCTATAAACGTTAGTTCAAATGTAAATATCCAAAATTCGAATGGATGAACGATGAAACTTTTCATTGGATCCACGCCCACAAGTCTAGGGTATATACGCTTTGGACTCCGGTTTTGATTCAGTATGGCTCAAATGAAAGGTTATTACCACCGTAATAAGGTCGCGTGGTTTCACAAGCGGTTTGAGCAGCGGACACCGCTGCGTATAAAGGCATAGAGCAGAAGCGGCGGTTTACATATTTAGTGCCGGTGCACATGGACGTCGAAATGCCGTCTGACGCTGCGTCACTTTCAATCGGATAGGAAGAAATACATTACGGGCAATGAAGCGATGCACATGGCCGCAGATAGCTATCCGATAACTATCGGCGCATCGGCATCATTTTGCCGCCGCGATAGCTATCTGGGATGACGCTGGTTTCTGTTCCTATCTGCGTCATTTCACGCGTCCGCATATCAATTTTTAATAAGCCGGCCCACATAAATTCGAACCCGGAACACGGACACGGTCACAATGTTTGATTTGTATGATGTTTCTTAAACCATTCGCTTGAGGATCACTTTTAAGTGCCAATTAATTAATTGTTAATCGTTGATCGTGACTACTACAATTGACAATTAATTTTGAGAAAAAAAAATGGTGGGGAGGGAGCTCTCAGCTCGGACGGGGGTTCGTAAGGGGGGTGAAAATGGTGTTAAAAATGCGATATTCCTTATATTTTAGAAGTTATGGCCAAAAGACAGTTTATTTAAAACTAAAAATAACATAAATTGTAAATTCAGGTTGCAGATAGGTATCAAAGAGGGAGGAGCTTAAGTGACGAGGCGTCCGGCGTCATTTGGACGACCATGTGTACCGTTTCTTACACTGAATTCAAATGCAATCTCGCCGCTCCACAAACTGCGGCGGTGGCCTAAACGGCGAGTCGAGCGGTTTATACATTCATCGTCCTAAAGCCGCCGCGGCTGCCGATTTTTGCGTTTATACACAGCGGTGCGCCGCTGCTCAATCCGCTTGTGAAACCTCTCGTCTGAGGTCGTGGAAGAGATGATGAAATTCAGCAACACTGGGCCTTTCTTCATGAATGGGATGCACCCAATGGCGACGCCCTTCCATTTTTAGAGCACTGTTTTGAAACAGAAATAAATTTACTGGGTCAAGCACAAACGACATGATGTCGAACAGATTTCCTTGAACTAAATTGGTCTCTACTCTCCATCATTGTGTGCAGTGAACATCCCGGATCATCTTTGCATCGCAAGCCATCGCTCGGATCATCTTTGCATCGCAAGCCATCGTTCGGCTCGGCATCGCACGGCGTGCAATGTGAACACCCACCACATCGCATCGCTCGACCCGGCTCGGCTCGGCATCGCACGCAGTGTGAACATCCACTTAGTGTTTTGAGTTGACGTTGAACGTAAGGTTCTACGGCAAATTTTCGGGGCTGTTTGCGATCGAGATGGATGGCGCATCCGGTACAACCATGAGTTGGATGAACTAAACGATGAGCTGGAAGTTTCGAAAATCGTCAAACTACAACGTCTTCAATGGGCAGGGCACGTCCAACGAATGGATGGTGTTCGCATACCAAAGAGAGTGATGATGATGATGAAAGTTGAGGATATCTTTTACTAGTCAAAATCATCAGTCTAGACATTTTTTTCAATTCACTTCAATCTTTCAATGGGTATGTCCCATGACACAAAGAAGACAAGGTATCGTCATGTCGGCTCTCTGAGTAAACTATTGCCTACGTCACACGCGAGTTGCTATGGTACATTCCAGTGACGTGCAGTGGAAATTTTTCATAGTCAAGCAGTTGGGCGCCCTAAAGCCAATTTAGCATAAACAAAAATGGACTGTATAATAGAATATGGACAGTCACAAAAACATTTATACCAAGCGGCTTTAAGCCTTAAAGAAGAAATCAGGAAAGATATAAATAAAATATTGGCACATATATTCGGAATACAAAAAAAAAAAAAAAAATAAAATATTACTAATAAAAAAAATGATAAATAAATATTATGTTAATTAAGACTAAGAAAAATTCAGGGGTATTTGAAATAAATAAATATTCTTTCGCCATTGCCATTTATTTGTATTCCAAATCTATGCGCCGTTCTTTAAGTAAAAACTCTTTAATCACATTATCAAAAAAATCGTTTTCTCTTCGCATTTGTATAAGAAGATCCTTTTCAACCGCAATTAGAGCAAGATCCGAAAGTCGTTCTTGGGATTGGCGATTTCTCAAAAATGTGTGAACGCGCTTTAGTGTTGAAAATGACCTTTCCGCAGTTGCCACTGTGACTGGAATTGACGTTAATAATTTTGCTAAAATATGAACTTGCTTAAAACCGTTTGCGACATAAGACCGTTTTTGAAAATAATCGAGAATTTTACTAGGATTCGCGTTTTTAAACTCATCTGAAGAATAAATAACTTTTAGCTCATTTTTCAACTTTATTCTGTCGAAAAATTGACCGTGATATTCAATAAGTGAGTCAAAATTTTTATCGGGAAAATTTGACTTGAATTTAGAAAAATAATTCGGTTCAAGCAACTCTAAAAATGAAAGATCTTTAAACGAATGGAATCGATCTCGAATTTGCCCGAGAATAACATCTATAATCTCCCGAAATATCCGCCGTAAATTTTGTAAAGGATTTATCGCATTTCTACATTTCTTACGTGGTGGCTGATATTCTGCTGTAACTGTCGAATAGAAATTATCAAACTTTTTAGAAAAGTCATTTTCAAGCCAATTTTCAAATTCAATAATTTTTTGGCTTGCATATGAAATGTTTACCACTTTGCTCTGAATAATATTAAATAATATATCAGTTTATAATTTCAGAAAAAATTAACAGATATAATTGAAAATCTGACTCTGCGAATTTTTGTAAGTATATATCGGAAAAAGTCAAGGAATCGCCATCCCAGTGTTGAGAACCATTCGAAATTGTCTCAAAAACTGTACAAATTTCATGCTTATGTTCAAATATAACGTTAATAATACGCGAATGATAATGCCAACGCGTTTTGGAAACCGATGGTAAACGACGATTTACTATATTTGCAAAAAGGTCCGACCTTTTAGTGGATGTATTAAAAAATGATGCGATTTTATTGATGTGCGCGAAAAATTATTTAATTTCCGGAATAAACTCAACTGCTTTAGACAATACTAGATTTAGTGAATGAGCGTAACATGGAACGAAAATTGCCGATTTATGTTTTTCCCGAATTAAAGTCTGAACTCCACGAATTTGAGAACTCATTACTGCTGCGCCATCGTAACATTGTGCAATTAATTTCTTATCGATATTAAAATTTTGCAATTGTTTTAAAATGTGAGAGCTTATTGCTGTAGCTGTACGATTAGCGCTTACATCCAAAAATCCGATAAATCTTTCTTCAATCTCATTTGATATTGTATATCTAAAAATCATCGTTAATTGTTCCCGACCGCTAACATCTGGCGTTTCGTCGACCATTACAGCTACAAATGGAGCCTCCTTTATTTCCAAATTGATTTTATTTCGAACCACATTAGCTATAGCGGAAACAAGATCGTTTTGGATTCTATTAGACAAACCCGAAAACGCTGCATTTGCTTTTATAGAATCTATGTGGGACTCAATTATCGGATCGTACAAACTCAAGAAATTTACGGTTTCGATAAAATTACCACGATTATTTGAAGAAGAGTCTTCATTATTTCCGCGAAAAGGAAGCTCCTGTTTTGCCAAAAAAATTACAGTATCGATTAAACGTTTCAAACTATTACGATTACGCTCAACTTTTTCATTATGCAAACTAACAGATATTGCCACCTGGTTACTAAGCATAAACTCTATACGCTGAGAACCAAAATTATCTAATTTAATTAACGACTGAAGATGTTTTTCGGAACTTGAATGCTTTGCTGCTGAGCCCGTAAAATTATTCAAATCACTAAATCCAGCTTTATTCCAAACAGATTTTTCATTCGTGAACAAAAGACACGGCCAGCAAAATAACTTATTTAATTTACAGCTTCCCATTAACCAAATGTACTTTTCATACGTTTCGATATGGAATTTTCGCGTAATATTTTTTAATTTAAACTCTAAACTAAGATCTGGCTTCGGTCTATCCGATTCTATAATTTCTCTTTTCTTGGCAAAGGAAAGAGTTGAAAATCCCGCTTTTAGTACGAAATCCGTCGCGCAGCAATACTCCGACATAATGCGAAAAGAAAACTTACCACTTTTATCACAAATCAAATCAATTAAATCACTACAAACGGTCAAAAAAACTTCAAATCACAATTTAATCAAAATCACCCGATTGCACTGATTTCCTCGTTTAAATTGCAACGGAAAATCCATTACATAACAAAAACAAAAGCTCTACTGGAAAAATCAAATTCCCATAAACATTCCCTGCATTGGCAACATTTCATTAACAAGCATCATTGGGCTTTATCCCACACACAAAAGCAGTCGCGCCAGTGCTTGACTTGTCTCATATAAATTTGCGAACAAAACAAAAAAAAATCGTTGCCCAATGTACTACCGAAATCCAAGATTCCCATTTTCTGGAATCAACATGTCTCTAGTATTTGGATGCACACATGGTACATGCATCTAAAGATCTAGGCACATTTTCCTATTCTAAGTTTGGTGTCTATGGTGTGCAAAATGTGGGAGGTTTGAATATTATCTAAAGTAATTGAACGAATGTTTTTTAACCAAAAGAAGGCGCGGATCAGAATTTGAATGTGTAAAGGAATATTTGAATGATAATATGTATTCTTCAGCTTAAAGAAAAACATTGACTGAAATGATGATATGTGTATTGGTGTAAGCAAAGTTTATTATTGAATTGCTTATTTCGGTAAGTCAAGCAGTTTGGAATTGCTTACTACGAGTGCACGTCACTGGTATTTACACTGCCACCGGATACATCGGTACATGGATATGTCTTATGCCTACCGAAAGCGTGGGACGTGTTTTTTCGAATGATTTCATCCAGTATAACTATACTGGGATCTTTGTAAGACTTACGTCAACACAACAGGTTCCACGCAGTCGGTAGTCATAGACATATCCATGTTCCGAAGTATCTGCATGCAGTGTAGATACTTTGTATTTTTTAACTGGGGAGCGGTAAAAGAAAAGGTTTGCACGAAAGAAATAGAAAATTTGGAGGAACTCCGCCGAAAAATTGCGGAAGCCGCTGAAGCCATTAGTTCCGGAAGATTCGCCCGGCTTATAACTCGATCCTTTTTAAGAAAGAAAAGTCAGTTGAAGTTGGGATAAGTGATAATTTTGAGTACAAAATTGGGGAAAAAAGTCATATTTTATTTAAAACCAATACAGTAATTTTTTACTTTTAGATTGTGATTTATAGAACAGTTAGTCAGGGTTGCTTCATAAAAAAAAAAATTAAAAAAAAAATGAAAAATGAAAATTTGTAATAACAGTACTTAAAAAATCATCACAGGGTATGCATTTTTCCAATTCTTTTTTGAATGTCTATAAGTCAAAAAATTATTGACGGAGACTTTTTTTAATACTTTTCTGATAACTGCCACCACTTGGCCTATCACCGGTTTCCGGGTTGACGTTCGAACTTGGGACACCCTGTATAGCAAACTCGATTTCATACAACATTCTAGATTTGGAACTTGAAGATGTAAACTCACTTCATATAAGGGTAACTATAAATAATACCGAGTTTCTAGTATTCAGTATGTACCGTTCTCCTAATAATTCAAATGTTAATAATTATACTCTAGATGAAATCTGAGAGTATTATAAGTTTGCCACAAAGTTTGTAACGCTAAGAAATAAGGCTCGCAGAAAAAAATGAATGATACAGAAGTTCATATTATCACTCGAATATCTCAAAACCGGATGTCCGTCTGTCCGTCTGTCCGTCTGTCCGTCTGTCCGTCTGTCCGTCTGTCCGTCTGTCCGTCTGTCCGTCCGTCCGTCCGTGACCTCTCTAGCTCGAGAACGCGTTGAGCCATGAAGTTCAAATTTTGCACACGTTATTTTTGACAAAAAATGAAGGCTAAGTTCGTGAAGGGGCTAAATCGCTCCACCCCTTCTACCCCCTCCCATACAAAATGACACATTTTTGAAAATTTACAATAATCAGATTTTCTCAGAAACTATAAAACATATTGCTTTGCAATTTTTAATATATCACTTTTATGATAATTGTAACCTATGTTATAAAACTTATTGTAATCCTCACCCTCCTTCTACCCCCTCCCATACAAACTGCACTATTTCATGAAATACGTTAAGCCAATTTACTCAGTACGTATACAATTTATCGGGCTGAAATTTTGTACTTAACACTTAATTAACAATATCAGTTAGATTCAAAAAAATTAATCGATTACCCTTACTCCGTCTACCCCCTCCCATACAAAATGACACATTTTTGATAATTTACAATAATCAGATTTTCTCAGAAACTATAAAACATCTTGCTTTGAAATTTTGAATATATCACTTTTATGATAATTGTAACCTACTTTATAAAATTTATTGTAATCCTCACCCTCCTTCTACCCCCTCCCATACAAACTGCACTTTTTCATGAAATACGTCTTAACGTCTTAACGACATACGTCTTACGTCTTACGTCTTAACGATGCATCCGAGATTGCAACCAAAATTATTTATTGGCTTTAACCAGGTTCAAATTCATCTAGAGTATTGCATGATTGGGGTTTACCCCAATCGTAGTTCTTTTATGTTTTTATAAGCAGTTTGGAGATGTTTTTGAATGGACACAGAGCAGTAAAAAATCATATTATCATAGGAGATAATAATATCGATATTTTAGAAGAGAATAGGAATCTCGAAAGTTACAGATTTTTAGATATACTTTTTGTCGACTTTAGTTGCAAATAAAGCAATCAGTAGGTTAAGAAATTAGGTCTGAGTTACTTAGCAATAACAATTACCTACATTACGTACCAATATTGCAGCACAAATTAGCTTGTAAGCAAATTGTATTATTGTAACCTAGATTAATAAGCTATATATACGGCCAACAAATAAATGTATTTTTGCCCACTGTAAAAATTGTTATATGTTGAGTAGCTTGTAGCTAGCCGCTACAAAGTTTGGTCCGTCGAGCCGTTATTTAACAATTATACGTTGGTCGTACAGTCCGAATTGTGTTGTTGTTAGAAGTTTAAACATTACTGTTGTGTCGTGACTGGTTCTTGTATTGTCGTGATATCGAGTCCGAATTGTACTTTTCGTTGAAGTCCAAGGCATCGATCTTGTTGTGTCGCGCCTAGTTCCTGTCGAGACATCGAATCCGAATTATATTTTTCGTTTAATTTCAAGGCATCGTTTATGGTGTGTCGTGCCTGGTTCCTGTATTGTCGTTCCTGTATTCGTGCCTGGTTTACGGTGTGTCGTGCCTGTATTGTAAACGTACTTGGTTTCTGTATTCGTGCCTGGTTCCTGTATTGTCGTTCCTGTATTCGTGCCTGGTTTACGTTGTGTCATGCCTGGTTCCTGTATTGTCGTTCTTCGCGCTTGGTTCCTGTATTCGTGCCTGGTTCCTGTATTGTCGTTCCTGTATTCGTGCCTGGTTTACGGTGTGTCGTGCCTGGTTCCTGTATTGCCGTTCTTCCTGTAAACGTGCTTGGTTCCTGTATTCGTGCCTGGTTCCTGTATTGTCGTTCTTCCTGTAAACGTGCTTGGTTCCTGTATTCGTGCCTGGTTCCTGAATTGTCGTTCTTCCTGTTGCATCGTGCTTGGTTCCTGTAGTCGTGCCTGGTTCTTGCATTTCTTCCTATCGCATCGTGCTTGGTTTCTGTATTCGTGCCTGGTTCCTGTTAATTTCCTGTATTGTCGTTCTTCCTGTTACATCGTGCTTCGTTCCTGTATTCGTGCCTGGTACTTGCATTGTCGTTCTTCCTGTCGCATCGTGCTTGGTTCCTGTATTCGTGCCTGGTTCCAGTTCATTTCCGGTATTGTCGTTCTTAGCTCCTGTCCTGTGCAGTGTTCCAAAACTAGTTAAATTTGGTGAATCTTTTATTGGTATTATAAATTAAATTATTATATTATTAACTAAAAATTTAAAATGGCTGAAAATGCAATTCAAGCCCAAAAGGATATTTTCGATAAACTAAAGTACGTATATATCAACGCCACAAAATTGAAGGTTTCTAGTCGAACCAAATCCAAATTAGAAAAAATTAAAAACGAAATCCAAGCTCTGTGGGTAACTTTTCTTACGAACGATAGAGAGCTACAAAAGTTAGAAAACAAGCAAATTGCATACTTTGTAGATAATAAATTTGGTGGGGCGTTAGAAATTTATCAAAAGACAATTGCGTTTGTTGATGAAAATTTGGTTGTCGCCTCCGAGATGGTCGATAATGAAGATGAAACCTCGAAACCTTCAGGATCTAGTGCGGTGGCTGGCGCAAAAACCACTAGTGAAAATAAAGTACGTATTAAGCCCATTGAAATGGAAAAATTCAAGGGGGATGTTGGACGATATGTCTGTTTCAAAAATTTAGTAAAACAAGTTTTGGAGGATCAGAACATTTCTGACCTGCAAAAATTGGTTCACCTTAAATCCTACTTGGAAGGTGAGCCATTAGAGTTAGTGTCTCATCTGGCCCTAGAAGCAGACAATTACACTGCTTCTTGGAAGCTTTTGGATGAGAGATATGATAACCGTCGATTATTGGTGGAAACCTATGTGTTCCAACTGTTGGAATTGCCCTCTTGTGTTCCAAGGGAAGTCAGCACTATAAAGAAACTTCTAGATGGTATACGAGAAGTTTTACAAAACTTGCGAATTGCCAAGGTTGATATCTCAGGATGGGATCCTATATTATTTCCCATAATATACCGTAAGCTTGACACAGCTTCTAAACTTGACTTTGAGGATTCCCTCAGTGATAAGAAGAAGCTGCCAACAATCGTTGAAATCGAAAATTTTATGAAATCACGAATCTTGAAATTCCGGCGCTACAAGTTGGCCAATTGCAATACTGGTCCAACCAATAAATCCACAAAACCTGGGAAAGTGGTGACTAATGTTAGTCAAACTAACAACAAAACAAAGGGGGCTTGTGCTGCTTGTAAGTCAGCAGGTCACAATATTTTAACCTGTGGTAAGTTTTTAAATTCAAAAAATTGAGCAGCGTTCTTAAAAAGTCTTAATATCTGAGTCAGGTGCACTAAGCACCCGTAAAAGTGGAAGAATAAGAAAGTGCTACCTTGCTACGTAGGCGATAAAATAAAATGCAAAATATGCTCGGCCAATCATATGACCGAATTGTACGTTGAAGGCAGTAATTGGAAGGTGAACAGTAAACAAAACAATCAAGACAAGGCCATAGATTCTAGGCCGGCAAGCGATATGAATGCTCTAGATCCAAATGCGTCGTGTTACAATCCGTCGACATCGTTTGTGACACACAACCCAATTACTGAATTTAGTCAGGTGATTTTGCCAACTGCAGTTGTTTATGCTGAAAATAATGGAAAGCGTTACAACTGCAGAGTACTTTTAGATCAGTGCTCTCAAAGCTCTTATATTTCTGAGGAGCTTGTACAGAAGCTTCGATTGAAAAAGCACTCGACCAATGTAGAAGTATTTGGTATGGGAGGTACTCTTATTAATACTATTCATAGTGTTGTCACTCAGAAAGTTCGCTCAGCTAAAAATTTGGAAGATGTATTCAACGTGAGTGCATATGTGGTGAAGCGTGTGTCGAGAAATTTATTAACACTGAAACCAATAGACTGCAATTATGCACAAGTGGCTGCATATGACTTGGCTGACAAGTATTATTTTAAGCCAACTAACGAGCAGATGTTGCTGGGAGGCAGCTTATTTGCACAAATCATTGATAAGCTAACTCCTCCCATAAAAATTCAGAATATGTTACTTCAGCCTTCGGCATTTGGTTGGCTGGTTTCTGGCGAATGTGCCATACGAAATGGTATCTTTTCTAACTACCACAGAGGAAGTAAGAGAAGTAGAGGAGAATTTAAGGAAATTCTGGGAAATTTCAACCCCCGATAGAAGTTGCTAGTCAACAAACATTTTTGATTAAAAATATATTTTAGAAGAGATGAGCAGGGAAGCTTTTGTGTTCCCTATCTACAATATTTAAGGAAAATAAAATTTTTTTGGGAAATTCTTACGACAGAGCAAAACGCTTATTTCTTGCTCAGGAAAGGAGACTATCTGTTTGTCCTGAACGGAAGCGTTCGGTCAATAACTTTTTGGAAGAATATGTTAAGCTAGGACATATGCAGTTAGTCAAAGAAAAGTTTGACACTGAGGTACGTGACGGGTCTGTTTATTATGTGCCGTATCATGCTATCTTTCGGCATGACAGCTTAACCACCAAAGTCCGTGTTGTTTTTAATGGATCGTTTCCTTCCAGTAGTGGTTTGTCTTTCAATGATGTTGTTCATGTTGGACGTAACCTGCTCCCAAAGGTGTTTGATATGATTTTGCAATCCCAGCAATATCCTATCTTATTTACGAGTGATGTTACTAAAATGTACCGACAGATAGGTATTATAGAAGAACATCGAAACATATTGAGAATTTTGTGGAGGGCTACATCTGATGAACCGGTCTGCGAATATAATTTGGTGACCGTCACTTACGGAATCTCGTGTGCTCCATTTCAAGCGATCAAAACTATGAAGAAGATTGCAAATTTAGCACCTAATTTGGAATCGCAACAAGCAATTGCCGAAAACTTTTATATGGACCATTTGGTTTCGGGGGCGTACACCGTAGAAGACGCCCAGAAACTTGTCTTGTCGTCTGAGTAAATGGTGGAGTAACAAGCCCCGGGAAGTTTTAGCTGATTTAGGTGATGAAGAAAAATTGAGTAATCTAATCGAGGGCGAGATAAACTCCGTTTCGTTGGTAGGTGTTGAATGGGATCCGAGTATGGACTACTTTGGGGTAAAAATTCCAAAATCAGAGATGACTCAGTTTACGAAAAGAGGAATCCTGGCAAGAAATTCGGAGTTCTTTGACCCTTTGGGCACAGTTCTTCCATTTATAATGCTCTTAAGGATATTGATGCAACGATTGTGGCTCGTAAAATGTGACTGGGAGAAAAAATTCCCACCCAATTAAAGGAAAAGTTTATTAAAGTGTACTCTGAGCGTCATATGTTAAAGGACATTCGTGTCAAGAGGCATATGGGGAACTGTAAAGAGGGATCAAGTCAGCTTATAGGATTCTCGGATGCCAGTAAAAATGGCATTGCAGCTGTTGTGTATATGCGAACTGAAGTTGGCGATGATTTCGATGTACGATTTGTAGCTGCCAAGGGCAAGGTAACACCTCCTGAAAATATCACTATCCCAAAGGCAGAACTGGAAGGATTAACATTGGTAGCAACTTTAGTAAAGGATATAAAGGGGGCTCTACCTCAAGTAAATATTGATAAAGTTGTTGCATTTACCGACAGTCAAGTTTGTCTAGGTTGGATTAGGAGAGAAGAGATTTCAGGAAATAAAAGGTTTGTTAAGAATCGAGTGGAGAAAATTTTAGCGATTTTTAACGTCTCAGATATATACTACGTCCCCTCCGACCAAAACCCAAGTGATTTGGGCAGTAGGGGTTGTCTTTTGAGTAAATTGAAGGAAAAGCAGGATTTCTGGTTTAATGGTCCCGATTGGTTGAAGAACAAGGGATTTCCGAATTTCGAAGCGTTGACAGTTACTAAACAGTTGACCATGTGCACTGAAATGGCCACAGAAGTTAGAAACTATTTCGTTAACGATGTATTCAACCGATAGTCATCTTGGTCAAAGTTAGTACGGGTTGTCGCTTATGTGAAACGTGCCGCTCTCTTGTTCAAAAAACGCAACAACAACCCCCAGGGGCGTCTAACATTAGACGAATTGATGTTGGCAGAGAGTTGCATTATTGGGATTCAGCAAGGGGTGAACTTCCCCAGCGAATTCAAATTTTTAAATGAGGACAAATTGTTACCTAAGTCTAGCTCAATTTTTAAGTTAGATCCATTTATTGATGAACATGGAGTAATTCGAGTGGGTGGTAGATTAGAGAATGCCGCTTTTTTGAGTTTTTCGGAAAAATTTCCAGTTATTTTGAAAAAAGACTGCTACATTGTTGAGTTGCTCGTCCGCTACGCACACGGAGGCCATAATCTAACATTGAAGTTTTTGAGAACGCAATACTGGATAACAGGGATAAGAAGAGTTGTGAAAACCGTTATCTATGGTTGTGTCAAATGTAAAAGGCACAGAGCTCAAGTTAGCACACCTCAGATGGATCAATTACCTAAGGAGAGGATTACGCCTGCTCCCACTTTTGGATCAACAGGAGTAGACATGGCAGGCCCATTTACAATAAAGACATCAAGGCTGAAATTTGCCAAAGTTATCAATTGTTGGCTGGTCATCTTCGTTTGTATGGTCACCAAAGCTGTCCACTTTGAACTGTGTACAGAACTTAGTTCAGACAACTTTATTGCCGCTTTGAGAAGGTTCTGCGCCAGGAGAGGGAAACCTTCAGTGATATTTTCAGATAATGGCACGAACTTTCGAGGAGCACAGCGTATATTGTACGGTAATTTGAGGCAATGGAAGGGTAGCTGTCACGACACACTATCATCCATGGGCATAGTTTGGAAATTCAACCCCCCTCTAAGTCCTAACTTCGGTGGATTGTGGGAAAGAAGTATTCAATCATTCAAGAAAATTTTAAAGAAAATTGCAAATCCAAAATGTTTAACGTATGAAGAATTTTATACTGTTGTATGCACTATTGAAGGGATTCTAAACAGTAGGCCACTATGTTCAATCACTGATGATATTGAAAGTTCCTTTGTATTAACTCCAGGTCATTTTTTGGTTCAGCGTGAATTGATGTTTCCACCAGAACTTAATCCTAACGATAAACCTGTTCCCCTAACCAGGAGATGGTCATTTGTCCAATGGGCACAACAACAATTCTGGAACCAATGGAAGGAGGAATGTCTTAATCAAATGCAAAAATTCAACAAGTGGGTTAAAGGTGTTCCTAATTTCAAACCAGGAGATGTTGTAATTTTAAAACAGGAGAACACTCCAACAGCGCATTGGCCATTGGCTAGAGTAACTAAAACATTTCCCGACAAGAAAAATACGGTGAGAGTAGTCGAAGTTAAGGTCGGCGATAAGCTCAAAGTCAAGCAAAATTGCGTTCTGTGGGCTTCAATCAAGATGTATATCTCCTGATTCTATCGACAAATTGAAATTATTTAATAAAGAGAAATTTAAAAGACTTCTAGAAAGCCAGACATGGAATGCTGTCTACAATGAAACAAAAGCTGAAGAATCTTTCTCTAAATTCTATAATATCGTTATGCAGTCTTATCAATCTTGCCTTGAAGATAATATTATAAGGAAACGGAAGTTCAAAAAACTGAAGTCCTGGATGACAGACGGGATTATCGACTCAATTAAGTATAGGGATAAACTTGCATACAAGCTGAAATCGGAACCTTTCAATTCTGTTCTTATTAAGAAGTATAAGACATAGAAATGTTTTGAAATCGCGGATTCGCAATGTTAAAAATAACTTCTATAAAACTTTAATAGAAAATTGTAATGGTGATGCGAAGAAAATTTGGAACATCATTAATAATATAACCGATTCTAAAACGGACAAAGAAAATTTCAACAGCAACATTGTGCTAGCAGATGGTACACAGGTTAATTCTAACAACAGCATTCAAATCGCGGAAGAATTTAATAGACATTTTGCAAGTAATGGTTAGCGTACTGTGGAGCGCATTGAATTAAACAATAATGCTCCACCTTCCATATTGACAAGCTACAATTTATGCAACTCGTTGTAATGGACGGTCTGCTGGGCATCCGAAGATGCCCGTGGGGACGGAGCCTAAGGTGGCATGTTGACCGTGTAGGTCGGGCCTTGTCATTTGACGAAGAAATAGGCCCCTCAACGAGCTAAGCAGCGGCCTATGCTTGCTGTAGGTCAGTTCGGGAGACGTGGGCGGGGTTTTCGCCGCTCGTTGCCCCTGTCCTTGCGTATTAATGAAATTCATAGGCCTGGGGAAAACAACACAAACAAATGGGGAAAACAAAATTGGGATAGTAAAAAAAAGGCGATAAGGATGGAATGGTTGTCGGATGGCTCAGGTGCCCTCGTGCACGCAGCTGGGTCCCGGTCTTATTGGACCCTCGGCCGTCCTTGCCCACCCAACCATGAGGTCCCATGGCCGAAAAAAAATATGTGGGGACCTCCCTAAACAAACAACACCTAAATTCCCATAATAAAGGGTCACTCAACGCTGGGTGTCAACCTAAAATATTTGGCTCTGTGGAACCTGCAATTGTCAGTTGTACTTTCAGATAGATTCGCTTGATGTCATCTATAAGATTAATGTCAGCAGGTTGTTACCATGACACGAGTAAATAAATGTTCTAGCAACTCAGTACAAACTTGCGAAGTCAGCATACGGGGAAAATTGAAGCTTGTAACTACATTCGCAGCCTGTAAATATCAACAGATCCGAACAACCTAAATTTCTGCAAATACTTTGTCCGAAATCATAATGTCTACGCATTTATGCCATTTTGGCTTGAGTGTAATAGCAACAGTAGCCAAGTTCCATAATCCTCTTCACTAACTCGAAGCGTTGGGTTGAATTCCCGAATATAGGTATTGTCAAATCCATCAATAAATAAATACATAAATGTCAAAAAAATAAAAATAAACAAATCATTCTTAAACACATTCATACCACACTCAAAACTTCACACATTCATTCAGTCACACGCTATTTACACAAACAAATAAATAAATATTGTACATTCACGATCATACCACGTTCATACATTGATACATTCATAGCAATTCACTCAAACGAGCGGACACTATACATAATGGGACAAATAAATAAATATGTAACTATAGAACAAACAAATGATTGAACATTCACGACAGCAGCCACTTATCTGTTCCGAAGAACTTCGTTGTTCAACGATTCCTTGGCCGAACCGTTTCCGCCGTTCCTTTTCCAATTTGCGCATTTAGTCTTCTGCTGGGTATCTTTCTCATCCACTTTAACGGCCAAGGCGGGTGGTGATCACCTTACCGTGTGTGAAAATTTTGATCTCCCGCACAAACTAAGCTTAGCTTCTTATTTTTCGGCCGCCGGTACACAAAACTTCACCACCTCGACCGCTGTCAGAAACTTCACTCCCTTAAATATACAAATTGCCGGCACAAAAATCTGCAACGCGGCTCCCGACACTCAAGTCAACAAAAAAAAACCAACACAGAGCCGCAAAAAAAAACTCGTCCTCTCGGCCGGCGTTTCCAAAACCGACCTTTCTCGCCGCCGTGTCAAAATCCACCTCCCCGACACTGTCCAAAAAACCACTCCAGTTTCAAAACGGCAGTCAGATTTTTTTTCTCCAAAACAGCCGTTCACAATCCACCTGTGTGTGTGTCAGAGGATTGTCGGGCCCGCAACTTAAGGTGTGCGCGACCGCTAAATTTAAAATTTGAAACAATTTTTCACAAATATATTTATTTTGGAAAAACCAAAAATAAATATTTTTGCGAAAAATACTTCGAATCAAATGTACCGGTCACGCCACAAAATTTGATTCATTGCATCGTTTTTCCTAACTCCCGTCACATCTGAAGAGGTACGACGGCTTATATTCGAACTTAAGCGAAATGTTGCTCCTGGACCAGATGGCTTGCAATCATCTCAATTGAGGGATAATGCAATAATTTTGTCAGAATCGTTGGCTTATACCATCAATTTATGTTTTGAGCAAGGGGTGTTTCCAACACAATTGAAGAAAGGATTAGTTATACCGTTACATAAAAGTAAAGATAAAACAGATCTTAAAAACTATATCTTTACTCTCCTCTTTATCAAAAGTAATTGAAAAAGCTATTAAAGTAAGATTAGGGAAATATTTAGAAAAAAAAATAAATTGCTTTCAGATCACCAGTTCGGATTTAAAGAAGCACGCAGTACAGAAGATGCAATTTACAATGTAACGAAAACCATTTTTCTTAAGCTAGACCAAGGCCAAAAATATTTAAGCATATTTCTAGATTTTGAAAAAGCCTTCGACACGGTCCATCATGAGACACTTTTTGCCAAAATGCATAAAATTGGAATACGTGGTGTTGCTCTTAATCTTTTTAAATCATACTTGAACAAAATGTCTGAATCGGTAAGCGTCAATAAAACTTTAAGCTCCGCTGTTGATATAGGTAGATATTAGCGTACCACAAGGCACAGTCTTAGGGCCAATATTTTTTCTACTACACATCAACGATTTACACGATTTAAAACTAAGAAACAGCGCAAATTATGCCTACGCCGATGATATTGCAATACTCTTCTGGGGAGATAGATGGGAAGATACTTTTAGTAACGCCAGTTCAGGTATTGAAAGGATTATTTGTTGGCTTAGACAAAATAAAATTAGTATAAATGTCAACAAAAGCGTTACGGTTCCGTTTTCTTTAACTCAATCGAATACACCGAGTGATACTTGCAAAGTTATTATTCATACCTCTTCATGTGATAAAAATAATTGTAATTGTACCCGTCTAAGACGGGAATGTGCAACAAAATACTAAGGTATAATTAATGATAAACATTTGAGATGGGAAGATCACGTAACTTATGTATGCAATCGCTTAAAAAAAAAGTTATTTATAAATTTGTGCAGCTAAGGTATATACAATACTAACCCTGCCACAAATTAGGACGGTTTTTATTGCCTTGGTACAGTCGGTAGTCGAATATGGATTACTAAGCTGGGGAGGTATAGCTTCAAGTAAACTACATCCTAAACTAATTAAGATCTGCTAAAAAAAACGATTTATTACCCAACAACATTTTGTTATGACGCTCTTAAAGTGCTAACAATTCCTAAACTATTTAAATTAAAAGTTCTGAAATATGTATTGTATATACTGTATATACATATTTCAGAACTTTTAATTTAAATAGTTTAGGAATTGAAAAGAATTCCCCACTGAAACTACAACGGGACAGAGTACACGTAGGCAAGCGAGGCGTGCTTTATTCCAACTCAGATGTAATACGTCAACATCTTCTTGTCATGCCTACAACATAGGACCTAGGCTCTTTAGCAGTTTACCACAAAACATTTCCAATCTGTTGAATTATAATTTTTTAAGAAGAGTATTTTCGAGCACATTTCTCAATATGATTTAAACTACAATTAAAAATATTAAATTATCAACTTGCTAATAGTTACATACATGTAAATATAATGGAAAATGATTCACAAAATGAAAAGCAGAATACACAATTACATATGATGTACTTTTCTTTCGCACTGTGCACTGAATAAAATCTACACTTTCAGTTCCACAGCACGAGCTTAGCTCTTTAAGTAACTGTCAAATTAAAAAAGCTATATTATGTTATCACCCAAAATAATTTTTTAAATAACTATTTTTAAATAACTATTTATAAAAACTAAATTTTTTCATGAAATCATACAACATGATTTTTGTTCGTATATTGTAACATGAATTGTACATTGTGACAAAAAAGTACCCGGAATAAATTTAAAAAAAAACCTGCCCGACAAAATTGTCAATATTCTTTTTGTCGCTAAGTTGGCACAACTGTCCTCTATACTGTCACGGAGTTTGACAGTTATCTGTCATTTAGTTTGTTTACAGTACTCTATATTCTCAGTTCATCTAAAGTGTGTTATGCGATTTTTGCAATAGATGACATTATCGAACAAAAAAATTGTCTTAAATTTTGCGTTGCAATTCCGACCTCACATTCATAAAACGCATTGTGACTGGTGATGAAACATGGGTTTACGAGTTTGACATGCAAACCAAACGGAATCGCGCCTTCCAACTGAGCCGAAACCGGAAAAACCACGTCAAAGTCGATCAAAAGTCTAATGTTAACAGTTTTCTTTGACTACCTTGGTGTCGTGCACTCAAAATTCTTTCCCGAAGGTTAGACGGTTAATAAAGAATATTATTTGGCGATTGAGAGAGCAAATTTGTCGAAAAAGGCCAGATTTGTGGAAAGAAAACTCCTGAATTTTGCATCACGACAACGCACCATCACATAAGGCTATCATTGTGAAGGAATTTCTGACCAAAAACTCAACAAATACCATTGAACAACCACCGTATTCACCTAACATGGCTCCGTCCGACTTTTTTCTCTTCCCGAAACTGAAATTACAACTTCGAGGCACCCGCTTTCAGTCGATAGAAGACATAAAACAGAATTCGCAGAACGCACTTGAGATGAACTGACAATATTGAGTACTGTAAACAAACTAAATGACAGGTGACTGTCAAAATCCGCGACAGTATAGAGGACAGTTGTGCCAACTTAGCGACAAAAAGAATATTGACAATCCTGTCGGGGAGGCTTTTTTTTAAATTTTTTCCGGATACTTTTTTGTCACAATGTATCTTGAATTGGCAATAAACTTTATTTTACTTTAAAAAAAAATGTGTATAGCATGTTTCCGGAGGCTTGAGTTAGGGTCCACAATTCGCAGTGGTAGCATAGCACTGGTCGTATAATGGTTTTGTACACGCAGAGCTTCGTGTTTCTGTGCACATGCTTCGATTTAATTATGGGGAGAACCGAGAAAAAAGAAGTCTTATTAGCTAACTGTATCGGTCGCTTGATTTCGTCAGTTTCGTTGGCGTCTCTTGACAAGTTGCAACCCAGGTAAATGAAGTTGTTCACGAACTCGATGTTGAGGTCCCCCACATTGATGCTGAGTTGTGCAGGTGTTCCTTGTCGTCGATTGCGTCATTATTTTAGTTTTACACTCGTTGATACGTTGTCCAACTTCTTTTGCAGCGGTATCGAGCGTATGCAGAAGTTCTTCTGCGTCGGCCAATCTTCGGGACATGGTGTTGATGTCATCAGCGTACACTGCTAATTGAGTCGACTTGATGAGTAGCGTATCGCTGTTGTTCATATTCATTGCCCGAATAGCGTATTCCAGTGCTAGGTCGAAGAGCGTCGGTGCCAGTCCATCGCCCTATTTCAGACCAGTGCGTGTTTCAAATAGATCAGTAAGTCTATTCTGGATCCGGACTTGAGAGACGGAGTTGGTCATCGTCATCTTCGTCAGTCGCTCTAATTTTGCCGGTATACCAAATTGCAGCCATGATGTTGTACAGTACTCCACGATCGATACTGTCGTATGCCTGCTAGAAGTCGACAAAGATTTGGTATACGTTTACGTTGTATTCCCAGTACTTCTGGAGTATCAGTTTGACTGTAAAGAGCTGATCGGTTGTGGAGCGACCAGGGCCCCATTGCACCAACCACTTATCACTTACATTTAAGCAAATTTTCGGAAAGTAAATTGATAAATGTTTTTTGCTTATCAAATATTATTTGAAATTCTCTGTTTGGTGCAACAGAAACTTAGCATAAAATTTGATAAGTTGATAAGTGATAATTGATATTTGGTTGGTGCAATAGGGCCCAGGTCTGAAACAGCTTTGATATTCGGCAATGATTCGTTCTGCGTACGGTTTTATTCTATTTTCACGAATGTTGGTCAAAATTTTATAGGACTTACAAACTAGTGATATGCCCTTGTAATTCTCACACCGCAGTTTATCTCCCTTTTTGCGGATTGGACAGATGATGCTTCTGCGCCAGTCGTCAGGGATCTCCTCGTCCTCCCATACTCGCAGGAGTAATTGATGTATGGCATTAGCTAGACCCGTTCCACCGAATTTTAGTAGTTCAGCTGGAATCTCGTCAGCGCCCGGGGCATTATTTCGCTTTGGTGACCGCAACGCGAGATCAACTTCCTCTACTGTCGGGGGTTGTATAGGTGGACCTAGATCAACAATATCGTCAAGAGCTTCTTGAGTAAGAAGCCCATCGTTTGTTGATGTCATCGGTGTCGCTGATGATGTTTCCATCCTTGTCCTTACAAAGGCTAGTCCTTGGTTGGTAGCCGTTCTTGATTGTATTTACTAGTTTGAACGCTTGTCTGGTGTTCCTATTAGCTAAGTTTTCGTTTCGTTCTGCAACTGCTCGTCAAATTACGGATATTTACGTCTCTTACGTCTAATTACTTTATTCTATATTCGCCGTAGCTCGTCGTATAATTCTCTTCTGGCTGTGAATCCATTGTCTGTAGGCAATCACATCAAGTGAATTTTTGCATTCTTCGTCGAACCAGCCATTTCGCGCTCGCCGCGCTTTATATCCTACGACCTTCTCTGCGACATCCCTGATGAGTTCTTCCCAGAACCCATGGACGCCTGTGTTGCTGATGTTGTGTAGCATAGGCGATGGTCTTTCCTCAAGGGCGGTAGTATACGCCACCGCAGTAGCATCGCTCAGAGGCTTATCAACCGTAAAGATTTTGAGAGGGCTGATTCTCGATTGGTACACTGAGGAAATTGTAATGGACAGGTGTTAGGGACACGAAAGTGTCCATGGGGACGGAGTGAAGGTATGTTGAACTGACCGTGAAGGTCCAGCAACGCCATCTGGCGAAAACTCCTCAGCGGGATAGGCGGCGGCACGAGCTTGCTGTAGCTCAGTGACGGGAGATGTGGGCGGGGTTTTGGCCATCTCACTGCCCCTACCATTAATATTCCAAAAAAAATCTCGTGCCTTAAGGTACACAACAGCACATACATGGGTACCAAAGGTCCCACGACCTTAAAAAAATAGCAAAGAAGAAAAAAAAAGGAAACCACAATGGCAATGGCCGTCGACCGGCTCATGTACCTCGACACGACTCCTGGGTCCAGATGGAACGGACCCTAGCCTCCATACCCACCCTTCCAATGAGGTACCTTGGTTGAATTACTGGTACCTCCCTAATCAAAAATCAAGAAAAACGATGAGGGTGCTATCTCATCCTACCATCGCTGACCTGAAAAGGAGGTGGGGGTAATTCCTTTAAAGGAAAAGCCGAGGTTTTCAAATACAGGACATTCCCTATTTATTTAACTTTAAGAGGTACAACAAAAAAATCCCAATAGAAAAAGGAGAAAATAAAGACCGTAAACTAAAAGTAATGCAAAAAAATTAGGAACTGAGACTAACTAAATCCAAATGATCAAATTTAAATATTCGCAGAAAACTACAGAAATACTAAAAAAATCGAAACAAAAATTAACATCTATTTTAATAAAGCACTTACCTCCAGAATCCACGATGGCCACCGATGACGCCGAAGTAGCTGCAACTCATTTTTTTTTAACAAATCAAAAACAATGGGGAATTGGGATCGAACAAAAAAAATAGATGAAATAACAAAAATACGATATTAAAGAAAATAAGTATAAAAAAAAATCAAAGGTATTGCATTAAAATGTATACGGCGGCAACTTTCTCGTATGCAACTGCTAGTAACGATGTCACTTCCCTTGTGAGCATGTTGTTGTAGACGTAAACTGAGTCTATCTGCACTGTGGTACACTGCTAATTGCGCACGGTCGGGTACACATGCACTTTCTCTCGAGGCGATGTACTATGGGCGTACAAGGGCACAATGGGTGCACAAGGGCACAATGGGCGGCACGGCGTTCCAACTTATCCCCGATTCAGATTTGGGGTTTAAGGAATTCCCCCAACAGGAATGCTTGATGCGACAGTGCAATTACGTGTCACAACGCCAATTCCAAACACAGCAAAAGTATTTTTGGGGGGCACTCTCCACTTGTATCGTGCGGGTATGAATTCACTTCCGGTAACCACGCGCCGATGATATGAGCCATGTTGTAAGGTAAAAAGAACGTTATCGGCAGCTGATTCGCACCAAAATTCGCGCGACCCGGCAACGGCGTGTCGATGTCGTTTTGTCCGGCGGATGGAAAATCCACCTTATCTAAATCATCCGTCCGGTTTACTTAGAACAAAGATTCGAGCGTCTCAGCAATGGCGTGCCGATGCGACGGCTTTGGCGGGTGAAATTCGACCTTTGGATATAAACACTCGCCCGTTGGTCCTCAAACCAAAAATTCGCGTCCCGGCGATGACTTTGCCGATATAACGGTTAGGACGGATCGAAGTGGACCACGTCTGGGCGATCGCGCCGATATTCACTCGATCGTGAGTGAAAGTGAACTCCTGAGCGATCGCTCTCCCAGCAGGTCGCGCCTCTCGATACAGCACAGGCATCAGCTGAAAAATCTCGTCAATCGAGTTTCATGCAACGGAATTCTCCGTTTGAATGAAACTCGACATGAAACATCGCTACCCGCTTGTCTCTCCTATCTCAATGCGAGGTCGATGACTCCAGATCAAGCAGCATATTCTTACAGGACATTTAAGTGTCCATCAAAATATAGCGTTTGCAAGTGTCAACGACCCACAATGTGATAGAGTGACAGAGTTGTCGTTCTTGCAAAATTCCTGGTGGAGAATTCGAATTGTTAATTGGCAAATATTTTAGAAAACATTTGACAATCAACAATTCGAATAGACCATCAGAAAAGTCATTCATTACAAATTCTACATCTGTAGGTCGTCTTCACCAAGTGATGATCGGAGTCGCAGTTTACTCCTCGATAGGAGCGGACATCCATCACACTAGACGCCCATCTCCTGCAAATGAGGACGTGATCAATTTGGTTGACGGTATGTATAGTACGTCTGGAGATTTCCAGGTCTGTTTGTGAATGCGTCGATGCGGGAAACACGTAGAGCTTACGATTAAATTCCTGCTGCAAGTGAAGTCAATAAGTCGTTGGCCGTTGTCGTTATATTTTTCATGGAAACTGTGGCCTCCGGTGGTCCCCCGGTGCCAAATTTCATTTCCGACTTTCGCGTTAAAGTCTCCCAGCAGCAATTTAACGTCGTTTGTTGGAAGTGAGTCGAAGAGAGTCTCAAGGCGGGCGTAGAACTCGTCTTTTACTGCGTCTTCTTTAACTTCAGTGGGGGCATGCACATTGATGAGCCAGAATTGAGGAATCGGGTCTTAATGCGAATCACACCTAGCCGTTCATTTATGGGTTTGAATTCAGTAGTGTGCAGCTTGAGGTGTTTGTTCACTATAAATGCTACTCCAAACTCCTTGCGGCCCGATGGTTTTCCACTTGTAAAAATTGTGTGCGATTTCTTGTCATTAATCTCGCTGCCAAGCCAATTTGTTTCCTGGAGTGCAGTAATGCTCAGTTTGCACTTTTCGACCTGTTGAAGAAGGGCCTTCTCGGCCCCCGGTTTGTTCAGTGGGCGTACACTCCAGGATCCGAAAGAATAATCCCCTAGTCGTTTGTATGGTCGTGGTTGTTGATCCGTCCAATCCGAGGCTTTTGTTCCAGGTTTTTCGACGTGGAGTGATTTTTACAAGGACGAGTTGTCAGCACATCGCTTAACTCCATTCAGGGGATGGCCTCGGAAGATAGCTGCTTCAGATGGTTTAATAAACGTGCTGGGGTTCACACAACTATGTTGCAGGTCCAACTATGCAAGTCATTCCATTCTACTAAACCTGAGACGCTTAGGTGTTGGTCAGCCATTCAGGCTACAGCTATCTGCCTTTTTCCAAACTCTCTTATCGCTAAGACTTGGCCGTCAGCGGTTTGAAACACTGCCGTTACCAGGGGGCGCCCACGTGGAGGACTATGGAAAAGGTCTTTTGTCCCCAAATGGTCAACTTTGGAAGATTTAAATATTTGACACTTTTTAATGTCTATTTCGGCATCTTCTGCAAAAAATTGGAATAACGATAACTCGTTTTCTGACTCTACGACCATTAAAGATTGCGCAGCAGAAAACTGTCTTACATTCCGAAAAAAGGCTATTGTTTTGATAGAGCGGCCACAAGCAAAAATTTGGTGTTGGTACCCATTTGTGACAATTAACAGTGACAAGTGCACATTATGACATTTCATGACACCTAGCCAATATATGTATAATGAACGTCTTCTCCTTCCCATATGATTTCAGTTGTGACCCCATGAAATTGGGGGCGTTCCTGCGAGCGGATCGGGATTTGACATTTCTCAATATCTGCTCCATATGCTTTCGCCCGTCAAATATGTACGGACAACTATCAATTTTCTGATCTGAAAATGTCCCCCACCCCCGGATCCGAATACTTTTCAGATCCGGAAATGAAATATAATGTAGTACTGAATCAAAATATGACTTCATTTGCTCCTTTTATACAACAAAATTCAAAACAATAAAATAAGTAGTACTGGTACTGCATTGAAGTACTGAAGCAATGGGATTAACTTGGGGGATTTTACACACCATGCGCCAAAAGTTCCTAGTCTAGGAGGGTATAGACGCGCCGGGCCAATACAATCTGGGGCCCGTAATTTCAGCCCTTTACCACCTTAAGGCTCTATTGACCTAAAGGGGAAAAGGATCTGCCCTGATTGGACGGTATTCCCGCTTTCATTACATCTTCGGCCCTGTGTTAGTTAGTAGTTTGGCTGATGTAGCCCTATGTCCCTTTACAGGAATTTCTATCTTTTCTGTGTTTTGAGAGTCTGACGTTCGTCGTCACCAGTAGGTTTCTCTTTTTCGTTTCTATTTTCTGCCTGTAGTTTATTTCGCTATTTTTCTTTGTTTACCGGGCAGACGTGCGATTCCTACTGTGCACGTTAATGGAGGAGACCGATGACCGCCGTGTTATACTCACCCTGCCACTCCCGACAGCTGAACTGGTCTGCCAGCGCACGTCACTGGCGGTTACCTATCAGAAAGGGTTTTCGTCACTTTAGGTGTACCTAGGTCCTTACGGCCAATTTTCGCCCTCGCCCTTCTGTATCCAATGTTACACCATAATGTAAATTTTTATTGCTTAAAATTTATATTGTTCACCGTTTAGCTACCACATAGGTGACAAAGTTATATTCGTAAGCTGGTATGCACTTCCAATAGTCATACGTAGCAAAATGAACGATACCCATCCGGTCAAGTCACAAAGAAAACCCAAATGATAGCCTGCATAATTTTCACTCCCAAATAAAAGGTATTGATAATGATGTTTGCCCTGCACTTTCGTTCGCTACGCTGTTGGCAACAAGCCAATATACGATGAAAATGTCCTTAAATTTGTCCTAGCTGGTGTTGTACTCCGGTTTCACGAGAAGATAATTACTTCGTAGTGGGCTTGTAGTTTCAATGTTGGTAGTCGTCATCCGTGCTAGTGTCAACAGGCAACTGTTGCTCGCAGGTTTCTAGAATGTAATTACACAAACATGTACATATGTATATTTCGCATTTGTTTTACAGCATGTTTGTGTTCCTTATGGATTATAGGCACTTTGAGGTTCTTGGTCATCAACAATAAAATAAATTTATCCTATATTATTATGTATGACATTATGTAATTAACAATACCGTTACAACACTGTTTTCGGCATACAAACTTTGTGATGATTATACCCTAGACTTTTAGTATAGGGTATATTGTTTTTGTCACGACGGAAATATGTAACACCTTAAAGGAGGCTCCGGAGGTATAGCAATGTATATATGTATATAAATGATCAGGGTCACCTCCTGATTCGATTTAGCCATATCTGTCTGTCTGTCTGTCCGTCTGTCCGTCTGTCTGTCCGTTCGCACGATAACTTTCGATAGGATGAAGCTAGAGCCTTGAAATTTTGGTCAGATGTTGGAAATATAATCTAGTTGGTTGGTATTGAAATGGGTATGATCAGGCCAAGAGAACGCCTACCTCCCCTACATATGTAAAATAATTAATGTATTTATAACTCCTGATTAAATAAACATCAAAAGCCCTAGCTCTGACAGATTGCTCGTGAGGGTAATCTTATACTCTCCTGGAAAAATAAAATCGATCAGTTGAAAACTAACGCTAAATTTCTTACAAAGAACCCCGTACTACCCTACTTTTCAGGTTTTTTGTCCATAACTCACGAGCCAATTGACGTAGACAGCTGAATTTTGGCATGTAACCCTGAAGTGAGAAGCTGCTTGGGTTTTAGTAAGTTAGGCATAATCAGATCAAAGGAACGCCTACCTCCCCTGCAAAATTAAAAAAATTAAATATTACTTTAATTGCGATAACTTTCGATAGAATAACACTAGCGAGTTAAAAGTTTGGCAGAACGTTGGTAGTAAAACCTAGTTAGTTGGTGTTGAAAATGGGGAAGATCCGACCATAGGAACCCCTACCTCCCCTACAGATGAAACTTCAAATAAGTGATAACTTTTGATAGAATGAACCCAGCGATTTGAAATTTTGGTGAAATATTTGAAATTAGATTGGATTAGTTGGCATTAAAGATGGGTTAGATCCGACCTAAGGAGCCCCTACCTCCCCTAGAAATGAAACTTAAAATAATATATAAAATAACTTCCGACAAAATAAAGCTAGCGACTTGAAATTTTGGTGGAATGTTTGTATTTTAGTAGGACCCAGTTGGCTATTGTTGAAAATACGTTAAATCCGACCAACGAAACCCCTACTTCCCCTCCAAATGAAACTTCGAATAAGCGATAACTTTCGATAGAGTGAAGCTAGAGACTTGAAATTTTTTTTAAATGTTTGTAGCATGATCTTATTGGTTGGTGGCAATGATGGACAAGATCCGAACTAAGGAACCCCTACCCCCCCTACAAGTGAAACTTCAAATAAGCAATAACTTTCGATAGAATGAAGCTAGCAACTTGAAAATTTCGACAAATATTTGAAGAATGGGTTAGTTCATTTATTGATTTTGAGAATGGTCAAGATTCTCCTGAATGAGTGTCAACCTCCCCTATAAACTGGCCGTATTGGAAACTCACTTTTAATGCAAATGGTCGCTGCCAATTGGTACTTTTGGTATCACCACCAGGTCTGTACAAGTCTAGGGTATACACGCTTCGGACGCTGGTTTTTATTTGTGTTGGTGTAGTCTCATTACAAAAAAAAAATATTATTTTGTTCCAGTCACATCCAGTGTTTTTTTTTTTTTTGTGACACCTATATATTCATTATTTGTATAACTCATTTACGTGTAATAAAAACTCGTAGCTTCTTCCTAACTACAAATTTATTTATTACTTCGTAAATATATATTTCAGGAGCAATTTACTCCCTTCTTCGGTACATCAGCTACTAAATCCCTAAGGTCGCCACACATAAATGCGCACAACCACGACCGAACTTCCACGGAACCACCAATTTCATACAACGGTGGAAAGGAGGGGAATTTTTTTTCCGCACGTTCTATGAAATTTATGATTCGATGGAAGTTCGGTCGTGGTTTACGATACATTGGCTAATATGGGACTAAAACTTATCTTCATGTAAATTGTTAATTAAATATCCCAGTAGGTTCCAATTTTATAAAAGCTACGAACCGGGTTGTAACTTTTACAAAAAAAAAGTTAAGTTATGATTACTAATTTTATAAAAGGTACTGAGGAAGTTGCTACCGGCTACGTGTTTTTATTAAAACCACTACAAGTATCGGAAAGAAAAGAATCTCTCATTTACGTGATATTGTTCGAATAACTTAATTTCGCCGACTTATTCCACTAACTTAAATTTATCGCCGTTAGTTAAGTTGTAAAAATGCCACGAAAGTGCTCAAATAATCCGGACAGTTTTTATTATGTGTGTGGAGAATTAACTTATGTATCTCAGCGTCGAAAATTTACACCATTAATAGAAAAGTGTTATTTAGACTATTTTGGTTTTCCTGTGTGCCATCAAGACAAATCCAAATTCCACATATACGAGTACTCGTATATTGTGTATCATGTGTGAGACTCCTATTAGGTTGGGCTAAAGGATTCAGACATTTGCCATTTGCTATACCGAAAACTTGGGTGCTGTAAGGGCTGAACAAGGCGAGGGATTCCCTCGGGACATTTCTTTAACAGAGAAGCGTTTTCAATGCAAATGCAATCCAATACTAGCTGATAGTGTTGGAAACTTAAAAGGAACCTACCAGGAGCCAAATACTTACAAAAATCATAACTATTTATTTAACAGTAAATAATAATTTTCTATCTGTAAGAAATTTTTGTCCTTTTCGTGAAAATATATATTTTGATGACACAAAGATATCTGACGTGCCAATTTTAATACCTTAGACTTATAGTAAAGGGTATACTGTTTTTGTCACGACGAAAATATGTAACACCTTAAAGGAGGCTCCGGAGGTATACTCAATTGCCCTAACCCCTTGTGGGGCATAGCGCGTCAACTGTTCCATGTGGCCCAGTTGACGTTTCGTTGGCGTAATCTGGTTTCGGAGAATGCAGTTGCCAGCATACACCTCCTGCACATCCATGGCCACGAATGTCGTCGTGGACGGGATTCGAACCCGAAACGCCGGTAGTCAAACATGAGACTGATGCCTCAACACACTGCGCTACCGGTCGCAATGTACATATATATGTATATAAATGATCAGGTTCATTCGATTTAGCCATGGTCTGTCCGGTCACACGATAACTTTCGATAGAATGAAGCTAGAGACTTGAAATTTTGGTCAAATGTTTATAGTAGGATCTAGTTGGTTGGTATTGAAAATGGGCAAGATCTGACCCAAGAAACCCCTACCTCCCATACAAATGAAACTTAAAATAAGCGATAACTTCTGATGGAATGAAGCCCGCGACTTGAAATTTTGGTCAAATATTTGAAGTAGGATTGAGTTAGTTGGTATTAAAGATGGGCCAGATCCGACCGAAGGAACCCCTCATCATCATCATTGTGGCGCGACAGCCCGACGTCGGAAGGAAGGAACCCCTACCTCCCCTAAAAATGAAATCCGTTCGCAGAATGAAGCTAGAGACTTGAAATTTTGTTTAAATGTTTGTAGCATGATCTAATTGGTTAGTGGCAATGATGGGCAAGGTCCAACCGAAAAATCCCTACTTCCTCCAGAAATGAAACTTCAAATAAGCGATAACTTTCGATAAAATGAAGCTAGTGACTCGAAATTTTGGTTAAATGTTTTTACTGGGATCTAGTTGGTTGTTATTAAAAATGCGCAAGATTCGACGAAAGAAACTTCATCCTCCTCTGCAAGTATGGCTTCAAATAAGCAATAACTATCGATAAAATGAAAAAAACTTAAAAAATTTGACAAATATTTGTAAAATGGGTTAGTTAATTGATTTTGAGAATGTTTAAGATCCTCCTGAATGAGTGCCAACCTCCCCTATGAACTGGCCATATAGGAAACTCACTTTTAATGTATATGGTCTTTGCCAATTGGTACTTTTGGTATCACCACTAGGTCTGTACAAGTCAAGGGTATTCGGACGGGTATTCGGCCGAAGCGAAGCTTCGGTTTGATTTTCTTTATTATATTATTATTATGTGGCCACAGTAGATTCAAGATTTGATATCAGTTTTCTTGAACCAAAAAAAAGTTTAAATTTTGTTGGCTAGTGTTATTTTCCATGAACCACTTAGCTACTGCACTGACTGTGAAAAAAGAATGTACCATCTTCAACACAAAGGGCGGCTGTTCGACAAAATTTTTGAATACATTTTCAGTGACGTTCACACATACATTCGATAGAATGACACTAGCGAACTTTTCAAATGCTTTTCATTGACTGTCGGATTGACTTGTTGTGTGAACTTTTTGTGATGGCATCCTCACATAAACGGAACCATTCTTTAAGGAAATAACAATTAACAATTGCACTTAAAAGAATGACTGACGATGGGTCCACGAACAGAACGGCCCAATAGCCCTAGCTAAAAAAAAAGCCGCCGTCTTAAGCCAGGCAAATATTCGATATAGGTACGAATGTATAGTCTCATACAGTCAATCAAACTGGTCTCACGATTGAGGGGAACCAATTCGGAACCGATTTATTCGTCAAGTCTCGAGTTATATGGTTCTGGCAGTAAAAATCATCAGCGTTGTATGGAAATGACGTTTTTTTTGTTTTTAAGAATGAAAAATTAAAATCCAATTAAGGTCCTTAATGCTTTTTTGTTTAATAACACAGAATAATGAATTAAATTTTAATTAAATTTAAATGTTATAACCGTCCACGTCCTAAGATTACTATAGTTAGTACAAAATATCCATTAAGTTTAGACAGCATCTTGAACGAGGAGTTCTAATAAGGCTTGTTAGAGCACAAGATTCATAGCTACAATCCTCATTGACCATAGCCTAGTCATTAATTGCTTATAGGAACTATTTTCTATTTTTATACCCTAGACTTTTAGTATAGGGTATATTGTTTTTGTCACGACGGAAATATGTAACACCTTAAAGGAGGCTCCGGAGGTATAGCAATGTATATATATAAATGATCAGGGTCACCTCCTGATTCGATTAAGCCATGTCTGTCTGTCTGTCTGTCTGTCTGTCTGTCTGTCCGTCTGTCCGTCTGTCCGTCTGTCCGTCTGTCCGTCTGTCCGTCTGTCCGTCTGTCTGTCCGTTCGCACGATAACTTTCGATAGAATGAAGCTAGAGCCTTTAAATTTTGACTAGATGTTGGAAGTATGATCTAGTTGGTTGGTATTGAAAATGGGCATGATCAGGCCAAGAGAACGCCTACCTCCCCTACATATGTAAAATAATTAAATGTATCTATAACTCCCGATTAAATAAACATGAAAAGCTCTAGCTTTGGTAGATTGCTCGTGATGGTAATCCTATACTCCCCTGGAAAAATAAAATCGATCAGTTGAAAACTAACGGTAATTTTCTTACAAAGAGCCCCGTACTACCCTACTTTTCAGTTTTTTTGTCCATAACTCTTGAACCAATTGACGTAGACATCTGATTTTTGGCATGTAACCCTGGGGTGAGAAGCTGCTTAGGTTTTGGGAAGTTGGGCATAACCAGATCAAAGGAACGTCTACCTCCCCTACAAAATTCAAAAAATTAAATATTATTTTAATTACGATAACTTTCGATAGAATGACACTAGCAAGTTGAAAATTTGGTAGAATGTTGGTAGTAAGGTCCTTTTAGTTAGCACTGAAAATGGGCAAGATCCGACCCAAGGAACCCCTACCTCCCCTTCAAATGAAACTTCGAATAAGCGATTACTTTTGATACAATGAAGCCAGCAGCTTGAAGTTTTTGTCAAATGTTTGAAGTGAGATTGAGTTAGTTGGCATTAAAGACGGGTTAGATCCGACCTAAGGAACCCCTACCTCCCCTAGAGATGACACTTAAAACAAGCGATAACTTACGACAAAATAAAGCTAGCGACTTGAAATTTTGGCCAAATATTTGTAGTAGGATCCAGTCGGCTAATATTGAAAATGCGTAAAATCCGACCAACGAAACCCCTACTTTCCCTACAAACGAAACTTCAAATAAGCGATATCTTTCGATAGAGTGAAGCTAGAGACTTAAAATTTTGTTTGTATGTTTGTAGGGTGATCTAATTGGTTGGTGGCAATGATGGGCAAGATCCGACCCAAGGAACCCTTACCTCTCCTACAAGTGAGACTTCAAATAAGCAATAACTTTCGATGGAATGAAGCTAGCGACTTGAAAAATTCAACAAATATTTGTAGAATGGGTTAGTTAATTCAGTTTGAGAATGGTCAAGATCTCCCTGAATGAGTGCCAACCTCCCCTATAAACTGACTATATAGGAAACTCACTTTTAATGCATGGTCGTTGCCAATTATTACTTTTGGTGTCACCACAAGGTCTGTACAAGTCTAGGGTATATACGCTTCGGACTCCGGGCCGAAGCGAAGCTTCGGCCTGGTTTATACTCTTCACGGATGTGATTAACTTTGTCATGAAGTTTGCAACGCAGAGAAGGAAGCATCTCCGTTCATATAAACTATATATATTCTTGTAGTCCGGATGGCGCAACGGTTAGCACGTTCGCCTTCAACGCACTGGGCCCCGGTTCGATTCCGGGGATTTACGTGTCGGACTATGAGCCCACTCAGCTGTTAAATGAGTACCCATTATGGGGTAAATAACTCGGTTGAGCGTATTGCTGATCACATACCTCTGCACAAAAACCGTCACGATCTAGAAAATGAGATGATGCTAACTCATCTCGAGGCCGTGGTTCAAATTGGACTGTTGCGCCAGTTATTTTTTTTTTTTATTCTTGATCAGTATGATTAGACGAGTCGATTAAGCTTTGTCCGTCTGTCTGTCTGTCCGTCTGTTTCTATGCAAACTAGTCCCTCAGTTTTAAAGCTATCAAGCTGAAATTTTGTACAAAGTCTTCTTTCTATTGCATGCTGTATATATGTCGGAACTAACGGAATCGGACTACTACGTCATATAGCTGCCATAGGAACGACCGGTTCAAAAATTCGTCTTTATGAGAAAAACTTTTTTATTTTCAAAGATATCTTTTTTAAATTTCACAGTTATAAATAGTATTTTTAGTCAAATCACATCCCCGAATTTGGTTGAATTTGGACTACTCTATCGTATAGCTGTCATAGGAACGACCGTTCCAAAAGAAAGTTTTTGTTAGAAAAACTTTTTTATTTCTGAAGATATCTTTACCAAATTTCTCAGTTTGGAAACTTGGAACTCATTGGGACGATCCACTCCCAGAAGAAATACATGCTAATTGGACGACGCTGAGGAACACCTTGAAAACAATTGAAAAATTTAGAATACCAAGATAGATGTCATTTGACAATACTTGCCATACTGAGCTTCATGGATTCTGCGACGCTTCAGAGATGGCTTATGGTGCGGCTGTATATTTGGTAATTCGACGTGCTTCAATCATGTTGACTGCCAAACCATATTCCTAAATGTGGTTGAAATCGCCCACCTATTTCATATACCTCTCATAGGAACAGTGAAATCGGAACAAATTTTACTATACTAATATCAAAGTAGCAAATGCACGATAAGTCATAACAAGAAGAATAACAAGAAGAAGCTTCGCGTGAAGGGTATCATACGTCCGGCAAGCAAGCTTGTTTTTTTTTTTGTTATGCTAATTACAAATCTGAGCCTTCCACCAAAACTTTTTGGGTGGAATTTGAGTTATAGCAGAAAAATCACAAAAAGTATCTTTAATCATTGTCGAAATATTCTCACTTGAAAAAGACTATTTTTTACGCTTCTATTTTTTAACTTATGTTCCCACAAATGAAAAATCATGTTTTTTTATGTACAATATTTTGCCAAATAACGGAAACAATGCATATACATTCTGTCAGAAAAGTTCTGGAAATTGGTAAATAAAACACAAAATGTTTATTTTTCATCCAAATTTATTTTATCCCCTTCAAAGTAAGCCCCTTCTGAAATGATACACATATGCTAACGAGTAACCCAATCATAGAAACATTTTTCAAACGCAATCGACTTCAGTTCTTGCAGCGAATTCTGTTTGATGTCTTCTATCGACTGAAAGCTTCAGTTTTCAGTTTCGGGAAGAGGAATAAGTCGGACGGAGCCATGTCAGGTGAATACGGTGGTTGTTCGATGGTATTTGTTGAGTTTTTGGTCAGAAATTCCTTCACAATGATAGCCTTATGTGATTGTGCGTTGTCGTGATACAAAATCCAAGCCTTTTTCGACGAATTTGCCCCCTCAATCTCCGCATAACGCTCAAATAATATTCTTTATTAACCGTCTAACCTTCGGGCAAGAATTCTGAGTGCACGACACCACGGTAATCAAAGAAAACTGTCGACATTAGACTTTTGACCGACATTGACGTGGTTTTTTCGGTTTCGGCTCAGTTGGAAGGCGCCATTCCGAAGTTTGTGGACTGGTTTGCATGTCAAACTCGTAAACCCATGTCTCATCACCAAATACAATGCGTTTATGAATGTGGGGTCGGAATTGTAACGCAAAATTTAAGATAAATTTTTGTTCGATAATGTCATCCATTGCGAAAATCGCAAAACACACTGGAGATGAACTGACAATATCGAGTACTATAAACAAACTAAATGACAGATGACTCTCAAACTCCGTGACAGTATAGAGGACAGTTGTGCCAACTTAGCGACAAAAAGAATATTGACAATCTCGTCGGGCAGGCTTTTTTAATGATTGATTTGAAGAACTTTTTTGGCAGAATGTACTACGAGGAAAATGATAAGGGATAAATTTGTTTTAGAACTTGTTCGGCTTTCATTTGAGGCAAGTGAGATGCACGTAAAAAAAAATTGTTACCTAGATAATGTTGTTGTTAATTGCCTTGACCCCTCCAGGGGCATGGGTACGTCAACATCCCTAGCATTTCTATGCCTTCTTGACGTTTCTATAGCATATCTACTTTTCGGAAGTACAGTTGCTAGCATGCACCTCCTATTCGCGCCGTCTTTATACTGACGACCTCGGAGCACTGTGAGAGTTCTATTAGTACCCACAGGCACTTTCTGTTCGCGCCGAGGTTTGAACTCCGAGCACTAGATTAGTATCGTAGAGCGGTGACCGAACGAACACGGCCACCGAGCTCGTTACCTAGATAATGCCAAAAACACATTGTTTTCTGATTTGAAAAGGATTATATTTCAAACTTCTAGGTATCTGGGTAACTGTTTTTCTTCACGCGTCTCACTTATCTAAAATGCAAACTAAGTTATTCAAAGCTAATCACTTACAATTTTCTTAGAAGAATGTGTACTTTCTTCCTTGTTTGGATAAATACGCCAGAAAAACGATGATTTTTTCTCTTTGTGGTAACACAAGATAAAGAATAGTCTCTTTCAAGTGAGAATACCTCGAAAACTATGATATTAAAGATTCGGAATAACTGGTGTTAATCCTTTTTATTGAACTGCTGAAGATCTTTTTTTTTGTCTCTTTTTTTTTTGCTATAATTAATTGTTTGCAAAATATAAAAAAAATTAAGCTAGCTTTCGGCTAGCTTGCCGAAGGTATGATACCCTTCACCCGAAGGTATCATACCTCCGTTGTGACCTATAGTGCATTTGGCACTTTGAAATTAGTAGCAAAACTTGTTCCGATTTCACTGTTTCTACGAGAAGTATATGAAATAGAGGGACGATTTCAACCAAATTTAGAAACGTAATTTGGCAGTCAATATGATTGAATAATACGGAATTTCGTAAGGATATCTTCAAAAATAGAAAGGTTTTTCTAACAAAAACTTGCTTTTGGAACAGTCGTTCTTATGACAGCTATGTGATAAAATAGTCCGATTTCAATCAAATTCAGAAATGTTATTTGACTAAAAATACTATTGATTCTCGTGAAATTTAAAAAAAATACTTTCAGAAATAAAAAAGTTTTTCTCACAAAGTCGAATTTTTGGACCGGTCGTTCCTATGGCAGCTATATGACGAAGTGGTCCGATTTCGTTGGTTCCGCCATATTTACGGCGCGTAATAGAAAGAAGGCTTTGTGCAAAATTTGAGAAAGATATTTTTAGAAATAAAAAAGTTTTTCCCACAAAGACGAATTTTTGGACCAGTCGTTCTTATGGCAGCTATATGACGTAGTGGTCCGATTCCTTTGGTTCCGACATATTTACAGCGACGTATCACATCCGTGAAGGGTATAAAAATATTGTTTTTTGTGGTTTTCGGGCTATAACTCAATTTACACGAAAAAAATTTGATATCAAACGTCAGATTCGTAATCAGCATCCCAAAAACATTAATGAAAAAATAATCAACACACCACAATTTAATTTAAGCAAACTACCTGATGGTGATGATGATGACTAAACTAATATATGTGTGCCTCTAAAAGCTCCTTCCTTCCCTATGTTTCATAGCTAAATACGGAGGTTGCCTTTTATATTTCGGGATTGGACAACCCTAGTGTTGCAATCTGGCAACTGACAGCTCTATCGTAAAGTTTGACATTTTTGAGGTTATACGTACTCAGAACGTTTTGACATGCGAGCGCTATTTGTGTTTTTTACAGTAACTTAAAAGATTAATCTCGGCCAAATAATGGAATTCAATCGTGAACATTTTCGTGCGATTATTTTTTACAACTTTCGACGTAGATTAACTCAGCAACAGTGCATGGATGAACTGAATTAAATTTTTGGCGATGAAGCTCCATCCAGGACCAGTGTTTATCGTTGGTATGGTGAATTCAATCGAGGTCGTAGTTCACTCCAAGACGAATTTCGTGAAGGTCGTCCAAAATCAGTTGTTGTTCCGGAAACCATTGATGCTGTGCGCGAACTGATATTGCAAGATCGTCATGTGACCTATCGTGAGATTGAGACAACCTTAGGCATTAGTGGGACCAGCATACATTCAATATTGCATGAACATTTGACTGTCAAAAAAATTTGTTCGCGTTGGATCCCACACAATTTGTCAATCGCTCAAAAAAAGGCTCGTGTCGATTGGTCAAAAGAAATGCTCAAAAAATACGATCGCGGTGCTTCGAAACACGTCTATGACATCGTGACAGGTGATGAATCGTGGATTTACGCGTATGAGCCCGAAAGTAAACAGCAGTCGACTGTATGGGTGTTTCAAGATGAGCCAAACCCAACAAAAGTTGTTCGCGCACGAAGCACTTCCAAGCAAATGGTCGCCTGTTTTTTCGGAAAAACTGGACATGTCGCAACCGTACCACTAGAACAACGCAGAACAGTCAATTCTGAGTGGTACACAACCATTTGTTTGCCAGTTGTCTTCCAAGAAATCAGGAAAACCAACCGCCGAAGACGGATCACTCTTCACCACGACAATGCGAGCTCTCACACATCAGCTCAAACAACTGCATTTTTGAGCACTCAAAACATAGATTTGATGGGTCATCCGCCGTGTAGTCCTGACTTGGCACCGAATGACTTCTTTTTATTCCCGTACGTAAAAAACAAACTGAGAGGTCAACATTTTTCAACACCTGAAGAAGCAAAAGTGCTTTGACAATTGGTTCAAACGCACGCAAAAGTGTATAGATCTTCATGGGGAATATTTTGAAAAACAATAAAGCGATTTTCAATGATTAATATTTGTCTTTACTCTCTAATCCCGAAATATAAAAGGCAACCCTCGTGTTTGATTGTTTGAACGAAGAAGTGAGTATCGCTTTTCTTCCGAAACGATATTTTTGCCTGAAACTCGCGCCTGAAACTGTCGCGCTCGGTGGCCGTGATCGTTCGGTCACCGCTCTACGATATCTAGAGCTCGGAGATCAAATCTCGGCGCGTTCAAAAACTGCCTGTGAGTGCTAATAGAACTCTTACAGTGCTCTGGGCTTGTCAGTATAAAGACGGCACGGATAGGAGGGGCATGCTAGCAACTGCACTTCCGAAAAGTAGATATGCTATTGAAACGTCAACAAGGCATAGAAATGCTACAGATGTTGACGCGCCCGTGCCTCTGGAGGGGTCAAGGCAATTAGAGAGAGAGAGACTATCAGATCATTTCGAGGTGCATAGCGGAGTAAGACAAGGCTGCATTTATCACCTACCTTGTTTTTGATTGCCACTAACGGCGTATTATGCGGCGCGCTTCATGAACACCAGAGCAAAGGTATGAGGTGGAAGTTGTTTAAATACCTTCAACACCTGGGCTATGCTGACGATGCTTGTCTTCTATCAAATAAATCGGATAACGTAGCTCAAATGACTAATGCTTTGCACGGCGTAAGTCGTAATACGGGGCTAAAAGTCAATGCTGCTAAAACTAAGTATTTGAGCTTTGGCTCAGGAAGCCAGAGCGAAATCTGTGTATCGGGGCAGGTGGTCGAAAAAATGTACAGTTTTTACCACCTCGGAAGCGTTGCTACAGCAAATGATGAAGCAGATTCTGATGTACCGTCCCGCATCAATAAGGCTCGCGCAGCTTCTTTCAGTTTGACTCCTTTCTGGCAAAACAACAACGTTTCCAGACGCACCAAGCTCAGGATCTTCGAAACCAACGTAAAATCGGTGCTTCTACTATATATGGCTGTTCAACTTGCAAGATGACCAACAAGACAACAACTAGATTGCAATTTTTTATGAACCAGTGTCGGCGCATCCGACACACACGATGGCCGGAGGTAATTTCTAATGACAACCTCTTTACTATTACATGATACACACCTCCATTAAAAGGCGAAAGTAGAAATAGATAGGTAACACTCTTCGAAAACGCCGCCGAACAACATTGCTCAACAGGCCCTTGATTGGATCCCGCAGGGAACCAATGCAAGTCGCCGTGTTGGACGACCTAGTAACATCTGGAGAAGATCAGTTGAGGTTGAGAGAGAGGGTGCCTCAATAGGCAAGTCGTGGAGTGAACTGGAAGCGATGGCGGCGAACAGGACGAGGTGGAAAATTTGTGTGGTTAATTCCCTATGCCCCTTAAGGGGTTAACAGGAACCAGAGAGAGAGAGCTTTATTCTATCGAAAGTTATCGTGCAAACGTATTCATTCACGACAAAAATTATTTACATATATGTACAAACCTTTTGAGCAGAAAAATTGATAGCACTAATTTACACAAACTGCGAATAATGTAATTTAAGATTGTGTACATATAATGTAAATTGAGATAGTTATTCTACGTAGCATAAGAACTACAACTTTAGATTCTCGACACGTGTCAATAGAAAGTACGAGTATATGTTCATTTCATGGGATTCACGACTTGAAAATAAAACCGAGCCATAAGCTCAACCAAGACTCTTTAAAATTGACTGTAGAAGAAGAAAATCAATAATCCATTTAACGAAAGGATTTAGTTTCTTAAACAATATTCTTCTACAATTCGAAAAGCATCTGCCACCAAATTCCTTTCTGCAGGCTCTTGAGTATAGGAAAAAAGTTAGCCTTTATGTGGAGCCATTTGAATCTTATTCGTTCGTAACTTCAGGGAATAGTTTTATTTCGCTTCGTTCGGAATTTATACGAAAATGTTATAGGAAGGTATAACTCTTACATCTTCAACTTTGTAGACGAGAAAAAAGCTTTCGTGATGGCCAAAAAAGGAAAATCGATGCAGGTAGGTTAATCGTCTCTTGCAGCCACCTGAAAATCTAAAACTGAAAGTAAGTGCAGCTGTGGCCCCATTTATCTCAGGATTTGAGTACCCACCTATTTAAGTGGAATCGTTGAGCATAGGATCTCTTTTAATGTAATTGAGGTGTATTTAAAAGATAAAATTGTGGCGACTATAAATATCGTTGAAATTTTGGAAAAAAGACAAAGAGACAGTAGCGTAGCTTAAGTATTTAGCGTCCGGGGAAAAATTTCAGTATGACGCCCCTTCCCCCAAATCGAAATTTTTAAAAGAAGTTCATTCAGGAAAAAAAATAGGAAAATAGTAATGCGAAATCAAAAGCAACATTTTGGTTTTAGCGTGAGAAAACCGAACTATTTTCTCCAAATCAAAATATTGATTTTATTTTCAGCACTAACTTTTCCTATTTTTCCCCCAAATTACCCATTTGTACTTATAATGCTATTATCAAAAACTTACTGAACTTTTTCAAAAAAATTGCACTATTTCTAGACAGCACAAAATTATGGCCGGTTGCTCAACGTCCGATTAAAATTTATCTTAACAATAAACTGCCACTTAGCACAATATAATTTTCTCAATGTATGGTTAGCGTTATTAATCGGATAAACGCTAACTGTCTACTTAATTCGTAGACACTGCGTTGAATTAACGATAACAATAATAAAGTACGAACGATATTCGGATAGTATTCAGATATATTTATAAATCGACTATTCGCGACGACGGCTCCAACCAGACAGACAGGTTCCCGCCAATTTTCTCTTCAATTACTCATTAATTTACAGAATTCAGGGTTTTAGAACAATTTACAGAATACTAATACAATCATAAAATGTGTAGACTTTAATTCAGCTGATAGTTCAGTGGCTTTGGGACAGCGTCAAAGTCAAAGCCTGTTGACACTTAATCGAAGACGAAAACAAACATCGGATTCGCATGGACGTCAACAATTCGCTCTTCGTGGGAGGACAATATTAAATAAGTAGATCCGCTTAATGTCATCTGTGGAATTTGATTCTTTGTGTTTCTTTTTCTTTCAGCCGGAGATCCAGCCAAACAGAAGGGCAAGATGACGACGTGGATCGAGAGACTGTCAACGAAGAACCTTCGAATGCTCTGTGGAATACAACTAAGTAAGCGTTTTGATTGATATGTTTATTAACTCATTATTTATTATGCTTTCCCATTTCAGGTCGATGATCCGCAAACACTAACCGTCCCCTATCCTCCGATTAATCTTTTATCTATGCTTTCCGTATGAAAGTTTATCCTAAACAGAAGCCCAATGCCTGATGCTAAGATTTTGACAGCACGAACTGTTCACTTTTGAAAATTTCAATGAAAATAAGCTAGCTGAAGGTATGATACCCTTCACGACTTATGGTGCATTTGCCACTTTAAAATTAGTAGTAACAAGACCAAAGCTTTGCTTCGGCCTGGAGTCCGAAGCGTATATACCCTAGACTTGTACAGACCTAGTGGTGATACCAAAAGTACCAATTGGTAAAGACCATTTGCATTGAAAGTGAGTTTACTATATGACCGGTTTATAGGGGAGGTTGGTACTCATTCAGGAGGATGCTGACCATTCTCAAAATCAACTAACCCTTTCTACAAATATTTGTAGAATTTATCAAGTCGCTAGCTTCATTCTATCTAAAGTTATTGCTTATTTGAAGTCTCACTTGTAGGGATAGGTTTCTTTTGTCGCATCTTGCGCATTTTTAATAACAACCAACTAGATCCCAGTACAAACATTTGACCAAAAGTTCAAGTTATTAGCTTCATTTTATCGAAAGTTATCGCTTATTTGAAGTTTCATTTGTAGGGGAGGTAGGGGTTGCTTGGAACAGATCTTGCCCATCATTGACACCAACCAATTAGATCATGCTATGAACATTTAAGCAAAATTTCAAATCTCTAGCCTTATTCTTTCGAAAGTTATCGCTTATTTGAAGTTTCATTTGTAGGGGAAATAGGGGTTTGGTTGGTCAGATGCAAACATGCAAACATGTAATCACAATTTCAAGTCGCTAGCTTCATTCTATCAAAAGTTATCGCTTATTTGAAGCTTCATTTGTAGCGGAGGTAGGGGTTCCTTTGGCTGGATCTTGCCTATTTTCAATACCAATCAAGTAGATCTTACTACAAGTAGTAACATTTTACCAAATTTTCTCGCTAGTGTCATTCTATCGAAAGTTATCGTAATTAAAGGAATATTTAATTTTTTGAAAATTGTAGGCGTTCCTTTGATCTGATTATGCCCAACTTACTAAAACTCAAGCAGCTTCTTACCTCAGGAATAAAAACCCAAAATCAGGTGTCTACGTCAATTGGTTTAAGAGTTATATACAAGAAACCTGAAAAGTAGGGTATTACGGGGTTCCTTGTGACAAAATTACCGTTAGTTTTCAACCGAAAAATCGATTTTTTTTATTCTCTCCTTGATATCAGATATATATATAGACAACGCGTAGATACCTCGTTTTGAAGTGGTAAGACCTTAGTTTTCTCATAGTTTCAATCTAAAGCGAGTAATATCATTTTCTGTCAAAATCTCACTGTTCGATTTACTTAGTGGAGCAAGGGCGAACTACTGACTGTTTTGCGATTTTTTCTACACGAGATTCACTAATCTCAACATTTTCACATGTTCCTATCAAAATTTACTCAATTGCCCTAACCCCTTGTGGGGCATAGCGCGTCAACTGTTCCATGTGGCCCAGTTGACGTTTCGTTGGCATAAATTGGTTTCGGAGAATGCAGTTGCCAGCATGCACCTCCTGCACATCCATGGCCACGGACATCGTCGTGGACGGGATTCGAACCCGAAACGCCGGTAGTCAAACATGAGACTGACGCCTCAACACATTGCGCTACCGGTCGCCTCCTATCAAAATTTAGAAATCGTTAAAATAATGAAAAAAGGAATAAACTAAAATTAATACATTCGCCCTTGATATTTTGAAGTACATACTTTCAAAACTTTGAGCTCAATTTCCCAACACCTCAATTTCGCGATTCGCCCTTTCTATTCCATCATCATCATCATCATGGCGCGACAGCCCGACGTCGAGCCTTGGCCGCCTGGCTCGTTGCCCTCCAATTGTCTCGGTCACGTGACCGCGTCCACCAAACTTGGAAGCCCAGTAGTTGCGCGGCGTCCACATATACTGAGCTCTCCCAACGAGATCTCAGTTGTCCTCGCAGTCTCGCTCCGTCGACTCGATTTGCGTTCATTACTGTCTTTGGCATGCGATCATCGTCCATTCTTTGTACATGCCCTGCCCATTGAAGTCGTTGTAGTTTGACGATTAACTTCCAGCTCATCGTACAGTTCATACAACTCATGGTTGTACCGGATGCGCCATCCATCTCGATCGCAAACAGCCACGAAAATTCGCCGCAGAACCTTACGTTCAAATGTGTCTAGCATGTTTCCGGAGGCTTGAATTAGGGTCCATGCTTCGCAGCCATAGCATAGCACTGGTCGTATAATGGGGGGCATAAACTCCTCACCCATAATCCTCCACGTGGGCGCCCCCTGGTAAGGCAGTGGTCACTGACCATTGCTAACCAACGTCAAGCCGCCAGTGATGGCGGTGCGAAGATTTGGTTGTGGTGTGGAGTGTAAAAAAAGAATACCACGGCCTTTCCCTTTGAGGGCCTGTCGTTAAAACTGACAACCAAAGGACAGGATGTGTATGCCAGCAACTTGCACTATCCGAAATCTTTATATGCTAACGAAACGTCAACTATGCCTCGGATAAGGACTGACTCAACGGTTACGACTTTTGGCTATCGTACAATGACAAAGATTGGATTCTGGAATTTGCGTACTCTCCTGGACAATGGATCAGAAGGTCCCCAGAACGCACGATTTCTTCAATTAGAGAGTGAATTTCTGAGGTACAAATTAAATATCTTAGGAGTTAGTGAGATATGATGGTGGAACAGTGGAGAATTTATCTCTCCAACGGGCAGCACTGTAATGTTGTACTCCGGTAAAGCTACCAGTAGTCGTCGTGAGTCAGGTGTGGGGCTCCTTTTAACCAGAGCCGCGCGAAACTGTCTCTTATCCTGGGAGCTGGTCTCTGACAGAATCTTGACCGCCAGGTTCCGGACCAAAATGAGGAACATCTCAATAATACAATGTTATGCCCCTACTGAACCCGACAATGTCTTGGCAAAAGACTCCTTCTACGAAGAACTAAACGCCGTTCAGAGCAGAACACCTAAAGGTGACATTATAATGGTTATGAGTGATTTGAATGCGAAAGTTGGCGCTGATAACTATGGGCTCAGACATGTGATGTGGAGACACGGTCTTGGACATGAAAGTTCGTTTGGTTGCAGCATCAGACGACAATCGAAGCAGCATCGAACTCCTTTACCGTCAGAAAGCTCGAAAAGTTCAGAGTAGTGTGCGACGCGATAAAAAAGTTTATGCGAATTCTCTTTTAGCTTCAGCAGAAGAAGCCGCAAGAAGTAACAACTTAAACGCCGTATACGGTGTCATCAAGGAGTTTACAGGTAGTCGTAACTCCTGCCAACATCCGGTGAAAGATAGAGATGGAAAGCTACTTATCTTGGAAGAAGATCAAATGAGGCGGTGGAAAGAACACTTCGCCGCGGTCTTGAACCATGTAACCTCTGGTGAAGTTCCCCCTCGTCTAGATAATTTAGCTAACCATCAAAATGTGCGTATACGGTCCACTGCTCCGACTAAAGAGGAAATAGTCACTGATATTTTTGCACTAAAACGAGGAAAGGCCGCCGGACTCGACGGTATCCCTGCCAAACTTTATCAAGCAGCGCCAAGCGTAACAGCCGATTTGCTGCACCCACTTGTTGATAAAGCGTGGAATACAGAGACCTTTCCCACTGAGTGGAAGGAAGGTTTGATCATCAAACTTCCAAAGAAGGGTAGCCTCACAGACTTTAATAATTGGAGAGGCATTTGTGTTCCGAAACTGACGAAATCTAGCGACGGATACTACTACTTTGCCTTAACCCCTAGCGGGGCATAGCGCGTCAACTACTCCTGCGCGCCATCGTACTCTATTCTGGGCAATGGGACGCAACTCCCCAAAAGACTTACCCAGTGCCTGACACTCCTTTGCCACAGATCGACGCCATGTGATTCGAGGACCCCCTCTTGGTCGGCCTTGGTTGGAATTGGGGTTCCACTTCATGGCATGCAAAGCAATGCAGTTATCACTCTTCCGCAATGTGTGACCTACCCACTGCCATTTTCGCCTGCGTATCAATTCGTCGATTGGCATCTGACCCGTACGCCGACTTAGCTCTTCATTTGATATTGTTTCGGGCCAGAAAATTCTTAAAATTCGACGAAGACATGAGTTGACGAAAACTTGCCGTTTTCTGGTAACTCCTGCGGAAACTTTCCATGTACTGCTCCCTTACAAAAGCACTTATAGTACCAGGGAGCGAAACAGGCCCAGCTTGGTCTTGATGCTGAGATAACTGCTCTGCCAGATATTGGACAGCATGCCGTATGCGCGTTTAGCCTGGTTGATACGATGAACGATGTCCTGCTCCGTACCACCATTTTCGGCAACAATGCTACCTACGTAGACGAAGTTGTCCACCTTCTCCACAGGCTGCCCATTAATATTGATGACAACAGGTGTCGGATTTCTTTTTCGCAACGGCGGGCTAAGAACCTTGGTCTTGCTGGTATTAATCTTTAGCCCTACCTTGCTTGCCTGCCTCTCGAGATCTAACGCCATTGCGGACAGATCCATGATTTTGTGGGAGAGGAGGCATATGTCGTCAGCGTAGTCAAGATGTTGTATATAAGATTTCAAAGTTCATTGAATTCCTCTGTCGAGTCCGGATAGGGCTGCATGCAACACATCGCCGATCACTATGAGGAATAGGATCGGTGAGAGGATGCACCCTTGCCGAACTTCACTGCGAATCTCAAAGTCCCCCGACACCTTACCTTTATGCAGAACGCGACATTTCGCGCCGTCATAGGTTGCCTTAATAATAGCCACAAGCTTCCCATGGATGACTCTCCTGCGCAAGTCCGCCCATATAGAATCCCGGTTCACACTATCGCAAGCCTTCTCGAAATCGATGAAAATCAAGTGAAGCGGAGAATCGTACTCAGCGCATTGCTCGATGATGATTTGCAAGTAGTTAATGTGATCGACACAGGGGAGTCCGGATCGAAAGCCAGCCTGCTCTCATAAATGTGGTTAAATGAGCTTTTAGTATTACCAAAACAATTTTAGCTGTTATCTTGGCAACGGCAGGAAGCAGGCAAATGCCTATTCACTTATTACAGTCTGTAAGGCTGCCCGTCTTCGAAAGTTTGGTGATCAAACCTACCTTCCACTCAGTGAGAAACGTCTGTGTATTCCACGCTTTATCAACAAGTAGGTGCAGCAAATCGGCAGTTGAGCTTGATAAGGTTCGGCGGCAGGGATATGTAACAGACGGTTTAGTGGGCACCCAAAGGTGCCCGTGGGGACGGAGCCTAAGGGAGCATATGACCGTGAAGGTCGGCCGTGCCATCTGGCGAAGATAAAGGCCCCTCAACAAACTAAGCAGCGGCCTATGCTTGCTGTAGCTCAGTTCGGGAGACGTGGGCAGGGTTTTCACCGCTCGTTGCGCCTGTCCTTTACGTATTAATAACAATTCATAGGCCTGGGAAAGACAACTTAAACAGGGGAGGTAAAATTGAGGAATGATAAAAAAATGAGGCAATAAGGATGGAATGGATGGCGGACGGCGCAGATCCCCTCGCATTCGCATCAGGGTCCAGGCGTAATGGGACCCTCGCCCTCTGATTTCGTACCACCGACAGATCCTTACTCATCAGATGCTGCCATAGATCTGCCGGTGGAAGCAGCGCTACCAGACCAGAATATGGTTCGTTACTGATACCGTCGAATACGGCGGCTTTTCCTCATTTTAGTGCAATAATTGCTGCGACTATTTCCTCTTTAGTTAGGGCAGTGGACCGTATACTATCACTAACTTGATGGTTAGCTAAATTATCTATATGAAGGGAAACTCCACAGAAGTTATACAGTTCAACCGCGGCGAAGTGTTCTTTCCACCGCCTCATCTGATATTCCTCCAAGATATGTAAGTAGCTTTCCATCATTATCCTTCACTGGATGTTGGAAGAATTACGACCAAATATAAACTCCTTAATGACACCGTATACGGCGTTTAAGTTATTACTTCTTACGGCTTCTTCTACAAGAGAATTAGCATAAGCATTTAATCGCATCGCACAATACGCCGAACTTCTAGAGCTTTCTGGCGATAAAGGAGTTCGATGTTGCTTCGATTGTTAGCTGATGTTGCAGCCAAACGAACATTCAGCTCTTTTATTTCAACAATCCGCTGCCATGAAGCGTCGGACATCCAGGGCTTATTCCGGCAATCCGAGTTTTTGCCAAGGTAGGTATCTGCGCTATCAATGTACGCATTTTTATTTAAGTCACTATCTGGGTAACTAGTTGTCTCAGCTGCTTTTCGCGCAAGATAGTCGTTATATTATTGTAAGACACCTGGCTTTTTAGTCGAGCTGTACTGAACTTGCAGCGCCTGGGTCTTTCGTCGCTAGGACGGCGCACGGCTGCAATACGTGATCGAAAATTAGCAATCATAAGATAATGGTATCTTCCCATTCCAATATCGGCGCCCTTCTTATTTATCACGTCCAGGAAACAACTTTCGAATCTTTTACTAATGGCAAAGTAATAGCTCTGATTTTGTGTTCCGCGCTGAATAACAGGGGACCAACTGATTTTGTGGTGGTCCTTATACTCAAACATAGTACCACGGATAAATAGACTGTGAAAGTTGCAGAACTCTACGAAATTTTCACCGTTGGCGTTACGATCACCGTCTCACATGTGTGATTCTGTAGTTATCAGCCCCAAATTTTGCTTTCGAGTCCCAAATTATAATGTCACCCTCAGATACTCTGCTCTGAACGGCGTTTAGTTGTTGGTAGAAAGAGTCCTGCGCCAAAACATTGTCGGGTTCAGCAGAGGCATAATTTTGTATTATTGATATGATATTATTCCTCATTTTGGTACGGAACCTGGCGGTCATGATTCTGTCGGAGATCGCGTACCAGTCAGTTTCGTGCAGTTCTGGTTAAAAGAAGCCCCACACCTGACAAACGACCAATACCGGTAGCTCTACCGGAATACAACAGTAGGTTGGAAAGATAAATTCGTCACTGTTCCACCATCTTATCTCACTAAATTCAAAGGTGTCTAATTTATACCGCAGACATTCACTTTCTAATCGAAGAAATCGCGCGTTCTGGGGACCTTATGACCCATTGTACAGGATAGTACGCTCATTCAGAGTCCAATCTTTGTCATTGTACGATAGCCAAAAGTCGTAACCGTTCAGCCAGTCCGAGGCATAGTTGACGTTTCGTTAACATATAGAAAATTTCGGATAGTAGAAGTTGCTGGCATACACAACCTGTCCTTTGTTTGTCGGTTTCTACGAGTCAAGTCAGAATTAAAGAGAAAGGCCGTGGTACGCCCACACCACAGGGGGAATATTTACCTTAACCAAATCGTCGCACCGCTATTACTGGCGGTTTGACTTGGTTACAGTGGTCACAACCTTTGCCATTCTAGAGGGCGCCCACGAAGAGGACTATGATAGAGGATTTTTGCTATTGTTTCTGCTTGTCACTCGTTCATAGTTCTTATCTAACTTTAACATATTAATCACTTTTTCAGGAATTCAATTTTGTGAATGAAATTAGGGGCCGGTTACTCCATGTATCTTAAGAATAAACTGCATTTAGATCAATTTGATTTTCTCAATGTCTTATTAGCGTTATTAGGGCCGGTTGCTCAATGTCCGATTAAAATTTATCTTAAGAATAAACTGCCATTTAACACAATTTGATTTTCTTAATGTCTGTCAATGCTAACCGTACCCTAGCCTAGTAAATGTTACCAAAGCAATGTTTCCAAACAGATTCCTTAACATACTCGTATATGTACTACTACTTTGCCTTAACTCCTAGTGGGGCATAGCGCGTCAACTACTCCTGCGCGCCATCGTACTCTGTTCTAGGCAATGGGGCGCAACTCCCCAAAAGACTTATCGAGTGCCTGACACTTCTTTGCCACAGATCGACGCCATGTGATTCGAGGACTCCCTCTTGGTCGGCCTTGGTTGGAAATGGGGTTCCATTTCATGGCATGCAAAGCAATGCAGTTATCACTCTTCCGCAATGTGTGACCTACCCACTGCCATTTTCGCCTGCGTATCAATTCGTCGATTGGCATCTGACCCGTACGCCGACTTAGCTCTTCATTTGATATTGTTTCGGGCCAGGATATTCTTAAAATTCGACGAAGACATGAGTTGACGAAAACTTGCCGTTTTCTGGTAACTCCTACGGAAACTTTCCATGTACTGCTCCCTTACAAAAGCACTGATAGTACCAGGGAGCGAAACAGGCCCAGCTTGGTCCTGATGCTGAGATAACTGCTCTGCCAGATTTTGGACAGCATGCCGTATGCGCGTTTAGCCTGGTTGATACGATGAACGATGTCCTGCTCTGTACCACCATTTTCGACAACAATGCTACCTACGTAGACGAAGTTGTCCACCTTCTCCACAGGCTGCCCATTAATATTGATGGCAACAGGTGTCGGATTTCTTTTTCGCAACGGCGGGCTAAGAACCTTGGTCTTGTTGGTATTAATCTTTAGCCCAACCTTGCTTGCCTGCCTCTCGAGATCTAACGCCATTGCGGACAGATCCATGATTTTGTGGGAGAGGAGGCATATGTCGTCAGCGTAGTCAAGATGTTGTATATAAGATGTCAAAGTCCATTGAATTCCTCTGTCGAGTCCGGATATGGCTGCATGCAAAACATCGCCGATCGCTATGAGGAATAGGATCGGTGAGAGGATACACACCTGCCGAACTCCACTGCGAATCTCAAAGTCCCCCGACACCTTACCTTTATGCAGAACGCGACATTTCGCGCTGTCATAGGTTGCCTTAATATACGATACGATAAAAGTGGTTTCGGTTAAAACTCCGCTCCTGTGGTTCCCCAAATCTTTTGTTCTCCACAATACAATTAATTCGGTACAACAGTTTCGATTAATAATTCGGTTTTATTCAATTGGACTTTTTGCCTCCACAACGTCTAGATCAAGAGTGACGCTAATTACAATATTTTCCATAAGTAAATACATGTCGCGCTCAGTGACCGTGTTCGTTCGGTCATCGCTCTACGAGACAAATCTAGAGCTCTGAAATCAAATCTCGCCGCGATCAGTAACTGCCTGTGAGTACTAATAGAACTCTCACAGTGCTCCCAGCTTGTCAGTATAAAGACGGCGCGGATAGGAGGTGCATGCTTGCAACTGCACTTCCGAAAAGTAGATATGCTATTGAAACGTCAACAAGGCATAGAAATGCTAGAGATGTCGTGGTCCGGATGGCGCAACGGTTAGCACGTTCGCCTTCTACGCACTGGTCCCCGGTTCGATTCCTACTGAATGCGGTAGTTTTCGATAAAAACGGGATTTACCTGTCGGACTATGAGCCCAGTCAGCTGTTAAATGAGTACCCATTTATGCTTAGCAATATTTTCAGGCCCTTTTCGAAGTGTGTGACCTATCCATTGCCACTTTCGCCTTTCATGGAGGTGTCTATCCTATCCTGGCCAGTAATGACCAAGAAGTCGTCGTTAGAAATGACCTCCGACCAGCGTATGTGTAGGAAGCGCCGTAGACACTGGTTCACGAAAGTTTGCAATCTAGTTGTTATCGCCCTGGTCACCTTCCAAGTTGAGCAGCCTTAAAGAAGCACAGATTTTACATTGGTTGCGAAGATCCTGAGTTTGGTACTTCTGGAGATGTTGTTGTTTTGCCAGAAAGGAGTTAAACTGAAAAAAGCTGCCCGAGCCTTATTACAGTACATCAGCATCCGCTCCACCATCTGGTGTAACTACGCTTCCGAGGTAGCAATGTTGTTATTATAGATCGTGTTATTTCTCTAACCTAAGTTAAAATTCGCAAAAGAACCAGCCAATTATTGATAATCAAATTTAACAAATTCTTTTTCTCTATCTCGCGTTTCAGGAATCTGAATAGAGGGCTTGTAAGATGATGTAATATTACATTAGATCATCTCACCAGTTCTCTATTTAGATGTAAGAAGAATCCAATTGCATTAAAATAACTACATATATTTGCTGAACATAATGTCGTTCCGATTCTTTGTGTAGTTGTCCTTCTCTTCAGACTTCGACGCATATAGAGTAATTTTAATCTAAGTATTAATAGGCTAACAATTTTTGTATGAGAATTTTGTAACGGGAACTCCTCCCAAACTACTGAACCGGTTTTTATGACTTTTACACCATTAGAAAGGTATTCTTTCAGAGGTGTGCACAAACTGTATTTTATTAAAATCGAAGAAATAGTTTAGCTGTAATCCGCGAAAAATATTGCGAGCTTTCGTAGACTCGAAGCTTGAAAGTCGTAACAAGCTATGCGGTTCGATTCATGTTTCCGCTGATGATCGGTTCATTGGATTGTGGGTGGACCCCATAAGTTTGTTTCAAGCAATTCACCTTACCAATATTTTCTTGTTGTTCTTCTCAAGCGGCAACAATCGAGGACAAGCTATGGAAGAGACTAGAGTAGAAGCTTTTTAACAGCTTCTACCTCTAAAAAAACCAATTAAATAGCTATTAATTATGTATTGCGATTCTTTATTTAGATTAGAAGTACTTTCATTAGTTTTTGATAACAAATGACACAAATTATACAATAATATTTCACACGATTGTCGGTTTCAATGTCCAGTTCAGATATTTGTCCGCCATTAATTCTGAAAAGTGAAAATTCGTTGTGAATTTCAATGTTTCCATTATTAAATACACCCAGCGACAAACATATTCAAAAATAGTAGTAGTACATACTTTTTATTAAAAAAAAAGAAGAAAAAAAAAACAGTTCAAATACACTCATTCAACTATAAATATGTATAAAATGTTAAGTGTACACATTAACATACATTGCTATTTTTGCTTAGGACTCATATATCATACTTGTTATGTAAGACATGCGACATCAATTAAGTCAGTAGTTGTTATGAAATCACAAATGGAAATGACATTTTAGTATTTATAATAATAGTAGACAAATAACATAAATGAAAAACCTCACCGGAGATTCGATGAAGTACTTAGATCATATAAATATTCCAGGTTAAACATATAAATAGTAAAAGTGTAGAATGTTTAAAGGTGAGTTCATACGTCGCAGATATTTGGCAAAAAAAGACAAATAGTCAGGAAAATCTTTATTATACATGTGAACCGCAAAATATTAACCCAACCCAGTTGTTTTTTTTAAATATATTTTGGTAAATAATATGATAATAATACTACGCATGGCTTAGATAGAACAACTTTGTAGCAAATACTTACTGCCACGACAGAAAACTGCTTTTCATTTTAAAAAATATTCCCTCATGTAGTGTTTTATATTTTGACCGTTGTAAAAATTTAAAAAAACATTCAATTCATAGGTGGCGTTGACATGTCTGGTATATTTTGGTAGTATGGCAACACGAGATGTCAAGTTGATTGATGTAGAGGAGATACTCGAAATTGAACTGCGTAAGCGTTAGGACGCTCGGTACAATAATTTGTTTAAATAAATTTTCAAATAAAGTAAACACATTTAATTTACCAGCAAACACAAAAGCTCAGGTGTGGGGTTACACGTACCGTGACAATCTGGTGATTATTGGTGTACTAGTGCCGAAACTTGAACAAACATTCCGTTTTGAATATCGCATGGTGCTACGCATTATAAAAATTTTGGTTGATAAGAAACTTTTGGAACGATTAAACCAATAGTATACGTGTTTAGTGTTCATTCCGTGGCATCTATCGAAAATTCCCGTCAAAATATCTTAGATATTTCATAGCTCCGAGGAATTTATTGAAGAATTCCGGTCAGAAGTCCCCAAACATTCCGTTATTCAGTGGCGTTTGTTGACATTACGGTTAATTTAAAATATTCCGTTGTTCCGTTGCTGTGTTTCGTTCTCTCGTTGGGACTCGAACATTTCGATTAAAACCTTACAAGTTCCGTTTAGTTCGCGAAAGACAATTGAATTTTTGGCAAAATTTCCGGGTGCAATAAGAAAACGCGCAAGCAATTGGTGGAGTTGTTGACAGAAAGTGAAATTCAGTTTCCGCCTACGGCTACGTCATCGCAATTACGCGCGCTGTATAGTGAGTACGATGAAGCGGGTCCATGCGCTAAAACCCGTGACAGACGATCGTCGTTAAACATGTTTGCGTCAATGATCATTAAGTTCAAACGTGTTTATCGTTGACTAGTGACACACGTGAAAAACATAATTACGTGTGAGCAAAATGCTAGTGAGACGGAGGAGAATGAACCACCCATGAACCAAGTAGCTGACGGTAAAGTTCTCGACCAGAGGAGCCACCAAACGTCCCAGCAAAATGTTCCCATCGGGCTCTGTGGTTGAGTCGAGCGGATTCGGTGGTTTCAATGTAGTCATAATCTCTTTGCTGGATTGTTGATGGTCATGGTCAGTAATTTTGTACTCAAAGAAAGAAGAACACCTTCTAACACACTCCAGGCGGTCAACACCAATAATGGGACTAGCACTAGCGGGAACCAGAACAAGATTTGTGCAGTTTTGGACGTGAACGGATGACATCGCAGTGCAAACAATTGCAAATGACAACTGGAAACCAGCTGTTGTTTCCATTTTTTCCAAAGAACGGCGCGGCGAGCGGTTGAAAGTGAACGTAATTAAGTCGTAATGACGTTATGTTAATGACGATCGAAATGATGTCTTTCAATTATCATCAGGTGAAACAGCAAATGACAGACGAGCTTCGCAAACATAATTATCTGATAATGATAATTATCGCGTATCGTCTGTCTAGGGTTTAACGACGCAGCATGCGCGAACGAGCAAGAGAGTCAATCCAGTAGGCAGGTCGACCAGGAGGCGCGAAATTCTGGACCTCATGGTGATAATATTGTTCAGCCGACTACTGATGCTACAAATGACGATTTAGACATTGAATTGGCGCGGTTGGAAAAGCAACACCGCATTCTAAAAGTAAAGCGAGAAATAGCCGCCATCTAGCTAACTGAAGAGGACGCGTCGTCAGTATCTTCCGTATCTGGTCATGCAAGTCAACGGCATTATTCCTTCTCTGATATTGAAAGTACAATACAAAAATTTAGCGGCGATGATTCTTACGGGATCAACAAGTGGTTGAGCGATTTTGAAATTACCATGGCTCCATTGGAGTGTAGTGACGACTTCAGGCTTAGTGGATGTTCACACTGCGTGCGATGCCGAGCCGAGCCGAGCCGGGTCGAGCGATGCGATGTGGTGGGTGTTCACATTGCACGCCGTGCGATGCCGAGCCGAACGATGGCTTGCGATGCAAAGATGATCCGGGATGTTCATTGCACGCAATGATGGAGAGTAGAGACCAATTTAGTTCAAGGAATAGAATCTGTTCGACATCATGTCGTTTGTGCTTGACCCAGTAAATTTATTTCTGTTTCAAAACAGTGCTCTACAAATGGAAGGGCGTCGCCATTGGGTGCATCCCATTAATGAAGAAAGGACCAGTGTTGGTGAATTTCATCATTTCTTCCGCAACCTCAGACGAGAGGTTTCACAAGCGGATTGAGCAGCGGCGCACCACTGTGTATAAACGCAAAAAGCGGCAGCCGCGGCGGCTTTAGGACGATGAATGTACACACCGCTCGACTCGCCGTTGCGGCCACCGCCGCGGTTTGTGGAGTGGCGAGATTGCATTTGAATTCAGTGTAAGAGCCGGTACACATGGACGTCCAAATGACGCCGGACGCCTCGTCACTTAAGCTCCTCCCTCTTTGATACCTATCTGCATTTCAATTCACATGATGCGATAGGACACAGCGTCACTCTGTATTATATAAGCCGGGCCACATAATAGCGAACCTGAATTTACAATTTATGTTATTTTTAGTTTTAAATAAACTGTTTTTTGGCCATAACTTCTAAAATATAAGGAATATCGCATTTTTAACACCATTTTCACCCCCCTTACCCCCCCGTCCGAGCTGAGAGCTCCCTCCCCACCATTTTTTTTTTTTTTCAAAATTAATTGTCAATTGTAGTAGTCACGATCAACGATTAACAATTAATTAATTGGCACTTAAAAGTGATCCTCAAGCGAATGGTTTAAGAGACATCATACAAATCAGACATTGTGACCGTGTCCGTGTTCCGGGTTCGAATGTATGTAGGCCGGCTTATTAAAAATTGATATGCGGACGCCGTTCCAACTGGCAACGGCCATTGCATTAAAAGTGAATTTTCCATATGGTCAGTTTGAGCTGTGGGCGTGGATCCAATGAAAAGTTTCATCGTTCATCCCTTCGAATTTTGGATATTTACATTTGAACTAACGTTTATAGCGAAGGTTGCCGTTCATTCAATAGGGTCATGTCCATTCTCAAAATCAACTAACCAACTCACACTATAAATATTTGTCGCATTTTGCAAGTCGCTAGCATCATTGCATCGAAAGTTATCGCCCATTTGAAGTTTCATTTGAGGGGACGTAGGGGTTGCTTCGGACGGTGCTTGGCCATTTTCAATACCAACCAACTAAATCTAAATCCAAACATTTGAGCCAAATTTCAAGTCGCTAGCTTCATTCTATCGAAAGTTATCGCTCATTTGAAATTTCATCTGTAGGGGTTCCTTCGGTCGATCCCTGCCCATTTTCAATACCAACCAACAAGATCATGCTACAAACATTTGACCACAATTTCAAGTTTCTAATTTCATTCTATCGAAAGTTATCGTGCAAACGGACAGACAGACAGACAGATATAGCTAAATCGAATCAGGAGATGACCCTCATATTTTCATTTCCATGTATACACTGCCACACCGTCGCGCCTAAAAGTCTAGGATATAAAAGCAGACATACATGCATTTTTTTCAGTGTGATCTTACATCAAATATTACTTTACAGCTCGTACTTGCACCATACTGGCTCCATGGAGCTTCACATCACAAAGCCCATAAACTCCATCGCAAAGCCCATTAAATTCCATCGCAAAAAATCAGCAGCCGGTACTCGCACGAAAAAGCAAAATATTTTGTGAAAACATCGGGCCATCGCTCGGTTCGTCATTGCATCGCGCGCAGTGTGTACACTAGTGATGGGCATAATGACTCTTTTCACTGTGCCAGCACATAAGCTCTGACTCTTTCCAATGAGTCGTTCAAAGGAGTCGTTCAAAAAGAGTCATGCAAAGAGTCTGAAACTTGGTTAATAACATATTGAATAAAAGTCGTAGATGGGCAAACCCAATTTTTTTTTTCTCTTTTTGGACCCCATATTCGGAGTTGGCGACCCCCCAATGCCCTTTAGTTCGAGCCAGTCCGATCGGACCACTATTTCCCATGAAAGGGTGCTGCCAGTCTGGGATGGGCGACCCCAATTTTTATACCCTAGACTTTTAGTATAGGGTATATTGTTTTTGTCACGACGGAAATATGTAACACATTAAAGGAGGCTCCGGAGGTATAGCAATGTATATATATAAATGATCAGGGTCACCTCCTGATTCGATTAAGCTATGTCTGTCTGTCTGTCTGTCTGTCTGTCTGTCTGTCTGTCTGTCTGTCTGTCTGTCCGTTCGCACGATAACTTTCCATAGAATGAAGCTAGAGACTTGAAATTTTGGTCAAATGTTGGAAGTATAATCTAGTTCGTTGGTATTGAAAATGGGCATGATCAGGCCAAGAGAACGCCTACCTCCCCTATATATGTAAAATAATTAAATGTATCCATAACTCCCGATTAAATAAACATTAAAAACTCTGGCTTTGGTAGATTGCTCGTGAGGATAATCTTCTACTCCCTTGAAAAAATAAAATCAATCAGTGGAAAACGAACGGTAATTTCCTTACAAAGAGCCCCGTACTACCCTACTTTTCGGGTTTTTTGTCTATAACTCTTGAACGAATTGACGTAGACACCTGATTTTTGGCATGTACCCCTGGGGTAAGAAGATGCTTAAGTTCTAGTAAGTTGGGAATAATCGGATAAAAGGAACGCCTACCTCCCCTACAAATTTAAAAAAATTAAATATTCTTTTAATTACGATAACTTTCGATAGAATGACATTAGCGAGTTGAAAATTTGACAAAATGTTGTTAGTAGGATCTACTTTGTTGGTATTGAAAATGGGTAAGATCCGACCCAAGCAACCCCTACCTCCCCTACAAATGCAACTTCAAATAAGCGATAACTTTTGACAGAATCAAGCCAGCGACTTGAAGTTTTGGTCAAATGTTTGAAGTAAGATCGGGTTAGTTGGTATTCAAGATGGGTTCGATCCGACCTAAGAAACCCCTACCTCCCCTACAATTGAAACTTAAAATAAGCAATAGCTTATGACAAAATAATGCTAGCGACTTAAAATTTTGGTTAAATGTTTGTAATAGGATCCAGTTGGCTAATATTGAAAATATGTAAAATCCGACCACCTACTTCCCCTACAAATAAAAATTCTAATAAGCGATAACTTTCGATGGAGTGAAGCTAGAGACTTGAAATTTTGGTCAAATGTTTGTAGCTTGATCTTATTTATTTGTGGCAATTATGAGCAAGATCTGATCTAAGCACCTCTACCTCCCCTACAAGTGAAACTTTAAATAAGCGAAAACTTTCGATAAAATTAAGCTAGTGACTTGACATTTTGGTAAAATATTTGTATTGGGATCTAGTTGGTTATTATTAAAAATGCGCAATGCACGAAATCTCTACCTCCTCTACAAGTGAGCAATAAGCAATAACTTTCGATAGAATGAAGCTAGCGACTTGAGAAATTCGACAAATATTTGTAGAATGGGTTAGTTAATTAATTTTGAGAATGCTCAAGATCCTCCTGATAGGGTGCCCTATAAACTGGTCATATAAGAACTTCACTTTTAATGCATATGGTCGTTGCCAATTTGTACTTTTGGTGTCACCACTAGGTCTGTACAAGTCTAGGGTATATACGCTTCGGACACCGGGCCGAAGCGAAGCTTCGGCCTGGTTTTTTCTCTTTTTTAACCCCATATTCGGAGTTGGCGACCCCCCAATGCCCTTTAGTTCGAGCCAGCCCGATCGGACCACTATTTCCCATGAAAGGGGGCTTCCAGTCTGGAATGGGCGACCCCAATTTTTTTTTCTCTTTTTTGACCCCATATTCGGAATCAGCGACCCCCCAATACCCTTTAGTTCGAGCCAGCCCGGTCGGACCACTATTTCCCATGAAAAGGGGGCTGCCAGCCTGGGATGGGCGACCCCAATTTTTTTTTCTCTTTTTTGACCCCAGATTCGGACTTAGCGACCCCCCAATACCCTTTAGTTCGAGCCAGCCCGGTCGGACCACTATTTCCCATGAAAAGGGGGCTGCCAGCCTAGGATGGGCGACCCCAATTTTCTTTTTCTCTTTTTTGACCCCAGATTCGGAATCAGCGACCCCCCAATACCCCTTAGTTCGAGCCAGCCCGGTCGGACCACTATTTCCCATGAAAAGGGGGCTGCCAGCCTGGGATGGGCGACCCCAATTTTTTTTCTCTTTTTTGACCCCAGATTCGGACTTAGGGACCCCCCAATACCCTTTAGTTCGAGCCAACCCGATCGGACCACTATTTCCCATGAAAAGGGGGCTGCCAGCCTAGGATAGGCGACCCCAATTTTTTTTCTCTTTTTTGACCCCAGATTCGGACTTAGCGACCCCCAATACCCTTTAGTTCGAGCCAGCCCGATCGGACCACTATTTCCCATGAAAAGGGGGCTGCCAGCCTAGGATGGGCGACCCCAATTTCTTTTCTCTTTTTTGACCCCAGATTCGGACTTAAAGACCCCCCAATACCCTTTAGTTCGAGCAAGCCCGATAGGACCACTATTTTCCATGAAAACGGGGCAGCCAATCTGGGGCGGGCATACAAAATCAGCTCGCACAAAAAGATTCGTTCAAAAAGAGCGATACAAAATCGAACCGCACAAAAAGAGTCGTTCAAAAAGAGCGATACAAAATCGAACCGCACAAAAAGATTCGTTCGAAAAGAGTCAATTGACTCTTTTGACTCTTTTTGAACGTGTCGCTCTTTTTGAACGTGTCGCTCTTTTTGAACGTGTCACTCTTTTTGAACGTGTCGCTCTTTTTGAACGTGTCGCTCTTTTTGAACGTGTCGCTTTTTTTGAACGTGTCGCTCTTTTTGAACGAATTTTATTGTGCGGTACGATTTTGCATCGCTCTTTTTGAACGAATTTTACATAGAGAAGGGAGAGGGATAGGGAGGGAGAGGGCTGAGGAGCATCCAAATAGTGGGGATGGATGCTCCTCAGCCCGGATGGGGAATCTAAAGGGGGGTCAAAATGGTGTCAAAAATGCGAAATTCCTTATATTTTAGAAGTTATGGCCACAAAACAGTTTATTTAAAACTAGAGTATAGTAGTGGTGTAATTGCTTGAAACAGAATGATTTATGGGATAAACTAAATAGTGGTCGTGTGAACGGTCCACAACCCAAGGCAAAAGCAGTTCACTTTCCAGTCCACGCTCGATACAAGCATGAGATCGAAAGCGTGCCACGATGTCATGTATTGGCCCCGTCAGAACGCTGCTTTACACTGTAGCTGTAGTGCAAGTGGAAGCTATGGGTTTTTGTTTGGTTTCGTCTAAAGTTGAGCTTGAGATGATGATACGTAAGACGAATACTTTTGTTTTAGAATGTTGGGATTGTTTTCTGTATTTGGAGAAACTTGGCTGTGCGGTGGGACGCGACGTAAGTAAATTATTTTTGATATGTTTGCATTTGCAGTCAGCATGGGTTGTTGCGTATATATTTAGAAGTATACACAATGCGTGCATGCATACTGCATAGAGATGAATATGAATGGATTTAGATGGGATTGCTTTGGTAGATAAATGATGGTGGTTTTGCTTTAAGATACATACTGGGATGGGATTTGAGCTTTGAAGAGAGAGTATATGAGGAAGTGAAAAAGAGCGAGAGAAACGACGCAATTCGGCACAAGTGAGGAAGTAGGAAGGGGGATGAAAATTTGACATCTCTTTTGCTCTATATAGACCGGGCGGGTGTTCCGCGGCAGAGAGACAGACTGGAATGTTATTGTTCCGATTGGAAAAGTAGGAGAGGGGATGACATCTTACGTGCTTCCTGTGCTTTTATATAGACTGCGCTGGTGTTGCGCAGTGGAGGGCGTGTGTCTCTCTCTCTACTTTTTACGACTGGAATTGCTTCAAGTAGTTTAGTGTTGAGTATATGCGGGTTGCTCCTCCATAGTTATTCTCTGTGGATTTGAGTGAATGAATGTATTGTAGTACATTATATGTATTGAGAAATGAGCGTGGATTGGTAGATAAATGATTGTGGTTTTGCTTTTAGATAGATAATGGGATGGGATGTGAGTGAATGAATGTATTGTAGTACATTATATGTATTGAGAAATGAGCGTGGATTGGTTATGCATTGGGTAATATTTATGCGATGGGCTAGTTTGGGAATTAATTTTACAGTGAGTCATTTTTAAATTGAACGACTCGAAGGCTATGTCGTTGTGCCGAGTCTTTCGCTCATCCTGATGAGTCGTTCAAAAAGAGCGACTCGTTACTGTGTTACACATCACTAGTGTACACTCAAAGCGTGATTCCATTTAAAATTGAAGACTTTCCATTTTCTTGCTTTAAAAGCTTGTAATCGCATTACATCGCTCGACCCGGCTCGGCATCGCACGCAGTGTGAATATCCACTTATGTGTGCCCGACGATTACTAACAGGCACATTTCAAATCTGGTTACGTATAATTACTGCGGACTCTTGGTCGGTATTGAAGAGAAAATTGGTCAAACAGTTTCAGCGTGATTATTCCGTTACGGATGTATTGGCAGAGATGGCCAATATCAAATACATATAATATGCACTTAGGCCTATCGAATTATATAATCCAGATGAAAGAAGTTGCTTCACACGGACCAAATCTGAGTGAAGTGGAGCTCATCAAGCCGATGATTTCCGGTCTGAGAGACACATCGAGCCGTATGGGTATGTTGTATTCGGCGCGTGCATTAGATGATCTACATCGAGTGGCACGTGACTAAGACTGCTATAGACGAGAAGCGACAGTTGCTACTAGTATTGTGCGCAAATCAGCTACGAACCAGGCCGAAGCTTCGCTTCGGCCCGGAGTCCGAAGCGTATATACCCTAGACTTATACAGACCTAGTGGTGATACCAAAAGTCCCAATTGGCAACGACCATATGCATTAAAAGTGGGTCTCTTATATGGCCAGTTCATAGGGGAGGTTGGCACTCATTCAGTGGGATCTTGACCATTCTTAAAATCAATTAACTAACCCATTCTACAAATATTTGTCCAATTTTTCAAGTCGCTAGCTTAATTCTATCGAAAATTAAAGCTTATTTGAAGTTTCACTTGTAGGGGAAGTAGGGGTTCCTTGAGTCGGATCTTGCCCAGCATTTCCATCAACCAATTAGATCCCCCTACAAACATTTAAACAAAATTTCAAGTCGCTAGCTTTATTTTGTCGTAAGTTATCGCTTATTTTAAGTTTCTTTTGTAGGGGAAGTAGGGGTTTCGTTGGTCGGATTTTACGTATTTTCAATATTAGCCGACTGGATTATACTACAAACATTTGACCAAAATTTCAAGTCGCTAGCTTTATTTTGTCGTAAGTTATCGCTTATTTTAAGTTTCATTTCTAGGGGAGGTAGGGGTTCCTTAGGTTGGATCTTACCCATCTTTAATGCCAACTAACTCAATCTCACTTTCAACATTTGACCAAAATTTCAAGTTGCTCGCTTCATTCTATCAAAAGTTATCGCTTATTTGAAGTTTCATTTGTAGGGGAGGTGGGGGTTCCTTGTGTCGGATTTTGCCTATTTTCAATACCAACAAAGAAGGTCTTATTAGCAACATCCTTTCAAATTTTCAACTTGCTAGTATCATTTATTCGAAAGTTATCGTAAGTAAAGGAATATTTAAGTTTTTGAAATTTGTAGGGGAGGTAGGCGTTCCTTTTATCCGATTATGCCCAACTAGAACTTAAGCAGCTTCTCACTTCAAGGTTACACGCCAAAAATCAGGTGTCTACGTCAATTGGTTCAGGAGTTATAGACAAAAAACCTGAAAAGTAGGGTAGTACGGGGTTCTTTGTAAGAAAATTAACGTAATTTTTCAACTTATCAGCTTTATTTTCCCAGGAGAGTATGAGACTACACTCATGAGTAATCTACCAAAGCTAGAGCTTTTCATGTTTCTTTAATCGGGAGTTATAAATACATTTATGTATTTTACATATGTAGGGGAGATAGGCGTTCTCTTGGCCTGATCATGCCCATTTTCAATACCATCCAACTAGATCACACTTCCAACATTTGACCAAAATTTCAAGGCTCTAGCTTCATTCTATCGAAAGTTATCGTGCGAACGGACAGACAGACAGACAGACAGACAGACAGACATGGCTAAATCGAATCAGGAGGTGACCCCGATCATTTATATATATACATTGCTATACCTCCGGAGCCTCCTTTAAGGTGTTACATATTTCCGTCGTGACAAAAACAATATACCCTATACTATAAGTCTAGGGTATAACTATACTATAAGTCTAGGGTATAAATATTGTCCAAAACCAACCGGCCATATAAATTCCATATCCCCTACGCACCAAATCACCGGCATAAGAAGCCATAAATTTGTTTGAGATTCGTTTTCGCTCTGTGAGCATAAGTTTCAATAGTCAAATCGCGTCTTGACAATTGTACATACATACCTACCCATATGTTCTGTGGTAAGGAAGGGGGCTCTTTGGTCGGATATAGACTTCTGACGGCAGACCGGGTGATGTCGTCGATGACTGTTTTTCCCGGATATTCATGGGATTCTATGAATAATAAAAAAGAATAACAAAACAAACCAGAGTGTGATGCAACTCCAAATGCATCAAACACAGTTTCCTCTGAGCTGCCTACTAGCTCACTGCTCGACGGAGCCTCCAGGCCCGTTGTTGAGACTGTCGATGGACTGGCCGTTAAGCGATACAGTCCCTCTGAGTCGTCCTTGGACTTCTTTAGCCCGAAGCACCTCAGCGGCTCTCACCGAAAGGAGCGTCAACGAAAGGGGGACGGAGGCAACAGTTCCCGACAGGGCAAGCAAAAGTGCCTAGTCCAACGCTCGCTATCCTTGCAGGACCATGAGCGCTATTAAGGTGCTTCAAGCGAACCTGCACCACGCAATAGGAGCATCGGCCACTGTGTGCAGGTTATTCGCCGATAAACAGGCCACCATTGCGCTCATTCAAGAGCCATGGGCGGCCCGTGGCCGAATTTGCGGTCTAAACACAACAACTGGTAAGTTGATATATGACAGGTTAGCGGGTTGTCCGCGTGCGGCGCTTCTGATCGACAAATGCGTTAACTATTTGCCACTAACCAATTTTATTTCTAGAGATCTAGCTGCAGCATTGGTGGAGGTATCCACGCTCAACGGTCGTCAGAAAGTGGTAGTTGCGTCTGCCTACTTCCCATCTGACAATGTTGAGATTCCACCACTCGAGGTCCAGCAGCTCGTTGACTTCTGTCGACGTACAAACCGGCATTATGTGATCGGTTGCGATGCAAACGCACACCACACGGTGTGGGGTAGCAGCGACATCAACGACAGAGGTAAGCGCCTTCTTGACTATCTTATGTGTAAACATGCGAATGTCCTGAACAGGGGGTGCAAACCTACCTTTGTCACTGCGGCAAGGGCAGAGGTACTCGACATTACCCTTGCTAGCGGTTTCTTCTCCAGGTTCATTGCGAACTGGCACGTGTCGGACGAAGTGTCTCTTTCAGATCATAGACACATCAGATTTGACATCCTAGGACAATCTGACATTCGCTCGGATACTTTTTGTCCAAGGAAAACTAACTGGATTAAATTCCGTGAACTAGTTAGCTCCAAAGCGGAACTACTGGTCAGCCCCATAAGCACTACAGGGGAAATTGAGATTGCAGCTGAGGAGCTCAATGAAATTTTAACTTCCTCCTACAGAGATAGTACCGTTTCACGTTCGGTGGAGTCGGGGCGTAAAGTACCCTGGTGGAACGAGGAATTGGCCCGCAATCGAGCTAAAGTTAGGAGGATGTTCAACAAAGCCAAGCGCTTCAATAGGTGGGATGAGTACAGAACTGCTCTCACCGAGTACAACAAACTCATTAGGCATTCCAAACGAGAATGCTGGAAAAGACATTGTGAGAGCATTCAGTCGCTACCGGAAGCGGCGCGCCTTCACAAAGCCCTTTCCAAAGACTCAGCAAACGGGGTCGGCTTTCTATTGAGACCAGACGGTTCGTATACTGAAGGTCCAGAAGAAACATTAAAGTTGCTTCTTCAGACCCATTTCCCAGGGTCCGTACTGTCTGATGGTGACCCCTGCCCAACTGCGAGGCCCCAACGGGTTCCCGTAAGCCGGGCTCGCAGTTTATCGGGGGTCATCTTGGACAAAGTAAAATGGGCGATAGAATCCTTTGAGCCATTTAAAGCTCCCGGAGTAGACGGCATCTTCCCCGCTCTGTTACAAAACAGCTTGGAGATCATAATAACTCCGCTAATCGAACTTTTTAGGGCAAGTTACACCCTAGGGTACATACCACAACCTTGGAGGAAAGTTAATGTGGTCTTCATACCCAAAGCGGGCAATAAGCCGGAACATATGCCCAAATCCTATAGACCGATTAGCCTTACTTCCTTCTTCCTTAAAACCATGGAAAAGTTGCTTGATTTGCATATCAGGCACAAGATGGAACTGTCGAGCCCCCTACATCGTATGCAATTCGCGTACACGAAGGGTAAGTCAACAGTAACCGCCTTGCATAGCCTTGTCAGTACAATCGAAAAGTCCCTCAGTGAAAAGGAAATCGCGCTGTGCGCGTTTCTTGACATTGAGGGGGCTTTCGATAATACCGGCTACGAGTGCATTTCCAGAGCACTGGGACTCAGGGACATCCCGCCCGCTACCATTGCATGGATAGATGCCATGCTCCGTGGACGGGATATTCACTCAACTCTAGGCAGTACATCCATTTGCGTGAATGCCGTAAAGGGTTGTCCACAAGGTGGCGTTCTGTCACCCCTTTTGTGGTCCCTTGTCGTGGACGAGCTGATTTCCACGCTTAATGAGCGCGGTTATCTTACTATCGGATACGCGGATGATTTAACTATCATAGTCAGGGGCAAATTCGAATCTACGCAATCTACTGAGGTGATGAGGTCGGCCCTTGACATAGCTCTACACTGGTGTGTGGCTGTGGGCTTACATGTAAACCCACAGAAAACTGTCGTTGTGCCGTTCACACGAAAACGAAACATAACATTGGATCCAATTTCGTTAGGCGGCACGACCTTAGATTATTCCACTGAAGTTAAATGTCTCGGGGTAACTCTAGACTCGAAACTCACCTGGAATACCCACATAGATAATGTACTTGGCAAAGCCACACACAGAATGTGGGCTTGCAGAAGTTTCTTTGGACGGACATGGGGGCTCACCCCAAAGATAATTGAGTGGTTATACACCATGCTGGAGCGGCCTATGGTGACCTACGCAGCGCTTGTGTGGTGGCCGAAAACTCAGCAATCTTCTGTCTTACTGAAGTGCAATAAGCTTCAACGCCTTGCCTGCCTTGGCATCACTGGAGCTATGCGCACTTGTCCTACGCCAGCCCTGGAGGCGATTATTGGACTTACTCCGTTGCATATATTCATTCAAGAATCAGCAGCTCTAAATGCTCTCAGACTTCGTTTAACTTCCGATGTGCGTAGTGAAGTAAGCGGTCACATGAGCATTCTGAATCAAATTCCTGACGTGCAGATCTGCTTGAGATCAGATTACATGATCACGGAGGTTTGCTTCGGCAGAAAATATTCCGCCCTCATCCCTAACCGCTCTGAATGGGTAAATGGCACACCCTGTCCAGACCCTAGATATATCAAGTGGTTCACCGATGGGTCTAAAACAGAACAGGGTGTTGGTGCAGGTGTCTTTGGACCCAACACCAGGATTTCGATCGCAATGGGAGTCTCGCCCAGCGTTTTTCAAGCTGAGATCCACGCCATTGAGGTCTGCGCCAGGGTAATCTTGGAAACTGGACTTCGCGGCGCTCACATTGCTATCTACTCAGACAGCCAAGCAGCTATAAAAGCGCTCTCCTCATTTAAGGTCTCTTCAAAACTGGTGAAGGAGTGCTACAATCTCCTTCAACTGTTGGCAACCAATAACCGAGTCTTCTTGTGTTGGGTGCCAGGCCACCAGGGCATTGAGGGGAACGAGGCTGCGGATGAACTTGCTAGACAAGGATCATCCAGTCGTTTTCATGGACCTGAGCCTTACTGTGGCTTTGCACTGGCCTCGGCCAAACTGCGGATCACAGATTGGTTTGCACGATTGCGTCAACAGTACAGGGATAACCTTCCAGGGCTTCGTCAATCAAAGGAGCTGATAATGCCCTTCAGTCACAAGGGTACTACTCAAATGAGTAGAACCCACCTAAGACTCCTAGTGGGGTACTTATCTGGCCATCACCTAGTCAGATATCACCTGAACAAGATGGGTCTGTCAAGCGAGACTGAATGCCGTCTTTGTCTGGAAGACGTGGAAACGACCAAGCACATCTTGTGCGAATGTCCCGCCATCGCGCGTTTTAGGATGTCACTCCTCGGGCAGGCTACTATCAGCACTGCAGAATTCAGGTTGATTCCTGCTAAAGACTTACTGCCCTTTATTAGAAGGGTGGACGGTCTTTTGGATTAATGAGCTACGGCACAATAGATCTTTATGGTCGCAGTGCTTCCCTGCTAGGAAAGTAGCTCGAATTTTTATATCTATCTATCTATCTAGCGGCAAAAATTATTGAATAATATGAAATTTCAAAACGATAGCTTTACAAATAAAAAAGTTTTTCTCACAAAGACTGACTTTTGGACCGGTCGTTCCTATGGTAGCTATATGACGTAGTGATCCGATTCCGTTGGTTCCGACATATATACTGCGTGCATATATATATACTGCGTGCATATACATATATACTGCGTGCATATATACCTATATACTTCTTGCAAAATTTCAGCTGGGTAGCTTGAAAATTGAGAGACTAGTTTGCATAGAACCAGGCGTTTTTCGGGAATCAATTCCTCGTCCGAACTACCGAGGAAGTCGCCAGAATCGCCGATTTCGACAAGACTTCCTATGTAATCGTGACGTTCTTCGTCCGTCATACGTTGCCAACGAGCATGGCTAATATCATCCATTTCCAATTCTTTACAGTCTCACTCTCAATGATCAAGTCAAAATTGAATGGAAACCGTCGAATTCAAAAAATTTATTATTTATTATCCTGACACAGGATACGTAAGAGTCATAAACCTATTATTTGAAGTATACCCTTTATTTTATTGCAACTGCTAAATTTATAAATGAATAATTTTTCTGGGTAAAACCCCATATAATATGAATGTGAGTACCCGGGTACTCATAAATGTATCCGAGGGGTAACCAACAAAAAGTGAAAAAAAAATGTGTAAGCAAAAATTCAAAATTGCTTGTGGATATGTTTTTCCAGGTAAAACATAATAGCGATAGCTCATTAGGAAGATGGGGACAATAAAAATTACAATAATTGAAAAAACTAGCTTTTTATAGCTCATGAGTACCCGGGTACTCAAATATGTATGCGAGTGTTAAAGAAGTGCCCTAAATCAACATCAGTTGTTAATTCCGGACGAGTTGCCGTAATATTGGGCTCCGATAACGATTCAAGTGATGAATCCTCTTCCATACTGCCGCCGACAATTCCGGTAAGTGTTGCTTTTCGAATTGGTAAACGAATGCGTGCTTATCCCAAAAAAAAATTGTTTTTTTTTTTTCTATTTGACACGGGTAGCCCATAGTCAGCTTCATTCGTAAATCTTTGGTGCCTCCAGAATTGTGTTTGAGCTCACCAACCAATTCTAAGCATATGCGAATCAGTAAGGTCAAATTATTTACCTATGGCCGAATACCGGTAATTTTTGAGTTTTTAAATGAGACGAGCACTATAGATACTTTTATTATTGCAGATAATATATTGCCGACGCCGCTTTTACTCGGACGTGATTTCTTACACTCTTTCCGTATTAAACTAAAAAAATGTAATAATGATATTGATACGTTCCCAACAACTATTTCTATTGTAATTAAACATTAAATTCTAAACAACTGAAATGTAATCCGAAATATTGTTTTTTTTTTGGCACACATGACTTTACTGTATTTGGGAATTTTGTCATTTCCGCAGGAGTGGTATTCGACGATCAACCAGCTGAAAATTTCCAAGTTAAAAACCAGACTGAAGCTTCGCTTCGGCCTGGCCCTAGACACGTACAGACCTAGTGGAGATACCAAAAGTACCAATTGATACCAATATGACCAGTTTATAGGAGAGGCTGGCACTCATTCAGGAGGATGCTAACCATTCTCAAAATTAATTAACTGACCCATTCTACAAATATTTGTCGAATTTGTCGCTAGCTTCATTCTATCTAAAGTTATTGCTTATTATTGTCTCACTTGTGGAGAAGGTTTCTTTTGTCGAATCTTACGCATTTTTAATAACAACCAACTAAATCCCAGTACAAACTTAGCTTCATTTTATCGAAAGTTATAGCTTATTTGAAGTTTCATTTGTAGGGGAGGTAGGAGTTCCTTGGGTCAGATCTTGCCCATCATTGCCACCAACCAGTTATTCATTCTATGAACATTTAAGCAAAATTTCAAATCTCTAGCTTCATTCTATCGAAAGTTATCGCTTATTTTCATTTGTAGGGGAAGTAGGGGTTTGGTTGGTCGCATTTTACGTATTTTCAATATCAGCCAGCTGAATCCTCCTTCAAATATATAACCAAAGTTTCAAGTCGCTAGCTTTATTTTATCGTTAGTTATCGCTTATTTTAAGTTCCATCTGTAGGGGAGGTAGGGGTTCCTTGAGTCGGATCTGGCCTATCTTTAATGCCCACTAACCCAATCTTACTTTAAACATTTGACCAAAATTTCAGGTTGGTGGCTTCATTTTATCAAAAGTCATCGCTTATTGGTCGTTTCATTTGTAGGGGAGGTAGGGGTTTCTTAGGTCGGATCTTATTCATTTTCAACACCAACCAAGTAGATCTTACTAGCATCATTCTACCAACTTTTTAACTTGCTAGTGTCTTTCTATCGAAAGTTGTCGTAGTTAAAGGAATATTTAATTTTTTTTTTATTTGTAGGGGAGGTAGGCTTTTCTTTTGATTTGATTACGCCCAACTTACTAAAACTCAAGCAGCTTCTCACCTCAGGGTTACATGCCAAAAATCAGGTGTCTACGTCATTTGGTTGAAAAGTTATAGGCAAAAAACCTGAAAAGTAGGGTAGTACAGGGTTCTTTGTAAGAAAATTACCGTTAGTTTGAAACTCATCGATTTTATTTTTCCAGGGGAGTATAAGATTACCCTAACAAGCAATCTGCCAAAGCTAGAGCTTTTCATATTTATTATATCGGGAGTTATAGACACATTTATGTATTTTAGATATGTAGGGGAGGTAGGTGTTCCCTTGGCCTGATCATGCCCATTTTCAATACCTTCCAATTAGATCATACTGCCAACGTTTGACCAAAATTTCAAAGCTCTAGCTTCATTCTATCGAAAGTTATCGTGCGAACGGACAGACAGACAGACAGACATGACTTAATCGAATCAGGAGGTGACCCTGATCATTTATATATATATACATTGCTATACCTCCGGAGCCTCCTTTAAGGTGTTACATATTTTCGTCGTGACAAAAACAATATACCCTATACTAAAAGTCTAGGGTATAATGAACCGACAGATTTATCGGCGTGCGATGAGCAGTCTGCGTTGCCTGCTAGTCCGAATGTAGGTTCCGCGAATTACGCGATGTCTGAAATTTCTGCCATAAATTTAGATCCTGTTAAGAAAGATAGTATTGATATTAGGTGGTATGCATAATAATGAGGATATACTCAAGAGTGAAGTCTATTGAGGACATTCCTGAGTCTGCTATGTTCGGTGAAGCGAGTGAAAAAGTTGTATGCATAAAACTACTCTCCGCTCCATAGTGAAAATTGAGTGGAATTCTGTCAACTCAGCTTTACTCCACTCGACTCACTTTATGCATACCACCCATTGTAATAAACTGAGCCTTACTCATAGGAAAGCATGTATGGAATTGATTCGTATGAACTACTTGGATAAATCCGAAATTCCTAAAAACAAACACGATTTTTAAATGGAAATCAAACTCACTTCCGATATTCCCTTTAATTTTTCTCCTAGACGATTGTCTGCATTTGATAGGGCAGAAGTGCAAAAGATCGTTTCCGATTTGCAATCACAGTGTATCATCCAGCCGAGCAATTCACCATATGCTTCCCCCATTGTTCTGGTCAAGAAGAAAGACAGTACAATCCGAATGTGTGTTGACTTTCGAGCGCTCAACAAATTGACAGTACGAGATAATTTTCCACTACTACTAATTGAAGACTGTTTAGAGTATCTGGAGTGTAAGAAATACTTTACTCTTTTGGACATAAAAATGGTTTGCTTCAAGTAAAAGTAGCCAGTAATTCCGTTAAGTTCACGTCATTCGTGACACACATGGGCCAATACGAGTATTTATGTACGTATGCCGTCTGGCCTTAAGAACACACCTTCCGTTTTTCAGCGGTTTATCACTAAAGTTCTTCGTCCATTTATTGACGACAGAAGTATAATCATTTATATTGATGATATACTCATTGCTACTACTGATCTGGATTCACATTTTGAAATATTGAGTAAAGTCGTAAGACGGCTAAGTGAATATCTTGAAGAAGTCTCAATTTTGTTATTTCCAGATTGAATATTTAGGATATATTGTAAATTTCCGAGGCATCCGGCCTGCTAATCGCCACGTAGAAAATATTAGGAATTACCCGCTTCCGAGAAATACCCGAGAGTTACAGTCATGTCTGGGTCTCTTTTCATATTTCCGTCGGTTTGTTCCGAACTTTTCGAGAATTACTAAACCATTGTTAGACCTTATCAAGAAAAATCACTCTTTTGATATGACCAATGATTGTTTACAGGCTTACATTAAAAAGCAAGCTGGTTGAAGCTCCCGTTTTAGCAATATACAGTCCAAAACGCGAAACTGAACTGCATTGTGATGCCAGTTCTCAGGGTTTCGATGGCGTTTTGTTGCAACGTCAAGATGACGGAAAATTTCATCGAATAGCATACTTCTCACGCAGGACTTCAGATGCTGAATCTAAGTACCACAGCTTCCTCCTTGAAACATTGGCTATTGTTTATTGTTTGAAACGATTCCGTACGTACTTACATGGTATAAAATTCCGAATTGACACTAACTGTAATTCTTTAATGTTGACTCTAAACAAAAAAAAACCTTAATGCGCAAATTGCACGTTGGGCATTAGAATTGGAAGACTACGATTATAATGTGCAACACCGTGGTGGGGCGAATATGGGTCCCGTAGATGCGCTAAGTAGATTAGATGTGGAGCAGTGGCATTGGTGAATAGTGACAACATTGATATAAAATTGCAAATTATCCAAAATCGTGACTCCTGCATTGTCAAAATTTGTAATCAATTAGAGTCAGGTCCGCGTGAACCATTCATTCAAGACGGGTTAGTGTATCGTACGGACGTTAGTCATCGAGCATGTGAAAGTAGCTGTCGCATCTCCGCAGTTTTCAAGTAAAATCACGCCTTCACGGCTTATACAAACAGAATTATCACACTTTCGTGGTCGTCTTGCACATGGATAGCTGCAAAGATGCAAGACCTGATGAGTGCTACTATCCATACGAAACCACTAAGCTCGGAGAAATTAATTCAGAGGGAATTTGAGAATAAATAAGTCTAGAGTATAAAAATAGTTGGTCCCGTTGCGGGGCGCGAACGGCAGAGACCGTGTTTCGAGTAGCAAAAAATGCCCGGTGCGTTACCGAGCTAAGCTACAGACGCATACTAAGTTGGTGTGCAGAATGAAACCAAGTGTCACAAACAATTCCAATTTTCACTGAAATGACTCGCACTTGTACATTTGCAAGAAATTAATACATAAAGCCGTCAATGGTTTATTTGCCAGTTCCATCCACACTGCCTTGTAGAGATGGTGAAACACCCAGCTAGTGTTATGGTGTGGTCTGTTACCTCGGCCAAGGATATGGGGCACCTTTCCATCGTGGAGGGAACCATGAGGCATGATCAATACAAGCGTGCCCTGGAAACTCGATTGGTCCCAGAGCTCATGGAATGGTTCTGTAATACAAAAAAACTGCATTTTTATGTTCGATTCGGCTCCGTGCCATAAAGCAAGAAGTGTCACGACATTCCTGGCCAAAAAAATATAGCGGTTTTATCCTGGCCGGGAAACTCACCAGACATGAACCCCATAGAGAACATGTGGGAGCTCACCAAACGGGCGATCGCCAAAGAAGTGATCACCACCAAACGCCAGTTAATTGAAACTTCTCAAAAAGTGGCATTGTAACACCAAAATGCAGGAAAATGCAAAAGCCTGCATAGAGAGCATGCATCGATGCATAGAGGCTGTAATTGCAGCCAAGGGCGGTATCACTAAATATTAAGATTATGTATTCATGTATGCATTAAGCACAAATTACTTTAACAAAAAAAAAAAAAAATATTTCGCCCTTGTAAATTGCTGTTTTTATAATCTTTATAACACAATCCTTTATATATAAAATACTAACGAAACCTAGAATCAATTATCTGTTTGAAAAATTAATTTATTTAATTTATTTATTTAAAAATTTAATTTATAAGAATGTAAACATCGCCAAGATATCCGAGTTTCAATTTTCAAACATTGAGCACATAAGGCTTTTCCGTATCTGCAGTTTGTTCAGGTTAGAAATGCTTCAAACATTAGACAAAGTAGAGTATTGTAGAATTTGTTGTTTTTTCCTTTTTTCATTTTTTTCTGTACCTATTAAATATATCTACGGCAATTTCCCTTAGCTTACTACTTACTATTTAACACTTTACTTGATCATCGTATCCTTGACCGCGCAAATCTTTCAAAGAAAAGCCTTTATCAACTAATTAATTAGTAATCGTTTTCTTGATCCTTCGCAACAGTCGATTTGACATGAATGAATCCAAGGAAATCTTCTCTCATTGTGGAGTTATGTATAGTATGTATATCTAAGTATCGAACACATAGGGCCAACTGTTCTTCCTTTGTTATAAGGTCGTTTAATCGCCGATAATAGCGTAGAATTTTGCTTTCTTCATTTTCTCAACTATTATATTATAAAACTATTAATGTTGCCAATTTTTCAATGACTTTTTTTTTACAGGGATGATGGGATCAGTGTGGCTAAGGCGCTTTTTTCATAGTGTCAGTGAAATCCAAAGCTGTTATCATCATTTTCCTGGGAGGGAAAAGGGAAAGGGTTAGGTAAACACGCATACAAATCAAAATAAAATTCAAGATACGACAAATGGAACAACGATTGGATTTTAGGATTTATTAACAGATACCTAGACCCCATACATATTAGTAGGGTAAGAAATTAGTAGGCGCCAAAGACACAGACATAATGTACAAAATTAAAACATTGAAGCTAAATTCAACGCTTGTTTTGCCTCCCAGACAGCGTAGAAACGCTGGTATGAGGGAATGCGAAATAAGTATTTTCAATCATTTATAGTAAAATTGATTCAATTAACGCGGTTGACGCTAATTGAACTGTAGTTGTTGAATGCAAGTTAAACTGGTGTTTATTTCTAAGTTAAGTAAAAAACTGATTAGACTGTAAGTGTCGCTTTAAATTTCTTTTAAAAGTTTCGTACGATGTTAGAGTACGAAGCTCCGAAGGTAGTGAGTTGAAAAGTATTATTGATGATCGAATTGGGTCGGTTAGAATTCTATTAGTATTAGCTGAAGGTGTTCTGAAGTTTCCTGCATTTCGAGTACTATAGCTATGAACTTCTCTGTTCAACGTTAGAGAAATTGATGTTTTCGTTCTGTTATTAACAATTTTCCAAATTGTTTTAATTTATTCCAGAACTATGATTTTTTCTAACGGAAATTTGGCGGTTAATTCATAGATTTCTTTAGTAGGAGTCCTTAGGTGTAAGTTGTGGGTAGCTTTAACAGCTTTATTGATCATTCTACTGACAGTTGAAATATTTCTAGCCGACGTCTGACTCCAGTTTAATATTCCATAATTCACTATAGACATAATATGGGCATGAAAAATCATATTTTTAAGCTGAGTTTTAAGGTACTTTCTTCGTCTAAGCAAGGCAATTAATGGGCATAATTTAGATTTGATTTGATTTATATGATCATCCAATTAAGCTTCTCATCGATAATAAGGCCTAGATATTTGATCTTATTCACTCTTTCAATGGATTGGTTACCAAACTTTATATTCAATTCAATATCGGCTTTGTTTTTTTGTTTAAAAAGCATGAATCGTGTCTTATTGATATTTATATTTAGTTTCAGTAGCTATCGAACACTCGTCAGGTGAACATCAAAATATCTTACTCGTGATAAGTGATAGTCTATTTGAAAACCGATTTTAAGGTTATCCTCTCCAATTAAATTTAAATTCTCTTACTCTATTACTCGTGGAAACTACAAACGGATTGGCAAATTGCGGCGTTAAAAGGCCGCGGGAGCCATCTCCCACGGGATTGCTACTACGGGACCGGCTGAAGCTCCCGAAAACTAATGCAGACTCCCTCAAAATGGCATCTCAAAATAAATTTGCTTTATTAGCAAACTTACCATCATCAGATAGCGACGTCGCTTGTGAAGAAGACACCGCCACCAGACATGGACAAAATGAACAAAATAATACGAAGAAAGCGAAAATGCCACCAATCATTATTCCCGAACTAGGCCGGGATAGCATAACAGCAATCATGGACAGTTTGAAGCTACCGAAGTTCGATATCCAACATCTTGGGATCGGTAAGAAAGTTTTAATGCCAGATCAAGAGTCCTATGACACTTTCCGCAACCACTTAATCACCGAAAAGGTTCACTTCTTTACATTTGCACACACAGAACAGAGACCCATTAAATTCGTGCTCAAAGGTTTGCACGATATGGATTGCTCGGAAATAAAAAAATACTTGTTTGAAGTACATAACTTAGCCTGTTTAGATGTCAAAAAGTTCAACCTTGACGCTGACAGAAAGAAATACTACGAAGAAACTATTTATCTTCTGTATTTTAAGCGTGGAACCGTAAAACTTTCCGACTTAAAAAATATTCGTTCTGTTATGAACACGATTGTGTCATGGGAGTACCAAAAACGTCGACATCAGCAATTGACACAGTGCAGAAATTGTCAGGCCTATGGTCATGGTTCCTCTCACTGTCACCTTCCACCAAAATGCCTAATATGTGGACAAAAACACAAGAAAGACTCCTGCAACACTAAAAACACCTCCGAAATTAAGTGTGCCAATTGTGACGGAGATCACTTAGCAAATGATATCCAATGCCCAAAGCGCAATGAATATATTCAATTGAAAAAACGAATTTCTCAGCGACGATCCCAAACAAGCGAACAATATTATCAGAGGCCTAACGCTTCCTTTGTTAATCACAATTCAGCTTCACAATTTCCTTTGCTCCCAAGTGTCCAAGTAAACACAACAACTAGTAGTTTTAAGCCTAACGAAATGTATAGTCATATTTTAAAAAATCTACCTGAACTAAGTAATACAATGACAGATAAGCAATTATTTACTCCGAGCTCAGGAATTAATCACCAAATTGTCTCTCTGTAAATCGAAAAATGACCAATTTTGTGTTCTCACTGAATTAGCTATTAAATTTGTTTATAACAATTGAGCCATTAAAATGTGTCCTATGGAATGCGCAAAGCATTCGTAACAAATCAATCGAAACATTCAATTTCTTAGATAGGAATCTAACCGACATAATGTTCATGACTGAGACTTGGTTAACGGTTGGCGAAAACATGTTTAATCGCAACTACGACATTGTTAGAAAAGACAGAGAAGATGCTATAGGCGGTGGAGTCGCGATATTAATTAAAAAAGGTATTAAATACGAAACGATTAATAGTTTTAGAACAAAAATTATAGAAGCGGCTGCAATTAAAATAACACATATTGATACCATTTTAATTTCTGCTTACTTTCACAGTACGAAATTAAATAACGCGAAACTAGAGCTATTTAGACAGGGCATTAATCTCCTCACGTCTTTAAACGGTAAATATATTCTATGCGGCGACATCAACTCTCGTCACCGATTCTGGAACTGCAAAAAAGCAAATAAAGCAGGAAAAATTTTATATGATTTACTAACTGCCAATAAATTTTTAACACACACTCCATCAGACCCAACATGCTTTCCCCCTAGAGGAAACCCTTCAACATTAGATTTCGTGATAAGCAATGGTCTTATCCCTATATCACAGCCCACAGTTGAGAATGAATTGTCCTCTCTTCACTTACCTGTTATGTTTAACATCGAAAGTAGTCTTCCTAACGTGCCACATACTTACTTCAACTACTCCAAGACATCATGGAGCAATTATCGAAGACTCATTACCAATCAAACCAATCTTGGGATGAACGACCTTTCTAAAATCACAGGAAAGGTACAGGTCGACTCACTAGTTAATAATTTCGTCGGAATAATATTTAATGCAAGCGAGCTATCAACTCCTAAATCCATTTCCAAGCCACACGTATCTGCCCTTGATAACTCCAGCATTAGCCTAATCAAAGAACGTAACAATCTCCGTCGAATGTGGCAACGCACACGTATTCCTTATTTAAGGAAATTGGTCAGCGATCTAAATAAGCAGATCCGTGTAGTACTAAACGAAAGTAGAAATCGAAAATGGAATGAGTTACTCTCAAAGCAAGAGAAAGGATCACGAAAAATGTGGAGTCCCTATAAAGCCATTAAAAACAAATCACGTTATATACCGCCTCTTAAGTCAGTCGATGGATCCCCAACTTGCAACGAAGAAGCCAAAGCAGAGCTGCTAGCTAACAGTTTTGCAAAATCGCATACGCTAACTGATCAACTCAGCGATTTGCGCACCACCCAAGAGGTAAATACAGTAGCAGACTCCCTGAATGAAGCCTCTATTGATTTTTCCCCAGCAGATTTTTGCAAACCGTCTGAACTGAAGAAAGTAATAAAAGATTTAAAAGTCAAGAAGGCAGTTGGCGATGACCATATTGGAAATATTTTAATAAAAAACCTACCTAGACGAGTAATTGTTGCCCTCGCCTATATTTTTAATAGCTGCATGAAATTAGGATATTTTCCGGATCGGTGGAAAAATGCTATCGTCATTCCTATTCCCAAGCCTGGGAAAAATCCATACATAGCTTCTAATTACCGTCCAATTAGCCACCTGCCATCATTTAGTAAAATTCTTGAGAAAATCATCCTCACACGTCTCCAACGCAATGGCAATTCGGTTTTCGACCCAGACTTTCCACAAACCACCAATTACGAAGAGTGGTCATGGTCAGTCATATCCGGACAGGCTTCGACAATAAAAAATCAACTGGCCTAATTGCTCTAGATATCCAGAAAGCGTTCGATTCTGTGTGGCACAAAGGTTTAATTTATAAAATGGTCAAGTATTCATTTCCGAACTACCTAACAAGAATTGTTTACTCCTTCTTAGATTCAAGAACTTTCGCGGTTAAAACCAAGTCTGTATCTTCCAAACGGACCATCCCTGCTGGTGTACCACAAGGATCCGTATTAAGTCCGACTCTATACAACATATACACGTCCGACCTTGAGAAGCTACCAAATTGCGAAATTGCTATGTATGCCGATGATACTGCGATTTATTGCACTTCTGACTCTCCATCAGAAATTGTTAACACCCTACAACAGCAACTCATCGTTCTAAACAAATGGAAGATCCAAATCAACGCAGGAAAAACACAAGCCATATTTTTCACGAAAAGACGTGCCAGGAGATATATCCCAAATCCGCAACTAAATGTCCTAGGAGAAACTGTCGCCTGGTCCAAAAGCATTAATTACCTAGGCTTACACTTGGATAATAAGCTCACTTTCAAGATCCATGTTGACGAAACCACATCCAAACTGAATAAGTGCATCCACTCCGTATATCCTTTCATCAATAGGAAATCTAGACTTTCCCTGGATAACAAGATACTAATCTATAAAACAATCATGCAGCCGGTGATACTTTATGGTTCCCCTGTGTGGCACAATTGCGCCATTACCCACAAGAAGAAGCTGCAAATACTACAAAACAAATGTCTTAAAATTATAACGAACCAGCCATTCTTCTTCTCAACTAAAAAGCTTCATACAATGACTAAAATAGATCTAATATCCGCTAAGACGCTCAAAATTTACAATAAATTCATTGCTAAGTGTTCATCTTCGGACAACCCACTAATCAGACTATAGTATCTTCTCTGAGCTTGTGTTAATCACAGTAACACATGTTAGGTTAGTGCAGTAGATTTTAAGTTAAGCCGTTAAGTTACAGTAGGTTTTTTTAGTGAATTTTCCCTCAACACATTATCTGCAATATGCAAAATACTGTCTTGTCATGTATATAAATAACATTAATTTAGCTGTAAAGACCTTGTCTAAACTCTAATCTAAGTATTGTATCACACTAACTGAATTTAAAACAAAATAAATATTATTATTATTATTATATTTAGTTTGTTACCATGTAGCCACTGGTGATAGATTTTCATATCACTATTAATCATTACTTCCGCATCATTTTGCCCGAAATGGGAATAAAGTAGTAGTGTATCATCTGCATAGGTGACATATTTAGCAGAGAGGCCAGAATTTCTAGGATTATTAACGTATAGAAAATACAATGTAGGGCCCAAGATAGAACCCTGGGGGACTCCTGAATTGAGCAACATTTTCTCACTAATCTCATTTTTGAACTCAGTGACAATTGGCCTGTCTTTCAAGTAGTTCTTAATAAGGCTGCCAGCGACTCCTCTGATGCCAATTTCGTGTAGCACTTCTGACATAACTGAATGATTTACCGTGTCAAAAGCTTTGCTCAAGTCTATAAAGATGCCAGTAACATATTTTGATTTATCGAGCTCAGAGTTTATGAAATGAAGGGCATCAGTAAGCGCTGACGTGGTGTTGCTTTCTGCTAGGAAGCCATATTGATGTTTATCAAATCCACATGTTTCGTTAATGAATCTAATTCTTGAATTTACCACCTTTTCGAATATTTTGATAAAAACGCTGGTAAGCGCAATGGGCCTATAGTTGGATGGATCGTTGGGGTTGCCATTTTTGTATATCGGCTTAATTTTAGCGATTTTCAGCGCATCCGGGAATGTGCCTTCACAAAGGTGTTTATTGATAATTTGACACACAAATGGTGAGATAGTATTACACATTAATTGAAGATCACTGGATTTGATGCCGTCAAAGCCAGCAGATACGTTACGTAGGGATTTAATTATACTTGATACTTCCTCTACACTAGTTGGTTTGAAGAATATAGTGTGTTCATTTGAAATGTTGGGAGCAATTCTGCGGTGGGCTGATTTGTTGCGATCGTTCTTTGAATTTTGCGAAAAACATATTTATGTCACTGGCTGAAAGATTGCTCTCAATTTCCGTACTACGACTTCTGTTGGCTGATAATTCTTTGTTGATGATTTGCCATAGTTTTCTGCTGTTCCCAGAGGCATTCTCGTATTGTTTATTTATAGAGTTTGACTTAGCTTGATGTACGAGTTTAGAAGCTTTGTTTTTGAGAAACTTATAGGCTGCTTGTTTGCTTTCAATAGTTGGGTCTTGTTTGTGTTTTTTGTAGGCAATGTTCTTCTTTTTAATTGTGTCAATTATTTCAAAATTAATCCATGACTGATTTCGAGTGCGGACTTTTTTCAAAGTCGTGCATTCATTTTTAGTCATTTTGACAATATCAATTATTTGAGGGAAGTCTACTGAATTTTCGGTCCTATCTCTCAATTTATCTACAAAGGAAACTTTGTGAAGAATTTTTAAGTTAATAGCTTCCATTCCTTTCTTTATCAAGTTAAGTTCTTTAATGTGTAATAAGGCAACTTTGTGGTCTGATCGTGCCTGTTCTAATAGTTTCGAATTGAAATTGTGTGGAGAGGTTTCCATTGAGGTCACGATATGATCAATTAGGGTGGCTGAAGTGGTCGTGACCCTAGTTGGTTCATTGTCGTTGATAACATTCATATTGTTCATAGAAAGCATTGCAAGATATTCAATGCAGGCATTATTATTTTTATCCAGGATGTCTATGTTCGTATCTGCCAGTATAGTTAAATTACTATATTGATGATACAAATCATCTAAGTACTCGTATTCTATGAAATCGTTTACATTAGTATTGTATTCACAGCGAAACGAAACGAAATGTCAAATCCCATATAAATATTCTGATTATTTCGTTACATTTCGTCAACGAACATTTTCATTTCGCACTGTAGTACTCTGTTCATAATTTGAAAATTCAATACTTCCCACTAAATAATAGGTGGCTCTGAATGCGCCGAAATAAATTTAAAAGGACATAGTACCTTTTAAAACGACGAAAAGTTTGACATTGTTGATATGGTGACAGAACATTTAATTATTTCGATTTATTATCGCGACGATGGAAAAGAAGAAAGAAAGAAAACGTAATAATTTTTCGAGCGAACAGAAAAAAAGACTTGCAGAAATAGTCAAAAAATATGAGGCAATCTGGAGCCTTAAGAATCGAGACCATAGAAATGTCGACATCGTTCGAAAGAATTGGCTTCAGATTTCCAGAGAAATGGACAAATCTGGTAAGTTAAATATAAATAACACAACGGGTATTCAGGACTAATTTATATTTTATATTTATTTTACAGTAGAAGAATGTAAACACGCTTGGAGATCATTGAAGGACAGCCAGCGTTATTTTAAAAAGAAGAGGTCCGAAAAACTCAAGTCTGGCGGCGGCTTAGAAGTCGAAAGCCTTCTCGAATACGACGTTGACTTGGTAGAAGATGATGCCAGCATTGAATTTTTAGATTCTTTGTCATTTTTAGAAACGACTTCATCCCAACGAACGTAAGTAGTAATTTAAGCTCACATCTTCAGATTTATATATGTAATCATTTGTAGGACTTTCTCAACTATAATAGAAGTTGACGACGAAGATGCTGGTGATGGTTCAAACAACAAACAGGAAACAACATATTCTTATGTAAGTACAGGTATTCATTATTTTTATTGATATTAATGCTCTGTTCCGTCATAGAAGGGCACACCACAAGCGAATAAGCGAAAAGAAGATACGTTTGAAGAAAAAACATCGAAAATTATTTCACTGATGAAGGAAGTTGCACAAAGTGCTGGAGAAAATTTGAAATATTTCGGAATGTGGTCCAATCTGGACAGCCTTTGCCAGAAATTACCGGAAGAGACTGTGGTAGAATTAAATGTAAAATTCGTAGCCATGGCTGCAGAGGCATTTAAAAATAAAAACCAATAATTTCTATTTCAAAAATAGCATTTATTATTTCATTCTAATCCGCAAGATTGTTGCTGCCATGGTACAGCTCCTAAAGTCGAGTTAACATATATTTCAAGACTTTGTCTGATGAGATTCGCCATATTGCTGGGCCTGCCTTGGGAGAAATTGATATCGGCATTGAACATGGAATTTTCTGGAATATTTTGCCTCCAATCTCCTTCCACCAAATTACCTTCATGGTCGACATAATCTGCATACTGTGATGGACAGTATGAACCGTGATTCCTTGAAATTAAAAAATTATGGAGGAAACAACATGCGGTAACAATTTTCGATGCTTTTCCAGGGGAGCAGTGCATAATACGCGCAAGACAGTAGAAACGTGAACACAATATTCCGAAAGCGTTTTCAATACAACGTCTGGCTCTGCTTAGTCTGTAGTTAAAGATTCGTTGTGCATCTGAAAGGGGAATCGTTCTTTTTGGCACATATGGCTTCATTATGCGTTTATGCAGTGGGAATGCATCATCTCCTACGAAGAAAAAAGGAAGCTTTCCTCCGTTTACTCTTGCATCAGCAGGAAAATTCAACCGCTCGTCGAAAATTGCTTTGCCTAATTTACCATTTGCTAAAATGGAAGCATCGCTTTCGCTTCCGTAAGCTCCCACATCAAGAAAAGTGAATCGGTAACGAGCATCGGCCACAGCAAGGAGTGCTATGCTATGGAATCCCTGTTAAATTGTTAGCATTAGCAAAAAATCGAAGCTGGTATCGAAAGAGAATCTGACCTTATAATTGTAGAACAGGCTTCCCGCATTGGATGGGCATTTGATGCTTACATGTTTCCCATCGATTGCTCCCAAGCAGTTTGGAAGCTGCCACCTATTTTGGAAACCATTAGCAGCATTAACCATTTCTTCTTTCATTAATTTAGGGAATTGATCATTTAGTGCGGCAATTATAGCATCACACACATCTGTCAAGATGGTTCCAAAATGTTGTTTGCTTATTCTGTAAATAGATGCTACATGCCTTTGAAGCGTCCCACTTCCAAAATATCTGTTTAATTTAAAGAGCCATTTCAGTATTGAAATAATAGATCAAACGCATTATAAATTCTCACTCTAAAGTAGCGGCGAGTTTCTGCTTTGGTGTTATGGCATTGTCCGGGTGTGTCTCACGTTTGGCTAATAGGAATGGTTCAACTAAATTCACAGCTCATCAAATGTTCTTGGATCAATTCGAAAGTTTTCTACAAAGCGTTTTTTACTTGATCGCATATCTGAAAACTACAAACCTTTTTAAAATTGACTGTCATTGGCAATAGTAATTTACTATATTCAGGATTGTCGAGCTCTTACATCAGTTGCAAACCGTCCTTTCACTGGTCGTTCCTTCAAATATGAATCCAATTTTGATCGTTTTTTACATTTTTTGCGATTCAACAGCATTAATGTACTCAAAGAACATGCCAAGGCAATAAATTTCTGTTTTTTTTTTTTTTCAATACCATTGTCACTGATTTTAGCAATTTTATGACAAATGCGAATAATTTAGCGGATGTCATTGGAAAATATTGATATTTGAGACATCCGGTGTTCAATGGCGGATTTTTTTTTCCGTTCCATTCCGTAGGAGAACTTTCGCTACATTTCGTTCCGTAGAACACAATACTAGGCTTCAGAAGGAGCCCTGTAATACGTTCCTATTCTAATTGGCACATTTGATGTAGATAACTCCAAGACTATCGTGTCATATTGCGGTGAGTTTAAAATTACCTTAAACTGAATGTTGTTTTTAACAGTTAAAGGTTGCGGTATAACCGTTCAAATTGAAAAACTCAGATTCAATGGTATATATCCAAGTTTCATTTATGACTATTATGTCGGAGTTTTCTATTTTAGTTCGATTGCCATGATTTCGATTTCGGAAAGTTTGTTGCGAATACTTCTTGCATTTGCATAGAAAATTTTAAGAGTTTGCGAGGATGAGGAAGAGTAATTGATCCTATTAATTGCAACATTCGTGGCATGCATATACTCAGGGCAATCTTTGCTGTCCGCACTATGACCACAGTCGGATCTATTTTTATTAAAGCAATTCGAACATTTCTTTAAACTAGATTGACACTCCTGTACTCGATGGTTGCCTGCGCATTTTGGGCATACATCATGGGAACCATTACAGTACTTAGATATATGACCATATTTTTGGCACTTAAAACATCTATTAACATCAATTACCTCAGTGCAGTAATGGCTGTCGTAGTCAATGTTAATATACTTATCGACCATTCTGTAGTAGAGGTCACCTGATACCTGGAAAGTAGCTGTATGCCTGTCCTCTTTGTTTCAATATCGTTTATAGTGCAGATGTTCTAATTCAATTTCTGGGCTAATCCCATAATTTAGAGATATTATTTCCTGCTTAAGCTCCTCAACCGTATATTTTTTATTTAGTCCATATATTGCCAATTTAGGAAGTCGACCCTCAGTACTTTCTATGTTGTAGTTGCTTCCTAATTTGGCTTTCAGCCCTTCTAGGAGTTTTTTGCAGTTCGTATCGTTGTCACTTATTAACAACACCCCACCATCTCTCAAAGTTCTTGAGTATGTAATGGGAGTACGAGCTTCGCGGTGTTTGAAGCTTTTCTTCACAGTAGACATCGTGATGTCACTGCTCTGAACACTCTTCGGCTTTATTAACCCCCCCCCCCCCCCCCCCCCCTCATCTATCTTCTTAATGGCGGTTGTGACTTTCTCGTCGATACATTTCAACTGTCGATGTACTATTGTCTCTACTTTGCTGTCGACTTGGGTGGTGATATCGACTAGCTGATCAACAAGGGACTCATTATACCCTTCACGGATGTGATAGGGTATATTAACTTTGTCATGAAGTTTGCAACGCACAGAAGGAAGCATCTCCGACCATATAAACTATATATATTCTTGGTCAGTATGATGAGTCGAGTCGATTAAGCTTTGTCCGTCTGTCCGTCTGTTTCTATGCTAACTAGTCCCTCAGTTTTAAAGCTATCGAGCTGAAATTTTGTAGAGAGCCTTCTTTCTATTGCAGGCAGTATATATGTCGGAATTAATGGAATCGGACCACTGCGTCATATAGCTGCCATAGGAACGACCAGTCCAAAAATTCGTCCTTGTGAGAAAAACTTTTTTATTTCTAAAGATATCTTTTTCAGATTTCACAGGAATCAACAGTATCTATAGCTTAATCACATTTACGAATTTGGTTGAAATCGGAGCACTACGTTATATAGCTGCCATAGGAACGACCGGTCCAAAAATTCGTCCTTGTGAGAAAAACTTTTTTTATTTCTAAAGATATCTTTTTAGATTTCACAGAAATCAACAGTATCTATAGCTAAATCACATTTACGAATTTGGTTGAAATCGGACCACTACGTCATATAGCTGCCATAGGAACGACCGGTCCAAAAATTCGTCTTTGTGAGAAAAACTTTTTTATTTCTGAAAATATCGTTTTTAGGTTTCATACTAATGAATAGTATCTTTAGCTTAATCACATTCCTGAATTTGGTGGAAATTGGACCACTATGTCATATAGCTGCCATAGGAACGACCGGTCCAAAATTCGTCTTTGTGAGAAAAACTTTTTTGTTTTCAAAATCACATTGATCAATAGTATCTTAAGCGAAATCATATTTCCGAATTTGGCTGAAAGCGGACTACTCGATCATATAGCTGTCATACGAACGACCGTCCCAAAAGCAAGTTTCTGTCAGAAAAACTTTTTTTATTTCTGAAGGTATCTTTACGAAATTGCATATTATTTAATCGCATTGACTGCTAAGCCATGTTCCTAAATTTGGTTGAAATTGGCCCACTATTTCATATACCTCTTATAGGAACAGAGAAATCGGAACAAGTTTTACTACTAATTTCAAAAAGGCAAATGAACCACAAAACACAACAAAGGTATGATGAAGGGTATCATACCTTCGGCAAGCTAGCCGAAGGCTAGCTTGTTTTTGATGTATTTAGTCCACTTATTGCGATCGTTATCGCAGAGCCACAGACAACCACGCTTAGTGCTTAAGGTCTGCATTGCCCCGTACTCTTTAGCCGAGAGTTTAATGCAGCCTAAGTGGAACTATTTATAACAAAAGCCGTCGCAAAGGAGAGCCTCTTGTTCATTGCTCACATCTTCTTTGCACTTTGGGCAGATGTTTGCCCCCGACTTGTCGCCCACTTGAGCACTAATTTGATTTGTAGTCATGATTTAGATATTTTGCAAATCGAAAATTTCTTGTAAATTTACCGTTACCGGCAGTTGAAAGCAACCAAGAAAGAATTTTATAAATTAAGCCGAAACTTACAGTTTTTCGCACAGATTTTAATTTCACCTATAGTTGGCACTTTAGGCTTGTGAAAAACATTATAATTATTAATTAAAGACCAGATTTGCACTAAACAACTTAAATAAAATTTAGAAACTTGTCAAAAGTAATTCTTTGTTAGGTGCTTGTCAAAATGACTTCATTTTGGGTAGTTTTTGTGATCAGAGCGCAGTTTTTGGTGCAGTATTCACTTTTGTTTTTGAGCATAAAATCCATCCTAGCAATCACCACCCCAAACTACACTGTTAGAAAAGTTTGTAATTTTTAATACTTTTACGTTACAAAGGTGACGAATTGAAATTGAAACAGTTTAATGTGATCGACGTGACATCAATTTTCAAATTTACATAGTTGTGTAAAAAATCAAAACTACACCACATGCACGGCCCCCATGGCCCCCCATCTGATCGGCCAGTGAGATAAGCCACCTGTAGTATTCAAAAAGGGCGAGTTTGTTGCTATTAGGAAAAACGTTACCACAGTGGGAAAAAACAAAAAGTTTATTCCGAAATTTAAGGGTCCCTATCTTGTGCATAGAGTACTTCCAAAGGATAGATATGTAATACGAGATATCGAGAATTTTCAGGTAACGCAGATGCCTTACGATGGTATAGTTGAATCGTCCCATATGCCTCGCTGGGCTTGTTTTCGAACCACAAGGCCTAGTGTCGATGATCAATTCGAAGAGCAACATTTGCTTGACAAGTGAATAGCATTAAGTTAGTATTAACTTCAGAAAATTTAAAAGTGTTTACCCATTGTTTGCATTGTATAATTATTCCGTATGTATTACTTCTAGTATATCTTAATTGAGATTACCGATTCATTGTCACTTAGCTTATTGTAGTAATTTTCTCATTTTATTTACCTTAAGTGAATAGTTTCATTTGGTAACTTTTAGAAATTGTTTACTTATTAATTTCATAAATTTGTCATGATCGGGTCGATCATTTAATCAGATTGGCCGAGCTGTAGTGTTTTATATTTTGACCGTTGTAAAAATTTCAAAAAACATTCTATTCATAGATGGCGTTGACATGTCTGGTATATTTTGGTAGTATGGCAACACGAGATGTCAAGTTGATGTATGTAGAGGAGATACTCGAAATTGAACCGCGTAAGCGTTAGGACGCTCGGTGCAATAATTTCTTTAAATAAATTTTCAAATAAAGTAAACGCGTTTAATTTACCAGCAAACACAAAAGTCAAAAAAATTTGGACAAATATTTGCGACGTGTGAACTCAAGGAATTTCAATTGACTTTTTTTTTCATTTTGTAAAAAAAAAACCGAAACTGATATTCCTAATACGATTTTTTATCGAATTATATGCTTAATTGTTTGCCGAATGTGCTAACACTTTACAAAATAAACTGTCGAACTCAAACACGAACCTGTTACAAATGTCCACTGAATAGCTCAAGACACACACACACACTTCAGATAAATGTGAAGAAAACTGGTCCACTTGTACCATGTTCGAGATCGAGTTCGACAGTGTATGGTGACAGTGGCAAAATCTACGTCTATGCGTAGTGACAAATGGCGAAGAAGCTATGACTATACCATGCTGGGCAAATTTTTTGTGAGCTCAATTTATTATAATAAAAACCATAATCTAAATTTTTTTATACATGTAGTTATTTATCCAATAGAGATTATAGTAATCAATATACAGTAGACTCCCGGTTATCTGATCCTCGATTAACCGAGCTCCGCATTATCCGAGCAGCCATAGACCAGACATTTTTAGGGGAATCTCCATTTTGTCAGTCGGGATAGCAACATTGTTTCAGCTACCTGGCGGTCGTGCATTCTTTTATTGGTGTCTACAATTTCGGTCAACAAAAACGTTTGAAACAAGCGCAAATCGAAAATTTTCCCTACATATGTGGTTTATTTTATATACAGTTTATAAATACATTTGTAACATTAAAAGTACAAATAATGAATAAAAAATCAATTTTGAATGGTTATAAACATGGACTAATCATATATGTATATCGCTCTTTGAATTTAATAGTTTAAAATAGTGTAAGTATATCCGTATCAAATGAAGATTTTCTTTGAACATCGCATTATCCGAATTTTTTATTATCCGAAACTGTTTCACCTATTCCTCGCAAACCTATGTCTGTCCATCTGTCCGTCTGTCCGTCTGTCTGTCTGTCTGTCTGTCTGTCTGTCTGTCTGTCTGTCTGTTTGTCTGTCTGTCTGTCTGTCTGACTGTTTGTCTGTCTGTCTGTCTGTCCGTTCGCACGATAACTTTCGATAGAATAAAGCTAGAGCCTTGAAATTTTAGTCAAATGTTGGTAGTACAGGGTGGCGCAAAAGAAACGAAGGAGTTTGAATAGTCTATATTTCCTTTATTTTTGAATCAATCGAATTTCTTTTTTTTTCTTAGTACACTTCATAAATGGGGAATTTTGTTAATTTAAACGTGAAAAAAAAACGCATAAGTGGTGCCCATTCTCAACTTTACACTGTCGCGCTCTTTCTAAAACATTTCCCCAACTAAACAATAATATTCGAGAAGAGATTCGAGCGAGACCTCCTGAAATCTTGAAAAAAAGCATGAAAACGTCGCAATTTGCAAAGCTGAGAATAGGTACCACTTACGCGATTTTTTTTTCACGTTTAAATTAACAAAATTTCCCATTTATGAAGTATACTAAGAAAAAAAAAAGAAATTCGATTGATTCAAAAATAACGGAATTATAGACTATTCAAACTCCTTCGCCACCCTGTATGATCTAGTTGGTATAGGTATAGGTACGATCAGGCCAAGAGAACGCCTACCTCCCCTACATATGTTAAATACTTAAGTGTATCTATAACTCCCGATTAAATAAACATGAAAAGCTCTAGCTTTGGCAGATTGCTCGTAAGGGTATTCTTATACTCTCCTGGAAAAACAAAATCGATCAATTGAAAACTAACGGAAATTTTCTTACAAAGAGCCCCGTACTACCCTACTTTTCAGGCTTTTTGTATATAACTCTTGAACCAATTGACGTAGACACCTGATTTTTGGCAAGTAACCCTGAGGTGAGAAGCTGGGCATAATCAGATCAAAGGAACGCCTACCTCCCCTACAAATTTCAAAAAATTAAATATTCCCTTAAATACGATAACTTTCGATAGAATGACACTAGCAAGTGAAAAACTTGGTAAAATGTTGCTAGTAAGATCTACTTGGTTAGCATTGAAAATGGGCAAGATCCGACCCAATGAACCCTTACCTCCCCTACAAATGAAAAATTCAAATAAGCGATAACTTTTGATAGAATGAAGACAGCAACTTGAAATTTTGGTCAAATGTTTAAAATAAGATTGAGTTAGTTGGTATTAAAGATAGGCCAGATCGGACCGAAGGAATCTCTACCTCCTCTACAAATGGAACTTAAAATAAGCAATAACTTACGATAAAATAAAGCTTGCGACTTGAAATTTTGGTTACATGTTTGTAGTAGGATTCAGCTTTCTGATATCGAAAATACGTAAGATCCGACCAACCAAACCCTTACTTCCCCGACAAATGAAACTTCAAATAAGCGATAACTTTCGATAGGATGAAGCTAGAGATTTGAAATTTTGCTTAAATGTTCATAGAATGATCTTATTGGTTGGTGGCAATGATGGGCAAGATCTGACCCAAGGAACTCCTACCTCCCCTACAAAAGAAACTTCAACTAGGCGATAACTTTCGATAAGATGAAGCTAATGACTTGAAAAACTCGACAAATATTTGTAGAATGAGTTAGTTAATTGATTTTGAGAATGGTCAACATCCTCCTGAATGAGTGCCAACCTCCCCTATAAACTGGTCATATAGGAAACTCACTTTTAATGCAAATGGTCGCTGCCAATTGGTACTTTTAGTATCACCACTAGGTTTGTACAAGCCTAGGGTATATACGCTTCGGACTCCGAAGCGAAGCTTCGGCCTGGTTCTTTTTGCGTTTGGCACGAATCTTCATCGAGCAGTGCTTCCAATTCGTCGTCTTTGAAAATTTTTCCTCTCCCACCACCATGCTTGTCCTCGACACTGAAATCGCTTTTAAAACATTGAAACCACTCACGACATGCTCTGTCACTCAGAGCTAATGAGCCTCAGCTGCAGTTTTTAGGGTTTTGTATTAAAAACAAAACCCTTGAAATCGGTCATATGTCTGTCCGTCTGTCCGTCTGTCCATGAAATATCTCAGGAACGGCTGAAGCTACATACATACATGAAATTTTGTGGGAGTATGTAGAATTATTATAATTCGCCGGAGAAAGCGACTCGTTGTAATAGGCTGACTTTAAGGGGATGTCCCCATAGAGGGGAAATGAAGGTCAAAAAAATATTTTCATCTGGCATAGGCAAGTGGGGTATCATGAGAAAGGTAACACCGAGTACATAAAATAAAAATAAATAACTGGCGCAACAGTCCAATTTGAACCACGGCCTCGAGATGAGTTAGCATCATCTCATTTTCTAGATCGTGACGGTTTTTGTGCAGAGGTATGTGATCAGCAATACGCTCAACCGAGTTATTTACCCCATAATGGGTACTCATTTTTAACAGCTGAGTGGGCTCATAGTCCGACACGTAAATCCCCGGAATCGAACCGGGGCCCAGTGCGTTGAAGGCGAACGTGCTAACCGTTGCGCCATCCGGACTACTAAACCGAGTACATTTCATTTCCGGTATTTTCATCAAATTTGAAAAAAGGGGAAAAGAGATAGAGGGGAAAATATGTGATCCGAGTTTGCCCCCCCCCCCCCCTTGCATTTCGATACCGTTATACTTAGAAATATGAAAATTTGCAGAAAAGCGGCATTTTACTAGTATAGAAAACCGAAAATCGTAGAATTTTGATATCTCATCAAAAAAGGTTAATAATAATACATTTCTATAGTTGCAGTTAGCATACCCCTGCACGCCTTAAGCACACCCAAGGTCAAAAATATTGATGGCCAATGATAACCAATATCATTGGCAATAATATCTCCAAGTTTCATTACAATCACTTAATATTTAATAATAGTACATTCATTTAAAGTTAGGCATTTTGACACTATCCACACAAAAATTACACCTACCGGCCTCATAGGTGTGAGTACTACTTTCATGTTGTTTTTCGTAGTGCGAATTGCAGTTATTTAATGTATCATTTTTGAAAGGGTAAAGATTAGTTGGGGGCGCCGCGTCGTAATTGGCAAACTTTACCGGGTGGAAGGGGGAGGGGTCCACATAGAGGTGAAATTAAGGTCAAATTACTTTTTTTTATCGACTGCTATAGGCGAGTGAGATGTCGTGAGAAAGATAATACAATTTTTTTTTGCATTTTTTTGAAATTTGTAGAAAGGTAAATAGTGGGGGAGGAGAAAATATTAGTTCGTAATTCCCCCCCTCCTTCCCCGTGGCATTTCGAGACTATTAGAATTATGAAAACGTACAGGAAGGTGGGTTCCGAATAGCATATAAAATGGAAAATAATGGAATCTGTATATCTTCTGAGAATAGGTGAATAATAGTTTATTTCTGTAGTTACAGTTAGTACACCCCTGCATGCCTTAAACACTTTCGAGGTCAAAAGTACTGATGGCCAACGATAACCAACACCTTAGGCAATAATATGTTCTAAGTTTCGTTACAATCACGTAATATGAATTGGCATGTAAAATGTAAGTGAGTAAGACATTTTAATTATGTTTTTTTTGACATGGATATGTCTTATAGCTGGGGGTCATCCTAAAAATCTGTCCGTCACACGAAATGTCTGTTTTTCTACTCGGGGGTCAGAAGAGGAAACAAGCCCATTGAAAATTTTTCTTTTCTGGTTGTGCATGTCGTTTGAGTGAAGTGGTCATTGTGCATGGCTGTTGCTTGTAGATCCGCGCGGGCGGTGCGCTTGCGGGGATCCTGTGTGTACATGTTGGGATATTGATTTGATAGCGATAAAGGTTGACGTTGTGGACGGCAAGAAATAACATAGTGTACGGGTGAACGGGCGGACTTTCAATGACCTTCAATTTCCGCCAATTCCCATTCATCATTTAATAAAATAGCCCGTGTTGTACTATCTGAATCACTAGGGCCCCAGAAAAGGTAGCAAGTAGTCAGTTCGACTAACATTTGGACATGCGCAGACGCAATTTGAGAGAGTGTACATAGTTCCCGCCCACCGAAGATGAGCGAGAGCGGATGAAGTTCATTCGAGCCAAATCGGGTGATCCAGCGACTGTGTTTGTGCATTTGCAATGGCGGCGATTTGAGGTCTGATTGGTCCACAATGTGGGCCCCCACCACACGTGCAATAAACATATAGAACAAAATGGCGGATTTATACTAGGCGAGTTAGAATCTCTCAAGTCCCGAAATAAAGAAATATTCGTCGCAAGATGTTATATGTTATGATGTACATGCAGAGGTCTGCAGAAGATCAAATGCCCCCCTTCCGCAAAAATTCCAAACTGTTCAAAATGGCTGGAATCCAAACAAATAAAATAGCGCGCGTTGTACTACATATCTGAATGAATAGGGTAACAGAAAAAGTAGCAAGTAGTCAGTTCGACTAACATTTGGACATGCGCAGACCCAATCTGAGAGTGTGTACATTACATAGCTCCCACCCCCCGAAGATAGAGAGCGAGAGCCATCGCGGATGAAGCTCATTCTATCCGAATGGTTGTGCATTTGCAACGGCGGCGATTTGAGGTCTGACTGGCCCACAATGTGGTGGTGGTGTGACCACACATGCAATAAACATTTCATAAAACAAAATGGCGGATTCGTACTGCGCGAGTTAAAATCTCCCAAGCCCCGAAATAGAGAAATATTCGTCGCAGGATGTTATAGTTCCGGGCAGCTCATCGTGACATGATGTACATTCAGAGGTCTGCAGAAGATCAATTGCCCCCCCCCCCCTTCTGCAAAAATTCCAAAATATTTCTTGTGCATTCTCTTTGTGCGTGTGTTGGAATGTTTTGTTTACTTTTGTTAGTTTCCCTTTCTGTTTGCCGGACACAATCGCATAGAGTCGCACGCGTTACTTGAGAAACGGATTGTGTGTGCCGGACCCGGACTATTGTTAAAGGGGCGGGATGAGGAGGATAGTGTGGGAGCGATTTTGCAATAGATACACAAACACAATACACGTCCGATTGGGAAAAGATGGTGGGAAGCGTGATTGCGATTAGCAGAAACGTACTCAGAGAAATGTTGATAGGCTGCAGTTTGCAAACTGTACCGAACGGGTAGATGGAACATGTAGATGGAACAGGGTGCACGAGAGGAGGTGAATATTGCACACACGCGATGCAAACGAAAACGGAACGATCCCGCGAGAGAAAGGAGCCCAAGCGGACAGGACAAAGCAAAGCAGAATTTATGACGAGTATCCACACTGCCACCAGATACATGGGTACATGGATATGTCTTATGCCTACCGAAAGCGTGGGACGTGTTTTTTCGAATGATTTCATCCAGTATAACTATACTGGGATCTTTATAAAACTTACGTCGATATCTTCAACACAACAGGTTCCACGCAGTCGGTATAGTCATAGACATATCCATGTTCCGATGTATCTGCATGCAGTGTAGATACTTTGTATTTTTTTTGTCCATCTGAGTGGTATCAAGAAGAGCAAGGAGGCGATATTTATATACCAAAATAAGCGCTTGCTACAAAGCCCTCGGATTGCAGGCGTAGCGCTCTATATTCCGGTTTCATTTCTTTATTTTTCAAATGGAAGCAGAAAATCAACATGACGACAACTTGGCTCGAAAACAAACATTTGAATCGCGAGTCTTATTAAAAATGCGAACAACTTTTACTAATGCGGGGATGTCGATACGTTCACTTACGTCCAAACTCACTTTGTGACACTTTTGAACTACGGATTTTGACCAGCCTTCACCGATGCAGCCGTCTGTTGAAAAACGGCGGAAGCAAAGCTGTACACCTAATATATTTTTGGTAGATTTACTCAGCTGGCAACGCTACAGCCAATAATATGACATCTGAACGCTCTTGATGCTACCTACTTCTTGATGCCACCTACTCAATTGCTATGCCTCACAAGGGGCTACCCTTGTGAGGCATAGCGCGTCAACGGTTCCATGTGGCCCAGTTGACGTTTCGTTGGCTTAAACTGTTTTCGGAGAATGCAGCTGCCAGCATACACCTCCTGCACATTCATGGCTACGAACGTTGTCGTGGACAAGATTCGAGCCCGAAACGCCGGTAGTCAAACATAAGACTGATGTCTCAACACACTACGCCACCGGTCGCCCCATGATGCTACCTACCGGCAAATAAATAAATAATTAAAGGCTTGGAAACCGGCTTGGAAAGTTTGACGTCATATGTAAATCTGATATCGGATGATATCGTCTGATAACCAATCAAAACATGTCAGGAAGGCAGTTTTGGATGCTGAACGAAAGAGAGGTTGCTGTGAAAAGCCTGCGAGGGAGTTGAATTTTCGATGCGATAGAGGCAAGACAGAAATTTTGTTTCGATGAATTAGACCCAAGTAGTCCAATTTTGTTAGGATTTTTTATGTCAATTGGTACGTAACATACTTAATCGCATTAAACCTTTTTTTTTTCTTTTTTCTCTTTTGCGTATTGCATTCATCGCGTTTTTTTTCATTTATATTATGTGTAAAAATAATGTCAGAACGTCGCGCCGCAGAAGTCGTATCACGCGCCATGTCGGGCTTCGCAAGATTTTCTTACAAACTAAAGATTTAAGTTTTGACCCGGTCCCGTGTAGGAGTCCCTCGCGGTGTCGTGCTAGTATCTAAAAAAGGAAAAAGGAAAACCTGTGCAATCCGATATATTATTGGAAACACATATTAAGTGCATCAAAAGTGTGGTGTGAGTTCGGAGCGTTGCTTTGTGGTGCCGAGCTGCGTCATCAACATACGAGTACATCTTGGTTTCATCCGGGAACTGGGATTATTCACGCCTGGTCGCCATACCCCAATGGAAGATCCGGTACAACGACGATAGTGGCAGAGACCCGGAAGAGTAGGGTTGTATCGTAACCCCAATGTTCATCATCATCATTATCATCCGTCCGTAAGCATTTCGTACATAGTGGTATCCCAACGGGCCTCCTTTGCAGGTAAGTGGCTAGGCAGGCAACGGACCACCAAGACGACATGTGGATGGTAGTCGGCACCGAGTAGCTGCGTATTCTGCCATCTGAGGCGACAAACAACAACACATCTAATTACACAGACAGACCTTCCTCATTGGGTTCCCACGTCAATAGATGTAACTATCATTTGGGATAGTAGTTAGCAGCACTGTGGATCTATTGGTGTTGTGGCGCAAATGTCATTTGTGTAGACGACCATTTGGGGATGTATAGGTTTGTTTGGTGTCTAATTTCTATCTTTTACGGTGGCTCAAATTATTGGCTGTGGCTAACAGCATCCCTCTGATGACAAAGCTTAATATTCCGCTATGCACTAACATCTAAGGTGCATTGGATTAGTGCAATTTTTTGGAATTTGACTGATTTGATGTGGTTTTATTTATTCTCTGCTCTAATTATTAGACTTCTTCATAATATTAATATCACACGCTGGTCTAATCAACATCTGATACTGACTTTTGGGTGTGCACTCTGAATTAAAACGATGCAGTTAGAAGTTCAATACTAGTTACATATTATTTAGCAACTCGCATAAGGGAATTGTTCGTATGTTTTGACACAAGATTACATATTGGTAGACGAGTTTACTAAATTCAGAACTCATATTCTTTTTGCATGATAACACATATTTTACTTACTTTTTTTTTATATAGTTTCACATTGCTAGTTATCTGCATAGTTTTAAGCAGTTATATATGTACATATCATCGTCATCATCGTGGCGCGACAGCCCGACGTCGGGCCTTGGCCGCCTATGTACATACAACATTGTACATACATATATACATATTTATTCGCCTGAAACTGAATTTACTATGAGCAACTAAAGTTGGATTCTTCTTCCCCCCTCCTTCTTTTTTCTGTCTCCCTGATGACTTAGATTTCATTTGGGGGGGGGGGATTTTTCTAAAAATTGAAAGCGCCCAAAAAACCCACGGAAGGCAGGGTAAGGACGCCTTGGCCCGTAACACCGAGGGCCACATTAGAACCGAGTAACACCTTAGGCTCTCGACTGCTAGCGAGAAAAGATCTGTCCTGAGGATCTGTTTCTTCCTCCCCTTTCTTTTTTTACCTTTGTGGCATTTTTATAGTAGCTTGGCTGTAGAGCTCTTTTTCCCTTCACGGAAACTTCGTTTTCGCCGGTTTAGGGAGTTTGACGCGTAGGCGTCCCATTCTTGTTCCGTATTAGAATTATTTGTCTTGGTAGAGTAGAGTTTCTTCTGGTTTAGCGGGCTTGTTGTGCGATAACTTTTATTGTATTTGATGGAGGAGGCCAATAGCCGTTAATCCACCACGCAACTCTCGGTTACTGAGTTGGTCTGCGAACACACATCGCTGGCAGTATTTGGAGAGGATTTTTGTTCACGTTTTGTTTACTTCGGCCTTCACGGCCAATCCTCGCCCTCGTCCTCCGACGCCCCATCATTACAATGGCAGGAAAGGTTTGGGAAGAAGTTTGAGTTCGCGACCACATACAGTAAAACCCCATTTGACCAATCCCAAAAGTTCGACGTCATTTCGGATAACGAAATTTCTCATAAGCACTTTTGGGAAGCCGGGGAGGCAAATAAGGTGGTTCGGGACTCAAAAAGGATACCACATACAACGAACGAAGAGGGCTCACATCCAGCTCAGCTGTATGAAATATACAGTATCCCGACAAATTCCTCACACAGCAGCTAATTTTATCTTTATTGTCTTGAAAGACTAATACGGACAGAGAAATTTAGAAAAAAAACATAAAAGAACTACGATTGGGGTAAACCCCAATCATGCAATACTCTAGATGAATTTGAACCTGGTTTTGAATCTAACTGATATTGTTAATTAAGTGTTAAGTACAAAATTTCAGCCCGATAAATTGTATAGGTAATGAGTAAATTGGCTTAACGTATTTCATGAAATAGTGCAGTTTGTATGGGAGGGGGTAGAAGGAGGGTGAGGATTACAATAAATTTTATAATGTAGGTTACAATTATCATAAAAGTGATATATTAAAAATTTCAAAGCAATATGTTTTATAGTTTCTGAGAAAATCTGATTATTGTAAATTATCAAAAATGTGTCATTTTGTATGGGAGGGGGTAGACGGAGTAAGGGTAATCGATTAATTTTTTCGAATCTAACTGATATTGTTAATTAAGTGTTAAGTACAAAATTTCAGCCCGATAAATTGTATACGTACTGAGTAAATTGGCTTAATGTATTTCATGAAATAGTGCAGTTTGTATGGGAGGGGGTAGAAGGAGGGTGAGGATTACAATAAGTTTTATAACATAGGTTACAATTATCATAAAAGTGATATATTAAAAATTTCAAAGCAATATGTTTTATAGTTTCTGAGAAAATCTGATTATTGTAAATTTTCAAAAATGTGTCATTTTGAATGGGAGGGGGTAGAAGGGGTGGAGCGATTTAGCCCGTTCACGAACTTAGCCTTCATTTTTTGTCAAAAATAACGTGTGCAAAATTTGAACTTCATAGCTCAACGCATTCTCGAGCTAGAGAGGTCACGGACGGACGGACGGACAGACGGACAGACGGACAGACGGACAGACGGACATCCGGTTTTGAGATATTCGAGTGATAATATGAACTTCTGTATCATTCATTTTTTTCTGCGAGCCTTATTTCTTAGCGTTACAAACTTTGTGGCAAACTTATAATACTCTCAGATTTCATCTAGAGTATAAATATGTCTTTGAGACCGAGCTACTAATTACTAAAAACGGATCGAGGTTAAAAAAAAAAGAATCATTAAAATCCAATAAAACAGGCATAGATTATTTATCGCTTTTTCAATAATTAGGGGATATCCCTCAGGCGAAAGAATGGCGATAGGATTTCAATTCGCCAATTTATCGCCAAAATGATATTTCGCCAATTCACAATAAATACGAAACGACGATTGTGTCATTCTCATTATTTGTATCTAGATAGCGCAACGGTTAGCACTATGGACTTGCAAACATGGGAACCTGGTTCGAATTCTACAAATATCAATTGTGAAAAAGGATGAAATATGAATTATTAGCGTCAAAGAATATGTAAGATAAAAAAAAGCATGAAGATTAATCTAATAAAAAAAGCGATAATAATTTTTGTTTTAGTTGACTCTCATCGCGTCATTTTGTCGATTTGTAAATTTATCCCCGCCGCAATTCGCTTTCTTGTTGCCAACTCGTTTCGCCAAAGTTTCTCCAGGAAGTTTCGCTTTCGGTAACTATTTTCTCCCGAAGGGGGTGACTCCCGCGATAAGATGGCGATATCCTCGTCTATAAATTTATCTTCCAAGGCGAATCGCATTCTTATCGCGGAAGATAGAAATTGTTTGCTGGGTTAATGAAGTAGTTCACTCTGTAAGTGTGTAGCGGCACTGTCTAATTAATTAAAAATAAATCTAGCAGCAAATATGTAGTTGGCTGTGATTTGCAATTCATAAATTAAAAATATACATTATATTGTTTTCAATCTTTTCGTCTATTAAATGTATATTTTTTAATAATTAATTTAATATATTATAAATAAATATGTGTAAAATATAGTGCAAATTATTTAAATAAAAATATAAAATATTATTTGAATTAAAAGAAATAGCTAAAATGTGTAAAACATAATTAGCTATATTTGGTGACCCCGACGTGATATGAATCAATGTTGCGCGAAAAGCCGATGGAAGAAACCCGACGTTCGAACAAACTCAAATTTTGAACAACGTCATCGTCGCGACAACCGGCCTTAGCTGAGAACTATAACGAGTATCACGTGAAATTTCATCGCCACGCCACAGTGGATTCGGCCCGTGCTCTGTCAGTGTGTGCAGTATCACTGTGACCCATGCAGTTTCGTCTGCTGCACCATTTTTGCATTGTAGCCCCGAGGTCAACTATCCCAGCAATGTCATGTATTGTATTGCAATCGCAATCGAAGACATAAGGCGTCAGCTTTCCTCATGAGGACATATAAGCCTAGCATCTCTTTATAGCAATTGGTTTTGGCATAGTCCACTGTTACTCCCAGTTCCAGCATTCTTCAATCAACGCGCAGTTTGAACATATCCACAGCACGAATTCCGGTATGGCCTATGGTAGAACGCAGTGTGCATTAATGCGACGTCACAATTCAAGTGAACCTCATCGTCACTGGACACTTCGATACGCCTCAATTGGATCTGCCTCATACTACGTGTCTTATCTTTAACACATCAGTGCCACTCATCCGCCATTCTATTTTATCGTGCGTTCCTACTAGGGAGGGAGTATTGTAGTGGCACTGTCTAATTAATTAAAAATAAATCTAGCAGCCGTTTTTCCATCAAATATGTAGTTGGCTGTGATTTGCAATTAATAAATTAAAAATATACATTATATTGTTGTCAATCTTTTCGTCTATTAAATGTATGCTTTTTAATAATTAATTTAATATATTATAAATAAACATGTGTAAAATATAGTGTAAATTAAATAAATAAAAATATAAAATATTATTTGAATTAAAAGAAATAGCTAAAATGTGTAAAACATAATTAGCTATAAGTGTATCGGACAGGCGTTTAGAAGAAATTAAAGATCACACAAAAAGTGATTCAGAACTACTCACTTTAACTGAATATTCTAAAAAGGGGTGGCCAACTGATATAAGTAAAGTTAATTTATGGATGCGTAAATTTTGGAATGTATGCAATACTATTTATTTTGAAAATAACCTACGATTCTACAATAATAGATTAATTATTCCGAAATCTTTGATTAAAAATATTCTCAATACGTTGTATGATGGTCATATGGGAACGTCCAAAACTAAAGAGGCTGCAAAATCAACTGTTTATTGGCCAAATATAAACAAAGACATTGAAAAAATGGTTGCAGCATGCAAAGTATGTGAGAAATATCAAGAAAGGAAGTCTCATTCTCCTTGAATTCCCCATGATATTCCAATTCTCCCATTTAATAAAGTTGCTTGTGACATATTTGAGTTTCGAGGAAAGCCTTACTTAGTCCTCATTGAATACTTTTCAAAGTGGATCGAAATAAAAGAATTGAAACGTAAAACGGCATCTGAGATAATTAAACATTTAAAATTCATATTCTCCTCTCATGGCATTCCCCAAACTATAATAAATTGCGGATAACATGCCATTCAACTCATATGAATTCCGTAAGTTCACTGAAGATTGGACCAAAATTATGATAACTTCAAGCCCTATGTATCCTATGTCGAATGGTATGGCTGAGAAAGCTGTATCTGTAGCTAAAATGCTGTTGAAAAAATGTTGTAAAGATAATAAAGACGTAGATAGCGCTTTACTTGCATATTGTAATACGCCCACAACATTATCTTAGCGTGCGTTTACACGTGAACATTTCGCCGAATTTGAACATTACCGCGGTAATGTTCTTGAGCATTAGGACTAATATACCAACAACTACCAAGTAAATTTCGTTGCCGACACACACGGAAGGCATGAAGAATGATGGATTGCTAGAAAGAAACATATTTGTCCATGGACCCGTAAACAGAAAATTACCCTTCGTCTTACAATAATATTTAGTTAAGTTCCGTTTGTTTTCTACAGTTCGACAAGAATATAATAAAAGAGTTAAGCTTCCTTTATACTGCAGATAAATTTTATTTCTATTGCATACACGTGTTTCGGATACCACTTGTATCCTTCTTCAGTGCTGAGATTACAATACAAACTTATACGACTAAGCAACTTTATAAATCTTATATGTACATTACCCTCCTTGCATATGTTCTCGTAACTTTTAACAATATTTTTATGACTGCAAATCCTAATTACAAATTTAATACATCAATGCCTTAGTACTATCTTATACCTAATTACTGCGTATTTTCCCTACATCTCTGGCTACCTGGAAAAGGTTCGATACGCAATTACCTTCGTCGGTGTTGATTAATATATTTCTGGGGTATTTTGAAATCTTCAGGCTTTCCGCTGCATCCAATTTATGCTGTTGCTTGACCGATCGAACAATGTCTAAATTCTCCCATGCTATGACGTGTTTGGTTTCTATCACATGCTTCGCGACCGCCGATTTCACATGCCTAATTGGATTTTTATTTCCTAGCACTGCGTCCTTAATATGTTCATCGAACCTCACCTTTGCTAGTCTTTTCGTTTGACCAACGTACACCTTATCACAGTCGGGGCATTGTATTTTGTATACTCCACTCAGCTCGTGTTTCTTCTTGCAATCCTTTGCGCTTGTTAATCTCGTCTTTAGTTGCATTGGTCTACTCGATGCTACGGCTTCAATGTTGAATTTCTTCAATGCAGACTTTATTGGTTTCCACATGGCACTATGAACGATACTCGCTCGGCACTTTGGTTCGCTGGTAGGTTCGTACATTGTCGTTAGCATATTTCTTTCTTCTCTCATCCGCTTCTTCCTGATCATCCTGTCTATTACTTTCTCGTCGTATCCGTTCTTCCTGGCCGTTTCCTTGATGTATTGTAATTCCTTCTTATACATACCTCTCCTTGCTTAGGGGGATGTTTAACATTCTGTGGATCATCGGGTTGAACGCGGCCATTTTTTGTGGATATGCATGATTGGAGCTGCTAGGGATGCTCCTTTGTGTTGCTGTATTTTTCCGGTCTATGTCAAACTCGATTTTCATGCCATTTCTTATGAGTTTTATGTCCAAGAACGGTATTTGATAGTCCTTCTCCATTTCCATCGTGAATTTTATGTTTTTGTGAAGTTTATTTATTTGTTCTAATGTGCACGGTAAATCGTCCTTCTTGATTATAGCTAAAACATCGTCCACGTATCTGATCCAAAAGTCCGGCATTATTCATCGTTCTTCCATCAATCTCTCTAGAGCTGCCATAAAAATCTCGCTTAATAGAGGCGATAACGGGTTTCCCATCGCTGTGCCTGCCATAGTTTTGTAAAACCCGTCTCTGAACATGAAGTAATTCTCATTCATGCAGAGTGTCGCAAGGTTGACATATGCTCGATTCCTTCTTCTGTCTTCGTTAGTAGACTGTCGTTCATTGAACCACATCTCCATCGAGTATAGCGCTTGTTTTACAGGTATACTGGGAAATAATGCCTGTACATCAAAGGATACCAGTACTTCATCCGGCTGAATTCTTATTCCTTGCAGTTTCTCTATCACTTCAAGTGAATTCTTCACTGCGTATTTGCTGCTGTACCCTCCGATTTTATTGCATTCCCCCACCAGCCACTTAGCTACGTTGTACGTAGGGGAATTCGTATCTGCCATTACTTCTCGGACTTCATTTCCTTCTTTGTGAGCCTTGGGCTGGATTCGTAATCGTGGCAACGTTGGGTTCGGCATTCTTAGCGTTGTTATATTGTCGATAACTTCCTTACATTCTTTCAGTGTTTTATATACGGGTTTCTTATTCAACTCTTGTAGGGTCTGTTGTTCTTTGTTGTTCATCTTCCTGTCTGAAGCTCACAAAGAAGGAAATGAAGTCCGAGAAATAATAGCAGATACGAATTCCCCTACGTACAACATAGCTAAGTGGCTGGTGGAGGAATGCAATAAAATCGGAGGATACAGCAGCAAATACGCAGTGAAGAATTCACTAGAAGTGATAGAGAAACTGCAAGGAATAAGAATTCAGCCGGATGAAGTACTGGTATCCTTTGATGTACAGGCATTATTTCCCAGTATACCTGTAAAACAAGCGCTATACTCGATGGAGATGTGGCTCAATGAACGACAGCCTACTAACGAAGACAAAAGAAGGAATCGAGCATATGTCAACCTAGCGACACTCTGCATGAATGAGAATTACTTCATGTTCAGAGACGGGTTTTACAAAACTACGGAAGGCACAGCGATGGGAAACCCGTTATCGCCTCTATTAAGCGAGATTTTCATGGCAGCTCTAGAGAGATTGATGGAAGAACGATGAATAATGCCGGACTTTTGGATCAGATACGTGGACGATGTTTTAGCTATAATCAAGAAGGACGATTTACCGTGCACATTAGAACAAATAAATAAACTTCACAAAAACATAAAATTCACGATGGAAATGGAGAAGGACTATCAAATACCGTTCTTGGATATAAAACTCATATGAAATGGCATGAAAATCGAGTTTGACATATACCGGAAAAATACAGCGACACAAAGGAGCATCCCTAGCATCTCCAATCATGCATATCCACAAAAAATGGCCGCGTTCAACTCGATGATCCACAGAATGTTAAACATCCCCCTAAGCAAGGAGAGGTATAAGAAGGAATTACAATACATCAAGGAAACGGCCAGGAAGAAAGGATACGACGAGAAAGTAATAGACAGGATGATCAGGAAGAAGCGGATGAGAGAAGAAAGAAATATGCTAACGACAATGTACGAACCTACCAGCGAACCAAAGTGCCGAGCGAGTATCGTTTCAGGGCCGGCGAAAGGTGTGTTGGATCTATTGGGACCCCAACACACGAAATATGTATTTCCTGTGTTGAATCCAACAGAGGAAATTTTCCTTTCACGTTATTAATAAATCGATTATTGAAATACTTTAAGACGCGATATTTAAGAATCTCCAAGAAGATGATTTGTCGGGCAGGCATCTAACACTTTTGGCTTATTGTCCAACAAGGTATAAACTAGCATTTTTTATGAATTAATAATTACAACTGCCAATTGTCTTTGCAATATTATAACAAAAACATAAAAGAACTACGATTGGGGTAAACCCCAATCATGCAATACTCTAGATGAATTTGAACCTGGTTAAAGCCAATAAATAATTTTGGTTGCAATCTCGGATGCATCGTTAAGACGTAAGACGTAAGACGTAAGTCGTTAAGACGTTAAGACGTATTTCATGAAATAGTGCAGTTTGTATGGGAGGGGGTAGAAGGAGGGTGAGGATTACAATAAATTTTATAATGTAGGTTACAATTATCATAAAAGTGATATATATTCAAAATTTCAAAGCAATATGTTTTATAGTTTCTGAGAAAATCTGATTATTGTAAATTATCAAAAATGTGTCATTTTGTATGGGAGGGGGTAGACGGAGTAAGGGTAATCGATTAATTTTTTTGAATCTAACTGATATTGTTAATTAAGTGTTAAGTACAAAATTTCAGCCCGATAAATTGCATACGTACTGAGTAAATTGGCTTAACGTATTTCATGAAATAGTGCAGTTTGTATGGGAGGGGGTAGAAGGAGGGTGAGGATTGCAATAAGTTTTAAATCATAGGTTACAATTATCATAAAAGTGATATGTTAAAAATTTCAAAGCAATATGTTTTATAGTTTCTGAGAAAATCTGATTATTGTAAATTTTCAAAAATGTGTCATTTTGTATGGGAGGGGGTAGAAGGGGTGGAGCGATTTAGCCCGTTCACGAACTTAGCCTTCATTTTTTGTCAAAAATAACGTGTGCAAAATTTGAACTTCATAGCTCAACGCGTTCTCGAGCTAGAGAGGTCACGGACGGACGGACGGACAGACGGACAGACGGACAGACGGACAGACGGACAGACGGACAGACGGACATCCGGTTTTGAGATATTCGAGTGATAATATGAACTTCTGTATCATTCATTTTTTTCTGCGAGCCTTATTTCTTAGCGTTACAAACTTTGTGGCAAACTTATAATACTCTCAGATTTCATCTAGAGTATAAAAACGTAAAAACATTTGTCTGTTCATCATCACTTTTAAATTTAACCAAAACACTAATCCATTTTATCAATTAAAACAAAAGCTTTTGATAGTAAAGCATTTGTCATTGAAAGAGCGTAAGTGTACCCTTAATTTACACGTAAAGAACCAAAAATCTTTTGCGGAAATAGCCTTAATTGTGTCCCGCAGTCGCTCTACTATCCAGTCTGTCATCGGCCGCTTCAAATATGAAATAAAGAATAAATCGCAATGGCGTCCCTATTGCAATACAAACAAGAGGACAGATCCATTCATTAGTGCGTCAAAAATCAGTGCGGAAGTCCTAATTCAGTCCAGCCAAAAACAGGTTTATCCCGACACTGTACGAAAAGCTGTATTTGATGCCGAGTACAAATTTCGCAGAGCTCGCAGAATGACTTAGTAAATGCAATAAATCGGTTTGTGCTATACCCAGCAGTATCAAAATGATTCTCTGGGGTTTTGGCGCAATGATATTCTCTCCGTAAGGCCAAATACAACATTTTTAGGTCTTATGGCAGACTTGGACATAGACTTGGGTGTGAAAAAAGCCTGGCGAAGCGTACAACACAAAAATACAAACAAAACAGTGTACCACGGCGGCGCGGCGCTGCATTTTGCGAAAAAAAAAAACAACTATTTTTCTCAAAAATGGCACTGAAATTTGGTAGGAACATGCAGGATGACAACGCCATGCTGGAGGTAGCAAATCGTTGTGATAAGGAGGGGTCCCCATAAAGGTGGAGTGAGGCTTACTTTTTTTTTAGAATGGATGTAGGTATGTTGGATATCCTATCAAAGGGGAAGTTGAGTACATCCCATTCTTGGTATTTTTTTTTTAATTGGAGCAAGTTTGGTGATGTCAGATGGTAAACTGTGCATTGTTTCAGTGTAGTTCCGGTTAAGGCCCCTTGTGCACCCCACCATAAAACTAGGAAAAAATGTCTATGCAAACTGATAAATAACATTGCAGACAATATTTTTGCTAAGTTTCGTAAATCAACAAAAAAATCGATTAAATTCTAACATATAGTTTTGTGATAAATACAAAACGGATTATTAAATCATGGAAATTCGTATATGCGGATAACATAAATGTTTATTAAATGCACTCCTTATAATTGTTGTTCCAACAGAGATTTGTTATTCAAATAACAACAATTATGATTAACTTTAATATAATAATATCTACTAAAACACAAAACGATATGTCAAAATCACAAAATGTTTTGTTAAAAACGCAACATGTTTCGATATGCTAGGAATCAAATTATCTTCACTAGTGTATAACGAGCACGGCATATTGCGACCGATCCAAATTGCTTAAAATATCGGACAAACAAAATGGTTGGACATACCCTCAATTTGGTTTAACCTTACATTTTTCTCAATTTGAATCGGTCGGCAATGTTTTAGCTGTCTCAATCAAACCGCAACTGGGTCCAAGAGGAGCATAATTTGACCGAACGTCAATCTATTCTCGACAGTCCGTCCCCATGCAGCGAACTGTTTGTGTGATGTATGAATTCGCTCGCCACAGATCCAGGTGCCCTATCATGTAATTCGATTCGAATCGAACTGCTTTCGATGGGAGGAAAATGGTATCTTGTAACTCGAAAACGAACTAGCCAATTTAAAAAATCATCGAGTATTCGCTTCGAATGAAAAATTTCGCATCGAATACTCGATAATTATTGCAATGAAGTAATTCATTTTCGTGTTACTAGGTACTATTTTCATCCTTTCAAAAGAAATTCGATTCGAATCGAATTACATGATAGGGCCCCGTGTTTAATTCACTCGGGATCTTGTTCGAATGCATCGAATACGGCTAGAATTTTATGGGCGATGGAGATGTTCTATAGTGGCCGTGTTCCTTTTCATGAAAAAAGAAAAGGACTTCGAAGGAACTAAAAGAAAAAAAAAGAGGGAAAACATCCGAAAGAGGGAAAAGTTCAGAAGAAAGAAAAGAGAGCACAAACACAGAAATATAATGATAGGTATAAATCTGAAGTGTCTTCTTGTGGGTTAAGTCGAACAGGGTGATGAACTGATAAAGGAACACCGCCCGCCCAAATCAGCCAGGCGTCAGGCCGAGAGGAGTTCGATTGCGCGAGCCGGGCGGCGAAGTAGCCGAAATCGGCTGCTACAACGACGATGAAGCTTCAAAACATAACCCTCGAAACGCAGATGGAGTTCCTCCCAACATAATATTCTATAGGCTCGAAAACAATCGAAGAATCAATTGAAAACAAGCGTTTTTGTATCTGGAACAGAATATTTTCTTGACCGTATTTTTTGAAAAATGTGTGTGTTAAAACATAATTTTTATTTTTTCGTGTCATATCAACTAACAAAAAATTAACTACTGCCGGCGCGCCAGCGGAAAAACGCTTATCAGCAGATTGTTAATTTTATTAACAAATAATGGTAAATTTTTAAAATTGTTAAAAGCAAAAAGTTTACTTATTCTTTATTTACATTTAGTAGTCCGGATGGCGCAACGGTTAGCACGTTCGCCTTCTACGTACTGGGCCATGGTTCAAAATTGGACTGTTTCGCCAGTTTTTTTTTATTTATTTACATTTCAGTAAGAATAAAAATCGCTTCCTCCTACTTGAATTGTAGAACAATCTACTTCTGCCATCGACGAAATTACATACATAAAAAAACTCATTTGACAAATGTCAAAAGTTGATTTTTTTTGTCATTAGTTGAATACTTAAGATAGTGGAAAAACTTATGCTGCCAGCCATTTGACAGGACCTGGCGTCAGCGGGAGCAAAAAAGTCTGGTGATAAACGTGGTCCCGTTCTTGACGTGGCAGGAGTTCATTTTGTAGATAGGCTACGTTATAACGATAAACCAAGCCAAAATTTGACAAAAAGTTCGCTGGCTCCCGTGCTGTGTCTCATAATATGCCCCATGTTGAAACAATATCCGATGTCTATGACTAATGCCCGAACCAGATTGAACACAGGAAGCAGCAGCAGCGGCAGCAACAATAGCGATAACAGGCAGATCTGTTTTCGCCCCTTTCGGTGCCGCTGCGTTCAATCTAGGTCACTTGAGGGAAATGCATGCTTTCTAATTTAACATTTCGCTGGGGCTGCTGCTGTAATCTGCGTTCAATTTAGTTCGGGCATTTCAACAAAAAATCTCTAGTTAAGTAGCTGCAGTTGATGTCCCCGCAAAGGACATTTTCATAATCGATGCGGTGATTAAGTGGCTTTCGACGCAATCAGTTTTTCTCCAAGTGGGTAATACATCATTATCAATTAAATATGTATGTAACATATACATATGTAAGTCTGATCATATCAGCAAAGAAAATAATGTTCTCCTTTGGTAAAATGATAGTACTGTTGTTTAACGAAACAAACAAAATAAAGCATTGTTTGATAAATAAAACAATCCATTTGAAACATTTAATAGTACTTTATTTTCATATTCTTTTACAATTGAATTACATACAAATTTATTTATTTTTTTAATATTATAAAATAATATCATTTGAAAAACAGCAATAAAAATTTGAAAACTGTTTTGAATATTTGATGTACATATATACACTCGCAAGCAAACAAATCCACTCAACCCATAAGCGAGCGCGCATACATGTATGTATTTTCCGAAAAATATATTTTATTATTTATTTAGAAAAATCATTAGTCGTTTAAAAGTTTGAGACCTCAGCTCTAAGTTGGTAACATTATTGTTAACATTTATTCAGTACTTTTTTCTTTAAGCAATTTAAATGGGTATATAGAAAAATTTACTCTCTACGATACCCACGAGTTGCGCTAGATACCACCCCCATTAAAACACCCGCAATCGGTTTTAATTATCAGTCGCATATCAGAAGTTGATCTGTACACATCTCGGGAAATTGTACTCATTGTTTTGGAGAAACTGTAGATACTAGGCCTGAAGAAGCTGCTCAAATTGCCCTATTGGGCTTAGTCAGCGAGCAGTCGCTGGCCAGCTTTACTGGAGCCAATCGGCTGTATCACGGGTATACAGAAGATTTCAGGAGACTGGTGCCTTTAATTGGAGAACAAGAGCTAGCCGCCATCGATCCACTTCAGACGGTTTCATTGTTTGAACTTCGCTGCGAAATCGGCATCTGAGGGGTGCTGATGTGCAGCAGGAACTGAAACGTATTTGGGTGTTGGATGTCAGCGAGTGGACAACAAGAATATGCTCAGAAGAATTGAAGGCGGCTTTATTAGAGGAGTGGAACGGAGTCCCTCAAGACTCTATCAAAAAGTTGATTAGGTCAATGAAGAATCGACTGCAAGCGGTGATTAGAGCTAGGGGCGGAAGGGGAGCAATATCAAGTCTCTCTCTGGCTCCTGTCAACCCCTTGTGGGGCATAGGGCATTAACCACGCCGACTTTCCACCTCGTTCTGTTCCCCGCCATCGCCTTCAGATGTCTCCACGATTTGGCTAATGACTTACCCTTACCTCAACTGATCTTCTCCAGATGTTTCTAGGTCGTCCAACGCGGCGACTGGCATCGGTTCCCTGTGGGTTCCAATCGAGAACCTGTTAAGCATTGTTTTCCGGCTCTTTTCGAAGTGTGTGACCTATCCATTGCCACTTTCGTCTTTTTATGGAGGTATCTATCCTGTCCTGACCAGTAATGAACAGGAGGTCGTCGTTAGAAATGACCTCCGGCCAGCGTATGTGTAGGATGCGCCGTAGACACTGGTTCACGAATTGCAATCTAGTTGTTATCGCCCTGGTCACTTTCCAAGTTGAACAGCCATAAAGAAGCACAGATTTTACATTGTCAAAATATCAAGTACTGATGCAATAAATTATGTTAAGTTTTTAAACAGTTTTTGTTTTATTCTCAAAATACCTAACCACAACCCATTTTACTAAATTTCCATATTCCCTTCGTTTTCATCCAGATAGGAGTTATTCAAAAAGTACTCAACCAATGTTGATAATAATGATACCAACTTAAAGCGGAGGTCTCAAGCTTTTAAACGACATATGATTTTTATAAATAAATAATGTATTTTTCGAAAATAACATACATGTATACGCCTTCATGGGTTGACTCGATTTAGTTGCTCGCGAGTGTATATAATTTATAAGTTTACGACCAAGAATAGAACTTAAACTACAATGAAACAAAAATATTAATTAATTATACCTACAAAATTTTGGAAATGAAGGGTAATATTTATTAAGTGTATATATTGTATATATGTATATATATATATTTTTTTTCTAATTTGTTTTGTTGAGGGTCCGATCGACAGCAGGCATACAACATTTAATAAGACACTTAGGGACTAACCTAAGAAGTACAAATTTTCTAATATACGTTCAGATTTGTATGCAATTACATGATGATCGTACGTTACATTTTACACACATTATATAAGTGTTTATGCTTATGGTTATATGTTGCTACACTATGATTTGTAATATACAAATTAAAACAATGATATATCGTAAATTGTTGATTATTCTAGGAATTTGCAATGGACGGATGGTAAGTGATAACTAACTAAACTTCGATTCAACTTGGTTGCCTAAATTTGATAAAAATCTTCATCGGATATTTATAAGCAATGACTTTCGGTCGTTTGAAGCAAATAATTTTATGAATCTTAAACTCAGTGCCGATTTCTTGTTTTGAAAATTAAGGATCTCAATCTTAGACCAACCCGTCAACTCTAATATTTGCATATCATTGTAATATAAAGGAAAATACATTCTTGATATTATTCATATGTTCCGTCGATATTTTCCCGGTCGATTGTCTATGCTCCCCGAATATAGTTGTATTGCCGTAATTTAACCACTTGATCTGCGATATTCTTGCGATCTTCTGCTAGTGCTCTAAAGAATAGTTGCATATTTTTTTTTATATTGTATTGATTGAGTGTCGAATTTCAAGAAGCAGATAATTGACTCGAACCTAAGACTTAATTCCTCAATACTTGGTGAACTAGTTCAATGAATGTACACCCAATAACTCATCCCAAATCAGGAAATTAAAATTAATTTACAAGGAAACTAGCCAATATGTTTGAATATGACCCGAAAATAAAAACGAATGTCAGATTCATGATCTAATATGTACAGGAGATCGACCAATATAAATACAAGTAGTTATTTAAAAAAAAATTAAACATTATGCGTAAGCTGGGAACACACTGAAGTTAACGACAAATATACATTATCAAAATAAAATTAATAAACTCGTATCAATCAGCTTTCTTTCCCCTTTGATAGCCTGCATGACGCATGTTGGATACGACTTCTGTACGAGTAAATCTTGACATCCATTTAATTTGATCGGATTGACTCGATGTGTTTCGTAACTTCAATCATTTCCTATGGGGATATAGTCCCATGGCAGGAAGTTAGTTAGCTCATCTAGACAAAGTTTCCAGTAGCAGCCAGTAACCAGAATGAAGCGACGAAAGGAGAACCACTGCTTAGGTTAAAACGAACATCAAACTTTAAAGCGAAGCGCAACCGCAGTGAGATAAATTACTGGAATTACAAAACTAACAACAGAAAGGTACCCGGGGCTCCTTCGCGCATTGTCCGGACACCGAAGATGCTCCAAATGCCGGCAATTCAAAACATTTATAGAGGACTTATGGAGACACTGAACTGAGCTGAAAATATTAACTACTCTATAGGAAGGAGGAGGTGCTACAGAGGAAAGCGCAGCCACTTAAGGGCAAAACACGCGAAATCAAAATGGCTAAGTCCTAAGACTTAGAGCAAGTAGCCTTAATCTGCTTGTGGGGATGCATAACGGTGGAAGGACCAAAAAGAAACCCGATTAGGTCCTTTTTAGTCCTGTTCTTGACCAGAGTCGGGCCCCACGTTGGGCGTCTAATATATAACAGATCGGTCATTGGGCATCCGAAGATGCCCGTGGGGACGTAACCTGAGGTGGCATAAGGACCGTGAAGGTCGGATGGTGCCATCTGGCGAAGAAAAAAGGCCTCTGAACGAGCTAAGCAGCGGCCTATGCTTGCTATAGCTCAGTTCGGCAGACGTGGGCGGGGTTTTCGCCGCTTGTTGCCCTCTGTCCTTTACGTATTAGCAAAAATTTATGGGCCTGGGTTAGACAACACCAACAAAGGACGCAAAAACGGGAAATACAAAAAGGTGGGGCGATCAGGGTGGAATGGTTGACGAACAGATCAGATACCCTTGCGCTTGCATCGGGTTCCGACTGTAATGGGACCCTCAGCCTCTGGTTTCGTACCACCGGCAGATCACTACTCATCAGGTGCTGCGTTCGATCTGTCGGTAGAAGCAGCACTACAAGGATATAGTTCATTCAACCCCTAGACTGAAAGCATGTGAGCAGATTATGATTTTCGTGAATTTTGATCGAATGGAAGTACTCATTTGCAGTCAGCGAAAAGTATATAAGTATATACGAAGCCAGGTTCGAACCGCCAACCTCCCGCTTTACGAGAGCTTGGCTATTAAATACAAATCTTAAAATCAGTGAAACTAAAGATTTTGATTCTAATTACACAAAATATGTTTCTATTTTTGTTTTAAAAGAATTATCAGTAAGCGGCTACTGATTTGAGGAGGAATTAAACTGTCCTGTTAATTTACATTTAATCATTCGTTAAAATACTCCTATTTTTGACAATGTACAATGGCGTGATTCTAAGTACACACCTACGTACTCAAGGGCCGATTTCTCAATGTCCGATTAAAGTTCAAAGTAGCAATTAACTGCCGGTTAACGCAATTTGGTCTTCTCAAGGTCTGGTTAGCATTTATCCGATCGATGACGCTAACCGCCACCCATCCTTCAGTTGGAAGTTAATCGGAACGATAAACCCAAGATTCCGGCTGCTGAGATTTTGACACCTAGAACTATTAACTTTGACAAATACAGATGAAAACAATTAATTAAGACGATTTGCAACAAACCAGCCGCAAATGAATGCAGAGAAACGGTACAGGCATAAAATGGAATATGGTACATTCGGCAGAATGCCGCCAAGAAAAACATCTGATTTTACTATAACGTTCATACTTCGAGCGTCGCGATGCGTTACCATCTGTCAGTCTGATAATTTAACTGGCGCATGATAAAATGAAAATATTTAACCGGCAGTTTATCGCTTCGATAAACTAATGCCCGGGACATGTCAATCTTCTGATTTTTTCTGATTTCACTACCAGGCGCTTTCCCCTTCATTTACAGGTAAACATGTGAATTCAGCTGTCAATTTTATGATCCGAATATTTTCAATTTGTTGAATCAGGATCCTGCAGCGATTTTAATAGTTCACCAATGACACCGGCGCGGCACGGTCATCGTTCCAATTCTGATCTAAAGGAAAGCTAGTGTAAGACTGTCTGGATTAAAAACGACAATGCGTGAAAAAGTTTTTATGATTAGAAGGTAGGGACTATACTATATTTTGAGTGCTTGAAATATTTTGTTCGACAAGACGGTGGGATAGGCCGCTTCGAAGGGAACAATTATTCCAGATCTACCGAATGGTCCTCAAAACGCGGCCACTGTTTGTGCCAAACCTACGAATCAAACACGCATACCACCTCTCATTTTCCTTGTTAGACTAATTAAAATTTGCTCTCACTTTGATAACGACTTTCTCCCTATATCTCACCAGTGAAACTAAATAATAGTCTCAAGTGTAAAAATATAACCTTAATCAAACTTTACAAAAGAAAATAAAAAATAACCTGCCATCCCGATTAAAGTTGAAAAACGAAACGGACGACGACTGTATGAAAGTCGAAACACTCTCACATTTCCTTCCTTTGCTTTCGCCATAGTCTTAACTTTTTCATCATCAACATTCCATCCAGCATTCCAGAGCGAATGATTAATTTAAACTTTTCATCGGCAATGACATACCAACAAACAACCCTATCTTCACAAATACATACATATAGGAAGATAAATGTACTATCCCAGCCGAGAAATTCGTCGAAAAAAAATGAATATAGATCTTCTTATGCTTTAGCTACCTCCCGTAAGAATATCCCTTTCGGTCCATTGAAAAGTCATCGAAAAACAGACAAACAAAGTCGTTTAATAAAGTAAAACAACAAAAAAACTGGTTATAAACTTTTGCTAGGCAACAGAGAAGTGTAATAAAAACGAGTCGAATCATTTATGGGAAACATGTCGACTATATTGGAATTCTATCCGGGTTAGTTAAGCTATGTATATTATTTATTTGGAAGAAAGCTGTGAATGAGACTACCTTTTTTGAAAAGAAAAATCTGAATAAAAGTGGAAGTGATATGATGAAAATTCGAAAAAAAAAATAATTCACAACAAACAACATCGGATTAACTTTAATTGAGCAGAAACTTCCATTAGAATTCTAACGAATACCGAACTGAAAGATATTTATTTTGATGATTACTTAAAATTAAGGACTTCTTTGTATTTTCTACATTATACCTACTCGTAAGTTTGTTCGGGTCACAGTCATCGATACCGTTCAACGTTTTATTGGCATGCCGCAGTCTTCTTTTCTGTTTCTTCATTAGCCTATTTATCCCTTATGGAGTGTGACTATATCAAATTATCACAAACATATGGAACATTAAAATCAAATATTTATGAATGAAATACTTGCATCACTATTATTACAATTCATTTTTACCAGTTTTCAATATAGGTCGCTTTGTTACCATAAAGATAAAGTCGAAATTAATAAATGATTTTATATGTAATTTCTACCACTACTATGTGTGTCTGTACTGTAATAACCGAAATGATACAAAGTATTCACCTTCGCAGATAATAATTTGCCTGATCTTAACCAATGGCAACAAGAAAAAGGCTCTGAATTTAATTTCGAATCCATCCGTACTTTATGGACTTACGCTAATCGGAAGATAAAAACTTCAAGTGCATTTGGACAAATATACGAGTAAGGTCATTATCTACTTTTTCTTATGCTTCGGCTTTCGTTTCTTTTTCTTAGAAGTTAAATTTGCTGTTGTACTGTTATTGTTATTCGCATGTTGTTGCTTGACCACCTGTGCATCTGCTGTAGTCGCTGTTTGCATTGTTGCCATTTTTATTATTGCCTTGTGATGGGTCAACTTTTCTTCCGACGTTGTTGTTCGGCCATTGTCATTGGACGCGGACTTGACACTGCTTTCAGCATTATTCGCATCTTGCTCGACGTCAACATCCTCGTCATCATCTTCAATATCTTCATCGTCATAACCTTCCTCGTCCTGACCTGTAACATTGTAAGACTCAACGTCAAGTGGGTCGTGCTTTTGCTTGTTTCCCGTAGAACTTTGCCTGCTACTGCCCACTTCAATATTGTCAACGTCCTTGTCTGGGCTGCTAATGAAGCTTATCTTGTCATGCCATAGGAATTGTGGCTCAAGTGGCTTTAGTTCACCGGAAGCAGAGACTAGCTCCTTAACATTATTTACATGTTGCATCTGTGACACGGGTATTCCTTCAAGGGATTTCCCATTTTCATCGTCACTTGCTGCCCCCGGCCCTGTTGATGCTCCATAATAATCCTTGATTACAGCCATGGTTGTTGTCGTCTCAGCTCCTTCACTATTTACTCCGCTAGTCTTGTACATGCTGCAATCGTTGCCATCATTACCCTTAGCTCCATCAAAGCATATTTCAGTATTCGGATTCCTATAAACGCAACAACCATCAACGAAAAAGGCTAATGTATCAGAAGCATTTCGAGATAAATCGCCCTTTTTTGACTTTTCCTCTTCCATCTCATATGAATGGGAAACGGATCCTTTAGGGATATTCGTTGCTGACTGATTTCCATTTGATTTCGTATTGTACTGACATTCTACGCTGCATTTATCCTGATTTTGAATATTTGTACTTACATCGTCGTATTCTACGTCTTCTTCATCTTCGGACTCCGACAAGTCATTTTCAATCAGACTGCGAGACAAATTTAATTTGACTCGTTCATTTTCTAGTAGCTCCTGTAAAACATTTTTCATCTTATCGTTCAAGGAAAGTTCACGTTCACCACAGCCTCCTTTTCTTTCACAATCCATGGTATCGTATTCTTCTTGTTCGGTTTCACTCCCAGTTGGCTGATTTCTATGTTCTATATCGTCGTAGTTCCCACTGTCATATGTGTAAATATCTGCGTCGTGACTGTACGAGTCAAACGAGGGATGCGAACAGTCTGAAGAGCGTCCAATCGCAATCTTGTTAGGACAACCATCTCCAGCAATTGTAGGATTTACGACCTCTACAATAGTTCGCAGGAGAGAATGTGGTACTGATGTCGATGGTGCGGACATTTCGGCTGACTGGCCACCTGAACCACCTATAGAGTGGTCATCTCCTTCGCCTATTTCCTCACTTACAGATTTACGTAACCCATTTTCGTTACTACAGTCTTGCAAAAATAATTTATCTGGATTTCCACGTATGGTGACTATCGATGCAGACTCGACATCGTCATCACATTCTTGGAAGACGGATACCTCCCTCTCTGGGTCTTGGAGCTCCAGTGATATGATTTTCTCTTGAAATGTTTCAACCTAAATCGTATTTTTTCGGTGAAAGGAAAAAAGAAAGAAAATTTAGTTAATGTATATTTATGCGACGTGCTCTAGTCTAAATCTTGCAAGTGAAATTTCTACGATTATATCGTACACAACCAATTTCATAAAAAGACTGTGATTCCCGACACACATATTCTACGATAAAATACAATAATCATAGTACAATACGAGACATTATGATTTAAAAGCAAGCTAAGAGAAGGAAAATAGCATGAACTTTGTGGACACAGGTGATTTGATACTTACGATACATTACCATGGAATTCAGACAAAATATATTATTTGATCCTTTTTTAAATTATTTTATGTTCACAGCATATTAAAGATCATGAGTTTTTTTTGCAACTAAGTATCACCAATAACTGTTAATGAGTTTTCATCTTCGTTTTCGAAAAAGTAGAATCCAATGGTTTCTCTCTCTCTCTCAGTCTCTTTGTTACACAACATCAAGTGCTTTCATCGACGCTGTGTGATCCTTTGATGAACATACCGTGGGTTTCTGCAGGAAAATTTTGCAATTTTGTCTGTTGGCCTAGGTTAGGTTCCTCCTCATCCTCTCCTCCACAGCTCTTACAGAAGTCATTGTGTGGAAGCCTTAGCCTCCTAGCATGCTCTCCGATTAGACAATGTCCTGTGACCAACATTACAAGTGCTACCATTACTCCACCTGGCTTTGGTAGTTCTGGACGCGTCAGCAAATACCATAGTTTTAATTGCTACAATGTAACCCAGGCCCTTGGGATCGTCTCCAACCATGGATATATATCCAATGCATGCTGCAAGTCCGCTGGAGTGATGCCATCAGGTCTAGCTGACTCAAACGATTCGAAGCTTGATACCGCCCCCCCCCCCCCCAACTTGTATCTTCCGAGAGAATAGATGCAAAATCCAGAGCCCTCAATGCGCTCACAATAATTTCATGAGCTGCGTTTCGCTCATTTGAGTTCCGTCTTGAAAAAGCGCAGATGCTTTTCATAGGAGGTGCAACCCAACTCCAACCCTGTAGACTTACCCTTGTTAAAAGACCTCCTGTACACAGCCCTGAGCTCAGAAATTTGTGCATTCCACCAGACCGGCCTCCTCTTTTCCATTTTGCCTGCAGACAGGGCACGATCTGGACACTGCGAAATCGGACGGCCCCGTGAGGGCCTTCATCATATCATCCAACTCTTCTTTACTAGATGGCCGGCCGGGCCAGAGGGGTTGCTGTTCTACGAAAGCCTCCCGAAAAACAAACCAGTTAGTACTTCAACGATTACGGAATTCTGGATTATTGACAGGAAGTTCAGCAAGACTGAATTTCAGATAGCGGTGATCGGAGAAAAAGTAATCGGATGACACTCGAGTCTCTAATCGAGTCGACAACATTATCCGAAACAAAAGAAATATCTAAGACCCCCGCTTTATTCTCAGTAATGAAAGTATAGTAGGCCTACGTTGCGAATTAGTAAGTTGGTACGAATTCAGTACTCAAACAAAGATTCACCGCGACTGTAGAATCAATGATGCGCATTCGAATCACAATCGATAGCAGAACCGACTTTTGATGCCCTAGCTGCTGTGATTGCATCTCTGAGAGTGGATGAAGGTAAAGTACTCTCATCGGCATACGGAAGATACGACGAAATTACCCGGTAGAGTAGACCCTACCGCCAAGCTCAAGGCAGACTGCCACAGAGTTCTTATCACTGTAGGTTGACAATAGAAAGCCCTTAGGAGTTTCCTTAACCAAAATACAAGACCGGGACTTTCCTGGGCAACCGGTAGCGCAGTGTGTTGAGGCATCAGTCTCATGTTTGACTACCGGCGTTTCGGGTTCGAATCCCGTCCACGACGACGTTCGTGGCCATGGATATGCAGGAGGTGCATGCTGGCAACTGCATTCTCCGAAACCAGTTTATGCCGGAGAAACCTCAACTGGGCCACATGGAACAGTTGACGCGCTATGCCCAACAAGGGGTTAGGGCAATTGAGAGAGAGAACATAGAAAACATAATAGTTAATAGATTTTAGACCCTTGAATAGGTCCCCACAACCCAGGGCTCCTGAATCAATGCTATATCCTCCCAGCTGGGCGCCAAGCGGAGAAGAATAACAGCAGAGGCTGCTTTTGAATGGTGGAGGTTGATCTGGACGCTTATGAAAAAAAGTCACAGGGAACTTCGGCATGTACCCCGTAGAGCTTCTGAATATACAGTCCTGTGTCCTGAGTCTCAGTTTCTTTTTTTTTTGTGTAGCCATTATTATGATATATACCTATATACTCAAAGTTCGTACTGCCTAACGCAGAAATCCACAGGAGTTTTGGACAGTAAAATCTAGATCCAGATCGTGTATGTGGTGAATGAATTCCCACTTTAGGCGAAAGGATCTTATCAGAAAAATAGTTTTATATGGTAAAACGGCTAACATACGCAAATTTGCGCTGTCAACAACACAATGGCTTCATAATCCTCTTTCATATGGCGTTGTCACGCAAGACGTTTTCAAAACGTCAACAGAAATAAATTCTTAGAAACACACCATTAATTTACGAGCCGATTCTGAATCATTTGGTTTTCTGGACAAATGTACTTGAGGTTAAGTTTTCTGTTTCTTTCGTTGTAAACAAAGGCATACCGAGGGATGGGGGAATGGAGTGGTGTCTCACCTACTTTAATTCTCAGTTGACAATTTATATACTTATTTTCCGAGCAAATCCTCGCCAAACACACACCATGTAGTAGACAATTACCAAATACTCGTCAAATACCGTAAGTAATCGGTAATTGCTGAATATTCACCAATTGCCGAGTATTTGTCAAATTCAAAGCACCTTGCATCAGACAAGTCACATGTGAGTTTTTACGCGCATCGATTGGGAAAAAAAATCATCAGCCAGAATTAAACATCGGAGACTACCGGCGAAATACTTGTCGTACCAAATACTGCAGCTGCTCGCTAAGCACCGGGTTGATACTCGGCGCTTCGATGCTTGCCAAATTACCATCCAAAAAATGATTGATTCAAAAGACAATGAAATTGTAAAATAAAATTAATATTTAAGAATCGCCGATACTCGAGTAAATGCTTATCGCACCCAGATGTTGCGGGAATAGCGAATAATCACCAAATACCGAACCATTCCCGCCATTTCTGCAGTGTGTGGGTACGATAAGTATTGCTCGATAACCACCAATTTTTAATTCTAGGTGATGAATGACATACGCTCGGTAGCCGCGAAGTGTCAGCCATCACTCTACGATGCTTTATCTAGAAGACATGGATTCGATTCCCAGCGCGCCAATAAAAACTGCCTGTGGATATTATTAGAACTCCCACAGCGCTCCAAGCTAGTCAGTATAAAACGGCTCGGATGAGAGGTGCATGCTAGTAACTGCGTCATCCGAAATATATGTTATTAAAATGCCAACAAGTCATAGTAATGTAAGAGATTTTGACGCGCCCATGCCCCTGCAGGGGTCAAGGCAATTAACAATAACTATGTCGTTATCACCCGATGATTCGTTGAATGGAAAAGGCACGTAACGGTTCTCATCATTAATCGAGCATTTGTTCCGCACTCTAAGTGGTACAGTTGGACCTACTACAAGGACCTTGGCAAGCGGTATTCGTCGAGTGCTAAGTAGTTTGGTAGAACCACAAAATCACATTTCCACTCAACGGTAACAACCGGCCATATCGGCACCGCCATGTCATCTTGATGTACAGGACGGCTAGTTTCGTGACCAACATCGGTATGACGTCATACAAAACAGTCAATCGACACTTAGAAACGTTGCCTCGCTTCGTTTTTTGTGTTCTTTTTAATCAAACAAAACAAAGTTTGAAATTTACGGTGTCATCGACCATACCACACCGGTTCTGCCCCACTCAGATCAACTTACAATCAACGCGCGATAAGTAATCAGCATAGCAACTGGACTTATCGGTGTATAACATTTATTGAAATGGACGTACTTTTGGAGAGAAAGCTGGCGCACAACTGTGGATAGTGTGAACGGATTTTTCAGAATTCATGTGACAATTTGGTTTTCAGTCATGGACTCGTGGCAAATACATACATATGTCAGATTGCTAAGGAAATACCAAAAATGTGAAACGAATATTCGATACATACTCGTACTATACCAAGCGGAGGTGCATGCTAGCAACATGCATCGTCCGAAACAAGTTTATGCTAACGAAACGTCAACTAACCCACATGGAAATAGTTGATGCACTAGACGTTACGGCAAATAGTTTAGTACCATGCCAAGCTCATCGACTAAATATTTTTATGGACTCCGCATGTCAATCGAGTACACGGATTACAGAGTTTTGCGTAGAATTGAAAAACTTACGTTTTTATTAGAACCAAACGTTTTTCGCCGGGCCATCACAAATACTAAATTAACAAGTTGGTGATCCGATTAACAAGAAATTGAAGGACTTCGGCGTCGCAAAGTGGAACCGCACCAAGCGAGGAGAGTTCGGTCTAAATGGTCCAGTTGACGCAGAAATGCATGGTACTCGAGAAAAAATTGCAGAACAATTATCTACGAAAACTCAACATGAATTTTTCCGTAGACCAAGAAAATGTTTATAGGCCAGTCAAATTAAGCCAATTTTGGGGCTTTTTAATAATAATGAGGGAAAGATCTGGAAATAATTTTAATCCCTTCTATAGATACTGAATACATGGAAACTGAGTTTGCACGGCCGTAGAAGGTGAGGTTAACTTTTGGAGGGCGAAAATCCGAGAAATTTGAGCCCTTTTTTTAATATTATCATCATAACTCCTAAACGGTGCCTCGGGTCGAAAAAACTTGCATGAGTAAATTAAAGACCGTTGAATTCTGCATTCAATGCATTGCTCAAAGTTGAAATTCGGTTCAGTATCGTAGTCAAAATTGATAGTCAAAAAATGACAATTTTCTCCGGAGAAAAATCACACTTTATCACTTTTTAAGCTCACAGATCTTTGCAACGGAAGCTCCAAATGAAAAACCTTGTCTATAAAAGTTAGGCATAATTTGATTGTGAGCCTAACGTGGCCAATATTTTTCAATTCGGGCCATTTTTAGAGTAGCTATGAGCAAAAATTCAAAAATTAATGCTCATCGATTTATGCCTTAAAAGCTTTATCTCGGTAAGTATAACAGATAGAAGTTTTATTTTATTGTAGTCTCAGATTGTAGATAAATTACTCTAGTTAAATACGGTTTCTTGTCAGACCAATTTAGGAGATACTAAAATGAAACAGGACAAGCCAAACAATTAGGCACATTTTCAACATGATGGCGGGGTCCGTGGTGTTTATCTGATTTCTACAGGCTATTTTCTGTTTTTAGGGTAGGATATTACCTGCGATTCACTCTTTACTAGAATATGCTAGCGGGTATAGTTTTTGAGTAATTGCGTTTTTATTCAAAAAAAGGTCGGTGATTCTGCAAAGATTAAAATACTTTGGTCAGTCAAAATGTTATAACACTGGTTGCTTTAATTAGAGTAGCTTCGGTTTTTGATATATTGTTTGAGTTGGTACATTGTTTAAAAATTTTAGTTTTCTATTTCCCCCCTAACACCACGGACCCCGCCACCATGTTGAAAATGTACCTAATTGTTTCGCTTGACCTGTTTCTTTTTGGTATCTCCTAAATTGGTCTGACAAGAAATCTTGTAAAACCGTATTTAACTAGAGTAATTTATCTACAATCTGAGACTAAAATAAAACTTCTATCTGTTATACTTACCGAGATAAAGCTTTTAAGGCATAAATCGATGAGCATTCATTTTTGAATTTTTGCTCATAACTATTCTAATGAAACCGGAATATAGAGGGCTACGCCCGCAATCCGAGGGTTTTGTAGCAAGCACTTATATTTGTACGCAAGTATCGGCTCCTTGCTTTTCTTGGTACCACTTAGATGGATAAAAAAAAAACATAATAAAAATGTCTGACCGATCATATAGTATCTTACACGCCCATTCATATTAGGCGATTGTAATGAAACTTAGAACATATTGATGTTGGTTATCCTTGGCCATCTATACTTTTTATCTCTGACGTGCTTGAGGGATGCAAGGGTGCGCTAACAGTAACTATGGAAATAAACTATTATTAACCTATTTTGAGGAGATATACAAATTCCATTATTTCCCGTTTTATATGCTATTCGGAATCCACCTTCCTGAAAGTTTTCATTTTTCTAAGTGTAACGGTCTCGAAATGCAAGGGGGGACAAATTACGATCTAATATTTTCTCCTCCCTCATTTTATCCGCTTTCTTCAAATTTAAAGTAAATGCCAAAAATAAAATGTACTCAACATTACCTCTCTCACAACACCCGACTTGCCTATACCAGTCGATAAACAAAATTTGACCTTAATTTCGCCCCACCCCTCCTCCGCTCGTTATAGTTGGCCAATTACAACACATCGCCCCCTACCAATCTTTACCCTTTCATAAATGTAATTAACCATAATATGTAACAATAACTGCAATTCGCGCTACGAAAAACAATATGCAAGTAGTACTCGCACCTTCGAAGCCGGTAGGTGTATTTTTCGTATGAATAGTGTAAAAATGCCTCAATTTAAGTGAATGTACTATTATTAAATATTACACGATTGTAATGAAACTTAGAGACGTTATTGCCTATAGTGTTGGTTATCATTGGCCATCAATATTTTTGCTCTCGGGTGTGCCTAAAGGGTGCAGGGGTGTGCTAACTGCAACAATAGAAATGTACTATTATTAACCTTTTTTGATGAGATTTTAAAATTCTATTATTTTCAGTTTTCTATGTTAGTAAAATGCCGCTTTTTTGTAAATTTTCATATTTCTAAGTGTAACGGTCTCGAAATGCATTGGGGGGGGACAAACTCGGACCACATATTTCCCCCTCTCCCTCTTTTCTCGTTTCTTCAAATTTGAAAAAAATTCCAGAAATGGAATGTACTCGACGGTACCTTTCTTACCATACCCCACTTGCCTATACCAGACGAAAAAAAAATTTCCACCTTCATTTCCCCTCTATGGAGACCCCCCCCTTAAAGTTGACCTATTACGACGCATCACTTTCTCCAGAGAATTATAGTACTTCCACATATTTTCACCAAATTTCATGCATGTAGCTTCAGCGGTTCGTGAGATATTTCATGGACAGGCAGACAGACAGACAGACAGACAGACGGACGCATGACCGATTTCATAAGGGTTTTGTTTTACTACAAAACCCTAAAAATGGCCCGAATTGAAAAATATTGGCCACGTTAGGCTCACAATCAAATTATGCCTAACTTTTATAGACAAGGTTTTTCATTTGGAGCTTCCGTTGCAAAGATCTGTGAGCTTAAAAAGTGATAAAGTGTGATTTTTTCTCCAGAGCCTCGAAAATTGTCATTTTTTGACTATCAATTTTGACTACGCTACTGAACCGAATTTCAACTTTGAGCAACGCATTGAACGCAGAATTCAACGGTCTTTAATTTACTCATGCAAGTTTTTTCGACCCGAGGCACCGTTTAGGAGTTATGATGATAATATTAAAAAAAGGGCTAAAATTTCTCGGATTTTCACCCTCCAAAAGTTAAGCTCACCTTCTACGATCGTGCAAACTCAGTTTCCATGTATTCAGTATCTATAGAAGGGATTAAAATTATTTCCAGATATTTCCCTCATTATTATTAATAATATTTAATTTGACTGGCCTATTATGCTGATTTAGAAGTAAGTATGTATTTTGATGCTCACTGGGTTTCATGCAGTTCCGAGATGGGATATGCATTAGTCCGTTCAACCAGAATTCGGGGAAAATGTTCAAGACGTCGTTATCTCCCAACAAATTCCATGATATAAAAAAATATTGTCATTTGGCAGACAACCACGACATTAACCGCATTTTTTGGTAAATGTTCTTGATCAAATGTACGTGTTACACTAACACCAATGTTCTGGATTGTGCTGAATAAACAGCTGGTGTATGAAATTAGTTTTTAAGGAGAATTCCGAATATTTCAAACTGGTTGAGATATTCGCTTCGCTGTTCGCTGCGAGCAATGCAGTTCACTTATATAGTTCGAGGAGTTCATAGAGTTTATTTACCGTGAAATGTCGATTTTGCGCTTTTAAATGGAATATCAAACAAGCGAAATGAGTCTGCTGCTCAAATAAAATTTGTTAAATTATGTTTGCGCTATTAGAATTTAATTTTTTTCTTGAATTTTAGTTGAAGGCTAGCTAAACCAATATACACACCGAATCAAGGAAATACTCCATTTTCTACATGAATTTCCATTTCGCTACGCTGATATGTTCTCTATCGTTGTTTTGCTCCCCTGATCTGTGCTCTGCTGTGGAGTAAAAAAGCGGCTATTGCCAAAGTCTTCTGATCATGCTGAACGTGAAGTATCTGCAATGGGGCATTTTCGCAACCTACATACATACATACATATATGAGCATCGACGAGTAAATGATCCCATACTTTGGTAGACTTCCATGTAAAATGCTTATCCACGGAATCCAATCAGATTCGAATTTGAGTGTTATGGAGACGCTTCTGTGGCCACCAACAAAGGATATCGGTCTTGGGTAGAGTGACTGGAAGTCCCAATTTAGCAGGATTTGTTCTATTTTTCAGTCGCGTCCTGGGAGATCCTACTACAGCCGTAAAATGTTTTTCCTTTCAGTCGGACGCCGAAAAAAATGGCTCATTATATTGTACTTTCCTATATTTAATAGAACGAGAGAAATTGATATATTCTCTCGGCCCATGGTTCAAGAATATAAGGTTACGCAAAGAAGTGTGCAACATTTTCGCTATCTCTGCGCATGACGCCACAGTTTCACTTTTTAAAAGCTTTCGATGAATTTGGTTTGAGTCACATACTTTCTGAAAGAGAATTCGCTTACAAATCTGATTTTCATGAAATTTTTAAAATGGAACCTTCAAGACTAGGGGAAGGTTAACATTCACATAAGGTTTAAAAAAAGCCTCTCTTGAAACTGTTGATAAATTTACAAATTTCCTTTTAGGGGTGAGAAGGGAGAAGGGGTGGTTTTTCGAAATCCTAGGTAGACAACAACTTTCCCCTAAACTTAAAGGTCTAATATACAAAGTTTCATTTAGACTGGAACAAAACTGTAAATACATTTCCAGATTTTCTCTTAGGTGTGAGAAGGGGATGGCGTGGTTTTTCGAAATATTGTACTATGTAGACAGTCACCTTCCCCCAGCCATGAAAGTCAAAAATACAAAGTTTCATGAAGATCGAAACTATAGATACATTTGCCGATTTACTTTTAGGGGTAAGAAGGGAATTGGGGGTGGTTTTCCAAAATGTAGACAGTCACCTTTCCTTGCCTAGAAGGTCTCATATACAAAATGTCATCAAGATAGGAATAAAATTGTAGATAAATTCGCTCATTTACTTTTAATGGTGGAAAATGGGTTGAGGGTGTTTTTTTTAAATCTTATGTAAATATTAACCTTCCCCTAATCTTGGAGGCCAATATACAAAATTTCATCAAGATAGGAATAAAACCGTATATAAAAAGGCAAATTTTTTTAAGGTGGGCTGGAAAGGGGGATGGGGTGGATTTTCAAAATGTCCTACAAACAGTAACCTTCCCTTGTTGTAGAGGTCCAAAATTAAAACTGTGACGTCATTACCTTTCTCTCTCGTTCGGTGGCTGAACAACGGACCTGCGCATTGCGCAACCTTCTATTCTTGAGCCACGCTCTCGGTCTAATAAGAGACGCACCTTACTTTTTCCTCCAGCTCTCGAGCTTGATGTACCGTAAATACATCATCAAAAGCTTTCCACATCCCTAAAGGCAGCGTAGTGATAACGATGAGCTTTGATTAAACTCGTGCGCGCATTTCACTGGTTATTATCAAAAGCCGCGTTCATTTCACCCAAACACAGATCACTTCCCCTTCAAAACGACTGACTGAACGCTGATCCAGGACTCGTTCGGGATCACATCAGATTAGAGTTGAAAATAAATTAATTGAACGTCAGCAATTCGCCCCTATATATTTATATACTGAGTCCGCCATTCACCCCCACTTTCGCCGCATTTGTATGGTGGCTGTTTGAATCCCCTCGTCGCAGATCCGTGGCGTTCGATTCACATAAAGCGCAGTTTATACGCCCCGTCTTAACGGACGACTGTTTACAACGCTCTCACTTATCGTACGTGTGGTCTGATTAACAAAGTGGATCGATAAGACGGAGAGTGTATACAGTAGAGGGTAGACAAAACATACGATAAGAGGAAGTGCTATACGGTCGATAAAACGTGCGTTTTGTCGTTCAGACTGTGGCTACTCACAAGACTACAAACTCACAAATAAGTTCAGATACATGGGCCCTATCATGAAATTTTATTCGAATCGAATTGGTTTCAAAAGGAAAAAAATGGTACCCTGTAAACCGAAAAAGAATTTCTCCATTGCAATAAGCATCGAGTATTCAATACGAAACGAATACTCGATGATTTTTGAAATTGGGACACTAATTTTCGAGTTCCAGGGTACCATTTTCGTACTTTCGAAAGAAATTCGATTGGAATCGAATTATGTGATACGGCTCACGTTCCTTATGGATAGAAGCGAAAATTGGAAATTTTAAATCTTAGCTCGGTATACATGTCAGTTACTATTCACAACCGACGATATAATACAATCCTGGATCAAAATTCTTCATTCACTGCAAAGGTGACGACAAAGCTTGCGTTTCCGATAGAGTTGAAGCTTTGCTTTCTTATTTTATAATAAATACAATCCTTTATAAAATGAATATTACGCATAATGTTAAATTATTAGATAAACACGATTCAAAGCCAATTGAATTTTCCTTCTCTTGCAAATAAAAATCAAATACATGTAGTATATATACAACAGATTATATAAAAACATGTATTAAGTTATGATAGATCTATAGTATGTTCAAAAATATGTTTGTCAACACTTGTAGGTTGAAAGAGGAAACCAAACTCAGTAAAAAAAAAACTGAGAAGAATCAAAAGATAAATCATCCAAGTCATTACATATAAATAAAAAAAACACAATGTCTACAATGCTTTCATTCCCTTCAATTTCTTCTCGCATGCAAGAGGTGTAAAAAAGAATAGAAAAAAGAATAATTCTGCCATGCAAGAGAATACAACACCAGCATTTGCCTAGCCTTTTTCAAGGTGGATTAAAAAGTTTTCTCGTGTGCTTCTGACTGAGGATGCATTTTTATTTCACATTCTCTGTAAAATTTGCAGAATAGGAAGAAGAAGGTTGAGAAAAAAACTCGGTAAAAAAAAGTCGTTAAACAAAAAGCTTTGAAAGCCCGGATCCAAATGCACATTTAAGCATACTCCAGCGGCGGATCGTCAGGTGAAACAAATGAGATACCCCACCGCCTACACTTATTTGGTAAACCTTATGCCTGCTACATACAATGGCTCAGCCATAACCATTTGTAGCCACTGGCATGGCCACAAACGGCTTAGAGAGTCATCTTTCATCAAGCAATAGCCCATCGCGCGTTTGTCAATTGAAAATCAGCTGTTCAATTTTGTTGTTGGCTGCTACACCCAACAAGCAGAAGGTTTTTGTGCTGTGATTCAAGTTCCGACCCGCAAAGTTTCTTGACTAGCCCATGGAAGAGCATTGTTTGGATTTTGAATTGACATTGGTGGCGGCAATCATGGTCACCCATGCGCTGGGCCATTGTCTGTACCAGGCATTATTGTCAAATATTATTACGCTCAAAAGTACACTTCACTATAATTTCGTACAGTATATAATGTAGTCCGGATGGCGCAACGGTTAGCACGTTCGCCTTCAACGCACTGGGCCCCGGTTCGATTCCGGGGATTTACGTGTCGGACTATGAGCCCACTCAGCTGTTAAATGAGTACCCATTATGGGGTAAATAACTCGGTTGAGCGTATTGCTGATCACATACCTCTGCACAAAAACCGTCACGATCTAGAAAATGAGATGATGCTAACTCATCTCGAGGCCGTGGTTCAAATTGGACTGTTGCGCCAGTTATTTATTTATATAATGTTCAGTACAATGTATGTACGCCACCAGGCGACCAAGGCCCGACGCGACGTCGGACTGTTGCGCCACAATGATGATGATGAATGCCGAGTAATGTGGTTGGATTACTCGGTACTTGGCGGATGCCTACATTTTAGTTCTAGCCGGTGTCTATTTACACGTCTGGGCTAAAAAGCCTGGCATTTGGCGAGGACTCAGCACTTGTCGAGTATTTGTTCGAGACTCGCCAAGTCTCGTCTTTTCGAACTTTCTTTTACATTTTCTTCGGTTTTTTTAAATAAAAAAAAAACCAGCTTCGCTTCGGCCCGGAGTCCGAAGCGTACATACCCTAGACTTGTACAGACCTAGTGGTGATACCAAAACTTATAATTGGCAACGACCATATGCATTAAAAGTGGTTCTCCTATATGGCCAGTTCATAGAGGAGGTTGGCACTCATTCAGTGGGATCTTGACCATTCTCAAAATCAATTAACTAACTAACCCATTCTGCAAATATTTGTCGAATTTTTCATTCTATCGAAAGTTATTGCTTATTTGAAGTTTCATTTGTAGGGGAAGTAGGGGTTTCGTTGGTCGGATTTTACGTATTTTCAATATTAGCCCACTGGCTCCTACTACAAACATTTGACCAAAATTTCAGATCGCTAGCTTTATTTTGTCGTAAGTTATCGCTTATTTTAAGTTTCATTTCTAGGGGAGGTAGAGGTTCCTTAGGTCGGATCTTACCGGTCTTTAATGCCAACTAACCCAATCTAACTTCAAATATTTTACCTAAATTTCAAGTCGCTGGCTTCATTCTATCAAAAGTTATCGCTTATTTGAAGTTTCATTTTTAGGAGAGGTGGGGGTTCCTTGGATCGGATCTGGCCTATTTTCAAAATCCACCAAGCAGGTCTTACTAGCAACATTCCACCAAATTTTCAACTTACTAGTATCATTCTATCGAAAGTTATCGTAATTAAACGAATATTTAATTTTTTGAAATTTGTAGGGGAGGTAGGCGTTCCTTTCATCTGATTATGCCCAATTACAGAACGTTAAGCAGCTTCTCATCTCAGGGTTACATGCCAAAAATCAGGGCCCTACGTCAATTGGTTCAAGAGTTATACACAAGAAACGTGAAAAGTTGGGTAGTACGGGGTTCTTTCTATGAAAATTACAGTTAGTTTTCAACTGATCGATTTTATTTTCCCAAGAGAGTATAAGATTACCCTAACGAGTAATCTGCCAAAGCTAGAGCTTTTCATGTTTATTTAATCGGGAGTTACAGATACATTTATGTATTTTACATATGTAGGGGAGGTAGGCGTTCTCTTGGCCTGATCATACCCATTATACCAACCAACTAGATCATACTTCCAACATCTGACCAAAATTTCAAGGCTCTAGCTTCATTCTATCGAAAGTTATCGTGGGAACGGACAGACAGACGCACAGACAGACACACAGACGCACAGACAGACAGACAGACAGACGGACAGACAGACAGACAGACATAGCTAAATCGAATCAGGAGGTGACCCTGATCATTTATATATATATACAATACATTGCTATACCTCCGGAGCCTCCTTTAAGGTGTTACATATTTTAGTCGTGACAAAAACAATATACCCTATACTATAAGTCTAGGGTATAAATATCTGGCGCAACAGTCCAATTTGAACCATGGCCTCGAGATGAGTTAGCAACATCTCATTTTCTAGATCGTGACGGTATATCTTGTGCAGAGGAGTGTGATCGACAGCACGCTCAACCGAGTTATTTACTCCATAAATGGGTATTCATTTAATAGCTGAGTGGGCTCATAGTCCGACACGTAAATCCCCATTTTTATCGAAAACTACCGCATTCAGTGGGAATCGAACCGGGCCCAGTGCGTAGAAGGCGAACGTGCTAACTGCTGCGCCATCGATTACGGTTTTTCAAAATATCTACAAAAAAAATGAACTTTCGAAAAAAAAAATCAATGTAGGCATCGCTGAATATCTCCTAGAATTAAAAATGTCCATTGACACTCACTGACACTGTCGACTTGGGAGTGATTCTCGAAACGAAGCTCTCATGGAAACTTCGCATCAAGAAAGCCTAGCTCTTTACGCTTGCAGGAGAACCTGCGGCAAGGACTGGGGACTCCAACCAAAAATATTCTTGTGCTTATACACTGCTGGGGCGACCGGTAGCGCAGTGTGTTGAGGCATCAGTCTCATGTTTGACTACCGGCGTTTCGGGTTCGAATCCCGTCCACGACGAAGTTCGTGGCCATGGCTGTGCAGGAGGTGTATGCTGGCTACTGCATTCTCCGAAACCAGATTATGCCAACGAAACGTCAACTGGGCCACATGGAACAGTTGACGCGCTACGCCCCACAAGGGGTTAGGGCAATTAAGTAGTAGTTATACACTGCTGCTGTGCGACCGATACTCACATACATCACATAAAATATAGTATTGATCTGCTGAGCAAGGTACAAAAGACTGCACCCGTCAGAGTTGCAGGTACTCTGAGGTGTTGTCCAGGTGACGGACTTAATGTTATCTTACACTTACTTCCCCTCGACTTAAAAATAAGGTTCAGTGCTGCGTGTAGCGCAGTCAGATTTAGCGAGTCTGCGAATTAGACGGTGAAACCATATGGGCATAGTAGCATCCAGTCCACCTTAGAGGGTCTGGTGCACGATATGCTACCAACGGACTATATCGTCGCCGAAACAGATTTCGTGAAACATTTCGCTACTGGCTATCCAACTAGAGCGGAATGGTGTGACTAGGATATGATGTCGAGACTCGAGACTTAAGGTTTTTTACCTTGCCTTCTCGAGTTGGTGAAGGGTTTTTCTCTGAAAGCCTCACAGCTTTGACGTTGTTTCCCCTCCCTAATGCTAGTGTAATCCTAGTGTATTTCAGGTGGAAATGTTGGCAATTAGGGAGGCCCGCCGGATGTCGATGCGTACCACGGGTGCCACAAAGCATATCGCAATTTTCACAGGTAGCCAGGCCGCCATAATGGCCCTAGAGGCGCCGACAGTGTCATCAAAAATTGTAAAACAAAGCCGTCAAAAGTTGAACACTCTGGCCGCCCTTCACAGAGTCACCCTTTTTGCGTCAAAGGTGTATAGCAGGAAATAAGCAGGCCGATCGAGCGGCTGGTATTTCCCCTTGACAGATCCTAGGCAGTGACTGTCAATGCACCACCTAGTGCCACTAAGAGGGAAATACATAAATCGCACTAAGGACGTACATCACCTCTGGTAAAATATGACCATCCTATAATACTATACACAAAGAAATAATAGTGACCGGTAGCGTAGTGCGTTGAGCATAAATCTCATGTCAAACTACCAGCGTTTCGGGTTCGTATCCCTTCCGCGACGACGTCCGTGACCATGGATGTTTGTGTTGTCTTTCCCCAGTGGTGCAGGGCGTAATATTAAGTCACAGCATCTCCCGACTTGTCACAGGTAGGCGGCTAAATGGGGGAGCAGGAGGTGCATGCCGGCAACGGCATTCTCCGAAATCAGTTTATGCCAACAAAACGTCAACTGGGCCACATGGAACAGTTGATACGCTATGCCCCATGAGTAATGGCCCTCTGAATACGACCCATCCAGGATTGTCGCAGTCACGACGGATCACTTGACCAGTGAGAGAGCACGCAGCAGATTTGGTATTCCCTACAACTAGTGCTGTCGTAGTTGTAAGGATAATGCGGAGAAGCAGACTCTGATACACTTTCTTTGTAAATGTTCAGCACTAGCTAGGGCGTAGTATCGAGCTTTAGGCAGTACCTTTCTCGCAGACATAACCGAGATTTTCTGCAAGGGAACAGGCGAGATACTTTATTTCCTAAATTCCACAGGATGGGTCTAAGAGAGTGCCCCGCTTAACCCCCTAGACAACGGTTTTCCTATTAAGAGGGTTACAGCATAAAAACAGCGCAAACCAGCGCTAATTGGGTGTTTTAGGGGTTCCGCTGCCACTAAAACAGAACAGGTTGTGTATACAGGAAACTTCTTCTTCTTCCTTGCCCTTTCATACCACTCTGCGGCTTCGCGTTGCTCTACCTGTGGTGTTGGCACTTCGCCCATTCTGGCGGTATAATCTCAGCTTCCTTCTGCAGGCAGCACGGTCTTGGATCGTATCATCGCCAAGATTAACGCGTTGTTGTTGCTTTTTCATCCGATCGATCCATGTGTGTTTCCGTCTGCCTCGGCGTTGGGGTCCAGCAAATGGAACATTCGTTGATAGTGCCTTCATGACAGGGTTCTCAGGCGGACGCCTTAGAACGTGGCAATACCAATTCATACGACGATCTTCGAGCTTTTCAGTGATCGGTTGCTCAACGAACAAGCTGCCTCGGATGTAGGTACTTTTGATATGATCTTTTTTGGTCACACCGGCTGACATCCGTAGCATTTTCATCTCGGTCGCAGTCATTTTGCTTTCAAATGTCTTGTACATAGTCCAGCATTCAGACGCATACATGAGTGCGGGACGAACGACCGTTTTGTACAACTTGCCCTTACGCTTTCGTGGCATTTTCTTGTTGCAGAAAACTTCAGAGTTTTCTCGCCACTTCATCCAACCGACACTGATACGATGTTTGATGTCGTTATCGCTGGTAGCTTCTTTCTTGACCATCGAGCCCAGGTATTTGAACCTTGTACAGGACTTCAACTGCTCTCCTTTTGTAGATATCTGGTATCGGTCTCCATGGATCTGAGAAAGGACAGCAAAGATACTCAGTCTTTGGTATGCTAATCCTCAGTCCATGATCATCCAGTATCTGAAACCACTTATTCAGTGCAGCCTGCAGAGCAACGAAGTTTTTGCTACCCAGGACAATGTCATCGTCGAAGAGAAGGGATATTTCCAGGCCGTCAGAGATGAGTGTTAATAAATAGAACATGATGATGTTGAAGAGCAAAGGACTCAATACACTGCCTTGGTGAACTCCGACTTAAACCGGAAATTCTTCATACTCACCAGCTGTGCATCTAACTTTAGTTGTTGCCCCATCATACATGTCCTGTATCAGCTTGACATATGCCTCGTGGACCTTAAGTGCTCTTAGGGCCACGCATATCAGATCACGAAGGCTTTTTCCAAATCGATGAACACAAAGTGCAAATCCGTAAATTTTTTATTGCTAGTATTGCATTTTTCCATTACCCATGTGCTCAGCAGCTTAGGTAGTTTATAAGTGAATTACGGCAAGGAATGTAGTGTTGCGCCTCTGCTGGTCTCAGAATTCTCTGTAACCTGTTGATCATTTGGATGGTGGTAAATGCAGTATTTTTTATACCCTAGACTTTTAGTATAGGGTACAGTGAAAATCGTTTAACACGAAACTGAGGGGACTAAAATATTTTTTCGTGTTAAAAGAATTTCGTGTTAAAGGAAAAAATGAATTCCAATCACAGAGCAGGTATACTAAGAGCAGGAACTCATAACAGATTTATTTTTAAAGTAGGATGCAAATAATCCCACGCACACAAATAAGCCTCACCACTCTGGAAGCAACGGCTACAATATAAAGTAAACCGACCTTTAGATTGATAAGGACAGCAACACATCAAATCAACTGTGTCTGTTGATTAAAACGCCCAAGCTTCCTCAGTTGCTATTGTATGCGAGACATGGTTCCTCAATTTCAAATGTGTGAGTTACCATTTTCGGCCATTGCATTCGTGCATTTCCATCTTTGGGGGCGTGGCTTGTGTCAAGTGCATGATCAAATGTCGGTGATGAAAAAACGATTTATTTAAAAAATTTTACAAATTTTAAAAACACCCTAATAGCACCTCCACCACTTTAGAAAAAATCATTCTACATCATAATTCATATACCATAAATCATATATAATACTAAATCATAGACCACATAGCATGTTTTTTCTTTCCGGATATCCTAAAATGCGACCATAAAGATTCAGTTTCCGATTTTTCATCACACACTTTTTATTCATTCACTTGCTACAAGCCACACCCACAAAGATTCACCCACCCGCACCCACAAAGATTCTTGATGACCATCCCACAATTTCGCATGGTTCCCCTTACCTGACGAGCGCACGGTCGCCATCTTTTCACAGTTTATCAGCGTTCATGTACATTTGCCAGAGAGGATCAAACAGCATGCGATCTCATTGATAATGCATCCAATACGAAATGGGTTTGCTATCCGTTGCCATGCGAAGTTCACTCCGATTTCAGAGGCCCCGCCAGGCGCAATGAACGCGGATATAAGACCCCCATAGACAATGCAATTCATCGTAAGACGACAACGCTATTTATCGTCGGATTAATCTAACGATGGATCGCCACAAAATATTTCGCGGCTAAAATTATATGGAACTGCAGAAACAAAACGACAACGATAGGCGCATACACTTTGCGATCGAACTGACGATCACAATATCGCCAGATAGGCGTCGACTGATCGCAAGGTAGATGGGGGGCTTTAGTTTTCACTTTTTGCACATCCATTGTGTACCGATTAGTGAACACAACACATACGCAAGTGAAATACTATGGGCAACCTTTGCTTAATTTATACTGAGTTCCAACTCTCTTATATTTTTCCTCTATGTTCCAATGCCAACTGATGAGAGATGAGATGGTTTTATGGAGCGTTTGTAGGGGTGGACGGTGAATGGAGCTTAGACAAACAAAATGGGCTCATGTCACATGCAGGGCCGTCGAGAGGGGGGTGCGGAAGGGGCGAATCGCCCCGGGCCCGTGTTTTTTTGTGGGGCCCGGATACTATTGCAGAAAAATTTAAGATAAAAAAAATCGGGAAGGACGGAAGAGCGACACGAGAAGAGAATCAATTGTAATTCGACAAACTCCCGAATTCTTTCGAACACGAAAAATTCGTGCAATAACTTCCATCATTTTTAAATCAAATTATGGAACCCCAAAAAATTTGAGTTCTGGGCACGGATTTTGTCTCGACGGCCCTGGTCACATGCTATTCCGAGGGTACTTCAAGGCCATGTTTGGATCCGTTTTACGAAACATGTAAAACCACCTCTCTTTTATTGCACACCCCTCTTAAATCTCGCCTGGGCGGCTGGTGTTTTATGTATTTTTTTCATTACCAGAAGGAAAATCTTTTCGTGTTAAGCGATTTTCGTTTCGTGTTAAGAGAAAAAATGCGCATGAAAATACATAGTAGTTTGTCGGGACCGGTGCATTACTTCGTGTTAACCGATATTTCGTCTTAAGCGTTTTCGCGTTAAATGTATTTCACTGTATATTGTTTTTGTCACGACGTAAATATGTAACACCTTAAAGGAGGCTCGGGAGGTATAGCAATGTATATATATAAATGATCAGGGTCACCTCCAGATTAGATTTAGCCATGTCTGTCTGTCTGTCTGTTTGTCTGTCTGTCTGTCTGTCTGTCCGTCTGTCTGTCTGTCCGTCTGTCCGTCTGTCCGTCTGTCTGTCTGTCTGTCCGTTCGCACGATAACTTTCGATAGAATGAAGCTAGAGTCTTGAAATTTTGGTCAGATATTGGAAGTATGATCTAGTTGGTTGGTATTGAAAATGAGTATGATCAGGCCAAGAGAGCGCCTACCTCCCCAACATATGTAAAATAATTAAATGTACTTATAACTCCCGATTAAATAAACGTGAAAAGCTCTAGCTTTGGTAGATTGCTCGTGAGGGTAATCTTATACTCCCCTGGAAAAATAAAATCGATCAGTTGAAAACTAACGGTAATTTTCTTGCAAAGATCCCCGTACTACCCTACTTTTCAGGTTTTTTGTCCATAACTCTTGAACCAATTGACGTAGACAGCTGATTTTCGGCATGTAACCCTGAAGTGAGAAGCTGCTTGGACGCGAGTTGAAAATTTGGCAAAACGTTGGTAGTAAAATCTATTTAGATGGCATTAAAAATGGGCAAGAGCCGACCCAAGGAACCCCTACCTCCCCTACAAAAGAAACTTCAAATAAGCGATAACTTTTGATAAAATGAAGCCAGCGACTTGAAATTCTGGTCAAATGTTTGAAGTGAGATTGAGTTAGTTGGCATTAAAGATGGCTTAGATCCGACCTAAGGAATCCTTACCTCCCCTAGAAATGAAATTTTAAATAAGCGATAACTTACGACAAAATAAAGCTAGCGACTTGAAATTTTGGTCAAATGTTTGTAGTAGGATCCAGTTAGCTAATACTGAAAATACGTAAAATCCGACCAATGAAACCCCTGCTTCCCCTACAAATGAAACTTCAAATAAGCGATAACTTTCGATAGAGTGAAGCTAGAGACCTGACATTTTTTAAATGTTTGTTAGGGTGATCTAATTGGTTGGAGGTAATGATGAGCAAGATCCGATCCAAGGAACCTCTACCGCCCCTACAAGCGAAACTTCAAGCGATAACTTTCGATAAAATGAAGCTAGTGACTAGAAATTTTGGTAAAATATTTGTGCTGGGATCTATTTGGTTGTTATTAAAAATGCGCAAGATTCACCAAACGAAACCTCTACCTCTCCTACAAGTGAGACTTCAAATAAGCAATAACTTTCGATAGAATGAAGCTATCGACTTGAAAAATACGACAAATATTTGTAGAATGGGTTAGTTAATTGATTTTTAGAATGGCCAAGACCCTCCTGAATGTGTGCCAACCTCCCCTATAAACTGGCCATATAGGAAACTCACTTTTAATGCATATGGTCGTTGCCAATTGGTACTTTTGGTATCACCACTAGGTCTGTAAAAGTCTAGGGTATACATATACGCTTCGGCCTGGTTGTTTCTTCTTTTCTTTTTGCTATTTTTCTCCTTTACAATGGTTGCCCAGTTTGCTTCTTTTCTTTTTGCAGCACACTCTGTCCTCAAGCTTCTACTTCTTTGCAGGCCTCGAAGTAGAAGCTGCCCTGTAACGAACCATATTCTGATGTGGTAGTGCTGCTTCCACCGGCAGATCTATGGCAGCACCTGATGAGTAAGGATCTTTCGGTGGTACGAAACCAGAGGCTGAGGGTCCCATCACGCCTGGACCCTGATACGAACGCGAGGAAATCTACGCCGTCCGCAAACCATTCCATCCTTATCGCCTCATTTTTTATCATTCCCCATTTTAACCTCCCCTGTTTGTGTTGTTTTCCCCAAGCCTATGAATTGTTGTTAATACGTAAAGGACAGGGGCAACGGGCGGCGAAAACCCCGCCCACGTCTCCCGAACTGAGCTACAGCAAGCATAAGCCGCTGCTTAACTCATTGAGGAGCCAAATGGCACAGCCCGACCTTCACGGTCAACTATGCTACCTTAGGCTCCGTTCCCACGGGCATCTTCGGATGCCCGCCAAACCGTCCGTTACAGGCTTTCAATCCGGATCCTCTTGTGTCGATCACTTTAACACCTTGCGAATTATCATCGAGCAATACGTTGAGTAGGATTCTCCGCTTCACTTGCTTTTCATTGATTTCGGGAAGGTTTTCGACAGTGTAAACCGGGATTCTATATGGGTGGTTTCGTGCCGGAGAGGAATCCCTTAGAAGAGTGTGGCTATTATCAAGGCAACCTACCATGTCGGGAAATATCGTGTTCGGCATAAAAGTAAGGTGTCGGGGGACTTTGATTACCAGAAAGTTACCAGAAAGCTGCAATTTTTCGTTAAGGTTGAAAGCACACCGCATAAAACAAAACGTTTGTTTTTGTCTCAAGGAACAACCGACCATTGCTTCTTATCAGGCAGCACACACCAAAAGAAACGAAACAAAACAAACGTCTTTGTCTCGATGCGTTTTATGACTGGTTGTCAATAATGCATGTCTTTGGATATTATCAACACACACCGAATGAAACAAACATGCTTCAGACAAACGTCGTTGTCGATAATTGCATACATTGCAATAGGCTCAACACACACCGCATGAAACGAAACAAAAAGATAAGAAAAGACAGAAAGACATGTTTCGTTGCCACTAGACGGCCAGTTGTCTTTCAGAAACAAAAATTCGTTTCCGCTTAATAGCTGGTCATTTTATGTAAAATGTCGCAAATTATGGACGTCGACGCCGAAAAGTTGTTGTTTTTAATTGAGGTAAGAAGCCCAATTTATACTTATAGAGAAAAGGACCATGCAAATAAAATTGCAATTGATAAGCTATGGGTAGAAATAGCAGCCGAAATGAATTGTGAAGGTAAGTTTATTGTACATATAGTATTTCATTTTATTAAACATAGGTACTACTAAAGCAAGTTGCAAATTCAATTTTGTCCCATCTCAACACACACCAAACGAAACAAGACAAAAAAACGTTTTGTTTTGTCTCACTGTGTTTCGCTTGGTGTGTGCTGCAATGAAACACGTTTTTTTTTTGTCTTAAAAGACATAAACGTTTTGTCTGATGCGGTGTGTTTTCACACTAGCTCGTGTCTTCGTCGAATGCTAAGAATTTTCTGGCTAAAAACAATATCAAATGAAGAGCTGAGTAGGCGTACGGGTCAGATTCCAATCGACGAATTGATATCCAGGCCAAAATGGCAAGTCATGGGTGATAACTGCATTACTGGATATGCCATGAAATGGGATCCCATTCCCAACGAAGGCCAAACAAACGTCCTAGAAACTCATAGCGCCGATCTGTCGCGGAAGAGTGTGCGGCGATGGGTACGAGTAGTTGCCGCGCTATGCCCCACTAGGAATTAAGGCAAAGTAATAGCAGTAGATTAAGTTTACAACCAATTTACTACATTCATACTAAATTGTCATCTGAGTGACATGCTAAAAACCGATTGAAGCACAGGAGTACGTGCAATAGAAACAAACATTGACTTTGGAGAGTGCTGTAAAAAAAATGCCGAAGATACTGCATTTTGCATTCTCGATTGCTTAGGAAGTATCAAAACTATTTTTTTAATGGCAGGTACTCGTATATTCGTATATTTCGACGCACTCGGTGGCCGTGTGCTCTCGGTCACCGCTTTATGATGCTACATCCAGAGAAACGGTGGTTCGTTCCTCGGCGCAAATAAAAAAAAATGCCTGTAGAAGAACTCCCACAGCGCAAGTAGGTTGTCAGTATAAAGACGGCGCGGATATGAGGTGCATGCTAGCAACTGCACCATCGGAAAAAAAATATGCTATTGAAACGTCAACAAGGCATAGTAATGCAAGAGATGTTGACGCGCCCATGCCCCTGGAGGGGTCAAAGCAACAAACAACAACAACTACTCGTATATAAGCCAAAAGAACTAAAAAGTGGAAAAAACACAAGTGATCAACTCCTCTCTTGATTTTATACCTCTATGGTTGGAACAAAATTTTCGCTACCCTCAAAATTTCGCTTGGCTTCCCACAGTTTAAGAGCGTAAAGTTTAAGATATTTTTAATAAACACCATATACTCAGCTGACTTGTAAAGATATGTATGTAAGAATGTATGTATATCTCCTAGGCGGCCAAGGCCCGACGTCGGGCTGTCGCTCCACAATGATGATAGTGTATGTCTCCACTTTATGTTTTACGATTTCATCTTTCAGTGAGTGCTTAAAAATCCGCTTTAAGTTATTTCAATTTCTCATAATGCAAATAATATTTCATAAACGCGCCCCTGTAAGCTGAATTTTAAATGCTAAGCCACAGCATTTGCAAATGTTTGCTCCAATTTCGTTCTTGGAGTTGTACTCTCTAAGTCGTACTTTCAAATACTAAATAGTTCTATGATATTTGGTTCCAAGTTTTTTTTATAAACGCGCATTTTAAAATTGTAGCTCACAGCATTAAGGCAACAGTCTGACGCCTCGCAGGCTTCAAGAGTTCGAATCTCGTCGTAGTCATTGATATTTGTGTTTTTTTTTCCTGTGCTGGGGGACGTAAGAGTACGGCACAGCTTTTCCCGACTTGGTGCAGGTATGCGGTTAAATTGACAGCAGATGCATGCTAGCAACGTGCATCATCCGAAATCAGTTTATGTTAATGGAACGTCAACTAAGCCACATAGGAATAGAATTAGCTGCGTTGTTTCTTTTTTGCACATTGTTCTGGATTAACTGTACGCGTTACACCAACAACAATAGTTCAGGATTATGATCAATAAACAGCTGGTGTATGGAATCAGCTCTTAAGGCAAATTAGTAGGTTGAAATATTCAGAGTTCACTGCGAACAATGCAATTCACTTATACAGTTTTTGTCGATCATACAGTTTATTTCCTGTGAACAAAATGTTAGTTTTGTGTAATTACATGAAATAGCAAACAATCAAAATTATTTTGCCGTCCAAACAAAAAAAAATCAGCTTTCAAGGCCAACTAAACCAAGACAAACCCCGAATCAGGGGGAACTTCATTTTCCCCTAAATTCCCCTTTCGTTACTCGGTTGTGATATGTATCTTTTCTTGCTGCTCTGATCGGCTATGTTCTGCTCTAGAGCTCAGAAACTCCACTATTATAGAATTTAATTACAATAACATTCATTGTATTATTCTAGTTAGTTCTTCAGGAAAAAAAAAACTTAAAAAAGAAACAGAAAAACCTCAAAACTAAGGATCGCAGTTTGTCGAGGAATGTGTTATTTATGACAACTGTCACATCTGTCTCAACATGGAAAGGAAAAAAGTGGCAATTTTAAGTTGAATTCCACCAACAAGCAAAAACCAGCTGCATAGACATTCTAATGTCTCGAAAAGATGAAAAGTACATTCAGAACCCGAAGGGCTTTTTCACACGAATGCTCATTCTTTTCAGCAAGATGAAATATCACTGAAAGTGAAATAATCAGTACGTGCCTTCAAAAAGAAGCAATTTTTAAAATGTATGCTTTATAGTAATTTTTCCGTGGAACAAGGGAAATGAACTAAGTACCGTCTACGAGTTTGTATACATAATATACTCATTCACAATAATGGAAATGTTCTTTGAAAAATAGGCGCGAGCTTTTCACTATTTAATTTTTTTTCGGAATTGCGCTCTTTGTAATGAAAGTAAGCAATGTTTAAAGTTAAACAAAAAGTAAATATGCTATAATTAAATAGACGTCTGCAAAATACATGTCGACTTGTTAGGCGGCTTTCACACGGAATGCACGATACACTGGATTCTAGCAAAAAGCACAAATGGCGAGCGAGCTTTCTATTCGAGTGCAATTTTAAATAAATCGTCGCACACAGCTCGCTGGCCACGGGTGCTTTCTGCTGGAATCTTGTGAATCCTGCGTTCTGTGTGATAGCTGCCTTAGTGTACCAGGGCAATAAAAAACAAGTTAGCCTTCGGCTAGGTTGCCGAAGGTATGTTACCCTTCATGCTCCGCGTATCATTAATTCGTTGTGACTTATGGTGCATTTGCAACTTTGAAAATAGTAATAAAACTTGTTCCGATTTCACTGTTTCTATAAGAGGTACATGAAATAGTGCGCTGATTTCAACTAAATTTAAGAACGTAGTTTGACAGCCAATATGACTGAATAATATGAAATTTGGTAAAGATATCTTTAGAAATAAAAATGTTTTTCTAACAGAAACTTGCTTTTGGAACGGTCGTTCCTATGACAGCTATTTCAACCAAATAGGGAAATGTGATTTGACTAAAGATATTATTGACAAGTGCGAAATTCGAAAAAGATATCTTCAGAAATAAAAAAGTTTTCCTCACAAAGACAAATTTGTGGATTGGTCGTTCCTATGGCAGCTAAATCACGTAGTAGTCCGATTCCGTTGGTTACAGCGTGCAACAGAAAGAAGGCTTTGTACAAAATTTCAGCTCGATAGCTTTTAAACTGAGGGACTAGTTTGCATAGAACCAGACGGACAAAGCTTAATCGACTCGTCCCATCATACTGGCTAAGAATATACATACATTATATAGTTTATATGGTCGGAAATTCTTCCTTCTGTGCGTTGCAAACTTCATGACAAAGTTAATATACCCTATCACATCCGTGAGGGGTATAAAATTGACCCCATGCGATTTTCAGTATGCGTTTATTTGAAATCAGTTCCAAATTTATATAAATTAAATTGTTTTTTAGTTTAGTTTTATAATTATTTTCTTTATATACGAGGGTAAGCTGAAAAGTTCTCGGCCTGACAATGGAAGACTGCAATTTTCAGTTAAACAATGATTTTGTTTTCTACATAATCTCCCTTGACAAGTTGAGAGATGATCACTGGTATTGTTTTCCAATTATTAAAGAAATATCCACTATTCAGCAATACTATGCTTCACAAAATTATTTGTACCATGACAAAAGTTGTCTGTCTTGAAGTTTAGCCATGTTTAAAGTGCACTTAACAGCTTTTGGGAAAAATATGTTTGGAGGGAAAGGAAGCGACTAATGTTCTCATAATCCCCAATAACAAAGTTAGCGCAATTTATTTAAACCAAAGGAGTTATAAGCAAAAACATTTTCACAAAATTATTTGTACCATTAGAATTTATTCACAAAATTATTTGTATCTCATGTGTAATACTGGAAAATACCGAAAATAAAATGAAAAAGTCATACTTTTTTGACATTTAATATGGAGTGCTGCCTCCTTTTGCATTAATTACTGCCTGCAGTCGCCTTGGAACTGATTCCACTAAGTTCATCGTTATTTCCTTGGGAATATTATTCCAAATTTCAATTATTTCGTTCCAGGCAGCTTGTCGCGATTTCCCAATTTCATGTTTGATCTGTTGTTTTACGTAATGCCAAGGGTTCTCAATCACGTTAAAATCCGGGCTCTAAGGAGGCCAAGGCAGAAGCTCTTGTCGAATTTTGTTAAAAAAATAAAGTAATAAGACGACCTTTGTGGATAGGAGCATTATCTTGCTGCAGTATGAAGTCCTCCGCAGTCAAGTCCTTTGCTGACTGGAAGGCGTTATTATTAACAATTGTCAGATAGACAAACTGGGTAACTTTAGTTGAACCAGTTTTCCTATACCGTTGTACGCCGTACAACCCCAGACCATTATTTTACCGTTATCTCATCTTTTCTCAGAAATGATAGTGTTGCCATGAGGTACAAATAATTTTGTGAAAAAATTTCAATGGTACAAATAATTTTGTGAAAAAGTTTTTTGCTTATAACTCCTTTGATTTAAATAAATTGCGATAACTTTGTTATTCGGCATTATAAGAACATTAGTTGCTTCCTTTCTCTCCAAACATATTTTTCCCAAAAGCTGTTAAGTGCAATTTTAACTTGGCTAAACTTCAAGATAAACAACTTTTTGCCAGGGTACAAATAATTTTGTGAAGCATAGTATATAATAAAATATTTACTAAATGACGACGACAACGTTTCGCATTACAAATGCATTATCAAGTCTTTTCATTTATCAAGATAATATATCCATTAAAAATCTTTCTATATAAATTAAAATAACTATTTCTAGGGTAGTTGAATATTTTGTAAAATATTGATATACATATATTATAATCGTATATTAAATTATTATTATATTAATATACAATATAATATGTACATACCAATATTTTACAAAATATCCAACTACCACAAAAATAGTTATTTTAATTTATACAGATAGTTTTTTAATAGATATATTATCTTAATAAATTGTAGTACGGATGGCGCAACGGTTAGCACGTTCGCCTTCTACGCACTGGGCACCGGTTCGATTCCTACTGAATGCAGTAGTTTTTGATAAAAAAGAGGATTTACGTGTCGGACTATGAGCCCACTCAGCTGTTAAATGAGTACCCATTTATGGGGTAAATAACTCGGTTGAGCGTGTTGCTGATCACACACCTCTACACAAGACCGTCACGATCTAGAAAATGAGATGATGCTAACTCGTCTCGAGGCCATGGTTCAAATTGCACTGTTGCGCCAGTTTTTTTTTATTATCTTGATAAATGAAAAAGACTTGATAATGCATTTGTAATGCGAAACGTGGTCGTCGTCATTTAATAAATATTTTATTATATATTGCTGGATAGTGGATATTTCTTTAATATGTAATTAATATCCCTTGACTTCAACACACTTGGTCCAGCGATTCTGCAACATCAGTATTTCTTCCCGGAAGTGAGAGTCGGGAAGAATGTGAAAATATTTATCTACGGGCCTCTCAACTTCTTCATTGGATACGAAGCGCTTCCAAGAAACAAATTTTTTCAAGTTTGGGAACAGATGGGAGTATGAGGGTGCCTAATCAGGAGAATAGAAGGATGGTCGAGCAAATCGTACCCCAAATCCCGCAGTTTTCCCATCGCCAACGCACACTTGTGTACAGGTGCGTTGACCTGGTGAAAGATGACTTTTTTCTTCTCCAAGCCAGGCCTCTTTTAGCAAATTATGGCATCCAGCTGGTCAAGAAGATTGAAGTAATATTGGCCTGTTATTGTTCAGCATTTTTCAAGGTAATCAATTAACAGGATCCTTTTCGCATCCCAAAACACGCTGGTCATGACCTATCCGGCAGATGCGATCGACTTCGCTTTCATTGGCGCTGAACCACCGATTACCACCCACTGCTTCGACTACTGTTTCGTTTCTGGCGTGTAGTGGCGGACCCAAGTCTCATCCATGGTGACAAATTTCCGCACAAAATCGGTCGGATCCCGACTGAATCGGTGCAAAGGTTGCTGCGAAAAACGTTTGCGCATTTGCTTTTGATCGGCATTCAGCAAATGCGGCACCCATCGCATTTGCTTTTGATCGGCATTCAGCAAATGCGGCACCCATCTTGCGCAAAACTTTGGCATCAAATTCTTTGGGCAAGACGTTTCGCACTCTTTCTTCCGATATCCCCACAGCCTCAGCAATATCACTCACTTTCATTCGCCTATCGTCCAACACGATATCATGCACTTTTTCGATGGTTTCTGGTGTAGCTGCGGTTTTTGGCCGTCCTTCACGTGGGTCGTCCTCGAGGGACGTGCGACCACGTTTAAATTCAGCTGCCCATTTTTTAACAGCTGACATCGAAGGAGCAAGGTCCCCGTAAACTTTTGCTAACTTCGGATGAATTTCCTTAGGTGTTAATCCATCCAAAACGAAGAATTTTATGACTGCACGATATTCAAGTTTCTCCATTTTAACGAAAAACACGTAAGATGTCTATTGTAAAAAATCGTGTAAACAAACTACTTGAGAGAACAAGTTGAAACTTGTCATACGAACTAATGACAAGTGGACCCAAGCAGGAGATATAATTTTTTAGCGATTGTAACGGTATTTCTGTGTCAGGCCGCGAACTTTTCACCTTACCCTAGTATATTAGTAATCGTATATTATTGATTTAAATAATTGTCCTATCATTTGCCGCATACCCTTTTTAAATAATTTTTACCAAACCAAATGCCCGAATAGCTTGTGCTTGTCGCTTTTATTCCCTGATTGAAAAACAGCTATCCTGTTGCGTATCATAAATGGGTTAGGTTGATCATTAAATGACTTCAATTTAACCCAAAATGATCCACATTGATTTTAATCGAAAACAAAATGATAACAGAACAGTCCTACCTTAACCATCAGAAAGGATTGATATGAACACAATACCGCCAAAGTACTCGTAGCTTCACGCCTCGCTCTAGGGTATGCATATTGAACGCTGATTGCATTAGTTAATTTCTTTCAACGCGGTTTGGCGACGAGCTTCCATTAAACAAAATAAGTTGAACAATCTGAAGAAGAACGCAGTAGAAAATAGTCTATTAATCACTTCTGGCCTGAAGTGCATTTTTAGTCTCTTGTAAGGCGGGGGCTTTATAACAAGATCCGGCCGAGAAGCCAATAATTCTTGGCATAAGAACTTACGGCATGATCCGCACGCAACTACTTATCCATAATTTTGTTAGAGCGACATCGTTGTCATTATCACTGCCATTTTGTCATTAAATCCGTTCGGCGGTGAGTTTTTAGGCTACGAAGCTCCCCGCCAATCAGCTTCCCATCTTCCACACATTGGAAAAAATCATCTTACATCATAATTCATATCTCATATGCCATAAATGAAACTACCTAAATCAAATACCACACAGCATTTTTTTTTCTTTCCGGACATCCTAAGATACAGCCATAAACATTCAGTTTCAATTTTTTCATCACACACTTTTCATTCATGCACTTGCCACAAACCACGCCCACAACCATGAACTCGTATGGTTCTCCTCACCCGACGAGCGCACGGACTTTTGCATCCGTCGTCGTCACTACTCACATAATCAAGTGTTTGCGTCTCTCCCCGTCGGCATGCGATCTCTGCGAGTGATTTTCTGTGTCGCATTCAAATTATCAAAAAGACATAAGCGAGAAACTCTACTATAAAATATCAGATTTTTGTATGTATCTTTATATCTACTGCACGGATCAGAGCAAATGATAGCCTATGCACACCCTTGAGACACAGTCAATCCGTGAGAAAAGAAAGCAGACCTCGATACGTTCCCTACAGCCTCGTAGGGAACGTATCGAGACCGGTCAACGAACAACGAGAACAAGAAAAATTTGAAAAATAGCCATTTTCAAATTATCATATCTCGGGTGTTTTTCCTTGTATCGGAATCAAAATTGCAGCACGTAAGATGACCAGAGACAATGACCATACCAAATTTGAGCAACATGCAGTGTGATACTTAATATGACCGAAAACCAAACGCAATGATATGTAGGAGTTGTTGACGCACTATGCTCCATCTGTTGTTTGTCTTTAAAAAGGGATATGTACTTCTTCAATTAATTATTTTTTACGATTTGGCGAGCATTGAGCATGTTTCTGCTTCGAAACAGTGTGATAGAGATGTAAAGCATCACGCATCAGTAAGTGAAAGCGAGTTGCACCACCTAAACCAGAATTAAGCCAAAGCATCTACTTAGGAAATCCGAGAGCAGAATGACAACCGGCCTATTTTCATTGTAGCCATTTACTATTTATCTTATTTCACTAATCGTATTATGTATTGTAAATGTAAATAGAAAGAGATACAGAAGACCGGTTTCTCTCTGGAGTTTCTCTTTCACCTAGTATAGAGATGTATTAGTTTTGAAATCATTATCTAGGAGAACGAAATTTTCAGGTCCATTTCCCCCCTTTAGACACCCGCATGATTCGGAATGATACTACTTTGCCTTAACCGCTACTGGGTCATAGCGCGGCAACCACTCCTGCGCGCCGTCGTACTCTGTCCTAGGCAATGGATCGCAGCTTCCCCAATGACTTACCAAGTGCCTTACACTAGATCGACGCCATGTGATTTTAGGACCCTCTCTTGGTCGACCTTGGTTGGAAATGGGGTTCCATTTTATGGCATGTAAAGCAATGCAGCTATCTTTTTTCAGCAATATGTGACCTGTCCACTGCCATTTTCGCCTGCGTATGAATTTATCGATCGGTATCTGACCCTTACGCCGACTTAGCTCTTCATTTGATATTGTTTCTGGCCAGAAAATTCCTAGAATTCGACTAAGATGTGAGTTGACGAGATTTTGCAGGTTTCTGCTAACTTTTACGGAAACTTTCCATGTACTGTTCCCACAGTACAGCACAGCAGTATTAGTGAGACAGCCCTAGCTTGGTCTTGATGATGACTGCTCCGCCAGATTTTGAGCAGCATGCCGGATGCGCATTTAGCCTGGTTGATACGACGAGTGATGTTCTGCTTTGTACCATCACCTTCGGCAACAATGCTACCCAGGTAGACGAAGTTGTCCACCTTCTTCACCCCAAATAGCACAAGAATTTATCATATAAAAAGTCATTATAGCGTTGTTTAAACAACGCCATTATGACTCTATATATTTTAGTATATTTAAATTAATTTGTGCTACAGCCTCTTGCCCATTAATATTGATGGAAATAGGTGTAGGATTTCTTTTTCGTAATGGCGGGCTAAGATGGCATTAATCTTTAGCACACCCTTGCTTGCCTCCCACTCAAGATCTAACGCCATTGCGAACAGATCCATGATTTTGTTGGACAGTAGGCATAGGTCATCAACGAAGTCAAGATGTTGTAGATAAGATGTTAAGAATCCATTGAATTCCTCTGTCTAGTTCGGGTAGGGCTGCATGCAATACATCGCCGATCATTATGAGGAGTAGGATCGGTGAGAGGATGCACTCCACTGCGAATATCAAAGTCTCCCGACACCTTACCTTTATGCAGAACACGACATTTCGCACCGTCATAGGAATGATATACCGTCACTCTTTCTCTATCTCCTACGCCACGTACGAATATACAACACTTTACATCTCTTACTCTACTCTAACTCACCAGAACGACGCTATTGTCTTATCTTATTACAACACTTACATAGCTCACCGAACAGCTACAACTTGAAAATTGGTGAACAAAACTAGATATCCACAGTGAGACAGTGAAAAAGAACAACCTTATGTAAGAGAAAGAATTACTTAACTACTCATTTTGACTTACGGTGCATTTGCCACTTTAAATTAGTAGTAAAACTTGTTCCGATTTCACTGTTCCTTTGAGACGTATATGAAATAGTGGGCCGATTTCAACCACATTTTAGAATGTGGTTTCGCGGCAAATATGATTGAATAATACGAAATTTTTCCAACAAAGTATTTCGATTTCAACCAAATTCAGTAATGTGATTTGGCGACAGATACTATTGAATAATATGAAATTTGAAAAAAATACCTTTAGAAATAAAAAAGCTTTCCTCACAAAGACGTACTTTTGGACCGGTCATTCCTACGGCAGCTATATGACGTAGTGGTCCGATTCCGTTGGCTCCAGCGTATATATAGCGTGCAATAGAAAGAAGTCTTTGTGCAAAATTTCAGCTCGATACCTTCAAAACTGAGGACTAGTTTGCATAGAACCAAAGAGACAGACGGACAAACGGACAAAGCTTAATCGACTCACCTCATCATAGTTGGGACGCTAAGCGATTTGACCTTACAAAATATGATAGAGAAATGCCGTTTGGTGTTATTCTTCGTGGTCCACATATATTCATTTTCATAGATGGAACCATCTTGGACCCCGCGGTAGAGCGGCTGTGCAGGCGAAAAACCGAAAAATTTGAGCCCTTTTTAATATTCTCCTCATACTTTGTAAACGGTGTCTCGGCTCGGAAAACTTAATAGGATTTAAATTAAATTAAAGAACGTCAAATTCTACATTCAAGTCTCTTATTTTACAATAGTATGTTTTACAGTTACTTTTTTTTGCTTAGCACGCAAGAAATGATATAAAGTTAAAAAGTTCAAAAATACGCCTCATAGTAAAAATGAACTACTTAAATATAAGTAAAAAGTCAGATGGTAAATACTTTAATGGTAGATAGTATCGTTCATTTGTGGAAAATTTACACCAAAGTGGACACTCTGTTTTTAACCGTTACAGAGTTATAATATTTTTAGTAAATTGTGTCAAAAAGCTTGACTTTCCGAACAAAATTAAAATTTGCCACTATCCCAGTCATTTAATCCGAGATTTGACCTCACTTTCTGAAACAACATAAAATTTTGTATAAAACATAAAATTTCCCGGTTTCGAAATTCATCGTTACTTCAAAGATGCGACTGTTCAAACATTCAAAATCGGCTTTTCATCGAAAAGTCAAATGATAATTTTACAACTGTACTTTCAACTGACACATTTGCAAATTTGACAAAAGTTGCCCCAATGCGTTGGCTTTCCAACAACAACCTTGGCTTGGAACACCTAATGGGCAATCATGCTCTAGACAACAGGAACCAAAATGGCGAGATGTTCGTGGAGTTTTGCAACTCTCGTTAACTCGTCATCGGCGGTACCTTGTTCAAGCACAAACGATGCCATTTAACAACCTGGGTTTCTCCGGATACCAGAACAGAGAACCAGACTGACCATACAGCCATTTCCCAGACATGGAGGAACTGTCAGATCAGGTCGAAACGAGGTGCTGATATTGGCAGCGATCACCAACTTGTTGTCGCAAAAGTGCGTTTACGAACGGCAGCGATCTATCGCCCTCAAAATGCACGAATCTTGTCACGTTTTAATGTGCAAACGCTTAAAGATCCATCTATAAGACGTGCTTATTCCACCGCCTTGCACGAAAGAGCTAATGCACCACCACCTTATGAGACCCCTGCAATTGATGATAGATGGAACGTAATGTAATTTATTTCGTGCGGTGAAACTTTTACGGGCAGATTAGAGCGCGGTAGCAGACCATTCATTAGTGACTCTACATGGTCTTTAATCTCGGTATGCAAGAGAATTAAAGAACAAATTAAATAGCTACTACGCAGTCAAAGATCAACTTAAAGCTGAATACCGTTCTCTTCAGAAAGGCGTGTAAAGAAGCGTAAGACGGGACAAACGCAACAACATCAATGCATTAGCGGAGAAGGCAGAGGAAGCGGCTTACCACGGTGACAGTGGAACCCTTTACAAACTTATCAAGCCATTAACTGGCAAATCTTTTGCAACTTAACCTCCCGTGATAGATAAAGACACATCCCAACTACGACGGTGGAGAGAGCACTTCATTGAGGTCTTCAACAACACCTTTGGACATTTGAACTCATCTTCATTAGAAGCAGAAAATATTCCGCAAATAGCCAGAGTTGATACCAGCCCACCATCTAAACTGGAAGTAACTGTGACTATTAAATCGATGGAAGCGGGTAAAGCCCCGGGGATAGATGGAATTCCGGTGGAACGCTTTAAGACGGATATCAACGCTACTGCGGATATTCTTCTCCCCCTTATCCAAGAGTGTTGGAAAACCTAAACTCTCCCTAAAGAATAGAAGAAGGGCGTCATTATTAAGATCCCGAAGAAAGGTCACCTGAAGGATTGTAATAATTGGCGTGGAATTTGCCTCCTTCCCGCAGTCTCAAACTGATGGCAAAAGTATTCTTAAATCGGATCAAGCATACAGTTGACCTCACACTGAACGATGAACAGGCTGGTTTTCGTGAGGGCTTCTCATGTAGCGACCACATCAACACCCTCCGAATTGTTATTGAACAATCCGCAGAGTGAAGATCCCCATTACATCTCATGTTCATCGATTTCGAGAAGGCGTTTGACAGCGTTGACCGGGAACACATTTGGAAGGCTTTACATAGGAGAGATATACCAGATAAAATCACATCCATCATCAAGGAGTCCTATAGCGGAGCCCAATGTCGCGTCTTACACAAGGGTAAGCTTTCAGATCCCTTCGGGGTACATAGCGAAGTGGGACAAGGCTGCATTTTGTCACCCATATTGTTTTTGATTGCCATTAACGACCTACTCTGCAGCGCAGTTCATGAACACCAGAGCAAAGGTATCAGATGGAACCTGTTTGAATACCTTCAAGACCCGGATTACACTGACGACATTTGTCTTCTTTCAAATAGATCGGATCATCTAGTTCAAATGACAGATGCCCTGCACCGTGAAGGTCGCAATTCGTGGAGTCAGTTGAAGGCGATAGCGGTGAACAGAACAAGGTGGCAAGTTTGCGTGGCTAATGCCCTATGCCCCACAAGGGGTTAACAGGATCCAGAGAGAGAGAGAGAGAGATGCTTGGATCTAAAAAAAAGTTCGAAGAAAACGCACCATTAAGAAAAAAAAACATGGTCAAAAGATGAAACAAATTTACTTCAACCTTGACTTAACAGTTAGTCGATGCTACCAACGAAAAATAGAAACAAAAAGATCGTATAGCTTTGAAATTTGGCTCAATTAATGTGGAGAGTCCTCTGAATACATACTCCAAACTCTCTGTTGATAAGCGATCTGGAAGTGTAGAGGAAAGGGGGTAAAAAGTCCTGTTTTAGAGCTTTCCTTGAATGTTTCGTTTTTTTCTTGAACATTTCGGTTTTTAGTGTAGACATCGATATAATAACGGGAAAACAAATTCGTGTAGTTTTGGAATTTTGCAAAATTAATAAAAATAGTCTTCTGAATACATATATAATATACAGATGTGTATGATTCATAAGAGGTCCAGATGTGTATGGGTAAGGGGTCCAAGGTCAATATTTTTTTTTAGTTTTACCTGGTTTCTGGTCTAGAGTATAATATAACATTTTATGATCAAATGTATGAGACATCGCTTTGTAAGAAATTTTCTGTGATTGAATTCGCCTCTTGAACCTATTTTTGTAGAACTTATAGTTTTCAAAATATTCAAGGAAAGCTGTACGAAATGACTTTTGACCCCCATTTCCCTACACTTCCGGACCACCTAGCAACAGAGACTTTTGAGCATATATTCACAGGACTCTCCACATTAATTGTGCCAATTTCAAAACTATACGATATTTATACCCTCGACTTATAGTATGGGGTCTATTGTTTTTGTCACGACGTAAATATGTAACACCTTAAAGGAGGCTCCGGAGGTATAGCAATGTATATATATATAAATTATCAGGGTCACCTCCTGATTCGATTAAACCATGTCTGTCTGTCTGTCCGTCTGTCTGTCTGTCCGTTCGCATGATAACTTTCGATGGAATGAAGCTAAAGCCATGAAATTTTGACCAACTGTTAGTAGTGTGATCTAGTTGGTTGGTGTTGAAAATGGGCATGATCAAGCCAAGAGAACGCCTACCTCCCCTACATATGTAAAATAATTAGACTTATCTATAACTCCCGATTAAATAAACGTGAAAAGCTCTAGCTTGGTAGCTTAGTTGTGAGGGTAATCTTATACTCTCCTGGAAAAATAAAATCGATCAGTTCAGATTACTAACGGTAATTTTCTTGCAAAGAGCGCCGTACTACCCTACTTTTCAGGTTTTCTGTCTATAACTCTTGAACCAATTGACGTAGACACCTGATTTTTGGCATGTAACCCTGAGGTAAGAAGCTGCTCAAGTTATAGTACATTGGGCATAATCAGATCAAAGGAACGCCTACCTCCCCTACAAATTTCAAAAAATTAAATATTCCTTTAATTACGATAACTTTCGATAGAATAATACAAGCAAGTTGAAAATTTGGTGGAATGTTGCTAGTAAGACCTACTTGGTTGGTATTGAAAATGGAAAAATCCAACCCAAGGAACCCCCACCTCCCCTACAAATGAAACTTCAAATAAGCGATAGCTTTTGATAGAATGAAGACAGCGACTTGAAATTTTGGTCAAATGTTTGTAGTAAGATCCAGTTGGCTTATATTGAAAATACGTAAAATCCGACCAACGAAACCCCTACTTCCCCTACAAATGAAACTTCAAATAACTTTCGATAGACTGAAGCTAGAGACTTAAAATTTTGTTTAAATGTTTGTAGGGTGATCTAATTGGTTGGTGGCAATGATGGGCAAGGTCCGATCCAAGAACCCCTGCAAGTGAAACTTCAAAGAAGCAATAACTTTCGATAGAATGAAGCTAGCGGCTTGAAAAATTCCTCAAATATTTGTAGAATGGGTTAGTCAGTTAACTGATTTTGAGAATGGTCAAGACCCCACTGAATGAGTGCCAACCTCCCCTATAAACTGGCCATATAGGAGACCCACTTTTAATGCATATGGCCGTTGCCAATTGGTGCTTTTGCTATCACCACTAGGCCTGTACAAGTCTAGGGTATATACACTTCGGACTCCAGCTTTGCTTCGGCCTGGTTTGCCCTATTTTCGTTGGTAGCATGGAGTACCTGTCAAGTCAAGGTTGGAGTAAATTTGTTTCATCTTTTTTTTCCTTAATGATGCGTAATATTCGAATTCTCAAATCCAAACATATCAAAGAAACATACCGTTGGAAAGCCAACACATTGGGGCAACTTTTGTCAGATTTGCAGATCAGTCTGTTCAAAGTTCCGTTGTAAGATTATCATTTGAATTTCCGATGAAAAGTCGATTTTGAAAGTTTGAACAGCTGTATTTTTAAAGTAACGGTGAACCGGGAAATTCTATGTTTTATATGAAATCTTATATGTAATTTCAGAAAGTGAGGTCAAATTTCGGATTAAATGATTGCGTTCGTGGGAAATTTTAATTTTGTTCGGAAAGTCAAGCTTTTTGACACAATTTACTTAAAATGTTAATTCTGTAACGGTTAAAGACAGAGTGTCCACTTTGGTGTAGACTTTATAGCGATATTTACCATCTGACTTTTTACTTGTATTCAAGTGGTTCATTTTTACTGTGAGGCGTATTTTTCAACTTTTTAAGCTTATATCATTTCTTGCGTACTAAGCGAGAAAAAAGTAACTGTAAAACATACTAAAATAAGAAACTTGAATGTTGAGACAATAAATTTATATAAAAAAAATCAATATAATTGGTTTTTCAGTCATTTTTAAATAATCCTTTCTTTAACAGAAGGCGGTTCTTTTTCACTGTGACTCACTGTATGTACACACAAAAAAATTTCTATCTGTAGGAGATATAAAAAAAAACGGAGCTATAAAATTTACAGGATTTGGTCGTAAGAGGCATATTACTTCATATGAAGCTATATTATGTCTACTATTTGTTTTCCAAATTTAGCTATACCAAAATGGCTTATTGTATCAGTGAGAGCTATATTTGAGTCTATCACACGTATATACTAAAAATGTATATATCTATATATTATAGCTGTAGGAGGTACATAAGGTATAAGGTACATGAGGTATAAGCGAAAAATCGAAAAAAGGGACTTTTGGGGGCTCCTCTTCACAAGCAAAGCCCCGAATCCAGTTGTTCCGCTTATTGACTTTCCGCCTACACTCGTGTATTTCAATTTCCTTGACTAGCCCAATTGTGTAGATACTGAAATTTTAGCCACATCAAATATAAAACTACTATTAATCCTTACCTCAGCACTTTTGATGAAGGATTTGCTAAGAATAACAAACGATGGGGTTAGCGCATCCCCACTATCTAAAAAGCACCAACAATAATAATAATCATTAATATCAAGTACTGATCACAATATAGTTATTCGCAATAAAAAGAAAACCGTTGTAAATGCAAAATTATGCATTGTGAAACGATTTGCAACTTATCGCGTACTCGTACCTGCGCATAAAACCGCACTTTCGGTATTCGCTGTCATCTTATTGATAGGATACGGCGAACTGATTCTATTCAGGCACTTCACATGTCACAGCAAAGATATAGCTGAGATAGATATAATATAGATAAAATTTAGCCAGATCAGTGTAATTCTTTGTTTCCTGATTTCTGTTTTGGCTAATTTTTTGTTGTTTCGGAGATTTTAATAGCTGCCACGACAATAACATTACTGCATGAGCTACTATTAAATTCATATAGGCGCTGGAGTAATATTTTTGCTCTCTTTGCAAATTTATGTTTAAAACAGAGTTATTTGGCTGAAACAACATTATTTTATTCATATCAGGTAGAAATGTACAATAGCTTTCGCTGCTATTTTCGATGAATTTTTTTTTCAGTGTACCCAAGATTGTGAGATGAATGGGCTATTTTATAGATGATCAACTTAAATTTTATAAAACAGAACATTTTCTCTAATGAATCTTCATTTCACCCAGAACACAATTCAAACTTGATGTCATTTGATACCACGCAAACAAATTTTCCATTCTAATAATTCATCTAATAAATCATATTAATGTTATTTCACAATCACTGTACTCGTAAATGTATATCGAATTTAAAAAAAAAGTCACCGGACAACCCTATTAAAACAAAATAAATTTATGTACAAATAAAGTATGTTATGTGCCCATTTTATCTGTGCAAGTGACTTTGAAAAATAAATTTGTCTTCAACCACAGGTGCACGATACGCTCATCCAAGCTACAGCAAAATATACAGCAATTTAAAGCCACACATATATTTTGTATGTACGAAATAATATCAACATACGAGTAATGGATAAAATACGAAAGAAAAATATAGGCAGTAAGGAGTATAAATCGTGCAAGAAGCAGATATTGGTGTTGCAATTAGAAATAAACTATCAAAAGGCTACTTCGAAGCTAACCTCAGTTTCGATGACTTTCTCAACATATTCGACCGTTCGTAACTTCGGTTGCCCCGTGATTGGACAGGGGACTTCTTCAGTACGTCGTGTAATTTTCTCATCAACAATCTTTTCCCTCTCGCGAACAATTATAGCGCCTGGACTAGACTTTATAGCGATCCGCGGAAATGAAATATTCTGTCGAAATATAAATAAAGTACGAAATGTACTAAATTGTTGAAATATTGCAAAATATTCTTTTTATGAGTAGATTTTCATCAAACTATTATATCAAATAAAATATATAGGTATTGTAAAACAAATATGGTTTCTATATAAAGGAACACTCAATATGTGAGTATTTCTTTATAAACAAAAGCAAATTTAAATAGAAAGTTGCAATTTATTAATATTTTTTATAAATATCAAATTTCCAATGTTGAGTCCATCGTTTCTCAATATTTAAGATTTCCGCCGTGTGATCAAATAAATAATTTCTATGACATTTTCAGATTAACGCCTTTTCAAATTAACGATTATTCAAATCAAACTGAAGCTTTTTAAATCCAAACCACGCCACACGGACAATACATTTTTATAGCCTAGGTTTTAGATTTAAGACATAATTAATACAATAAAAGCTGAAATTAAATATTTTTTGCGAATTTTATTTTGCAATAGGTATAACAATAAATGTTTAGTACATATAAAAATGCAAAATAGTATCAAATATTTCCACGAAGTTCAATCCCCTTAGTTAAATCACAATACATTCATACAATCACTTTTAATAAACGATAAATGGAAATAATATAATCCTCTCATTGTCTAGTTTGTTTTAGTAAGTTTCAACACAATCATTTATTGTAAGGGCAAAGAAATAATGCTATCATAACGGTTAAAACTAATAGTTCCCAGGAATCAATTTTCCTTCAGAAAAAGCCGGATGAACTTAACAACCTGTTTCATGATCAGTTTCTAATAAACTTAGCATAAGCTGCCCCCTCCCCCCCCCCCCCCCCCCCCCCCCCCCCCCCCCCACTTACGTGTAAACACTAGTCGCGTTTACACGACTCGGGTAAAAATCACGAGATCGCGTATACGCGTCGCGTGTATCAGGACCTTGCTGGCTGGGCTAGATCTTGAAAGGGTGGCAATCACAGTTAGGCTAAAGACTCACGCTAACAATGCCAAAGTTCTTTGTCGTATGATGTATTGACACGCAGTCGAATGTTACGTAGGGATGATAACTGCACCTCTGGACGTGACATGGAACCCCTTTTCCCAAAGAGACCGACAAGGGGAACGCCGTAAAACGCATATTAGCGGATGGTGAGTGTGCGTCGTTCAGAAAAAAAAAACATGGAAAGAGATACGAACGCAGTGTCGTGAATAAGTAAACGATACTCTAAGTGCATGTTCACACTGCGTGCGATGCCGAGCAGACCCGGGTCGAGCGATGCAATGCGATTACAAGCTTTTAAAGATAGAAAATGGAAAGTCTTCAATTTTAAATGGAATCATGCTTTGAGTGTACACACTGCGCGCGATGCAATGACGAGCCGAGCGATGGCCCGATGTTTTCACAAACTTCTTTGCTTTTTCGTGCGAGTACCGGCTGCTAATTTTTTGCGATGGAATTTAATGGGCTTTGCGATGGAGTTTATGGGCTTTGCGATGTGAAGCTTTTTGGAGCCAGTATGGTGCAAGTACGAGCTGTAAAGTAATATTTGATGTAAGATCACACTGAAAAAAATGCATGTATGTCTGCTTTTATACACAAGACTTTTAGGCGCGGCGGTGTGACAGTGTATACATGGAAATTATGAGGGTCATCTCCTGATTCGATTTAGCCATATCTGTCTGTCTGTCTGTCCGTTTGCACGATAACTTTCGATAGAATGAAGTTAGAAACTTGAAATTTTGGTCAAATGTTTGTAGCATGATCTAGTTGGTTGGTATTGAAAATGGGCAGGAATCGACCGAAGGAACCCCTACAGATGAAATTTCAAATGAGCGATAACTTTCGATAGAATGAAGCTAGCGACTTGAAATTTGGTTCAAATATTTGGATTTAGATTTAGTTGGCTGGTATTGGAAACGGCCAAGCTCCGTCCCAAGCAACCCCTTCGCTATAAACGTTAGTTCAAATGTAAATATCCAAGATTCAAATGGATGAACGATGAAACTTTTCATTGGATTCACGCCCACAGCTCAAACTGACCATATGGAAAATTCACTTTTAATGCAATGGCCGTTGCCAGTTGGAAGTTTTGGTATCACAACTAGGTCTGTACAAGTCTGGGTATATACGCTTTGGACTCCGGCTTTGATTCAGTATGGCTCAAATGAAAGGTTATTACCACCGTAATAAGGTCGCGTTTAGAAGGCGTGGTTTCACAAGCGGTTTGAGCAGCGGACACCGCTGCGTATAAAGGCATAGAGCAGAAGCGGCATTTTGCCGCCGCGATAGCTATCTGGGATGACGCTGGTCTCTGCTCCTATCTGCGTCATTTCACGCGTCAATTTTTAATAATCCGGCCTACATACATTCGAACCCGGAACACGGACACGGTCACAATGTCTGATTTGTATGATGTTTCTTAAGCCATTCGCTTGAGGATCACTTTTAAGTGCCAATTAATTAATTATTGTTAATCGTTGATCGTGACTACTACAATTGACAATTAATTTTGAAAAAAAATGGTGGGAAGGGCGCTCTCAGCTCGGACGGGGGTTTGTAAGGGGGGTGAAAATACGATATTCCTTACATTTTAGAAGTGATGGCCAAAAAACAGTTTATTTAAAACTAAAAATAACATAAATTGTAAATTCAGGTTCGCTATTATGTGGCCCGGCTTATATAATACAGAGTGACGCTGTGTCCTATCGCATCATGTGAGTTGAAATGCAGTTAGGTATCAAAGAGGGAGGAGCTTAAGTGACGAGGCGTCCGGCGTCATTTGGACGTCCATGTGTACCGGTTCTTACACTGAATTCAAATGCAATCTCGCCGCTCCACAAACCGCGGCGATGGTCGCAACGGCGAGTCGAGCGGTTTATACATTCATCGTCGTAAAGCCGCCGCGGCTGCCGCTTTTTGCGTTTATACACAGCGGTGCGCCGCTGCTCAATCCGCTTGTGAAACCTCTCGTCTGAGGTCGCGGAAGAGATGATGAAATTCACCAACACTGGGCCTTTCTTCATTAATGGGATGCACCCAATGGCGACGCCCTTCCATTCTTAGAGCACTGTTTTCAAACAGAAATAAATTTACTGGGTCAAGCACAAACGACATGATGTCGAACAGATTCTATTCCTTGAACTAAATTGGTCTCTACTATCCATAACTGCGTGCAGTGAACATCCCGGATCATCTTTGCATCGCAAGCCATCGTTCGGCTCGGCATCGCACGGCGTGCAATGTGAACACCCACCTCATCGCATCGCTCGACCCGGCTCGGCTCGGCATCGCACGCAGTGTGAACATCCACTAAGCCTTACAAGAGATCAGCGCCAACTCGCAACCTGGCTGGACAAGTACGCGCCCTAGTCAGTGAAGATATCACAATCTCCACAGATAACCAAACTGCGATTAAATCTTTGGAAGCTGTCCCTACAATATGTGTGACTGACAGTAGAAGAATTTTCCCGTCCTTAATTATGAGGGTTAATAATTAAAATATTGGATCGTGCTGGATTCCAGGCCACAGGAGACTGTGAGTTAAATATTGGCTCACCGCATTTACGAGTATACGAGTACTCGTATGCCAATCGTTATCATTATCATCGTGACTTGATAGACCGACGCTGAACTTTGACCGCCCGGATCGATACTCCAAATTTCTCGGTCAAGCGACCGCGTCCTCCAATTTCGGAAGCCCATCAGATGCTCAGCGCCAGCATTTACTGAGTTTTCCAAACGAGTTAATATCAACGAATATTTTGTATACGTCAAAGCTGCAGCACCCAGCACTTCTCGAGGATATGCTCTACCTTAACCAACTGATCGGAGGTTCGGCCGCTCAGTGTTTCGTTTTATTTTGTTTTCCTGGATTTGCGTTAATATTCTGTAGGACGTACAGACTAATAAAATGCAGTTGACGTTAATTTTTTCGCAATGGCGGTTATGTATTCCTGCGCCGCGCCATAGTATTGCTAAAGACTTTGTCGACCGCAAACATTTTTATCGAACTTGCTCTCGATTGGTGCACTGAGGAGATTCTAGACCAGTAAGTGATGGTCAGAATTGTAGTTTGCTCAGTTATGGTCGTTTTTGTAGAATCAAATCCCTGCAATTTTTCTGCACCAACGAAACAATCTACAATTTAGGTTCCTTTCGATGTAACCAGGATCTTCTCATTGTTCTTTTTCTGGGGCGGTAATTATAATACTGGATACTGGTGTTCTCATCACTATTATTGTCACTAGATATTTTGTAAAGCGCACTGGATATACTCACATCCGAGTCCGAAGGAAACAAAGTAGGTTGATAGGAATCTCGCGACTTCAGTAGTAGCCGTGTGAAGATGACGGGCAACTTCACGCTCAAGTCTCCAAGTCCCCGTATGTCAGTCGCCGAGTATCCAAGATGTGAGTATCCCCGTGTGAACAGAGCTTTAATCAACTACAGCGCGGCTGAAGTCCTTTCAGTCGTGGTGTAGTAATTGGACCTTAAGATCTCGACTGACATTTAATTATAATGAATTATATCTATTAATTATTTATTATTCATCATCATCATCGTGGCGCGACAGCCCGACGTCGGGCCTTGGCCGCCTGGATCATTGTCCTCCAATTATCTCGGTCACGTGACCGCATCCTCCAATTTTGGGAGCCCAGCAGCTGCGCGGCGTCCACACCTACTGAGCTCTCCCAACGAGATCTCGGTCGTCCTCGCAGTCTCGCTCCGTCGACTCGTTCTGCATTCATTACTCTCTTAGGCATGCGATCATCGTCCATTCTTTGTACATGCCCATTGAAGTCGTTGTAGTTTGACGATTTTCGAGACTTGCAGCTCATCGTACATTTCATACAACTCATGGTTGTACCGGATGCGCCATCCATCTCGATCGCAAACAGCCCCGAAAATTCGCCGTAGAACCTTACGTTCAAAAGTGTCTAGCATGTTTTCGGAGGCTTGAGTTAGGGTCCATGCTTCGCAGTCATAGCACTGGTCGTATAATGGTTTTGTACATGCGGAGCTTCGTGTTTCTGTGCACATGCTTCAATTTCATTATGGGGAGAACCGAGAAAAAAGTCTTATTAGCTAACTGTATCCGTCGCTTGATTTCGTCAATTTCGTTGGCGTCCCTTGACAAGTTGCAACCCAGCTAAATGAAGTTGTTCACGAACTCGATGTTGAGGTCCCCCACATTGATGCTTGGTTGTGCAGGTGTCCTTGTGACCGATTGCGTCATTATTTTAGTTTTACCCTCGTTAATACGTAGTCCAACTTCCTTTGCAGCGGTATCGAGCGTATGCAGAAGTTCTTCTGCGTCGGCCAATCTTCGGGACATGATGTTGATGTCGTCGGCGTACGCTGCTAATTGTGTGCGTTCAGAAGGAACTGAGCAACTTCCGCTCAGCGAACATGTTCAGAACGAGCGGGTTCAGAAGTGACTGAGCAACTTCTGCTCGGGTGAGCATGATCAAATTTCACCGAGCAAGAAATATTTCTACTCACTGATCAGTGCTCAGTGCTCAGGTTCTTCTTCTTCTTTTTCAACCTCACGCTCATGTTGCGAGTTTCGAGTTTTGACAGTTATCAAATTGGTTGTTGTGTTTTCGCCGCTTTCGGCTTCTAGTTCTTTGGTTTTCGGGTGCTTTTGAATTGGTTTCTTCGTTGTTCGTGATTTTTGTAATGGACAGCGTGGGATTCATGTATTTTCCACTTTTCGGCACTTGACGTCTAAAATTGTCATCGTCAGCTTTCAGCTGGTCGATTTGTCAGCTGGTGAAGTAGCGTCCAGCAGGTGCAGACTCCAAACCGAGCAGCTCCGGATCTGCAACTGCTCGCGAGTGGTTTCTGCTCTTTTGCCACCTTCTGAACGCACTCACTGTGTCGACTTGATGAATAGCGTCTTGCTGTTGTCCATATTCATGGCCCGAATAACGTATTCCAGTGCTAGGTTGAAGAGCGTCGGTGCCAGTCCATCGCCCTGTTTCAAACCAGTGCGTGTTTCAAATAGATCAGTAAGTCTATTCTGAATCCTGACTTGTGAGACGGAGTTGGTCATCGTCATCTTTGTCAGTCGCACTAATTTTGCCGGTATACCAAATTGCAGCATGGTGTTGTACAATACTTCACGATCGATACTGTCGTATGCCTGCTTGAAGTCGACAAAGATTTGGTATACGTTTACGTTGTATTCCCAGCACCTCTGGAGTATCAGTTTGACTGAGAAGAGCTGATCGGTTGTGGAGCGACCAGGTCTGAAACCGCTCCGATATTCGCCGATGACTCGTTCTGCGTACGGTTTTATTCTATTTTCCAGAATTTTCGTCAAAATTTTATAGGACGTACAAACTAGTGAGATGCCCCTGTAATTCTCACACCGCAGTTTATCTCCCTTTTAACGAATTGGACAGATGATGCTTCTGCGCCAATCGTCTGGGATCTCCTCGTTCTCCCATACTCGCAGAAGTAATTGATGTATGGCATCAACTAGACTCGTTCCACCGAATCTTAGCAGTTCAGCTGGAATCTCGTCAGCGCCCGGCGCTTTATTTCGTTTTAGTGACCGCAACACGAGATTAACTTCCTCTACTGTCGGGGGTTGAATGGGTGGGCCTAGATCAACAATATCGTCGAGAGCTTCTTGTGTGGGGATGTTAGATGGTCGGTTTAGAAGCTCTTCAAAATAAGAGGTCCATCGCTTGTTAATACCATCGGTGTCGCTGATGATGTTTCCATCCTTGTCCTTACAAAGGCTAGTCCTGGGTTGGTAGCCGTTCTTAATTGTATTTACTAGTTTGTACGCTTGTCTGGTGTTCCTATTAGCAAAGTTTTCGTTTATGTTCAGCAACTGCTCGTCAAAGTATTTACGTTTCTTACGTCGAATTATTCTATTCGATATTCGCCGTAGCTCGTCATATTTTTCTCTTCTGGCTCTGGTTCCTCGTTGAATCCATTTTCTGTAGGCCTCGTTTTTCGCGTCAAGTGAGTTTTTGCATTCTTCGTCGAACCAGTCATTTCGCGCTCGCCGGGCTTTATATCCCACGACCTTCTCTGCAACATCCTTGATGGTACCCTTGAGTTCTTCCCAGAACCCATGGACGCCTGTGTTGCTGATGTTGTGTAGCATAGGTGATAGGTTTTCCTCAAGGGCGGTAGTATACGCCACCGCTGAAGCATCACTCAAAAGCTTATCAACCGCAAAGATTTTGGGAGGGCTGATTCTTGATTGGTGCACTGAGGAAATTCTACATCTGTAGGTCGTCTTCACCAAGTAATGATCTGAGTCGCAGTTTGCTCCTCGATAGGAGCGGACATCCATGACACTAGACGCCCATCTCCTGCAAATGAGGACGTGGTCAATTTGGTTGACGGTATGTGCGTCTGGAGACTTCCAGGTCTGCTTGTGAATGCGTCGATGCGGGAAACACGTAGAGCTTACGACTAGATTCCTGCTGCAGGCAAAGTCAATAAGTCGCTGGCCGTTATCGTTACATTCTTCATGGAGGCTGTCGCCTCCAGTGGTCCCCCGGTGCCAACTTTCATTTCCGACTTTCGCGTTAAAGTCGCCCAGCAACAATTTGACGTCGTTTCTTGGAAGTGAGTCGAAGAGAGTTTCAAGGCGAGCGTAGAACTCGTCTTTTACTGCGTCTTCTTTAACTTCAGTGGGGGCGTGCACATTGATGAGCCAGAGATTGAAGAATCGAGTCTTGATGCGAATCGCACACAGCCGTTCATTTATGGGTTTGAAGACAGTAATATGCGGTTTGAGGTGATTGTTCACTATAAATGTGTGGCGGACAAACAATCTCGGGTTACAATGGAAAACATTCCATTCACTCGATTGTTGTCCCGCACATATTCTCACACTATGTGCTGACCATCGCGTCTGCATGTCATCCGATAGCATGCACCATATTATTCTGCTGACGATGCACACGTACGATGTCTGCAGGCCTGGATCATCGTACGACATAGCCACTGTGCTCACGCCGTCGAGTCAGCAGAATATGCGCATATAAAAAGATACAAGTCGTATCTTTCAGGAGTAGCTAGCAGTATCTATCTCGCGATAGTCGCCGTATTTGTTAATTTATTTTGTCTTTTTTAAATAAATCATTAGAAACCGCTAAACGCGTCTTTTCTTAAAAGAACTTCCGCGCCCATAGGCCAAAAATGCTACTCCAAACTCCTTGCGGCCCGATGGTTTGCCACTTGTAAAAATTGTGTGCGATTTCTTGTCATTAATCTCGCTGCCAAGCCAATTTGTTTCCTGGACTGCAGTAATGCTCAGTTTGTACTTTTCGACCTGTTGAAGGAGAGCCTTCTCGGCCCCCGGTTTGTTCAGGGAGCGTACATTCCAGGATCCGAAAGAATAATCCTTTAGTCGTTTGCGTGGTCGTCGTTGTTGATCCGTCCAATCCGAGGCTTTTGTTCCAGGTTTCTTGACATGGAGTGGTTTTTGCAAGGACGAGTTGTCAGCACGTCGCTTAACCCCATTCAGGAGATGGCCTTGGAGATAGCTGCTTCAGATGGTTTAATAAACGTGCTGGAGCACACACAACTATGTAGCAGGTCCAACTACGCAAGTCATTCCATCCTACTAAACCTTATACGCTTAGGTGTTCGTCAGCCATTCAGGCTACAGCTATCTGCCTTATCCAAACTGTCTTATCGCTAAGACATTGGCCGTCAGCGAATTGATACACTGCCGTTACCAGGGGGCGCCCACGCGGAGGACTATGGAAAAGGTCTATGCCCCCCATATTATTATTATTATAAACTATTTTAGAAAGTACAAAAAAAGCAGCACCAAACAGTATGTTCAACATACGATGTGTATATTTACTAGATATACTTCTTTACTTGTATACACACAATTTGTATACCCTAGACTTTTAGTATAGGGTATTTTGTCACGGCGAAAATATGTAACATCTCAAAGGAGGCTCCGGAGGTAGAGCAATGTATATATATATATAAATGATTCGATTCAGCCATGTCTGTCTGTCCGTCTGTCAGACTGTCTATCTATCTGTCCGTCTGTCTGTCCGTTCGCACAATAACTTTCGATGGAATGAAGCTAGCGCTTTGAAATTTTGGTCAAATGTTGGTAGTATGATCTAGTTGGTTGTTGGTTGGTATTGAAAATGGGCATGATCAGGACAAGAGAACGCCTGCCTCCCCTACATATGTATGTAAGATAATTAAATCTATCTATAACCCCCGATTAAATAAACATGCAAAGCTCTACCTTTGGTAGATTTTTCGGGAGGGTAATCTCATACTCTCCCGTAAAAATAAAATCGATTAGTTGAAAACTGGCGGTAATTTTCTTACAAAGAGCCCCGTATTACTCTACTTTTCACGTTTTGTATCTATAACTCTTGATCCAATTAACGTAGACACCTGATTTTTGGCATATAAACATGAGGTAAAAAGCTGCTTGAGTTCAAATAAGTTGAGCGTAATCAGATTAAAGGAACGCCTACCTCCAACGACGTCAAATTTTGGTCAAATGTTTGGAATGAGATTTAGTTAGTTGGTAATAAAGATACGCCAGATCCGACCCAAGGGACCCCTACCTCCCTACAGATGAAACTTAAAACAAGAGATAACTTTCGATAAAATGAAGCTAGCGACTTAGAATTTTGGTCAAATGTTCGTAGTAGGATTCAGTTGGCTAATATTTAAAATACGTAAAATCCGACCAACGAAACCCCTACTTCCCCTACAAATGAAACTTTAAATAAGCGATAACTTTCGATAAAATGAAGCTAGTGACTTTAAATTTTAGTCAAATGTTTGTACTTGGATCTAGTTGGTTGTTATTGAAAATGCACAAGATCCGACAAAGGAAACCCCTGCCTCCCCTACATTTGAGATTTCAAATAAGCGATAACTTTCGATAGAATGAAGCTAGCGACTTGAAAAATTCGACAAATATTTGTAGTGTGTGTTAGTCAGTTGATACGTCAAACTCTCCTCAAGAGGAATCCACTACACGATAGACAGTTTGCCTATCAATCAGGAAAATCCACCGAGACAGCTCTACATCAACTGGTGAGTGAGATTGAATCGGCAATGGAGGCGAAAGAAACTACCTTATGCGCCATCCTCGACACTGAGGGTGCCTTTGACAATACTTCGTTCACTGCTATCGACAGCGCTTTAAGGGCCAAGAGAGCAGACGTGACTACCGCTAAATGGGTGGGACAAATGCTCTCATCGAGAAGAGTCACCACTACGATTGGAGACTGCTCCCTTGTGGCTAGTGTCACTCGTGGGTGTCCACAAGGAGGTGTACTTTCGCCACTCCTGTGGTGTATAGTGGTGGACAGTTTGCTTTGGGAACTTACATCACAGGGCTTCTCTACTCAAGGATACGCCGATGATCTGGTGATCTTGGTTAGGGGCAAGTTCGAAGAGCTTTTATCAGACATTCTTCAATCAGCACTATGCATAGTACAGGAATGGTGCAACGCAAATGGCCTTCGAGTGAACCCCTCCAAGGCAGTTGCGGTCCCCTTTACTAAGAAAAGATACCTCTGACAAATCAGATGCCCCCTAATGTACAATTTACCCATACCCTTGGCAGACAACACCAAGTACTTGGGGGTTACTCTTGACAAAAAACTACTCTGGTCAGAGCATCTGAAAGTAGTATCAGACAAAGCCACTAAAGCTCTGTGGATATGCAGACAATATGTAGGCAAGACGTGGGGAATGAAACCCTCTATCATCCTTTAGATTTACAAGGCGATCGTTAGACCCATGCTAGAATATGGTGCAGTTGTCTGGTGGAAGAGAGCCAATACAGTAACTGGCAGATCTACCCTAGGTAAGATTCAGAGACTTGCTTGCCTCATATCTACCGGAGTCATTCACTCCTGCCCTTTTGCGGCACTTGAGGTACTGCTAGACCTTCCACCATTGCACGTTCATGTAATAGCACAAGCAAAGCTGACGATCTTCAGATTGAAGGCTTGCGATGCCCTCACTAAGCTGAATCCGGAACAGGAAAGTTGGCTCAGTGAGAGCTGCATAACCTGTATTCCATCGGACCATCTGGTGAAAGAACCATCCAGCAACAAGGTCTTCAACACTATAATCTGGAGCAGAGAAAACTGGTTGGAGGATCATTCTACTCTTCTTCCAGATACCATCAAGTGGTTCACGGATGGATCAAAGACGGTTAATGGTACAGGTGCTGGAATAGTGGGCCCTAACCAGGGTATTTCTATACCAATGGGTAAGTTCGCTACAGTATTCCAGGCAGAAGTACATGCCATCGAGTCATGTGCGGAGCTCTGCCTGAAAGCCGAATTCCGTAGCAAGAATATAGCTACATTTACTGACAGCCAGGCAGCCATACATGCGCTAAGCAACTGGTCTGTCTCGTCCAAGTTAGTGCGCAGCTGCCAGAATACATTACAAAAAGTTGGCTCCTCGAACATGGTAACGGTATACTGGCATCCTGGCCACGTCGGGATTTCTGGGAATGAACAGGCTGATGAGTTGGCCAGGATGGCCTTGGACACGCCCTTTTGTGGACCTGAGCCCTTCTGCGGGATTCCTCTAAGTTCCGTCAGTAAATGCATAAGGGACTGGGAGCGTACTGAGGCCACCGTCCATTGGGACTATCTTCCAGGCCTGAGGCAAGCCAAGATGTTCATATCTGGTTACTCGAGCAGCAGGACATTTGAACTTTTAAAAATGAACCGCAGCAGGGTTAGAAGTATTTGTGGCCTTCTAACTGGACATTCTTGCCTAAGGGGTCACTTAAAGATCATGGGCATAGTATCGGACGCTAGCTGTCGTTTCTGCGAGGCCGATGATGAAACGTCACTGCACGTTCTTTGCGAATGTGAGGCACTGGCCCAACGTCGCCTAGTACACTTCGGCATCGACTTCCCTGAAGCAGACGACATTGCTTCGATGCCGCTCACCATTCTAAGCAAATTCATTAGCGCGATCAAACTTGATCGACAGGCCTAAGCCTGTTGCCAGACCTGGGGCTATAGCACAATACACCATTTGGCCTCGGTGCTAGTGGGCCTTTTGGCGCCCGCAGTCCCTCTCACAATCTAATCTAATCTAGTCAGTTGATTTTAAGAACAGTCAAGATCCTTCTGAATGATCGATCGCCATATAGCCCCTTTAAACTGACCATATTGAAAACTCACTTTAAATGCATATGGTCGTTGACAATTGTTACTTTTGGTATCACCACTAGGTCTGTACAAGTTTAGGATATATCAGCGTATTTTTTTAAACAGCCACGCAGAGCAGGCTCCCAGCAAAGACATGCCCCGTTTTCGTCTTCACTACTCTTATCTGCTCTATATGGTTTTTTGCCACTTATCCTGCTCTACTCTGCTCTGTACAAAAACAAAACACGGCTAATATGTATTTTTATTCAAGCCGTGCACACAAACATTTCCATGAACATTTTGCGCAGAGAACATCCTATGTACATATGTACCTACCTATATATATACAAAAGAGTATGTATTTTCGTTTAGCTTCTTTTCTCACATTTATTCACGAATAAAAACGCATATTCCAGCTAAGGAACGGACTCTCCGGAAATTCAGCACATTCCCAATCGCAAATATAAGGGAAATGGAATTGTTCCACTCCAATTTAGAAATGGAGTTGGAGAAACGGAAAAGAAAGTGAGGACCGAATACACAGACAATGTCGAAGGGAAAGCACATCTATGAATGACAGTCATCACAGATGTTGAAGCTAATGAAATTCCTGAAGCTCATACTATTTTCGACGTTTATCCTAGGATGTCAGGAGAAACATGTCGGGACAATAGACTAACGAACAGATGAATGAAAATAGAAAACTCGTAAGAAAATTATCCATTCGGGTGGGGAAACCAGTCGATACTACACACATATTTAAATTATCCACACTGTAAGTAGGAATAGAGCACGAAAAATTTTACCCTAGCCTAGGAAACGATGCAAAATCGAGTGAAAAATTTCAAGAAGTGTTGAAAATTGGCACGATTATTGGTTGGCACCAGGAGTATGATACCATACTAAAAGCCCCCGCCTTTAGGTGGTGAGCTCGCGTGGGAGGAGGGGGTTGAAAGTTGTTTTTCTGTTTTTTTGATTTTATCTCTTAGCAAAAAACTTTCTAAGGCAAAATTAAAGATCACAAAAAAAATCTATAAAAATGTTATAACCAATTCTCCGTATCTTGAATAGTTTTCGAGATATTACTACTTGAAAAACAATCCATGTCAATTGCTCGTTTGTTTCCGTGAAGTGGTAATCATGGTTTTTTTTTCATCAAATTACGGGTGAAATACTAGTCCCACGAGGAAGATGATCGGATCAATTTTCTTGATGACTGAATAATTTCTATTTCGAGATAAGAATCGATGCTAAACTGGAAATATTGTGTCAATATTACTATTTTGCTAATTATTCCGACGTGGCATAGTTTACTGTTGAGAGTACGCATATTCCAGTGACCAATCTTTGCAATTAAACGATATCCAAAAGTCATAACCTAGTATAAATTATAGTATACTAGCTGCGGCGGCTCGCTTCGCTCGCCTGTACATCTAGTGCCCGCTTCGCTCACGTTGTTGCCTTTGTAAAGAACGAAAATGTGTTTTATTTGTCAATAGGAGGCGAGATGTATGAATGTATCAATTAATTAGACTATGAACCAGGTTTTTACAAATAAATGAAAATGAAAATACATTTGTTTGCAGGTTGTAGTTAATTTAATTCACGGTTTTGTGATAAAAAACATTTCCAGTTTTACTTTGTGGCGCGTAAACAAACAGAGAAGCTGGTTTTCGTACTCGCGAACAGGCGACGTACAATTGTCCGTGCGAAAAACACGAATTTTCCAAATGAACACCACACACATTCAGCGACTTTCCTTGCGCTTTGTTCACTGTCATCGCAAACGCAAGACGCACAGGGAATTGCAATCGTTTGAATTCGAATGGCATATCAATAGAAACCATTGGAATTCGTGGAATCAACAAGCATTCACCTTTGAATTTTCCTTTGAGGATTGAAGCTTGTATGAGGTTGGGCAACAACTGTTTGACAACAAGTCTGGTGTCATTGCAGCCTAGATCCAAATTTCGAGGTATTATAACAACTAAGCCTATCTTCAATTCCAGTTTATGTGGGGGGAATCCTGGCACATCCAATGAATTCAAAAATTCGGTTGGGTAGTTGACGACATATTCATTGTTGGTGATAGTGTCCACCGATGAGGTCGTTCTCTTTTGGGAATCTGGACTCGGTAAGAATGCACGTTGAAAAACATTTCTTCTTTGTAAGTCGTCCTTTTTTTGACCAGGTCATCCTTTTTTGGAATTTGAGCTGGATATGGATCCAAGTTGTGCGTAAAGAGACAGAACAAAAAAAAATTTCAGTCAAATCGGACACATGGCAATTTTCGTTTCAGGCAAGAGGTCGTCCTTTTTTAAAGGGACTATTGGAAAAAAATTAATTGCATTGAGAACATGTGTAAAGTACATGCAACGTACTGGATATGTTTCCTCGAAGGACACCAGAATGTCCTTTATTGTCAGCAGGTCTTCCTTTTTTTGGACTTTGGGCTCAGTGAACATGTAAGTTGAGCGTGAAGGATCAAAAGGGAAAAAAAATTAAGGCAAATTGTATGTAGGGTTAGAGAGATAGAAGGGAAAACATGTTTCCATACAAAATGTATGGGAAAATGGAATTTCCCGAATTTCCAAATTTCCCGGGAAAATTTCCAATTTTAAATGATGTAAGGTTTTAAGTGGAGCGTAAAGAAACCGATTCCAAAAAAAATTGAATCAAATCGGATAAAGGATAACGACGCCAACCCTGTACATACGTAGACGACTTTCTTTTATATATAAGATGTACCTATATATATATAATATTAGTTGATGAATATGTATTTTGAAAATAAGCATGCTGGGTAAGTCACTCGAGGCAGAATTCGAACCAAAGATCCCTTGATTGGTAGACCTCCTCCCGGCCCATTGATCTTCATCATCTGTTCTGTTTTGGAGAGAAATGGCAGGAAACTGACCAAATTCAAAGCAAGCTTTTTTAGACTGAGGAAAAAGTATGAATCGTTGAATAAATATCTTTATAAATTATACATTGCTCGAGCGGAGCAAAACATAAAGAATGATAGTAAAGCTTTTTGAAAATTTATAAACAGCAAGAATACAGGCATTCCGAAAAATTTAATATTCAATGGTAATTTTTAAAATGATTTTCAATCGGTATGTGATGGCTTTGCAAGTTTTTTCAATTCGGTTTACGATATGCCAGGTTCGGTTCCGTCGGAATTGAATAACAATGTCAATGGGAGATTCCCGATTGCTCAAATATCTCATGAACGTCTTAGCAGTGCTCTTCAGATTTCTGAGATGACCTGCTATGTAGCTTGATATTAGTATTCAAGCCGGACCTGATTGCATTCCTAGCATTTTTCTAAAGAATTGCATGCAGTCATTATGTCGTCCTTTAACGAACATTTTTAATACATCATTGTCTACAGGTGTTTTCCTTGATGAATGGAAGGTCTCTTTTATTACTCCTGTTCATAAGAAGGGCCCGAAACATCATATAGACAATTATAGGCCTATTGCCAAATTATCGGCTATCCCGAAGCTTTTTGTATTGATTGTTAAAAAGAAAATAAATGTTTTGACCAGCGAATTGATATCGCCATGTCAACATGGCTTCCTTAAAGGTAGATCAACTACAACAAATTTAGTTTCCTTTACTAAATTTGTTGCTGATTCTATGGAATCCGAATTTTCGAAGGCTTTCGATAAAGTTGATCTCAACATATTACTTCGTAAATTAGAAAATTTGGGTATACAATCGACTTTTCTTGGCTGGGTGAGATCCTACTGAACTGATACGACTCAGTTTGTGAAGTGAAACGGCTGCACATCACGCTCTATGACAAGATGTACATCGGGAGTACCACAAGGAAGTCATTTAGGGCGCATATTCTTTTTAGTCTTTGTAAATAAGTGAGAAAACGTAGCTTTTCCCCAAACTACAAGATTTATTTTGTGTATTTATACATGTATTTCGGGAGCAACTTACTCCCTTCCTCAGTATACTAGCTAGCTACACAAAATAAATCTTGTAGTTTGGGGAAAAGCTACGTTTTCTCACTTATTTAAATCACAACTACAAACATCGGACGATACACATTATATACTTTGTAAATGATATCATCCGAAATTTTGAATACGTGCGGGTATGGCAGTTCGCGGATGATATGAAAATTACTATGAAAATTAGCAACGTAAGCGACTGTTTTAAAATGCAATGCGATTTAGAGAAATTGCAAGATTTGTGCCGCGATAATAATTTAGATTTAAATGTTATTTTAGTAAATGTAAAGTTCGTTCGATCGTGGAGTACTGTACAACATCATGCTGCAATTTGGTATACCGGCCAAATTAGTGCGACTGACTAAGATGACGATGACCAGCTCCGTCTCACAAGTCAGGATCCATAATAGACTTACTGATCTATTTGAAACACTCACTGGTTTGAAACAGGGCGATGGACTGGCACCGACGCTCTTCAACCTAGCACTGGAATACGTTATTCGGGCTATGGATATGGACAACAGCAAGACGCTACTCATCAAGTCGACACAATTAGCAGCGTACGCCGACGACATCAACATCATGTCCCGAAGATTAGCTGACGCAGAAGAACTTCTGCATACGCTCGATACCGTTGCAAAGGAAGTTGGACTACGTATTAACGAGGGTAAAACTAAAATAATGATGCAATCGGTGACAAGGACACCTGCACAACCGAGCATCAATGTGGGGGACCTCAACATCGAGTTCGTGAACAACTTCATTTAGCTGGGTTGCAACCTGTCAAGGGACGCCAACGAAACTGACGAAATCAAGCGACGGATACAGTTAGCTAATAAGACTTTTTTCTCGGTTCTCCCCATAATGAAATCGAAGCATGTGCACAGAAACACGAAGCTTCGCATGTACAAAACCATTATGCGACCAGTGCTATGCTATGGCTGCGAAGCATGGACCCTAACTCAAGCCTCCGAAAACATGCTAGACACTTTTGAACGTAAGGTTCTACGGCGAATTTTCGGGGCTGTTTGCGATCGAGATGGATGGCGCATCCGGTACAACCATGAGTTGTATGAAATGTACGATGAGCTGCAAGTCTCGAAAATCTTCAAACTACAACGACTTCAATGGGCAGGGCATGTACAAAGAATGGACGATGATCGCATGCCTAAGAGAGTAATGAATGCAGAACGAGCCGACGGAGCGAGACCGCGAGGACGACCGAGATCTCGTTGGGAGAGCTCAGTAGGTGTGGACGCCGCACAGCTGCTGGGCTCTCAAAATTGGAGGACGCAGTCACGTGACCGAGATAATTGGAGGACAATGATCCAGGCGGCCAAGGCCCGACGTCGGGCTGTCGCGCCACGATGATTATGAAATGTAAAGCTTTGAGCGCGTTTAGATTAAAAAGTCCTCTCTTTTATGACTACCCCATAGCAGGTAGTATTCTTGAAAGAGTCTCTGAGATATCCGACCTTGGTGTAATTTTTGATCAGAAGCTTTCATTTCGACCACATATTGATTACATTTTGTCGAAAGCGAATAGCATGTTAGGGTTTGTTAAACATAACGCGCGTGAATTTAATGATCATTATACTTTGAAGATTCAATATTCTTCATTTGTTCCTTCGATTCTTGAGTATTGCTCAATTGTGCAGAATCCTTTCTATAATGTTCATGTCGAACGTATAGAGAGAATTCAACATAATTTTACTCGTTTCGCTATTTACCAAATTAGCTGGCGTTTCAAGCCTGAATACGGTACTCGTTGTTCCTTATTGGGTTTACAAACGTTAGCTTATAGAAGGACTTTGCTGAACGCTATAAACATTGCGTTCAGGAAAGTCCTTCTATAAGAGAGAGACTTGCTTTGCTCTCACGTTTTGTGTGAAGATATTAAAAATTACTTTGTAGTTAGAGATATCTCATACGATTTGCGGCGCAACAATCTTTTTATTCAGCCTTACCATAGAGTGAATTATGAACTTAATGAACCGATTACACGATCTATTATCCTATATAACAGCTTTAGGGATATAGTTGATTTTCACTCAATTATCAAACTTATTTTTAAAATAGAATATTTTAATAAATTTCCATTCTAATTTAACAATCTGCTAGGGTTCGCACTCGATGGATTGATTAGTCACTTACGTAGAGTAAGTAAAGTGATGCAGAGAAGCCCAGTCCCGGGATGAAAGCTTCTGTGATGCACAATAAATTCATCAATATGAAAAAAAAGAAGAATTCGCCTCACTACTACCAGTCATATGATACACACAACACACCTTGGCTAAATATCACTTCATTGCGGAGAACGTCATTTCGTCCTCACCAAAGGACTTAAAATGCCATTAACAGTAGTCTAGTGCATTCGCCTCATGATGGCAAGCCATCCATATCCAGTCAAAACATCACCTAGCCATCATTATAGAAACGATCAGCCACAATTATCATATACAGAATACATTTCACACATTTAACTGTATATCTATTTTCATCACCCTTCCTTCCACAATACCCCTCAAGAACACTATACTACATCAATTGCATACCCCACTACTCTAGCCTACAGATAAATCGAATGTCTCTTTCTCGTACATGCTAGCGAATTTCCTTTTGAACCACGTCGCTTTTTTGTGTTGCTTTCTATATTAATCGCCTCCCAAAATACATTTTCATGTTAAAAAGGAAAAAAAAGAGACGCTCAACACGACGAGAATTAGAACCCGGAACCGCACCGGGTATGTTCTATAGTCCACCACGCTACCGATCCAGCTACGCAGCTCATAACGAAGACTATTATTGGAGCACACTAAACTTAAGAACGGAATACATAAAATTCAGAATTAAATTTAAACTAAAGGTGTTTACCCATTCCGCAGCTTCTACAGTTTTACTCCGTACCGAGCGATAAGATGTTTACACATCAAAAATGAACTTTACGAAACATAAATGTAAGTATCGCTTAATAACTCCTAAGGCGTGTGTCCTACTGAAAAGTCATCCAGACCGTTTTTAAGAAGTAATGCGGAAATTACATTGCCGGCAGAAGCGATCGCAGTAGCAGAGGCATCAGCAGCGGCATCGGCTGTGTCTTGGGTAATTTGCTTTGCGAGCCACGACTATGGCAGCACGAAATTTCATATCGTCTTCCGCTATTACGTAAACTGCGATTGTTCTCATTATTTTGCAAAAAATAACTTGCTGTGAATGTCGAAAATATTTTATAATTTTTAAAAATAAAACAAAGCTTTCGTTCGACATTAAAAAAAAATTTCCTTTTTTTCTGACATTTCAAAAGTCTCCACAGCATGCCGATAAATTCCGCCAATAAAGCATTTTAGAATTTTGCACGAAAATGCAGATCTGCTAGTGCTACCGCCGCTGCTGCTGCTCCAATGTAATTCGCCAGTATTTTACCCTTTATTTAATGAAATACAGCACAAAAACGATGATTTTTCTACTTCGTGCAAACAAACAAAACTGTTTTTTAAGTAACATTATCTCATAAACTATTTAAGATATGAAAAGTGGTTACAGCATTTTTTTCATGTATTTTTTTTGTGATCTTTAACTTTGTCCCAGAAAGTTTTTTTTTCTGGGATTGGTAATTACGAAGATAAAAGCAAAAAAATCAGAAGAACTCCCCTCCGCGCGAGCTCACCACCCATCGACGTGGACTTTCAGTATTATATAGGTATACTCCTGGTATTTACCAACAATTGTGCCAAATTTTAAAACTTATTGAATTTTTTCCTCCGATCACAAAAAATTGGAACTCGTTAACTAAGGTATTTCAGAAAACTCCGTGAACATTTTTCGGGATCTTGTTGAAGATATCGTAATAATAACGCCAATTATCGCCATAGTCGTTGGAAACAATCAGTAGATATCTTCATGGCGACAATAATGCGAAAAAACTGGAGAAAATTTTCCCAAAATCATCTTTTTAGGGTAGGAATAGGATAACTTTATGCGCAAATGCAATATTATCGCAAATTATATGTATGAAAATAAGAAAACTTTGTATATGAATACTCGATCGAACTAAATTAACGATTAGTACAATAGTATGAATAGCGCTCAACGGTTTGTGTCCTCGCCCTTTGAACACTGGATCCCTGATTCGAGTCCAACCGATGTCGGTCAGTGTTCCAATAAAAAAAAAAACACAAAACGAGCTAGTATATATAATATTGCATGATGAATATTTAAAAAGCTTGGCCGTAATTATTACTTGACCATAATTGAAAATATATATATAATGTAATAAAACATATTGACTTATGCAAATGCAACAAAATTGTCTATATTAAAAAAAAAACAAGCTAGCCTTCGGCTAGTTTGCCCAAGGTATGATACCCTTCACGCACCCTAAGTTGTGACTTATGGCGCATTTCCCACTTTGAAATTAGTAGTAAAACTTGTTTCGATTTCACTGTTCCTATGAGAGGTATATGAAATAGTAGGTCGATTTCAACCAAATTTAGGAAAGTGATTTGGCAGTTAATATGATTGAATAATATGAAATTTTGTAAAGATATCTTCAGAAATAAAAAAGTTTTTCTAACAAAAACTTGCTTTTGAAACGGTGGTTCCTATGACAACTATACGATAGAATAGCCCGATTTCATCTTGCATGTGATTTGACTAAAGATACTATTGATTAGCGTGAAATTTGAAAAAGATATCTTTAGAAATAAAAAAGTGTTTCTCACAAAGACGAATTTTTTAACTGATCGTTCCTATGGCAGCTATATGACGTAGTGGTCCGATTCCGTTGGTTCCGACATATTTATAGCGTGCAATAGAACGAAGGCTTTGAGTAAAATTTGAGAAAGATATCTTTTGAAATAAAAAAGTTTTTCTCACAAAGACTAATTTTTGGACCGGTCGTCCTATGGCAGCTATATGACGTAGTGGTCCGATTCCGTTGGTTCTGACATATTTATAGCATGCAATAAAAGGAAGGCTTTGTGCGAAATTCGAGAAAGATATCTTCAGAAATAAAAAAGTTTTTCTCACTAAGACTAATTTTTGGACCGGTCGTTCCTATGGCAGCTATATGACGTAGTGGTCCGATTCCGTTGGTTCCGACATATTTACAGCGTGCAATAAAAAGAAGACTTTGTACAAAATTTCAGTTTGATATCTTTAAAACTGAGGGACTAGTTTGCATAGAACCAGACGGACAAAGCTTAATCGACCCGTCTCATCATACTGACCAAGAATGTATATAGTTTATATGGTCGGAGATGCTTCCTTCTGTGCGGTGCAAACTTCATGACAAAGTTAATATACCCTATCACATCCGTGAAGGTTAAAAAAAGAGCTTTGACCCGGCGAGGAATCGATCCAGGTGCTGCAGATCCGTGTACCGGCAACGCTCGCGATAGGTTATTCAACCTCTGGCGGAGTCCACGCCTTGTGCTTGTTATGCAGTGTACATAAAGTGAAGCACGGAATATTATGATAAGGTGAAAATTGACACTCACACTCACCAAAGTTGTAGAGTTCACATGACCATATGTGTCCATACAAAAGGCGATAATGTATGCGTTATAATTTCAAAATGTCTCGTAGAAGAAATTTTGGCGATGAGAGTCAACTAGAACGAAACTTTTTATCTTACATATTACATATTTTGCAACTGATATTTGTAGGATTCGCATCAGGTTTCCATGTTTCCAAGTCAATAGTGCTAACCATTGCGTTATCTACCTATAGACTACAAACAATGAGAATGGCACAATCGTCGTTTTGTATTTATTGTGCATTGGCGAAATATCATCTTGGCGATAGATTGGCGAATTGAAATCGTATCGCGATTCTTTCGCCTAAGGGCCCTTAATTATTGAAAAAGCGACAAATAGTCGATAAATTTTTCATATGGAATAATCGCCATCGTATCATCTGGGCAATTTATCTTCCAAATGATACGAAATTGTTTGCTAGGTGGTTAGCTGAGATCAATATGAGGAAATGAATATACAAGAGCTCAGAGAGTAACAAATTCAATTTTACTTCACCATAATACAAATTGAATTATTATTAATGCAAAAGCTACAAAATTGTCTTGTTAAAAAAAAAGAGTAAACGAAAAAAGCAAGAATTCGGCGCAACGGGAACTTGAACCCGGACCATATGTTTACTAGCCCGGCGCACTACCGACTCAGCTTCTGACGAAAGTTTTTCCTTGTGCACGCTTAGTATACATCAAAAGAAGCACTGAATACAAATTGAGAATTCACACACACTAATGCTGTTTACGCGTTCCACAGATTCTACGGTTTGACATCGTACCGATTATGTTATGTGATTAATGTTTACACATTAACAAGGCTTACATGTCAGACTGCTAGAAAGAGCGGCCACGTAGCAGTTGAAACCTAACACCCAATTGAAAATTACTGGGAACACAAAAATTTTAAATTAAATTCTGTATTCAGCGAAAAGAACGCAGCTTATAATAATAATAATGTAATCTGTTCTCACGGCGAAGCCGGATACTTCGGCTAGTTACTATTATTAATGTACTCTTGTCTGGTCATTTAGGAATACTGTTGAATTTTATATAAGGTATAAGTATTAATACACCAAATAGTCATGAGACAGAAACATTAATACATATGTACTGTCAAAATGTCAATTGATCTGACATATTTCCAATATAGCCATCATAGCTTTTTCTCAAATTTTGCACAATCATATACATAAGGAACCTTATATATAGATATATGAGTGTTTAAGTTATATTGCCTGTGGTGACATGTTTGATGCCATTCTTATTTCTCCCAATCCATGAAATGTCATATCATTAACAGAAACACAGTCAATTGTACAGTACATCACTTATGAATACACGTGCGTACATAATACCCCAGATGACGAGTATCAATATTTGGTTATCGAGGGAAAAATTCAAGGAGTTTTAAAGCTTGACGCTATTTGTTGGTTGGCACTTAATCTAAGTATTAATAGGCTATCAAATTTTGTATGGGAATTTTGTGATGCGAACATACACCACTAGAAAGGTGTTCTTTCAGAGGTGTCATCATCATCGTGGCGTGACAGCCAGACGTCGGGCTTTGGCCGCCTGGATCATTGTCCTCCAATTATCTCGGTCACGTTGCCGCGTCCTCCAATTTTGGAAGCCCAGTAGCTGCGCGGGGTCCACACCTACTGAGCTCTCCCAACGAGATCTCGGTCGTCCTCGCAGTCTCGCTCCGTGCATCGGCTCGTTCTGCATTCATTACTCTCTTAGGCATGCGATCATCGTCCATTCTTTGTACATGCCCTGCCCATTGAAGTCCTTGTAGTTTGACGATTTTCGAGACTTGCAGCTCATCGTACATTTCATACGTACTCCAACTCATGGTTGTACCGGATGCGCCATCCATCTCGATTGCAAACAGCCCCGAAAATTCGCCGCAGAACCTTACATTCAAATGTGTCTAGCATGTTTTCGGAGGCTTGAGTTAAGGTCCATGCTTCGCAACCATAGCATAGCACTGGTCGTATAATGGTTTTGTACATGCGGAGCTTCGTGTTTCTGTGCACATGCTTCGATTTCATTATGGGAAGAACGGAGAAAAAAGTCTTATTAACTAACTGTATCCGTCGCTTGATTTCGTCAGTTTCGTTGGCGTCCCTTGACAAGCTGCAACCCAGGTAAATGAAGTTGTTCACGAACTCGATGTTGAGGTCCCCCACATTGATGCTCGGTTGTGCAGGTGTCCTTGTCGTCGATTGCATCATTATTTTAGTTTTACCCTCGTAGTCCAACTTCTTTTGCAGCGGTATCGAGCGTATGCAGAAGTTCTTCTGCGTCGGCCAATCTTCGGAACATGATGTTGTTGATGTCGTCGGCGTACGCTGCTGATTGTGTCGACTTGATGAGTAGCGTCTTGCTGTCCATATTCATAGCCCGAATAACGTATTCCAGTGCTAGGTTGAAGAGCGTCGGTGCCAGTCCATCGCCCTGTTTCAGACCAGTGCGTGTTTCAAACAGATCAGTAAGTCTATTATGGATCCTGACTTGTGAGATGCAGTTGGTCATCGTCATCTTAGTCAGTCGCACTAATTTGGCTGGTATACCAAATTGCAGCATGATGTTGTACAGTACTCCACGATCGATACTGTCGTATGCCTGCTTGAAGTCGACAAAGATTTGGTATACGTTTACGTTGTGTTCCCAGCACTTCTGGAGTATGAGTTTGACTGTGAATAGCTGATCGGTTGTGGAGCGACCAGGTCTGAAACCGCTTTGATATTCGCTAATGATTCGTTCTGCGTACGGTTTTATTCTATTTTCCAAAATGTTCTTCAAAATTTTATAGGACGTACAAACTAGTGATATGCCCCTGTAATTCTCACTCCACACTTTATCTTGCTTTTTGTGAGTTTGACAGTTGATGCTTCTGCGCCAATTGTCTGGAATCGCCTCGTCCTCCCATACTCGCAGGAGTAATTGATGTATGGCATCAACTACACTCGTTCCACCGAATTTTAACAGTTCAGCTGTAATCTCGTCAGCGCCCGGCGTTTTATTTCATTTTAGTGACCGCAACGCGAGAACAACTTCCTCTACTGTCGGGGGTTGTATGGCTGGGCCTAGATCAACAATATCGTCGAGAGCTTCTTGTGTGGGGATGTTAGATGGTCGGTTCAGAAGCTCTTCAAAATAAGAGGTTCATCGTTTGTTAATGCCATCGGTGTCGCTGATGATGTTTCCATCCTTGTCCTTACAAAGGCTAGTCCTGGGTTGGTAGCCGTTCTTAATTGTATTTACTAGTTTGTACGCTTGTCTGGTGTTCCTATTAGCTAAGTTTTCGTTTATATTCAGCAACTGCTCGTCAAAGTATTTACGTTTCTTACGTCTAATTATTCTATTCGATATTCGCCGTAGCTCGTCATATTTTTCTCTTCTGGCTCTGGTTCCTCGTTGAATCCATTGTCTGTAGGCCTCGTTTTTCGCGTCAAGTGAATTTTTGCATTCTTCGTCGAACCAGTCATTTCGCGCTCGCCGGGCTTTATATCCCTCGGCTTTCTCAGCGACATCCTTGATGATACCCTTGAGTTCCTCCCAGAACCCATGGACGCCTGTGTTGCTGATGTTGTGTAGTATAGGTGATGGTCTTTCCTCAAGGGCGGTAGTATACGCCACCGCTGTAGCATCACTCAGAAGCTTATCAACAAGCTAATTTTTTTTTTAAATCCGATAATTAGTTTAGGTGTAATCCGCGAAAAATATTGCGAGCTGTCGTAGACTCCAAGCTTGTTCTGGTGTTGGGAAGAAAAAAGTGGTTCGGTTCATGTATAAGTGGATTGTGGGTGGAAGTATTGTTTTAGCGAGTTCTTTCCTGGTGACGACTCCTGCGCCGCCTGCATTTAAAAACGCGGAATATATCTTTTCTGCTCTGTACGGCTGTTAAAAAAACCGCATACTATTTCTGGTTATAATTTCCATGAATTTTATAAAAATTAAAAACAGCTTATTGACTTTGCTAATTATTTAAATTTATTTTACAATAAATGTAATTATCTCAGATGCGTTTCGGCGATTGTCCTCCTCAGTGAGTAAATTCAAATCGCTTACATGATTCTATTTATATTGAAAGTGAAAAAATTGTATGTGGAAATGAATGTGCAAATAACGGAAAGTTACTGTAATTGATTTTATCATATTTTTTTTTGTGCATCACAGAAGCTTTCATCCCGGGACTGGGCCTCTCTGCATCACTTTACTTACTCAACGTAAGTGACTTATCAATCTATCGAGTGCGAACCCTAGCAGATTGTTTAATTAGAATGGAAATTTATCAAAATATTCCCTTTTAAAAATAAGTTTGTTAATTGAGTGAAAGTCAATTATATCCTTCAAGCTGTTATATAAGATAATAGACCGTGTAATCGGTTCATTAAGACGATAATTCACTCTATGGTAAGGCTGAATAAAAGGATTGTTGCGCCGCAAATCGTGTGAGACATCTCTAACTACAAAGTAATTTATAATATCTTCACACGAAATGTGAGAGCATAGCAAGTCTCTTATAAACATCGCGTTCAGGAAAGTCCTTCTACATATAAGCTAACGTTTGTAAACCAAATAACGCACAACGAGTACTATAATCAGGCTTAAAACGCCAGCCAATTTGGTATTAATATATAAAGTTCAAAATTGTGTATAGAAATTAATATGGAAATAACGGAAAGTTACTGTTATTATTTTTATTATATTAAAAGTGTGAAACTGTATAGAGAAATTATTATGACATAATTGAAATTTACTGTAATTATTTTATTATTTTGTTATATTAATACATTTGAATAGTGGTGACGAAATCGGAGCTTCTAGCGTATTCATCAGAGTCTTGCTGCTAACATGCATATAAATGCTTTCTTACGCATCCAGTTTATGCGTTTGATTCACCTGTTTTTAGGAATGTAGATCTTCTATGTTCCAATTGAGGTGATTAAGTCACCTGACCTGTTCATAGATATAAGTATATACGAATTATAATCACTATCCAGCTTTGTTCATATAATACTCGTATCTATTTGTCGACGTTTCGCATTTAATGCATTTTCAAAAATAACCAGGCCGATCGCTTCGGCCCGGAGTCCGAAGCGTATATACCCTAGACTTGTACAGACCTAGTGGTGATAATGAAAGTAACAATTGGCAACGACCATATGCATTAAAAGTGAGTTTCCTATACGGCCAGTTTATAGGGGAGGTTGACAGTCATTCAGGAGGACCTTGACCATTCTCAAACTCAATGAACTACCCATTCTACAAATATTTGCCGAATTTTTACAGTCGCTAGCTTCATTCTATCGAAAGTTATTGCTTATTTGAAGTTTCACTTGTAGGGGAGGTAGGGGTTCCTTGGGTCGGACCTTGCCCATCATTATCATCCATCACCAATTAGATCACCCTACAAACATCTAAAAAAAATTTTAAGTTTCTAGCTTCACTCTATCGAAAATTATCGCTTATTTGAAGTTTAAATTGTAGGGGAAGTAGGGGTCTCGTTGGCCAGATTTTACGTATTTTCAATATTAGCCTGGATCCTGCTGCAAACATTTGGCAAAAATTTCAAGTCGCTAGTTTTATTTTGTCGTTAGTTATCGCTTATTTTAAGTTTCATTTCTAGGGGAAATAGGGGCTCCTTGGGTCGGATCTTACCCATTTTCAAGAACAACTAACTAGATCTTATTACCAACATTCTGCCAAATTTTCAACTCGCTAGTGTCATTCTATCGAAAGTTATCGTAATTAAAGTAATATTTAACTTTTTTTAATTTTGAAGGGGAGGTAGGCGTTCCTTTGATCCGATTATGCCCAACTTACTAAAACCCAAGCAGCTTCTCACTTCAGGGTTATGTGGCAGAAATCAGCTATCTATGTCAATTGGTTCAAGAGTTATGGACAAAAAACCTGAAAAGTAGGGTAGTACGGGCTCTTTGTAAGGAAATTACCGTCAGTTTTCAACTGATCGATTTTATTTTTCCAGGGGAGTATAAGATTACCCTCATGAGCAATCTGCCAAAGTTGGAGCTTTTCATGTTTATTTAATCGGGAGTTATAAATACATTTAACTATTTTACATATGTAGGGGAGGTAGGCGTTCTCTTGGCCTAATAATGCCCATTTTCAATACCCATTAACTAGATCATATTTCCAACATCTGACCAAAATTTCAAGGCTCTAGCTTCATTCTATCGAAAGTTATCGTGCGAACGGACAGACAGACGGACAGACAGATGGACAGACGGACAGACAGAGATGGCTAAATCGAATAAGGAGGTAACCCTGATAATTTATATATATATACATTGCCATACCTCCGGAGCCTCCTTTAAGGTGTTACATATTTCCGTCGTGACAAAAACAATATACCCTATACTAAAAGTCTAGGGTATAATAATCGCACGAGAAAAAAAAACAGTAAGTAACCTTTCCTTGGTAGCTTGAAGTTGGGAACATTTCCACTCCACCGGGCGAAGCATAGTGGTTCGCGTCTTTGACCAATAGTGGGTTTTAATTTGAGTGAATTTCTAACGCCCCTTGCCGGGGCGGCCTAAAGGGTTGCAACCCTCACTTCAGTACACCGTCTAAGGACGCTCGCTGCGCTCGCTCTATATCCCATAGCCAGTAGCGCGTTTACCTATGGGCTTATTGGGCTCAAGCCCCAGGGCGCCGCAGCGAAAGGGGCGGCACAGACGGCGAAAGAAAAAAATAAAAATAAATAAATAAAAACCGAAGCCGAAGCCGAAGCGTATATACCCTAGACTTGTACAGACCTAGTGGTGATACCAAAAGTACCAATTGGCAACGACCATATGCATTAAAAGTGATTTTTCTATATGGCCAGTTTATAGGGGAGGTTGGCACTCATTCATGAGGATCTAGGCCATTCTAAAAATCAATTGACTAACCCATTCTGCAAATACATATTTGTCGAATTTTTCAAGTCGCTAGCTTCATTCTATCGAAAGTCATTGCTTGTTTGAAGTCTCACTTGTAGGGGAGGTAGAGGTTCTTTAGGTCGGATCTAACCCATCTTTAATGCCAACTAACTCAGTCCCATTTCAAAGATTTGACCAAAATTTCAAGTTGCTGGCTTCATTCCATGAAAAGTAATCGCTTATTTGAAGTTTCATTTGTAGGGGAGGTAGGGGTTCCTTAGGTCAGATGTGGTCCATTTTCAATACCGACTAATAAGACCTTACTACCAACATTCTACCAAATTTTCAATTCGCTAGAGTCATTCTATCGAAAGTTATCGTAATTAAAATAATATTTAATTTTTTGAATTTTGTAGGGAAGGTAGCCGTTTCTTTGATCTGATTATGCCCAACTTACCAAAAATTAGGCAGCTTCTCACTTCAGGGTCACATGTCAAAAATCAGATGTCTACGTCAATTGGTTGAAGAGTTATGGACAAAAAATCTGAAAAGTAGGGTAGCACGGTGCTCTTTGTAAGAAAATTACCGTTAGTTTTTAACTGATCGATCTTATTTTTTTAGGAGAGTATAAGATTACCATCGCGAGCAATCTACCAAAGCTAGAGCTTTTCATGTTTATTTAATCGGGAGTTATAGATACATTTAATTATTTTACATATGTAGGGGAGGTAGGCGTTCTCTTGGCCTGATCATGCCCATTTTCAATACCAACCAACTAGATAATACTTCCAACATTTCACCAAAATTTCAAGGCTCTAGCTTCATTTCGTCGAAAATTATCGTGCGAACGGACAGACAGACAAGGCTAAATCGAATCAGGAGGTGACCCTGATCATTTATATATACATTGCCATACCTCCGGAGCCTCCTTTAAGATGTTACATATTTCCGTCGTGACAAAAACAATATACCCTATACTAAAAGTCTAGGGTATAAAAATTACAAAAAATGGAATCAACAACATATACTAATTAATAATAACAGTTCAAATGTTCTTTAAACCGCGTGAAGCGTTGTTTTGTTTAGCCGATATGCGTATGTGAACAGTCTTTGCAGGAAATTTCGTATATTCTCGATTTTTGTAGCGCATCTGTTTTGTCTTTCAGGTTGAGTATATGATTTCTTAACTTGTCCTTGCTGGAATTAACAATTTCAAAATCATGTTTTCTGAAGACGCTGAAGTTAGTTGTCTTGCGGTAATTTTCAACCATTCTGCGTTTGCCACTTTGAAATTAGCAGTAAAACTTATTCCGATTTCACTTATGAGACGGATTTGAAATATTGGGCCTATTTCAACTAAATTGAGAAATGTGGTTTGGCGGTAAATATAAGTGGCTAATATGAAATATTGAGAGGATACGAGGGTAAGGTAAACAGTTCTCGGCCTGACACCGAAATATCGTTACAATCAGCAAATTTACGTTTCCTGCCTGGGTGCACGTGTCATTAGTTCGTATGACAAGTTCCAATTTGTTCTCTCAAGTAGTTTGTTTACACGAATTTTTGCAGTAGACGTTTTACGTGTTTTGCGTGCGGTCATAAAATTCTTGGCTTTGGACGGATTAACCCCCAAGGAAATTCATCCGAAGTTAACAAAAGTTAACGGGGACTCTGCTCCTTCGATGTCAATCGTTAAAAAAATGGGCAGCTGAATTTAAATGTGGTCGCACGTCCCTCAAAGATGACCCACGTGAAGGACGGCCAAAAACCGCAACCACACCGGTAACTATCGAAAAGGTGCATGATATCGTGTTGGACGATAGGCGAATGAAAGTGAGCTATATTGCTGAGGCTGTGGGGATATCGAAAGAAAGGGTGCGAAACATCTTGCACAAAGAATTTGTGATGCGAAAGCTCTACGCAAGATGGGTGCCGCATTTGCTGAACGCCGATCAAAAGCAAATGCGCCAACGATTTTCGCAGCAATTCTTGCACCGACTCAATCGGGATCCGACCGATTTTTTGTTAAACCGAAAAACAGGGCGACTTTTTGGCTCATCCATATACTTACATATATGAATGTTCAAATACACCGATGCATGCTGCGTGATTATTCGTTTGCCGAGGCATTTACCGTGGTCCGATCGCGCCCAAACATAAATTGATAGCTTTCAATCAGTGCTGACAGATGAGCAGTTTTCCCGCGAAAAAAAATTATCAACATAATACGGAATTGTCCGCAAATTGAACTAAATATTTTTTCGATTTACTGTTTTCTATCTACATATATACTCTTATGAGAATTATCAGAATATGGCCTCCATAAGAGTTCTCATTCGCCATACATGCTTATATGTTCATATTAGTACGAGTATTATACTCTGACTATCTCCGTAAACGATTTCTATCTTCCGCGAAAGGAATGCGTTTCCTCTTGGAAGATCAATTTATCATCTGCGATTTATCGCGGAAGTCATTCCCTTTTTAAGCGATGAGAGTTGGTTACAAGGAAAATAAAAATGATATCGTTGTTTCTTATTGTTATTACTTTAACCTGAATCTTTTCTCATCTTAAGCTCGACACATATTTCGAGCAAATGGTTCGCGACCACAACCGCAACACGTCAATTTCAACAGAATAGTGGAAGTGAGGAGAATTTTTCCCGCACGTTTTATGAAATTGAGGTGGTTGCGTTTTGCTCAGGAACCGTTTGGGGAAAAAAAATGAGGCGATAAGGCTGGAATGGTTGGCGGACGGCTCAGTTACCCTGGCGCTCGTACCGGGGTCGAGGTGTAATGGGACCCTCCGCCTCCAGTTTCGTACCACCGAAAGATCATTACTTATGAGGTGCTGCCATCGATCTGCCGGTGGAAGCAGCTTTGCCAGACCAGAATATACATAGCTCATTATAGATGGTTGATTAGAGGAGAAGGGTGGTTCATTACACAGTTCGTTTCGCAACATTGCGTCTTTAGGGTTATTTTTCGTTCAAAGTATACACATACATATGTATAAGTATATTCATTAACTCCTATTTTAAAAGTCATTTTTCCTGGCTCGTATTAATAAAGATAGCTATACCAACTTGAAAACGTTAGAAAACATTATAAAATTTAAAATGTATTGCGAAATGCTAATTAACAAGATTGTCAAATAGACCTATCCTTGTGGCGGTTATTTTTTTTTCTTTTGACGATTAAAAAAAAATGCCATTAAAATCCTAACGAGACTTTCGATTTGATATCACTTGTGTCAAGATGGATTCAGGGTAAAGGTGGAAACAAATAAAAACATGAAGCGTTAACACGGAGTATATCTTTATTTTCAAATTTCCTGAAACTTCTTTACACGTCTGCGCACGTAGGCAGCTATTATACGACTCCCGACTCTCTCTCTCTCCTCAAACCACACAGCTCGTAATAATGTTTGTGACAGCTCGGCCATCCTACTATGAGATCGTCCCGAGCTCGTCATCATCGTCACTGTTATCGTCGACGTCCTCAAATGGGCTGATTCCTGGAGCCAGGGCACACCAGGGCTTCATATTCTCTGTAGCAAAAACAGTAGCATACGGCTTTCTGGACCCCGCTCCTCGATACAAATCTTCGACCACATAGCGATCATGTCGAAGAACTTTCGTCACCTTGTATGGACCCTTAAACGCAGGCTCCAACTTTTTCGACTCAAGGGCAACACACACAGAGTTTTTTCTCCGATTGTCACAAAGCTTTTTTGTTTATCTCGCGCAGCGTCGCAACCACGTAGCTGAGTTTCTCGCGCCGATACACAAAGAAGAGTCCACTCAGTCCTTTCACCTAGCGTCACAACCACTTAGTCGCAGTTTCTCCCACAGATACACAAAGATCAATCCCCTAAGTCTTTACACACAGCGTCGCACCACGTAGACCCGTGTTTCTCCCGCCCATACACAGCAAATACGCACGTTTCGTCCACCAAGTCTTTTAACACAGCGTCGCACCACTTAGGCTGTGTTTCTCCCCCACACACATAGACAAGTACGCACGTTTCGTCCACTAAGTCTTTTAACACATCGTCGCACCACGTAGACTGTGTTTCTCGTGCGAACACACTAAGTTTTTACACGTAGCGTCGCGGCGTCGTTGTCCACAAAGTTTTGGCACACACTAACAGGACTTTCCGTCGCACGAGAACGACTCAGTTTTCCGTTTTTCACAATATTTTCACGAATTTCCACCTGAATCCCACTTCTGACTGTCAAGATGGATTCAGGGTAAAGGTGGAAACAAATAAAAACATGAAGCGTTAACACGGAGTATATCTTTATTTTCAAATTTCCTGAAACTTCTTTACACGTCTGCGCACGTAGGCAGCTATTATACGACTCCCGACTCTCTCTCTCTCTCCTCAAACCACACAGCTCGTAATAATGTTTGTGACACTTGTAATAAAATGAACAAGTAGGCTACTGTGTATAATGTCATGAATTTCTCAGAATATGCCGTTAGTTCTTTCCGAGATAAAGCCAAATTTCGAGTGGACCTATCCTAGTGATCAGGAGTGTATGTTGTTGGAAATATGTATTATTATATTGTAGTCTTGATAATGCATTTAAATATGCGAAAAGAATAAATATTTTATGAAGATACTGCTAGACAGTGGTTATTATTCTTGAATAATTCAAAATAGGTTGTCAACGCGCTTTGCGTTGTATATAAAGTATATACAACGTGTCAACCGGTCTTTATCGCTACTTTTCACCTCATTGTTCTTCAAATGGAAATGCACTTTCTCATGAAACCAATTCGTTATTCAATTCCCAGCCCACTATTTACTTATTAATTTTGTTAATGGACTGACTTCCATTTCTGCATTTAGGGTGTGGACGGAGAAATGGCAGAATGTGGATGAGAATGATTATGGTTCGAAAAGGTGACATTTTATATTATTTAGAAAAGGTTAAATGTACTAGAATTAGAAAAAGTGTTACGAGTATATGGATATAACAAATGAAAAGAACAAAGTTTGATGTAGGTCGTATATATCGGCGGCAAAAAATCACTATGAGTATGGTTCAACGAATGTTAAACCATTTATATAATATACGATACCTACATTACTCCAATAAACAGAGTTTTTACCCTGCAAAAGGTCAGGTAGTTCTGAATTTTTGATATGTTGTATTGGTTGTTGGGGTTATAACAAATCCAAGTTTGTGTCAACCAACGGACTTCACCAAACAAAAATGCATATATCGCTTAATAACTCCTGAGGCATGTGTCCTAGTGAAAAGTCGTTTTCAAAATAGAAAAAAAAAATATTTGAATTTAACCTTCTGGCCAAAAAAATGTGAAGATCACGCAATACCTCTTAGATTATGCGTCTTACATCTAGGGACGCGGAAGCGTCCCTCCCGCCAAAGAAAAACGAAAAAAATCGAAAAAAAAATTCGAAAACGTGACCAAGACTATGTTTACGCGACACAACAAGTACGGGTTTTCGGACCTGTGTAGCTACGGCTCCAGGTGATTGTGGGGGCTCAAATTTAGTATGACCATTCTCTCAGGCCGTCTTACGAAGTGTTGCAAATTTGATGTCGATACCACCAAAAGCAACCGAGATATGACAGTTTGAAAATCGTTTTTTTTTTTTTTTTAAATTATTCATGTTCTCGTTTATCTTGTTGTTCCTTGACAGGGCTACAGCCTCGTAGGGAGCGTATCGAGGTCTGGTTTCTTTCTCACGGATTGACTGTGTCCCAAGGGTGTGCCTTTTCTTTCATTTGCTCTGATCCGTGCAGTAGATAAAAAGATACATCCAAAAATGTGAAAAAAATATAAAGTTTCTCGCTCTCTCGAAGTCTTTTTAATGAATTCAATGAAAAAAAAATCTTTCAGGTATTAGCCATGGTCCGTGGTTCAACTAAATTTAGTACATAGCTTGCTTTGGTTATTAACTACAAAACGATTATATTTTAGTGCTGGTGGAGATGTGCGTCAGGATACAAGGACTCTATTATTATGAAATGAAATAAAAACCAAAGCTGGTAGGTAAGTATTCTAAGTCATGGTAATGAGATCAATGCATTGGAGTTCTGTTAATGGCATAATGGCATTTTGAGTCCTTCGACCACGACTGATGGCATTTTGCCTGCTTTGGAGAAGGAAAAGGACATTTTTAGAAAAGAAGTGATATCAAGCTATGATGGGTATGATATGACTGGGGGTGGTGAGGTGAATGCAGTAGACTATTGTTGAAGGCACTTTGAGTCCTTTGCACTAGAAAAATGATATTCTTGGCAAGGAAGCGCTCTACTAACTTTTTCGAAATCATTCGGATCTTCAAAAAACTTAACACACGTTCATATTTCAAGTACTTCGAGGAGGGGGGTTCTTTAATTATTAAAGATAGGGCTTATTGAGATGTTAATACAGGTATTTACAATTACTGGATATAAATATTTGAAAGATAAACGAAAAATGAGGGGTCATGTTAAGATTTTTGTAAGGCGGATAAGGAAATTTGAAAGAATTGTGTGCTAATTGTTTAAAACGACAATTTTAAGCCATCTGAATATTTTATGATGTATGATGATATATATGGGAAAATGGAATGTACAGCATATGAAACGCGATTCTTGCAACGGTTGCATAGCACATCTAATCGAAAAATGATTAAATGAGATCTGTTATCGAGCATTAAGCAAAATCATATCTGCCCCAAATTTGCGTCCACGAATAAGATACTAATAAAGGATTAGAAGTGATAAAATACGCTAAAAGTACACTTTTAACGTAAACAAAGTCTACAAGCAGTGTAACGGACGGTTTGGTGGACATCCGAAGATGCCCGTGGGGACGGAGTCTAAGGTAGCATATTACCGTGAAGGTCGGGCCGTACCATCTGGCGAAGAAAAAGGCCCCTCAACGAGTTAAGCAACGGCCTATGCTTGCTGTAGCTCAGTTCGGGAGATGTGGGCGGGGTTTTCGCCGCTCGTTGCCCCTGTCCTTTACGTATTAACAAAAATTCATAGGCCTGGGGAAGACAACGCAAACAGGGGAGGTAAAAATGGGGAATAAAAAAAAATAGTCGATAAGGATGGAATGGTTGACGGACGGATCAGACGCCCACACGGTCGCACCTGGGTTTGGGTGTAATGGGACCCTCGGCCTCTGGTGGTTACAGGTGGTTCATTACAGCAGATCAAATGACAATAACTATATTTTAGGGACAGAAGGTGCAATTGAAGAATTCCGGAATTTATGAGCTGTTTGTATCTTCATCCCAACCGTTTTATGTTTTTTCGTGTGTTGAAAATTGTCGTTTGTCTAATTATTAATTAATTATTAGCCAGTGAATTAACATACAGGCCTATAAAAATTAAGTGTTAATATAACTCCAATCTCCTCGTGGTCCTGCTGGATGGAAATAAGGCAGTAGTGATTTTTTTTACTAATTTACTTAAATGTGTTTTTTTCCGAAAAATGTTTCACTGCCTTCTCTCCAACTGATGGAGTTTCCTTCTTATTCTTAATTATATCTCTGTATTGAATACATTTATCTAGGGAAACGGTTATTCGGACTAGACTGACGTAACAAACAAAATTCAATAAATAATATGCAACTAATAAATAGTAAAATATTAAATAGTTTTATTAAACACGCAAACATATCATATATAAACAAATAAAAACCTACACGAAAGTAAAACACTTTCATACATATGCTCAACCAAGTTATTAACCAAACGGGTACTCATAGTCCGAGACGTAAATCCCCTTTTCCTATCGAAGACTACCGCATTCAGTAGGAATCGGATCGAACCGGAGTCCAGTGTATAGAAGGCGAACGTGCTTACCGTTGCGCCATCTGGATTACTACTAATACTATGCAAAAAGACGTGATATCTCCCAAAAACAACCCTGTTGTAAAAAAATCCCCGCCAAGAAAAACTCTTCAGCCGCAAAAAGGATTGATATGAACACAATACCGCCAAAGTACTCGTAGCTTCGCGCCTCGCTCTAGGGTATGCATATTGAACCCTGATTGAATTAATTAATTTCTTTCAACGCTGTTTGGCGGGGAGCTTCCATCAAACAAAATAAATTGAACAATCTGAAGAAGAACGGAGTAGAAAATAGTCTATTAATCACTTCTGGACTGAAGTGCATTTTTAGTCTTTTATAAGGTGGGAGCTTTATAACGAGATTTAGGCGAGAATACAACAGTACTTGGCATAAAAGCTTTAAGCGCGCAACTGCTTATCCGTCATTTTATCGCAACGACATCGTTGTCTTTATCATTGTCACTGATTCGACGAGTTCAACAACAGACACATACGGTTTCTTTCGCGCCAATTTTAAGTTTTCACTAGTAAATTCGAGCGATGATTTTAATCCCGACTGAAAGGAAAATTAATTTATCCCTCTGTGTACCGGGTGGGGTATGCAAGACACACCTCGGCAAGGCTAAGTCCATTGATTGCACGCATTTCATGTGCAATAAGCATGACACACTCTATACAAATTGAACGAAAGGTTGGATTTTTCATGACACATACATTCCATACCATTCGACCATTCCATTCCATTCCAAATTCGCGCGAATGGAACTACATATATGTGCTTCTTGTTGGACGCATCGACTCACCGTCGAAGGGATTTACGACAAAGTGGCAATAATAATGACAACGATATTGTTGCGACAAAATAATGGATAAGTCATTGCGTGTGGATCACGCTTTAGGCTACGAAGCTCCCCGCCAATCAGCGTTGAAAGAAATTAACTAATTCAATCAGGGTTCAATATGCATACCCTAGAGCGAGGCGCGAAGCTACGAGTACTTTGGCGGTACTGTGTTCATATCAACCCTTTTTGCGGCTGAAGAGTTTTTCTTGGCGGGGATTTTTTTTACAACAGGGTGGTTTTTGGGAAATAAATGTGACGCATGCAAATTTAAAGTTATCCCTAAAAGATTAAAAATTTTAATTTTGGTCTTGCAAATCGCACTAAATATTCATCTCTTAAGAAATATCATTAGATCACTTTGTAGGTAACTCAATAAGCTTTAATTTGAGTTTTATGGGACATCAATAGTTACCGAGAAAACGGGAAACGCAAGTTTTGAAACAATCATTACGTTTATATCGCGGGACTATCTTCGAGGTTTAACTAAAAACTCACGACGATGTACACGTATCGGTTTAGGGTTTTGGTACTAGCTTTTAGCTCCACTCTCGATGCAGAACTGGCCTTAAAAACTGGGACTAGATGGAGTTGCTGTCTTCGTTAATGGTGTTGTGATAATTCCATTTTATATGTTATATAAATACCTCATCCCTTCCTGAAAATCTGCATTCGCTTCATTCTTTACATTTTCCAAACCAAAGTCACAAGCCAACAACTGACATCTTTCATATTTAGTACCTCTCCGTATGATCAGTATAAACACACCACGAACAAGTACTAACGCTAAAACGATTTAGTTTAATCGCCTTTTAGTTCCACGTTATAAATGTGGCCAATGACAATTTGTTACTCGTATGTATGTATGTCCAATCGAGAATCAACCCTCCCAAAATCTTTGCGGTTGATAAGCTTCTGAGTGATGCTACAGCGGTGACATATACTACCGCCCTTGAGGAAAGACTATCACCTATGCTACAAAACATCAGCAACACAGGCGTCCATGGGTCCTGGGAAGAACTCAAGGCTACCATCAAGGAGGTCGCAAAGGAAGGTCGTGGGATATAAAGTCCGGCGATCGCGAAATGACTGGTTCGACGAAGAATGCAAAAATTCACTTGACGCGAAAAACGAGACCTACAGACTATAAATTCAACGAGGAACCAGAGCCAGAAGAGAAAAATATGACGAGCTACGGCGAATATCGAATAGAATAATTAGACGTAAGAAACGTAAATACTTTGACGAGCAGTTGCTGAATATAAACGAAAACTTAGCTAATAGGAACACCAGACAAGCGTACAAACTAGTAAATACAATTAAGAACGGCTACCCACCCAGGACTAGCCTTTGTAAGGACAAGGATGGAAACATCATCAGCGACACCGATGGCATTAACAAACGATGAACCTCTTATTTTGAAGAGCTTCTGAACCTACCATCTAACAACCCCACACAAGAAGCTCTCGATGATATTGTTGATCTAGGCCCAACCATACAACCCCGACAGTAGAGGAAGTTGTTCTCGCGTTGCGGTCACTAAAACGAAATAAAACGCCGGGCGCTGACGAGATTCCAGCTGAACTGCTAAAATTCAGTGGAACAAGTCTAGTTGATGCCATACATCAATTACTCCTGCGAGTATGGGAGGACGAGGCGATTCCAGACAATTGGCGCAGAAGCATCATCTGTCCAATTCACAAAAAAGGAGATAAAGTGTGGTGTGAGAATTACAGGGGCATATCACTAGCTTGTACGTCCTTTAAAATTTTGACGAAAATTCTTTAAAATAGAATAAACCGTACGCAGAACGAATCATTGGCAAATATCAAAGCGGTTTCAGACCTGGTCGCTCCACAACCGTTCAGCTCTTTACGGTCAAACTGCTCGGTCAAACTGATATTCCAGAGGTGCTGGGAATACAACGTAAACGTATACCAAATCTTTGTCGAGTTTAAGCAGGAATACGACACTATCGATCGTGGGTACAACATCATGCTGCAATTCGGTATACCAGCAAAATTAGTGCGACTGACAAAGATGACGATGACCAACTCCGTCTCACAAGTCAGGATCCAGAATAGACTTACTGATCTATTTGAAACACGCACTGGTCTGAAACAGGGCGATGAACTGGCACCGACACTCTTCAACCTAGCACTGGAATACGCTATTCGGGCTATGAATATGGACAACAGCAATACGCTACTCATCAAGTCGACACAATTAGCAGCGTACGCCGACGACATCAACATCATGTCCGGAAGATTGGCCGACGCAGAACTTCTGCATACGCTCGATACCACTGCAAAAGAAGTTGGACTAAGTATCAACGAGGGTAAAACTCAAATAATGATGCAGTGAACGACAAGGACACCTGCACAATCGAGCATCGATGTGGGGGACCTCAACATCGAGTTCGTGAACAACTTCATTTAGCTGGGTTGCAACTTGTCAAGGGACGCCAACGAAACTGACGAAATCAAGCAACGGATACAGTTAGCTAATAAGACTTTTTTCTCGGTTCTCCCCATAATGAAATCGAAGCATGTACACAGAAAAACGAAGCTCCGCGTGTACAAAACCATTTTACGACCAGTGCTATGCTATGGTTGCGAAGCATGGGCCCTAACTCAAGCCTCCGGAAACATGCTAGACACATTTAAACGTAAGGTTCTGCGGCGAATTTTCGGGGCTGTTTGCGATCGAGATGGATGGCGCATCCGGTACAACCATGAGTTGAATGAACTGTACGATGAGCTGCAAGTCTCGAAAATCGTCAAACTACAACGACTTCAATGGGCGGGGCATGTACAAAGAATGGACGATGATCGCATGCCAAAGACAGTAATGAACGCAAATCGAGTCGACGGAGCGAGACTGCGAGGACAGCCGAGATCTCGTTGGGAGAGCTCAGTATATGTGGACGCCGCGCAACTACTGGGCTTCCACGTGACCGAGACAATTGGAGGGCAACGATCCAGGCGGCCAAGGCCCGACGTCGGGCTGTCGCGCCACGATGATGATGATGATGTATGTATGTGCATACAATACTTTGACGTTGCGTCTCTCTCGCCATAGGTCGGCGGTCCCGTGTGTTGGGATTGACGTCGACAAATTTTGTTGCCAACTACCTCAGGTTACAATTCGGGCGACAGGGTAAAGTACCGTTTTTGCAGTGGTGTTTAACCTTTGTTTGTCTGATCAAAGATCGGTACATTAAGAAGTTCGTTCGTTGGTGTTTTTCCTCAGATCACGATGTGGGCGCTGTGTTCTGCCCGATTGTGTTGACGTTATGTCCCTTTCGCCTCTCCTTGCGGCCCCATGGTTTAAGTGATTTCTGTCATCGATTGAATCCACTTTGTTGTTCATTCAACTAATCAGTGATCGAAGTGTAGTCATTAATACTTTCTTTGTTTTGGCCGGTTGGTGATTAGTAGAAGACCCTAGTGATCTTCCACTGCAAAAATTTCCATCAGTACTAGACATCTTTTTCTCCCGACGACGTTTTACAGAACCAAACAAGATCGTAACAGACTATGGTCTCGGGTTCGTAATTTTTATACCCTTCACGGATGTGATAGGGTATATTAACTTTGTCATGAAGCTTGCAACGCACAGAAGAAAGCATCTCCGACCATATAAACTATATTTATTCTTGGTCGGTATGACGAGACGAGTTGATTCAGCTTTGTCCGTCTGTCTGTCCGGTCTCAGTTTTAAAGCTATCGAACTGAAATTTCGTACAAAGACTTCTTTTTATTGCACTTTTATTTAAATATGTCGGAACTAATGAAATCGGACCACTACGTTATATAGCTGCCATAGGAACGATCGGTTCAAAAATTCGTTTTTGTGAGAAAAACTTTTTTGTTTCTAAAAATATCTTTTCTAAATTTCACATTAATCAATAGTATCTTTAGCTAAATCACGTTCCCGAATTTGGTTGAAAGTGGACAACTCTATCGTATAGCTGTCATAGGAAAGACTGTTCCAAAACCAAGTTATTGATAGAAAAACTTTTGACATGGATATGTCTTATAGCTGGGGGTCATCCTAAAAATCTGTCCGTCACACGAAATGTCTGTTTTTCTACTCGGGGGTCAGAAGAGGAAACAAGCCCATTGAAAATTGTTCCGAGTTATTATGAATATAGTGACCGATCCTCAGTCAATCCGAGTCAGTCATCAAAGGGAACTCACGAAAATCGAAAAACATCGCGTCATGAACTGACTAAACAACCCATAACGCAAGTCAACATCATTCAACTGCCATCCCCTCGTGATTCAAATCTGCTCACAACACCAGCCACATCCAGACAACCTGTCTCCCTCACTCGTGCACAGCGCTATGGCTTCTCCTTCACACCAATCCTTTTGTTTTCATCAATTACATCACTAACCTGACTCAATAAGAAAATCGTTGGGGTCGGTCGGGAAATAGCTTCAACTTCACACACACATACACACACACTCGTATGCACACAATGAAGAGACGGTTGAGTCGAAGAAGTTCAATGGATGGGTGTTGCTTCGTTATCGGCGACAGTGCGAAAGAGATGCTTGCTCCACGGACCTTGGACTACACTTCCGCGGCGGATCCACCCCTTTCTTGTGATGGCCAATCCCATCCAACCGACTGAAATCAGTGTCACCAAGGTCACCAACGTGTTTTTCCCGTGAGATGTAAGGAACTTACGACCGTACTTGTATCGCGCATACCCCGTACTATCACGATCGATGATATATCAACTAGCAGTGCACAATTCTGATTTAGTGAGGAGAATAGTGCAAATGATGCAGTTTGTGCAGCGCGGATAACGTTAACGTTAATGCAATAAAATTGTGTTGTCGCGCTTACCGTCTTTAGACTTAGACGAGTACTATCTAAGTATCTAATAGTAAGTATGTTTAGCTAGACCGCGGCTTGACGCGATCGATCGCGGATTTACGTACTAACGAAGCACAGGCGCATATACAATATGTAGAGTGTATGATCTCTTGATCCACACACGGGGCAACGGTTGGGTTAATTTGTATTCTCCTGTACACTATGCGGGACGGTATGTCTTGAAAATGATACAAAGTATCTACACTGCATGCAGATACATCGGTACATGGATATGTCTTATGCCTACCGAAAGCGTGGGACGTGTTTTGTCGAATGATTTTATCCAGTATAACTATCTTTATAAAACTTACGTCGCTATCTTCAACGCAACAGGTTCCACGCAGTCGGTAGCCAAAGACATATCCATGTTCCGATGTATCTGCATGCAGTGTAGATACTTTGTATAATTTATATTTTGTTTGTAAATATATCTTTACGAAAATTCATATTATTCAATTATATTAACTGCCAAACCACGTTCCTAAATTTGGTTGAAATCGGCCCACTGTTTCATATACCTCTCATAGGAACAGTGAAATCGGAACAAATTTTACTACTAATTTCAAAGTGGCAAATGCACCAAGCAAATAATAATTGAACACACTGTTTTTCTATTCATCTATGTTGCTGCATGATCATGCATGACTCTGCTACTCACTTGAGTCGAAGACATGAGAGTGATCGGTTCTTGAAATAAACGCTGTTGGCTAATGTGAAATTGAGTTTTATTCAATAGGTTATGGGCCCAGTCCCGTATTTGCTGCAAGAGTGCATTATTAAAAAAGTTTAATTTTCAAAAGATCAAGTGATTCCGTGAAAGTAGAGACAATAAATTGTATAAGTGGTAGACATTATTCCATGGCGGCATTGTTTACAGTATGTGGGTGACCGACGCCAGTCTGTTGTATGTTGAGGACAAATAGTGCGTGGTTGTGAAATTAAAAGAACAAACAAACGAAACAAAAGTCGCGTCGGCATCATTTTTTTTTGTGTGGATACGTGGTTGCCGCGTTTCCTATTCGTGTGAACAATTTCGTGAACATTTAAGTGCGCTTTGCGTCGCAATTACAAGAACAGTTGCGTGCGATATAATTGCATCCTAATTGAAATGGAAAAACGTGAAAGGATTAAAGAATTTACGGGCGAAAATTATTTGAATTGGAAGCCGCGAGTGCGAATTCGTATGAAGGAACTGAAAGTACTTCATGTTATTGATCAACTACCACCTGATCCAATCACTGCGGAATGGACTGAAGCCGAAGACAAGGCTAGAAGCATCATGTGTGAAGTGATGGCGGATTCTTTATTCAGGAAGTTTCTGAATGAAAATAAAACACCCCGTGAATCTTTTCGCCAGATGGATCCAATTTACGAATCCAAGAGCTTTGGCAATCAAGTCAAAATAAGATCGAATATTTTGAATTTGAAATTCGAGCCACCACTTATGGCTCATTTGGACAAAGTAGAAATTTTAATAGATGATCTGGTAGCAGCCGGGGCTGACGTTAGTGAACCTGAAAAAGTAACTTATTTAATAGCAGGGTTGCCAGTGTCATATAGAATGGTAACAACTGCACTAAAAACACTGTCCAACAGTGAGTTGAATGTTGCCTCTGTCAGAAAACAACTGATGGACTATGACCTGGAGCTGAGAGTTACGCAACCAGATGTAAAAGTGTTGAATGTTAAAAGTCAAGGCAATAAATATAAGCACGAAAAATTTAAACGGAGTTCTAATAAGAACATAATGAAGAACAAAAAGTGCTACCATTGTGGAAAATTAGGCCACATAAAATCACAATGTTACCACTTGAAAAACAAAAAGTGGGTCAAGTCAACTAAGGAAAAAGAAAAAGATGAGCATAGAGTTGCAGTGACCAGAAAACAACTCTCTTCGTTTGTGTTCATGGTGGGAAATAGACACGTGGCTACTAACAGTGACAAAGGAGGAGACTCGACAATTACATTTATACTCGACTCCGGGGCGACGGATCATATTATAAACCGAGTAGATCTGAGTGATGGATGGAAGGAGCTGGATGTACCTCTAACTTTATCCGTGGCAAAGGAGGGTCAATACATAACAGCCACGAAGAAAGGATCAATTAATGTGAAAACAATGGAAGATGGTTGATCTAAAGGAAATAAAATTGTTCCTTGGGATAAGAATAACTAGGACCAATGGTAATCTGACATTGGATCAGAGTGAATATATAAAGACAATATTACATAAATTTGAAATGTCAGACTGTAATCCGGTAAAGACACCCTTGGAATCAAAAATTGATTATACACTGCTGAATGATGAAAAATATAGTGAAAAGCCATGTAGACAAGCCATAGGCTGTCTAATGTATCTAATGATGTGCACAAGACCAGACCTAGGTGTCTGTGTCAATTTATTGAGTAGATACATGAATAAGAATAATAATGAAATATGGCGCATTATAAAAAGGGTACTCCGATATTTGAAAGGAACAATTTATATAAAACTGACTTATAAGCGGAAGGAATATATTGATTGTATTATTTGTGGATATGTAGACTCAGATTGGGGAGGTGTCGATTCGAGCGACAGAAAAAGCACAACAGGTTTTGTTTTCATGTTATTTGATAAAAATGTTACATGCAGCAACATAGATGAATAGAAAAACAGTGTGTTCAATTATTATTTGCTCATTCCAACAGTCTCAGATGGCGATACGAATGATGCACGATTAGACACGTCCGTAGTAACGATCGTAGGAAGCCACAAAGAAACATTCATCAAGATCACCACCGCGTAAGTTCAAGAGGACTTAAGCTGATGGCCACCCCAAGGAAAAACTGAAGTCCGGAGTGCTATATCTAGACTTCACCGTTATTGCCGATGGCGAAAAGAAACCGTTCTGAGGAGCAATCCCTAACGGATAATAAGCCCAAAAATCTGAGTCTACAAAAACCTCATATAGCCAAGTGATAACATGTGTCAAACCAGGCTTCTGCTCTGCAGACCCAGTCATTGGCTCTCTGACTACGGAGAAAATGGTCTCACTTCAGGAGGCCATCATCGACACAACTTTTGAACAAAGGCCCGTAGATCATGGTATAGATTTCGAGTCTTGTTTTCCCCGAACAGGATGGCTACTATTAGTCTGCTCGAATTCTGTGAATGTAGAATGGGTTTGGAGGAACTCTGGGCATATCAAATCAAAATGTCCTTTCATGATCAATCTTGCGGAAAAGAAGTATTTCCCTCGGCCGCATGTGATTCGTGGATATTTCCCTCGCAGTAGAATATTTTCTAACGAAAGGATGATAGGTTCTATTGCAGTGGGGCGACCGGTAGCGCAGTGTGTTGAGGCATCAGTCTCATGTTTGACTACCGGCGTTTCGGGTTCGAATCCCGTCCACGACTACGTTCGTGGCCATGGATGTGCAGGAGGTGTATGCTGGCAACTGCATTCTCCGAAACCAAATTATGCCAACAAAACGTCAACTGGGCCACATGGAACAGTTGACGCGCTATGCCCCACAAGGGGTTAGGGCAATTGAGTAGTAGTAAACCGTGGAGTCAATGGCGACACCCTGCACCACATCCTCGCTGTTGGCGACTTTCCGATGGAAAGACTGTTGGAGCGGAAAGGCGTGAGAGCCTACCGCTTCACTTATGTTACGCTAATTCTGGGCGAAGCGAATCGAGCTCAGAGTCTGCATGGACCACAGTCTGACGGACATCCTGTGGTGGCTACCGCTAATATGGAGGTATTGGGGTCTTCTACTGACGCGATAGATGGGCCTAATGGTGCAGGATCTCACTCTGTCACAATTGCGGTGGAGGCGGTACCTCAACCAGCCGTGCCGCTATCGCTGCATCAACTGCGGCTTCCAGTATTCAGCCCTTTCCTCGAGCTGGTTGTAGTCTGACAACCTGTTAAACATCAAGGTTATCAATGGCAACAACTTCAGCAACTTTTAACAGGACGACCGGTCCTCTTGCTGAAAATAGCTCAGTACTTTCGACTACAAAGGCGAACTCGTGGGAGCGACGAAACTAGATCCTGCCAAGTTAATGGTCTTGGAATTCTGAATCGCTTCCAGTCATCAATATATGTAGATATAAAAATCAACCCCTTTTTTGTGTACACTGAACTGACGCCTAAACTACTGATTTAGAGGAAATTTTCACAGTTTGTTCGAATTAGCTCTTCGCGGGTTTTGACGGTGGTTTGCAAAAAAAAACCAAATAGGATAATATGCCACAAGGAAAACATGTCATTTAATGGCCCATAAAACACAAAACAAACCAAAAAACTTATCAATTCATTTCATTATATCGAACAGAAGGCATAGATGAACTGTTGATTATACCCTAGACTTTTAGTATAGGGTATATTGTTTTTGTCACGACGGAAATATGTAACACCTTAAAGGAGGCTCCGGAGGTATGGCAATGTATATATATAAATGATCAGGGTCACCTCCTGATTCGATTTAGCCATGTCTGTCTGTCTGTCTGTCTGTCTGTCCGTCTGTCCGTCTGTCCGTCTGTCCGTCTGTCTGTCCGTTCGCACGATAACTTCCGATAGAATGAAGCTAGAGCCTTGAAATTTTGGTCAAATATTGGAAGTATGATCTAGTTGGTTGGTATTGAAAATGGGCGTGATCGGGCCAAGAGAACGCCTACCTCCCCTACATATGTAAAATACTTAAATGGATCCATAACTCCCGATTAAATAAACATGAAAAGCTCTAGCTGTGGTATATTGCTCGTGAGGATGATCTTCTACTCTCCTGGAAAAACAAAATCGGTCAGTTGAAAACTAACGGCAATTTTCTTACAAAGTGCCCCGTACTACCCTACTTTTCGGGTTTTTTGTCTATAACTCTTGAACCAATTGACGTAGACACTTAATTTTTGGCATGTAACCCTGGGGTGAGAAGCTGCTTCAGTTCTAGTAAGTTGGGCATAATCAGACCAAAGGAACACCTACCTCCCCTACAAATTTCAAAAAATTAAATATTCCTTTAATTACGATAACTTTCGATAGAATGACAGTAGCAAGTTGAAAATTAACTAGAATGTTGTTAGTGAGATCTACTAGGTTGGTATTGAAAATGGGCAAGATCCGACCCAAGCAACCCCTACCTCCACTACAAATGCAACTTCAAATAAGCGATAACTTTTGACAGAATCAAGCCAGCGACTTGAAGTTTTGGTCAAATGTTTGAAGTGAGATTGGGTTAGTTGGTATTCAAGATGGGTTAGATCCGACCTAAGGAACCCCTACCTCCCCTACAAATCAAACTTAAAATAAGCGATAACTTACGACAAAACACTGCTAGCGACTTAAAATTTTGGGCAAATATTTGTAATAGGATCCAGTTGGCTAATATTGAAAATACGTAAAATCCGACCAACGAAACCCCTACTTCCCCAACAAATGAAACATCAAATAAGCGATAACTTTCGATAGAGTGAAGCTAGATATTTGCAATTTTGTTTAAATGTTTGTAGCATGATCTTATTTGTTGGTGGCAATGATGAGCAAGACCCGACCCAAGGAACCCCTACCTCCCCTACAAGTGAAACTTCAAATAAGCGATATCTTTCGATAGAATGAAGTTAGCGACTTGAAAAATTCGACAAATATTTGTAAAATGGGTTACTTCATTGATTTTGATAATGGTCAAGATCCTCCTGAATGATTGCCAACCTCTTCTATAAACTGGTCATATAGGGAACTCACTTTTACTGCATATGGTCGTTACCAATTGGTACTTTTGGTATCACCTCTAGGTCTGTACAAGTCTAGGGTATATACGCTTCGGACTCCGGGCCGAAGCGAAGCTTCGGCCTGGTTTTATCTCAAGTGGTTTGCGGTGCAGGCCAGTATGAATAATATAATGGGATTGAACTATTGGCTTTAAGTTTATGTCAAGTAGTTTGCGGTGCATATCAGCCAGATTGCAAAGTTAAACGTATGTATTGATCAGTTGTTGATAAGATGATAAGTTAGTGGATATTTCCGAATCGACACAATTTCCGGGTCTATCCATACATGTAAAAACTAAATCATTGACCGGGATCCTAGCAGAGACCGATTCCGACCCCGACCCAGCGTGTCGCATTGAGGTCCACGTCGACATGGACGTCTAATATAGTGGACTAGCCATGGTTGCATAAGCAAAAAACACTCACTTATCAAATTTTCGTTGCACCGGATGGCGCAACGGTTAGCACGTTCGCCTTCAACGCACTGGGCCCCGGTTCGATTCCGGGGATTTACGTGTCGGACTATGAGCCCAGTCAGCTGTTAAATGAGTACCCATTATGGGGTAAATAACTCGGTTGAGCGTGTTGCTGATCACATACCTCTGCACAAAAACCGTCACGATCTAGAAAATGAGATGATGCTAACTCATCTCGAGGCCGTGGTTCAAAATTGGACTGTTGCGCCAGTTATTTATTTTTTTATTTAACGAAAAAATCGGAAAGTAATATCTTTTGTAATCATAAGTGATAAGTTTAGCAAATTATCGACTTTTGTTTCACTTTTGGTTGCACCAAAAACTTATAGTAATCAAATAATCATTTTATTTGGATAGCTTATAAATAATTTTGCTAAGAAAAATTCGGTTTATCATTTAGTGCGAATGTGTTAAAGAGTGTTTTCAAAATGTTTCGGTACGAGCGTTTATTTGATGATGAAGATGGTGAATCCATCTCAAACCGCCGTATAGTATCACCACGAATAAATTTCCAATTAAATTCTGGTACGGTGGAAAATTTTGGTTTGAATAAAACACAAATTGAATAAGTACTTTCACGAATAAGTGGAGCTTCACCATTTTCTAGTGTAAGGAACAGTGCGTTACACCCAATACAATAGCTTTTGACAACTTTTCATTGGTTGGGGAATGGATGATAATCATTGGAATTGGCGTTATGCATGGAATGCACAAATCAACGGTTTGTCGCACAGTACATCGTGTTTCAGGTACAATTGCTAGTGTGTTGCTAGCGGATACTATTCGATGGCCAACAAACACAAATAGCATTGCTTCCAGTTTCTTTAAACTTGGTGAATTTCCCTCAACAGCTGGATGTATCGATGGGACAATGGTTTCCATCACAAAGAAAACCATTTTGTTAATCGCCATGGGAAGCATGCACTAAATGTGATGATATGTGGCCCCGATCGAAGCTTGTATGCTGTAAATGCCAATTGGCCGGGAAGAGTCCACGATGGCAGGGTTTTACGGAATTCTGTCGTTTTCGAAAATCTCGAAAGGGGCTATCGACCCTTTCCTGGTGCTGTTATTCTGGGAGACAGCGCATATCCGTTAAAGGATTGGCTTATTCCACCATTGCGAAGAGATCCTAGTGATCCAGGGGAACAACAACTTAATCGTGCGCAAGAAAAAATTATCGAAAATATTGTTGTTAAATTTTTCCCTATTTACCTATTTATTTAATTCACAACATTTTTCATTTTTGCAGGAATGAATTATGCGTTTAGCTCCAGTGCAGCACAGTTAATGCTAACGTGTTGTATTCTTCTCAACGTAGCAATTCAGTTTTGAGAAAACACGGTCTTTGATGTAGAGTATGAAGATGATGACGACTATGAAGAAGAAAATGAGCAAATTTTTGGAGAATTTGAGGAAACCCAAAACAACAGACTATCAGAAATTATTAATTTTTGTAATTACCTTTAATTGTTTTTGGTGTTAAATTATAATAAAACCAGGCCGAAGCTTCGCTAAGTCCGAAGCGTATATACCCTAGACTTGTACAGACCTAGTGGAGATACCAAAAGTACCAATTGGCAACGACAATATGCATTAAGAATGGGTCTCCTATATGGTTGCTCGGATTTTGCGTATTTTCAATAATAGCCAACTGGATCCTACTACAAACATTTGACCAAAATTTCAAGTCGCTAGCTTTGTTTTGTCGTAAGTTATCGCTTATTTTAAGTTTCATTTCTAGGGGAGGTAGGGGTTCCTTAGGTCGGATCTTACCCATCTTTAATGCCAACTAACTCAATCTCACTTCAAATATTTGACCAAAATTTCAAGTCACTGGCTTCATTCTATCAAAAGTTATCGCTTATTTGAAGTTTCATTTGTAGGGAAGGGGGGGGGGGGGATTCCTTGGGTCGGATCTTGCCCATATTGAATACCAACTAAGTAGTTCCATGTGGCCCAGTTGACGTTTCGTTGGCATAAACTGGTTTCGGAGGATGCAGTTGCCGGCATGCACCTCAGATGATCCTGACTTCACAAGATTTATTGTGAAATAGGATGGTGAAGGCCGAGGTCACATTCAAGTTTTAGTATATTATTTGGAGCTTATTTTTATACGGTAGTCCGGATGGCGCAACGGTTAGCACGTTCGCCTTCAACGCACTGGGCCCCGGTTCGATTCCGGGGATTTACGTGTCGGACTATGAGCCCACTCAGCTGTTAAATGAGTACCCATTATGGGGTAAATAACTCGGTTGAGCGTGTTGCTGATCACATACCTCTGCACAAAAAAACCGTCACGATCTAGAAAATGAGATGATGCTAACTCATCTCGAGGCCGTGGTTCAAATTGGACTGTTGGGCCAGTTATTTATTATTTATTTTTATACAATTCTGACTCCAAAACTCTTTTTTTTAAGATTCCAAGGAAACAGAATTGCTGTGTTCTTCGCTCTTTCTTTTCTTCGCTGTGGTTTTCCGCAGCTTAGGCTTACGAACTTGGGATTGAATTGGTTCAATCCCAATCGATTTAACCCCATCCGATTCTGGCAATCGTAAACCTTCGACTACTGGAGATTCACTTACAATAATCTCAAAAACTGCCTCATGGACCTCATCTATTATTAAAAGTGAAAACAAGAAAGGTTTAGAACATTTAAAATGGGAGTATGTACCTTTTTAAATGAACGGAAAACGAAGGGGCTGATATGCAAACATCAAAATCTTTAAGATTGAATTTGAAAACAATTACAACTTGCCAGTGTTGTGCTTTTCCATAACCCAAAGATATAATCTCGGGCGTATTGCTAATTTCTATTATTGGAACCAAGCCCAAGAGATTTGGTTTTGCATAGAACCTCCCTCCATGCTTTCTCTTTTTCCGTCTTCGATGCCGTATTATTTTGCAAAAAACCAAATAATTTTTCATTTGAGAATAAATAAATTAAGAATCACATTATCGGAAAGAAAAGCTTGTTTATACTCGTAGATAGTTCATTCGAACTTATTTGTTTTTACCACTTCTAATACAGCTAGTTTCTTTTCTTTAACAAAAACACGACTCATTTTGAAGACTGAATTTTTCAAAACTGCTTTAAAATGCGCGCAAAACAGAAAAGGTAATCATCGAAAACTGTAAGTCACACTTTTCCTGCTAAGTTTTATTTTGCATTAGAGAAACACTTATCGCTTTTGCTTATCGAAAAAACTGAAAGTTCGACAATAAGTATGATAAGTAAGAATTGAGTCAAATTTTTCTGCAACAGTAATATGTAACTTACACTTATCAAAAATTTACTTTTCGAAAATTTGCTAAAATGTAAGTGATAAGTTGTCCGGATGGCGCAACGGTTAGCACGTTCGTCTTCAACGCACTGGGCCCCGGTTCGATTCCGGGGATTTACGTGTCGGACTATGAGCCCACTCAGCTGTTAAATGAGTACCCATTATGGGGTAAATAACTCGGTTGAGCGTATTGCTGATCACATACCTCTGCACAAAAACCGTCACGATCTAGAAAATGAGATGATGCTAACTCATCTCGAGGCCGTGGTTCAAATTGGACTGTTGCGCCAGTTATTTATTTATTTTTAAGTGATAAGTGGTTGGTGCAATAGGGCCCAGATCGTTTAAATCTGGGGAATAGCAAGGTAAATGAGAGAACTGAACTATTGATTAGATTACATGATGTGACATATATACGCTACGCTATATCGTGGTGTAGAAAGAAATGGAATAAATTTCCAATTTGATTTTCTTGATGTTGGGTGGAATGAAGCTGTTCGTCTTTTATTGTGTTGTGGGTGGTCGTGGCCGATGATGAATTGGGTAAGAAGGTGGTATTGGATTGGGTGCACGCACATTCGTACTTTTATTAATTGTTCAACTTACAATAGGTGTTGCATTGCGTTGCGGTGCAAATGATAGAAAACAAGATGATAAGATCTGGGATTGGGAATTCACTTAGGTACTACTATAATTAATAAATAGAAGAGATGGGATCGACACAAATGTCGCGCTGTTCGGTCCTAAGATTTCAAGACCGGTTTTAGGTTTAAAAGCGAAATTGAGTATATACATGGCTATATTTTACCTGATTTGGATTTGAAACCGAAATTGTGCATAGACCAAAAAAAATACTGGTTCCAGATATGCTAGGGCGAAACGGACGCAGGTACATAAAGAAGGAGTGAAACGGGCGACCTAGGGCTATATGCGGGGGGCCGCAACCCCATAGGGGCGGAGCTCGCCCAGCTTGTTTCAAACCGAAATTGTTTACACTTTCTGTAGTACTGCGAGTCGTGAATCAACTGTCCCTGGTGTGGGGTTCCCGTCGCTACGCTCGCTCCGCGCTTAAGGAATCACAACCCTCAGTATCGCACAAACATGAACGCTCGCTTCGCTCGCTCTGGACACTCCATGGCTATTTCGCCAATACAAGGAACTGTTGATTCTCAACCGGAGTCCACACAAGAGACTGTTGCACCCATAGCGAGGTGATACTGCACCCCGCAGTATCGCACAAAGTGTATATCTTTCTTACACAAGTGCTCTATGTTTTGACCATTAGCATTGACGAAAAAAAGGTTTCTTTGTTCGGGAAAAATGCACTATGGCACATAAGAAATCGCTTAAAGCGCTTGATCGGACTCTTCGAGATTTACCAGGAAATGCACAACCATTCGGTGAAGCTCCAAATTTATTTGCCGGCGATCACCGACACACTCTGCCATGAACTCATTGCTTGTGTTAAAGCATCGCATCTTTGGCAATATGTAAACAAATTACCTTGACTAATAATACTAATAATATGCATGTGCATCTGCAGCGAAATACACCGGCACATTTTGAAAGCAATTATTGGGCATCGGTAACGGAAAAGTTAAAATTAATGCAGAAACAAATTGCATCGAATTAGCTGTCTGGGGGTTTTGATGGTGGTTGGCGAAAAATCCAAAAAAAGTAGTATACCACAATGAAAACATCCCATTTAATGGCCCATGAAAACTCTCTTATTGAGTGCTCTCTCTATACTCTCTTATTGAGTGCGTTCAGCCAAACACGAAACAAACTTTGTTGCTTTCAACTTCAATTCAATTTCAAGTGCAGATTGCCTGTAAACTTGACAGATGAGAAAAGTACTACAAATTTTTTCCGATACATTTCTCCTCTTTTAGGTTCATATGTATCTGAATTGCTGAATGAAACAAGATTAATTTTAAAAACGCAGCCATTAATTCATTGCATTGCTTCCAGCAAAATGCATAGATGTGGGTTTTTGTCAAGTGGTTCGCAGCGCTGTATGCATAACTGTTTATGCCAAGTGGTTCGCTATCCATGGCAGCCAGAATGCATAGATGAAGGAGCGCATTGATCTTAGATTTGTTCATGCTGATGATCGGTAAGTAAGGGTATATTTGCGAGTCGTGCTGAGTATTACTGGGCCGATTTAAGGTGCTAATACACGTAACGCGTAAACCCGTCGGGCGCGTCAAATCTACGATACCCGTCACATGTAAACAGCAAACGGGTTTACGACAACGCGTAACCTGTTAGCTGACGACGGGTCTCGACGGGTACTTATTCGCCGTTGGTGGTTCACTATCCATGCCAGGCAGAATGTATAGTTGAAGGAGCGTATTGATCTTAGGTGTGTTTATGCTAATGGCCGGTAAGTAAGGGTAATTTTGCGCGTCGAGCTGAGTATTATTGGGCCGATTTAATGTGCTAATACACGTAATGCGTAAATCCGTCGCGCGCGTTAAATCTACGATACCCGATACATGAAAAAGATGATTTCAGTACTCGCACATATGCTGTCGAATCGTAAAAAGACCTCGTATAAACACAACGACGTGTGCATTATTTCCGCGTCAATAAAATTCGCTTCGATGTACGTTTCTGATGTTTCGTCCGCGTAAACACGACTTACGTGTAAACACTAGTTTAGACTCGGACAAAAATCACACGATCGCGTATACGCGTCCCGTGTAACAGAACCTTTAGATGAAAATTCAAAAGTTTATTCGAATTAGTCCTCCGAGGTTTTTGATGTTAGTTTGCAACAAATCGAAAAAGGATGATATACTACAAGGAAAAGATACTATTTAATGGCCCATAAAACACAGAGCAAAACACATATTAACTCATTTCATTACTTCGAACAGAATTCATAGAAAAGCGGTTAGTTTTATGTCAACTGGTTTGTCATGCAGGTCAGTATGCTTAATTGAATGGGACTGAACTGTAGTTCGTGGTGCATGTCAGCCAGAATGCATAGTTTAACCATAGATAAACAGACTGCTATAGGTCTGTTTATCTATGGTTTAACGTATTGTATGTATTGATCAGAATGCATATTTGAACGTATGCATTGATTTTAAATGGGCTTACACTATAGGTATAGCTAGATTTCTTCATCTGCGCTAAATCTGGGTGTGGTTAGTGATGATCCGATACAAGTAAATACGAGTTAAATACTCGATATTTTGTTTCGATACCGAGTGCTTTTAGCATCGAATCACTTCTTCCGATACTTACTCGGTATCGGAAGAAAAGCACTTGTATCGAATCAAAAGTAATTTATTTTCTGAAATGAATTTTGGCGAGCAAGTTGCTATGATGCCTGGCCTATGGTCGCCACCGCGCCGCCCTACCTCATCTTCTACTTGTCGGTCGTCGCTCGTAGTCGTCCGTTGCGCAGCCGCTTACCATAGATAGTGGTGAATTGTGTTTGTTATTGGCTGCCTTCCTGCGAGCGAATCAGGATTTGACATTTCTTGAATTCTCCTTCACATGCTTTCTCCTTCGGTAAAATTTATAAGGACAACTGTCATGAAAATGTTTCCTTCAGGATCGGAGAAGTATTCTATTCCGGAGGAACATTTTCATGACAGTTGTCCGTTGAGAAAACTTCCAAAAGCGGACTTTTTTGTTTAAGTATTTTATATTATGAATACAAAAAATAAAATAAAATGAATAAATAAATAAAAATATTTATTGTGTATAAAACACATAGATTGGGCACATAAAATAAATAATTTGGTAAAATGTCACGTATATTTTCACACTTTGACATTAAGATAACTGAGTTAGAAAAAAGTATTGATATGAGTAAGTATCGATACTTTCGAAGTACGCATATGAGTCAGTATCGCAAGACGATATGAGTACTACTCATTTGAGTCAGTATCCATACTTTGATGGTATCGGAACATCACTAGGTGTGGTGAGTTTAAAATTGTTTGCACTTGATAGTTTCAGATTTAATGATGAAGTTATTGGCTGTAATTTGAACCACATTTTAGGTGTGTACATGCTGATGTTCGACAAGTAAGGGGATATTTCTGAATCGAAAGTAGACACAATAGCTAAGGCTTATCCATGCCAATTCGATTATTGGTCATCATCATCATCGTGGCGCGACAGCCCGACATCGGGCCTTAGCCGCCAGGAATTATTATTGGTCGGGATACTAGAAAAGACCCATTCATGTTGTGTCCTGGGTTAGATAATGACTTGAAAAAAACAGGATACAACAAAGCAGATGAATAATGCTACCACCTTGACAGATCTTCGCGGGAAGTTTTAATGAGACTAACATACAATTCTTAGTCTGTATAAAAAAATACAAAAACACTTTTCTGAATCTATATGTATCCAAAAATAAAATATGTAAACAAATAAAAATGAGCGTCATTAAGGTGCTTCAGGCAGACCTGCGCCACGCGAAATGAGCATCGGCCACCCTGTACAGGTTGTTAACCGAGAAAAAAACACCCTCGCGCTTATTCAAGGAACATGGTTGGTTCGTAGCCGAATCTATGGTCTCAACGATACAACAGCTAAGTTGATATACGACAGGTCAGTGAAGCGTCCGCGCGTGGCGCTTCTGATTAACATTTGCGTCAATCATACATCAATGACTAATTTCATTTCCGGAACATGGAAGTGTCCACAGATGTCAGTCGGTAGTAGTTGAATCTGTATAGTATGCGTCAGACAACGATATGATACCACCCATCGAAGTGCAGCAGCTCGTCAACTTTTGTCGGCGAACTAACCGTCATTTTGTGATCGGTTGCGACGCTAATGCCCACCACACTACTGCTCCAGACCCGATAGCGCCCAGCATACCACCAAGCGAACCTTCACCAAAAAGCGAATAATAGCGAATCTTTTTTATTCACTTATGGCGAAGAAAAGCAAACCAACGCAGGATTTTCATTAAAGCGAGGGTATACGACTCGCTATAGAGTCATCAAAGTGAATACAAGCGAAGGTTTTCAATATGCGTATGTTTTATGTTCTTTTTAATAAAAATTCTTCGCTTGGATCTCAATAAGAGCGAAGGTACGCGAGGATTTTTTGAAACGGCAAAACAAACGACACTATGTATCGAAAACCTTCGCTGAAAGTGAATGTTTTATTCGCTCATAGCGGGAAATGTTTCGGTTCCGCGCTAGCTAAGGAAACACTTGCAATTCTGCATTCAAAGAGTTTAAATTAAACGGTGAAATAAAAAGCAGTGAAGTGATTAAGTGTGGAAGAATTCATAATCAAATTATTGATTCAGTTTATCGTAGGTATAAGTAAAATACAATATTATATATTAATTATATCATAGCATAGATATAGATCCCCGCAATACATTGTATTCCCCCCCAGTAAAAATCCAGCGAGTCACTTTGGCGAAGAAAACCTTCGCTAAAACCTTCACCAAAGACTCGTAGGTAATAACTCTATCGTTCGAAATTTACTTTCGCGGCGACCCTTTTTTCCCGGATCACTGACGAGTCGAGAAACCTTCGCTTCAGCGAATATATAGACTGGTTACATATTCGCTCAGGGTGACTCGCTGGTGATTCAAAAAAGAACATTCGCCTCGAATGTCAATTTCGAACGACAAAGGTATTACCGGCGAGTCGTTAGTGAATTCGCTAGTGAAGGTTTTGCTCGCCAAAGTTACTCGCTGGTAATTCACTGGCGGTCCGCTTGGTATACTGGGCGATGACAAGGATAGAGTCAAGCGCCTTCTAGATTATCTAATATGTAAACACGCATCTGTCCTTAACAGAGGGTGAAAACCTACCTTCGCTACTGCTGCAAGGGAGGAGGTGATGGTGATGGACCCTTGTTAGCAAGGCCGTTGGACCTACTACGAACAACACCCGAAAACGCGGAACGAATTGGCCGTGTTGTCTGTTCGCGAAATTAAGAAATTCTGCAGCTACCACTTAGTAATTTGCAAACATCTAAATCTCCGCGAAGTGTTCAACAATTTCGTTTTGGGAACCGCGAAATATTCGCAGTGTTTCCTAACGTGAGTGAATCCGAAAACGCGGGACGAATTGTGCAAGTTGTCTGTACGCGAAATTGTGAAAGTCTGCAACCAACATTTGGTGATTTGCAGTATCTTAACATACGCGAAGTGTTTTTACTAGTTTTATCTGTGAACCGCGTAAATTTTCGCAGTGTTTTCTACTGCCTAACCGTGCGAAACTGCCGAAAAGATTGCATATTTCTGCCCAAGTTCCGACCAATGATAAACATAACCTCAAAACGCTTTGTTGTCATTATTTTGTACAAGTGCTGTGAAAATTGGTGCTGAAAAAGGCGAAGAAATCGTTGTGGCTCGGGTTAATTGTCAAATGGCATTTCGCTATTACACAAAATTCGCTTTAGGAGTGACAGGACGGTAAGACAGAGGAGTGAAAAAGGTAGGTGCTCTTTTTACTTTCTGTGCTAATACGTTACGGCCCGGCTGCATGCGCATTCGAAATGAGCGCAAATGCAGCGCCCCGTAAAGGGGACGGAGGCCTGCCTCCTATACGTCAGAGCCGGACCTCGTATGTGCAGGGTCCGGCGAGACAGATGTATACCAGCGCCGTTCCAGGGACTAGTCGATTGGAAGATCCGTCAAGGGTTTCCTCGCCTCGAGCTGGTCCGACGAGACATAGCCCCGTGCCGGGGACTAGCCGACTGGAAGGCCCGTCAAGGGCTTCCTCACCTCGTCCTGGTCCGACGAGACGAGCGTACACTAGTCCGTCACATGGAAATAGTCGCCAAGAAGTCCCGTCAAGGGTTTCTTCTCTCCGGACGGCATTTGGGGCCAAGGCTACGAACAAACCTGGCCCCATTACACTAAGCACCAACTGCCAATATGAAGTCTCGATGAGAGCTTCCGGTGTGCCTAGGACCGAGGCTAATTCGGGTCCGATTATGGGTACTCTCAATAAGGGTAGAAAGAAACACCTCACCCAATCGAAGGCCCGCTCACGAGAAAAGCGGAAGGTTATTCGTGTCCGAGATCTGATTTCTCAAATCAAGGAATCACAGAGGAGCGATAAGCAAAAGGCGTCTCTTGAGTGGGCGCGTCGAGTTATTGCCGAGATTCCGGACGGCACAGGAATTTCAAAGAGACAAACATCTGCGGAAGAAAACCATGAGGGCCTGAAACGACAGAGGACTACTGGGACTAATGACCCGGCCCCCTCCTATGCGGAGGCGGCAAAGAGTTGGATCGAGCTGGTAGTGATCGACCTGAATGTCGCCGACGTGCACATTCCGGTAGACAACTGGAGAAAGGTTGAGGGCATCCTCACCGTCCACTTCAGCAGTGTTATGGAGGCTTTTCCAGGACCACCACCTGATTGCAAAGAAGGAGCTGGTATCAGGGCCGCGTAAAGCTAATGAAATTTGCAGACCAGAGGTCTGCAAGCATGTTTAGGTTTGCCATTGGCAGGGCGGGTGAGATCTGGCCTGGAGCTAGGCTGGAGGTGATAACCAGGGACGAGATCCCATCGCTCCCTAGAGCCCGCGCTTGGCTGCCTCCTTTCGTTTCGGACGTGATCGAAATATTGAAGCACATTCGATTATGCAATACGGACCGCCCAACTCATGATTGGAGGATTGTGAAGTTGGAGGAACCCGTGAATGACTGCAGATGCGCAGTTTTTGTAGTTAACGATGAGTCATTGGCGCCCCGTGCCAGGTCAAATGGGGTTATTAGACTATGATTTATTAACATTCAACTCCGTATCTAATCTATAAAAGTGATGCTAGGAGGACAAGCAAGGCTGCATCTACCCTCGTGGAGGAGGATGCGGTTCCAGTGACGGAGAATCCTCCTTTCGTAGGCGCTGAGCCCAATGACGGGGACACGGATGAGGAATGTGTGTCACTGGTCTGTGATATAGCCGCCTTAGACGACACGTGCACGTGACAGCCATCTCTGCCGTATGACACTTCCGTTTCCGATATGGAGAGAGAGGCGGACGTCATTGTGGTAGAAAGAGCGATGTAATGCTTAGGTTTCTGAGCCTGCAGGTTGATGAGTCGCTCTGTATGCTCATTAACACACTGCTTAGATCAAGATTCATACTACCCTAGGCACATCGTCTATGTGCAGACGTGTTTTCGGCTATCTTGGAAGCTCTGTCTTGGCTAGGCAGCCACGTCATTACTGTGAGGGACATTACTATTTATACGGATAGTCAGGAGGCGATTCGCTCACTCGAATCCGTTTTGACGACATCCAAAACTATCGAGAACTGTCGCCCACCACTCGCAGAGATGGCTGGCTTCTTCAATATTACCCTCTGTTGAATTCCGAGCCACAGTGGCTTTGCGGGTAACTGCAAAGCAGATGAGTTGGCCCGAGAGGGGACAACTGAAGCGGTTGATGAAAGCCGCAAAGACATAAGGGTGCCATTTACCCTGTGCAAATTGGCGATTAAGACCGCTGTCGTGGATAGGGCTAATGTTAGATGGTCCTGGCAATACATGCCAAACGACAAGGATGATTTGCCCGAAAATTGATCCCCGCCGTTCTGTCACACTGCCGTCGTTGAACAGGAAGCACATTGGCAGGGTAGTAGGAGTTATCACATGGCACTGCCCAATAGGGGAGCATGCCAGGAGACTACATCTTCCTCACCACGACTTCTGTGGGAGTTGTGGCAATGTGGAGGAGGAGGGGACCGTTCTACATCTTCTTTGTCATTGCCCGGCCTTGGCTGGTAGGAGAAGAATGTTTCTGGGCTCACGGGTTTTCTACGATCTGCATGACCTTAAGGATATGACCGCCACACGGCTCAATCGTTACATCGCCAGCGCAGGCTGCTTTGATACGTAGGTTCAAGTGAAGGTGATAGCGGTGGTACCACAATGGACCCAATGTTGGTCTAAGTGTGCTGTGACACATCACGGCAGCCCCTAGCAATTTTTTATATGAGCTCATTTTTAACTGGCACGTATCTGATGAAGTGTCCCCGTCGGGCCATAGACACATCAGATTCAACATTCCAGAACAAATCGAACTCGGCTCAACGTCTCATTATCCCAAAAAGACAAATTGGAATCAGTTTCGTAAACTAGTTAGCTCGAAAGCTGACTCGCTGGTTAATGCTATTGGTACAATATATGAACTTGAATTAGTGGCTGATCAACTCAACCAAGTTTTGTCCTCCTTCTATAGAGACAGTACCATAGCACGCAACAGCAGGGCAAGTGGTAGGGTGCCCTGGTGGAACGACGAACTAGCTCGAGTAAGGAAGAAGTTTAATAAAGCGAAGCGTCTAAATCTGTTGAACGATTACAGAACCGCTTTCACGAAATATAAGAAACCTATTGGGCACTCGAAACGCGAATGCTGGAAGAAACACTGTGGAAGCAGCCAATCCCCGCCGGAAGCGACACGCGTTCACAAAGCTCTGTCCATGGATTCCGCAGATGAAGTTCGCAAGCTAAAAAGACCAAATGGATCTTGCACTGAAGGCCCAGATGTTACCCTTGTGCTTCTATTTTGTACCCACTTTCAAGGATATGTCCTTTCACGAGACAATCCGGCACATACACCTCAAATTCATCGGGATTGGGATATAACCTGTCAGGGGTTATCTTCGACAAGGACAAAGATTAATGGGCAGGGTCGGTTTCATTAGGAAGGACGGTTTTAGAGTAATCGACGGGAGTTAAATGTTTTGGCGTCAACAGATTGGTGACTTAATTAAAACACTCACATTGGCAAGTAAACATTTTTGGACGGACTTGGAGGCTGACACCAAAGTTGGTGAAATGGCTGTATTTTATGTTAGTGCGGCCTGTAGTCACATACTTGCTACTTGTTGCGTTAGTATGGCGGCCCAAGGCTCAACAGAGCGCAGCTAATCTGAAATGTAACAAGCTTTAACGCCTGGTTTGTCTTCGGATAACTGAGGCCCTACGCATGCTTTGGAAGCGATCATTGGATTCAACCCGCAGCTCATCTACATTAAATGCTCTTAGGATATAGCTATCTTCTGAAGTTCTCTCTCCACACAAGCTCTCTTCAAGGCTGGTGAAAGATTGTCGTGAACTTCTTCAATGTCGACCGACAACCAAGTCCTTTTGTATTGGGTGCCAAGTCACTATGCCATTGAATACAGTTAATCGACGGATGAACTTGCAGGCAAGGCTCAACGTCTAATTTTAACGGACCAGAACCATGTTGTGGTCTAGATCTGGCTTCAGCCAGGACTATCAAAAAGGAATGGTGTGAAAGGCTACTGCAGCGCTATTAGGATAACCTTGCAAGGCTGTGGCAATCGAAGGAGTTAATGAGACCCTTCGACTATGGGGATACTAGCCACATGAGTAGAGCTGACCTGAGGCTACTTAAATAAGATGTGCTTATCTAGAGAGACGAAGTGTCATCTTTGTTTGGAGGACATTGAAACCACATATCATCTTTTATGTGAATGCCCAGCGATTGCGCGGGCTATGTTAGCGCTACTCGGGTGGATCACCACAAACTCTTTAGAGCTTAGGTAATCTCCTGCAAAAGACTTACTTACAGAAAAGGTGGTGGAAGCTCTCTTGCTATTGTATAATGTTAAGGGCTATGGCATAATAGACCTCCTATGGTCGGAATGCCCACATTAGTCACAACTCTTTTTCTATTTTTCATTTTTGGTAGTGTTATAATACTATCTCCCAAAAACAACCCTGTTGTAAAAAAAATCCCCGCCAAGAAAAACTCCTCAGCCGTAAAAAGGATTGATATGAATACAATACAGCCAAAGTACTCGTAGCTTCACGCCTCGCTCTAGGGTATGCATATTGAACGCTGATTGCATTAGTTAATTTCTTTCAAAGCTGATTGACGGAGTTGGTCATCGTCATCTTTGTCAGTCGCACTAATTTTGCTGGTATACCAAATTGCAGCATGATGTTGTACAGTACTCCACGATCGATACTGTCGTATGCCTGCTTGAAGTCGACAAAGATTTGGTATACGTTTACGTTGTATTCCCAGCACCTCTGGAGTATCAGTTTGACTGAGAAGAGCTGATCGGTTGTGGAGCGACCAGGTCTGAAACCGCTTTGATATTCGCCAATGACTCGTTCTGCGTACGGTTTTATTCTATTTTCCAGAATTTTCGTCAAAATTTTATAGGACGTACAAACTAGTGAGATGCCCCTGTAATTCTCACATCGCAATTTATCTCCCTTTTTATGGATTGGACAGATGATGCTTCTGCGCCAATCGTCTGGGATCTCCTCGTTCTCCCATACTCGCAGGAGCAATTGATGTATGGCATCAACTAGACTCGTTCCACCGAATCTTAGCAGTTCAGCTGGGATCTCGTCAGCGCCCGGCGCCTTACCTCGCTTTAGTGACCGCAACGCGAGATCAACTTCCTCTACTGTCGGGGGTTGAATGGGTGGGCCTAGATCAACAATATCATCGAGAGCTTCCTGTGTGGGGATGTTAGATGGTCGGTTTAGAAGCTCTTCAAAATAAGAGGCCCATCGTTTGTTAATACCATCGGTGTCGCTGATGATGTTTCCATCCTTGTCCTTACAAAGGCTAGTCCTGGGTTGGTAGCCGTTCTTAATTGTATTTACTAGTTTGTACGCTTGTCTGGTGTTCCTATTAGCTAAGTTTTCGTTTATGTTCAGCAACTGCTCGTCAAAGTATTTACGTTTCTTACGTCTAATTATTCTATTCGATATTCGCCGTAGCTCGTCATATTTTTCTCTTCTGGCTCTGGTTCCTCGTTGAATCCATTGTCTGTAGGCCTCGTTTTTCGCGTCAAGTGAATTTTTGCATTCTTCGTCGAACCAGTCATTTCGCGCTCGCCGGGCTTTATATCCCACGACCTTCTCTGCGACATCCTTGATGGTACCCTTGAGTTCTTCCCAGAACCCATGGACGCCTGTGTTGCTGATGTTGTGTAGCATAGGTGATAGTTTTTCTTCAAGGGCGGTAGTATACGCCACCGCTGTAGCATCACTCAAGAGCTTATCAACCGCAAAGATTTTGGGAGGGCTGATTCTTGACTGGTGCACTGAGGAAATTAATTTTTCCTGCCCAAAGGACTCAAAATACCTTTAACAGTCTACTGCATTCGCCTCATCACCTCCAGTCATGTGATACCCATCTTGCCTAGACATCGCTTCCCAGCTTCCACACATTGGAAAAAATCATCTTACATCATAATTAATATCTTATATGCCATAAATGAAACTACCTAAATCATATACCACACAGCATGTTTTTTTCTTTCCGGACATCCTAAGAACCGGTACACATGGACGGCCAAATGACGCCAGACGCCGCGTCACTTAAGCTCCTCCCTCTTTGATACCTATGTGCATTTCAATTCACATGATGCGATAGGACGCAGCGTCACTCTGTATTATACCTATATAAGCCGGGCCACATAATAGTGAACCTGAATTATGAATTAAATAAACTGTTTTTTTGGCCATAACTTCTAAAATATAAGGAATTTCGCATTTTTGACACCATTCCTTCCCCCCCCCCCCCCCCCCCTTAGAAACCCCCATCCCATATTTTTTTTTCAAAATTAATTGTCAATTGTAGTAGTCACGATTAACAATTAATTAATTGGCACATAAAAGTGATCCTCAAGCGAATGGTTTAAGAAACACCATACAAATCAGACATTGTGACGGTGTCCGTGTTCCGGGTTCGAATGTATGTGGGCCGGCTTATTAAAAATTGACATGCGGACGCGTGAAGTGACGCAGATAGGAGCGGAAACCAACGTCATTCAAGAGAGCTATCGCGGCGGCAAAATGCCGCCGATAGCTATCGGATAGCTCTCTGCGACCAAACTCTACTATAAAATTTCACATTTTTGGATGTATCTTTTCATCTACTGCACGGATCAGAGCAAATGATAGCCTATGCACACCCTTGGGACACAGTCAATCCGTGAGAAAAGAAAGCAGACCTCGATACGCTCCCTACGAGGCTGTAGACCGGTCAAAGAACAACGAGAACAACGAGAACAAGAAAAATTTGAAAAATAGCCATTTTAAAATTATCATATCTCAGGTGTTTTGTGTTTTGTATCGGTATCAAATTTGCAGCACTTCGTAAGATGACCAGAGACAATGACCACACCAAATTTGAGCTCGAACAAGCATCCGGGGCCGGAGCTACAGAGGTCCGAAAACCCGTACTTGTTGTGTCGCGTAAACATAGTCTTGGTCACTTTTCCATTTTGTTTTCGAATTTTTTTTTCTTTGGCGGGGCGGGACGCTCCCGCGTCCCTAGATAGTAGCTCCGTTGCTATTGATTGTAGAGAAAAAACTTGTGTAATGAAATTTGTACGAAAGTGTGCTCTACGAAAAAAAACTTTACATAATTTGCGTTAAAATTGACTGGCAAACTGATAAAAGTGGCAATTTTTGATGGTTTTCCAAGATGGCAACGAGAGCAAAGGGGGTAATTCGGATTTTTTACTACCCCACCTACCTATACAACATATGTATGTACATATATCAGAAATTCAAAACTAGTCTTTAGTCTGAATTCAAACATTTTCAAGTCGAACGACGATGTTCTACTGTCGTGTGTTGTTGCTGATGAAATAGACAAGAAGGACAATCCAAAGAGGATTGATATTCTACAAGAGTGATTACTCCATAGAACTACTGCTACTTTGCTACTTTGCCAGTAGATTTTTAGTATGTATTGACAAAGAGAGAGAGATACATACAAATCTACCGGCGGAGGCTATATTTGTAGGGTTGAGCTTTCTTGTGTAGTCTATACTCTATACTATTGGTCAATACATACAAATCTACTGGCAGAGGCGAAAGTTCTATGGAGTGATCACTCTTGTAGAATATTAATCCTCTTTGGCCATGCTTTTTCATAGACCAGTCCTTTTTTGTACGTAGAAAAACTAAGCTCGAACGAATAGGTGGGTCTTTCGAAATTAGAGGAATTAGTCTTTGGATAGAGAGAGCGATGTAGACAGCCTAGGCCCGACGTGTCTGGCCGTCACTATGATGACGGTTTCTTAAGGTCGCCACCCACGGCAAGCATTTTGGTCGCGAGCATGCATCGAACCACGTCAAGCTCTATAGAAAAAAAAATCTCCTCGTTTCCACCGTTCTATGATATTTGATGGTTCGATGGAAGTTTGGTCGTGGTTGTGCTCGTCCATGGTGGACCTTTAAGCAACTGTTTATGATGATGAGCGCGTGAGCGCGCAAGCGATATACTTGCATAAAGAAACTTTACATTCGATAATATTTTAGTCGCTTATGGGTCCGATCGCCCGCTTATCGCTAATCAGTTTGTTCGCCGCTTAATACTTTCATAGCAGAAAAAGTCATTTGATTTTGAAATCAAATTGAACTAGAGTAGATCGGAAAGCTGTCGATGGATGACAATATAAAGAGCGTTTTCTCAAATCAGTTGCACCTTTAAACAAGCTAGCCTTCGGCTAGCCGAAGGTATGATACCCTTCACGCGAAGCGTTTTGGTTTGTGGTGCATTTGCTACTTTGAAATTCGTTGTTAAACTTGTTCCGATTTCACTGTTCCTGTGAGAGGTATATGAAATAGTGGCCCGATTTCAACTAAATTTAGGAGTATGATTAAGCAGTAAATATGATTGAATAATATGAAATTCGGAAAATATATCCTCAGGGATAAAAAAGCTTTTTTAACAAAACCTTGATTTTGAAACGGTCGTTCCTATGACATATGATAGAGTACTCCAATTTCAACCAGATTCGGCAAGATGATTTGACAAAGAATACTATTGAATAATTTGAGAGTTCAGAAAGATTCATTTAGAAATAAAAAAGTTCTTCTCACAAAGACCAACTTTTGAACCAGTCCATCCCATGGCAGCTATATGAACCATTGGAATCGGACTAATACGATTCCAATGGTTCCGACATATTTACAGGGTGCAATAAAAAGAAGGCTTTGTGCAAACTTCGAAAAAGATATCTTTAGAAATAAAAAAGTTTTCCTCGCAAAGACCGACTTTAGGGTCAGTCGTTCCTACGACAGCTATATGACGTAGTTGTCCGATTCCATTGAAGGGTATAACAATTTCTCAACCTGTCGCTTTGTCCCACTGTCCAGAATTTTTAATATAATATATATTTCAAAACTGAAGAATTTTTTTCCGTCGTTCACCATATCGTGGTCTAATTAAAATCCCTAGACACGTAACACGTGTTCTTTTTAAAGTAGTTTTTTTTTGCACGTAACATTCTTCACCATTTCATAACCCAATCTCATGTACACACACGAAGTAATCCTCACTCACAACATTTTCATTGAATAAAATTCAAATTACGCATTTTGGATAAATTCATTTCGAAGCCACAATAAACCAAATTGTAATTTAATGAATATAGATTATTCCATGGGGTATGACGGTATAGGGCGATTGTAGCATCTTCAAACCCAATACAATTTGATCGATTGTTTTTTACTGAGAAAATACTTTGTACATCTATCAATATATACTTTTCTGTTCTTTTTATATCCTTCACGAATGTGAAAGGGTATATTACCTTTGTCATGAAGTTTGCAACGCACAGAAGGAAGGATCTCCGACCATATAAACTACATATATTCTTGGTCAGTATGATGAGACGAATCGATCAAGCTTTGTCCGTCTATCCGTCTGTCTGTTTCTTTGCAAACCAGTCCCCCAGTTTTAAGGCTATCGAGCTTAAATTACAAATGTACAAAGTCTTCTTTCTATTGCACGCTTTAAATGTGTCGGAACCAACGGAATCAGACCACTACGTCATATAGCTGCCATAGGAACGACCGGTCCAAAAATTCATTTTTGTGAGAGAAACTTTTTTATTTCTAAATATATCGTTTTCAAATTTCACAGTAATTGATAGCATCTTTAGTCAAATCACATTCCCGAATTTTGTTGAAATCGGACTACTACGTCATATAGCTGCCATAGGAACGACTGATCCAAAAATTCGTCTCTGTGAGAAAAACTCTTTTTTTTTTTTTCTAAAGATATCGTTTTCAAATTTCACACTAATCAATAGCATCTTTAGTCAAATCATATTCCCGAATTTGGTTGAAATCGAACTACTCTATCATATAGCTGTCATAGGAACGACCGTTCCAAAAGCGAGTTTTCGTTAGAAAAACTTTTATACTATATTTCTGAAGATATCTGTACGAAATTGCATATTATTCAATCATATTGAGAGCTAAGCCAGGTTCCCAAATTTGCTTGAAATCGGCCCACTATTTCATATACATATATTACCTCCCATAAGAACAGTGAAATCGGAACAAGTTTTACTACTAATTTCAAAGTGGGAAATGTACCATAAGACACAACGCAGGTGAAGGGTATCACACTTTCGCCTTTGGCTCGCTTGTTTTTTGAGTGTTACCAATTTCAAACAAATAAATTGTTACAGGGAGAATTTGTAAAATAAAAAAATAATTAGAGTGCTTTGCACACAATTTGATTCGATACGTGTTTTATGAATGTCTAGTGATGATATAATTTGTGTACAATATATTTACTTATATTTTTTTCATTTTAAATTAGTTAAACGATTTCTTTCATTTAATAAGTCTTAATCACTTAATAAATTAAATAGTGAAAATATTTTAACAAATTAATTAAAAAAAACGGTGGCACTGTCACTCATTAAACAGGTATATTTTACATATTGAAAAATAACATTGTATTTTTTTTAACAAGTTGATATACCCGACCGATTTCGTCCTCAATCTAAAGGCATACGACCGACAATAGTCCGATTGTCACCCAATTCGATATAATTCGAATTGTATGATTCATACAATTCGAATTATATATATATATCGTTCATTCATACAGTATGAATGAATGATATTTGTATGCTTTTAGTATTTTGCTAGGAAATATCTCAAATTCCTAGTTATTCCGGGACAACCTCGTACTTTTTTCAGTATCGGTTTTGATAAAAAAAAAGGTTAAGTATCACAAATTATAATAACCATAAAACCATGAAAGTATTAGAAATTAATGAAAAATTAATAAAGCCAACGTTTACGTTTATTATATAGTTGTTAGTTAGATTAGTAGCGGGATTTATGTAATAGCTGGAATGCTAGGGCTATGTTATTAGGCTGAAAATACACCGCGTAAGACAAATCGTTTTGTTTTGTCTCAAGAAACAACTGACCATTGCTTCTTATCAGGCAGCACACACCAAAGGAAACGAAACAAAACAAACGTTTCTGTCTCGATGCGTTTTATGGCTGGTTGTTGATAATATATTATATATATATGTACATGTCTTTGAATATGATCAACACACACCGAATGAAACAAACTCGTTTCAGACAAACGTCGTTGTCAATAATTTCATACATTGCAATAGGCGTAACACACACTGCATGAAACGAAACAAAAAGACAAGACAAAACAGAAAGACATATTTCGTTGCCACTAGGCGGCCAGTTGTCTTTCGGAAACAAAAAATATGTTTCCGCTTAATAGCTGGTCATTTTATGTAAAATTTTGCAGATTATGGACGTCGTCGTCGCAAATTCAATTTTGTCTTATCTCAACACATACCAAACGAAACAAGACCAAAAAACGTTTTATTTTGTTTCACTGTGTTTCGATTGGTGTGTGCCGCAATGAAAAACGTTTTCTTGTCTTATGAGACAAAGACGTTTTGTCTGATGACTTTATAGACAGAAATGTCGGTACCACAAAAATAAATTATAGGGTTTTGTTTGGGCTAGTTTTCGAATAAATCTCGGAAGTCCTTCACCGTGTTGTATGACAAAATTAAAGAGAACTAAATTTCCTATAAGATTGTTGTCGGTAATTTAAAAAAGAATTTTTTTTTTTGCGTTTTTATGCTTTTTTTCCGTTTATCTTTTATATTATTTATTGGACAAAAAATTTGTCAAAGAATAAGTTGTAGCCAATAAAAGCTGCCACATCATTGCAGTATCTAGAATAGGGGGCTAGTTACAATCATTTATACAATACAATTTACTTCAGATTCCGGATTGACATGTCCAGTTACACCCTAGGTGACGAGTGAAAATCGAGTGGAAAAATCCAAGAAATTTTGAAATTTAGCATGCATGCCAACATTCATGCATAAATAAATAAAAAATGTCCAAATCACATTTCTGTATCTTAAATGGTTTTCAAGATAATCCCACTTGAAAAACGGTTCTTGTCAAGAGCTTGTTTGTTCCTTCAAAATATCATCGTTTTTGCGATGTCTTTCGTCAAATAACGGGTAAAATTTTAGTTGCACGCAGAAAGTAAGGCAGATTTCATAACTAAACAGCTTTAGTTTGGATAAGTCAGATGTCCGTAGATATTATAGTTGCTTAGAAAAAGGAGAAACCCAGTTGTTTAAAAAATGAAATAAAAATGTAAAGATAGCTTAATAACTCCGAAGGCATGTGCCCTGCTGAAAAGTCGTCTACTACTTTTTTTCAAGAGGGTTGAAATTTTACATATAAAGCTTTTCCGTAGATGTAAGCTTTTCTAAAGAAATGCTCTTCGAACCCTGAAAATACTTTCCGAAAAAAAAAACAAAATTGTCCGTTTTGGTGATGCACATCGTGAAATATCGAAAAAAGTACTCATCCTACGAAAAAGCTTATCTGGAATCTAATAGGCCAATTAACTATCTTTAATTTGAAATACAAGCAAAGTCGATCGGATTATCAGTTATACAGAAAATTAAAAAAAACAATTAGCTTAAATTTAGCCTACCGGGCAAAAAGAAACTAAGATCTCTCAATACCTTTTAAAGTATGTATCCTACAGAAAAGTGTTCTGTACAACTTTGAAAAAGTAGTATATTTCCTAAAAAATCATATCAATATGTGAAAAGTGTACCGAGAAACAGTTGTTCAAAAATCGGAAAATTTTCCTCCAAAGATAAAAAAATGTATTTCGGTATTGTATATCGAACAAAGTATTTATTTCTCGAGATAAGTCATCTGATTACTTTGTAGATAAATAGCTTTAATTTGAGCTAACTGGGACATCAGTAGCATGAACAGCTACCGAGCAAACGGCAAAACCAAGTCTCGAAACAAGTTTTGCCCACTCGTGCGCAGAGAATAAACGCTCAGTTAAAAATTGCCTACAGAATACATATACTAAAACCCTGTTTGATGAGGGAGAGAAAGCGGTTAAGAGCTGTTTAGCAACTGGCTCTTTATTTGCCTAAAACTCCATAACAATTAATTCTATGAAGGAATGCGGAGTTTCATCAAAAAGGATTTTATTCCATTATGTCGTTGGATCAATACTTCCAGCCGGTTCTACGCACCGGAGCGACCCGTTCACCAGAAACGGCCAAGGGATGCCAAACTCCTTCCACGCCAGTAGGCGTTAGTCTTACAGCAACAGCTAAAACCTGAATTTTAGACTAAGTTAAGCTTTCTACGATGAGTGTTGACCGTTTTGCTGATTTTCCATAAAATAAGTCAGGCGGTCGACTTGATTTTCTCAATTGTCACACCTTTATTCTTTCTAACAAAAGGCATTTACCTACACCCTACAAACAAAAATTAGGAGAGAAACCGAGGTTTGCGATTTCCGCACACTCCACTTTACCAACCTTCTAATTGTGTTATACAAGTTAATCTCGTAATTTAAACTTAATTTTCAAATTGGTCTAACTTTTGATTAATTCAACATACTATATAATACTAATTAGTATACTCATTTTAATGGAAATTTTATTATCTACAATTTTTTGCTAGGCAACTTTTTTGTGCATTGAAAAATGGCAAAAAAGATAAAAAGAAGAAAAAAAACTTGGGAAAACGTGAAGCAAAAAGATTTTTTTGGAAAATGTGCGAATTCGATAAACTATAAAAAAAAAACGAAAAAAATATGTGAGACACTGTTATAGAGAATTTAGTGCGCTTTAATTTTGTCATACAACGAAAAACCGAAAAAAGAGTGCCTTCTGAGTCTCTCCCTCCCTTTTCCACATCTCGTAGATTCGGGACTTTTAGGATGTTTATCTACTAACTAGTCCAAACAAAACCCCATTGTTCATTTTTGTGGCAGCGACATTTCTGTCTAGACCCCCCAAATGAGCATTCATTTCGTGGGCTACATCTGTTGCCCTATATTCGAAGAAATCGCTTTGGTGTTATATTGTAATGTTGTATGGTTAAACATTACCTCCTTTTTAGTATCCTCAATGAAATCGTCCGCAATTTGGTTCATACTTTTAATCATTTCTTGGGCTTGAAAGGCATCTTGTTCCAAAGACTTCAAACGAGCTTGTCGCCACGCAGCTCTTTTCTCCGCCCTGAAAAAATAAGCGATAAACATAAATATACAAGTTATTGTTCAAGTAAATTTGAAATTTGATTTTTAATAGTGAAATTTTGAACTTATGCAATACAGTGCAACTTACATCAATGCTTCAATTTCAAGAGGACTCCTTGTCGTAGATTGGTTACCTTTCGGGCTTTGCATTTTATTTAGGATCGGAAATTCGCGCTCCATTGCCCGCTTTTCTGCGTTAGCAGTACGAATTGGAATTTTACTTGATGGACTTGCAAACAGGGATAAACCTGGAGATTTAGGGGACGGTGTTTTTTCTACCCTCATCGATGGCTGCTGTTTTTTATTTTGTCGATGGACCATAGTTGGTATCAAGCTTAGATGTTCATATACGAATAAATTGTGTGTGCAAAAACAAAAGAAAAGTGATAAAAGATAACTATCGTGTTTATCTTCTAGGGATTCATACAATAATCTTCCACATTTGTCATTTTTGTTATTTAAAATCAGCTTGTTAGTCACAGATGAGCATGAATTCTAAGTATTGCCGAATTTAATAAAAAATAAGCAGGAAAGTATTTCGCAATACAGATGTGTATGTGAAGGTCTTTGCATGATAAAGAGTTATATGCTTAAACGTCAATATGTTAAGCAGTAAAAATAAAGTTTAATAAACGCCAGATATAAAAAAAAATACAGTCCTTTGTAAGATATATTAAATAAATACGTTGATGCTTTAACTAGTAAGTTTTTTTGATACAAATTTCAATACAGTTACATGCAGGTTTTATAATAACTGTTAATTGTTATATTCGCATTTAGTCAAGTTTATACATACGAGTCCAAACATAAGTTTACTATACATGTACGAGCATATATGTACGTATGTGGTCGCATATTCTGAATGTAAGGGAAATTACATCAAAATTTGTTCACTGAAAGGAGTAAGCCATGAAGATATATATTGGGTGTAACGTTTCTGATAATAAATACTATAATGGTAGATAGTAGTGTTCAGTTGAGGAAAATTAACATTGACATGGACACTCTCTCTTTCACCGTTACAGAGTTATAGCATTTTTTGCAAATTGTGTCCAAAAGCTAGAGTTGATGAACAAAATCCAAATTTGCCACTCACCCATTAATTTAATCTAAGATTTGACTTCACTTTCTGAAACTACATAAAATTTCATATAAAACAACTTTCGTAAAATTGAAAACACACTACACTTCCGGTCCCCTATCAACAGAGATTTAGGAGAATATATTCAGAAGACTACTTTTATTAATTTTGCTCAATTTCAAAACTACACGTTTTTTTTTTCCTATTTTTCATTTGTAGCGTGGTCGTGGACTATCTATTAAGTCAAGGTTGAAGTAAATTTGTTTCTTCTTCAGACCACGTTTTTTTCCTTTAATACGTAGATAACATTCGCAAATTTTCAAATCTAGGTCCTTAAAATGTATATGCTCGAAAGCTAACACAATGGGGCAACTTTTATCAACTTCGCAGTTTTGTCAGTTCAAAGTACCGTTGTTATCATTTGAATTTCCGATGAAATATCGATTTTAATATTTCCTTAAGGTTCGAACCAGTTGTATCTTTGAAGTAACGGTGATCTTTGCAACTGGGACAAAATCTATTTATATTAAATTTTATGTAGTTTCAGAAGTGAGGTTTAATTTCAAATAAAATGAGAGGGAGTGGAAATTTTTGATTTTGCTCGACAAGTCTAGTTTTTTGACACAATTTACAAAAAATGCTATAACTCTGTAACGGTTAAATAGACACTCTCACACTCTGTCCATGTCATATGCAAATTTGGCTCAAATGAACACTACTATCTACCAATAAAATATTTACTATCAGGAACGGTACGCCCGGTATACATATGTGTCCAAATTCTAATGTTTAATTTAAATTTAATAGTAGCGAAATCGTAGACAATGCAGTTATAAATACTTTAAGCGTGTGCAGACTTACCGTTAATAAGATGTGTATTCAATTTACACAAATTTCGAAGTAATAACAGATTTATCATTTTATAAGGGTCGGCATTTAGCCTTACGTATTATTTATTCTATTCTACATAGATACCTCTTGCAAACTTGAATTTTGTAAAAAAAACCTGTTCACTACAAATCAATCGCTGTTTAAAATCTGTAGAATTATTTCCCTTTAGTAGTAAAATATACGATGGAAGCTGCACTCATTTTGATTTCTGATATTGCTAACCAAGAATTAATCGTAGTTTAGTTAACTAAGTTGGTACCCCTACCCACCTATCCATTGCGATTGAGAATCACTGGGATATTCACCCCAAATTTGGTTATTTCCCGAAAAGAATAATTGGATTATTCTCTGAATACCATCACATTTTAGACAGTAGCCTACCTGTTCGTTTTATGTATGTAAAATCAAATAATTGTTAGAATTTTTAATAACTATGGGCGTGTACGTGTTCCCCCGTGGAGGTTAATTCCGATTAACAACACGTAATTACAAGATGCCGCTTGCATTTCTAAAGTGGCCAATTTATTACAACATTATGCAGAAATAGAAAATTCGAAGCTGAATTTGACTTTTGATATCACGTTTAATGGCGAACTATCGCTAATATTTTTTCGGATATTGTCAATTTAGCAAACAACGAAAAAACGACGCCAGGGGTCCATTTGCACTTTTGAAATTTAGCCGGGTAGTTACTCCGGAATGTTTTTTTTAACCTGCAATGCTCGTTAATTAAAAAAAAACGCGCCTATTGCTTATAAAAGCAGTGCAAAAGATAATCTTCAGGAGATTTTAATTAGCCGAAAAAAACTACAGTTTTAAAAATAACTGGTAATGTATTTTAAAGTGTTTTTTACACACTGTGTCAATCAGGTGGTGGTATGCTATGAGACGTGCTTTTAGACCTGCCACGGCTACTCTAATTAAGCAATCCGTATTGATTATCGGTAAGGCCTTTCACAATGGACGATAATGAACGCACGTACACAACATAAGGGGGTAAGGTGAAAAGTTCTAGGCCTGACAATGAAAGACTGCGATTTTCAGTTAAAAAATGATTTTATTTTTCTACATAATCTCCCTTAACCTCAACACATGTAATGATCGTGGCATAATAATTTTGCGAGTCGCTGTAATTACATATGCAAATTTTGCAATAGCGGGTCGCAAAATAACAAACGAAAAAAATCTAGCTCGGGGGACTATAGGGCCAGGTATAAGGGAGACCGGTTTTCAGCCGTGGGAATCGGGTGTTGAGAAAAAAAATAGGGGGTCGTGATTGGACATTCGTGGTGAATGGATTACGAGTAGAACGAGATACTAGTGTCATATTGACAAAATTTTCATATTTGTGGAAATGACCTGAAAATTTAACAAATCTCTATTAAAAGCACAAATAAAAATAAATTCCGTGTTGACAAACATTCAGTGATTCAGTGGGAATAATGTCCTGTACAAAGTAAACATAACACGTCCATATTAGCTCGCGTTTTCAATACTAAGTTCAAAATCTGTCTCTCTCTGTGATCGCTCTCGGAAACATCTAAATTAAAAGTGATAGTAAAATTTAAGTTCTAAATAGTTCATTACGGACAAAAGATAACGACAACAAAATATTCAAACATGAGTATATCCGTGCCATTGTGTGGAGGGCTCCGCCACCAGCGCAGGAGCCCCCAGGTAAGTGGGTCCCTTTTCCAGCACCAACCACGTACCCCTCGCGCATACACCCGCATGCGGGTGAGTGTTTGAGATGTGGCTCGAATGCCACAATTTGGAAAGGATTGACCTAAAAATAATGACCAGGGATAGCAAATACTGAGTTTACTGCGAGTAGAGTTGAAGAAAAGATGGACTATATAGGAATCGGATTGTATCTTTTTTTATAAGTATAGACCCACTCATATCTAATGACTGAATTACATATATCTCTTCGTACTTTATTAAAAGAATCATAAAGTTCACCGATATCGTTTCTCTCTTTTATCTCTCCTGGAGATTACAGTTTTAACAAAAATAAAAACAATTTTTCGACTCCAATTTCAAAACCCGTAAATCATTGAAGATGGTGTTTTAATGTGTGTAAGGTGAACGTTACATTTATGGAACACACATACAGACAAAATGACAGGGAATCGTCGTCAGAATTAGAATAACATGAAATATGATATCAAACAGAATATACAAAATCATGAAATAAGAACCAAACAAAACAAACAGTATAATAGTATTTTTTTTTTTTTATTTATTATCTCATTTTGCAGCATATATACATAAATAGTTTAAAGCTTTTTTTGTCGTCTTAAAAAAAAAATAATACTCGTATGTATATAGATTAGAAAAGAAAAATTACGAAATCATAAATTTTTTTTTTGGAATTTCGTAATCATTATAGAGTAAGAAAAATGCGGGGATAAACCCAAATCTTCTTCCCTCTCTCTCCTCCCTCACTCTGAATTGTTGAACTACTTTAGGGGGATTTTGAAATGTTGCGCCCGAAATCCCATGGCCGGGAGGGTGAAGAAGCGCCGGGCCCATACCATCTGGAGCCCGTAGATTGAGCCGTTTTCCTTCGTAAGGCTCAGACTTGAAAGGGAAGAGGATCTGTCCTGATTGGACGGTCTTCCCATTTGCTTATATTTTCGGCCTTGTGCCAATTTGTAGTTTGGCTGTTGCAGCCCTGTGTCCCTTCACGGGACTTTGTATATCTTTGGGAGTTTGACGTTAGTCGTCACTACTAGGTTTCTCTTGTTAACACTTTATCTTATTCGCTTTGTCTTAGTATATTTCACTGTTTTCTTGATTACCGGGACGTGCGACTATCTTTTTGAATGATAATGGAGGAGGCCGATGATTGCCGTGCTGAACCACCCCGCCACTCCCGACAGCTGAGCTGGTCTGCCAGCGCACGTCAAAGGCGATCATCGGAGAGGGATTTTTCGTCACACACGGTGTACAGAGGGCTTTAAGGCAAATCCTCACCCTCGTCCTCCTGGTATCCATTACACACACTTGATCCAGCGTTTCTACAACATCAGTATTCATTCCCGGTAGTGAGAGTCTGGCTGTGAAAATATTCATCTACGGCCCTCTCAACTTCTTCATTGGATGCGAAACGCTTCCCAGAAACAAATTTCTTCAAGTTTGGGAACAGATGGAAGTCTGAGGGTACCAAATCAGGAGAATAGGGGGGGGGGGGAGTTTTCCCATCGCCAACGCACACTTGTGCACAGGTGCGTTGTCCTGGTGAAAGACGATTTTTTTCTACTTCAAGCCAGGTGTCTTCTCGCGAATTTTGGCATCCAGTTGGTCAAGAAGTTTGGAGTAATATTAGCCTGTTATTGTTCTGCCTTTTTCAAGGTAATCAATTGACAGGATCCTGCTAGCATCCCAAACCACGCTGGCCATGGTCTTTCCGACAGATGCGATCGACTTCTCTTTCTTCGGCGCTGAACCACCGCCTTCCACTTCCTTCCACTGCTTCGACTGCTGTTTCGTTTCTGATGTGTAGTGGTGGACCCAAGTCTCATCCATGGTGACAAATTGCCGCACAGAATCGGTCGGATCCCGATTGTATCGGTGCAAAGTTTGCTGCGAAAATCGTTTGCGTATTTGCTTTTTATCGGCGTTCAGCAAATGCGGCAAGTTCACTCGCCTATCGTGCAACACGATATCCTGCACTTTCTCGATGGTTTCCGGTGTGGTTGCGGTTTTTGGCTGTCCTTAACGTGGGTCGTCTTCGTGGGACTTGCGACCACGTTTAAATTCAGCTGCCCATTTTTTAACGACTGACATCAAAGGAGCAGAGTCCCCGTAAACTTTTGTCAACTTCGGATGAATTTCCTTAGGGGTTAATCCATCCAAAACGAAGAACTTTATGACCGCACGATATTCAAATTTCTCCATTTTAACGAAAAACACGTAAGACGTCTACTGCAAAAATTCGTGTAAACAAAATATTTGAGAGAAAAAGTCGAAACTTGTCATACGAACTAATGACACGTGTACTCAGGCAGGAAACAATTTTTTTTCTGATTGTAACGGTATTTCTGTGTAAGGCCGAGAACTTTTCACGTTACCCTCATACAACTGAACTCAATTACTGAAATCTATTCGTTCCTGCGGCAGCCGGTTCTACGCAATGGAGCGACCCGCTCATCAGAACGGCCAAGGGCTGCCAAACCCCTTCGATGCAAGATGGAATTGTATGTATGTACTACATGTTCAACTCCGTTGTTTATGAATATTGGGAGCATTGGCGCAACTGCTTTCAATCCTTCTACATCGCGCCGGCACTGGACTTAACTCCGGTTCTTGGATCTGCCGCATTTTCAACAAATTGCTGCACCCAAATCTGTAAGATGCAACTCCTGTGATGAGTGGTTCATTTGAGGAACTGCTCCGGGCTTAATGACCACAAACACTGGAACTCCTCCTTCACTGCTAGCCAGTGCAAAAATAGAGGACAGCAATCTTCGACCTCGTCTAATACGCCAAATTCTTCAACACTATTGAGCGTCCGGACAGGCTTCTAATCGTCCCCGATAACTTCAGCACATAGTCCCAGACATAATAGAATCTCGATGTCTAACCTAATGCCTGCACCACCTATCGCCAACTTCAACATGCTCTTACTAGTGCAGCTAAACTATAATGGACTACAAAACAAGATTGGCGAGTTAACATCATTTATGGATAGACACATCATGGCAGAAGCCATACAGGAGATGAAACTCCACTCCAATTCATCCATCAATTCTCATGGAAACTACGCTGCTATTCGGAAAGACCGACTAACCAACGCTGGAGGAAGGCTTGCCTTCCTTATTCATCATTCCGTGCAATATCGGGAAATTGACATCTTCATTAATATTTAAACCATGGAAGTGCAGGCCATTGCCATACAATCAGACAACGTTGATATTGAAGTCTACAACATCTACATACCACCGGTATCCAGCTGTCCCTCGGGATACAACGCCAATATCAACCATGTCCTCACTGGTTAACATCGTCTTTTGCTTGGTGATTTCAATGCTCACCATGAACTTTGACCTTCCAACCTTGACAACAATGCTAGAGGCATATCAATAGCAGAACAACTTGATGCTTCGGATTTCTGCTCACTGAATAATGACACTCCCCACTCGTATTGCTGGCACATATTCCAGTTCACCTGATATTACGGTGCAGCTCTCTTAAATGAAGTTCACTGGGAGCCGTTTTTAACTCTAACCACAACAAGGCTGACTGGGACAGTTTTCGATACAACACCAATGCCAAATTTCTTTCTATGCCAACTCCAACCGATGTACGGAAGGCCGAATTCAACCTAGGTCCTGAACAAAGCGGCTGCAAAATTTGTTCCTGCAGGACGGATACCGAAAGAAAGGCATAATTCCTACTTCAGCAGCCAAATTGGCAGATGAAAGACATCAAAAATTAGAAGAAATAACCCGGACGATCCCAGAATTCATGAACTGAACTGTGAAATATATAAGCAAGTTGCCGAACATAAGAGATCAAAATGGAGCAATCGTCTGAACAGATGTAACTTGACAACAGGCGTCAACAAATTATTGTCCACAGTCCGTGCCCTTTCAAATCCAACAAAGCAAAAAGGGAATCTCGCTATTCAATTCTATACATATATACATTCCGCATTCATGTTGGTTTTGACCAGGCCCGCCCATGTCTTAGAACCATTCTGGTGGCGCTTCACTTGTCGAAAGCCTTCGACACAGTCGACCATTCATCGCTTCTTTCGGACATAGACTGCTCACCCCTTCCAACACAATACGTCAAATGGATCGGCAACTATCTAGCTGGCAGAAAATCCTACACGGACTTCGGGAACAGCAAGTCACAGCTCAGGAAAATTAAACGTGTTCCCCAAGGAGGAGTATTTTCCCCCACCTTATTTAATCAGTATTTATCATCAATTTCAACACCTCCTGATGATCTCCAATTAATTACGTATGCTGATGACTGTTAAATTTTATCAACAGGGAGCGACATCAACCAAATGTTCGAGCTGGAGTTTTTTTTTCAATGGACGAATGTATCTGAAGCTTGGCTATCGAAAGTAAAACGCCGTACAATTCAATGCAATAGGTAGATACTTTCATTCTATGGCGATATGATCGACTCCCAATTATCCATCCGCTGGCCTCTAGGCGGCCTGTCAGGCGGCCTGTCCGGCCGCGTGACTAAAATGAATTTTCACTGGAGTTTTTTTTCCAATAGACGAATGTATCTGAAGCTTGGCTATGGAAAGTAAAATGCCATAGAATGAAAGTATCTATCTATTGCATTGAATTGTACGGCGTTTTACTTTCGATAGCCAAGCTTCAGATACATTCGTCCATTGAAAAAAAAACTCCAGTGTAAATTCATTTTAGTCACGCGGCCGGACAGTTCGCCTTGAGGCGGTCGGACAGGCCGCCTGACAGGCCGCCTTGAGGCCAGCGGACAGGCCACCGGACAGGCCGCCTTGAGGCCAGCGGATGGATAATTGGGAATCGATCATATCGCCATAGAATGACAGTAGGTATCTACCTATTGCATTGAATTGTACGGCGTTTTACTTTCGATAGCCAAGCTTCAGATACATTTGTCTATTGAAATAAACTCCAGTGAAAGTTCATTCTAGTCACGCGGCTGAACAGTTCGCCTTGAGGCGGCCGGACAGGCCGCCGGACAAGCCGCCGGACAGGCCGCCGGACAGGCCGCCTCAAGGCGAACTGTCCGGCCACATGAGTAGAATGGATTTTCACTGGAGTTTATTTCAATAGACGAATGTCTCTGAAGCTTGGCTATGGAATGTAAAATTCAATCCAATAGATAGATACTTTCATTCTATGATGATAAAATCGATTGCCAATTATCCATCCGACTCAAAGCGGCCTGCACATGCCATTGACGATCCGGAATTCCTCAAGGCCAGGCCTGATCAGTTTTTCCGGAGAAAAATTCCGGAACGTGTGTGGTGGAGGCTTGGCGGGGACGATTTTCCTTCCGGCTGCCTGAAAGGCCAATCCGGCCGCCTGAAGGCGGCCTGAAACGACCATACACGATCCGGAATTCCTCAAGGCCGGGCCTCATCAGTTTTTCCGGACAGGAATTCCGGATGGTGTATGTTCGCCTTTAAAGCCTTGGCTGGTAGCACATGGGGAAAAGATAAGGAAACGCTACTGGTCACATGCAAAGCAATCGGAAGATCTGTGGCCAACTATGCTGCTGATTTGTGGTCTTAGAATGCCGCTCTCCGCGCTGTAACTGGGTGTCTCCTGATGTCTCCCCAAGACCATCTACACCAGAAAACAAAGACATTGCCCATCAAAGACCACAACAAGCTATTTGCGAAGCAATATTTAGCAGACTGCTACCGAAGGGAAACCCCTAACTTCCATATTATGGACAAGACGCCACCACCAACGTGATCTGAGGGACCTTGAACGTGATGTTCAGGGCTATAAAAGAAATCCTTTCGACGATAATGCCTACAAATCTGCCATCGCATTACTTCATCAGCAAGAGGTGCATTCATCAATAACGGGATTAAAACCTAATCCGGTACTTTTGGCGCAACCACCAGCCATATCACCCGACGAGAAGAGGCTTCCTAGAACCACCAGGACAACACTTGGGGCGACCGGTAGCGCAGTGTGTTGAGGCATCAGTCTCATGTTTGACTACCGGCGTTTCGGGTTCGAATCCCGTCCATGACGACGTTCGTGGCCATGGATGTCCAGGAGGTGCATGCTGGCAACTGCAACTCCGAAACCAGTTTATGCCGACAAAACGTCAACTGGGCCACATGGAACAGTTGACGCGCTATGCCCCACAAGGGTTTAGGGCAATTAAGAGAGAAAGAGAGAGAGGACAACACTTACCCAACTTCGATCAGGCTGGTGTTCACGCCTTAACTCGTATCTATCCCGTATTGACGAAAACGTCCAAAACACCTGTCCAGCCTGCAACGGAACACCTCACGACGTTGACCACATTTTCATGTGTACAGCTGCACAGACACAACTTACTCTCCTAGGTCGTTGTACGAAAACCCCATTGAAGCAGCTAAATTCCTTCGCCTTGACACTGAGGAGCTTCAAATGGAATTAAACATGTAACACACACACACACACCGCAGCTCTGACCATCACTACAACAACAACTGAAATCTTTTTACGTCTTTGTTTTGGTTTGGATATCATATATTACAAAATCTATAGATATCACCCTTTTGACTCCGTTTCGTCTCATTCCTTTTGTATGATACAATATATTCTCCTCGGTAAAACTACAAAACTGATAAAAGTGGGTCAACCTGAAAAATAAGTTCGCTCATAAGACCCAATTAATTACCTCTCTCGCCACCCACTTCCAGCGAGTTTTCGCGAGGCAGGGTTGGTTTTTCGGAAAGAGGACGCCAAGACCTCTGATGAAAAACCGTATTCAGCGCAAAACGCGATGGAGGTAGTTCGTCAACCTGAAACATAATCTTTGGGCGATCTTCCCAAGGTGTTGTGTCAAGTTTGCACGAGGCGAGATCGCATATTCGCACACCCTGTCCAACCCTCTACACTTTTATGCATTTTTGATTCCAAACCGACACGAGGGTAGTGCGACCCATTTTTTAACTTTGTTTTTCTTAATTCGTTAAAAAGCATTTCCGATAGGATCTGCTCAGGCAGGATTGATATTCCGTGATATCGAAACGTCAACAAGGCATTGAAATGTAAGAAATGTTGACGCGCCCATGCTACTGGAGGGGTCAAGGTAATTAACAGTAACAACAAATACGGCATGCGCGTCGTCTTTTAAGGGCGCGTCGTGTTTGTTATTATTGTATTTTCCTAAATGTTTCCGAATATATCATATATATATATATACATATATTCATGTGTAAACAAAGCATTAGATAGATGCCAGACAGCTTAAAAACAAATTTACACCACCTGATGAAATTTCTTACGATACTTATGGTTTTTTATACCCTTCCCAGAAAGGTTATATTACTTTTATCATGAAGTTTGCACGCATAGAGGCATCTCCAACCATATAAAATACAATATTCTTGGTTAGCATAATGCGATTAACGATGAAGTGAAAACTAAAAAAAATCAAGCTAGCCTTCGGACGGAGGTGTCATACCTTCATTTTCATATATGGTGCATTTGCGACTTTGAAATTAGTAGTAAAACTTGTTCTGATTTCACTGTTCCTATGAGAGGTATATGAAATAGTGAACCGTTTTCAACCAAATTTAGGAATATAATTTGCCGGTAAATATGATTTATTAATATGAAATTTGGTAAAGATATCTTCAGAAATATTGTACAAAATTTTTGCTAACAAAAACTTCGGAAAGCTCTTTCCTATGACAGCTAAATGATATATGATAGAGCAGTACAATTTAAAGCAAATTCGGAAATCTGATTTGGCGAAAAATGCTATTGAATAATATGAAATTTGAGAACGATGGCTTTAGAAATAAAAAAAATTGCTCACAAAGACCGGCGCGGCCGTTCCTATGGCAGCTATATGACGTAGTGGTCCGATCCCATTCGTTTCGACATATATACAGTGTGCAATAGAAAAAAAGGCTTTGTAAAAAATTTCAGCTCGATAGCTTCAAAACTGAGAAACTAGTTTGCATAGAACCAAACTGACAGACGGACAAAGCTTAATCGCTCATGTCGTCATACTGACCAAGAATTTATATTGTTCATATCGTCGGAAATGCTTCCTTTTGTGCGTTGCAAACTTCATGACAAAGTTAATATACTCTATCACATTCGTGAAGGGTATAACAAAAGAAAATTGTTCAGGTAGTGTGGATTAAAGGATTGTGGATTAAAGCTTTCTGGCCAAGTATCTATCGATTAAAAAACTCGGTAGACATGCACTCTGAAGTTCCTTTTCACGACGCCATCGTCTAGAGTAACCTGAAGAAAGAATTTTCATCCCAGTGGGTAAATTGTCAACTATATTTCGAGCAAAAAATCACGCCATCGAAGCTTGGGCACGACTGTGTCAAGCCGCCGACTATATCCACGAAAATATAACGAATTGTACTGATAACACGGGGGAACAGCATTTTGTTTATTTCGATTTGATATTCATTTCTAGCTAATTTTTGGTCGTAGAATCCGGAAATGCTAACCGTTTTTCTCCTATACGTCCAGTTTTTGAGATACAGGGGGCTCAAATTTTGACCCCCATACAAACCTTCCCTTCATTGAAATCAAAACAAACGAAACTCGTTACAATTTTTTTATTTATAAATTTTGATTTTACATCTTAACAATATTACCTAAGAACTAAAAAAAAATTATGGCAAAAATTTTCGTTTGTAGCTTTTCCTGGAGTGTTCAATTTCAGGACAGTCCCGTTTTATGCTCCAACAATAGTCCGCCATCATATTCGCGTCCCATCTGCCTTGATATCGAGTTTCCATGATTTTTAAATCTTGATGAAATCGCTCTCCCTGCTCATCACTCACAGCTCCAAGATTTTCCGGAAATTCATCTAGAGTAACAATCACTTGTGTGGTTTGAGGGCTCTCGCCATATCATTGGCACACCAAATGGCAACTGAAGTCGTTCTGCTTTCGTCCAGGACCTCAAATGTGTGACACAGCACCTGCACACTTTATGAGGGACCCACCATTTATCCTGATTGCAAATTGGAGTTTTGAAGTAGGCAAGATATGCCTGGTGAACAAAGGGGCCTATTTTTGGGCTGACTTAGAAATGTATAACTACCACATATACCTATATAGCAAAATGAGTCCGGAGCGTTGAGACACTTTCGACGAGGGATAGTAGAGGCTTCCATTACACAAGTTAAGAGCACAATAATAGAGTAATATACTGGAACAGAGGCTTTTAAATACATTTTTTTTACATAAAAGAGCCTTAAAAATGGCCGAAGAATTTCACAACTTTTAACAAACAATCCAGGTAGCGAGAAATTACTTTTTTTTATTGCTTTTAATTTTATTGTATACAGGTACTAGAAGGTCCTGCACAAGGATGCAGCCCCGTAGCTTTTAAAAAAAGTCGTTTTTTAAGGGGGCCTTTTGTAATTTTCCGTCAAATTGAAAAACAAACGATATCTCGAAAACCTGACGTATAGGGGAAAAACGGACTGCATTTTTGGAATCAGCGAGGCCGTTTTACTATAAATTAGGTGCAAAATTCAAAAAAACAGAAAAAAGTGTCAAAATTGTTCTCCCGTGTAATCAAGCCGCCACTAACGCGCTCGGTAGACGTGAGGTTTCAGTCGCCACTCTACGTTACTTGCATCTACAGATCAGGATCTCCGAGCTTGACAGTAAATAACGGCTAGACGCACAGGAGGTGTATGCTAGCAACTGCACCATCCGAAACTTATATGCTGCCGAAACGCCCTATCATGTAATTCGATTCGAATCGAATTGCTTTCGATAGCATGAAAATGGAACCATGTAACTCGAAAACGAATTTCTTCATTCCAATAATTATCAGATATTCCATACAATTTTTTTTTTTTATACGAAGGGAATGCTTGATGATTTTTGAAAATAAGAAATGCGTTTTCGAGTTACATGGTACCATTTCCATCCTATCGAAAGCAATTCAACTCGAACTGAATTACATGATACGGCCCAAGATATTGCTATGCTAGAGATGTTCACAAGCTCATGATCCTGGAGGGGTTAAGGCAATTAACAAGCCACCAATGAGACACTGACGAGCCCCTTTGTTAACTCGAAGGTAATGTAATCTTATTAGGATATCCGTCGAAGTGAGGAATTCTCAAGAAAACTTAGACCGGCTTCATATGGCACGGTATACGAGTTTCTAGCAGAATGTACCAGTGGCAGCAATGTTCAATTTTAATTTTAATCGTCGCACATACAAAGCTCCCTCGCCACTGGTGATTTTTGGAGAAAACTCTTGTATCGTACGTTCCGTGTGAAACTGGCCTTACACTTCATTCTATAGAAAACAACGAAACAGCAGATGAGCTTTCTAGACAAGTCTCCGCAGTATATTTCCCAGGCCCGGAACCTTTCTATGGAATACTCATTTCTCACTTCAGGAAACAAATCCAGATATTGGGAGCGTGAGGCATCCGCCTCTTTGTGGAAAATTCTTCCAGGGCTGAGCCAGGCCAAACTATTGATTGTACTCATACCTAACCGTACATACATAGAGTGACAAAGCGAAGAAATAACCCAGCAAACCAAATGATTCGTAAAAGATCGCTCCTGCGCAAGCCGGTTCTTCGTACCGGAACGACCCGTTTTTCAACGACCAAGAGCTGCCAAACCCCCTCGATGCAAGAAGAACTGCAGTATTCGAAGCATCGCTACCACAACAACATTCGTAAAAGATACGCAATTGAATCATCTTTCATGAACTCTGATTCATTTCCGAATTCAGAAATGATTTATTTCTGATTCATTAAGCGGACTAAAATGGTGACGGCAAAGGAATCAAATTTCTGAACCGACTATGAATCGTATTTATGAGTCGATTACAATCCGTTTTCTAGATTCGGTAATGATTCGTATTTATGAGCCGGCTTCGAATCGCTTTTATGAAGAATTTGTGATTTGTATTCAAGTAGCAGGAGATATGTTTTTTTTCCTTTGATTCACGTCCTGCTTTGTTCCTGATGTAACCTCTGGTTTCACAAAAGCACACAGGTAAAACTAGCAACGTGATCAATTGGCTGAAGTTAGAATTTTCAATTAGATTGCTGGAAGGAAAATACATAGAAACATAAAGGCAATTAATGGCGCAATTAACAAAACCGCGGCCATTTCCTTGCACTTGCACACGATGTACTAATTGTATCTGACACGGTTCTTCTGATGTCTCAAGTATAACGTATCGAGACGAGGCTGAGACTGTCGACATGGCGTAGTTGCGTTGTGAAATATCTATGTGGTGACTTTTCACGCCACTTCACCTATCCGCCGCGCCCGCCACCTAGTGTACATTTCGGTTCTTAGGTTTCGGCGCAAGATACGAGGGTAAGGTGATAAGTTCTCGGCCTGACAACGAAAGACTGCGATTTTCAATTGAAAAATTATTTTATTTTTCTGCATAATCTCTCTTGACTTCAACACAATTGGTCCAGCGTTTCTGCAACATCAGTATTCCTTCCTGGAAGTGAGAGTCTGGAAGGCTGTGAAAATATTCATCTACGGCCCTCTCAACTTCTTCATTGGATGCGAAGCGCTTCCCAGAAACAATTTTTTTCAAGTATGGGAACAGATGGAAGTCCGAGGGTGCCTAATCAGGAGAATAGGGGGGATGGTCGAGCAAATCGTACCCCAAATCCCGCAGTTTTCTTATCGCCAACGCACACTTGTGTATAGGTGCGTTGTCCTGGCGAAAGATTATTTTTTTCTTCTTCAAGCCAGGCATCTTCTCGCGAATTTTGGAATCCAGCTGGTCAAGAAGTTTGGAGTAATATTCGCCTGTTATCGTTGTGCCCTTTTCAAGGTAATCAGTTAACAGGATCCCGTTCGCATCCTAAAACACGCTGGCCACGACCATTCCGGCAGATGCGATCGACTTCGCTTTCTTTGGCGCTGAACCACCGGCTTCCACCCACTGCTTCGACTGTTGTTTCGGTTCTGGCATGTAGTGGTGGACCCAAGTCTCATCCATGGTGACAAATCGCTGCACAAAATCGATCGGATCCCGATTGAATCGGTGCAAAGATTGCTACGAAAATCGTTTGCGCATTTGCTTTTGATCGGCATTCAGCAAATGCGGCACCCATCTCGCGCAGAGCTTTCGCATCTTTAATTCTTTGTGCAAGATGTTTCGCACTCTTTCTTCCAATAGCTCCACAGCGCCTCAGCAATATCACTTCTATTCGCCTATCGTTCAACACGATGTCATGCACTTTTTCGATGGTTTCCGGTGTGGTTGCTGTTTTTGGCCGTCACCCAGGCAGGAAACATAATTTTTTGCTGATTGTAACGGTATTTCTGTGTCAGGCCGAGAACTTTTCACCTTACCCTCGTATTCATAAATTTTATGTGCCCATGATGTGGACGACACTCGTAAAAATTCATTTTGGGCCAACATTAATTTTTTGGTTGCGAATGGCTGATTGACCACAACCAGTTCTAGTCAACTAGATTGCAAACTGAATTTTATGCATTTTTGCCTGAAAACACAAGACATAAACAGAAAAGTGAAAAAATCGTGCATTGAAAATCCCTTGACCCAAAGTTAGTGGAAAAAAATAAATATAATCAGCAACTTTAATATAATTTATATTTTATTTGTAACCAAACCAAAGTACATTAACAATTATAACAGGAAACCCAATAAAGGAAGGAGTTAATATAAACTTCTAAAATAATAAATATCATTTCCTTTCTATTTAGTCCATATATTAGAAAAAAAAATTACAAATGGAAGTTGCTTATTTCAGTCGTCAATTATAGGCATAATTCACATTACACAATTTTTAAAATAAGTATAAAATTACAGTTACAATCAAGAAATTTTTTAAGAGATATATTAAAATAATAAAAATAATACATTATTTTTAATACCGTTGAATTAATGTGTAAAGATAAATAGGAAAACTGTTAAATAAAAATAGAACAACAACAAAAATTATCTTCTTAAATTATGTTGAACCATACATAATGAAGATAAAATTAAATAACTTCTATTTGTACTGACGAGAAAAGCAGAACAAGATTATTTGAATTAGACAATCAATACGTAGTAATTATCGAATAAGTAATAAATGAACAAAAAATACTGTTTAAGTAGTAAAATAATGAAAATTTCTGTCAATTTCGTTTCTAGATCTGAATGATTATATTTTGCAGCGCTTAATTAAAAATCGTGTTATCTTAAAATATCATAGAAAAACTAGGCATTAGTACTTTTTTTAATGTCTACAAAAACAGCATCGATTTCTTCGAGTGGATTCCTGGATGAAAATAAAAGAAGGAAAAGCGGTACAGTAAATGTATGTTAATAGCTGTGTTTAGTTTAAAAAGGATAGTGAAAAAAAGAAGATAGAAGATCAACATAACTATATTATATTCATGCAAAAAATCAAAAATATCTTACAATAATTGCTCCATATCGGTTGTATAATTTTTTTCATGTCACAAATACTATTTGAAAACAATGAATTCCAATTATATATTTTATTCATATTATGTACATATATTATTCATCATGTAATTCGACTCGAATCGAATTGCTTTCGAAAAGATGAAAAGAATACAATGTAACTTGAAAACGAAATCCACTATTTTATTAATCATCAAGTATGCGATACGAAATTTTTCATTCGAAGCGAACACTCAAAGATTTTTTTAGTTTCGTTTTCGAGTTACATGGTACCATTTTCATCTTTTCGAAAGCAATTCGATTCGAATCGAATAACATAATTGGGCGCCCTGATTTATTTGTTTATGTTGTTAATTAAGATGTAGAAAGCTCAATACGACTTTCCATTCATCCCAAAAACATTACGATTTGTACCGGTCATACTGTGCATAAGCATGCAACTTTATTCCAGATGATTACAATTATTCAAACTTGAGAAATTAGCGGTTTAAGTAAAATTTGCACCATTATATATGTTTTTAACAAAGTCCGTTAAAAACTACTATCTTAAAAGGACCATTAGGAGAAACGGTCCAAGGCAAGCGCAAACACTACCAAAGTCTTCTCTCTTACCCTGGCCACACACCACAAACTCGAACACGAACATGGGACAAGTTAACCTGTTTGCTTTAGATTTGTGAGAAGTGTGCGTGCGTGTGTGTCTTGAACCATTCGGAGGACAATTGTACCATCTTCGTATTCGAGTTCGCTTTCGACAGTGTGTAGCCGGGTCTAGCTAAACTAATTAGCCTGTTTAAGTCTGCGAAATTAACATGTTTGAGTCTAAGAGAATCGTAAATACTCGTAAATAATACCCCAGCAAAATTTCCAAGGTTGATCTAAGCAATAAAAAATAGGAGTAATTACAGAAATCAGATGAACATGGGGTTTAATCACTCACGTACTACTGAGTGTCATGCTATAGAAGCGATCATCGCAAGAAAAAAGACGCGTTTTTCTAGGCACACGATCGTCGCACATTAGCCTGGCATTTTGGCACTTGTTTTTCTGCAGGAAGAGCAATCCCGTAAAAAAAACACCTTGTCGTAAAAGAAGAGGACCCGATATTTACACATTGCGTTTTTCTGCGGGACAAGCCTGTGAAACAAATAAATATATCCCAGTGGGGAGATCGATTTTATTTTTGTGGCAATATAGTACAATAGGTTGATGTTAGGTGGTCGATACAACTTTAACCAGTCCTCAATGGATGCACTGCATGAATTTCGTCACTGGGGGAGGTGCATGCTAGCAACTGTAGTAGTATAAGTAGATATGCTATCGAAACGTCAACAAGGCATAGAAATGCTAAGAGATATTGACGCGCCCATGCCCCTGGAGGGGTCAAGGCAATTAACAACACCGCTGGTATACAGGACAGACTGCTCTCGGCGCGAAAAAAACCGCAATCAGAAAGCGACTGTGGCCATGGATTCCAAAGAAGAAAAAATGGTTGATGATGAAGAAAGACATAGAATTTAATAAAATTCGTTCCATGAGGCAGGCAACTAAAACTCTACACTGGATAAAGTCACAAAAAACTTACCATGAGAAAAATCGGTCCAGAATAAAGTTCTTTGTGAGAAAACCACTGGTCACGCATTTGGCGAGTATCCGCGACTGGAATATCTCCGTGTGAGTGCCACCGTGTGTTTACACATGCCAGATCTCTTAGTGGCCGGTTAGCCCAGTCGCTCGGGTTTTTGAGTATCCCCGTGTGAGTAGTGTTTAAATGCACTAAGTAAAGGCAATATATGTATAGTATTTTCAACACCAATCGTAAGTTGAATTTCGGTGGTATTAATTCACTTAGTGGAAAAAAGGGCATTATCCGGCCACTGATATTAGCCAAATATTTTTTACTATGTATACAAATTATGGAATCGTTTAGATATTTTGCATTGATGCTCGTGTTTCTTTAATCATCAATTGTAATAATCGACTCATAACGTGTACCTAATACTTTACATATATATGTATTTATTATTTACAATAAAATTCAAGAGCATTCTTAATCCGATTACAATACTTTCCCGAAAACGAACGACATGACTCCAAGAGAAGGAAATATTCACTAATCATAAATTCATCGTCCCCTTTAAGACATTCAGTAAATCTTCCTCTCCGTACTAGTCGAGTAGTAAATTTTACCTTGCTTCCAGATGGAAATTATTCACTATAGAAGGGGTGAATGTATGAATATGTTAAGTATATTTTGTCATGATTTCACGCAAAATGGGTACAACACTACCAAAGTATCCAACATTATGTAAATTTCTATTGCTTGAATTTTGAAACCGCAGTGGTTCCTTTAAGGAATACTCCCTAACATTCACTCGTTCAGGTTACGATGAGTTGAGGTAACAACATACCTATTATACATACCTCATCTACTGGTTCACAATGGGAAGTTCCGACTTTTTTGCCGGTCGCGAAACCTAATTGGTTGGGTTTCTATGTTTTATTGGGTAAAGAGGCTAAGGGTCTAAAGCCATCTGGACCCGGAATGTGTCTACATTAGCCGGTTGACGGCCATTGCCAATTTTTTGTTTTTTGTTTTTTGTTTTTTTCATTTTTTTCATAGTCAGCTTGACCCAACTTCGAAATTTGCTTTTTTTGGTCTACCCCCACATGTGGTCTGTTACGTTATATGTTATCTGTGTAATGGTTGAGGAAACGAGCGGACAAAACCCCGCCCACATCTCCCGAAACTGAGCTGGAATAAGCATGTGCCGCCGCTCACTTGGTTTGGTTTTCTGGTTACTTTTTGCAAAACCATCATCCGGCGAAAATCTCTCCATTACATACATTTCGTGTGAAACGTTTTTGTTGCAAAAATTCAAATGGGGCTTTTCTTAAAATAATTACAGTAAGTCACAGTGAAAATGAACCACCTTATGTTAGACAATGAAATACTTAAAAAATTACTGAAAACTATTCAGATTAAAATTACTTTTATATAAACTTACTGTCTCAACATAGTCTCTTATTTCAGTGGGTTTTAAACAAAAAACAATGGAAACTTAAAATATTCAAAAATACACCTCACAGTGAAAATGAATCAATTAAATAAAAGTCAAAAGCAAATACTGGGTGCCCCGCTTCAGATGGTAAATATTGTAGTTTAATGGTAAATAGTACAGTTCATTTGTACAAAATTCACATCAAAGTGGACACTCTATTTTTATCCGTTACAGAGTTACAGCATTTTTTGTAAATTGTGTCAAAAAGTTTGACTTTCCGAACAAAATCAAAATTTGACACTGTCCCAATCATTTAATCCGAGATTTGACCTCACTTTCTGAAACTACAGAAAATTTCATAGCAAACATTTAAAATTTCCCAGATTAAAAGTTCACTATTACTTCAACGATACAGCTGTTCAAACTTTCAAAATCGACTTGTGGAGAGTGCTGAGAACATTTGCTCCAAAGTATCTGATGAAGCATATGGGTCTTTTTGTGATGAAGCGTAAACGTCTTTTTTTCAGTTTTCCCTCGTTTATGACCTGCGGTATAAGATAACATTTTAAGGTCGAATGTATACTTTGTAGGAAATTTTATAGTTTTCAAATATTTAAAGAAAACTGTAAAAAAGCGCTTTTAACCCCCTTTCCCCTACACTTCCGGACCACCTATCAACAGACACTTTGAATCATATATTCAGAGGACTATCCACATTAATTGTGCCAAATTTCTAAACTATACGATCTTTTTTCCTATTTTTCGTTGGTAGCATGGACTACCAGTTAAGTCAAAGTTGAAGTAAATTTGATTCACCTCTAAACCATGTTTTTCCCCTTTAATGCGTCTTAGTGTCACCCCACACTGTCGAATTCGAACACGAACCTGGTACAAATCTCATCTGACACTCTCACACACTTTACATAAACGTGAAGAAAACAGGTCCACTTGTACTAGGTTCGTGTTCGAGTTCGACAGTGTGTGGTGACACTTATTCGAAAATTTCCAAATCCAAACATACCGAAAATATATTCAGTTGGAAAGCTAACACATTGAGGCAACTTTTGTGGAATTTGCAGATTTGTCAGTTCAAATAACCGTTGTAAAATTATCATTTGAGTTTGCAATGTAAAATCGATTTTGAAAGTTTGAACAGTTGTACTAATATGTATGAAGTAATGGTGAATTTCGAAACCGGGAAATATTATGTCTTATATGAAATTTTATGTAGTTTCAGAAAGTGAGATCAAATCTCGGATTAAATGATTGGGACAGTGGCAAATTTTGAGTCACGCTTTTTGACACCATTTACAAAAAATGCTATAACTCTGTAACGGTTAAAGACAGAGTGTTCACTTTGGTATCAATTTCCCACAAATAAACATTTCTATCTACCATTAAAGTATTTACCATCTGAAGCGGGGCATCCTGTATAAGCTTTTTACTTTTAAGTGGTTCGTTTTGAGGTGTATTTTAGAATCTTTAAGTTTATATCATTTTTTGTAAATAATAGTAAAACATACTGAAATAAGAGACTTATATGTTGTGACAATAAATTTATATAAAAACAATTTTAATCTGAATAGTTTCTCAGTCATTTTTTTAAGTAATTCTTTTTCTAAGGTGGTTCATTTTCGCTGTGACTCACTGTATGTATTATATTCTACGATCAAGTGTTTATTTATATATTATTACGCTAAAGATGACATACAACATCAGAAAACAAGTATCTTATAAAATTATATTTAAAAGTTACACGCAATTTTGGAAAGGGTTCGAAATTCAAATTGCATATCGCGGGGTAAGTTAAAGCTGGATTTGCGCTTCTGAAATATTGGTGATTTGTCCGCCATCTTGAAAAATTTAATTAAATGATTATATACTACTTTGCCTTAACCCCTAGCGGGGCATAGCGCGTCAACTACTCCTGCGCGCCATCGTACTCTGTTCTGGGCAATGGGGCGCAACTCCCCAAAAGACTTACCCAGTGCCTGACACTCCTTTGCCACAGATCGACGCCATGTGATTCGAGGACCCCCTCTTGGTCGGCCTTGGTTGGAAATGGGGTTCCATTTCATGGCATGCATAGCAATGCAGTTATCACTCTTCCGCAATGTGTGACCTATCCACTGCCATTTTCGCCTGCGTATCAATTCGTCGATTGGCATCTGACCCGTACGCCGACTTAGCTCTTCATTTGATATTGTTTCGGGCCAGAAAATTCTTAAAATTCGACGAAGACATGAGTTGACGAAAACTTGCAGCTTTCTGGTAACTCCTACGGAAACTTTCCATGTACTGCTCCCATACAAAAGCACTGATAGTACCAGGGAGCGAAACAGGCCCAGCTTGGTCTTAATGCTGAGATAACTGCCCTGCCAGATTTTGGACAGCATGCCGTATGCGCGTTTAGCCTGGTTGATACGACGAGCGATGTCCTGCTCCGTACCACCATTTTCGGCAACAATGCTACCCAGGTAGACGAAGTTGTCCACCTTCTCCACAGGCTGCCCATTAATATTGATGGCAATAGGTGTCGGATTTCTTTTTCGCAACGGCGGGCTAAGAACCTTGGTCTTGTTGGTATTAATCTTTAGCCCAACCTTGCTTGCCTCCCTCTCGAGATCTAACGCCATTGCGGACAGATCCATGATTTTGTGGGAGAGTAGGCATATGTCGTCAGCGTAGTCAAGATGTTGTAGATAAGATGTCAAAGTCCATTGAATTCCTCTGTCGAGTCCGGATAGGGCTGCATGCAACACATCGCCGATCACAATGAGGAATAGGATCGGTGAGAGGATGCACCCCTGCCGAACTCCACTGCGAATCTCAAAGTCCCCCGACACCTTACCTTTATGCAGAACGCGACATTTCGCGCCGTCATAGGTTGCCTTAATAATAGCCACAAGCTTCTCAGGGATGCCTCTCCTGCGCAAGGCCGCCCATATAGAATCCCGGTTCACACTATCGAAAGCCTTTTCGAAATCGATGAAAAGCAAGTGAAGCGGAGAATCGTATTCAGCGCATTGCTCGATGATGATTCGCAAGGTGTTAATGTGATCGACACAGGAGAATCCGGATCGAAAGCCAGCCTGCTCTTCATCAATTGTGCTTTCTAAGTGGGCCTTTAGTCTTTCCAGGACGATTTTAGCTATTATCTTGGCAACGGCAGGAAGCACACATATGCCTCTCCAATTATTACAGTCTGTGAGGCTACCCTTCTTTGGAAGTTTGATGATCAAACCTTCCTTCCACTCAGTGGGAAAGGTCTCTGTATTCCACGCTTTATCAACAAGTGGGTGCAGCAAATCGGCAGTTACGCTTGGCGCTGCTTGATAAAGTTCGGCAGGGATGCCGTCAAGTCCGGCGGCCTTTCCTCGTTTTAGTGCAATAATTGCAGTGACTATTTCCTCTTTAGTCGGGGCAGTGGACCGTATACGCACATTTTGATGGTTAGCTAAATTATCTATATGAGGGGGAACTTCACCAGAGGTTACACGGTTCAAGACCGCGGCGAAGTGTTCTTTCCACCGCCTCATTTGATCTTCTTCCAAGATAAGTAGCTTTCCATCACTATCTTTCACCGGATGTTGGCAGGAGTTACGACCACCTGTAAACTCCTTGATGACACCGTATACGGCGTTTAAGTTGTTACTTCTTGCGGCTTCTTCTGCTGACGCTAAAAGAGAATTGGCATAAACTCTTTTATCGCGTCGCACACTACGCTGAACTTCTCGAGCTTTCTGACGGTAAAGGAGTTCGATGCTGCTTCGATTGTCGTCTGATGCTGCAGCCAAACGAACTTTCAGCTCCTTTCTTTCAACAATCCGCTGCCATGAAGCGTCGGACATCCAGAGCTTATTCCGGCAATCCGGGTTTGGGCCAAGGATGGTATTTGCGCTATCAATGTACGCATTTTTTATGGCATCCCAGTTTTCGTTTATGTCACTATCTGGGTGACTAGTTATCTCAGCCGCTTTTTGCGCAAGATGGTCATTATATTGTTGTAAGACAGCTGGATTTTTTAGTCGTGCGGTGTTGAATTTGCGGGGCCTGGATCTTTCGTCGCTGGGGCGGCGCACGGCTGCAATACGCAATCGAACATTAGCGATCATAAGATAATGGTCTCTTCCCATCCCAATATCGGCACCCTTCTTGTTTCGCACGTCCAGGAGGCAACTCTTGAATCTTTTACTAATGGCAAAATGGTCGATCTGATTTTGTGTTCTGCGCCGATCAACAGAGGACCAACTGATTTTGTGGTGGTCCTTATGCTCAAACATAGTACCACCGATGAAGAGACTGTGAAAGTTGCAGAACTCTACAAATCTTTCACCGTTGTCATTACGATCACCAAGACCGTGTCTCCCCATCACATGTCTGAGCCCATAGTTATCAGCGCCAACTTTCGCATTGAAATCACCCATAACCATTATAATGTCACCTTTAGGTGTTCTGCTCTGAACGGCGTTTAGTTCTTCGTAGAAGGAGTCTTTTGCCAAGACATTGTCGGGTTCAGTAGGGGCATAACATTGTATTATTGAGATGTTCCTCATTTTGGTCCGGAACCTGGCGGTCAAGACCCTGTCAGAGACCGGTTCCCAGGATAAGAGACAGTTTCGCGCGGCTCTGGTTAAAAGGAGCCCCACACCTGACTCACGACGACTACCGGTAGCTTTACCGGAGTACAACATTACAGTGCTGCCCGTTGGAGAGATGAATTCTCCGCTGTTCCACCATCTTATCTCACTAACTCCTAAGATATTTAATTTGTACCTCAGAAATTCACTCTCTAATTGAAGAAATCGTGCGTTCTGGGGACCTTCTGATCCATTGTCCAGGAGAGTACGCACATTCCAGAATCCAATCTTTGTCATTGTACGATAGCCAAAAGTCGTAACCGTTGAGTCAGTCCTTATCCGAGGCATAGTTGACGTTTCGTTAGCATATAAAGATTTCGGATAGTGCAAGTTGCTGGCATACACATCCTGTCCTTTGATTGTCGGTTTTAACGACAGGCCCTCAAAGGGAAAGGCCGTGGTATTTTTTTCACACCCCACACCACAGGGGTACCTCAACCAAATCATCGCACCGCCATCACTGGCGGCTTGACGTTGGTTGGCAATGGTCTGTGACCACCGCCGTTCCAGGGGGCGCCCACGCGGAGGACTATGGAAGAGGAGTTTTTGCCCCCCAATGATTATATGCTAATTATTGTACATGAGAATCACTTTGAGTGAAGTTTTTTTATAACATTGGATTTAGCATGGGACAATATTTAATTTTTTTTTGTCATCCAATCGGTTGAACCAATCAAACGATATGCGGATTAAATTTTTCTATTGTATATCAACATGATTTGATGATGATTTGTTGGATGTACTCGTATAATCCCAATAGGATGCTAAACCATTATACCGAATATGTATAATGAAATTTTCATAGTTTCTTACTGTCGAGCATGGAGAAAGTGGTAGACTATATTTCAATCGGCCGACCACCTCCCCCGGGAGAAGAGGAGTTAAATTTTAACAAGAAAAATCTGTGCTGTTTAAAAAAAATCAAATTGGATATCGTGGAGTAAATAAAGGTGATAATAAAACCGGATTTGTGCCCCTGAAATGTTGGTGGTTTCTCCGCCAGCTTACAAATTGACATTGTGCGAGAGTTGTTTAATAAGTACATGTTTTAAGCAAGAAAACGCAATAATTTTTTTGTTTAATTTTTTTTAGTATATAGTCTCTCTTTTAGTCCAGTGATATTCCAAAATTTAATAACCAATAAAAAAAAAAGATTTGACGAACTTATTTGACAAAAATCGCTCACTTCGAAGCAATTTTTTAAAATGAAGAAATAAATAAAAATAGCCGGAGGAAGGGGGATCTGGGGAAAAAGATGGACGGGATTAGCAATTCATAGCGGATTTGGCCCAGTTTTCCTGATAGGATTTGGGATGAGTTGCTACTACTACTTTGCCTTAACCCCTAGCGGGGCATAGCGCATCAACTACTCCTGCGCGCCATCGTACTCTGTTCTGGGCAATGGGACGCAACTCCCCAAAAGACTTACCCAGTGCCTGACACTCCTTTGCCACAGATCGACGCCATGTGATTCGAGGACCCCCTCTTGGTCGGCCTTGGTTGGAAATGGAGTTCCACTTCATGGCATGCAAAGCAATGCAGTTGTCACTCTTCCGCAATGTGTGACCTATCCACTGCCATTTTTGCCTGCGTATCAATTCGTCGATTGGCATCTGACCCGTACGCCAACTTAGCTCTTCATTTGATATTGTTTCGGGCCAGAAAATTCTTAAAATTCGACGAAGACATGAGTTGACGAAAACTTGCAGTTTTCTGGTAACTCCTACGGAAACTTTCCATGTACTGCTCCCATACAAAAGCACTGATAGTACCAGGGAGCAAAACAGGCCCAGCTTGGTCTTGATGCTGAGATAACGGCTCTGCCACATTTTGGACAGCATGCCGTATGCGCGTTTAGCCTGGTTGATACGACGAGCGATGTCCTGCTCCGTACCACCATTTTCGGCAACAATGCTACCTAGGTAGACGAAGTTGTCCACCTTCTCCACAGGCTTCCCATTAATATTGATGGCAATAGGTGTCGGATTTCTTTTTCGCAACGGCGGGCTAAGAACCTTGGTCTTGTTGGTATTAATCTTTAGCCCAAACTTGCTTGCCTCCCTCTCGAGATCTAACGCCATTGCGGACAGATCCATGATTTTGTGAGAGAGTAGGCATATGTCGTCAGCGTAGTCAAGATGTTGTAGATAAGATGTCAAAGTCCATTGAATTCCTCTGTCGAGTCCGGATAGGGCTGTACGCAACACGTCGCCGATCACTATGAGGAATAGGATTGGTGAAAGGATGCACCCCTGCCGAACTCCATTGCGTATCTCAAAGTCCCCCGACACCTTACCTTTATGCAGAACGCGACATTTCGCGCCGTCATAGGTTGCCTTAATAATAGCCACAAGCTTCTCAGGGATGCCTCTCCTGCGCAAGGCCGCCCATATAGAATCCCGGTTCACACTATCGAAAGCCTTTTCGAAATCGATGAAAAGCAAGTGAAGCGGAGAATCGTATTCAGCGCATTGCTCGATGATGATTCGCAAGGTGTTAATGTGATCGCCACAGGAGAATCCGGATCGAAAACCAGCCTGCTCTTCATCAATTGTGCTTTCTAAGTGGGCCTTTAGTCTTTCCAGGACGATTTTAGCTATTATCTTGGCAACGGCAGGAAGCACACAAATGCCTCTCCAATTATTACGGTCTGTAAGGCTACCTTTCTTTGGAAATTTGATGATCAAACCTTCCTTCCACTCAGTGGGAAAGGTCTCTGTATTCCACGCTTTATCAACAAGTGGGTGCAGGAAATCGGCAGTTACGCTTGGCGCTGCTTGATAAAGTTCGGCAGGGATACCGTCAAGTCCGGCGGCCTTTCCTCGTTTTAGTGCAATAATTGCAGTGACTATTTCCTCTTTAGTCGGGGTAGTGGACCGTATACGCACATTTTGATGGTTAGCTAAATTATCTATATGAGGGGGAACTTCACCAGAGGTTACACGGTTCAAGACCGCGGTGAAGTGTTCTTTCCACCGCCTCATTTGATCTTCTTCCAAGATAGTAGCTTTCCATCACTATCTTTCACCGGATGTTGGCAGGAGTTACGACCACCAGTAAACTCCTTGATGACACCGTATACGGCGTTTAAGTTGTTACTTCTTGCGGCTTCTTCTGCTGAGGCTAAAAGAGAATTGGCATAAACTCTTTTATCGCGTCGCACACTCGAGCTTTCTGACGGTAAAGGAGTTCGATGCTGCTTCGATTGTCGTCTGATGCTGCAGCCAAACGAACTTTCAAATCCTTTCTTTCAACAATCCGCTGTCATGAAGCGTCGAACATCCAGGGCTTATTCCGGCAATCCGGGTTTGGGCCAAGGATGGTATTTGCGCTATCAATGTACGCATTTTTTATGGCATCCCAGTTTTCGTTTATGTCACTATCTGGGTGACTAGTTAACTCAGCTGCTTTTTGCGCAAGATGGTCATTATATTGTTGTAAGACAGCTGGATTTTTTAATCGAGCGGTGTTGAATTTGCGGCGCCTGGATCTTTCGTCGTTGGGGCGGCGCGCGGCTGCAACACGCAATCGAACATTAGCGATCATAAGATAATGGTCTCTTCCCATCCCAATATCGGCACCCTTCTTGTTTCGCACGTCCAGGAGGCAACTCTTGAATCTTTTACTAATGGCAAAATGGTCGATCTGATTTTGTGTTCTGCGCCGATCAACAGAGGACCTACTGATTTTGTGGTGATCCTTATGCTCAAACATAGTACCACCGATGAAGAGACTGTGAAAGTTGCAGAACTCTACAAATCTTTCACCGTTGTCATTACGATCACCAAGACCGTGTCTCCCCATCACATGTCTGAGCCCATAGTTATCAGCGCCAACTTTCGCATTCAAATCACCCATAACCATTATAATGTCACCTTTAGGTGTTCTGCTCTGAACGGCGTTTAGTTCTTCGTAGAAGGAGTCTTTTGCCATGACATTGTCGGGTTCAGTAGGGGCATAACATTGTATAATTGAGATGTTCCTCATTTTGGTCCGGAACCTGGCGGTCAAGACTCTGTCAGAGACCGGCTCCCAGGATAAGAGACAGTTTCGCGCGGCTCTGGTTAAAAGGAGCCCCACACCTGAATCACGACGACTACCGGTAGCTTTACCGGAGTACAACATTACAGTGCTGCCCGTTGGAGAGATAAATTCTACGCTGTTCCACCATCTTATCTCACTAACTCCTAATATATTTAATTTGTACCTCAGAAATTCGCTCTCTAATTGAAGAAATCGTGCGTTCTGGGGACCTTCTGATCCATTGTCCAGAAGAGTACGCACATTCCAGAATCCAATCTTTGTCATTGTACGATAGCCAAAAGTCGTAACCGTTGAGTCAGTCCTTATCCGAGGCATAGTTGACGTTTCGTTAGCATATAAAGATTTCGGATAGTGCAAGTGGCTAGCATACACATCCTGTTTTTTGATTGTCGGTTTTAACGACATGCCCTCAAAGGGAAAGGCCGTGGTATTTTTTTACACCCCACACCACAACCTCAAACAAATCATCGCACCGTCATCACTGGCGGCTTGACGTTGGTTGGCAATGGTCAGTGACCACTGCCGATCCAGGGGGCGCCCACGCTGAGGACTATGGAAGAGGAGTTTTTGCCCCCCTCATAGCATTGCCCTGTGCTAATCTGACCTTTCTCCAAATAATCCATAAAATGTATCCCTCACAAATCTCAGAAGACAATGGCCATTACCCTTCCCGGCGGATGGTACTGTTTTGGCATTTTTTGGAACATGTTCTTGGGGTAAAACGGTTTCAACTATTCCTTCGTCTCTAGTCTGTAGTGGTGAATCCATCTTTCGTCAACAGTGACAAAAATCTTTCGGATTGCCCTTAAATATAGTACGTCAAAACAGAGCTTTAGCCTGGCATTACACTTTGCGTTTTTCTGCAGGAAGAGCAATCCCGCAAAAAACGCATTGTCGTCCAAGAAGAGAACCCTATAATTACACATTGCGTTTTTCTGCGGGAAAACCTTGTGAAAGAGATAAATATATCCCAGTGAGGATATTGATGGTTTTATTTTTGTGGCAATATAGTAGGTAGAAGTCGGGAGGCCGATACAATTTCAGCCAGCCCTCAATGGATGCACTGCATGAATTTCCTCACTGGGTGCATGAGTTTCTAATTTGTCGTTGTACCAAAAAACGGAAGGTGTAATGCTTTTCATATACCACCGTGTGTTCATCTTCTCACTGCGTTTTTTAGCGGGAGAAGTCTTCCCGCTGTCGTTGGACTTGCTGCTGCAAAACGATTCCTGCAAACTGCAGCATTGTCGTTACGCATGAGTGTAATGTGTTCCATTTAAATGTACACGTTCCTCTTCTTGGACAACAATGCGTTTTTTTGCGGGATTGCTCTTCCTGCAGAAAAACGCAAAGTGTAATGGCACGCTAAAGCATTCCATTTAAATGTACGCGTTCCTCTTCTTGTACGACAATGGGTTTTTTTGCGGGATTACTCTTCCTGCAGAAAAACGCACAGTGTAATGCCAGGCTTAGAGTGACATTACACTTTGCATTTTTCTGCAGGAAGAGCAATCCCGCAAAAAAACGCATTGTCGTCCAAGAAGACGAACGTGTACATTTAAATGGAACGCATTACACTTATGCGTAACGACAATGCTGCAGTTTGCAGGAATCGTTTCGCAGCAGCAAGTCCAACCACAGCGGGAAGACTTCTCCCGCAAAAAAAAACGCAATGAGAAGATGAACACACGGTGGTATATGGAACGCATTTCACCTTCCGTTTTTTGGTTCAACGACAAACTAGAAACTCATGCACCCAGTGACGAAATTCATACAGTGCATCCATTGAGGATTGGCTGAAATTGTATCGCCCTCCCGACTTTTACCTACTATATTGCCACAAAAATAAAACCATCAATATCCTCACTGGGATAATTTCTTTCACAAGCTCTTCCCGCAGAAAGACGCAATGTGTAATTATAGGGTTCTCTTCTTGACAATGCGTTTTTTTGCGGGATTGCTCTTCCTGCAGAAAAACGCAAACTGTAATATCACGCTTAGAGTTGTCAGGCGATTTCGTTCATCTGCACAAACGCGGCAACCGTTCATCTGTACAAACGCGGCAAATTTCGCCGAAAGCTTTCTCATGGTATACTTTTTGGAAGCGTTCAGTTGATATGTTTCCGAAGTCAGCTACCTCTCTAATGTCTCTGTCTGCAGTCTCCTAATACAATACCATGGATTTGGTGAAGCAGAAGCAACCTCAATCGGACGACCATATGTTCTGCCACTCTTAAATTCATTTAGCCAATATTCGACGTTGTAATTCAAGGGACATGGACTTTATAAATGGCTGCCAACCTTACTTTACTTTGCTCACATTTGTTTTTCGCTAAAAAAGGAAACGAAGCACTCACCCCGATATTGTTCTTTTTCCATAATTTATTAACCCTCTCTCCAGCGGGACAATTTTACAACGCTAACAGGCGACTAAGTTACAAGTGTACATTGGCGCAAATTTCATTTTGTGTATGAATTTTAACGATAAACGCATAACATATGCTATCTACAAATATAAAAGTAAAAATAATGATCACTTTTCCAAGACAGTTTATATTTTGTCATTAAAAATTGGCGACGTTTCGCTACTATTGTAGCATTCTCAAGCCTTTATAACATAGCATCTAATAAGAAACAAACAATTCAAAATCAATAATTGTTTGTTTTTGTTAGATGTTATGACCCGTCGTAATATGTTACGACAAAGAGGTGGACCTGCAGCAATTAGTAATGTTTATACTCCAAAAGATATATTCAAGTCAATTATGACCTCAGAAATGTGCGAAATTATACTGCGTGAATCAAACCGGAAAGGCTGGAGAGTTTGTAGTCTTTCAATAATGAACTGATTCAAAAGTTTCCCGATTAAATTATTATTATATTATAAACGTCCGCCACCGAAAATGTTCAATCCATTGACAGAAGCGGAACTCGATGCGTTTCTAGGAATACTAATTGCTGCTGGTGCGTACAGGGACAATATATTAAATGCGGAAGGTCGACGATTTGCCACTTATTCGAGCAGCCATATCTCTCTATGATATGACAATATTCTGGTATTGTGATTCATCAAACGCCTAGCCGTTATTAATTGCCTTGACCTCTCCAGGGGCATGGGCGCGTCAACATCTCTAGCATTTCTATGCCTTGTTGACGTTTCGATAGCATATCTACTTTTTGGAAGTGCAGTTGCTAGCATGCATCTCCAATCCACGCCTTCTTTATGCTGACAAGCTCGAAGCACTCTCATAGTGCTATTAGTACCCGCAGGTAGTCATCGACGTCAATGCGTTAGCAGCCTATATCATACAAGGTGGCGCAAAAGAAACGAAGGGGTTTGAATAGTCTATAATTCCTTTATTTTTGAATCAATCGAATTTCTTGTTTTTTTCTTAGTACACTTCATAAATGGGGAATTTTGTTAAATTAAACGTGAAAAAAAATCGCCTAAGTGGTGCCCATTCTCAGCTTTACATAGTCGCGCTCTTTCTAAAACATTTTCCATGAATTTTTTCAAGATTTCAGGAGGTATCGCTAAAATTTCTTCTCGAATATTATTTTTTAGTTGGAGTATGGTCTGGAGTATGTGTATGGCATATGAAACAGGCACAGACCATACCCCCAACTAATATTCGAGAAGAAATTCGAGCGATACCTCCTGAAATCTTAAAAAAAATCATGAAAACGTCGCAATTTGCAAAGCTGAGAATGGGCACTACTTACCCGATTTTTTTTTCACGTTTAAATTAACAAAATTCCCAATTTACGAAGTGTACTAAGAAAAAAAAGAAGTTCGATTGATTCAAAAATAAAGGAATTATAGACTATTCAAACCCCTTCGATTACATTACATTACATTATGTAAGCCCGAAGTCAAAATTCGAAGTTCAAATCGAAAGTATGTAATAAAACTATTTTCTTTGAGGTGCCATGGAAGTGGTGCTGGGATTGTATAATTATGCCCGAGGCTGCAGAAGACTAGAAAGTCTTGCGTTGTTTGCGTAAGACCCGCTTGCAACGAAGCACGCGAGTGCATTAATTGCGAAAAATATCCGTTAAAAGGTATACATTCTTTTTTACAATTTTATACTAACCTAAAATTGAAAATTTCATATTTTGTTTTTTTGGTTTTTCATTATCTTCATACAAAATGTATGAAGGTACACCTGTACTTTCGCCGCCTTTTAAGGGTGATCAACTCGACCCCCTATCTTAGGAACGGGTTGATATTTTTTTCTGAAAATTTATTGTATTGTACTTAAAAAATCTAAACCAAAACCATTTCGACGCCATAGTTTCATAGGAATCGATCGGTACTTCGCAGTAAATGAAGCATTTCTCTTTCAAATCGAACGGTATCAGAACCAAGGAGTACAATAATGAGGTTGGTTTTCATGATGGTAATAGCGGCAAGTTCGAAGACAGCCAAAGCAGTAATGCTAATCACTGAAATAAAACACGATAACGACGAATATCACTCGACAGTAACAAATTGAAAATTTCATGGCGATACGTACAGTGGTTTAGCGTCCTATAATCACGTATATGGTTCAACTGGTTTACATCAAATAAACACCAAATACTACTACGTGCCTTCACAAAAAAAAACTGCCCTCGAATCGGTTCGATAGATTTGACGTGATGCGCGCACAAACATACAATTTAATTTTCCAAGATGGCGGAGAAACCATCACAATTTCAGGGGCACAAAACCAATTTTAACCTTACTATAATGCTTCGTTTACACGTTAACAGTGACCAAAGCACTGAACATTGAAAAACTGCATTGAAAAGCACAAACAACAAAAATATATTTTACCTTTCTGTTCTTATATAGTCAACATGAATTCACGAGCATTTGAGTCGTTCCCACAAGAGATGGGACCGACTCAAATGCTCGTGAATTCGTTGGCTACTGTTCCCGTGTAAACGAAGCATAACACACCCAACAATATGCAATTTGAGTCTCGAATCTTTTCCAAAATTTCAGTTTTTTTTTTATATTGACTGCACTAAGAAAATACATGTTAATAAAAACACTTGGTGATTATTGCCCATTGATTAGGTAATGATGGATGATTGATAAGCCATTAGGAGCCATATGAGACATTAAATAAGATTTTCATTCACTTTTCAAGGTTACGGATACACCATACATTTTATCTTTTATAAAAAATGACGATGCTTATTTACCTGATATGACGTGAATCCTCATGTTGGTCTTCGTTTCGATTATCGTTTTCATAATCGTCCATGTCCAACCTCTTGTTGTCTGCGTTATCGTTCCGGTAATCATCATCGTCATTCGCATTTCCATCGCCGCCCTCATCGTTATCAATATTATCCATGCAATTGTTATCATCCTCCATCCCTAGGACACTACTATATTCAACGAAATCTACGTTGTCTTCACTTTCCCTCACTCGATGCTTCTTATCGTTTTTCAGTGTAGCGATTTTCCTCTCTTCCTCTTGTTTCAATTTCTCCACTTCGTCTTTCGATAGAAATGAGAAAACTTTTTCTTTTCATGTAAAGATAAGAAGAAAGTATATAGAAAATTAGAAAGTATGAACCAAAATGTCTTAAAGACATAAACAAAAAACATACAGATTTGAACTTATTTCTACTTACATAAGAAAAAACGCCCTAACGAATGCAATAGAAAACTTGATCCAATAATATTACCGTGTAATTGTTAGACCATTATTTGTGCTTTTGTTGGTGATATTCGTAGGTTTTTACGCAACGCCAGTACCTTGTGCAAGGGGGAAAAACGATAGACATTGGGGACACATCTTCGAGAAATATCGAGATAGAACAAAATCCTGTTCAAATTGCAATTTTCTTTACATAGAAAAGTGACGATTGTATAGCAGTAAAAGACGTTTCACTGCGAAATGGCTGCTTATCAACGATAAAACTAAAGCGGGACAACCAGATTTTTTTTTTGTTACCCGATAAATAAAACTTATCTTTTATTTATTATCTTTTTTTTCTATTAATTTAACGAATGACAAAAACTGAAAACTAAAATTAGGTCTAAAATTTATATTCTAATGGCGATATTGATATAACTGACATAATTTAACTACTCCGACACGCTATAGAGTTCGGTTTCGGGTGATAGGTCGTAACTTGACCCATAACTTACTCAACAATGCACACTTGTTGGCCACTGATCGGCGCCATGAAATTCTTGGACGCCCCCTTCGTTGGCCTGAATTGGGAATTGGGTTTCATTTTAAAACATAGCGGCAAACTAAGACCTTGATGCTGTTGGTGTTAATCTTAAGCCATGCTTGTCTTCCTCTCAAAATCCAAAGATCGTTGGGCATTCGCCAAGAACGTAACTTGTTGACTTAACGTCCTCCATATAAAAACGAAATTCCAACTACGTTAGGTTAAAGGGCTGCTGTGCCTACCAGAGCTTACATTAACCGCAACAAGGTCCGGTGTGTTAACACATCACATTCATCAATGAAACGATGGTGTTTAAAAGGAAATTTTTTTTATTAAAACACAAGGTTTTCGGTAATAATTTATTTAACCTCTTCGCGAGGTGAGTTTCGATTGAAAACTGATTATTTGCAGATTCAGTGTCGATGAAATAAAATTTAATTTCAGGTAAAGTTCAATTCAGCAAAATTGCTACAATTGCAAAATGACCGTGCGTTGAACTTCTTCGAAAGACAATCGATCAGCAAAGTAAGTGCAACGCAGTGTCATCAAACTGATTGCGAAAGATTGTAATTTGAACGTTCGCAATATGGATAAGCAATATTGGGAACGTTCACCTTAGCACCTTAAGCAACCTTTGAGCAAATTTGCTCAATGAACTTTGATTTTAGGGAAATGTTCGTAAACACATCTCCCCCGCGAAATATTGAGAAAGAAAACTAATCGTTAATCAACAAGTGAACTGCTTACAAATATTGTGATATAATACATAATACATATGTGATTCATGTAAGGATTTTTTTTTTTGAGTTTACGTTATAAGATGCAAGTTAGGAGCGAAAAAGAAAAGCAAGTGGATAAATAATTGGATATAAAACAGCCGGTACAAAATACAGAAATATAAAATTCATTACTCTACGTTAATTTTCAATTAGTTGTATCTAAATTTGAACTTTGTGCATATATATTTTTTGTTGATTGCTGTGTAGGTATAGTTGATTGGAGTAATTTGGGGAACCCTCTATTAGACAGTTGATTGCTGAATGTCGTCAATCGAAGCTGGTTGATTGATGTTACTTGGGGAAGCATCTACCGGTTGCAGGCTGAACCACGTGCCCAACATTCGATCCTCTGCCGATAGGTGACTTACAAAGTCTGATGATCTTGCCTCGGGAAGTCGTTGGCGGTAAACTTTGTGGATTGCAATCCCTGTTATGCTGATCAGACTCAGTGCGGCTCCAATTATTCCACATAACGTCGAGTAGTTTCGCCATGATCTTTCGGGTCGTTCGTAGCTGTCGCCAATTTCTTCTTGTAACGCATGTCTCAACCTGTCGATCTTCCTGTTTGAAATGTTTAGCACTACGGCATCCCCCACAACACGACGACGACGTGCCGTGTTGATTTGATCGTTTTGATTTGTTGCGAAAATTGTTCGAGGAATTAATGTCGTCATTATCTTTGGCGCTTAGTTGTGCTTCCTTAGTCTTTGAGCGGGTTGTTCTTACTTGTTGGTGGATATCATCAACTTGGTCTTGATCGGAACGGGTATCGTTTTCACGGTAATGTTTTTCCCGGAATAACTGCTCACATACGTCTTCTCCTACAGCGTTGGTGTTCTCCTGGTTTATAGGCATGTCCCAAAAATCGATTAGGCGTTGTTCAACCTCTGCCGATGAGAAATGGGCTGACGTAAAAGTTGTAGAGTGATTACTGTTGGTAGCAGGGCCTGACACAATCCATCCCAGTTTGGTGTTTTGGAATAGATATCCGTCAGTAGTTTCCACTCCCTCCTTGAAGATCAGTGGCAAAACACTTGAGCCCAGTAATATCGAAACGTGAGACGCGTGATGGAATGCAGGATCCGCAAGTTTTACAACTAAAGCTTTCGTTTTTATCAAAGTGTTGTCATTCAGGCGAATATTTAGGTTGACAACAGCTGTTATTTTGTCAGTTGAAATACCTCCTACTCCAAAAACTTCAACGCATGTCCGTTTTTTCTTTAGCTTCAATTTTTGTAGTAGGTCTTCAGAAATGTAGCTGCTTTGACTTCCCTGGTCGATCAAGCAACGTACTGGAGTAGTATTACCATCTACTGCCTCAATTTTAGCAATAGCGGTAGGCAAAATTATGCTGGATGTTGAAACTTCGGTTGCGTTTTCGCAGAAGTGTGCAACGACTTTAGGTGTGTTCGATATTGTTGGATGCATTATTGTTAAATGTTTATCCTTACAAATTTCGCATTTTAAAGATTCACGTTTACGACATAGATTTTTGAAATCAAAACGATGAGACAAACAATATACACAAATTTTGTAATGCCTTAGTAAGGACTCCTTGTTTTCGGCATCTAGCAGTTTCTTGCATTTAACTGTGAAATGGTCTCCGGCACAGATTAAACATTTCAAATTTTTGGGTGGATGATCTTTCTTATCCGAAGAATTTGACGTCTTCGTTTGATCTACAACCGGAACGCATTCCTCATTATTCTGGACGATAAATGCATTCTCTCTACGTTTGTTGGTTGTTCGGCCAGATGCAGATTGCATACTTCGAAATGGGTCGCTTGTATTGGTAATAGGAGTTAGAATGATATATTGATTCTCCAAGAACCAATCGATATCAGATATAATGACAGGCATTCGTGGATCCCGTAGTGACACATCAAACTCTCGGCGCGTAGGCAAGTCCATTTCCCTCGTGATGACAAACGGAATAAAAGGCACTCCATCTTTCGGTTCGAATCCAGCTTTCCTTATATTCTGGATAACCGATCGCATTATGTCTAACGCTTTTCCAATCGAATCCACATCGTTTTGTGAAATCTGCGGTAAGTCGATTAGCATTTGAATTTCTTTTTCAACCAAGGTGCGACGACTGCTGTACCTCCGATTAAGTAGTTCCCAGGCCTGACGATAATTTCCTCCATAAATTCCCAAATGCTCAATAACGCGCTTCGCGTCACCTTCCAGCTTGCTCTGGAGCATCATAAGACGTTCGGTATCGCTTACATCCGACCCGTCATATACGGAGTTGAATATGCTTCTAAAGAGCTCATATTGGCGAATATCTCCGTGAAACGTAGGAATGTTGAGGACTGGTGGACAGGGGCGTGGTCGATTGATACGATGTGGAGGTTGAGCCTCGAATCGGTGTGACTCCCAATTAGCCTCTTCATATCGTAACCTTAAAGGATTTTCATTTTGCCTCCTATCGTAAGCGTCTCCGTAATACGGATCTGGATACCTCCTTTCGTGGTCAATGTTCGAACGATACTCATATTGACCTCTGTTGTTCCGCGACTCCTCAAATTTTCTGTACAAGTGTTCACCATTGTCATGGCTATATCTGGAAGGCTATTCAGCTATTGACCTTTCTAGGCGTTGCCAATCGTTAGCCCGCTGTCCTCCAGATAATGGCGAGACACAGCGACCGGATATATTTTGGGGGCGATCCTCATTGTCATGGCTATATCTAGAAGACCATTCAGCTATTGGCCTTTCTAGACGTTCCCAATCCTTGACCCGCTGTCCTCCAGATAATGGTGAGACACAGCGATCGGATACATTTAGAGGGCGTTCCCTGCCGGTATCTTCACTGAGCGACACCCTTTTTGGTTTGCCCCCATTAGCTTGGCTTGCAGACTGCCTCGGCTTCGGTTCCGAATCCGGGATTTCGACGCTTGCGGTTGCGTCTCTTCCCTTTCAGGATTTTGGGGTTCAAAATTGTCCACTCCATCGGTATTCAAAAGTTAATCTTGGCCATACAACCCTAAATCCGCGCGAGTTACCTTTGGGTGGACGCGACTGATAAATTCGCGTGCCCGTTTGAACACACTATTTATAGTGGTTATTTTGTTCTCAGTGAAGTAAGGAGAATTTTTGGCAATATTCGCCGATAAAAGCAATGCATGCGTGTCTTGCAGTTGCATATAGATACTTTTAATTCGAAGCCACGCTTCTTCGAATTTCTCGGTAGTTCGCCGTTCTAGCGACAATTTGCAAAGCGCCTCCCGTATGTCTTCGATCTCGAAGACACGGCGCTGTTGTTCCTCTATTAAATTTTGGACCTCCCGGGAGTCCATTTTTCTAAAAAGTATTATGTAATTCTTTGTACTCACTATACCTTCTGCTGCTTTGTTACACTTTGATTTGTTCTTTCGATTCTTATTTCACTGTTCATTTTTTTTTCCACTGTAAATGAGACGCGGCAAAGATAGAAACAACACGATAAATAATTCTAAACCGATGTATTACTATACACTTAGAAAACTTCGCGATTTTCTAAGACGATGAAAGACTTCGCGTTCTTTCAACGTAACGAAAAAAAGGATACCTCGCTTAGTGTCCGGCTCGACGGATCATTTGTTTAAAAGGAAATTTTTTTTATTAAAACACAAGGTTTTCGATAATAATAATTTATTCAACCTCTTCGCGAGGTGAGTTTCAATTCAAAACTGATTATTTGCAGATTCAGTGTCGATGAAAGAAAATTTAATTTCAGGTAAAGTTCAATTCAGCAAAATTGCTACAATTGCAAAATGACCGTGCGTTGAACTTCTTCGAAAGACAATCGATCAGCAAAGTAAATGCAACGCAGTGTCATCAAACGTTCGCAATATGGATAAGCAATATTGGGAACGTTCATCTTAGCACCTTAAGCAACCTTTGAGCAAATTTGCTCAATGAACTTTGATTTTAGGAAAATGTTCGTAAACAGATGGAGCATTAGTTAAAATAAAATAAATAACTGGCGAAACAGTCAAATTTGAACCATGGCCTCGAGATGAGTTAGCATCATCTCATTTTCTAGATCGTGACGGTATTTCTTGTGCAGAGGTGTTTGATCAACAACACGCTCAACCGAGTTATTTACCCCATAAATGGGTACTCATTTAAAAGCTGAGTGTTCTAGGAAGTCCCACCCCAATTCTGATGTTGTATCGAGCGTGAGACGCGCGGTATGAGGGCGCGCGTTATCCTGGAGAAGAATAGCACTTCGCGCTGGAATGCTCCTCCGTTTCGAGCGATAAGCGGGTTTCACGTGTGTTTTCAGAAGGTTTGAGTAGTATGCAGCATTGATGGAACGTTGTGTGCGAAGGAAGTCAACGCCCCTTCCTCCTTCCTCCACTCTTTAGACGACACCTTCCTTTCGGGAGTGTAATAGTGTACCCATGTCTCGTCTGTAGTGAATATTCGCGTCAAAAAACCCTCCGCCTCGTATCGCGTCAGCAAGCGGCGACAAACTTCCAACCGCATGAATTTTTGCTCGAAGTTCAACAGTTTGGGAACCCATCGCGCCGTTATTTTGCGATATTGAAGCTGTTCGTGGATGATAGACTCTACACTACCAATACTAATACCGACTTCAGCCGAAATGTTTGAACATTCATTCTACGGTCCTCCAAAAATGAGTTGTTCTACGCGGCGAATGTTGTCTGGTGTGATGCTGGTTCGCGGTCGACGATCATGCGCCTCATTCTCGACGGTTTCGCGGCCATCTTTGAACGCTTTGGCCCATTTAAATACAGCAGACCTACTCAGGCACTCACTACCGAACTGATTTCGCAAACGCCGAAGAATTTCCGTGTTTTTAACGCCTTCCCACACCAAAAAACGAATGACAATACGTTGCGCAACGGCGGTCGGCACCTGATGTTCACTCATGGTCGTAGCACGCGCGTGAAACGTGCGTTCGCGATGAAAACTATGCCACACTATTCGTAAGGGATAAGGGATACAGCTATCACATACTCAAGCCGCGACCTTCAAAACATACAGGCGCGCCTTCTACAGCGTTTGTCTCGATCATATTTGAACCACCCTCGTATATGAAATGTGTTATGATAAAAATTATTTTTTATTTTAGGTTAGGTTTTTCTTATTTTAAAACGACGCGCACTACTTAGAAGTTACTTTTTTTTACTACAAATTCTCCAAGAATAGTTAGTGTGCTACGCCATATGTAAATGAAAAAGTGCTGGTGAAAAAAAAACCTTTTTTTTTTTCAAAACTTTCCAATTAGGCCCATCTCTTCAGCCCACATAACTGAACTATTAGAAGGTCTTCTGTGGGAGGGAAGTATTGTACTTTGCACGGAACAAGGATCAATAAACTGTAAAGTGATTAATAAAGATTAAAAAAATAAAGTTCAGTTATCTTTTAAAGAGACCTCGTATATTTGGAATCCCAAAGATCTCAGAAATTTTACTATTACAACACTTCTCTTCAACTCTCTATTCAGTTAAGGAGTTTATCGTGCATAATATTTTCTATTAGAAATGCTCTAATTCTTCTGATCTTTGATATATTTAATTCCTGCTACAAGAAATTACTTTTAAAACAATTTATATGAGTAAGAAAGTAATGCGAATAATGTCAACCAATAAATCAGGATGACTCAAAAAGGAAATCAGAAAAGTTAGATCAGAAACAGCCGTACAAATAATATTAAAATCGATATTAAAGCAATATTATTAAATATGCCTTTATAGGTAACTTACCGGATTTTGCAGCTGGTTTCTGTTGGTCTTCCATAGCCGACTCGAAAAACTTCTTCTTATCAGAAACCGTTTTGGGGGTTTTTGCTGAAGGCGGCGGTGACTGCAAAATGAATATTTTCACATTAAAATAAATTGTCTTTGATAGCAACTGCGAGGGCAAGTATTTGAATGAGAAAGTCATTATGAGAACTCCGATAGTCTAATAGATGTTAAAATGTTCATGAATTATTGGAAAAATTCCCATTGAAAATTGGAAGTGAAAGTGCTTCCCCCAACAATTTTTAAATAGGTATCCAATAGAAAATAATTTGTGATTAATGGTTTGGAAATGGCGAAAATCTTTATACATATTACATAGCGCAGGCACGTGGCATTTTTCTTCAGGCAAACATTTGCATATTGAATAATACCACAATATTTATGTGGACCGTTCCGAACATATAGCATTATTATATCAAGTAACAATGTTCTTTGGTGGGTAAACGATATGTCTACCGTATATTATAAACGAAGTCACATTTATGGTGATCGGAGGAAAAAAGGAGTTTTTAAAATTGGAGGACGCTGTCATTTGATCGAGACACTTGGAGCAAAACTATTCTTTTTTGTGCACATCTGTGTGCCTATTTTTCATACAATGCACAATTTATGCCCGCCTCCTATTATGAATACCAAACGGTCAATATATAGATGTCGTCTGCGTACGCTATTAGGCGTTTTTTTTTCAACAGCCGCGCAGAGCAGGTTAATACCACGCAATTAGACTAACAATTTGATCTGAGCTGCTCTGGATAAAACGTCAGTGCATGAATGCTGCTCCGTTAAGTAGTCTGCGTTTTGAAATGCAGGCGGCGCAGGTGTCCAAGTTTTCGATCAGTTTACAGTTTGAGAAGCATATAAATCATCATCATCATTTCCTGTTTTGTGTAATTATTTGGAATAGTAAACATACAAAATAATCTTGCTCCCTAAGGGAAATTTTTCCGACTGTATATGTAAGGATTTAAGCTTTCTCTTGCAATTTGAGTTGAAATTTGAATTCTAACTAAACCAACACACACTCCCAGCAAAGACATGCCCCGTTTTTGTGTTCACTACCCTAATTTGCTCTCGATTGTTTTTTTTTCGCCGCTTAACCTGCTCTACTCTGCTCTGTACAAAAAAAAGCGCAGCTATTATTTGCGTCGACTTAAAGAGTGACGTGGTGTCTGCATTCATCACCCGTATGGCGTATTCAAGTGCTAGGTTAAAGAGTGTGCGAGCTAGTCCATCGCCAGTCCAGCCGTAACAAATTTTATAAAGGTAATATGCAGATTAACCCGCTGCCGGCAAATGATGTAAACACTCACGTTCATGCCGCAGCCGATTCAACGTACCGGAACGACCCGTACTACGACACGTTTTACGGCCAAGAGCTGCCAAACTCCTTCAATGCGAGAAGGAACATACTCGTATGTGTGTTATTTTCTATAAGACTGTGTTTTGCGAATTGGGAGCATCACACATCGGCGCTACTGCTCTCAATTCTTTTACACCGCCCCGATATTGAAACCAACCCGGGTCCCAGGATTTGCTACCTTTGCAACAGGCCACTTCATCGCAATTCCGTCTGTGTGAAATGCAACTGTTGCGATGAATGGTGTCATCTGAAAAACTGTTCTGGTATATCTCATTACGAATTATGGAGCCCTTCCTACATAAGGGCCAGTAATTATCTTCTATGCTCCACACTCCAAGTAGGACACTGCCTACTAACACAGCTTACCTACAGATATCACCAGTGACACCCATGAACAACAACACCAATCACTAAAGACCATCATCGCAATTTAACTAAACTCTAGCTCCGGCGGCTGCAAACACCGATATACTTTCGTTGGTGCAGCTAAATTGTAACGGACTCCAAATTAAGATAGCAGAACTAACTGCATTCATGGACAGACACCATATGCCGACAGGAACCATTCAGGAAAGAAGTGCCAATTCGACCCTCAACTCACACGGTGGTTACAACATCTTAAGGAACGACAGATTAATGGATGCAGATGGAGGACTCGCGCTTATTATTCACCACTCTGTGAGATATCTCCTACCACCAACAACAATGTTCTCGAGATAAAGGCGACTGCGGTTCAGTCCGGAAACACAGAGATTGAAATTTTCTATATCTATGTTCCCGCTGTCTGTAGTTATCCCTCTAGTTACAAAACTCCTTTCTTAATTGGACAATACCGCCTTATACTTGGTGATTACAACGCCTATCATGAGTTGTGGCACTCAAACTTCGAAAACAACTCCCGAGGGATTGTTACAGCGGAGAAATTAAACTTATCGGACTTCTGCCCTCTGAACGAAAACGCCCTACCTGCCTGACTGGATCTTGCTCAAGCTCTTCAGACATATCTGCTGGTTTTATCAACGTTGCCCACTGGGAAGCAGTTTTAACTCTTTCATTTGATCATCTCCCCATCATCGTCAGACTTGACCGACCTATCTCCGTACAACAATCTAATCGCAGAACCTTCCTGAACAACAAAAAAGCAAATCAAGAAAGCAGAAATTTTACCAATGCGGCTCTTACTGACCTACCAACGCCTTCAGATGGACGCGTGGCCGTTCCGGCAGGACGAATTCCTGAAATTCAACTTAATTTACCGACTTCACCTGCAAGAATGGCAGACCAAAGCGATAGAATCCGCAATACTAACCCTGATGAATTTAGAATTAAAGAACTTAACGCTGAAATCACTAATCAAGTCAATGAGCATAAGAGGACTAAATGGAGCTTTCACTTAAATAACCGCAACTTAAAATCTGGAGTCAGTAAACTCTAGTCAACTGTTAGAGCCCTCACCAATCCCTCCACACAACAAGGTTATGTTGCCACTCAGTTTGGTAACACCATGATTGGTTGGTTGGCCATTTTAACCGACAAATCGTTGAATATCCGCCACCTGACAGTTACAAGCGCAAAATTTGCAGGGCAATTTGAAACAGCACTTTTGACCAGAACCTCCAGTTCAACTTCGACGAAATTGCATTAAGCATTAATGAATCCAAAAGCTTCAAAGCATTAGGTCCAGACGAAATTTCGATGGTATTGATCAAAAACCTTGATATGCCAGCCCAGGAATGTCCAAAAACCCTCCAACTTAACTTACTGTAACCTAAATTATAATTAAATTTTAACCCCACAACTTGCAAAAATCTTTAACCTATCCATCGCGACGTTAGTGATTCCCGAAGTGTAGAAAAAAGGTAGGACAATTAGCATCCTTAAACCCGGGGAAAAAGCAACATCAGGTGAATCCTATCGCCCGATCAATCTTTTATCACCTGTTGCCGCTTGAAGCGCTACTCCTTCCGAGGCTTACAACCCATTTCAACTCGGCCAACCATCAACACGGCTTCAGATGAATGCACAGCACAACAACGGCTTAGATGGCATTACTTCCCAAATATGTAATGGCCTCAACAAATCCCGATCTTGACAAGGATTCTGGTGGCACTTGACTTGTCAAAGGCCTTTGACACAGTCAACTATTCGTCACTTTTACTTTGACATCAGCTGTTTTTCGATTCCAGTTAAGTTAATCAAGTGGATCGCTAACTACTTCGCTAGAAGACAGCTATTCACGGAGTTCAGGAACGAGAGGTCTACTAAACTCAGAAGGATTTAACAGGGCGTTCCGCAAGGAGAAGTTCTATCACCCACCTTGTTTAATCTCTATCTACCAGGAATCCCAACATCCCCTGAAGGACTTCCAATAATAAGCTACGCGATTGACTGTTCGATTTTAGCTACGGGTAACGACATCGAGCAAATATATGATCTGATCAACCGCTATCTTGAGGAACTCAACACCTTCTTCCTCAATAAAAATCTACACAGCTCCTAAGTCGTCGGCTACTCTCTTCACATCGGGGACCAAGGAGGTCAAAATGCAGCTGAAAATTCAGTAGGTGATCAACTTATCCCTACCGTAAACCACCTCAAAATTTTCGGCAACACCCTTGATAGCATGACCACATTATCTGCGCATGCATCAACAGTCTATGAAAAAATGAGATGCAGGAACAAAGTTCTCAAGAGTCTAGATGGAAGTTCCTGGTGTAAGGATATGGAGAGCCTACTGGTATCATACAAAGCTATCAGTAGATCTGTGGCCAATTATGCAGCCCCCATCTGGTCTCAAAATGTGAGTGACACGCAGTGGAATAAAATTCAGACCTGTCAGAATGCAGCACTACACACAGCAGCATAGCTGCCTTCTGATGCCATCACAAGACCATCTACATTAAGAGACCCAAATTCTACCTTTAAGATGCCACAACAACCTCCTAGCAAAATCATATTTTGTGGGATGCTACAGACATGACCATCCCAGCACAAACCTGATGGACAGAACGCGACCTCCTCGACACACCCGTTGAACCTTAAAGAGGCCTTGAAAGAGAGGTCCAACGCTTCAAGCGAGATCCATTCTACGACACCATCTATAAAACTGCAATAGAGAGAAAGTTGAGGGACTTAAGTCAAACCCAGTACCAGTAGGATCAGCGGATAAATAAAGACTATTTACAGCAACTAGGATGATACTTGCTCAACTCAGGTTGGTGTTTTCGCTTAAGCTCGTAGTTGTCCCGAATCGACCCTTCACGCTCTGGCAAGACCCCATTGAGATGGCCATAATCCTTGCCCTCGACACAGAGAGCATGAAAAACAAACTCTAAATATTTGACACACACACAATATATTGAACTTCTCAATTAACTACAACAACAACACCCCTGATGTAAACGTACTCGGAAATGGGAAATTGGTAAAATGCGGCTTCAGAGTCCATTTCCGGTGTAGGTGGTAAAAACCTAGAACTCACACAGTGTGTGTTTGTAGTTCCTAAAGCGGAAATTCCTTCAATATGGCTTCAGAGTCCATTTCTGTAAGGATCTAGAACCCACACAGTCTTAAGAGAGTCCATTTCCGTTTTTGGTGGTAAGAACCAAGAACCCACACACGGTGTATTTGTAGTTCCTAAAGCAGGAATTCCTTAAGCAGGAATTCCTTAAGTGCGGCTTCAGTGTCCATTTCCGCTTTAGGGACTACGAATCCATCGCATGTGCATAAGAATAGCTTTACAACACAGAATAAACTAGGTTCCTTTTACCTTAAGCGGAAATGGACTCTGAAGCCGCACTCATGGCATTTCCGCTGTATATTTTTTTTTTAAAGTAAGCCTTTTCCGAGAGATAACCCGTTTTCAAAATGACTACATCACATCACCCAAATTGACTAATTTTAACGAAAACAGTTCTTGTCCTGTAAAATTTTAAATTTTGGAGTTGACCAATATGGTTCAAGTTGACTTACTATTTCTGATACCTCATAGAAACAGTGGAACCGGAACAAGTTTTATGGCTAATTTCAAAGTGGCAAATGCAGCATAGATCATAATTATGAAGTAAAGGGTATCATTCCTTTGGCTCATTTTACTAACCCACCGGCGAATAAACCCTTGAACTCTAGCTTTAAACATTGTAGAGTGGCGGCCCAGACGTCACGGCTACTGAGCGCATAATGTACATTTACATATGTATTTTACATATGTACATACATTACGATTACATTAAATACATACTTATTATTGGAATGGAAGAAGCTGGTAAAACGAAAAAGTCTGCAGTGGCCAATTTATTTACTATGCGAATTCTTGGAAAGTGACGCATGTCCACATGGTGACACTCTAAAAGGGTTAGGCCGCGTTTAGAGTAAGAGCTGAAGTCAAAGCTACCAATGGTTAACACAAGAAAGGTTTGCATATAAACTCGCTCTTTTTTCTCTTCTCGGTTGACTAACCTCACTAACAGAATATATATTGTCAGGGTTTGTATTTGTTAAGTCACCCACAAAGAACATCCAATTACAGACGCTGGCCCATGTGCGCTGATCTGCAACATAACTCCACTATAAGGCAATTCACTAAGAAATTTTCACGAAGGTAAGTGTTAACTAGTGTGCAAAAATAGATTTGCAGCAAAAAAAAAAGTGTGGATGCACATGCGCATCCAAATCACGCTGGACGCCGCGTTACTTAAGCTCCCTCCTCACTGATACCTATCTGCATTTCAACTCACATGATGCGATGGGACGCAGCGTCACTCTGTAGCCGGGCCACATATGTCGAACACGAACTTGAAATTTATGTGAAGTATCTTGAATCAATCGGAGGAAACTTCAAAGCATCGCTGGAGTAAAAGTAATCCTCAAGCGAATGGTTTAAGAAACTTCACACAAGTCACACATTGTGAACGTGTTCCACGGACGCGTCTTGAATCAATCGGAGGAAATTTCAAAGCATCGCTGGAGTAAAAGTAATCCTCAAGCGAATGGTTTAAGAAACTTCACACAAGTCACACATTGTGACCGTGTTCCACGGACGCGTGAACTGAAGCAGATAAGCGTCGGGTGTCCAAATGACGCTAGACGCCGCGTCACTTCCAATCGGATAGGAAGAAATACATTGGGAGCAATGGAGCGATGCACATTACCACCGATAGCTATCCAATAGGTCAATATCTCAATGTCTGGATTAAGTGCCAGTTAGCTATCCGGGACACTAAATTAAACCTTAAGTCTCGTTTTCCAAGCGTGTTGCGGAACACTTTAACCAGACATTGTGAAAATGGTCCTAAAACCAATATAAATTATTCCAGTTATGCTTAGCTGAAGATGCTAAAATAAATAAGGCGAAACGTTGTAAAAACTAATACGCTGGATTTTGAAGATAAATACATATAATCATAAATACTGAAGACACCAAAGAGAAATTCAAACAACATATATTCATATGGGAAGTAATTGAATTCATTTAACATTCAGTAAATTTTAAACGTAAATTCGAGAGAGTGAGTTGCATTTGGATTTTTTTGATGGTTGCTTTATCGGGTCTCTTCATAGAAGAAAACTTTCTGACCACTAGATCATAAGCCCTCCCCCAAAAAAGTTCAAAACAGAAAGTAATATTTGGTAAGTTTCGTTCATCCTAGACAACAACCGGAGCATTAGCAAAATTTCAGAAGTTTGGATGAAAATGCCGTTCTGCTTTTTTCACTTTCCCTGCACTGCTCCAAATGGGGACTCCTTGCTTTCTAACTTGACATTTCACTGTTTACTTCACTTCCACTGCTTTACTAATCTGGAAACACAATTGAGGAATTGTGTTTCCTACGACAATCAGGAATTACAATTCCTTGAACATTTCGCTAGACACAGGGGTATGTGCTCCCTAATTTGGGCTGGATCGTGTCAAAGCTTAATTCAAGACTCATCTCTTTTCGTTGTCTCGTTCAGTATTCTAATTGGTTGCGAACTTTTGTTGTTTTCATTGAAAAGCAAAACCACATCCGTCATATGAAAAGATTGCCGAAACAGCCGTTTCGAGTATCCGTTTCCCATTATAATTGTTTGACGTGACGCAAAACTTAGTCTAACACAAGACATAACAATTTCAAAACACAACCAGTGCGCACCGGGCGAAGCGAGAATACCCCTAGAAATAAATAACTGGCGAAACAGTCCATTCTGTACCATGGCCTTGAGATGAGTTAGCATCATCTCATTTTCTAGATCGTGGCGGTGTGTTTTGCGCAAAGGTGTGTGATCAACAACACGCTCAACCAAGCTATTTACCCCATAAATGGGTAATCATTTAACAGCTGAGTGGGCTCATAGTCCGACACGTAAATCCCCTTTTTTATCGAAAACTACTGCATTCGCTAGGAATGGAACCGGGGCCCAGTGCATCGAAGCCGAACGTGCTAACCGTTGCGCCATCCGGACTGCGAGAATACCCCTACACCTATTTGAAAATTTGGAACATTCCTGTTTCGCGAATATTACGAGAATTCTCTCTATTGCAATTAGAGAGAATTTTTTTAATTCCTTAATTTCCGGCATTCTCGTTTTGCGCTTTAGGTGGTAAGAACCTAGAACCCACCCGGGGGGATTAGTAGGTCCTAAAGCGGAAATTTCCTGAGTTTTGTGAAAATTCTCCCTAATTTAATAGAGAGAATTTTCCCAATTTTTGCGAAACAGGAATGTTCCAATGATTTTAATAAATATACATACATATTTTCTTTTTCTAAAAAAAAACAGCAATTGTCTTATAATGAAGAGTTAATTGAATCTTTCAGCAATACTGAATATCTCATTTACTTACCAGTCAAGAACAATGTCGCTAATCTACACTAGCTGCTTTATCAAAAACTTCATAATATCTTGTATATCACAATAACGCAACAAACAATAAAAGTAAATTTTAAAACATTTTACTACCTGAACCTAGAAGTCTACTTGAATTTGACAGAAATGGACTGCACAAAATGAAAAAGGATAATATGATAACTATGGTTTATTATTCCGATTTATGCATAAATTACATTCAAGCAATATTTCAAACTTTACGACTATAACTTACAGTTTAATTTGGATAATGTCGACTGCAATAATTTATGTAAGCATATAAAAAAAATGAAGGTCTTGTCATGTACATGTATGTTACATATTTTACTTAAGAAACCTCGACGAGTTGGGAAAAACGTATTAGCGACGTAGATATTAAATCCAAGTACCTAAATCAAGTTTGAGAACAGCCTAAGATGCTCATTATTCTTTCATGTAATTGGATCCATCATTTAATCCCCATCCTATCTGGTGCTAATCATGCTAATCACAAAAGACTCAACGTTGTTGCTGTACTTCTTTGACTAGTCTTATGTAGAAAGAAAATATTTTAGGGATTTTTAGGACCAAAATTGTTAAAGTGAAGCTATTGCGTTCGATGCAAAGCAAGACGATAATATTCCCAAGGCGGCACACACGAGTTTTCTTTGGTATGTTTCCCAAAACCTATAAAAACTCAGGAGGCTCAAAATGAATACCCAAATCAGTTTAACTAAGAATGATTACTAATCAGTATCAATACGTGCATTCTATTCCCTTCACCTAACCAACCCCTGCGTAAACCGCAAATGCCCCTTTCGACATAATTTGTCAGTTGATTGGCTCTTATCATTGCTTGATATTGAAAGCTGAGAAGAAAATCACCTCCCACTTCCACAATGATAAATAATTTAACGTGAAATGAAGATATGTAGTAGAAAAAGTCAACTAAGACCTGTCAGCCAACGTCAAATGCCAATTTTTTCACTAGAGCCGCCGTGACTGGTTATAACACGCTCGTGAAGTCTTGATGGCCACTTAACGATGCTGCATCTAGAGAACATGTGCTGCTTGTAGGTATTATTAGAACTCCCACAGCGCCCCAAGCTCGTTAGCAAAAGACGGCTCGGATAGGTGCATGCTAGCAACTGCACTATCCGAAATCTACAATATATGCTGTCGAAACGTCAACAAGGCATACATATGCAAGCGATGTTAAAAAACCTTTAATTTTGCCAAAATTAATCAAGTGAAGTAGCGAGCTATGATTGTATGTATCATATATATAAATTTCTTTTGCCAAAATTAATCAAGTAGCGAGCTATGATTGTATGTATAGTATGTACATGTATATAAATTTGTTTTCCATAAAAAAACAACAGATCACGCCACGCCGTTACAAATTAAAGCCTAAATTATGTTTACAGGGATCTGCTCTAGTGGCATAAATAGCTTTTAGCGAAACGAAAAGATATGTCCTCTGTGGTATTTTTTTGTGCTTCACTCTCAATTTGCCCTAACCCCTTATGGGGCATAGCGCGTCAACTGTTCCATGTGGCCCAGTTGACGTTTCGTTGGCATAAACTGGTTTCAGAGAATGCAGTTGCCAGCATGCACCTCCTGCACATCCATGGCCACGAACGTCGTCGTGGACGGGATTCGAACCCGAAACGCCGGTAGTCAAACATGAGACTGATGCCTCAACACACTGCGCTACCGGTCGCCCAAAGGTTTGAACTCGTTTGAACTCGTCTCCTCTTGAGTACTATTCAACTCTCAACGTAACTTTTCCTTTTAGAAGAAAATTGAGTAAGGTCAAACGATACACCCAATAAGTTAGCTGATGTCAGCTGATGAAATACATGCTGAATGAGTGTCATCAGTAAAGTCATCAGAAGGTTTGTTATACAATTCTTGATGATTGAAAAACGTTGATGAGTTTTATCAAGGTTCCGACTTGTAGCACGTCAAACAGTACAGAAGTCAGGAGGGTAGTAAAATTATATTGTCTTTGTAAAATATAATTCGGACAAACATAAGTGACATTCATTCCGACACTCATCCTAAGGTAGGCAGGTAGAAGCTGGCCCTGTCTTATCATATGCGCTGTACTGTATATTTGAATTGGGTATCATTATGTAGGGGCGCGAAATCTTTTGCTCAATTAAACAATACTCGTACGTTACATTTAAATAAGGTATCCTTAAGGTATGGTCTGGAAAGGTTTCGGTTTGTGTGTCCCCTAACCACCATGTACCACGTGTCTATTCGATTGTTTATTTCGGTTTCGTTGACTAGCCAAAATCCCACGTTGGCCGCCGGAAATTTTCAAGCGATTTCAACTATTTTCCATTGTAAATTTTCACTGATGTAGAAAAAAATGGTATGGTATGGTATGGCAAGGTCTTAAAATATTATAGAGATTATATGTTTTTTGTGCGTGAGTCAAGGTATCGGTCGGCCAGTCGATTGTACATTTCGTGTCATTTCCCACGGTAAAATCGCCAGTTTTCTCGCAAAATCTATCTTTTTCATAATAACCACAGTTTTCTGTTGCATATCGGCACCAGTTATAGGTAGATAAATTGTTTATTTTCCGGCTTGCCTTTTCACAAATGAAGAGGACTGTGAACTAATGGTCGACTTAAAGAAGTACAGACATTTCGAAACGAATCAAATGTAAAGAGATTGCTGGGGCCTTAGCCATGTTGCATGAACAAATTGGGTCCACTGAGGTAAAACAACAGACAAAAGAGCACCTGCTTCAAAGGAGTTGTAAACAGCAAACGGGTACTTTTTAGACGACGCCGCATATCGAAATGTAAATGGGTTTCTCCTGTAAATATCAATCAGGTTTACGTGCTTACACATATATTCGACGGGTATGTTAGAATCGTATCTAGCAATCCGATCGCGTAAAATCAATGCCATCTTGATTATACAGGCTGGCTTGTACATTGAAGTCGTTGCAAGCAGTCAAAAGATTGGTTATATCGCCTGTTGCCGATTTTGAAATGTTGAGCTATTTTTGGAGTTTTGTCCTTGTAAAGTTTATATTACGTTGTTTTTGTCATAACAACAATACGTAACACCTTAGAAGGCTCTGTATGTATGGAAGTCGCCTCGTGATTCGATTTAACAATGCCTACCTGTCTCTCTGTACGCACGATAACTTTCGATAGAATGAAGCTAATGACTTGAAATTTTTGGTCAAATATTTGTAGTCTAATTAATATTAAAAATGAGGATGAGGCGACCACTATAGCACCCATATTACCCTACCTTATTGCATGCAGATTTCTAAATATTCAAGCTACAATTTTCGGACCATAATATGCTACGTAAAACCATTGATTTGATCCCATGATAAATCCATCCATCGCTGGTGAGTCCATGAATCCAACAACAAACACTTTGTACATATAATCTTCATTCGCGCCAATCTTACATTCGAACTTGTAAATTCGAGCGATGATTTCGGTACTCGGTACTTTGCAGTAAACACGCCTCGTGTCAACACAACGACGTGTGCATTTTTTCGCCTCAGAAAAATACGCTTCAATACTCGTTTCTGACGTTTCGGCCGCATAAACCCGACTTACACATAAACAGTAATAGCGTTTGCGCTGAACGGGTGAAAAATACGCGAACGCGTATATCCGTCTCATGTATCAGAAACTTGGAGCTCATAGACGCTACGGATGTCAGCCGGTGTGACCAAAAAGAATCGCATCAAAAGTACCTACATCCGACGCAGCTTGTTTGTTAAACAACCGATCACTGAAAAGCTCGAAGACCGTCGTATGGATTGCTATTGCCTGAGAACCCAGTCATGAAGGTACTATCAATCAATGTTCCATTTGCTGGACCCAAACCACGAGGCAGACGAAAACACACGTGGATCGATCAGATGAAGAAGCGACAGCAACGCATTAATTTCGGCGATGATATGATACGATCCAAGACCGAGCTGCCTGCAGAAGGAAGTTGAGGTTATAACGCCAGAATGGGCGAAGTGCCAACACCACAGGCAGAGCAACGCGAAGCCCCAGAGTGGTATGAAAGGGCAAAGAAGAAGACGAGACGCGCACCGTTGAATGTTCACGAAGCGCATTTACGACACGAATTATGGCCGTGGATGTGCGACAAAATGCTAAATACAACATACGACTGTCAAAAATATTACGTGTTCGCTTGATGTTTTTCGATTCAGACGATTTGTGTTCTTTTAATTAAAATATTTAAAAAAAAAAAAAATTACATGGCAAACCTCCGCGAAGCCTGTCCCAAGCCACGATTATGAAAGGAGGAGGAAAGGATAGCTGTAGCCTGATTGGCTGAGTTACACGTAAGCGTTTCAGGTCATTAGGGTGGCATAAATTATAATTCTGTCAATTCTGCTACATTATGAACCACTTGAAGCAGCTATCACCGAGGCCACTCCCGAAAAGGGTTCAGCAAACCGAAAACCCATCCTTGTAAAAACTACATGTCAAGAAACCTGGAAAAACAGAATCGGATTGGACGGATCAACAACGACCACGCAAACGCTTAACTGATTATTTTTTCAGATACTTAAATATACGCTCCCTGAACAAACCGGGGGCCGAGAAGGCCCTCCTACAACAGGTTGAGAAATACAAATTGAGCATCACTGAAATCCAGGAAACAAATTACAATAGCTTGGCAACGATATCAACGACAAGAAATCGCACACAATTTTCAAAAGCGGTAAGCCATCCGGACACAAGGAGTCTGACCACCGCAACTTCTACATAATTTTGACACCGCTGCAAAAGTAGTTGGACTGCGCATTAACCAGGACAAAACAAAAATAAAGATGCAATTAACAACAAGGACGCCAGAACAACTGAACATCAACGTTGGGGACCTCAGCACCGAATTCGTAGACGACTTCACACACCTGGGTAGTAACTAACTTGTCAAAGAACGCCAATGAAACTGACGAAATCAAGCAATGGATACAGCTAGCAAATAAGACTTTCTTCTCGGTCCTAATAATAATGAAATCGAAGCATGTGCACAGAAACTCCGCATATACAAAACCATCATACGAACTGTGCTGTGCTATGATTGCGAAACCTGGGCCCTTATTCAAGCCTCCGAAAACATACTAAACACATTCTAACGAAAGGTCCTTCGGCGAATTTTCGGAGCAATTTGCGACCGAAATGGATGGAGCATCCGATACAACCATGAGCTGTATGAATTGTACGATGAGCTGGAAGTTTAGAGAACCGTCAAACTACAACGTCTACCATGAATGGACGATAACCGCATGCCGAAGAAAATATTGAACGCACGACGCATCGACGGAGCAAGGCTGCGAGAAAAACCGAGAGCTCGTTGGAAAGACTCAAGAGACGAGAACGCCGAACAACTGCTGGGCTTCCAAAATTGGAGGACGCGCACTTGACTGAAATAATTGGAGGACAATGATCCAGGCGGCCAAAGAGCGACGTCGAGTTGTAGCGCCATGATGATGATGACATGGAAAATCTATGTACTAATATCAAATACTAAATGAAAATATATAACTGGCGCAACGGTCTAATTAGGACCAAGGCCTCAGGATAAGTTAGCATCATCTCATTTACTAAATCGTGCTGCTGATCACACACCTCTATGTACACCGTCATAGAGGTGTGTGATCAGCAGCAACACGCTCAACCGTTTGGACGTGTCGAAGGATGTCCAGCATCAATGGACAAATTGAAAGTAGCGATCAGTGAAACTTGTTTTCATTTGCATAAAAATGAAAAAAGTGTTCTTCTATCAAGACAATTAACGGTGGCTGTTTTTTCCAGAACTAAAACTTTTTCGGTGTACTCGTATGTATTGGGTTGGCAACTAAGTATTTTCGGTTTTGTAGTCTAAAATAAAACACTTTTTTTTAACAAAGAATAGTTTTTAATCAATTATATATTTTCCATTTTGCTCAATGACCTTTTGCCATCTTTCTTTCAGCTGCATGATTCCGCGCTCATAAAATTTCTGGTCCTTATCAGCAAAAAACTGAACCAGGTGCGAGTGGAGGTCATCTTCATTTGTGAAAGCTTTACCATTCAAAAAATTCTGCAAACTTCGAAATAAATGGTAATCAGATGGCTGTATGGGGGATGTGGCATCACTTCCCAGCCAAGCTCCAATAGTTTCCCACGAGTTGCCAAAGATGTGTGAGGCCTTGCATTATCATGGTGTAACACTACACCTTTCCGATTTGACAATCCTGGCCGTTTTTCTTTGATTGCTTCATCCAGTTTCATTAGTTGTTGACAGTAAACATCAGAATTGATCGTTCGGTTCCTTGAAAGCAGCTCAAAAAACACAACACCTTTGTAATCCCACCAAACTGACAGCATGATCTTTTTTGGATGCAATTCAGCTTTCGATGTGGTTTGTGCTGGTTCATCGTGTTTGCTCCATGATCGTTTTCGAACTTTGTTACTGTACAGGACCCATTTTTCATCACCAGTGATGATTCTTTTTCAGAAAGGGTCGGCTTCATTTCGTTTAAGGTGCATATCGCAACAGTTGATTCTTTGTGTTAAATGAATTTCTTTCAATTCGTGAGGTACCCAAATATCAAGCCTCTTCGCAACCCCTCGAACAGTTATATGACGATCCTCTTCAATTATGACTTTGATTTGATCATCATCAACTTCAGTAGGCCGACCAGAATGTTACTCATCTTTGATGGAAAAATCTCCAGAACGGAATTTCTTATACCAATTCTGACACGTGCGCTCTGTTAAGCAATCAGCACCATAAACTTCACATATCTCTTTGTGAGCCGCAGCAGCTTTCTTTCCTTTACGGAAATAAAAAAGTAAAATATGCCGAAAATGTTCGCTTCTGCACTCCATTTAAAATTAACCCGCAACTAATAGCTTTAATAAAAATCACGCACTACTTGCTTCTAAAGTTACGTCAATGTGACAAGTATCACGTGACAAACGGCAAAGTACAGCACTAACATATGTTATACAAAAAATTAACGCAACGCTATCTATCAATGAAAACCGAAAGTACTTAGTTGACAACCCAATATATAAATTATAAACGGTAGCAAGTGAGGCATCATTTTATACTTTATTAACTATTAAAATATATTCTTAACGTTCCTATGTTTCCATCGCCACTGGTATGACGTCTCCCTATCAAGACGGCAGCAGGCATGGTTGTTCATTTAGAATTCAGAATACGTTACACCAAAAGGTAAACTTATTCGCGTAGACTACATAATGCAAAAATGTAATGTGTCCATCTCGATATAGAGAAAAAAGGTTTCTATCGACTACGTCCTTTGTACGTGTTATTCAAAAAGTGTTACGCAGATATGGCGTTTAAATAAAAATGTGTATCGTCACATGCTTACACTTTAAATTATGCAAAACAAACATTTCCAAATTTGTACAAATAGTAAATAAAATATGTTTTTTATTAAAAATTGCTCTTTGTGAAGCTAATAAGAAAATTAATCGAAACTTGCAAATAATTGTTCGGCATAAAGGATACGCACAAAATCGCAGAAAAAAATATTCAGACAACACTATTAAATTAACAAGCTAATCACTATGGTATAGTGCATGACATCCATTCTCCTGTCGAAAAAATAAAAGAAAGTCAAAATAAAATGTTGACAATAGTAAGTTGCAATAAATACTTTCACGGACGTCAGGGTTGACTCAGTAGCTATTACTATATGTATCTTGAATATTATGCATGTTAGATGCACAATAATTGCGTTACACGTTCGTTTCTTTACCAAATGTCACCATTGATGGTTTTTCATCAAAAGTCGGCGAATTTATGGTCGTTGGGGATTTTACTCGGATTGGAGAAAGCTCAGGTGGTGGCGACAAGCTTGAAATAGAAGTGTCATATGTTGTGTTGTTGCACTGATGATCGTACGATTGTTCGTAGGAGTTTGCATTACTATCATCAACATTTGTTTTTTGTGAACTTGTTAATGATTCGGGCACATATTGCTGGTGATTTTGTGGTATTATTGTTGAATTTAGCGGTGGTGGTGGAGGAAGCACGTTTGCGGATGAAGTGAGTGATGTTTGTGATACTTGATGTTGGTATTGCTGTTGGTGGATAAGATACGGCTGTGTTTTTGAATTTGGATCACTCACCATAAAAGCACTATATCCTGGAATAGACTGAGTTGGTATTGTGTAACCCACAGTTTGATAGCCTAGTTGAACATAGTTCGCTGGAGGTGGTGGTGGTAATGGTTGTTGATGAGATAATTGATAATAACCTCCAGGATGTTGTGGTATTGGAAGGTTAGTGTATTGTACAGGTAGTATTTGTGGTGGAGGGAATATATGTGTTGGTGAAATTATTTGTACACCTGTCGAAGCAATCCCTTGTTGTTGTCCTATAGTCTGACGATCCAGTTGCATGGAAATAGTATCAGTTACAGCATTATTCGTCTGTGTTACATCTGATGCGATTGAACCTAGTGTGCTTGAATTTACCAAATTATTATCAACTGCTCCTTTGATACGATTGCGGATTTCGTTTTCTTCCAACAGAAGATTTCGATGGACATCCTCCGATACAAGTATATTATTTGAAGAATTCTCGTGAATAAATTCGGCACGTTTGGCCGTAGGAAGCGTGTGGAATTTAGCTGGAACTATTTCAACAATTACTACATCATTTTCAGAATTTAAAACTTCATCCATACTAGGAAGTGTTGCTAAATTCACCGGCGGAGGAGGAGGACTCTCTGTGGGCCTAGCGTTCAATAGCCTTGATGTGATTTTATCTGGAACAGGTGGTAGTGGGGCATCCGGACTGAAGAATGATTTCGGCCGATTTGCAGGAACTTCTCGAATAGTGTTTGTTTCAGCATTATGCTCATATTGAATAAAATCGCCATGTTCCAAGTCTTTCTGAAGTTGACTAAGAGCTGTATTGCGTACAACATTGGCTTGCTTTATTTTTGGCTTAGGCGGAATAGGTGGTGGTGGTTTTCGCTTGGTGGACTCATTCAAATTTCCTGTGGACATATGAACCGTCTTTCGAATGGGTATCTTCACTGGATGATACAAATCTTCATTTGACTTTGAAAGTGAGTGGACCGGTATTTGTTTCCCTATCACAAAGTTATCGCGCGTCGATTTCCGAGACGTAGACAGTTGTTTAATTTCATCTATATCGCATTTTTTATTTGTAAGGAATGCTTCGCGGAATGGATTTTCTCGTTCAATTTCGTCATCGGAATTGATTCTAGCTTCAGAGGGATCTGGGACGGAGTAATTTTCAAACTCTGATTCACTAATTCTGTTTGCAACCATGAACCTTGGTTTCTCTGAGCCACTAGAAGGACTACTTGATCTTAAGATACTTTTCAACCCACGATCGCGACCTTTTCTTGAATCTAGAGATGAACCATATTCTTGTTCAGAGTCGTAGTAAAAATGACGTCCGACAGCTTCCGGTGAGTATGATCTTTCCACATCGGATTTCGAACGTTCATCTCCACTTAAATCAAAGCTTACCGACTTTCTCTGCGTAATTGAGTCAGGAGAACCTCTGTCAGAGAAGCTCGGCAGCAAATATTTTTCTTTTGAATCATCATCATCAGATTCGATTTTGGGTCGACTATTTGCAGATGTTTTCTTACGTTGAGATTTCTCATATATATCGAACGTATCAAGGCGAGCAAAAGGCTGTCTACGCCCTAAAGATTTCAGTTCTTGCTCACTCTCATCGTCCTCAACATCATCCTCAACGAAGGCATCGTCATTCATGTCGGTTTCTTGCTCCACTCTACTGGTCCACTTGGCAACTGGATGATCAAACGATGTTTGAGTTCCGGTTTCCTGTGCGTTTAGTAATCCTTGGGCTTTCTTAAGACTTGTTGCGGTTCTAGGAATGGTGCTAATCCCTGAATCGGAATCCATGTCGGAACCGTTTCCAGTTTCGTTCTGCGTATAAGAAGAATTTATTTTAATTTGATGCTGTTGAACAAATCCAGTTTTCTTCTTTTCCTTCTGGTTAACGTACGCAAAATTGCCGATATGTTAGCAAATAGAGAGAAAAAGAGAATGATTGTTAGTAAGAACAAAGTTATCTATGGCATCTAATAACGAAAACTTTGCTATAATGACGATGTGTGGAGAATGATGACAGGATTTGTGTGAAACGATACAATAAAGCCGACATTGGACTTGATATTTTTCGCTAACAAAGGAACATATTCCCACGTGGACGAATATTTTGGCGTAATCAGATTTCTTTCGCTTATACAGTTTTAGATACATGGGAAATGAAAACAACAATCACAAATACAAAATGAAACACTTTTAACATGATACACAAAAGCCTTAATGTAAAAATAACTTTCAGCAAAAAAAAATATGTAATAAAAAAAGCAAATGAAGAAAAAGCAATAATGTAAACTCGTCCTCACTTTACTACTTAAAATACGCCTGACAAGAGTAACACTAAAGATCCGATATGAAAATTGAAATTCTTGTGTACTCAAATCTGATTAAAGCGTATAAAATTATTATTATTCTTATATGTACTTGCACAGACATCATGAGCACCATTAGGATGCTGCAAGCTAACCTGCACCATGCAAAAGCACACTGAAAAAAAAAATATTGTCCATAGTATTAATAAACATCGTTCATAGAGCCTACTTTCATTGTGGGTATGAGATGATGAACGTCTCATTCTATCCTACAATATATACGATTTGTTGAACCGTTCATAAATACAATGGATTCGAATTCATAAAGCTAGCTTTGCTTCTTTTCTTGCTTCGACTGTTGATTTTCTGAATCATTTATAAAGACCCCGAAATGTATTTTTATGAACGACGTTTCATTAAGACAATGAACCAGGGTTAAAAAATTATGAATTTTTTACAAACACAATGAACTTTTTTATTGTATTTGCGTACTTTTTTCGTTCAGTGAAGCATCGGCCACAATGTGCAGGTTATTTGAAGAGAACAAGACCACTCTTGCGCTCATCCTGAAGCCCTGGGTGCTAAAGGGAAGAATTTGCGGTATCAGCAGTACATCTGGCAACCTGATGTATGACAAACTATCGGATCGTTCTCGCGCGGCGATTTTCATAGACAACTGTGTCAGTCATTTACCGCTAACTTCATTTCTAAGGGATTCAGTCTGCGATACTAGTAGACATTTCTACCCCACACCACATGGGAGTCAGAAGGCGGTAATACCATCCGTTTATTTTCCCTCGGTTGATGACGCAATCACTCCAGCCAAAGTGAAGCTACTTGTCGACTTCTGCAAAAAATCTAATCGGCAATCATCATTGGCTGTGATGCCAACGCTCACGATACTACAATATTTAAGGGAGCAGCGACATTAACGACAGAGATAAGTCCCTACTTGATTACGTTACGAGTATGTGTAAGCAAGCGTTCTCAATAAAGGGCGCAAGCCCACTTTTATCACTGCGGCTAAAAGAGAGGTATTTGGTCTCACTCTGGCCAACAGATTTGTATCGGAGGCAGTTACGGAATGGAGAGTATTGGCTGAAGTGTCTAATTCTAACCACATAAACATCCGTTTTGACATTCCAGGTGGTCTGAACTCCGCCTTTCGTCCTTTTGTCGTAGGAAGACAAATTGGAAATTTTTTCAGCAACTAGTGGGTTCCAAAGCTAATGAGCTGCTAAATTCCATCAGCACGACTGGTGAGTTGTAATTACCTGCGGAACAGCTAAATAATGTCCTCTGTTAGAAGGTCTTATACAACCTTAGGCTCCGTCCCCACGGGCATCTTCGGATGCCCACTAAACCGTCCATTACACTGCACATAACAAAATCAAGAGTGGTGCAGTTGTTATGTTTAGGATCATAAAGTCCTTATTACATTTAACGATGAACACTATACTTAGTTGCTTGCTATGGACCCCAGCGGTCTATGCGGAGCCGTCAGGCTGCCAGCCTACCTATACTTAGTTGTCTTATTCCTTAGTGGGCAATGAGCGTCAACTACATCTAAGTGCCATTGCGACAATAGGTCGCATGTCGTCCCATGACGCGCTCAGCAGCGATCACTCGCCGGCCACTGATCGGCGCCATAAGATTATATGACCCTCCTTGGTTAATTTTTGTAGCACATCCAGCAATGTAGTTATCGCCCTTCCGCAATGTGTGACCTATCCACTGCCATTTTCGACTGTGTTCAATCTTATTTGATATTATTAGAATTCGTCGAAGACAAGTTGACGAAAGCTTGTGGTTGCGGTTTCCTGGTAACATTTACGGCTTTCCATGTGCTGGTTCCGCATAACAATACAGACAGGATTTGGTGTTAACACTGAAATAAGTGCTTCGACATATATTGGCCAGCCGGCGAAATACGCATTCAACCTGGCTGACACGATTAGTGATGTCCTGCTCAGTATCACCATGTCATCTGCTGCAACAATGCTATCTGGTGGATAGCCTTTACCTTTTTCTCTCAATATAGGTGATGTATTAAAATGTACACTAAGTTGGTTTCATATCTATATTATAATGCAAAACAACAAGAAACCATCAAGCGTCCAACATTTGAAGGTGTTCGTAGCATCGTTTAGAACCGGCGGCTTAAGCTCAGCTTCCAATGTCAGGCGTAGAACGTTCGCATTGGAAGGCGTTCGTTCTGGTGACAAATGTTGTGCCCAAATCCAAAGATTTCGAACGTTCCAACGTTTGAATGATGCAACTGCCGCATCGTTGAGATGAAACATTTGAAGCAAGCGGGGCTTCAAGGCACGACGTATTTGGCCGAAATCATCCACAGTAGCCAAAAATCGAAAATCATCCTTTCAATAGAATTGTTTTCTGTTTTGCATGTAGGTGTCCTTGTTTTTTCGACCGATATTCGAAATTGTCTGTTTGGACTGGACAGCTTGGCTCAAACCGTCGAACGTTTGAATCAAACGTTTGAATTGTCGAGCCGTTGAGCAAAAACATTTGTCTCTTTAATTGCCGAGTCATTTGATTAAACCGTTGGCTCCAAAATTGGATCAAACGTTGGAGACATCGTTTTCTACTGTCTGTTACAAAAGGAATTATTTCTAAGTGTCACCATACACTGTCGAAATCGAACACGAACCTAGTACAAGTGGATCTTTCGTTATACTGGAATACCACTGTATTAAAATATTTCACATTTCTAACTCAATCCTTTACTTCAGATTCGTAATTCCGAATTCATCGCAATCTCGGCAAACGCTCGGAATAAACCACCTAGACCTTTAGTTTTGTGACAAAAAAAATACATTCTATACGTACTATATATTGTACCTCTATCTCTATGGTATAAAACAGAGGGATAAAATTCAGTGAGACATCGTAACGAACATCCATAGAATCAACAAGTAGATTGGCATTCAAATAAATCTCATTCATTGAAGAGAAATCACGATGAGGGCTTCTTTTCACAACAGGATATTAATTCCACTATTACCACTCATCCCCATAAAAAGCCTATTCTGAATATGTACAAGTACATATCTATATAATTTCGCATCATCACCTTAAACGAGTCCACTCGAATTTCATTTCAAAGAAATCTCTTCACCATGAAAAACATGGTTGACAGTATGATAAAATACTTAAAGCTGTGTCAATAAGTTCACAAAGTTCGTTCGTTCATACCCGGTCTTTTCAAAGTTCGAGGTTATTTCAACGAATATAGCCTTTGAACTTATTCCATTCATCAGAATGTCATGACTCCCTAATCGGTTCGTTGAAAATTGATTTCTTTTCAAAAAGACCGATGTTGCTGACAGTATGGACGCAGGGATATGCAACAAGTTTTTCAATTTAGCGTTTTAAAAAAAATCCTTTGAAAGAGCAGCGAAAAGGTGGTGTTCGAATAAAGGTTCCGATACACGGGACGCGTATACGAGATTGCGTGATTTTTACCCGAGTCAGACGAAACATCAGAAACGGGTATCGGAGCGAATTTTGCTGACGCGGAAATAATGTACACGTTTACATGATGTGCGTTTCGACAGCATATGTGTGAGTACTGAAATCATCTTTCTTCATGCGTTTGTTGTTGGATTCATAGACTCCTCAACGGCGGATGAGTATCTGTCGGGACCCGTCGTCAGCTAACAAGTTACGCGTTGTCGTAAAGCCGTTTCCTGTTTACACGGGGCGGGTATCGTAGACCTGCGCCCGTGTATTAGAATGGTCGCGGTTCTGGAAGCCTGACCGGTTAAGGAAATGTCAGTGAGCAACAGAGATGGCAAGGCATTGTTTATCGTAAGTGAAAGAGAGACGCATTGAACTGATACATTCACACATCGACGCACACGACGCATGCCAAAGCATCAACATATGAATCCCGAGAGCAGAATGACAACCAACCAATTTTCGTTAAGCCTGTTTCTTAATAATTGCACTAGAGTGAAAAAGACAGAGTGCGGAAGATGTTTAGAAACCATGGGCTGGCGAAACGAACCAACAAATTTTTCCGGTAAATTTCCCCTCTAAAGATTCTGTCAGATAAGCGACACTCTCTTTTCGACTTACGGATATACAATACTTCACATCTCTGTTACTCACTGTCAAATTGTTTGATCCTATAAGTTTCCCAGAACGCAGCCAATATTAAATACAACATGAACATAAACGAGTTGGAAAATTGGAATTAGTTTTGTCGGCATAAAAAAAACTTTACGTTAGAGACTTCCCGCACATTTCATATTAACTCTTTATTTCATTTGTGGAGGTTACAAATTACATCCCTCAATCAAAATAAACATTTTTACATTTCTTTAGAACTATGTACTCGTACATCACATTTTTCAAGTATAAGTTATAAGATATATTTTTTTTAAAGAAATACCAGTAATTTCTTATTTGAAATATGTATTTTCTGATTGGAAATTCGTTTAGTTCTCTTTTTGGTTTATATTTTCAGACTTAAATGTAAATAAATGTAATTTAAAAAAATCCTTTTTTTGCAAGTCTGAGATATATAAAGTAATCGCATACAACAACATAATAGTATGTTAATTTTGTACAAAAAGAAGTTCAGAATTGCTTTATAAATACATATTTTACATAATGTTACATATCTATATTTGAATAATTTACCCCTTACCAACAGTGTATATGACAATTATGCGTGAATTTATGAATGCTTTCAGTTTGAATAGTTGCGACATTTGATTCAAGCACCATTCAATACTTTTCCTCATACATTGAAAAAAACACCAACTGCTCACGATTGTAAAGATCGAGTAGCTCGTGAGATCCAATCGCTGAATTGACATTACCACTAAAGTACACGACCCCGAACAAAATGATTAGGAACCTGTGAACTAATTGCCTTAAAATCTAACCATGTACCTTCTGCTTTTACGTCCGATATATCAGCTACAATCCTGATTACATTCTTGTCCACCATGTAATTGATATGAAATCCATAATAACACGCATACATACAGCATTTGTATATATGTATACCTAGTTTAGCCATAAATATTGTTACAAGGTTTGGCAACCCTGCAGAAAGGAACCGTTATATTGCATTTCTTAAAAATTGAGCTAATCGCTATAGTACGCTTGTGCTTGATGCATTTGTCATCATTTGAGTTTAATTTTTAGTGTAGTGAACATGGATTGGGGTGACAAAGAAAATAGAATTGCTGTGATTGCACTTCATAAAGTAGGAATGCAACCAAGTGATATTTTTAAGACTCTGCATACCCTTGGTATAAGCCGAATGTTTGTATATCGGGCTATTGAAAGATTTAATGATACGTCTGGAGTAAGTGACCGTGAAAGAAGTGGCCGTCCGCGAACTACTCGAACACCTCAAGCGGTTAAAGCCGTGCGCGAGAGAATTCGCCGTAATCCTCTTCGGAAACAAAAAATTTTATCGCGTGAGATGAAAATACCCCAAAGAACAATTTCACGTATCATCAAAAGTGACTTGGGGTTGGGTGCTTATCGTAGATCTACCGGGCATTTACTAACAGATTCGTTAAAAAAAAATAGAGTGGAAAAATCAAAACGATTACTTTGCCGGTACGCAAACCAAGAACACCGTAAAATTTTGTTTACGGACGAAAAAATTTTTACTGTCGAAGAAACATTTAATAAACAAAACGATAGGGTTTATGCTCGCAGTGCCAGAGAAGCTTCTCAAGTTGCCCAAAAGGTTCAAAGAGGTCATCATCCAGCCTCAGTAATGGTTTGGTGGGGTGTTAGCTACAACGGGGTGACAAAGTTGCATTTTTGTGAGAAGGGCGTCAAAACGTCTGCCAAAATTTATCAAGAAAGTGTCCTTGAAAGTGTAGTGAAACCTCTCAACACGTCATTATTCAAAAATCAGCCTTGGAGTTTCCACCAAGATTCTGCACCAGGTCATAAGGCGAAGTCAACCCAAAAATGGCTTGAAGAAAATGTTCCAGATTTTATTAAAGCTGAAGATTGGCCTTCCTCTAGCCCAAACCTGAATCCGCTGGATTACGAATTATGGTCTGTCTTAGAGCAAATGACGTGCTCTAAAAGACATTCTAATATCGAATCCCTAAAGAAGTCTCTTACACATGCAGTCGCCAACTTTCCGTTTGAAGTCGTGCGTGCTTCCATAGATAAGTGGCCAGCTCGATTAAAGGCTTGTGTAAAGGCAAAAGGCAATCACTTCGAATAACTTGTTGCAATTTCCGTTGTTGACAATGCATTTAATAAATAAACAATGATTTCTTAACATATAACACCTCTTTTATTGAACAGTGCTTCAAAAAGTTTGTAACAGTATTTATGGCTAGACTAGGTATATCCTGCCTAAAAGTTCCCGAAGTTTTCTTGTCGCGTGCATTTTGACCTCGTCTATAAGCCAGCCAAAGGGGGAAGCGAGAGAGAGAGAGAGAGAGAGTGGGTGGTAACGTGGAATTGATTATCAGTTCTATGGATAATACTCGTACATACTCCGCACACTGCGCAAAAATAAATTCAGGTTAGCCAGAAGGTCTACGTGATCTCAACGATAGATGATCCCAGTCGCCGCGTTTTTATAATTTACAAGAACCGCATGAATTTGTAGCAATGAATTAGTCCCGATAGCGAAAGCGGTGCGCCATGAATTGGAAAATACGTATTTCTAAGCAATAATGCAATTGGAGGCGGCCGGCAGCTCAGTGCGTTGGAGCGTCAGTCTGACGTCTCAGCATACTGGCTAGGCAAGGGTTCGAGTGGCCACGGATGTTTGTGTTGTCTTCCCCCTGTAGTGTGGGATATAACAATAAGCCACAACTACGCTAGCTAGGTACATGCTAGGAACATGCATCGTCCGAAATCAGTTTATATGCTAATGAAACGTCAACTAAGCCACGTGGGAATGGTTGTCTCGCGCTAGGGGTTAGGACAAATGGTATAAGCAATAATGCAGTTGAAAATTAAAACTGTCAGAGGTTTTTACTATTTTTTCGAGGGTTAATAAAAACATGATAATTTACGGTAGGTACGTATGCTACTAATTCAGCAATGAAAAATAGCAGATTAGTCACATTATTGATTTTCTCAGCTCTATTCCTATGTACTGAGTGTGCAAAAAGACCCTTTCCTACTTATATTTGTAATAACTTTTAAATGAAGTGATAAAAAATAAAAAAATGAATTACAAAATTAAGTTTAATTTATGTATTTTTTATTTACGAGGGCGGTTCAAATATAATCGATACAAACGCTCTGACACATTTATTAATTATCGAAAATATTTACAAAAATTTACAGTTTTTCTAGGCAATTCCCCTCACTAGTTACACATTTTTGCCACCTCTCCGGAAGTTTTTTGATGCCGGTATCGAAGAATTCCTTGGCAACTTGGACAGCCATGTGCGCACGAACTCCTCTACCTCGCGGTCGGTGTTGAATCTATGACCTCCGAGGGCTTCTTTCAGTGGTGCAAACATGTGGTAGTCGCAGAGTGAGAAATCCGGACTGTAGGGGGGGGGGGGGGGGGTGTTCTAGTACCTCTCACCCCAATTCTGATATTGTATCCAGCGTGAGACGCGCGGTATTAGGGCGCGCGAAGTTCAACAGCTTGGGAACCCATCGCGCCGTTATTTTGCGATATTGAAGGTGTTCGTGGATGATAGATTCTACACTACCAATACTATTGCCGACTTCAGCCGAAATGTTTCGAACATTCATCCTACGGTCCTCCAAAATGAGTTGTTCTACGCGGCGAATGTTGTCTGGTGTGATGCTGGTTCGCGGTCGACGATCATGCGGCTCATTCTCGACGGTTTCGCGGCCATATTTGAACGCTTTGGCCCATTTAAACACAGCAGACCTACTCAGGCACTCACTACCGAACTGATTTCGCAAACGCCGAAGAATTTCCGTGTTTTTAACGCCTTCCCACACCAAAAAATGAATGACAATACGTTGCGCAACGGCGGTCGGCACTTGATGTTCACTATGGTCGTAGCACGCGCGTGAAACGTGCTTTCGCGACGAAAACTATGCCACACTATTCGTAAGGGACCCAGCTATCACATACTCAAGCCGCGACCTTCAAAACATACAGGCGCGCCATCTACAGCGTTTGTCTCGATCATATTTGAACCGTCCTCGTACATCAGGCGTAGAAAATTATTCGCGTTAAGTGACCACCATTAGAATTTACGTACGCATCGGATCTTTTCATGGCATATCGCATCACTTTTTAAAGTGCGACAGATGTGATTTGTGTAATCTCCGCTTTTAGCTCGCGTAAAGTCTGTGGTGTGTTGATGTAGATCTTCTCCTTCAGGTAGTCCCACAGAAAAAAGTCCGGAGTCATCAGATCAGACGATGCATTGTCTCACGAGCGGTATGGGCCATAACACTATCTTGCTTAAACCACATGTTCCCATTGGTGGGAAACCCTCGAGCAAGATTTATGGACCGGACCCTATTTCTTCGAAAATGCTGAAGGAGCAAGTGTTACAATCAATGGAGCTCACTGCAGAACTAAGCTTCAGGACTTCCTTCTTCCACTCGTGCGGGCGCAGAACAACAGTGGAAATATATGGTTTCAGCAAGATGGTGCTACGGCCCACACCGCTCGTCAGACTCACTTCAAAAAGTAATGCAAAATGCCATGAAAACGGATATAATTTTCCAGGCCTGATGTAAATAAAATTCATAAATTAAACTTAATTTTGTGATTTATATTTTTTTTAGATTTCATCACTTCATTTAAAGGTTATTATAGATATGTATATGCAATAGGAAAGGGACTTTTTGCCCACACAGTATAACCGGTGTTCATTTTATCTAGGCTAGTATTATATTTAAATTGCAACTTAGGTATTAAAATCCATAGAGTGGCGGACAAATAATAGTAGTGCTTCTATTAATTATGGGCGACTTTTTGGCACATGTGCCGTTTTTCGAACAGTAAAAAAAGATATTCAAACCGAATATTATTATATAATTTAAATATTATTTAAATATGTATTTAAAATATCTAAGGCTAGATAGTCCTATTTTTTCTATTATATTAATTTTTGACTGAAGTAAACTTCGCCACTATTATTTTGATTTTTCTTTCTTTCTGCCGAGTAGCATTTTAATTTTTATTTATTTTTTTTAAATAAAGTAAACTGAATTGTTAAGATATTGTTAAACTTCCAGAGTATTCACTACTGTTATTTTGACCGCAGCTATAAACAGAAATTCCCGCAACTTCCGCATTCTCGCACTGCCACGTGCAATTTCTAGCAAAAAACTACGCTAGCTACCACACTCAAATAAAAAATCAAAATCCATAACTTTTTGCGTGACAACGTCAATGGGTTGTGAAAGAAAACTTAACTTGTAACATTTAGCCGAAATTCACATTCAAGGCAAGTACTCGCAACGACTGATCAAATATAAATCAGCATCAAATGGGCGGATTTACATTCAGCTTCTCCGATTCTGAAACGATCGACTCGGTCCGCAGGTAGAATTTGCCAGCAAATGGTAAGCATGTCGTATCGACCGAGGGACACCATCATTTCCATACATTTTCTCTTTCTTGACAGCAGAGTGCAGTGTGAGTGCAGCTTTCAAAATTCACGTGCAACCATTGCATATATTGTGTACAAAGCAAATGAGACGTTAGTAAGACTTACAAGAAACCTTGGAAAACTTATCTACAATTTGAGACTAAAATAAAACTTCTAGCTGTTATACTTACAGAGATAGAGCTTTTATGGCATAAATCGATGAATAGGCATTTTTGACTTTTTGCTCATAACTACTCTAAAAATGGACCGAATTGAAAAATATTGGCCACGTTAGGCTTACAATCAAATTATCCTCAACTTTTACAGATAAGCTTTTCCATTTAGAGCATGCGTTGCAAAGATCTGTGAGCTTGAAAAGTGATAAAGTGTGATTTTTCTCCGAAGCCGTTTTTTGACTATCAATTCTGACTACGCTTCTGAGCCGAATTTCAACTTTGAGCAGTGCATTAAACGCAGAATCCAACGGTCTTTAATTTACTCATGCAAGTTTTTTCTATCCGATGCACCATTGAGTAGTTGTAACGATAATATTAAAAAAAAAGGACTCAAATTTCTCAGATTTTCGCCCACCAAAAGTTAAGCTCATCTTCTACGACCGTGTAAGTGTAGCTAATTTGGCCTTATGTGGAAACTCAGTTTCCATATATTCAGTATCTATAGAAGGGATTATAATTATTTTCAGATTTTCCCTAATTTTTATTAATAAAATTTAATTTTACTGGCCTATGGTCAAATCGCGATTTAAGATTTCTCATTCAATTTGAATTTGATCGCTCATTATACTGTGAATTGTAGATATTTTGTGCCAAATATATGTTTATAAGATTGTAGGGACTAAAATACTCAGATATGAAGATCAATTAAACTATTAATAATTATAGTATATTTCGCCTTAAGGTTTTTTGCAAAACGCTCTCATTGTCAATCGCCGCAATACCATTCTCATCCAACAGGAACTCGTGGGCTGCTAAATAGTTTATGATTGCCGCGATCGATGTGGTGGTTCCCACAACTATATTGCGTCTACCCCCATTTTTATACAAAAGGCCGCCATAGACGATCCGGAATTCCTCTCCAGAAAAACTCATCAGATCTGGCTTTGAGGAATTCCGAATCACGTATGTCGATAGTTGGCCGGTCCGGTTCTTCCAAACACATACAAATGAAATATTGTAAATCAACAGTATTTTGTGTGGGCACACAAACAGTTGCTACCCTCAGAATACAGCCATAGAACGCTCGCCCCGCTGGCTATGGGTACAAAGGCGGCAACCTGTTTGGCATTTGTGATGGAATTTTGGATAAAGTTTGTTTGGAATATGCAATAAATGGAAATGGATCACAGATGCGCGGCGATCTCCTAATGGATTTTAAAGCATTTCAACTTTCGTCCTTCATTTTCCCGACACTCCTGAAAAACGTTGTCAGTCAAAAGTTTATCGCAGCTAATACTTTGCACTAATATATTAAATTTAAGTATGTCGTGAAAATCAAACAAACGGTACAATTGTTATAGCTCTGTAAATCAAAATTTATGTTTTGCTCTAAAAAAGATCTAGCACATTTTCCTCGAATTTTTCATACATTAAAAAAAAATTATTCTGTTTCATTTTTGTTAAATATGTGGTAGTTGCGGGACACCCTGTATACATTTTGCAATTCAGAAGCACTATGTTATCTCGCTCTAACTGCTTTTTTTCATGTGTGGGAAAAAGTTAAAATGTGATGCACCTTGTAATAGTTACGGTGGGTTAGGTACAAAAACAATTACTTGAATATATCTGATAAATCCCAAATAGATTCGTTCTGAACGATCTCTTTAAATAATCCAAATTTAAATAAAAGAAGAAACTGATGTCCAAATGAAAATTGAATTTCCAAATCAAATAGACAAAATTCCAAGTGGAACGAAATTCAAAGCTATTTCTAAGTAAAATTTAATGCTATTAAAAGAAAAAGAAAATATACGTAGAAGTAAACTTTAAACTCAAACTTTAATATTTTATTATAAAAAAAAGAACAAATGCGTTTCAGGCATTTATCACCTTGAAATGTACGAACGTAAGAGGTTTTTTATCCTTGTCGAAAAAAAACCTCAATCTCTCTAATCCACTTTACACATGTAAGCTGAATCGTGTCTATTCTATTATGATTCCGATCATCCTCTTGAATAGCATTCATTTTCTTTAGTTGTCAATGAAAAAAGCTCATCAAAAGTATTAATATAAAAATAAATATTCGCTATCAGCTCCATATGCAAATGAGATCCTAATTGTTCTTATCTTCTTTACAAATCTGTCGAACATCGCGACAATAGTGTCATTTAGGTCTCAGTACAATGTCAATAATTGCTAATGTCATCTTCTATCTAGCACGCATATGTCTCTAAAATATAACAATTTAGTTTTTAGTATAACATTTATTTTCTTTTATTTTATGACTATTGTCGGAATGGGGTAAAGCAGAATATATAAGATGCTCTAAAAATTAAAATCAACAAGAGGAATTCATGGTCATTGAAGAAACTATTTGTTAGAAATTTTGTATTGTATAATTGGTCCATGTTCTTAGTTTACACTCGAAACGATCTGCAGGTTTAGTAAATAAATAGTTTTCATCATATACAGACGTATGTAAGCAATTTTTTTCCATGTATTTTATACATGTCAATTCTAGATGTTATGATGAACATTTTTTTCTTGTAAATTCTTTAATATTTATTTATTATCATAAGGGGGCCGGGCGGTATGGCGTTCACTTTTACACAGTATTTACAAATTTCTCAATTATGTTATGTACTGTATGTGCAAAAGTTGACTTCTTTTTAACTATCTAATCTATCTAGTATAATAATTGTAACCAACTACTCCACACTTGTACAACCGACATCTTATATTAAATGTCTGAACAAAACAGTGTAAATTAAAAAAAAATATATAAATATAAAAAAAAAATAGTGGCGGTCTAATAATCATTCATTCGTTTAAATTAAAATATGATTATATAAATGTATAAAAAAATCGTTTAGGCACTTCAAAAGTGCATAAGAAATACGCATGAAGTATGTGTATATCGCAGCCATTTAAAACTTATACATTGTAATATTGATTGATCAATGATCACCTACCGATATCTTGGTAATTTGGAAATTTTGAAACTCACCACACGATTTGATTTATCAAATGTTTAATATAAACTGAATTAAAAAAAACTTTTCAAATTGGAAGGCGTTGATGAGTTACAGCTGTATAGCGGCAACATTTTATTCGCAGAATACCTCTATAACTCTGTAGGAAGCTAGTTAGGTGAAATAGTCTAATTGGTGGCCGTTAATGAGGACAAGGCTCCTATTTAATTCCAGCAAAATTCTTCAATTTATTAAAAAGTTACAGCAATATAACGGCAACATTTTGTAAGCTAAATACCTACATAACGGTAGAAGCTAGCTGATCGAAATTTGTCTAATTGATATGCAGTATAAAAAATTTTGTAAGCTAAATACCTACACAACGGAAGAAGCTAGCTAAGCTAACTGTGTAATTGATAAGTATTAGTAAGGACTAGGTTCTATTCTAATTTCAGCAAAATCCATGCAATGGTTTAAAAGTCACAGCTATATAATAGCAAAATTTTAACGCAATAACTCTATAACAAAAAAAGCTAATTGAGCGAAACTTGTCCAATGGATGCTTGCTAGTGAGGAATAGGTTTCAGCAAAACCCACAGACAATTAAAAAGTTATTCATATAACAGCAAAAAGTTGTCGGCAAAATATCTTTTGGAAGCAAAAATCAAGCTACGCGAAATTAATCTAGTTGATTGAACTGTAACTTCTAACCGTTTGATGGATTTTGCTGAAATACAATAATTAGATAAGAACCTAGTCCTTACCAATGCCCACCAATTAGACAAATTTCGATCAGCTAGCTTCTTTCATTATATAGGAATTTAGCTTATATTGCTGAAACTTTTGAATAAGTGATGAATTTTGCTGGAATTTAATAGGAGCCTAGTCCTCACTAACGCCCACCAATTTGAAAAGTTTCAACTTACTCCATTTGCCAGCTTCTTCCATTTCTGATTTTTTTTAGAAAAAATTTAAAAGAATCAGTTAAAACCTTTACCTTTGAATAACTTAAGACGCGTTCACGTGATTATATGTGACTTTTTACTTTCAGCTTATTACCTTTCATTCATATGTTTATCCATTTTCAGGTCTTATTTGCTTCGATTAATGGAGGGAATTTTTTCGAACGACAAAAGTCGGGCGATAAGAGACTTTTAAGTCGAACAACAAAGTATTGTTTCGGTCAAACTTTTTAGTTCAACTCTGAGCAGTCCGATATTATGTCATTTTTAACGAATCACGTGATGTTAAACCAACGAAATGAGATGATGTAACTGTGACTGTTAGCTGTTCTAGTGTGTGCGCGTGTTTTATGTAAAATTATATGTGATACTTGCAGGATTTTTGCACATTTTGAACGACTTTTATTGAAACGTGTAAGCAAAATTTGGTTTAAGTGCCATTCGACTTTCTTCGTCGAACCAAAGTCGCCTCTTGAGAACGCTGTTTAAACGATACCGAATATTTTTAATGCAACAAAAATTTCATTATTATTATTCGGTGGAAATTTATTAATGAAAAATTGTGTTCGTTGACGAAATGCTACGAAATAGTCAGAAAATGTATATATTGTACTATTTATAATGGATTTGCAATGTCGTTTCCTTTTTTATTTGGTCTACAACTTAATAATGAGACTTTTTTTGGAATTTTGGGCATTTATTCATAGATTTATTCATATAACTAAATTATTCAAAATATTGGCCATCAGCAGCGATAACTTTCTCCCATCTTTCGGGAAGTCTACGAATTCCGTCGCGAAAAAAATCTTGGGGTTTCGAGGCTATCCATGAATCGAGCCAGTTCTTAGTATCCTCATATGAAGTGAAGTGCTGATCAGCCAACGCATGAGTCATCGAAGCGAACAAATAGTGATCGGATGGAGCAATGTCAGGGCTATACGGCGGGTGGGGTAGCACTTCCCATTTGGTTGTTTCCAGGTACGTTTTCACGACTTGCGCAACATGAGGGCGAGCATTGTCATGCTGAAGAATTATTTTGTCGTGCCTTTCAGCAAATTGTTGCCGTTTTTCACGCAATGCTCGACTCAAACGCATCAATTGCAGTCGATAGCGCTGCCCGTCAATGGTTTCATTCGGTTTTAGCAGCTCATAATAAAGAACACCGATCTGGTCCCACCAAATGCAGAGCATAAGCTTGGAACCATGAATATTTGGCTTCGCGGTCGATGTTGATTGGTGCCCGGGCGGTCCCCATGATTTCTTTCGCTTTGGGTTATCATAATGAATCCACTTTTCATCGCCGGTCACAATACGATGCAAAAAACCCTTCCGTCTTTGCCTTTGAAGCAGTTGTTCGCACATGCAAAAGCGCCTCTCAACATCTCTTGGCTTCAACTCGTACGGAACCCAGTGGCTTTGCTTTTGGATCATTCCCAGTGATTTTAACCGCTTCGATATGGCTTGCTGAGTCACTTCCAACGAAATTGCCAACTCTTTTTGAGTTTGGCACGAATCTTCTCGAGTAATTTCGTCAATTCTTCGTCTTCAAACTTTTTTGGCTGGCCAGGTCGCTCTTCGTCGGTAATGTCGAAATTATCATTTTTGAACCGATGAAACCACCGAAAACACTGTGCACGCGAAAAAGCATCGTCACCGTAAACTTCCACGAGCAATTTATGACTCTGAGCTGCAGTCTTCTTAGCAAAATAAAACTTCCCGCAAATGTTGTTTTTTTCGTGAATTTTCGAAACTTTCCATGGTCCGGTAAAATACGTTGTCAACAATCAACACGAAATGTTTATACTGACATTGACAGCTTATGAATACAAACTTCAAATGGTATGTATGTCAAAGATGGACTACCATTGGTTTATCGGTGTTGCCATCTCTAAAAAAAGTCTCATTATTAAGTTGTAGGCCAAATAATTACTGAAAATTCCCGCTAAGACCGTATTGTGTTTCACCGTAATACTACTAATTGATAAGGAAAAGAATTGGGGTTGCAAATACGAACTTAATCAAGATTCGCGTTATTGAGGTGTGTATACAGATAATAACAATGTAAATACATGAACATTTAACTCGTCAATTAAAATATATTTTAATAAGAAAATACGTCAACATAAAACTTTTCTCACAATAGCAAAAGATTTTGAACAAAATTGTCTTCTTCAAATTTTTGTATAAATTTTGAACGGCCATTGACGCTACGCCACATATTATAAACTACAAAAAATTGTACAAAATGTTGCTATCTACTATTCATCAATGAACAGACTGAATGCAGCCTCAAAAATTTTACCTCTACCACCTCATTTTTCAATGAACTCATTATCGTATACAAAACACGGAACGAAAAATTTGATAATACATTCTGTTTAAATAACGAAACTTTTTTAATTGCATGTTGATGAATTTTCGTAGCAACGGGCGGTTGGCAGCATTGCAATTATCATAACCTTCGGTATAAACAGCTGTTAACAGATTGTTCATATCTACATAGTTTAGTTTCCGAGTTATTGCTATTATATTTGAGTGCGACGTGGTTCAGTTTTCGTAGCGATTTTCGCAATATCATATTTACGAGAGTAATACCTTTGACACACTTTGTGCCCGAATTATCATTCCGCGAATTATGAATTGCTGGCAATGACGAATTAGACATACACACTTTACTGTGAACGTGATTTCAACTGTCATTGCGAAATCTGCTTAGCACTGATTTTTTCGAATAAGTATTGTTTATTTCGGTTAGCAACGAATATATCGCTTAGCAACGAGTGAATATTTTTCCTACTCACTGACAATTTGTCGGATAGGTGGCACTGCATGCACAAAGAAAGAATTACTTTTACTATGCCAATTGTAATTCACGAATTATCATTCGGACGATGTTCGAATGATCATTCGCAACACACACATGAAATCGAATTATCATTCGAATGGGAATGATCATTCGAGTGCGTCGTCTGTCTAAGGTATAAAGATGCAACGTGACAATTTGGAAAAATTGAGAAAAAATTGGCAAAGGATTTCCTCCTCCAAAAAGCACGACAGATTCGATCGGCTGTCAACGTGATGCTCGCCGGCAAAGGATTTCCTCCTCCAAAAAGCACGGCAGATTCGATCGGCTGTCAACGTGATGCTCGCCGTCTTTTTTCCGATTTCGACGGATTTGTGCATTTTGCATTTTTACCCCCAAGATCTAGCAATCAACTGCCAGTACTACAAACGTGTTTTGAACAAAAAAAAATGCGAGAAAATTCGCAAAAAGAGACAGTTGTGGCAAGATAACTCATGGTTCACCATGACAATGCGCCTGTTCACCCGTTTTGTGCCAAACATCATTCTGTTTCAAAAAATAAATTGGGGTTTAAAGGGTGAAGGATGCCGTTAAAGCTACTAAAGCAAATTCGCCACAAACCTTAAAGACAATTTCAAATTAAACTGTCCAGGACTGTTTCACGAAGTTGAAACACTGCTGGGAAAGTGTATTCATAGGGTAGGGAAGTACTTGAAAAGGGACAAGGATCAATAATCTGTAAAATTATCAATAAAGATTAAAATGATAAAGTTCGATTATCTTTTGAACAGACCTACCATGCAAAGACCCCGTCAGATAACCTTTATATTCATTTTAACAATTAAAATACAACGAAATAGCAGACTGTTTGTCAATTTTTTTCTTTCGATTTTCCGTTAATGTTAATGTTCCGTATTAATTCATCCTCGTTTAAGCACGAGGCGAAAGCGAAAATAAAACTTTAATTGAATAGAAAGGGCGGTTTGACTGTATATACTGCACAATTTTGAAAATGGTTATTTGAAAAAAGTCGGCGCAAAAGAAAACCAGATACTATTAAAAATTAAATTTACGCGTTAAAAGCAACTCGATTGCATTACAACAATAATCTCATCTCATCTCAATATCGTAACAATATTCATCAATTACATTTTCACACATAAATTCGATAACGGTTTTTTTTAACATTTACAAAAAATATTTCTCATACATATTCAACTTCATACATATAATTATTCCTATGTACCCGTTATTTATTCGACAATAAGATTCGAGGTGTTCAAAAATGATGTATTCTTACATTTATATATTAGTCTGGTAATATGTCCAGTGAATTTACATTTTAATTTATAATGAAACAAAACCAGTACCGCTGATTTAACAAAAGACCGAATAAGCTCATTTTGCCTTACACACATACGAGTACATACACAGATATATTTTGATAGATGTCTCAAATAAACATTTTAGCTTATGCAATTTTATGATTGAATTATATTTATAACAAAATTTCAGTCTTATGAACATTTACCGTTAGTTAAGTATCATTGTGCTCAGTCTGAAAAAAATTAAAGGAGAAGGAAAGAATAGAAGAATCGATTAGAAATTTATAGGTTTCCTTTTCGTTCGCAATATTGCAAAGTGATCACTGAAGGCCTTTTTTGATGGCAGAATATATCACGGATTACTAAAACCCAGTTTGATAAAAATAAAAAATACTTTTGTTCAACATGAGTTAATAAAGTAAGTAATAAGTTCTATCATGCACACTAATTCAACCAGTAAAATTTCTTATAAAAAATCCACAACATCGAAACGTTTTGGTAGGCAAACTTAATAAGTCAAGTCATGCGTTTCAAAATTATTTATAGTATTTGCTGATTTCTTTTTTTTTTAAATTAGAATGTGTTTAGCTGCACAGAACGTAAGAAAAACAATATTTTGAACGAATTATATTTTAGAATTAATAGAAACAAAAAATCCATTATCTAATATGCAAGGAAATGAAGTTTCTTTTGTTCACTCCTTTTAAAATCTTACATTATCTAAATTAGTGTAAACATTTAGTGATTGTACAAGCTTCATTCCAATACAATGGTAATTGCGCGTGACATGCTGTTGTCTTCCAATACAAACATCATGGGTTCTCAATAAATACGCTCGATGTTTCGCAACTTTATAGAGCCAAATCGATCATACAGCCATGAACGCTACACGGTAGTAAAAATTATTATTGCTATCAAATTTAGTTGGAAGCTCATTTTGTCTTTGTGTGGAAGATCATCTACAGGCTCACAAAGGCCTTTTTAGAGGATCCTATCCATTTCATATAAGTGCCCCTTTCGTTTCAGTTCTCTGTAAGATTTCCATCAATTTTCCATAGGAATTACTTCAAATTAGTTTCATGTTCGCTTCAGTTTTCTGATTTGAAGCAACTCCCCGAAACGGATAGGATCGTCAAAAAAGGTATGATGGTTTACAACATCTTTACATTAATTTTTCCAAAGCGAAGAGAATATCGCAAACTATTGGGTATATGGTTACATTAAGTACATAATGCGTTATTTTCCGTTGTGACCCTTTTTGTGATCGTTGCAGTATTCATAGTAGTAGCTTTAACCTTGTTCAAATACTTTAGCACAATTAAGCTTGCTCATACACTATATGAATTTTGTTTATTTCATAATATAATTATCACGGACAAATACTTTCACTTTTCAGCCTATTTGTCCCAGTGGGATATGGCTTTTTGATATTCACTACATACATTTCAGCTGACTTGACTTTCAATTTTCAAAATACTTATCCAATCTGGTGAAGGATGACAGATTTCAAGAATATGTTGAACCATGAATCAAACTCTTAGGCCTTTGCGTTCTATCGCTGCAAGTTATGAACTTACATTACAACCTTTTTTTATTTCTTTTAACACTCGCGATCATCATAGGCGAATTTCGAAATGTTTTTTTATTTTATTCATCTATCCTAAATTACTAACAGAGAGTATTCGACAAAAACCATTGAATATTTGATTGATATAGTATTGGGTATTGGTATTGGCGGTGGTTTAGCGTTAAAATCCGGAAAATAATGATGTGTAAAGTGTTTCGTTAAAATATTACGGATATTCTGAGTAGAGGAGGAGGAGGAGGAAGAGGAATTTAAGCACCCTTCCCCCGTGTGCACGACCCTTCGTTCGAAAAAACTATAGTTTGTCAGTCTCTAGATTAAATTTTACAATTTTCGGATTGATGCCGTAAATTTTTCATAACGATCAATCCAATCGTTTAGCGTCTCATTCGGCACACATATGCACATAGATAACATACATTCTTCTATATCATGTTGAGAGGTCGCATAATTCGAAAACCATAAATTTGACACTAATATCAGCAATAAGGATCCCATTATTCAACCCCAAAAAATACAGTTTTAACACTGATCGTGGTCGCTTAAGGGTAGGTAGGTAGGTTTTCACTCCTTCACCCTCCTCGGCGCGAACAAAAAACTGCCAGTGAGTACTAATAGAACTCCCACTGCACTCCGAGCTTATCAGTGTAAAGATGGCGCAGATAGGAGGTGTATGCTAGCAACTGCACGTCCGAAAAGTAGATATGCTATCGAAACGTCAAAAAGTTATAGAAATGCAAGAGATGTTGACGCTTGTATGCCCCTGGAGGAGTCAGGAGGTTGTACAATATTTTCGTAGAAAATACAATTGTAATACATACTTATTTGATAAAACACAGCGTTAAAGGGAAAACATATGTATAGCATTTTCAAGTCAAATTAACTATTTTTCAAAATAACAAGAATAAATAAAGTGAAGTGGGCCATTGGGAGTCTAAGTCAAAAATGACTCAACCGCGTTCTCCACTACTATACCACACAAAAATAATCGGCTAAGCCAATTCTTTCTGTCGCTGGCTTAGTCCACACGAAGCTGTGATACTGATGACTCCTGCTTGGATTACAGCAGGCTGCAAATGCTCCTGCGAATCATCATTTAAAATCTTTCGTATTTCTTTTATTTTTCAAAATGCAGGATTCAGCATCTGGGAAGCCTGCAGACTGCATTATTTAACTTATTCCTCGGCTCTTATGGATTTGTGCATTATCTATTATATTTAAGAACACCGCCAACGAAAAATGGCTCAATCCCAGCAGGAGGAGGATTTTGATGTGGCTTCCTAGCTCTTACTAGGTTTCGTTTGAATTTTTTTTTATTAGGATGATGTCGCTTGAAGTACGATGCATTCGTTTTAGGCCAGGATACAAATATTGGTCTCAGAAGTAGAAGGTCATGTATGAAATTCATTAAGAAATGAGTCTCAGGAGTGCTTGATGCATGTCATAAATCAAGCAGCAGTCAAAAGTGCAAATGCAGACTGCATTAATTATTCGGTTGCTATGAAGATGCGAATCCAGTCAATTCGGGGGATAATACATTATTTAAGACATTGAACAGATTTTGTAAAATGTTAACTTGTTTTGAAAAATCGTTAATTTGATTTGAAAAATCGATGAATGTGTTCGGAAAATCGTTACCATAATTTTAAATATTGTTATTTTGATTTGAAAAAAGCTTTAAAATATTTTGAAAAAAAAATGTAATTTGATTTGAATAAGCGTTTAATTTATTTGTGAAAGCGTTAATTGGACTTGAAAATTTTATAAGTCGAGAAGTTCTAACAATAGCCAAAAACTTCAAATTGATTACTATTTGTATCGACACTGCTTGTGCAAAAAACGCAGTAAGTTTGACTGGAATAGAGTTGAAAGATTAGAGCCTCCAAAACTAATCACCGCTCTAAGTCAAAGTATTGAAATTATTTAATTAAAATACAATTATTTATGCAACAACTAAATTCTTTCTAAAAAATAATTAAATACTATTTATAACTTTTTTCAATAAGAGTAATTGAATTCAAAAGTAATAATTACTTTTTCAGAAAAAGTAATAATTACTTTTTCAGAAAAAGTAATAATTACTTTTTCAGAAAAAGTAATTATAATTCGAAAGTATTATAATAATTACTTTCTCAAAAAAAAGTAATTATAATTCGAAAGTAATAATTACTTTTTCATAAAAAGTAATTGTAATTCAAAAGTAGTAATTAATTTTTCAGGAAAAATAATTTTAACTCAAAAGTAATAATTACTATTTCATACTATTTAATTACTATTTAATTACTTTTCATAAATAACGCAATGTATTTAATTAGTATTTATTAAATTCGATTTACAACAGTAATTAATATTCAAATAATTATTACTTTTCGGAGAGTATTTTAACCATACCCTGCTCTAAGTTGACCACTTTTGTAACGCCCTTTCATTTTTGACAATGTTTTCATGATAATAAGCCTCTATATGTTGACCACCTCTCTATTCTGTATGTCAACCGCTAATCTAAGCCCAAAGTCTATTTTTCAACTTTATGTATTAAAGTTCTTGCAAATGTACAAGTGCGAATCATTTTCAATTTAAATTGGAATTGTTTGTGACACTTGGTTTCATTCTGCACACCAACTTAGTATGCGTCTGTAGCTTAGCTCGGTAACGCACCGGGCATTTTTTGCTACTCGAAACACGGTCTCTGCGGTTCGCGCCCCGCAACGGGACCAACTATTTTTTATTCTCAAATTCCCTCTGAATTCATTTCTCCGAGCTTAGTGGTTTCGTATGGATAGTAGCACTCATCAGGTCTTGCATCTTTGCAGCTATCCATGTGCAAGACGACCACGAAAGTGTGAGAATTCTGTTTGTATAAGCCGTGAAGGCGTGATTTTACTTGCAAAGATGCAAGACCTGATGAGTGCTACTATCCATACGAAACCACTAAGCTCGGAGAAATTAATTCAGAGGGAATTTGAGAATAAAAAATAGTTGGTCCCGTTGCGGGGCGCGAACCGCAGAGACCGTGTTTCGAGTAGCAAAAAATGCCCGGTGTGTTACCGAGCTAAGCTACAGACGCATACTAAGTTGGTGTGCAGAATGAAACCAAGTGTCACAAACAATTCCTATTTTTCAAGTTGACCAACAAATTTTAATGTTAGATAGCACATTATCATATTGACTTGCGCTTGTAAATGGAATTGATTGTACGAATATCACGCTCCTCTTGTCTTACTCTTTAATTTTTATCAAGTTAGTGTACACATTCGCGGCTAAGTCGGCCAGGAGGCCGCCGAGAAAAGCAATCGTGGCAGGAATCAAACTTGCGGACTCGCACTTGGCAAATCAACGTTCTACCCGTCGAGCAACTGCAGCAAATTTGTAAAAAGTAGTAATATAAAAATTTGCCATGAAATCGTCATATTCTGTTGTAACATATGTGACAGTAGTAATAAAAAAAACTAAACTGTATGTCTACAGATTGATTTTCACTTTTCCCTTTAAATGTTCACTTCCAAAGAACCTGTTTAAGTTGACCACCTCCTTATGTTGACTAATACTTGTCCGCTCTTAAGTCACAACGAACGTGTGATACCCTCAACTTATAGAGGTTCCACTGTATTAAAACTTTAAAACAAGTTTGTGTTGATGCTTTGCAAGTAATAAGATCAACATTAATGCTTATTACTCATAATTTAAAGTTTTACAAAATTCTCATTCATTTTATATACATATATAATGATCATAAACTACATGAGTCGTTAAGGCTTCAAAGCAACAAAAACAAATGACGAGTAATATAAATTACGCAATGCTACATCGACTGAAAATAACCGTACAAGCTTCGGGATTATAAGAAAAAACATTTAAAATTGAGATATTCAAGAACACTGAAGAAAGGACATTAACTTGATGGTTCACAGGAACTAGCGTATGTATCGAAATAAAATATGTCTTCCGAACTGGCTAATCTCGGTACAATTAAATGATATTGATCAACGATTACATAAATTACGCAAGACAATCCACAGAGTTAACGTAGAATGCCAAATGTAATGTACACTTACAATCTTATTCTAAATTAACTATGTGCGCTTATCGAAGAGAAAATACCGTTGTGGATAAATATAAACGATACACACAAAATAATCATAAAAAGCTCTTTCATTTGTATAATAGTACAGACACGAACAATGTTAGATAGAATGTGTAGTTATTGAAAAGACACACTGTTAAACATCAACATTTTGCTAAATAATTTTACATACCTGAGCTTGAGGTTGTGGATGTGTATCTAGCGTATGCTTAGACATAACTAAGGTGGTAGTTTTTTGAACTTTATCGTCATGATGATCAGCTGGAGACTTAGGTGCAAGAGTGTCTGACAATGCCAGAGATTCTGCTGCTCGTACAATATCCAGCACCTAGAAGTACCAACAACATACATTTACAACAATACAAAATAATAATTGACCTACATAGTTTCTTAAATACTATAAAATCTTGAGTTATTATTTAGAAATTTGAAATTTATTAAAAATACCTTCTCCGGTGTACTTTTTTCTTTCGTGCTAACCAATGATCGCTCAGAGTTAACCAAGGCTACATCCTGCGATGTCGGAGGAACTCCCGTATTAGTTTGACCATCATCAATTTTCGAAGTAAATCCTTCATATTCCTAAGTATGATAATACAGAAGTTTATGATATTTTCATATTGAACATCCATTTAAAAATAACATTCTATGTATATAGTAATGATTCACATTATTAATGTATTTTTATTATAAAGTTATATACGAGGGTGTATCGAATTTAAACGAAATTTTAATTCCATAGGTGTCTGTTACCCAAAAGGTGGAAACGACTCCAATCTCTCTTAGGTCCGCAAGGTAACAGAGAAAACAGCGGAGGCAAATAAATTCAAGCATATGCTCTTCAGGTCAATTATCGATGCATGAGTAATGAATAATTTTATTGTGACCTTCTGGGTACCGAAAAGTGATCGTTTCCAACGAAAAAATTTACAGATTCCGCTAGTGTGCAATAATTAAAAAATGATTATAAATGCATGAATCTCAACTTAAATATAATTTAATTATCGACAAATTAATTTTTAATAGGATGAGTTGCTATTGGTACATATATCTGTTATTCTTTAGCAGCTAATCACTTTTAGCACATTAAAGGGTTGCTGCTAACTCAAAAGAAACAAGCTAACCTACGACTAGCTAGCTTCGCACGAAGGGTATCATACCTTCGTTGTGACTTATGGTGCATTAACCACTTTGAAATAAGTAGTAAAACTTGCTCCGATTTCACTGTTCCTATGAGAGGTATATGAAATAGTGGGCCGATTTCAACCAAATTTAGAAAAGCGGGTTGGCAGTCAATATGAAATTTAGTAAAGATGCCTTCGGAAATAAAAGTTTTTCTAGCAAAAACTGGTTCTTGGAACAGTCGTTCCTATGACAGCTATATGATCGAGTAGTCCAATTTCAACCAAAATCGGAAATATGATTTGACTGAAGATACTATTGACAGACATATTTAGAATTAATAAAAATTCCCACAAAGACGAATTTTTGAACCGGTCGTTCCTAATGCAGCTATATGTCGTAGTGGTCCGATTCCATTGGTTCCGACATGCACAAAATTTCAGTTCGATAGCTTTAAAACTGAGAGACTAGTTTGCATAGAACCAGACGGACAAAGCTTAATCGACTCGTCTCATCAAACTGACCAAAAATATATATACATAGTTTATATGGTCGGAGACGCTGCCTTCTGTGCGTTGCAAACTTCATGACAAAGTTAATATACCCTATCACATCCGTGAAGGGTTTCATTAGCATATATATTTGGGGTGATGCAGTTGCAGGGGTGCATCTTCTCGCCGATCCTATTCCTCATAGTGGTTGGCAATGTGTTGCATGCAACCCTATCCAGGCTCGATAGAGGAATTCAAGGGACCTATACATCTTATCTACAACATCCGGACTACGCTGATGACATATGCCTAGTCTCACGGATACATGCGAAATGACGTTATATCTCGAGAGACAGGCGAGCAAGGTTGGGCTAAAGATTAACACCAACAAGACTAAGGTCCTTAGTCCGCCGTTGCGAAAAATAAAACCTACCATCAGTACTGATGGGCAGAGAAGAGGACGATTTCGTCTATCTGGGTATTCTTGCCGAAAATGGTGGTACGAGGCAGGACAGGCAGGCAGGCAGGGGTCGTATCAACCAGGTTAAATGCGCATTCGGCATGCATGCATGTCAAAAATCTGGTAAATCAGTTATCTCAGTATAAACACCAAGCTCGGCCCGTTCGCTCCCTGGTACTGTCTGTACTTTTGTATAGGAGCAGTATCTGGAAAGTTTTTGTAAGAGTTACCAGGAAGCTGCAAGCTTTCGGCAACTCGTGTCTTCGTCGAATTTTAAGAATTTTCTGGCCCGAACCAAAATCAAATAAAATGCTAAGTCGGCGGACGAGCCAAATGCCAATCGATGAATTGATACGCAGGCAAAAAGTCAGTGGATAGGTCACACATTGCGGAAGGATGATAGCTGCATTGCTTTACATGACATGAAATGGAACCCCATTTCTAATCATTGCACCGTTCTGAGGCAAAAGACAGTGAGTCTCTGGGTAAGACGTGGAAGGAGTTGCGACTGATTGCCCAGATCAGAGTACGATGGCGCGCAGGAATAGTTAGCGCGCTATGCCCCACTAAGTGTTAAGGTAAAGTTGCTAGTATGCACCTCCTATCCGCGTCGTCTTTATACTGACAAACTGTGGGAGTTCTAGCAATACCCACGGGCAGTTTTTATTCACGCCCGAGGATTGAACCTCCATCTCTCTAGTAAATCATGCCGTTCGAGCGTTTCGTAGAGACAGGCAGGATCGCCAAGTGCGCGGCGGGTCTCCTCAAGGGACGTCTCGTCGCCATTGTCGATGTGATTGATCAAACCAGAGTTCTTATCAATGGCCCCTTCACCGGAGTTCCCCGGCAGGAATATCGTTTGGCCAACCTCCACTTGACCAAGTTCCGCATCAAGTTCCCATACACAGCCCCAACGAGGCTTGTACGCAAGGCGTGGAAGGATTTCGATCTTAAAGCCAAGTGGAAGGAGACTTCTTGGTCATTAAAAGCTCAAGCTATTCGCAAGCGTACACAATTGAATGATTTCGATCGCTTCAAGCTACGTTACGCCAAGGGACAGCGAAATAAGCTCCTCACAGTCGCTTTCAACACATTGAAGAAGCGTACAAAGGCCGACGGAACCACGCGTGTCATTAAGAACGACAGGCGGGAGAAATTCCTGAAATTGAAAGCTGAGAAAGCCAAGGGCAAGAAGAAATGTAGCATCGTAGACCGGTGTCGGAGACCACACGGCAACCGAGCATGTTAACCACTGTGTCCCAACAAAGAATAATCTGAGAATTGATTGTTTGCGTATTATATTGTATAATAATTTTGCACTACATGAATTTTGAAAGCTACTCCGCTACGCGCGGGTGTCGCTCCTAAAACATCGGTTTGTATTAGTTACATAGAAAAGAATCAAAATAAGGTCATCCTGAAAATTTTTTCGAGGTAAGTCGATTTTAAAATTCACGACTCAAATAACCAGTGACCATTATCATTTTGACTCTTAAAATAAGCGTTACGACTCTTAAAAGAAGCGTTACGACCCCAGAAATTCCACGTTGACGGGAAGAGCGTGTGCTCTCCAAGCGACTGTTCTTATAATAAGAAATACTCACGTTTTTTGTTCTAATGTCTTCATCATCCCGATCTAAGCTTGAAATGCTTTGACTTAATTCAGATCCAGTTTCTGATGTCCGAGATCCTACAACAGAAGCAAGATTTACCAATTGTCATTGAAAAAAATTCAAGTTTACTACCTTGCCGACTGCTTGAATTAAAACCAGCACTCATCCCACCAGCTGATCCGATTGAATGTATAAGGCTCGATTTATCGTATCCTTTACACACAACCATTTTGATTTCATTTCCAGCAGCACGTAAAGCATTTACGGCTTCTTGGTGCGTTGCGCCAAGTAATGATGTCCCATTTACTTCAAGAAGCCGCATACCAACCTATTCAACAAAAAACAAAAGAAAAGAAAATTAAAAAACCTCCTTATGCTTATTAACTGTTTTATTGTAGTCCGGATGGCGCAACGGTTAGCACGTTCGCCTTCAACGCACTGGGCCCCGGTTCGATTCCGGGGATTTACTTGTCGGACTATGAGCCCACTCAGCTGTGAAATGAGTACCCATTATGGGGTAAATAACTTGGTTGAGCGTGTTGCTGATCACATACCTCTGCACAAAAACCGTCACGATCTAGAAAATGAGATGATGCTAACTCATCTCGAGGCCGTGGTTCAAATTGGACTGTTGCGCCAGTTATTTATTTATTGAAAGGGCAAAATAATTTTCAATCTTTCTTAAACACAAAATGGGTTTCTTTACCTGACGAAACATTTATTATATCATAAGTAGTAGACAAATATATATGTATAAAATACCTTAAGTCGACCATCACGTCTAGCAGCTCCATTCGAATTGATTTTTGATACGAAGACACCTTCATCGGTTGGGTCGATTGGATTGCCTTTCTGTCCATTAAGTCCACCCTTAATGTGCATTCCGAGCCGTTCTCCTTCATCCTTGCTTATCGTAATTTCCTGTTAAAATTGTAGAAAGAATTGAACGTTTTTAATGTCGTTTTCTTTGCTTATGAACTATATAGCGTGCGACTTTTATGTCTACATCTTTGATGTCGTAAGCATGTGGTGTTGCACATAAAAGTAGAAACGTTGAAATAGGATTTATTTATGATACAGAAGGGAAAACGTGATTCAGAGAGGATAATTTCAAAGCCGATAAACATTTATAAGCTCTGCGGTATTTTTATTTTGTTTATTTCTTGAATTCGAAATAGCGTTCGCGTAAGATTTATTAAGCAAAATATGTGAAATTGTTATAATTTACATAGAGATTCGTCGAAAATATTCAGAGTTTATCGAAAATGACCCTGCAAGCGAAAACTTTCACGTTCCTCAAGTCTTATGTACCAAACTTATTTCTTCGAAGGTACCTCACTTCTGTTTGTAAGCTCACTTCCACACTCCGAACCATTTTTATTTATTTCCTTGGTTCAGGGTGTGTTTTAGGGTAGTAGCCTTCAAACCTCAACACAAATTTCAAGAGAAAATTTAATTCTACTATATCCTCAGTGCAAATACAATCTAAAGATTTTTATTTAGGTAGCTTTTGTCTATTTGCTATTCAATTACACAAAATCAATATTATATTGTGTAAGCCGGATGCCAACGTTTAGCACGTTCGCCTTCTTTGCACTGGGTCCTGGTTCGATTCCTATTGAATGCGGTAGTCTTCGATAAAAAAGAGGATTTATGTGTCGGACTATAAGCCCACTCAACTGTTAAATGAGTACCAATTTGGGGTAAATAGTTCGATTGAGCGAGTTGCTCTGCACAAAAAGACACCAGAACGATCTAGTAAATGAGATGATGCCAACTCATCTCGAGGCCTTGGTCCAAAACTGGAATGTTCCCACAGTTATTTATTTTAACAACAGACAAACTGTATAAGTAAACTGCATTGCTCGCAGCGAATTCCGAATATTTCAAACTAAAAATTCATTCCTTGTATCAGCTGTTTATCAAGAATTACATTGGGGAACAATTTGCAACACAATTTTTGTTGAGTTCGATTTTTGAGATGTTTTAGAGTTAAATATGCACTGATTTCAAAACTGTAGTTAGTTTTCTTCTACCACGTCAAGTTTTTTCTCTACAGCTTTCTTCTACTCTTCGCTGAAGCGAGCTTGGATCACAGCATCATTACTCTCCTATTGGCTAACATAAAACTTCTCCGACTGGTGAGAGGTGAAACGAGTGACAGGTTCCTCGTATAAAATGGAAATTTATTTGGTGCAATCTGTAGTGAACCATATTCTGGTCTGGTAGTGCTGCTTACACCGACAGATCGATGGCAGCACCTGATGAGTAATGATATGTCGGTGGTACGAAACCAAAGGCCGAGGGTTCCATTGCACCTGGACCCGATGCGAACACGAGGACCACTGAGCCACAGCCATTCCATCCTTATCGCCTCATTTGTTTTATTCCCCATTTTTTGCCTCCCATGTTGGTGTTGTCTTCCCCAGGCTTATGAATTTTTGTTAATACGTAAAGGACAGGGGCAACGATCGGCGAAAACCCCACCCACGTCTCCCGAACTCAGCTACAGCAAGCATAGGCCTCTGCTTAGCTCGTTGAAGGGACTTTTTCTTCGTCAGACGGGACAGCCCAACCTACACGGCCATTATGTTACCATAAGCCCCGTCCCCACGGGCATGTTCGGATGCCCACCAAACCGTCTATTACAAGTTCCAATACACCATTTAGTTTGTTTGTGTGAAGAATATGAAGAATTATTTGTTGAAATATCACCTTAAAATGGCCTGCTTCCTCCTTGACCAACAGCGCGAATATAACAAGTATCCCTCTTTTTGTGAATGTGGGACAGCAGAGCTCGTGAGAAGCTATGGGAGCAGTCGAATTGGGCGCCAAGATCTGACCTAAATCCTGGTGATCCAAACAGTCTACATAAGCCACTTGTCAACAGAAAGAGCATTATATTTCTACCTCTGCATATAAAACTTTGTCAAATGAAAGAGACTGTTTCAAGTATTTCATTTCGGCATTTCCTGCGCTGTCATTTGAAAAGATAAATGCTGGTGTGTTTGATGGTCCACAGATTCGGCAGCTCGTTAAAGATGAACATTTCATCGGAACAATGACAGAACTTCAAAAGAATGCTTGGTTGGCATTCAAAAACTTTGTCAAAGACTTTCTTGGAGTTTTCCAGCAACTCTTGGAGAGCTTAAAAATGCTTGGTTGCAAAATGAGCATCAAATTGCATTTTTTACATAGCGATCTTGCTGACTTTCCGAAATTTGGTGCAGTCAGTGATGAGCAGGGTGAGCGATTCCACCAAGATTTGAAGGTCATGGGGCCACGTATCAAGGTAGATAGGACGTACATATGATGGCTGAATATTGATGGAGCATCAAACGAGAGATGTATGAATAAAACTATTCTTTGTGAACAGTATAGGTATACATATTTGGTGAGTTTTGCCTTTATTTTCCTTTATATGCACATTTTATATGACTTTTGAGACAAAGGGAGGGTATCCTGTAGCTTGAAAAGTTGACGTGATAGACAAAAACAGCTGTTATTTTTGGATTCTGAGGCAAAAAGTTAGTCAAAAACAAGGGTATGATACCCTTCACGCTTCGCGGTATCATATCTTCGTTGTGACTTATGGTGCATTTCCCACTTTGAAATTAGTAGTAAAACTTGTTCCGATTTAATTGTTCCTATGAGAGGTATATGAAATAGTAGGCCGATTTCAACCAAATTTAGAAACATATGGTTCGGTAGTCAATATGGTTAAATAATATGAAATTTGGTAAAGATATCTTCAGAAATAAAAAAGTTTTTCTTATAAAAACTTGCTTGTGGAACGATCGTTCCTATGACAGCTATATGTAGTCCGATTTCAATCAAATGTGATTTGACTATAGATACTATTGATTCCTGTGAAATTTGAAAGATATATGTATCTTTAGAAATAAAAAAGTTTTTCTCACAAAGACGAATTTTTGGACCGGTCGTTCCTATGGCAGCTATATGACGTAGTGGTCCGATTCCATCGGTTCCGACATATATACAACGTGCAATAGAAAGAAGGCTTTGTACAAAATTTCAGCTCGATAGCTTTAAAACTGAGGGACTAGTTTCCATAGAAACATACGGACATACGGACAGACGGACAGACAGACAGACGGACAAAGCTTAATCAACTCGTCTCATCATACTGACCAAGAATATATAGAGTTTATATGGTCGGAGATGCTTCCTTCTGTGCGTTGCAAACTTCATGACAAAGTTAATATACCCTATCACATCCGTGAAGGGTATAACAAGTCACAGATCTAAAACAACGAAATGTGTTATCGAGAACAATGTAATGTGTACAGTTATTCCAGAACAGTGAGCAAAAAAAACGTAGCTAATGTAGTACCACCGTCTATTGGGCAATTTACATCCGATTCGTTGGCATTTCTTCTATAACTCTCCATGGGAATAAATTCATCCTATTCGGCTGGAGTTACTTACTACTCATCTATAAGAATGGCTCAAGAATGATAAGGAACAATGGATCGTAGCGATAGCTTTCCCCTCCATTTCTGATCCGGCTAAACGTGTGCCCTAAACTATAAGTTAGTTAACTACCCAGTAGAAAACACAAATAGCGCTAAGTGTGCCCCGCACAGTGGTTTATGAGCGGAAAAAAACCTAAAAAATATGTTGTAAACTTTTTCTTCGTATTAGTAAGTCTTTATAACTACCTATAGTTCACTAGTGCGTTTCTAAAAAAAGAATAGCAAATTTGTTCATACACAATTGATAAAGTTTGAACATGGATGAAGGGTCAATATAGTGTTTTTGTCTTAAAATGAACGATGACTTTGCCCCTTTACCAAAGGTATAAAACCAAAGGTATAAAACTTAACGAAACCCCGAAATTCGCTAGAATTATATATCAAGTTAGCATTCCTTATATTATTTTATAAATGTAGAATTTATTTTTTTCCTCCCTTCCTTCATAATTAAAAATTAAGGATTCTGAAGGGCCACCAAAAAACAACTTTTAAGACTTTGCTAAAGCACAACTTTTGAGCTACGGGTTGCGATTGGTTATAAAATGTCTATTAGGGTCTTAACTAATGATTAAAACCATCTCCAGCTGCTAATATCTGTAATACGCATTGTTAACAGCATTTTCGTGCACGTGGATCTCACTTTTATCTTAAACAGATTGACGTCTAAAATAACAAATCATGGCGATTCCTCCAAGTATGCCATTATTCTTTAAACAAAAATCACATTTGATCATTAACAAAGGTATAAGTTCACAAAATAATTTTCGTGCTGAATTTTTGCATAATTTATGATTTCTATCTGTCATTTTTTGTAAGTATCACAACAAACGTGAAGTAAAATTTCGTGACTTTACAATAATAACACCTAAAAAATTATCAGGTATAATAATAAATTTGGAAAAAATTTTTAATTATTATTTTTCCCCTGCTTTTTAAAATTCATATATTAAGTCATAATTGCTAGGATTTAAAAAGGAGATTTATTCAAAGTTGCGATCAATTGAACAACTGAACGCAAGAAGTATACATTGAGAATTTTCAGTATAACTTACCACGAATTAGTGAATACATATCTTGAACTCGAGATTTGGATAAGTGTTTGGAATCCATTTCAAAGTATATTTTTTCCTGACGCAAGCAGACTTGAACGAAATTCGATAGGAGCTGAACAAACGATTCATTCCCCAATTTAATAAAAAAACCAGGACGAAGCTTTGCTTCGGCCCGGATTCCGAAGCGTATATACCCTAGACTTGTACAGACCTAGTGGTGACACCAAAACTAATAATTGGCAACGTATGGTCGTTGCATTAAAAGTGAGTTTCCCATATAGCCAGTTTATAAGGGAGGTTGGCACTCATTCAGGGAAATCTTGACCAGTCTCAAAATCAATTAACTAACCCTACAAATATTTGTTGAATTTTTGAGGTCGCTAGCTTCATTCCATCGAAAATAATTGCTTATTTGAAGTCTCACTTGTAGGGGAGGTAGGGGTTCCTTGGGTCGGATCTTGCCCATCATCGCCACCAACCAATTAGTTCACCCTACAAACATACAAACAAAATTTTAAGTCTCTAGCTTAACTCTATCGAAAGTTATCGCTTATTTGAAGTGTCATTTGTAGGGGAAGTAGGGGTTTCGTTTGTTGGATTTTACGTATTTTCAATATTAGCCAACTGTATCCTACTACAAACATTTGGCCAAAATTTCAAGTCGCTAGCTTTATTTTGACGTAAGTTATCGCTTATTTTAAGTGTCATCTCTAGGGGAGGTAGGGGTTCCTTAGGTCGGATCTAACCCATCTTTAATGCCAACTAACTTAATCTCACTTCAAACATTTGACCAAAATTTCAAGTTGCTGGCTTCATTCTATCAAAAGTAATCGCTTATTTGAAGTTTCATTTATAGGAGAGGTAGGGGTTCCTTGGGTCGGATCTTGCCCATTTTCAATACCAACTAGTAAGACCTTACTTCCAACATTCTACCAAATTTTCAATTCGCTAGTGTCATTATATCGAAAGTTATCGTAATTAAAATAATATTTAATTTTTTGAATTTTGTAGAGGAGGTAGGCGGTTCTTTTGATCTGATTATGCCCAACTTACCAAAGCCTAAGCAGCTTCTCACTTCAGGGTTACATACCAAAAATTAAATGTCTATGTCAATTGGTTCAAGAGTTATGGACAAAAAACCTGAAAAGTATGGTAGTACGGGGCTCTTTGTAAGAAAATTACTGTTAGTTTTCAACTGATCGATTTTATTTTTCCAGGGGAGTATAAGATTACCATCACGAGCAATCTACCAAAGCTAGAGCTTTTCGTGTTTATTTAATCGGGAGTTATAGATACATTTAATTATTTTACATATGTAGGAGGTAGGCGTTCTCTTGGCCTGATCATACCCATTTTCAATACCAACCAACTAGATCACACTGCCAACATTTCACCAAAATTTCAAGGCCCTAGCTTCATTCTATCGAAAGTTATCGTGCGAACGGACAGACAGACAGACAGACATGGCTAAATCGAATCAGGAGGTGACCCTGATCATTTATATATACACATTGCTATACCTCCGGAGCCTCCTTTAAGGTGTTACATATTTTCGTCGTGACAAAAACAATATAGCCTATACTAAAAGTCTGGGGTATAATTAACGAACGAAGCTAATCGGACGAAATTGTTATCTTTTTTTTTTGCAAAAATAAACTTTGAAAACACGTATTCTATTGTACATCATGTTTCGATTCAGAACATGGTTCACGTTCTTCAACAAGATATTCAAGAGGCGACCCTGAAGAGTTAATTGCATTGACCGCCAACAAAAGGCGAGAACTTGACATAGGACTAGCTCAATTTAGTGCAATCAAAGCTTTAGCACTGATATTGGATGCTTCACTTTCGTATATTTATATTTTATGAAAAATTCTTTATAATAATGTGTCTTAATAATAGTTTTAATTTATTTTTATTTTGAAATTATTACTGTTTTTATTTCATTAAATTAAATTAAGCATCTTAATATTTTTTTTTTATTTTTTATTTACCTTTAACATGGCGGGAGAAATAATCTTTGTAACACGAGACTTTTTCAGAATAGTCAACGTATTTTGATTATGCCAAAATGCTTGATTTTAAATTTATACAATATAAATATTTATATTAAATATGCTGCGATCAATATGAAACTTTGCAAAAATATTGTCTACGATGTTATTTATCAGTTTAAATAGAATTTTTTTTCCTAATTTTATGGTGGGGTACACAAGGGGTCCCTAATCAGAACTACAACCACCTGCCATATCTCTAGACGACTCCCAGCTCCCAAGAGCAACTAAAACTACGTTAGCTCAACTTCGTTCTGGTTAGTGCTCGCGCCTGATCTCATACCTATCCCACAGCGACAGCCAAAACTCCTACCCAGCATGTGGCCTCGCTCCACACGATGTTGAACATACACACACATGGATAGTCAGAATTTTTGACACAAAAATATATTAGCACTCGAAGCGGCGCTACAACATTAAAATTACTATTTTCATGCAGAGTTCAAGAATAATCAAAGGATTTCATTTCTCGACAGCAGGTGCGATTCTTACCTCAGTTGAAACATACTCTACATCGAAAAGCTTGCGTGATATAAATAAGAAAATGTAAATTAAAAACGTGAATGAGTAGCTAGCATGCACGAACAATATACTAAATTTCGAACAATGAAAATACCCTATTTATAAGAATCCTATTTTCAAATATGTATGAAATCTATTTTTTACCTGGAAGCCGATAGGAAGTGGATCGTGTTGTACTGTTAACACTATCTCGTCTCCAGGTCGTAGTAATTCGATGACCGCATCTTGATGTGTTGCTTTTGTTACATCGGTTCCGTTGACTTTCAAGATTCTATCTCCCATTCGTACTTTTCCTGATTTTGCTGCTATTCCATCAGGAACAATCTGAAACATAATTCAAAATATTAATATCTGGTAACAGGCCGAAGTTCAATCTAGTTACTTAAAAACAAAATAAAAGTAATTAAAGTACAAAAAGTAATCGTCAATTATAATTTAAAATTATTTTCTCCAATTTAATCCAATACATATAGTGAAGGCTCCTATTTGATAGTTTTGATTTATATAATGGAGCACATTGTTAACGATCTTATCACAAGAATGTTAACAACAGATCTAAAATTTTATCCACTGATAATAATCAGTGGTGATTGGCAAATTTCTTTGTTGAAATTGCTTAAAGGTAGGTGTTTTCTGAAGCGATAATTGCTGGGCACACTTTTCTTGTGTACATATTTTACGTTGTGTTCCTTTATAGCGACACCAACTAGAATCACTAGCCAAACAATAAACTTAACAACAATCATCGCAATTCAATCTCCATAGAACGCTAGCGTAGACCTGCACTACCTCTATTGCAAAAAGGGAAATATGTATAGTATTTGCCCTAGTGGGACATAGCGCGAGTTACGTCCCTAAACGTCCCTAACATCTCAACAGAACTCACCCACCAAACATCATAGTGAGAACGCAAACAATCATTAATTCCCATCATCGACTACCACTTGATGCAGTAATTGGACCATCGTCTGCACATCAAACGACTATCATTTCATTACCACCTGTATATGTTATAATTCATAAACAAAGTTATGTAAGATGATCATCCATTTTCACATCGAATATTGTATTAAGTTATCGTTGAATATAAAATGATCATCTATATTGTCATAGAGTCAGTGTTAATTTAGAATTGAACCAATAAACATAAAATTGTAACATGGTAATTAGTATTTTAATATAATTGGCGCAGTCGGGAAACCGGTCAAATACAGTGAAATCCGGAGTACGCACAACCGAAAGAAAATCGGTGGTCGTTTATAACGTACGCACAATCGAAAGAAAATCGGTGTTCGTTTATAACATACGTGGTCGCGAAATTGGTGTAGTTTCAATAACTTGTTGTTTGTTACACAAATCCTGTGAACTACCATAAGGGGCCAGTTACTGGTGCACCTCCATACCGAAGGAATATCGGTATTACGCGATTCATTGTGACCGGAGTGAAGTTCCAGTTCGAGCCAGAGGAGGCATGCTGAATCTAATATTAGTACTGATCCTGCTGGGGTAAGTCCATAGTATTGATACTGTATCCTTCCCATCCTTAATGTCCTATCCTCGTAAAAATTTTAGGCCAAAAATTAGCTCTCCATATAGTGTCATAAAAAGATATTTTAGTGAAAGTGAAGTTAGTGATTCCGATACCGCGACGGTCAAGAATCGGGTCCTTCCGAGGATATAAACCCACACTCAATTAATTCTTATAAATCGTGTAATACAACTCAAAAGCCAAACGAAATGGCAATTCAAAATCTCGATATAAACGAGATTACAAAATCACTTCGAATTCCGGATGCGGTTAAAGACCTTCCGAACTTCGAAGGCAACCCTCGAACTTTATACGACTTTATCGATAATGTCGAGGAAATCCTAAATCTGATAAAAGAGATTGATGGAACTAGTTACGCGAAGATAATTCTTCGGGCAATTAGAAACAAAATCATTGGTCAGGCCAATGAAATTTTAAATATGTACGGTACCCCAATGCAATGGGAAAATATTAAAAACAATTTAATAGTACACTATTCCGACAAACGTAACGAAACAAGCTTAATACGGGACTTACATCGACTAAGACAAGGACAGGACACAGTTGAGAAATTTTATTCGAAAATAATCGAATTGTTCTCAACTATGACGAATCACGTGTACATGAAAGTGATGCAAATGTGATGACTTCAAAACAAAATTTGTATCAAGAAATGTGCCTGAACACATTTCTGTCAGGGCTGAGAGAACCTCTCGGCTCCACAAATAGAGCAATGCGACCAACGTCTTTGGCAGCAGCTATGAACTACTGCCTTGAGGAACAAAATACTTATTATCAGAAAAATCCAGTTCAACTGCGACAGCAAACCTTTCCTAGTGGGCGGCAGCCAACACTATCGTATAATCAACAAATGTTCCGCCCAGCGAACCAAAATTCTCCAGCTGCGATTTTGTCACAGCAACCGCAAACTTTCGCGTCAAAGCCCATGCTAAACCCCTTTCAACAATTTGTTCGTGCAATGACTTCTAACCCACCAAACGTCTTTGAACCGAGACAACATTTCCAATCGAATTCTTCACGACAATTTCAAAGCACACAAAGACCCCAAAGAACAACTAATCCCCCAACCCCAATGGATATTGCCAGTAATAACACTCACCTAAAACCAAATAAACCTCCAAGCAACTTCTTTAAAACCACAGCCTTTCCGAAATTTGTATCTGAAGAATTGTACAACGTAGAAGGTAAAGACGATACCCCGAACTTCGAAGATATTTCCCAATCGGAAGAACCCACATATAACGAAATAAATAGCGATCCGCAATTGTACCTCCAAAATTTAGATATCTCCGAACCGCAAATACATGAAACAAATACCGAAATAGATGACGAAAATTTTCGGTAAAAAGCCTCGGAGAACAAATAGGTTATCTTGATATAAACAACCACCAATCTTCCTTGTTACCTTATATCCACATTAAAGCTTCGGATAATAAGTTTTTGAAAATGCTCATTGATACTGGCAGTAACCTTTCTTTTCTTAACCCACAATTAGTGAACCCAAATCTTGTCGAAACAATAGAACCAATACAAATAAAAACAGCATTCAACGTTCACTCGGTTAATAAACGAATAATTCTTAACGGTCTAGAAGAATTGAAAACGAGCGAAAAATTAAACTTCATCCTTTTCAAATTCCATAACTATTTCGATGGCTTAATTGGTTATGAAATGATGAAACAACTTGGAATAAAACTCGATTTTAATAACTCTGTCTTAGAAACAGAACACGTAAGACTACCCCTATTATTCAAACCTAACTTTATATCGAAGACATACATCGTACCACCTCGCAATAAAATTATTGCAAAAGTACCCGTAGACATAAAAAAAGGTAACATTTTCATAAACCCAACAGAGATTAGAAAGCAACTCATTATTCCCGAAGGTGTATTCACAGCCGAAAACTGGATGTCATTTGTCGAAGTAATAAATTTTTCAAATCAACCACAAAAATTTATTATTGAACACCCACTAAAAGTGAAACCCTTGCACAAAAATCAATATTTCGAAGTACACAACTTTTCGATTGAAAACAATCAACAGCATCCAAGCGAAGACGTCACGCAGTTAATACGCATTGGCCATCTGAACAAAGAAAAAAGAATCGGTATTTCCAAATTATGTAAAAAATATGAAGACGTATTTCTTACTGGAAGCCAACCTCTTACTTTTTCAAACCAAATTAAACACGCTATTAAACTAAAAGATGATAATCCAATCTACACCAAATCGTACCGCTACCCTCAAGTCCATAAGGAAGAGATACAGCGGCAAATCTCTAAAATGCTTGAGGAAGGAATTATCCGCCCAAGTTTTTCCCCGTCATCACCTATTTGGATAGTTCCAAAAAAAGCTGATGCCAGTGGAAAACAAAAATGGAGATTAGTAGTGGATTATCGTAAACTTAATGAGAAAACAATTGACGATCGGTATCCACTTCCCAATATTACTGATATATTGGACAAGTTGGGTAAGTGTCACTACTTCAGTACATTGGACCTTGCATCGGGATTCCACCAAATAGAGGTGAAACCTGAAGACGTCCCAAAAACCGCTTTTACAGTAGACAACGGTCATTACGAGTATATTCGTATGCCGTTCGGGTTGAAAAACGCCCCGTAGCAGTATTCCAAAAGCTTAGACAAGCTAATCTGAAGATACAGCTAGACAAATGCGAATTCCTCCAAAGGGAGATAAGTTTCTTGGGTCACATAATAACACCGGAGGGCGTTAAACCCAACCCTGACAAGATCAGGGCAATAAAGGAATTTCCCCTACCAAAAACTCAGAAGGAAATAAAATCATTTCTGGGACTTTTGGGATACTACCGAAAGTTCATTAAAGACTTCGCAAAATTGACTAAACCTATGATAGAGTGTCTGCGGAAAGGAAGTAAAATTCAAATAGATTCAAGGTACACCAATTGTTTCGAAATATGCAAAAACATTCTTTGCAACAGCCCTATTCTGCAGTATCCGGATTTTTCGAAACCATTCAACCTAACCACAGATGCGAGTAACGTTGCACTTGGCGCAATTCTATCCCAAGGGCCAATCGGATCCGACAAGCCCGTTTGTTACGCCAGTCGAACCCTCACAAAATCCGAACAAAATTACAGTACAATAGAAAAAGAATTGTTAGCCATTGTTTGGGCGACACGATACTTCCGACCATACCTGTTTGGACGGAAATTCAAAATTATCACGGATCACAAACCTCTAAATTACCTTTTTTCTTTAAAAGACCAAAATTCAAAATTGATAAGATGGCGTTTAAAACTAGAAGAATTCGATTATGAAATCTTCTATAAAAAAGGTAAGCAGAACACTAATGCGGATGCACTCTCCCGCATCGAACTCAATATTGCCGAATCTACAGAAAATAATGTAGATGACCCAGATTCCCTCTCTACTATTCACTCTGCACACGAAAACCTAGATGACGGCATTCCCATATCTGAACGTCCCTTAAACGAATTCGCTCGACAGGTAATCCTAGAAAAATCTAACGATAAACCGCGTAATACATTGAAGATTTTATTCGGTACTAAACGCAGACACATCATTAAGCAAAACAATATCGATAATGAGGACTCTATGCGAAGCATCTTTGAAACCTTTTTTGCCCCTGCAAAACTAACAGCAATCCTAACTAACGATGAAATCTTCAAAGTTATTCAAAACGTGTACTCGAAGTACTTCAGTAATGGCAACAACTTTAGATTAATCCGATGTTCTCAAATCCTAGAAAACGTCACTGAAAACGACGTACAAGAAAATCTTATTAGAACCTACCATCAAAAATCTAATCACAGAGGAATTACTGAAACCTTGGAGCACCTAAAGAGAAAATATTACTTCCCTAACATGAAGACTCATATAACCCGGGTAATAAATAATTGCAAAATATGTGGAACAAATAAATACGAACGTAACAGGCAACCCCTGAATTTCGAGATAACCGAAACGCCTAGAGCACCACTTGAAATATTACACATTGACACATATTCAGTCCATAAGGAGAATTTTCTCACCATCATAGATAAATTCAGCAAATTCGCTAGCGCATACATCTTACCCTCTAGAAACAGCATTTGCGTTATAAAATCATTAACACATTTCTTTTCCCACCATGGTATCCCTCAAAAAATCATAACCGATAACGGTCCAGAGTTCGTTTCATCTACCTTCAAAGACTTTTCAGAAATATATGAAATTAAATTACAATAAACATCCGCGAAAAATTCGACTGGAAATTCACCCGTCGAAAGATTTCATTCAACACTAACTGAAATAATAAGAATAATTTACAACCAGAATAAAAATAAACCAATTAACGACATAATGAATGAAGCGCTTTTAACATATAATAACTCCATACATTCGTCAACTAAACTAACCCCATTTGAACTAATCACCGGACACTACAACAAAACTACTGCCTTCCAAATAAATTCTGATATTCCGACAGAACAAGACTTTTTGCGAGAGCACATAAAACAATACAAAAAGCTTGCCGAAATCATTCACCAGAAAAATCTAATTCATAAACGTAACCTAATAAACAAACGTAATAAAAATCGTAAAGAGCCACCCTATTTTGAACCCACTGACTCAGTCTATGCAGCAGACAATAGAAGAAATAAACTTGCTCCAAAATTTACTACGCATAAAGTCACTAGAAATAATAAAATCACTGTTTTAGCAAATAAACAGAAAATCCATAAACAAAAAATTAAAAATAAACGATTATTTACAGGATCATTGGGGAGTCCATAGAACAAAGGCTGGAGATTCACGACATGAACAACCACAGAGGACTTTTACCACTTCGACTTGAAGACGCAAGACTCGTGACAGGACATACGAAACTACTTCATATCATCAATACAACGGAATATCAACAGAACATAGAACTAATTCATAAAAACATAAACAACCTGAAAAATCAATCGGCTTTAATTAAAGAATATCAAACTAAAACACTTATACTACAAAAGAAATACGACCGACTTTTGCATAATTTCAATCTAATCAAACCCCATAAAACAAAAACGCAGAGGAAAAAACGAGGAATTATCAATGGGTTAGGAACTATTATTAAGACAATCACCGGTAACATGGACAACGACGACTACATAGACCTTACCAGACAGTTGGCCACACTTAAAACTAACCAGCATGACATGAACAACCAACTTACAAACCAAATAGTTATAAACAAAAAAATGATAGAACGATTTGGCAATATAACGAAACAGCCAACAAGAAACGTTACAAAATTATATGAATAATGTACAAAATAAAGTAATTAAATCTTATGAGAGGTTCGACACAACACTCATACTCAATCAATATTTTGACCAACTAATTTATGACATCGATATTCTAAACGAACATCTGAAAGATATCTCGGAATCAGTAACTTTGGCAAAATTAAACCTTATATCAAAGCATATACTACATCCAAATGAAATTGAGATTATTGAAAGCATATTGAACAATCAAAATATATATATTAAATCAAAAGAAAACATTTACGAAATATTAGAACTACAAGCTTACTACAATCAGTCAAACATCATATTTATTATCAAAATTCCCACATTAAGGCCTGAAATATTTTCCTTCTATCACCTTAAAAAACTCCCAATTAATAATACCTATACCCTTAAATTTGACAAACCTTACATCCTACTGAATGATTACGAGTATCAATACGTGGACGAGCCCTGCCCTTTGATCGAGGAAGTGAGATACTGCAAAACCCTTGCAGTTAGACCAACAGGGACCGATAATTGTGTGCCCAACACCATCGCCGGTACAACAGCCTTCTGCGAACTAGTGGAAAACGATATCCGTGGAATTATCGAATTGCTGGAACCTAACCACCTTTTAATAAGCAGCCAAGAAAGCATCCTAGTACAAACCACCTGCAACTCACCGATTAAAAATAAAACTCTACAAGGGATATTCCTTCTTCATTTCGAGAACTGCAGCATAACCATCAACAACATCGAATACACGAGCAGAGTAACCATCCAATGGGACACCATCGAAATAATTCCTACACTTTTTAACGAAATTAATACAACCAAAATTTCTACAATGCTAAACTTTCAGCAATTAAGTGACTGGACGATAGAAAACTCTAAAGCCATAAACTTATTAACCGTAAAATCAGCACTGCCGAGCAACTACACCTACCTGTTTTTGGGCATCTTCTGTGGAACGATTATCATTTTCCTAATTTACGGACTCAAACAGCTTAAACAACAGGACCACAACCGACCATCACAGGCAACGACCGTGTTCGTCCCAACACCCTCTGAACGTCCGACCTCGCTGATGTGGCCATCGCTCCATACTGAGGGGGGAGGAGTTACGTCCCTAAACGTCCCTAACATCTCAACAGAACTCACCCACCAAACATCATAGTGAGAACGCAAACAATCATTAATTCCCATCATCGACTACCACTTGATGCAGTAATTGGACCATCGTCTGCACATCAAACGACTATCATTTCATTACCACCTGTATATGTTATAATTCATAAACAAAGTTATGTAAGATGATCATCCATTTTCACATCGAATATTGTATTAAGTTATCGTTGAATATAAAATGATCATCTATATTGTCATAGAGTCAGTGTTAATTTAGAATTGAACCAATAAACATAAAATTGTAACATGGTAATTAGTATTTTAATATAATTCGCGTCAACTATTCCCATATGGCTTAGTTGACGTTTCGTTAGCATAAAATAGTTCGGGCGACGCATGTTGCGGGAAAGTGAAATGCCCGAACTAGATTGAACTCAGAAGCAGCAGAAAGCAACAGCAGCAACCAAATGTCAAGTTAGAAAGCACTCGTTTCCCTCCCTTAAGCCACTTTGATTGAACGTAGCGGCAGCAGCAGCGGCGAAAGCAGATCTAACTTTCGTTGTTGTTGTTGCTGCCGCTGCTGCTCTTTCTGCGTTCAATCTGGTTCGGACAAAAGAAAGAAAGAGCACCTATGAGGAAACTTATTAAAAATAAACTTGTAGATAATTTGGTTGTCTGTAGTTTCATAACTTTCGTACGATATACAAGGTGTCCGGCAAAATTCCGAGCAAAAATACAAACGACCGTTAGGCGCGTTCTTTTGTGTATCTATCGAATGTAGGGTAAGGCAACGAACACGTTTTACAAAAACAACAAGTCGCATGTTGTTTGTATAATGCGATTTTCGATAGATACGCAAACGCGACATCTGACCCCTTTAGCTGCTACAGGCATTTTCATTTTTTTTTACAAATTATCGATCTGATATTACTAAAAGCGCAAAAGCTCAACAACAACGCAAAATAAAATACTCAAATAAAAACTCAATCGTAGCTAATACTGAGGCTTAATTGTTAAAGTTTATCCCGTAAAAATCTAAATCTATCTAAATTAAAAACAAGCTTGCCGAAGGTATGTTACCCTTCAAGCTTCGCGTGAAGAGTATCATACCAGCCGTTCCTATGACAGCTATCATATATGACGTAGTGGTCCGATTGCATTGGTTCCGACATATTTACAGAGTGCAATAGAAAGAAGGCTTTGTGCAAAATTTCAGCTCAATAGCTTCAAAACTGAGATACTAGTTTGCATCGAACCAGACGGACAAAGCTTAATCGACTCATCATACCGACCAAGAATATATATACTTTATGTGGTCGGAGATGTTTCCTTCTATGCGTTTCAAACTTAATTACAAAGTTAATAAACATACACTATCACATTCGCGAAGTGTATAAAAATTGGGGCCGGGGCCGGGTCAAGTAAATGAGCTGGTCTACAGCCATGTCAAGATTTACATAAATTTTGCGGAACATTCCTGTTTCGCGAATATTAGTGTCACCATACACTGTCGATCGCGAACTCGAACTCGAACCTGGTACAAATTTCTTCTGACACACACACACACACTTCACATAGGTGTGAAGCAAACCGATACACTTGTACTAGGTTCGTGTTCGAGTTCGACAGTGTATGGTGACACTTAGGAGAATTCTCTCTATTGCATTTAGGGAGAATTTTTCAAAATTCCTTAATTGCGTGATTTCCGCTTCAGGTAGTTCATTTCCACTTTAGGTGTTACGAACCTAGAACCCAAGCGGGGGGATTTGCAAATCCTAAAGCGGAAATTCCTCGAGTTTTGTGAAAGTTCTCTCTTATCGAATAGAGAGAATTCTCATAATTTTTGCGAAACAGGAATGTTCCAATTTTGCTAAACCAAAATTTATTTTGGTCAGGATACCTCGCAGGAAGGGATGGGTATAGGGGCCAGAGTCTTTTCCATTTGAACTCAAAGCTGCGCCAGGTAAATGAGCTAGTCGACTGTCATGTCCATCAAATAGTTTCGATTATTTTCGCTTCATTTAAAAAAAAAGTGCTGGAACCTTCGCTACGAAGCGACAAGTGTATCTTTAGTTTGTAATGGTATGGGGCAGCGATAAGTCAAAAGCCCACTCAACGTCTCCCATCACTGAGCTACAGCAAGTTGAGGGAGCTTTCGCCACATGGCGCTCCATTACTACCTCTATGCAATCCTTCAAAAAGATTTCGCATATTTGCCAAATGCAAAGGACAAGACGAAGTTTAAGGTACTCATTCTCAAGCGAAACGTGGCAGAAAACTTTATTTGAAAATACGAAAAAAAGGCACATCGTTCATTCCATCCGAAAGTGAAAGTGAGGCATAATACCCAAACCAAATATACAAGGAGGGCAAAAATCCTCTTTCATAGTCTTCCTCATGAGCGCCCCCTGGAACGGCAGTGGTGTAGTAATGCAGTAATGGCGGTGCGATGATTTGGTTGAGGTAAACATTCCCTCTGTGGTGTGGGGCGTAAGAATAATACCACGGCTTTTTCCTTTGACAGCCTGTCGTAGAAATCGAAAAACAAGGGACAGAATATACATATAGTATATGCCAGCGACTTCCACTATCCGAAATCTTCTATATGCTAACAAAACGTCAACTGACGCGCTATGCCCCACTAGGGGTTAAGACAAAGTGGTAAAAATGTTGATTTTGATGAAACATCGATCCCAATATAGCGATGTTAAAAACATCAACATGTCGATGTTGCAATCTACTTTGTACCTTTCGGTCATCATCATCGTGGCGCGACAGCCCGACGTCGGGCCTTGGCCGCCTGGATCATTGTCCTCCAATTATCTCGGTCACGTGACCGCGTCCTCCAATTTTGGGAGCCCAGCAGCTGCGCGGCGTCCACACCTACTGAGCTCTCCCAACGAGATCTCGGTCGTCCTCGCAGTCTCGCTCCGTCGACTCGTTCCGCATTCATTACTCTCTTAGGCATGCGATCATCGTCCATTCTTTGTACATGCCCTGCCCATTGAAGTCGTTGTAGTTTGACGATTTTTGAGACTTGCAGCTCATCGTACAATTCATACAACTCATGGTTGTATCGGATGCGCCATCCATCTCGATCGCAAACAGCCCCGAAAATTCGCCGTAGAACCTTACGTTCGAAAGTGTCTAGCATGTTTTCGGAGGCTTGAGTTAGGGTCCATGCTTCGCAGCCATAGCATAGCACTGGTCGTATAATGGTTTTGTACACGCGGAGCTTCGTGTTTCTGTGCACATGTTTCGATTTCATTATGGGGAGAACCGAGAAAAAAGTCTTATTAGCTAACTGTATCCGTTGCTTGATTTCGTCAGTTTCGTTGGCGTCCCTTGACAGGTTGCAACCCAGGTAGATGAAGTTGTTCACGAACTCGATGTTGAGGTCCCCCACGTTGATGCTCGGTTGTGCAGGTGTCCTTGTCACCGATTGCATCATTATTTTAGTTTTACCCTCGTTAATACGTAATCCAACTTCCTTTGCAGCGGTATCGAGCGTATGCAGAAGTTCTTCTGCGTCAGCCAATCTTCGGGACATGATGTTGATGTCGTCGGCGTACGCTGCTAATTGTGTCGACTTGATGAGTAGCGTCTTGCTGTTGTCCATATTCATGGCCCGAATAACGTATTCCAGTGCTAGGTTGAAGAGCGTCGGTGCCAGTCCATCGCCCTGTTTCAAACCAGTGCGTGTTTCAAATAGATCAGTAAGTCTATTCTGGATCCTGACTTGTGAGACGGAGTTGGTCATCGTCATCTTTGTCAGTCGCACTAATTTTGCTGGTATACCAAATTGCAGCATGATGTTGTACAGTACTCCACGATCGATACTGTCGTATGCCTGCTTGAAGTCGACAAAGATTTGGTATACGTTTACGTTGTATTCCCAGCACCTCTGGAGTATCAGTTTGACTGAGAAGAGCTGATCGGTTGTGGAGCGGCCAGGTCTGAAACCGCTTTGATATTCGCCAATGACTCGTTCTGCGTACGGTTTTATTCCATTTTCCAGAATTTTCGTCAAAATTTTATAGGACGTATAAACTAGTGAGATGCCCCTGTAATTCTCACACCGCAGTTTATCTCCCTTTTTATGAATTGGACAGATGATGCTTCTGCGCCAATCGTCTGGGATCTCCTCGTTCTCCCATACTCGCAGGAGTAATTGATGTATGGCATCAACTAGACTCGTTCCACCGAATCTTAGCAGTTCAGCTGTAATCTCGTCAGCGCCCGGCGCTTTATTTCGTTTTAGTGACCGCAACGCGAGATCAACTTCCTCTACTGTCGGGGGTTGAATGGGTGGGCCTAGATCAACAATATCGTCGAGAGCTTCCTGTGTGGGGATGTTAGATGGTCGGTTTAGAAGCTCTTCGAAATAAGAGGCCCATCGTTTGTTAATACCATCGGTGTCGCTGATGATGTTTCCATCCTTGTCCTTACAAAGGCTAGTCCTGGGTTGGTAGCCGTTCTTAATTGTATTTACTAGTTTGTACGCTTGTCTGGTGTTCCTATTAGCTAAGTTTTCGTTTATGTTCAGCAACTGCTCGTCAAAGTGTTTACGTTTCTTACGTCTAATTATTCTATTCGATATTCGCCGTAGCTCGTCATATTTTTCTCTTCTGGCTCTGGTTCCTCGTTGAATCCATTGTCTGTAGGCCTCGTTTTTCGCGTCAAGTGAATTTTTGCATTCTTCGTCGAACCAGTCATTTCGCGCTCGCCGGGCTTTATATCCCACGACCTTCTCTGCGACATCTTTCATCTGTACCTTTCGGTGGTCAAGTGATATTTTCTGGGCAGACGGACAAATATTATAATATATTTGATCGATTCTATAGTAAGTGCTTCGTTGTCGTATTTCTATAAAACCTTAAAAACCACAATTGCCCAGCAAACAGAAGCCATGCTCTGGATAAGCGCAGATCCATTTTAAAAGCGAAATGAAAGGAGGCTCGGGATTACAAAGGCACTATCATTATTTTGATTTAAGAAACGCAAAAGCCCAAAAAGTCGACGAATGTGGAGGAGTGTCATATCAAAAGAGACAACAAGTATATTCCAGAAGTAACCATGACGAAATTGGATGATTAAATGTTAGTGAAAATTAAGTCACATCAGCCTCATTCATACACAAGTATGTTGCAGGAATGATTTTTTATTGAAATCACGAAAATTGCTATCTTCCACCAAACAAGGTTCGACACTGAGCGAGTACAATATAGGGAAAAGCCTATTTATTCATTTATTTATTTAATTAATTCTGCTCAACAGTACTACAAGTCCCAATTATTGAAACAGAAACAGAGTACAAAAGTAAATAGAAATAAAAGGATATAAGATAATATGACTACGACATAATAAAACAAAAGCCCGAAAATATAATAATTCAAAAGATAATTTAATTAAAAGAGGGCAACCGATGTCTGACGCTTTCAGAAAAAGCTTCCTTCTCCCGTTTTATAAGAACAAGGATGACTCACGCAAGCTCAACAACAATAAGACAATCAAGTTAACAACATCTCACACATTGAAGACTTACGAGCGAGTTGTCTGCAATCGATTGAAACAGATTGTACGGTTGGATGACAATCAATGCGACTTTGTGGAGGGTCGGTCCACAGACGATGCTATTCAGTGCTTGCGTGTTACGATGGAAAAACATCGTGATGCACGGACGAACTTGCACTTTGTATTCATCGATTTGGAACAAGATTTCGACAGAGTTCCCCGTGATCTGATATGGGTGGCCGTAAGAGCACTTAAAGTCCCCGAGGCATATGTAAAGATGATGCAAGACATGTATGTATGATGGGGCAACTACTAAAGTTAGATGCACAGCTGGTGAGTCTAAAGAGTTTCCGGTTAAAGTCAACATCATCATGCTCTATTTATTAACACTCATCTCTTCGCCGATGACGTTGTCCTGGGTAGCAAAGTCATCGTTGCTTGCAGGCTGCATTGACCAAGTGGTGTAAAATACTGGACGATCATGGACTGAGGATTAGCATACCAAGGACTGAGTATCTTTGTTGTTCTTTCTTAGATCCAGAGAGACCGATACCGATATGTACATTAAAGGAGAGCAGTTGAAGTCCTGTACAAGGTTCACTACGTGGGCTCGATGGTCAACAAGGAAGCTGCCTTCGATGTCGACATCAAACATAGCATCAGTGTCGGTTGGATGAAGTGGCGAGAAAACTCTGGAGTTTTTTGCGACAAGTAGATGCCACGAAGGCAAGGCAAGTTGTACAAAACGGTCGTACGTCCCGCATTCATGTATGCGTCTGAATGCGGGACTATGTACAAGACATACGAAAGTAAAATGACTGCGGCCGCAGTATGGGGGTGGGCTCCATTTTGCATCAAAATTAAATCCTGATCAAGAGCACGTGCTCTACCAGTAACGTGAAGTCTTAGCACTTTGCCGATGTGTCGCTGAGCTGTCAAACCGCCGTTAGCGATGACAAGTAAATCGGTTTTGTCGTTTAAGGAAATAACGCCGCACACCATAATTGATCCCCCGCCAAAAGGTGATGTGGGTTGAATGGGTACAGGGTAGGAAATGTTCGTTTCTTCTTCTCTAGGACCTAGCTGATTATTATTTCCATATAGGCAGAATTTCCATTCATGAGAGGTGAAAATTCCCCCCAATGCAACACACTCCAATTGCGGTGGTTTCTGGCAAACCGATGGGCGATTTCGCGCTTTCTTGTTAATCGTGGATCTTTTACTGGATATCGGGAAAGCAGGCCACTTTTCCCCAAACGGTTACGCACATTCTTTGTTGAAATAACGGTTCGTGTGGCGTGTCTGTGGTCATTTTGTATGGAAGGTGCGTGTTTTGATGATTTCTGAGTGCGCTTAAACGTATAAACCTGTCCTCACTGTAAGATGTTGTTCTTGGTCGGCCCTGTCCTCGTCTTCTTGTGAGTTGTCCTGTCCTGTCCCCAGACTCTTTTGATGACTCACTCCAATCCGACCGCTCATTTCCCGGAATCCATGTCCTTACTCTATTAACGTCACAACACTACACATTTCAAATCCGTTGAGATGTCTTTCAGCACCTTGTCGAGGATCCATCACTTGCTCAAAAATACCAAATTTATTTGAAAACTACCCAACGGACCGGTAAACACTGACGGTAGTATCAAAAACAACAACACAACAAGTGACTCTATCATGTTTAATTATATGTAGTCAAACTAACCGTTATGTTAGTATTATTGTAGAAAGAGCGAGACGTAACACATACTTTAAAACGTTAGTTTCGTTTACAGTTTTGGCTTTCTTAGAGCCCGCGCAGACGGTAAACTTTTTAGTTCCCAGAAAACTAAATAGTTTAGTCAGAAAAATAGAACACACGGCGGTTTATGAGACCGCGCACACAGCAAATTATTATTATCTATTTATTAATCGCTGTATGTGCAGTCTCATAAACCGCCGTGTGTTCTATTTGTATTATTATAATATATATTACAATATATTGCCGGAGATGCTTCCTTCTGTAAGTTGCACACTTTATGACAAAGCTAATATATATCCTACTTAGTGAGGGGTATAAAAGTGATAATGACATTGGTATACTATGATGCGGTATTTTTTAACGAGCTTGGACGATGACGTACATGACGACCAAGCGTTGCGCAAATTTTCATCTAATCATGCCCGAGGAAAATATGGTATTTGGACGCTAGTGTGTGACGACCTTAAGAATACGTTTATCATAGCCACTCACACAGACGCTCCTCCACCATTCCCGACCGGTTTTTCTCGTTAGCGAGAAAGAGTCGCACAGAGGGCATTCATAATTCAGTAGCGCTCCTTGTTCGCTACCATTCCTCTGGAGCGCTATCATAGCGTTACCACTTCGCGACTGAGGAATACAGTCAACCCAAGTAGCGCTCCCTGAGCGACTTATTCCAACCCCCCCCCCCCCCTGGATGGTGAAAGTTGACTACGCTCCCGCTTGGACATAGCGCTACATTTTTCACAATTGGTACATCCGTCCAATTGATCTTGCCAGCAGACATGTATCCAAAGATCAAATTATACGCTTCGTCGCATGTGAGGTGGAGGAAAGAGGTAGAAAAAGATAGTGTAGCGGTACGACTCGACCCGGAGTGTAGCCATAACCATCGGAACAACAAAGGAAATGAGAAGTACACTATCGCTCTCATCACAATTCGTCGGCCATGCCGTCCGATTACACTGAAAAGGAGCAGTTGTCGTCTCAGAGCGACGTAATCGCTCGTGCGAGAAAGGGACAGCACGATTTGTTGCATGTCACCACGCAGTTCGGGCAAGTGGTATACGAGGTATGGTGCACGTCGCACCGACCAGATAGTTCGCCACCTTTGAAGAGAGAGATATATCTTCTCTATGTTCGCCACACAAAGAAGAGCGGAGAGTCGTGCTTGTGTGCGAAGGTAGCGGTCCGAGTCGGAGTAGCGGTAAAAAAAGGAGGACGATTCGAGCAGCCGAGGAAGACGGTTCGTCCAAGGTACTTTGGAGGCGGTACGGGTTGCTACTCGCTAGTAGCTGTATTCGCGGGGTGAATTTTCTTTGGTTTGGTGCAAGTATCTAAAGATACTATTGGCGAGTGCGAATTTCGCGACTGTAGCGAACTGGTGACGTCACGGGTCCCAGCCCATGGCCCAGGCGGCTTAGATTTTTGCGCGCCAGCGAACGAAACGGGAAGTCAGAGCTTGGTCGTGACGGCGAATGGTTCGCGTGCCCCAGTAAGCGCTTAATTGAAAAGGAGCGCCCCTCATTCGGCAGCCCCCTCCAGGGAAGGCAGTGACTTGCACTCGCGTGGCCATAGTGGTGGTGATCTCCGAGGCTCGATTTCCGGAAGTCCAATTCCGCACTTGTGCACGGCTGCGGTTATTCGGGTTTCTCCGTATAGCATCGACACCGCGACTCACCGGCTATCGAACAACGAAAGGAGTCTACGTGCTCGATATCTGCCCGCGCTACACCTTTGTGCCTGCTAGAATTTCCCGGAGATTTCGAATCGGAGCCGTGTCTGGGCCTCCGTAGCGTGAGATGGTTGTATGGATGCACCAAGGCCACGAGCATAAGCCCTTTTTCCTGGACTACACCTGCCTCATTTGGTATGCTAACGAGGGCGGTCCCTATTAACTCGACTCGATGTCGATCATTGAGGACCTGGTACCATAACTGCTAGGATAATATATGAGGTTTACACATGAAGGATATTCGACCTTGACACGTAAAGCTGATTGGGTTACGATAAAATTTTGGTGTTGTCTTCCGGTTCAAAAAAGTACGGTGCGGTCCTTAACGACCATAAAGGCAGGTTGGACCTTTGTTTCGTTTTTGCGAATATATAAAAAGAATTTTGATTATAACTAACACTAATTGTCGACATGCAATATTTAACAATTGGTTGCGCGTAATTTTTTTGAGAAAGAGCAAGGGAATTTTTTTTTGTTTGTGGGAGCGCTTGTACGTTATTTGCGATATAACAATTATTTTACACTACTGTTCATATTTCGTACTAATTTTAAGAGTAGATCACACAAATACCATATGATAAATATTATATAAAATTATAATGGATTATAGATACCATAAGAAAATAATTGTACTGTGTGACTTAACCTAATAGAGAATACGCGCTTCCTGGGAAACGAACAAAAAAAAAAAAAAAGAGAGCAAAATAGTATCGGTAAGAATTTTTCCAAATTGCGTAATAATTGTACTAACTATGCGTTTTGCTTGGTTTGTTTTCCTTCGATCAGAAGCAGACAATTTGTCGTGAAAGATATACTTACAACAAAACAAAACAAAAAGATATAGATATTATATCATTACCTATACGAGTAGAATATGTACCAATCGAATTCGGTTCGCATATCCAGAGATTGGGCATGATTTCAGTTTAAAAATCGTAATTATAAGAATACTCATAATTGAAGCCATAAAAAAGAAATAACGATGCATATTTAGTATGATACTTTTTTTTTTTTTTTGCATACGATAGATAAATTATAAAGGGCGGTTGTGTGCCAGAATTCCTAGCTCGAGCAGAGCGTTTTTTTTTATTTGCATTCCATATTATCATAAGTATTTTATACTTTTATACATCACTTAAACTTTTTTTTGTATTAATAAAAGCAGATATGTATTCCGCACGTAGATAAAGGAATTCCACTTGCTTCCTGACACCCCTTCCTAGGGCCCTCCTCTCTCCGCTCGGTTCACTCGTCCGCTCTTTTCGCAAGGGGGCTAGGAACATGTGCGTGGCCTAGCCCGAAGGTGGGGAGGGAGCGCGGAGCCCCTACACCATCAAGGGGCTCCTGTGTTCGTCAGGGGTACTGGATGCTTTCGGCGGTCATACGCGTTTTCAGGTCTTTTTTTTTTTTTTCGAAATCGCTCGTCTGCGTAAGCACCCGGGCACGCGCGTGAGTTTTTTTTGTAACTCTGCGAGGCAGATGTGGCCCATGCAACCCCACCCCGACTACCGATAGCTGAGCTAGCTATCCAGCACGCGCGAAACTGGCCACCTCTGAGGAAGTCTCGGCACTTAGGTGTCACGCGAGGTCTGCACGACCAGAGCACCACTCCGTCCTCATGTAGGCTTCGGCTTACCAACCATCAATGTTACAATTTCTGGAGACACATCATAATGTAACATCCAACAGAGACAAGACCCAAAATAATAATGCTAATTTGGTGACACACTGATTGTAGAGTATGCTTATATGTATGTCGAACCCAAAAACATAGGCAATTACAAGTTATAAAAGCCAAACTTCAAAAACAATGTAATGCAAAATATTAAAGTTATAGTATTGAAGTAACTTACGTGTGAAATGAATATTCCAGGCTCATGTGAACCAAACGGAACGCAGGAATGATCAGTACCACCAATTATACTAAAACCTAAGGATCCTTGATTTTTAGGTAGGGCAACATCCTAGAATATAAAATTTAAACAGTGAGGTTCAGGGTCAACAATTTAACATATTATAATAAGAAAATGTTATTTTACAAAAAAAAAAAATATATTAGTGATAGCATTGGGAAATGTAATCAATATTTACAGGTATTTACGATTTGTTTAGATACATTTAATTGCGATAATAAAAGCGTGTCTGTGTACCATTAAAGACATTCCCAACAAAAGAAATGATGCGCCAATTCAAAATGTTTGACGTGCAAATTACAGTACACTCTCTCTTAACCGGACCACCTGTTACCAGAGACCTGTCCGGTTGTCGGTTTGTCCAATTAATTCGGCGTAAGCCTTATTCATGAATAAACATGTTTTTTTTTTTAATTTAATAACAAAAACATGTTTTTCGGAAGTATTTGTATAAGCATAGCTATTTAAGTATGTATTTTAAATACATGAAACAAAAACTAAATAGAATAAAATTAATATATAAGGGGAAACATATTGTAATTACGTTATTTGTATTTTAAAAATGCCCAAAATATTAAAAATATATTTTAATAAACGTAAACTGTTTTCCTCTAGCATTTTTAAAAATAATTTCAAAACTGTATGTTTTTTTGTTGTCTAAAAAAAAGGTGTCATCTATTATTTGCCGGGCGATGTTTGGTTAATCTGGCGCCCGATTTATGCGAAGCCGGTTTAAAGAGAGTATACTGTAAGTCAACTTTTAGAATAACCTGCTTGAAACAAGGAAGTAATTACAATTCTTAAAAATTTGCATGTTACTAGTATAATATAACAAATAAAATAAATTATGTACAATACAATATAAAAGCTTGAAGATTAAACAAAAAAATAGTAAAAAAAAGTGATACAACCAACAATATAAAATAAGAGAAAGAAACAAAATCTTTCCTTAAATTGGGAAATGTGTTCGCTGGTAAAAATATGTATTATCAATTAGATATCCTAAGTCTACAGTTTCATCTAAAGCAATAAGCAAGTTGACGGAGACAAATCGCTAGAGAAAAAAATAAAAAATTTTGAATAATTAGCATGGATGTTGGTCGACACCAGTAGCACGTCATACTAAAAATCCCCGCTGGTAGGAGTGAGCTAATATGGAAAGCTGTTTAAAGGGGGATATTTTTTAAATCCTAGCAAAAAACTTCTAAGACAAAACATAATGCCATCAAAAGAAACTCAATAAAAATATGTTAATAATAACTTCTTGAAATACAGTTAAACAGCTTTCGAAATAATATTACAAGACTATTCATCATCCTCCTTGTCGTTATGTATTTGGTCAAATATAAAAAAAAGTACTCGACCCACGAGTAAAATTATAAGGGATAAATTTGTTAATAACTGACTAATAAGCTTTAACACGTTCACGCCGGCGCAGTATTTCATGTTTCTTTCCCATAGGCGGCAACATTTAAAGCTCTTCTCCTTATGGGACGGGAGCTAATCCAGAATGTAAAATGAAAATTTTTCGCAAGTACTATATGTATATATACATTTGTTGCATTACTCTTTCAATGCTATTGCTGTTATGTGTGGATTGAATAGGGGTAAATTTCCTGTGAATTCATTTCATCCTCTTGTAACTAACAGTATCAGACAAAAGCCCGTCCTGTGCTCAAAAACGCAATAAGACATGTCATCTTTCCGTGGCCATGAGTGAACGCATCCGAAGGACAGGTGGCTCGCTGTGCTAATGGATTTAGAAGAAAAGAATGTAAAGTGTGTTTGCGTTAGGCTGAAAACACACCGCATAAGACAAAACGTTTGTTTCTGTCTCAAGAAACAACCGACCATTGCTTCTTATCAGGCAGCACACACCAAAAGAAACGAAACAAAACAAACGTCTTTGGCTCGTTTTATGACTGGTTGTCGATAATGCATGTCTTTGGATATTATCAACACACACCGAATGAAACAAACATGCTTCAGACAAACGTCGTTGTCGATAATTGCATACATTGCAATAGGCGCAACACACACCGCATGAAACGAAACAAAAAGACAAGAAAAGACAGAAAGACATGTTTCGTTGCCACTAGACGGCCAGTTGTCTTTCAGAAACAAAAATTCGTTTCCGCTTAATAGCTGGTCATTTTATGTAAAATGTTGTTTTTAATTGAGGCAAGAAGCCCAATTTATAATTATAGAGAAAGGGAGCATGCAAATAAAATTGCAATTGACAAGCTATGGGTGGAAATAGCAACCGAAATGAATTGTGAAGGTAAGTTTATTGTATAGTATTTCATTTGATTAAACATAGGTACTTCTAAAGCAAGTTGCGAATTCAATTTTGTCTCATCTCAACACACACCAAACGAAACAAGCCAAAAAGACGTTTTGTTTTGTCACACTGTGTTTCGCTTGGTGTGTGCTGCAATGAAACACATTTTTTTGTCTTAAAAGACAAAAACGTTTTGTCTGGTGCGGTGTGTTTTCACACTTAGGGTTAGATTTATGGCCGGCAAAGAATAGCAGAGTGAAAAATTTATGAGTGGGCAAATACCCACAAACCCTAATTTACTATTGTGTCTTAAGGGACAACTGCACCTGTTGAAATAGAAATAGTTACGAATATGAACAATATTGCGTAGTTTGGTAACCGATCTTGTACTGGTTATCTTATAATGTTTTGTCCGTTCTAAAGATCTAAATATTTGGTGTTACGTATTGTCTAATAACATAATCAAATGCGGGCCACCGGTGGTACGTGCCGCCCGATGAGGCAGTCTAGTGCGGGCCACCGGTGGTACGCGCCGGCGTAAACGTGTTAATTTGAGATAAATTAGATGCCCATAAATATAATAGTTACTTAGAAAATGGAAAAAACCAAATACCTTAAAAAATTGACTTAGTGAAAAAACAAATGTGAACATTGTATCATAATTAATAACGTCTAAAGCCTTGTACTGTATATAATGAACCACCTGTAATGAACCATATTATGGTCTGGTAGTGCTGCTTCCACCGGCAGATCTATGGCAGCACCTGATGAGTAAGGGTCAGTCGGTGGTACAAAACCAGAAGCCGAGGGTCCCATTACGCCTGGACCCCAATGTGAGCACGAGTGCAACTAAGCCGTCCGCCAACCATTCCATCCTTATTGCCTAATTTTTTGTATTCCCCATTTTTGCCCCCCCCCCTTGTTTGTGTTGTCTTCCCCAGGCCTATGAATTTTTATTAATACGTAAAGGACAGGGGCAACGAGCGGCGAAAACCCCGCCCACGTCTCCCGAACTGAGCAACAGCAAGTATAGGCCGCTGGTTAGCTCGTTGAGGAGCCTTTTTCTTCGCCAGATGGCACCGCTCGATCTTCACGGCTCGGTCCCCACGGGCATGTTCGGATGCCCACCAAACCGTCCATTACATGTATTCACATCGAAACGAAACGAAATGTCAAATATCTATATTAGGCCAGTCAAATTAAATATTATTAATAATAATTAGGGAAAGATCTGGAAATAATTTTAATCCCTTCTATAGATACTGAATACATAAAAACTGAGTTTGCACGGTCGTAGAAGGTGAGCTTAACTTTTGGAGGGCGAAAATCCAAGAAATTTGAGCCCTTTTTTAATATTATCATTATAAATCCTAAACGGTGGCTCGGGTCGAAAAACTTTGCTGGAGTAAATTAAAGACCGTTGAATTGCCATGGTCATATCTAATTAACAGTTCTGGTTTCTACAGGCTATTTTCTGTTTTTAGGGTAAGATATTACCTGCGATTCACTTTTTACTAGAATATGCTAGCGGGTATAGTTTTTGAGTAATTGCGTTTTTATTAAACAAAACAAAAAGTCGGTGATTTTGCAAAGGTTAAATTGAATAATATTGGCCACGTTAGGCTCACAATCAAATTGTCCCCAACTTTTACAGACAAGCTTGTCCATTTGGAGGATCCGTTGCAAAGATCTGTGAGCTTGAAAAGTGAAAAAGTGTGGTTTTTCTCGGGAGCCTCGAAAACTGTCATTTTTTGACTATCGATTTTGACTACGCTACTGAACCGAATTCCAAGTTTTGGCAGTGCATTGAAAGCAGAAATCAACGGTCTTTAATTTACTCTTGCTAAGTTTTTCGACCCGAGGAACCGTTTAGGATTTATAACGATAATATTAAAAAAGGGCTCAAATTTCTCGGATTTTCGCCCTCCAAAAGTTAAGCCCATCTTCTACGACCGTGCAAACTCAGTTTTTATGTACTCAGTATTATGGAAGGGATTAAAATTATTTCCAGATATTTCCCTCACTATTATTAAAAAGCCCCAAAATTGGCTTAATTTGACTGGCCTATATACATATATATATATTACTTATATAAATGAAATGATGTTCGTTCGTCCGCGATAAGCTTGTGAACTATTCAACGGATTTTCATATTTTTTTTTAAATGTTGCTTATGATGTTTAGAAGGTTTATAATGAGGTTGTTCGCGACTACATACAACAAAAACCTTGATTAACTGAACCCAAGAGGGCAGCGTCATTTTGTATAACGAAATTTTGTATTACTTTCGGGAGACTGGGAAGAAAAAATGGAAGAAAAAATGAAGTTATTTCAAGATGATACGACATACAGTTAAAATCCGATTTAACGAGCCAAAGAGCGCGGCGTCATTTTGAATAACCACATTTTTCACAAGTACTGTCGAGAGGCCGAGGACAAAAATAGGGTTTTTCGTGAGCCCACAATGATACCGCACAAAGTAAAACCCATTTAACAGTACTAAAGAGGTCGCCGTCATTTTGGATTACGAAATTTACTGATAATCGGATAAAGAATGCCCATAATGATCGACATTAGTGCCAAATCAATTGTTTTCGGGGTTGTTAATTGCCTTGACCCTCCAGGGATATGGGCGCGTCAATATCTCTAGCATTTCTATGGCTTGTTGACGTTTCGATAACATATCCACTTGTCGGAAGTGCGGTTGCTAGCATGCACCTCCTATCCGCGCCGTCTTTATACTGACAAGCTCGGAGCACTGTGAGAGTTCTATTACTATAGTACCCACAGGCAGTTTTTGGTCACGCCGAGATTTGAACTGCGAGCTCTAGATTAGTATCGTAGAGGGATGCTCGAACGACCACGGCCACCAACGAAACGTTAACTGGGCCACATGGAACAGTTGACGCGCTATGCCCCACAAGGGGTTAGGGCAATGGAGTAATATCTTACACCACTTGGTCAGTGCAGCCTGCAAAGCAACGATGTCTTTGCTACCCAGGTCAAATGTCATGGGCGAAGAGATAGGATATTTCCAGGCCGTCAGAAATGAGTGTTAATAAATGGAGCATGATGATTTTAAAGAGCAAGGGACTCAATACACTGCCTTGGTGAACTTCGACTTTAACTGGAAATTCTTCAGACTCACCAGATGTGCATCTAACTTTAGTAGTTGCCCCATCATACATGTCTTGTATTATCTTGACATATGCCTCGGGGACCTGTATTTTCAACCATGAGCCGGGTACTCAGTACCTGTTCTTTCCAGTACCGGGATCCCGGTACTCAGTACCTGTTCTTTTCAGTACCGAGTCTTTTCAGTACATGTTCTTTTCAATACCGGGATCCCGGTACTCAGTACCTGTTTTTTAAGTACCGAGTCTTTTCAATACCGGGATCCCGGAATTTGAGTACCTGTTCTTTTCAGTACCTGATATTTATGATTGATGATTGAACATGGCAGCCAAAGGTGATGAAAATCTTTTTTTTGCAAAGTATCTTTTGGTGGTGCTTTGGGAAAATATCTTTTTTTTTCGCAATGCCTTTGCGATTTGTGTGAATGTGAAATTAAGGGTTTTTGTATGAAAATATAACTCGTATATGTATGTTGCGCAGGTTGTGGCTATGCAATCAAGGATTTTTAATGTACGTGAGGAGAAAGTATGGAAAGAGACGAATGTGCTGTAGATGTAGAGTCCTTCAAGGACATTTGAAAAAGGACATTTGAAAAAGGACATTTGAAAAAGGACATTCGAAAAAGGATATTTTTGGCAGGGAAGCGAAAAATGGGCAACATGAGTGTCATATGAATCGGGGTGAAGAGGCCAATGTCCAGGAGTAGTGTAGATGGCATTTCAAGTCCTTCGGTGGCGAAAAGGACATTCACGAAGTCAAGTGAAAAATGGGCAATATGGGTGTCATATGGATCGGGGTGAAGAGGCGAATGTCCAGGGGTACTGTAGATGGCATTCCGGATCCTTCGGTGGCGACAAGGACATTCGAAAAAGGATATTTTTGGCAGTGAAGCGAAAAATGATCAACATGGGTGTCATATGAATCGGGGTGAAAAGGCGAATGTCCAGGAGTAGTGTAGATGGCATTTTAAGTCCTTCGGTGGCGAAAAGGACATTCACGAAAGTCAAGTGAAAAATGGGCAATATGGGTGCCATAAGAACCAGGTTGAAGAGGCCAATGTCCAGGAGTAGTGTAGATGGCATTTCGAGTCATTCGGTGGTGAAAAGGACATTCATGGAAGTCAAGTGAAAAATGAGCAATATGGGTGTCATATGAACCGGAGTGAAGAAGCGAATGTCTGGGGGCACTATAAATGGCATTTAGAGTCCTCCGGTGGGGACAAAAACGTTCGAAAAAGGATGTTTTGGCAGTGAAGCGAAATGGGTGAGTTGGGCTAAAGATTAATACCAACAAGACCAAGGTTCTTAGCCCGACATTGCGAAAAAGAAATTCGACACCAATATTCATGGGCAACCTGTGGAAAAAGTGGACAATTTCGTCTACCTGGGAAGCATTTTTGCCGAAAAAGGTGATACGGAGCAGGACATCGCTCGTCGTATCAACCAGGCTAAATGCGCATACGGCATGCTGTCCAAAATCTGGCAAGCATCAGCATCAAGACCAGGCTGGGCCTGTTTCGCTCCATGGTACTGTCTGCACTTTTGTATGCTAGCAGCATATGGAGAGTTCCAGTAAGAGTTACCAGAAAGCTGCTAGTTTTCGTCAACTCATGTCTTCGTTGAATTATAAGAATTTTTTGGCCTGAAACAATGTCGAATGAAGAGATAAGTGGGTGTACGGGGCAGATGCCAATCGACGAATTGATACGCAAGCGAAATGGCAGTGGGTGGGTCACATATTCCGGAAGAGTGATAAATGCATTGCTTTGCATGTCATGAAATGGAACCTCATTTTCAACCAAGGCCGACCAAGAGGGAGTCCTAAAATCACATGGCGACAATCTGTGGCAAGGGAGAGTAGCGCGCTGGGTAAATCTGCTAGGGAGTTGCGCCCTATTGCCCAGAACAGAGTACGATGGCGCGCAGGAGTAGTTGACGCGCTATAGCAAGGCAAAGTAGTAGTATCTGACCCGTACGCCGCCTTAGCTCTTTCTTTAATATTGTTTCGGGCCAGAATATTTTTAGAATTCGCCGAAGACATGAGTTGATGAAAACTTGCAGCTTTCTGGTAACTCCTACGGAAACTTTCCATGTACTGCACCCATACAAAAGTACAGACAGTACCAGGGAGCGAAAATATATCAGCTTGATGTTGATGCTGAGAAAACTACTCTGCCAGATTTTGGACAGCATGCCGTATGTGTATTTAGCCTAATTGATAGGACGAGCGATGTCCTGGTCCGTGCAAGCATTTTCGAGGAAATGCTGCACAAGTGGACGAAGGACTCGAAATGTCACCTACACTACTCCTGATTTTGAACCATTCTGCATTTACCACTTTGAAATTCACAGTAAAATTTGTTCCGATTCCAATGTTCCTATTAGAGGTGTTTGAAATGGTGAGCGGATTTCAACCAAATTTAGAAGTGTGGTTTGGCGGTAAATATAATTGACTAATATGAATTTTGGACCGGTCGTTTATATGGCAGCTATACGACGCAGTCGGCCGATTCCGACATACACTGCGTAGCATAACTATAGTCGCATCATATGTTCCGGTAATTTTAGTATTTTATGAGATATTTTTATGAAACTAGTTACATCATATTAAAACGATATAAAATAATTTAACTTCTATTTTGCCAAATCGGAGCTACCTACTCTTTAAATTGGTTTAATCACGCCATGTTCTTTATTTTGTTAGTGTCTCATAAATATAGCCGCACTACATTTGTGCACTGCAGTATGGCCATATTTTTATACCGTAGACTTGTAATATAGGGTATATTGTTTTTGTCACGACGAAAATATGTAACACCTTAAAGGAGGCTCCGGAGGTATAGCAATGTATATTTATAAATGATCAGGGTCACCTCCTGATTCGATTTAGCCATGTCTGTCTGTCTATCTGTCCATCTGTCTGTCCGTTCGCACGATAACTTTCGATAGAATGAAGCTAGAGCCTTGAAATTTTGGACAAATGTTGGCAGTATGATCTAGTTGGTATTCCGGATGGCGCAATGGTTACCACGTTCGCCTTCCACGCACTGGGCCCGGTTCGATTCCTACTGAATGCGGTAGTTTTCGATAAAAAAAGAGGATTTACCTGTCGGACTATAAGCCCAGTCAGCTGTTAAATAAGTACCCATTTATGGAGTAAATAACTCGGTTGAGCGTGTTGCTGATCACACGCCTCTGTACAAGACCGTCACGATCTAGAAAATGAGATGATGCTAACTCATCTCGAGACCATGGTTCAAATTGAACTGTTGCGCCAGTTACTTACTTTATTTATTTGTGATCTAGTTGGCTCGTATTGCAGATGGGTATGATCAGGTCAAGAGAACACCTACCTCCACTACATACATATGTAAAATACTTAAATGTATCAATAACTCCTGATTAAATAAACATGAAAAGCTTTAGCTTTGGTAGATTGCTCGTGAGGGTAATCTTATACTCTAGTGGAAAAATAAAATCGATCAGCCGAAAAATAGCGGTAATTTTCTTACAAAGAGCCCCGTACTACCCTACTTTTCATGATTTTTGTCTATAACTCTTGAACCAATTGACGTAGACACCTGATTTTTGGCATGTAACCCTGAGATGAGAAGCTGCTTCAGTTTTAGTAAGTTGGGCATAATCAGATCAAAGGAACGCCTACCTTCCCTACAAATTTCAAAAAATTAAATATTCCCTTATTACGATAACTTTCGATAGAATGACACTAGCGAGTTGAAAATTTTGTAGAATGTTGTTAGTAAGATCTACTTGGTTGGTATTGAAAATGGGCAAGATCGGACTCAAGGAAACCCTACCTCCCCTACAAATGACACTTAAAATAAGCGATAACTTTTGATAGAATGAAGCCAACAACTTGCAATTTTGGTCAAATGTTTAAAATAAGATTGAGTTAGTTGGTATTAAAGATAGGCCAGATCCGACCCAAGGAACCCCTACCTCCCCTACAAGTGGAACTTAAAATAAACGATAACTTACGATCAAATAAAGCTAGCAAATTGAAATTTTGGTTACATGTTTGTAGTAGGATTTAGCTGGCTGATATTGAAAATACGTAAAATTCTACCAACCAAATCCCTACCTCCCCTACAAATGAAATTTCAAATAAGCGATAACTTTCGATAGAATGAAGCTAGAGATTTGAAATTTGACTTAAATGTTCATAGCATGATATAATTAGTTGGTGGCAATGATGGGCAAGATCCGACCCAAGGAACCTCTACCTAACCTGCAAGTGAGACTTCAAATAAGCAATAACTTTAGATAGAATGAAGCTAGCGACTTGAAAAATTCGACAAATATTTGTATAATGGGTTAGTTAATTGATTTTGAGAATGGTCAAGATCCTCCTGAATAAGTGCCAACCTCCTCTATAAACTGGTCATATAGGAAACTCACTTTTAATGCAAATGGTCGTTGCCAATTGGTACCACCATTGGTATCACCACTAGGTCTGTACAAGTCTAGGGTATATACGTTTCGGACTGGTTTTTCTCATTTTTGACCCTATATTCGGAGTCAGTCAAATCATTCCACTCTAAAAGCTCCATGCCATGAATTCCTAATTTGGTAGAGAATTTGAGTAATTGGAGTATGCGCTTCGTGAATGAAACATCTGAATTTGAGTCTATACTGAATTAAACAAATAATCAATCTTTGTTTTATGTGTTATCACAACAGTCCAGTATATCTCACAGCACAGAGTGAGCGTGTATTTATGCGGGGTTTAATTTGAGTATTCATTTTACAGTATGTCATTCTTAAATTGAACGACTCGGAGGCTATGTTATTGCGCCGAATCTTTCGCTCATTCTGTTGAGTTGTTCAAAAAGAACGACTCGTTACTGTGTTACACATCACTAGTTTGCATAGAACCAGAAGACAGACAGACGGACAAAACTTAATCGACTCATCTCCTCATACTGACCAAAGTTTATACGGTCGTAAATGCTTCCTTCTGTGCGTTACAAAGTTTATGGCAAAATTAATATACCCTGTTCCATTCGTGAAAGGAATAATAAAGTGACCTCCACTTACATACATGTATGATATTATCCTACAATCAATGCTAGATTTAGGTGATAGATGTGACAATAATGTTTCATAGATATTAAATTTCCAGTAATATATGTATGTGCTCGTATCTCCAAAATACACAATTAACTTCTTTATATTTACCATAGTTATTTTCTTTCCAAATATACAGAAATTCATCATAAGAAATAAATATTTTAATGGAAAAGAAAACAGCAAAAAGATTACAAACCCTTGAAAACTCAGCACTTATTGTTCTCCGGGAGAAATTTCGAGTACATAAAGTCAACCATTTGTTGGACTATTTATGGATTCCTTTCAAAAGAAATTTATGTTAAATTCTCTTTTTCGACATGATTGCCAAGTTATTATGACCGCCTTCAAGCTTTCAGCGCCCACATTGAATAGTACGTAACGTTTTCCTTCTTAATATCTTCGAATGACCTTATTATATATTTATGAAGATTATACTTCGCCAACATAGACTTGACGACTGGAGAAGAATCCTCGAAATTGCCAGCAGTTAAAGGGAGAATTTCCAAAATAGCAACGAAATGTGGGCTTTCTACGTCATTTAACCTTCAACGGAGCAATGTAGTATGCATGCATTTTGTCTACCACGCCTCCACTGAAACGTGATGTTACGTCTAAGGAAAAAATGTTGCCAGGGCAAAATGAATTATTCGCGTGGAAATGAGTTTTACAGCATTTTGAATTCTATAGTCCGGAGGCGAAAATTAAATGAAGTGATTTTGTGTTCATTTACTGTTTGACTTTCCCGAAGTTGAATGTTAAGTTTTCAGTTTTTATTTCTCATTTCTGAAGTAATGATGGACAGCCGTGTTTACTCACTGCTTCTTGGAGACATCTTCGTCTGTTCTCTTCATTTACCTTTCGCCTTTAAAATTTAAATTAAATCTTTGGAGAAAACTTCTAGGTACATTTATCCTACGTATTATGTTCACGGTTCTTACAGATTACCATTTTTCTGGGTCGCTGTGTCGTATCTTATACTTTCAAAATAAAAGATACAGAAAATTAAATTTGTCCTCAAACCATTGTTTACCTTTTCTATTGAAGTGTTTTCCAATTAAGTTTACCAGAGTCCTGTTGCTTTTCTTTCATTCATTTCGTTTGCATTTTATTTTTTGCTGTTTACCAGGATGTGAAGGTCATTGCTATGGTATAGTAAGGCAATTTTAACAGTGTTTAAATTGGTTGTCTCTCATAGCTTCTTTTTGGAGCTTGCTATGTACCTATATATGCGTATACCAACTTCGACAATTCTAAGATGATAAGATAACAATGAATACTGTGCGTCAAAGAACAGAGTTTTAACGTTTGGACTTGCTAATAAATTACCGGAGGGTTTTCTCTTCTGATAAACTAAATGGAAAATAGGCGCAGCCCAGTAAAATTTTGCTGATTTTTGTGTCGATAGCACACGAATTCATGAGCTGAAATTTTCAGAATTAGTTCCTCAATATGTGTAGAACGAATCCTGAAAAGTGTCTAAAAATCCCTTGTCAGAAAGTGTTTTATACCCTTCACAGAAAGTGAATGTATACTTTAGGTGTTTTTTTTAGGGTTTTGTAGTAAAAACAAAACCCTTATGAAATCGGTCATGCGTCCGTCTGTCTGGGAATATGTAGAACTATTATAATTCGCTGGAGAAAGCGATTCGTTGTAATAGGCTAACTTTAAGGGGAGGTCCCCATAGAGGGGAAATGAAGGTCAAATTTTTTTCATCTGGTATAGGCAAGTGGGATATCATGAGAAAGGTAACAGCCAGTACATTCCATTTTAATCAAATTTTCATCAAATTTGAAAGAAGGGGAAAAGAGGTAGAGGGGAAAATATGTGATCCGAGTTTGTCCCCCCCCCCCTTGCATTTCGAGACCGTTATACTTAGAAATATGAAAATTTGCAGGAAAGCGACATTTCACTAGCATAGAAAACCAAAAATCGTAGAATTCGGATATCTGATCAAAAAAGATTAATAACAGTACATTTCTATAGTTGCAGTTAGCACACCCCTGCACCCCTCAAGCTCACCCTAGGTCAAAAATATTGATGGCTAATGATAACCAACATCATAGGCAATAATATCTCAAAGTTTCATTAGAATGACATGATATTTAATAAAAGTACATTGACTTAAAGTTATGCATTTTGACACTATCCATACAAAAAATACACCTACTGGCCTCACGCATAGATGCGAGTAGTACTTGCATTGTTTTTCGTCGTGCGAATGGCAGTTATTTACGAGTAATGAACCAACTTTGCAAGGGTGAAGATTGGTTGGGGCGGTGATTCTAACAATAATTATTCACACAATTTATTTTTTTAGGGTTTTGTGTCTTAAATCTTTCAAAATCGGTCAAATGTCTGTCTGTCCGTCTGTTCATAGAATATCTTACGAACGACTGACACTACACACATAATTCGTCGAGAATATGTAGAAATGCTATAATTTTCTGGAGAAAGCGTTGTGTTGTAATTGGCCAACTTTAAGGGGGGTGGGGGGTCCACATAGAGGCGAAATTAAGGTCAATTTTTTTTAATCCACTGGTATAGCCACACAGTTAAAAATCCTGGTCTATTATCAATGCTAATTGGGGTTACATATATGATGACACCAAAATTGTATTAGATTTTAATAAATTGAAAGTATTACAATTGCTTCCGTAAACTTCACTGGTTTAAATATTAAACTTTTCTGGCATTATTGTTTTAATCAAATTGTTGGTTTAAAATTTAATCTACAGATATTATAATCTATGAAAAAATATTAATTTTACTGCGTTTTTTTAACTCCTCTAAGTTTTTTCTCCATTATTTTTTTTTTCAATTTTCTAAACTTCCAAATCCTTTATTAAACCCATCGCAGGTTAGCCAGTTAATCTTTAACTTTTTTCACCATGGCGCAGCATCGAACCTGTGAACTCCGTGTTGAAGAGTTGCGACCTAGACCACTCGGCCACGCAGCATAATATTTTCAGCTGACTGCGAGTAGTTATAGTGAGACTCAAAAAATATACTTTGTGGGGTTTACCTTTTAATTAAACTTAGATTAGAAACTAATGCGAGAACAAAAAGAACACAAAAAGGTTTGAATTGTATTAGAATTTATTACAAATTGGTTTAAAATAGAAGTAAACTTTGAATTGTATTAGAATTTATTACAAATTTGGTTTAAAATAGAAGTAAACTTTGAAAGGGTTTAGATTATAGAATTAAATTTATTAAAAATGGTGGTAGTCCAAGACCAGGTTTAAAAAAAATACCGAGATTTTTAACTGTGCAAGTGGGGTGTCGTGAGAAAGGTAATGTTGAGTACATTCCATTTTTGGCATTCTCTTGAGATTTGTAGAAAGGGGAACAGTGGAGGAGGAAAAAATATTAGACCGTAATTTGTCCCAGCCGCCCTGAATTTCGAAGCCGTTACACAAGTTTGCAATTTGCAATGTCTTCTTAACATGAATGGTTAAGCATCTCGAAGGGTTGGACAGTTTATCTCGTATACATACATATCTATCTACAGCTTCTCGTATTAAAACTATCACTCGTACTTTGAGAGGTGACAGATGAAGTCTTTTTATGAATTGGCATGTAAGATACTATATCTTGGTAAGACATTTAATTATGGTGTTTTTATTCAGCTGAGTGGTACCAAGAAGAGCAGGGAGCCAATATTTGGATACCAAAATAAGCGCGTGCTACAAAACCCTCGAATTGCGGGCGTAGCCCTCCATATTCCGGTTTCATTTTGAACATCGATCCGGTGCAGGTTAGGGTATCTCCATGCATTACAATAACAATGTAACCCCGTACGAGCCAGTGAGGTGGCTAACCTGCACTCGATAGATTGTACAACTGTACCACTAAAATGCGCCTATAACTTAGAACATACAGGCATGGAATGAGCTTGTCCTGTATGTCTCCATAGAAACAGTGGCTCCAAAATCTGGGTACTAAGTCGACATGTGGTCGACAGTCAGCTAACCCAGTAGACCATTTAGTAATTATGAAATTTAAATATTGACAAGATTGACGTTTGTTTATGCACAATTCGACAGTGCGGTCAATATAAGGTCAATACCGAAACGCCAACTGACTAAGCTGACTGTCGATAATCTGCCAAGAATTGACCTTTATTCGACAAAACAGTCAACATAAGTCAATATCAAACAGCAACCGAGTAGGCTGGTTGTCGACTTATTCGCCAAATGTTGGAACCAGAGACATACAGGACAAGCTCATTCCATGCCTGTACTCGTAAGTTCTAAGACCTGTAAGTATGCTTGTTATTAATTTGACAAATGGTGCATAGTTCCGACGACAGTTCATTCGTAATTTCCACATTTTATATCTTCTCGTCACTACTATCTAATATTTAGGCGGCCATATTTATAATTGCTTTCCGCTACGGTCAATTTTGGCATGACATTTAAAAGGTTAACCTGGATGGCTGCCCTCGAACGTTGCTTTGCTCCACGAGTTAACTGACCCTAACCCGTTGTTCAAAAAGACGCACCTAATGTCATTAAGTTTGAAACGCAAACGCACTGTCACTCTGATTACATAGTCCAGGGAAATAAGGATTTAACCTCGAAATGTAAGATAATAAGCACATGATCGTCGCACGTTGTTAGCGATTAAAGATCAACTCATAGAGCACGGAACACTATTTGTGTGTATCTTTTTGATCGTCGCAGAATGGTGCCTAGCAAAACGCACCTTTAAGATATTTAACGGTAGACATAAATAGGTCTTAACTGATTTTTAAAAGAAATCGGTTACGAAAGATGCTATAAGGGTGAAATTGGTAGACGTTAGTAAAGGCAAGGCTCATATTCAATTTCAGCCAAATCCATCAATTTATTAAAAATTTACAGCTATATAACGGTAGCATTTTATTAGCAAAATATTTCTATTACAGAAGAAGCTAGCTAAGTGAAAACTGTGGCCGTTAGTGGGGAATAACCTCCTGCTAATAAAATACTGCCATTATATAGTTGTAACTTTTGAACACATTGATGGATTTGGCTCAAATTGAATAGGACCGTTGTCCATACTTACGCCTACCAATCTGACAAGTTTCATCCTTACAGCTTCTTTGGCAACCGATTTCTTTTCAAAAATTCGGTAAACTCGATTTTTATGACTTTACCGTTAAATATCTTAAGACGCGTACACGTGATCCTATGTGATTGTTTACCCTATGTTTAGAAGGTCAAAAGGAACGTGTAAATAAAAATTCAGCTTATTGTCTTTCATTCCGAGGTTTACCCATTTTAAGGTCGTATTTTCCTGAACTAACAGTACTTGGAACAGGTAGTCTTACTTTCACGAAGCAGGCCACATTCTATTGGCTTGTGGGAAAAGTTCTGCGGTTTTTTGTACCAAAAATAAGCCAAAAAATTATTATTCTTCAAAATGCATTTTATCAACCAGATATTGTCCGTTCATTTCAACAACCTTCTGCCAACGTTCTGGCAAGAGCATGATGCCACGTTCATAAAAGCGCTGTGGCTTATTGCGGAAAAGATCATCAAGGTCCTTTTTGATGGCTTCCACAGATACAAAGCGGTTCCCATCCAAATGATTCTAAAGAGACCGGGAAAGGTGGTAATCCGACGGCGCAAGATTCGGTAAGTAAGGCGGGTGTTGCATTACTTCCCAGCCGAAACTCTGTAGCTTTTGTTTCGTTTCCACAGAAGTATGGGGTCTGGCGTTGTCGTGATGAAAAACGACTCCCCTTCTGTTAGCCAATTCCGGACGTTTTTCGGCTATTGCTCGTTGCAGCTTTTCCAGCTGAGTGCAATACTTCCTCGAATCAATAGTTTGACCGCGTGAAAGAAGTTCGTAGTAGACTACACCCTTGTAATCCGACCAAATGCTAGGCAAACTTTTTCGGGATGCAAATCCGCCTTTGTAACGGTTGTGGATGATTCTACGGGCGAGCACCATGATTTTTTTCGCTGGATGTTCTTGTAAACAACCCATTTTTCATCCCCCGTTACAATCTTCTTAAAAAATGGTTTCAACGAATACCATTTCAGTAGAGATTCGCAGATTGAAATTCGGTTTAACATGGACAACTCATAGGGTACCCACACGTCGGACTTTTTTACGACTCCAAGCTGCTTTAGTCATTTTGCGACGGTTGAATGATCAATGCTGAGCCTTTCTGCAATCTCGCGAGTTGTCATATGCCGATCGGTTTTGATGAGATCCAAGATTACATCCTTTTCAACGGTGGCAGGGCGACCAGTGCGGGGAGAGTCATTTGAATCCGTATTTCCGGAACAGAAGCGAGAAAACCACCTCTGACAAGTTTCGTCACTAACGGCTTCCTCGCCGTACACAGCGCATATCTCTCGTTTGGCGTCCGTCGCCTTTTTCACACCTTTGTTGTACAAGAACAAAAAAAAAGGCTAATATGAACCTTTCTCTCTTCAATTTAATCACCTTTTTTTTACCTATAAAACAAATTAGATTAAACTAAAAGATTTTATAAAATTTACCTACACTCAATAACCTTTTAACCTGCGGATAACGGTTCAAGATATAAATAGTACATACAGTGTTGCCGGGCATATGAAAATTGTTGATGCTAAAAAAACCGCAGAACTTTTTCCCACAGCCCAATAAATGCGAAATTTGCTCTATATGTTCAGCAATTGGAAAAATTGAATGAAAATATGGACAGCAATGGATTTAAAAATGTTGCTGCTGGTTATTTTACTGTTCGCAACAAAGGCTGGGCATGGAGTTGAGTGACACCAGACATGATGATAATATAGCAGAGTCTTATGAAATCCATGAAAGTAGCAGGAGGCTGAACACAAGGCCGAGGAACGAAGAATTCAGCTTTGTTAAAGTTTTGAAGCAAGCGCTTATTTTGGAACGCAATTATCGGCTCCTCGCTCTTCTTGGTACCACTCAGATGAATAAAAACACCATAATTAAAACGCCTTACCCATGATATAATATCTTACATGCCAATTCATAAAAAAGACTCCATCTCTCACCTCTCAAAGGAATAATTTTAAAACGGGAAGCTGCACTGTAGTTAGATATTTAGTATACGAGATGAACTGTCTTACCCTTCGAGATGCTTAACCGTTCACGTTAAGACAACATTGCCATTGCAAGCTTGTAAAAAAAAATTATGTGAAGAATTATAGAAAGTAGAGTCAGCACGACCAGCTTGCCCCCCCCCCCCCCCCCCCTCTGACACTAATCTTTGTCCTTTTACAAATTGTTAAACTACAATTCGATCTACGAAAAACAATATGCAAGTAGATAGTGTTCGCACATATACATGAGGCCGGTAGGTGTATTTTTGTATGGATAGTGTAAAAAGGCCTAACTTTAAATGAATGTACTATTATTAAATATTACGTGAAACTAACAAAACTTAGAGATATTATTGCCTATGATGTTTATTATCGTTGGCCATCAATATTTTTTACCTGTGATGTGTTTACGGGGTGCAGGCGTGTGCTAACTGGAAACATAGAAATGTACTATTATTAACCTTTTTTTGATGAGATATCAAAATTATATTATTTTCAGTTTTCTATGCTAGTGAAATGCCGCTTTTCTGTAAATTTCCATATTTCTAGGTATAACGGTCTCGAAATGCAAGTGGGGGGACAAACTCCGATCACATATTTTCCCCTATCCCTCTTTTTTCCTTGCTGCAAATTTGACGAAAATTGAATGTACTTGACGTTACGATACAACACTTGCCTATACTAAACGAACAAAAATTTCTTACTCTATGGGGAAATTTCTTACTCTATGGGACCCCCCCCCCCCCCCCCCCATAAGAGCTGCCCTATTACGACGTATCGCTTTCTCCAGGGAACTATAATACTTCTACATAAGTGCATATTTCTACCAAATTTCATGCATGTAGCTTCAGCGGTTCGTGGGATATTTCATGGACAGACAGACGAACGTTTCACCGATTTCACAAGTGTTTTGTTTTTACTAAAAATCCTAATAAAAAAAAGAATAAAATCGATCCAAATGCGCACTTTTGGATAACCAACGAACTTAATACAGAAGTATTAAGTAGCAACTGAATATAATCTTCATCATTTTCGAAGCAAAGTTGAGCAAACAATAAACTCGTGTCTCATTCAGTGCATTCCTTTTGATTTTATTCACAGCTCTAATTACGTAATCTAGTGAGTCATGCAAGCGTTCGCTAAGATTTTTGGCGACTAAATGTTGTCGGCGTATTACACAATGTACGGATAAAACCCATTCTTATCGAAGGTGTCAGCACCATTGATTCGCCCACACTGAACGTACATGTTATTAACATCTGTATTAAACTAATATTACGTTCACACTATCCCCAGATTACTTCATCTGCGCCGGCTGATTTAATCTGGAACAGTCAAATACATACAATTTTAAACTCACCACACCCAGATTAAGCAGCAGATGAAGTAATCAGGGGATAGTGTAAACGTAATATAAACTGATCTGACCACATCTTCTTCATTGTAAAAAATGCAATAAAGTGTCTGGCGTTTCGTGAATCGCTGTAAAAGATAGCGTACACCATCTGATTTGACGCAAATTTATAAGGCCCACATAAGACCGAGACTTGAATATATGTAATTCCCACATACAGGCAGGCGCAGGTCGAATCGCCCTATCCGCGACAAAGTTCAACGGAAAGCCTTCAAGCTCATAGGCGATGAATCCATATCGAGCCACTTGAACACCGGCGAAATGTCGTTGTTTATCACTTTTTTATCGCTACTACAACCGCCGTTGCTCTGACAGAATATCCAGTCTTATTCCTGAGCTTGCTCTTCCTTTGCGTAGCATCGGGCTAACCAGCGGTGCCCATCCTCATTTTCTTGAGCTCAGTAGTAGTCGTACCAATAAATTATATGATTCATTCGTATCCAAAACAACACGATTATAGAGCCACCTACCACCTCTTTTGTTTTCCACTGCAGTTATGATCTGCAAAAATTTAAACGAAGCATACACCGGTACCTCATTCAAACTCAACCCATCCCAGCCCCACTACCCTTATTTCCTTCCCGCCAAGGCTGGCTGTACTCTCACATCAAAGATACTCTAAGCTTTATCATAAGCATAAAATGAAACCGGAATATAGAGGGCTACCCCCGCAATCCGAGCGTTTTGTAGCAAGCGCTTATTTTGGCATGTAAATATTGGCTCCCTGGTCTTCTTGGTATCACTCAGATGGATAAAAACAACATAACTGAAATGTCTTACACGTAATATAGTATCTTACAAGTCAATCCATAAAAAAAAGACTCCCTCTATCTCACCTTTCAAAGTAATAGTTTTAATACGAGAAGCTGTACTGTAGATAGATATGAATGTATACGAGATAAACTGTCCTACTCTTTGAGATGCTTAACCATTCATGTTAAGACGACATTGCAAATTGCAAACTTGCATAACCCCCCTCCCCTTCTTCCACTCCCACCAATCTTTACCCTTACAGAAATGGTTCAACTACAATTCGCTCTACGAAAAACAATATGAAAGTAGTACTCGCACTTATGCATGAGGCCGGTGGGTGTATTTTTTGTATGGATAGTATAAAATTGCCTAATTTTAAATGAATGTACTATTTTTAAATATTATGTGATTGTAACGAAACCTAGAGATATTATTTCCTATGATGTTGGTTATTATTGGCCTTCTATATTTTTGACCTGGGGTGTGTTTGAGGGATGCAGGGGTGTGTTAACTGCAAATGTAGAAATATACTATTATTAACCTTTTTTGATGAGATTTCAAAATTTCATTATTTTTAGTTTTCTATGTTAGTGAAATGCCGCTTTTCTGTAAATTTTCATATTTCTAAGTATTGTATAACGGTCTCGAAATGCAAGGGGGGTGGGACAAACTCGGACCACATATTTTGCCCTCTCCCTCTTTTCCCCTTTCTTCAAATTTGAAGAAAATTCTAGAAATGGAATGTACTCAACGGTACCTTTCTTACGATACCCCACTTGCCTATACCAAACGAAAAAAAAAATTCGACCTTCATTTCCCCTCTATGGAGACTTCCCCTTAAAGTTGACCTATTACAACGCATCGCTTTCTCCAGAGAATTATAGTACTTCTACATATTTCCACCAAATTTCATGCATGTAGCTTCAGCGGTTCGTGAGATATTTCATGGACAGACAGACAGACAGACGGACGCATGACCGATTTCAAAAGGATTTTGTTTTTCTACAAAACCCTAAAAAGGGACTGTGAACGTTGCAGAACTCTATAAACCTTTCACCGTTATCGTTACGATCACCGAGACCGTGTGTCTACATCACATGCCTATGCCTGAGTCCATTGTTATCAACACCCACTTCTGCATTCAAATCTGCCACAACCATTACAATGTCACCTATAGCTGTTCTGCTCTGGCGGCATTTAGTTGTTCGTGGAAGGAGTTTTTCACCACGGCATTATCGGGCTCAGTTGCAGCACAGCATTGTATTATTGTAATGCTTATTTTAGTCCGAAACCTGTCGGAGACCGGATCCCAGGATAAGAGACAGTCTCGTGCGGCTCTGGTTAAGAGGAGCCCTACACCTGACTTACGACCACTACCAGTAGCTTCAACGGAGTACAATACAATTAACAGTGCTACGAGTTGGAGAGAAATTATCTGCTGCGCACTAACTCCTAAGATGTTTTATTTATACCGCTGAAACTCACTCTCTAATTGAATCATGCGTTCTGGGGAACTTCTGATCCATTGTCCAGAAGGGGACGCACATTCCAGAATCCAATCTTTTAGCCTAAGATTGTTGGGTCATATAAACGACCGAGATGGAAAGTTTTGCAGGCCTTTTGATTTTTGTGTACCTTTTTGTTTTTGGGGGCGCTGAACACGAATCCGGGGTTTGCCAACAAAAATTCGGCTGGAAAACTTTTTTTATTGGCAAAAATAACGTTTTTCGACTAACCTTTAGGCGGTTATTTTAATAAAACTATTTTTATCCGTTCGAAAAAAAAAATAAAAATTAATTTTATACCATTATTATTTTATTCGGTTCTGACCAAGTAACCCTCTTAGATAAAAAAAAAAAAAAAAAAACGATTTTTGTTTTCAAAAAACGAAAATTTTCCATTTTGGTCATTGATAGCCGCTTTCGTTTCACTGCACTTCGGTCTCACACCGAAAAGAACGCAATGGCTCTTCGACGAGCGAATTAAAACAGCCACCATACAGATACTTCGCCGTGGTGGGGCGCATTGCGGAATCAGTATACATTTAGATGGAGGTGAAATAAGCTGACGTTCAACCAATTATAGTAATTCTACATATTCCTACAAAATTTCATGTATAGCTTCAGCCGTTCGTGAGATATTCTATGGACAGACGGACAGACATTTGACCGATATCATAAGGGTTTTGTTTTACTACAAAACCCTAAAAAAACGATTTAGGGAAAATTATTGTACCAGAAAATGTTTTAATGCGCAATATCGCCGTAACCAAGCGTTCTACAGAAAAAGTTATCTAAATGTTTTTTAAAGTGCTCTAAATTTTATAATTATTAATTTAAAAATCAGATGCGTACTCATCCGACGAGGAAAGTTATGGGAATTGAGTTTGTAGATTTTTAATTACCTTTAATTTGATTTAAGTCAGAATTATGTAGAATCAAAACTTACGTAGAAAATGACAAAACAAAAACCAAACCGAAGCTTCGCTTCTGCCTGTAGTCCGAACCGTATATACCCTAGACTTGTACAGATCTAGTTGTGATACCAAAAGTACCAACTGGTAACGACCATTTGCAATAAAAGTGAGTTCCCTATATGACCAGTTTATAGGGGAGGTTGGCCTTCATTAGGAGGATGTTGACAATTCTTAAAATCAATATCTAACCCATTCTACAAATATTCGTCGATTTTTTCAATCTATCTAAAGTTATTGCTTATTTTGTAGTCTCACTTGCAGAGGTAGGTTTCTTTTGTCGAATCTTGCGCATTTTTAATAACAACCAAGTAGATCCCAGTAAAAATATTTGACCAAAGTTTCATTTTATCGAAATTTATCGCTTATTTGAAGTTCCATTTGTAAGGGAGGTAGGGGTTCCTTGGGTCAGATCTTGCCCATCATTGCCACCAACCAATTAGATCATGCTATAAACATTTAAGCAAAATTTCAAATCTCTAGCTTCATTCTATCGAAAGTTATCGCTTATTTGAAGTTTCATTTGTAGAGGAAGTAGGGGTTTGGTTGGTCGGATTTTACGTACATATTTTCAATATCAACCAGCTGAATGCTGCTACAAACATGTAACCAAAATTTCAAGTCGCTAACTTTATTTTATCGTAAGTTATCGCTTATTTTAAGTTTCATTTGCAGGGGAGGTAGGAGTTCCTTTGGTCGGATGTGGATCGCCTTTAATACCAACTAACTCAATCTTACTCTTAACATTTGTCCAAAACTTTCAAGTTGCTGGCTTCATTCTATCAAAAGTTATCGCTTATTTGAAGTTTCATTTGTAGGGGAGGTAGAAGTTCCTTTGGTCAGATCTTGCCCATTTTCAATACCAACCAAATAGATCTTACTAACAATATTCCGACAAATTTTCAACTTTCTAGTGTCATTCTATCGAAAGTTATCGTAATAAGGGAATATTTAATTTTTTGAAATTTGTAGGGGAGGAGGCGTTCCTTTGATCTGATTATGCCCAACTTACTAAAACTGAAGCTTCTCACCTCAGGGTTACTTGCCAAAAATCAGGTGTTTACGTCAATTGGTTCAAGAGTTATAGACAAAAAACCTGAAAAGTGGGGTAGTACGGAGCTCTTTGTAAGAAAATTACCGTTAGTGTTCAACTGGTGGATTTTTTTTTAGGGGAGTATAAGATTACCCGTAGTCCGGATGGCGCAACGGTTAGCACGTTCGCCTTCAACGCACTGGGCCCCGGTTCGATTCCGGGGATTTACGTGTCGGACTATGAGCCCACTCAGCTGTTAAATGAATACCCATTATGGGGTAAATAACTCGGTTGAGCGTGTTGCTGATCACATACGTCTGCACAAAAACCGTCAAGATCTAGAAAATGAGATGATGCTAACTCATCTCGAAGCCGTGGTTCAAATTGGACTGTTGCGCCAGTTATTTATTTATTTTATTATAAGATTACCCTCACGAGCAATCTACCAAAGCTAGAGCTTTTCATGTTTATTTAATCGGGAGTTATAAAGACATTTAATTATTTTACATATGTAGGGGAGGTAGGCGTTCTCTTGGCCTGATCATGCCCATTTTCAATACCATCCAACTAGATTATACTGCCAATATTTGACCAAAATTTCAAGGCTCTAGCTTCATTCTATCGAAAGTTATCGTGCGAACGGACAGACAGACAGGCATGGCTAAATCGAATCAGGAGGTGACCCTGATCATTTATATATATACATTGCTATACCTCCGGAGCCTCCTGTAAGGTGTTACATATTTTTGTCGTGACAAAAACAATATACCCTATACTGTAAGTCTAGGGTATAATGAAGGGGCGACCGGTAGCTCAGTGCGTAGAGGCACCAGTCTCATGTCTGATTACCGGCGTTTTCAGTTAGAGTCCCATCCACGACGACGTCCGTGGCCATGGATGTTTATGTTGGCTTCTCCCTGTAGTGCGGGGCGTAATAATAAGCCACAGCATCTCCCGACTTGTCGCAGGTAGGCGGCTAAATGGGGAAGCAGTACGTGCATGCTGGCAACAGCATTCTCCGAAATTAGTCTATGCCAACGAAATGTTATGCCAACGAAACGTCAACTGGGCTACATGGAACAGTTGGTGCGCTATGGAGTTACGGCAATTGAGTTATGTACTCAGTAAAAATTCCACTAGTACCTTTATCATAACATAGCAAATAGCAATTTATTAGATAATTATATTATCAATTTGTAATAGTTGGCCTACGTACACTTCCTAATAATAATTGATGTTAACACTAATTTGCCGAATTGTTTATTTTCGCAAAATTTTAAACTGGACCCAAGTAATTAAGATACCGATTACGAGAGGATTCTAAACACATTAGTGGAGGATCTACCTAATACACGGAAGGAAATTTTTATAACTCTGGGCTCATTAAGGAAAGTGGGTTATATTTTTCTTACAAATAGCGGTACGACTGTTCCGTTATTTGGATTTAGAAACTATGTAATAAGTAGAAAGACTGATAGTTCATAAATTTACTGCACCAAAAAAAAAAGAAATGTGTGTATGTATTGAGAAAAACGCATAAATTTTTATTTGCTATCCACGTTTTTGCCATACTAGGATACTATCCGTATTTGTCGTACGGAAGTGGTTCATATACCAAATTAAAGATAATTGAATTAACTGCAAATTCATTTTTAATCAGTTTCTTCGTAGAATGAGTCTTTCTGGACATTTGGAAAGATATATCAACATACCTTTTAGGGCACGAAGAGGACTATGGAAGACGACTGTTGACAAGAATATTCGATTCTTCAACATCTTCAACTTTAATTCCAAGCTTCTAAACAATTTTCGAAGCTCAAATGTACATATTTTTCTTTTATTCATCAATATATATTCTGACATAATACATTACTGTATAATAAAGATATCTGCCCCATAAATGCAAAAAAAAACTATCTTCATAGAATGTGTCCTTCAACTTCCATGCGAAACATCGAGAGAGGATGTCATTTTCCTGTGTTTTTTTTTCTACTTTTTCTGTTCTGATAATAAAATTCACGATGTTCAGATAAAGGATATCCTCTTATTTCGCCAGTTTTTAGAATCCTGTTTCTTGCGAGTATACAATTTACGTAAAACAGGGGAAAATGCAGTTGTAAAATAAAACTTTTAGAAAGGAAAAATAAAAAAAATTATACTCAATAAAGTGAAATCCGTTTGCACGTTTTTGGAAGTTTTCCAAACTAACGGAATCTTAAATCACGCATGAGCTCTGTTTCACAATTTTTCAGAATATTACTAACTCAATCAACAAGACTAAATCAGCATGAATTGCACCAAAAATTATCAGCATAAAGCCAATCACACTTTCACCAGGCTGTTTTCGTCACCCGATAGACTATACATACTTATCAGCTACCTTAAGAGCCGGTACACATGAACGTCCAAATGACGCCGGCCGCGTCACTTAAGCTCCTCCCTCTTTGATACCTATCTGCATTTCAATTCACATGATCCTATAGGACGCAGCGTCACTCTGTATTATATAAGCCGGGCCACATAATAGCGAACCTGAATTTACAATTTATGTTATCTTTAGTTTTAACTGTTTTTTGGCCATAACTTCTAAAATATAAGGAATTTCGCATTTTGGACACCATTTTCACCCCCCTTAGAAGCCTCCATCCAGGCTGAGGAGCATCCATCCCCACTTTTTTTTTAAATTAATTGTCAATTGTAGTAGTCACGATTAACAATTAATTGGCACTTAAAAGTGATCCTCAAGCGAATGGTTTAAGAAACATCATACAAATCAGACATTGTGACCGTGTCCGTGTTCCGGGTTCGAGTGTATGTGGGCCGGTTTATTAAAAATTGATATGCGGACGCGTGAAGTGACGCAGATAGGAGCAGAAACCAGCGTCATCCCAGATAGCTATCGCGGCGGCAAAATGCCGCCGATAGCTATCGCATAGCTATCTGCGGCCATGTGCATCGCTTCATTGCCCGTAATGTATTTCTTCCTATCCGATTGAAAGTGACGCAGCGTCAGGCGTCATTTGGACGTTCATGTGTACCGGCACTAATGTCTATCAGGGAGACAGCTCGACCAACCCAAAAGCGTACGCATTCCAACTTTCGTCGGTATATATCACCCTGCACAAAGAAACGAAACCTGACCAGAGTGATACTGGCTTCATGCTGATTATTTATGGTTGTTGTTGTAGCAATGGTCAGAATTCGGTGTGTTGGTATGTACCATACATGCCTACGGTTCGTCGTCATCCCCGGTGTCGAGGGATAGAAAATTAGCTGCCTCGATTAAGATCTCCCACAGCGATCTGGGAGTCAGGTGCGTGGGTGCAACTGGGCAGTGAAAGATGTGTTCCACGCCAGGAGGAGCTCCATTACAAGCAGGGTAGATGTTTGAGACGTCCTGGTCGATGCGGAATAGGCAGGAGTTCAATCGTGAACACCAGCCTGACCGAAGTTGGGCGAGTGTCGATCTCGTTGCTTTCGGAAGTCTTTCCTCTTCAGGAGAAATCGTTGGTGGTATGGCCGAAAAAACTGGATTTGAACCTCAAGATGGTCCTGGGGTGACATCAAGAGACAACCTGTGACAGTACGTGACCAGTAGAGTTTCTTTGTCCTTGCCCCAGGTACTACCGGTCAGGGCTTTGCGGATGTTATTCCTACTACGCATCCTGTCGCGCACGGTTGAGGCATGGGGTGATGATGTGGCCATGCTGTCCCGTGTGACTCCTAGGATTTTATGATGGTTTGTAGTAGGAATTAGATGATTTTCAACTGAGATTCCAAGCTGCATCTTGACTTCCTTCGTCCGGGTGGTAAATAGAGTTGCAGAGGATTTAGACACCGAGACAGTTAGGTTTATGCTTTTGAAGAACGAGTTAAGTTACTGTCCCAGTATAGGATTGCCTGCCAGCGATATAATTAGCAATCCATTTCACTACTTGCGTCGGAAGCGATGAAGAGTTGATGTCGGATAGAAGCGCTAATTGGCTGACAGTGTCGAAGGCTTTCGACAGGTCACGCGCCACCAGAATTGTTCTTTGACATGGACGGGCCTGGTTTAGACCGTGGTCGTACTGTGCATGCTTCGGAAGTCGTACTGGTGATCCGCTAGCTAGATGTGGGCCGGAAGAACAGGGTGGATTAGTGCTTCAAGCAACTGGTGACAAGAGAGTTAAGGGACGATGGGACTCGCCAAGTGTCGCTTTCTTTCCAGATTTTAGAATTGGGATCACTCTCCTTTTTTCCAGATTTCAGGAACGATCAGCGAGGAGATGGATATATTGAAAGTAGCCGTGATATAGTTGATAGCTGGTAGATTGAGGTGTTTGATTGTTTATGGAAGAAGTCATTGTTGACTTAGTCTTGTTGACTGAGTTAGCAATGACTCACTCCACTTTATTTTAGGAAATATTTTTTTACGATTTGTCCTTACCCCTAGTGGGGCAAAACGCGTTAACTATTTCCATGTGGCTTAGTTGAAATTTCGTTAGCATAAACTGGTTTCGGGCGACGCATGTTGCTATCATATACCTCCTGCCCAGTTGGCCGCGATAAGTCGGGAAAGTTTGTGGCTTTTGTTACTCCCCACGCCACAGGGGGAATACAACACAAACATTCATGGCCACGATGTGGAGTGGACTCGAACCCGTAACTGACCGATAACATGAGACATCAGACTGACGCCTCAACACACTGAACCGCCAGCCGCCCCATTGAGAATTTTAGGGTTTCACTTAGATTTCGATTTAGTCATATTTTAAACGTAAATACTATTTATCGACTTTCTCCCCTATATGTGCAGCCAGTACTTCCTGGCAAAAACTTTCGTTACGCTTACATGCTATCCTGTTAAAGTAAGAAAGCATCCTTCGTTCGTTGTCAGATATTAAGACAGAATTTGCTTTTTATCCTTTGTGGCGAAATTGCATCTTGCGGAGAATACAAAGTTACACAGACGGTCTTGACTTCAATGAAAGTTCTACACAGTACATAATATTAAAATATGTATTTACATATATAATAGAATTATTATATTGATAGTAGCCCCCAGAAAAAAAACCACAAGATATACGAGTACATAGTTTTACCCAACAACAACCACAAATATATAGTTTCTTCAGAAAGCATGTAGGACGCAAAGTGTTATGAATGCGAAAACGGTAAGAACCCTTGTGGGCATGTGTGTTCTCTGCTTTTCCTTTAACATAATTCAAACGTAACTTCTGTTGCGGGTATCATGCATACATGCATTATGTGGTTACGTATCTACGAAAAACAAGTACTTATTCCCCAGAACGTATCACTACGACCCACATTAAATTCAAATTTTCTTTTTGATATCAATCAGCTTAAAAGAGACAGACAAATACTGTTGCTGTGCGGTTTCATTTTTCCTGTTTAGATTCCAAGCCAAAATTTCAGAAAACATACGAGGGCGCATTGCTTTCCAACAACAACGAAAAGATCAATGTGGTATCAAATGCTCATATGTAAATTTAAATCGCATCTTCAATTCAAAATCGATTTTCTTTATCAAAATGAACAACATAGATTGTAGAAAGTGAAGCCATCATCAATATGGAAAGAGCAAAACATATACGAGTTTTTTGGCGCCCGTGCACGACGTTGGTACATGTTAACATATGAACCATGGATAGATAGAATTTATATTCAAATAGCAGCTTAGGAATGTACATATGTACTCGTATGTATGTATAGTAGATCGTGTATTCGACATCCGTTTACGATGTACGTATATAAATGAAAAAAAAAAACCTCCTTTGATATTCATTGGAAAGGATGTAAAACATGGTATTTTAAAATGTGATTCTTTGCTATAAATATTTGTATAATATACATTCTCTCCCAAAATTGCTGGAAACGGTCTTAACCACGCTGCTACAGTCATTATAACCTAGACCTAATATATTCGTATAAGGTAGAGGGTATATTGTTTTTGTCGCGACCAAAATATGTAACACCTTAAAGGCTCCGTAGGTATAGCAATCGTATCGTATATTATATAAATGATCAGGGTCCGCTTCTGATTCGATTTACCAATATATGACAGACGGACAGCTGCCCGTCCGCACGATAACTTTCGATAGAATAAAACCAACGACTTGAAATTTTGGTCAAATGTTGGTAGTAGGTTCTAGTTGGTTGGTCTTGGGCATGATGGGAACGCCTACCTTCCTTACATATGTAAAATAATCAAATGTATCTTAAATTCCTAGCCCTACAATGCCGCAATGAGCTGGCTGGACTGGCCAATCTCTTAAGAGTTTCACTTTTATGGGTTCCAGCACATAGAAATATACATAGTAAGGAACGAGAGGGCCGATCAACTATGACGAGACAGGGTTCCGCACTTCACGAGTCCCACGCGGTGACCGTTCACCCGCCGTTTAGTGCCGTAAAGAGAGAGATTCATATACATTTCATGACACGGGCTAAAGAAAGATGTGTGCCATGTATAGGAAACTATTGCCATCATACGACGCACGCACCCTTTTGAAGAGAACCTGTCCAGATGTCGAAAGAATTACAGTGGTTATGACGGTTATGACACTTTCGGCTGACTGACGGCGCACACCTACTTGTGTTTTCTACTGGGTAGTAAAGAGTAGAGATCGCCGTTTCCATTATTTCCCAAAAACGTAAAAACGGTTTTTGCTTTTATGAGCAACCGTTTTTTTATACTGTTCTTTAAAAAACGGTTTATTTTCTAATATTTAATGAATATTATTAATGACAAGTAATGCTTGTATGTTAGGTTAGATAGTACATTGTTTTTAGTAGTGATATGTAACACAGTAAGGAGTCGCTCTTTTGGAACGACTCAACAGAATGAACGAAAGGTTTGGCACAACGACATAGGCTCCGAGTCGTTCAATTTAAGAATGACACACCGTAAAATGAATACCCAAACTAGCCCCCCGCATAAATACTACGCAACGCATACACAAGCCGGGCTTATTCAAAATTTCTCATTGCATATAAATTACATACATTCATTCACATCCCATCCCACTATACGTATATCTAAAAAAAAAACCACCATTATCTATCTACCAAAGCAATCCATTCATAATCAACTCTATGCAGTATGCATTGTGTATAATAATATTTCATTAGAAATAGTGGTCCGATCTGGCTGGCTCGAACTAAAGGGTCGCTGACTCCGAATCTGGGGTCAAAAAAGAGAAGAAAAAAAATGGGGTCGCCCACCTCAGATTGGCAACCCCGTTTTTATGGGCAATAGTGGTCCGATCTGACTGGCTCGAACTAAAGGGCATTGGTGGTCGGTGACTCCGAATCTGGGGTCAAAAAAGAAAAAAAAAAAAGATTGGGGTCGCCCATCTCTGATTGGCAACCTTGTTTTCATGGGAAATAGTGGTCCGATCTGGCTGGCTCGAACTAAAGGGCATTGTTCCGATTTCACTGTTCCTATGAGAGGTATATGAAATAGTGAGCCGATTTCAACCAAATTTAGGAACGTGGTTTGGCAGTTAATATGATTGAATAATATGAATTTTGGTAAAGATATCTTCAGAAATAAAAAAGTTTTGCTAACAAAAACCTTCTTTTGGAACGGTCGTTCCTATCGCAGTTATATTGTAGACTACTCCAATTTCAACCAAATTCGGGAATATGATTTGACTAAAGATATTATTGATTAGTGTGAAATTTGAAGAAGATATCTTTAGAAATGAAATGGTTTTTCTCACAAAAACGAATTTTTGAACTGGTCGTTCCTATGGCAGCTATATGACGTAGTAGTTAGATTTCATTAGTTTCGACATATTTACTGCGTACAATAAAAGGAAGGCTTTGTCCAAAATTTCAGCTCGATAGCTTTAAAACTGAGGGACTAGTTTACATAGAACCGGACAGACAGACGGACAAAGCTTAATCGACTCGTCTCGTCATACCGACCAAGAAAGTTTATATGGTCGGAGATGCTTCCTTCTGTGCGTTGTAAGCTTCATGACAAAGTTCATATACCCTATCACATCCGTGAAGGGTATAAAAATTGGGGTCGCCCACCTCAGATTGGAACCCCGTTTTCATGGGCAATAGTGGTCCGATCTGGCTGGCTCGAACTAAAGGGCATTGGGGGTCGCTGACTCCGAATCTGGGGTCAAAAAAGAGAATAAAAAAGGGGGTCGCCCACCTCAGTTTGGCAACACCGTTTTCATGGGAAATAGTCGTCCGATCTGGCTGGCTAAAGGGCATTGGGGGGTCACTGACTGACTGCTTAGAAAGTTGAAATTTTCAATATTTATTGTATAGGTATATCCAAGAATATACAAAATACAATTGGCTTTTGCAGTTGTCGCACATTTTTAGCAGGTCAACAAAAATTGATGCAATATTATAATTTTTTTCATGTCAGTTATTGCGCTAGTGATGTTGCTTTTGTTTTGAAAGTTAACGTGTTTAATATCGACTATATTATTGACATTTTCACACTTGTCCAATATTCAGTTCAACATGGATTTCAATGTTGAAAGCGAAAGAAACATAGGTGGGTTTCTTCTCGTTACGGGCTCCTCTTTGATTTTTGTCCATCCATCAAATGGCTATCTTTTACAAGGAATACGTCCGACCTTTCAACAGACGCATTCATCTTAGTGCCGCAAGTTGAATTGAATAAGTATGGACACATACCCATTTTCGTTGATGTACTTAGATATTCATCAGAAAATTACTATTCGAAAGTGTTATTGGAATCATCCAGTATCCAACTTAATTTTATGAAATATCTTCACCGTTTCTATTCGTCTTAGAATATAATATTTTGTCGGTTAATATTATTATATTATTCTATTTATTAATTTCAACCACTGCATGTATTGATGTGGTCGGCACACTTGCGATGTTTGAAATGTTATTAGACTTGTACATTAAAATATTTTATGAATAAGGAATCGAGGTTACTGTCAACCTATTATTATTTGTTAAGAAACAACTTTCTTAATCTGAATTAGATATGTACATATTATAATTAAACAGACTCGCGAAATATGAACATCAAAAAAAATTAAAACCTTTTTCGCTTTCATTTAATGAACTTGTTTTTTCATTATTTTTGGATATAATGGAATTATGTAATATGCATTTAAGACTTAAAAATATGCGAATACGCAATAATAATAATAATAATGTCTATAAGAAACCAATATTTGATTAGCAAATTATCAAAAGCAAGAAAAAAATCAAAAACACATTACGAATTAGTTTGTTCTAAATACCTAAGTTATACATAGAATTTAGCGACTATTATGACTGATTAAGAAAAAAATGTATTTTTTTATGAAACTACCGAAAACGATAGTAAGGCTGACACTTCTGTTCAATATTTCACGAGTCCACTGTATAATATAATATATAAAAAAAAAACAAGAAATTTGAATTTATAACTAGGAAAAATATTCACTTATTCCACGACTTTTCAGTTTTTTTTACATTCTATGGTAACTATTTAATACAAAAGGATATGACAATATATTAAAGGAATCACTCACTTCCACAGACGGACTTTTTCCGGTCAATAATGTTGGGTTTGGTACTAACTCATTTGCACACCGAATATTCAATTTTATGTTGTTTTATGGTTCAACGGGTGGTTTAAGAAAATACCACTACCTCCATACCAATAACCTATGCATTTTCTTAATTCTATAACTTTATATTTTAATAAACTTAGTTTAAATGACAAATAAGAACAACTGTACTGGCACGCTTTTGAAAAAAAAATAACTATATTTAAAAATAACTAGTATTAAGATAATGTGAAAGTAAACCCTGGCACTCATATACAATCAATTCAATGCAACAGCAACAAGACATGTGTGAGCTCTCCCTCATTAGCCCATACGGATCAGTCTAGCAACTAAACAATCGCATGTGGGTAACAGGATCTAACAACTGCATTTTAATTTGATCCAATATGGAACGCATATTAAATATTAGTTATAACAATGAGGCCCCATGATATGATTTAAGCTTCAATCTATTATTCCAACTCAAGACCCACTCTAATCCATATACTATACATATTATGCCGAATTACTTCAAATTACGATTATTAATATTACATATACTATTATTAACAAACTCTGACATTGTAATGTTAGTTCAAATTGAAATGCCATGTTAATTCTACAACATGCCAAAATCACGCCTTCTACCGGAAGTAAAAAGTATAGCCTAAATATTGGTGTTAATAAGGAAAAACCTAATTGCAAGAAACCAAACCGAATTTCAAAATAAACTTACTGAACTTATGAAATAATATTTTTCTATTTAAGTGTTAACCAGTGTCAGTTTCCTAGATTGCATTTAGGGCTAAGCTAACTTTTCGCTAAAAAAATATTATCCCGAAAATGTATATTCCTATTTACATTTTCTTGCCAAATTTAACAATATTTTACTAATGTTGGTAACTCTTTCATAAAGAGGTCCTAAATGCAATCAGAAAAACGCAAGCAATGTGGGAAAAGTTCTGTTTTCACTTGTTTAAAGGAAGGAAGTTTTAAGTTGAAATTGTTCTTTGGTTGTGCTTTTTATTTTTAACTGATAGTCACCTCACTAATTAATGGTTCCGATAAATGATTATCAGTTATTCTAGTCATAACAGTCTCCGTAAATGTAGATTTTGTTATTGTTTCTGTTACGCGTCCTAACTCTGTTGGTGCCGGAGGTAACATCGGCAAATCCGGCACAGCCTTATTTACGGTCACCGTTACTGACGGACCACCATCATGTTTTTCAACATGCGCATGCTGTGATGAACCGCCCCGTATAAAATGAACGGGTATCATAGCTTGAAAATCGGCACTAGTCAATGGTCTCGGTGGAACCTAAGTTAAGTTAAGAAAATTTATAAAATAAAACAACATTACAGGATATTACTTTTAAATTGCATAAAGGGAGATAGATAGAGTTTAGTAGCATTAATCTTATATAAACTAGATATTACAACTTCGGATTTTTTTTTTCGTTTCTAAATTTTATTTTATTTTAAATATCGTACATACTACGTTTTTTTTTTGCAATCGTATTCGCGTAAACTATATTTTAATATTTAAATACTAACAAATATGAATATGTTGTTACCAGGGCAAAAGCTACTCTGTAAATGCATTAATGTTGTATGTTTTACAAAAAGCATAAAATTCTCATATATTATCCATTGACCGCATACTCAATTTGACCGCATGGCAAATCACATTTGAGAAAAGAGCAATTTATGACACACAAGAAAACAATACAATATGACGAGTACGAGGTCAGACTAAAGAAGTAAAATACGACACATTCACATACAAAAAGATAACACAAACAAATATGAAATGTTAGGAAACATCGTATCTTTGTATATTGATTACACTCGTTTAATGCTACTGTTCCTTAAATTACAAATATCGCGTAAAAAAGCTCCTGCTCTAAAACCATAATTTATCTAAATATAGTCAGTTTTCGATATGAATAGTTGAAATATTATTATTTTAAAATTTGCAAGGAAACAGAAATTCTTAAAAGAAAGTTTAGAAATCACGAACCATGTTGAACTTACCTGTTTCCTAGAGAATAACTACAAGCTCTGCTTTTCGTTTCTCAATATGTGCAATCAATACAAAACAAATTTCAAATCATAGTTCATATTTTTATACTTAGACCTACTTGTTTCGAGAAAAAATGTAAGACCTTACCATGGATGGCAACTTCGACATGCGTTTTTCTCTGTACAGAGCGAAGTAGAGCAGGATAAGCGGCAAAAAATGCTATAGAGCAGATCAGATTAGCGAAGACGAAAACGGGGCATGTCTTCTCCCAGCGAGTCTTGGTTTGGTTTAGCATTCAAACATCAACTCAAATTTCAAGCGGAAACTTAAATCCTTACTACAGATACAATCGGACAAATTTCCTCCAGGCGGCAGAATCATTTTGTATGTTTCCATAACTACACAAAACGACCAGGAAATGAATTTTATGTGCTCCACAAACTGCAAACTGCACGAAAGCTTCGACACCTGCGCCGCCTGTAATCTAAAACGCAGACTACTTAACAGAGTATAATTCTTACACTAACTTTCTATTCAGAGCAGCTCAGATCAAGTTGTCAGCGTAATTGTATAGTGTTAACCTGCCCTGCTCGTCATGGCAGTATAAAAAACGCGCCTATTATGGAGCTGCTATATTTTTCAAGTTATTGGAAATTGTATGTCCTTTCAGAAAATAGCAATGACTTTTCTGCAATACACATATCTTAGGAGTTGTGTGGAGTTATGAGTGATTCTACACAATATTTATTCTTATTGGTTAAGTATGGGTCTTCGATTCCCTAAGTAATTATTATTCCAATGGTGTTCTAACCTATCTCAAAGTTTGTGAAGTTGGAACCTCGAGATGATTTTTTCCATGCAAACAGGCTAAATCTTTTGCCCATCGTTAGCCCACGTTTGCCCAGGAAAAATTATCATTTGCCCACCTTTAGCAAAAAAGCTATTAACAAATGTATTTTTTAAAGGTTGGAAGCCACTGAAAACCTAAATCTCGATTTTTTGTGATTTTATATGCTATTTCGTTTGCCGATCGTTAGCCCAGGATTGCCTAACCTTTACTTTCGTTTGTCCACCCCTCACATTATTTTTTATTCGCTCATCAAAATGCTATTAAAAAATAAAAAACTCAAATTTAAAATTTTATTCGCACAATTTTGCAATTCGTTTGCCCATCGTGGCCCCATATTTGCCCAAGAAAAAGTTTCGTTTGCCCACCTTTAGAAAAAAAATTATTAACAAAATAAGTTTCTGCGGTGGGTCGCTAAAACAAATTTTCAAATTTTCCACAATTATGCGCTTTTTCACGCTATTTCGTTTGCCCATCTGTAATGAACCACCTGCAACGAACCATATAATGGTCTGGTAGTGCTGCTCCCACCAGCAGATCGAAGCAGCACCTGATGAGTAGTGATCTGTTGGTGGTACGAAACCAGAGGCCGAGGATCCCATTACACCCGGACCCAGGTGCGACCGTGTGGGCGTCTGATCCCTCCGTCAACCATTCCATCATTATCGACTATTTTTTTTATACCCCATTTTTACCTCCCCTGTTTGTGTTGTCTTCCCCAGGCCTATGAATTTTTGTTAATACGTAAACGACGGGGGCAACGAGCGGCGAAAACCCCGCCCACATCTCCCGAACTGAGCTACAGCAAGCATAGGCCGTTGCTTAGTTGGTTGAGGGGCCTTTTTCTTCGCCAGATGGCACGGCCCGACCTTCACGGTAATATGCTACCTTAGGCTCCGTCCCCACGGGCATCTTCGGATGTCCACCAAACCGTCCGTTACACATCGTTAACACAAGATTGCCCAACTTTTAGTTTCGTTTGGCCACCTCTCAATGTTTTTCTTTGCACTTCATAATACTTGTAAAACATATAAAACGTAACTTAAAATATTATTCGCATAATTTAAGCAATTCGCCTGCCCATCGTAGGCCCATGTTTGCCCAAGAAAAAATGTCGTTTGCCCACTCTTAGAGAAGTCATTAACCAAACAATTTTTCTGGGGCGAGTTGCTAAAAACAAATTTTAAAAATTTCCATATTTATGCGCTCTTTCACGCTATTTCGTTTGCCCATCGTTAACAAAAGATTGCCTAACCTTTAGTTTCGTTTGCCCAACCCCAATTTTTTTTATTTGCTCATCAAACTGCTAGTAAAAAATAACTGAAACCGGAAAATAGAGGGCCACGCCCGCAATCCGAGGATTTTGTAGTGTCTCATGCCAATAGGAGATGAAAACTTGTTTTGTTAATAACTTTTTTTCTAAGGGTGGGCAAACTAAACTTTTTCTACAAATTGCGCAAATAAAATCTAAAATTTGCATTTTTTAGCACTTTGATGAGCGAATAAAAAAAAATTGGGGGTGGGCACACTAAATGAAAGCTTGGGTAATCTTGTGTTAACGATGGGCAAGCGAAATAGAGTAAAATAGCGCACAAATATGGAAAATTTGAAAATTTGTTTTTAGCGATTCACCTCAGAAAAATTGTTTTGTTAATAATTTTGGGCAAACGAAACTTTTTCTTGGGCAAACAGGGCAGGCGAATTGCTTAAATTACGCGAATAATATTTTAAGTTACGTTTTATATGTTTTACGAGCATTGTGAAGTGCGAATAAAACAATTGAGAGGTGGTCAAACGAAACTAAAAGCTGGGCAATCTTGTGTTAACAATGGAAAAACGAAATAGCGTGAAAAAGCGCATAAATGTGGAAAATTTTAAAATTTGTTTTTAGCGACCCACCGCAGAAAACTTATTTTGTTAATAATTTTTTTCTAAAGGTGGGCAAACGAAACTTTTTCTTTGGCAAACATGGGACCACGATGGGCAAACAAACTGCACAAATTGCGCGCAAAAAAATTTAAATTTGTGTTTTTTATTTTTTACAAGCATTTTGATGAGCGATTAAAAAAATTGAGAGGTGGGCAAACGAAAGTAAAGGTTGGGGAAATGCTGCGTTAACGATGGGCAAACGAACTGCGCAAATTGCGCGAATAAAATTTTAAATTTGCGTTTTTCTATTTTTTTGCAAGCATTGATGGGCAAACGAAATAGTGTATAAACTCGCAAGAAATCGAAATTTGGATTTTCAGTGGTTTCCAACCTCTAAATAAATACATTTGTTAATAACTTTTTTTTCAAAAGGTGGGCAAACGAAAAATTTTCCTGGGTAAACGTGGGCTAACGACGGGCAAACGATTGACCTAGTTTGCATGAAAAAAAAATCATCTCGAATTGCCAACTTCAAAGATCTCCTATCTCATGTTAAAGCTTATAAACAAATTCACTACCTATCATTCTCCTTGTAGGACGAGTTTTTTTTCCGATATTTCCAAAAATACATCACGAAATCGAAGATTTTTCCACTTTGTGGAACAAAAGGGGCAAATAATGAATAGTTCAAATTAGATTCCCCGAAAACCTTTCTGGATACGGAGAAAGTCGTTATAACATTTTTAATTGATTTCATTTTATTGTCTGAGAAATTTTTTTGCTAGGATTGAAAGTTATGGGGATAAAAATTAATACCCCAGGTGACGAGTGCCAGCATTTGGTGATCGAAGGAAAAAATAAAGGAAGTTTTAAACTTAGCCCAATTTGTTGGTTAATACTAGGAGTATATCATACTAAAAGTCCTCGCCTATAGGGTGTGAGCTCGCGCGAAGGGAGCGGGTTGGAGAGGAGTTTTCTGTATTTTTTTTAAACATCTCTGTAACCATCAATTGCAGCGATAAATGTTGTAAAAATGAAATAAATTCCACAAAATAGGTTTAAACTATTTTTGTCGTAAGACTAATACTTTAAAAGATACAAATACATTTTTTTTTTTAAGATAAGTCATTAAAATTAAAAGTAAAATTCATCGCATAGCTCTGAAATTCGGCATGGCAATTGACTGATACCTGAAGTACACTATACTCGTATCAAAGGCATCATCCTGGTTTCCAGATGCAGATGGTACTGCGGTGACAACAGGAGACAGCCACTAACAGTACGGAGAGCGGCATATTGGCACGTTTGAATCTTTTTACACTGTGTATCACAGAGATTCTGCTTTACACTGTGTATCACAGAGATTCTGCGACCACACAGGAGCCGCATAGTTGGCCACTGATCTTTCGACTGCTTTGTACGTGACCAGTAGAGTTTCCTTATCCTTGCCCCAGGTACTACTGGCCAGGGCTTTGAGGATTTTATTCCTACTACGCATCCTGTCGCACACGGTTGAGACATGGGGTGATGATGTGGCCATGCTGTCCAGCGTGACTCCTAGGATTTTAGGATGATTTACAGTAGGAATAGAACGATTCCCGATCGATATTTCAAGCTGTATCTTGACCTCCTTCGTCCAGGTGGTAAGTAAGGTTCCCGAGGATTTAGGCGCTGAGACGGTAAGGTTCTTGCTTATGAAGAACGAGTTAAGTTCTTCAAGATAACCGTTGATGTTTTCGCACATATCCGCTATGTTGTTCCCTGTTGCCAGAATGGAGCAGTCGTCTACGTAGGAGATGATGTCGATCCCTTCAGGTGGTGTTGGGAGTCCTGATAGGAATAAATTAAACAAGGTAAGAGATAGAACTCCTCCTTGAGGTACACCTTGTTTAATCTTCCTAAGCTTCGATTTACTGCCCCGGTATAGGATTGCCTGCCAGCAAGATAATTAGCAATCCATTTCACTACTTGCGTCGGAAGCGATGAACAGTTGATGTCGGACAGAAGCGCTGAATGGCTGACAGTGTCGAAGGCCTTGGACAGGTCAAGCGTCATCAACATTGTTCTTCGACATGGACAAGCCTGGTTGAGACCATTATGGATGCGGGATGTAATGGCATCCAAAGCCGTGGTCGCACTGTACATGCTTCGAAAGCCATGCTGGTGATCTGCGTGCTGGATGTGGGCCGTAAGAACACGGTGGATTAGTGCTTCAAGCGTTTTGGCAACTGGTGACAGTAGAGTTATTGGACGATAGGATTCGCCGAGTGTCGCTTTCTTCCCAGGTTTCAATATTAGGATGACTGTCCCTTTTTTCCAGATTTCCGGAACGATCAGCGAGGAAATGGATAGATTATACGTAGCCGTGAGATAGTTGATGGCTGGCAGAACGAGGTGTTTGAGCATAGTCATTGAAATGCCATTTGGTCTCAATGCTTTCGAGTTGTTCGCCTTCCTTATAGCTGCAACTACTTCGTCCGTGGTGAAAACAGGTATGCTGTCTGTGGTTCGGTTGTGAATCTTCCTACGAATTTTGCGCTTAAGTCTGTCTGGTGTAGGGTGTTCAATAAATTGTTTATTGAAACGACTTGCGCAGTGGGTAAGGTCACTTGTTGAATTTTCACCGAACTGAATGGCGACATTCACTTTCTGTTTTGGTGGATTGAAAAGGGCTTGGACAGTCGACCATAACTTGCTCAACCCTATGGTTAGATTGCAGTTATTCAGATGGGTGCTCCATTTTGACCTCCTATGTTCGGCTACTTGCCTATGGATCTCGCAGTTCATCTTGTGAATTCTAGGGTCGTCCGGATTTACGCTCCTGATGCTCTCTTTCTCGTCTGCCAGTCTGGCGGCAGTGGTTGGAAAGTTGGGCCGAATTTTCGGAATGCGTTCTGCAGAAATGAACTTCGCAGCCGCTTTGTTCAGGACTTTCCTTATGTTGGATTCGGCTGTACGAACGTCAGTTGGCGTTGGCAGAGCGAGGAATTTAGCGTTGGTATAGGAGGTAAAACCGTTCCAATCAGCCTTATTGTGGTTGACAAACGTGCGGTGTTCGGCAGATAGGATGTTTGTCGGTTTGTCAAGCCTTATCACGATTGGTAGGTGGTCTGAAGATAGTGGTAGGACCGGCTCCCATTGTGTTTCGTTTATGAGGCTAGCACTAGCAATCGTGATGTCTGGAGAACTAGAACATGTACCGGCGATGCGAGTGGGAATGTCGTCATTTAGGGTACAGAAATCGGAGGCATTAAGCTGTTCAGCTATTGAGATTCCTCTGGCGTCGTTGTTAAGGTTGGAGTGCCAAACTTCATGGTGAGCATTAAAGTCACCGAGCAGGAGGCAATGTTGACCGGTAAGGAGATGGTTGATATTTACATGGTATCCTGAGGGACAGCTGGATACTGGTGGGATGTAAATATTATAAATGTCGATATCAACATTACCCGCCACTATCAAAGGGTACCTTTTTGTACCTCTGGACATCTCTTTCTAGGTCCCTCAAGTCGCGCCTGACATGTCTGGGCGGCGGCGTCTTGTCCATGAGGTTGGACTTTGGGTGATCACTTCGGTAGTAACCCACCAGGTACTGTTTGGCAAGAATCTGGTTGTGGTCCCTTAAAGGCATCATCCTGGTTTTCAGATGCAGATGGTACTGCGGTGACAACAGGAGACAGCCACTAACAGTACGGAGAGCGGCATTTTGGCACGTTTGAATCTTTTTCCACTGTGTGTCACAGAGATTCTGCGACCACACAGGAGCCGCATAGTTGGCCACTGATCTTCCGACTGATTTGTACGTGACCAGTAGAGTTTCCTTATCCTTGCCCCAGGTACTTACCGGCCAAGGCTTTCAGGATTTTATTCCTACTACGCATCCTGTCGCACACGGTTGAGGCATGGGGTGATGATATGGCCATGATATCCAGCGTGACTCCTAGGATTTTAGGATGATTTATAGTAGGAATAGGATGATTCCCGATCGAGATGTCAAGCTGCATCTTGACCTCCTTCGTCCAGGTGGTAAATAGGATTTCCGAGGATTTAGGCGCTGAGACGGTAAGGTTCTTGCTTATGAAGAACGAGTTAAGTTCTTCAAGATAACCGATGATGTTTTCACACATATCCGCTATGTTGTTCCCTGTTGCCAGAATGGAAGCCATGAACAGTTGATGTCAGAAAAAAGCGCTGTTTTTACGTTCCTGCGGCAGCCGGTTCTACGCACCGGAGCGACCCGTTTTACACCAGCCAAGAGCTGCCAAAACCCTTCAATGCAAGAAGGAAAGTGTGTTTGTATGTTACATGCCTCGTATCGTCTTTTTTTTTGTGTCACTTAATCTGCTCTACTCTGCTCTGTACGAAAAAACGCAACTAATACTTACTCGTTGCTATGCAATAGAAAAAATATTCACTCGTTGCTAAGCGATATAAACAATATTTATTCATAAAAAATCAGTGAGTTTCAGTGCTGTACGTCCAATTCGTCATTGCCAGCAATTTATCATTCGCCAAATGATCATTCAGGCACAACTTGTGTCCAAGGTATAGACAATATTTTACAAACTCCTCCATAAGCTATTGTTAAAGTTCCAGCAATCTCTTCTATTCTGATTCTCGATTATTCGAATATTTTCGATGTCTTCATCGGTTTGTACAGCCACAAGCTGATATGACGAAACTAAGCAACCTACTTGCAAACCAATAGAATCGATGAGAAGATCCAGAAGAAAACCTTTTTATGTTAATATTTTAAAAACAAGCTAGCCTTCGACAGTCAATATGATTTGACTAAAGATCCTATTGATTAGTGTGAAATCGGAAAAAGAAAGCTTTAGAATTTAAAAACCTTTTCTCACAAAGACGAATTTTTGGACCGATCGTTCCTATGGCAGCTATATGACGTAGAGGTCCGATTTCATTGGTTCCGACATATATACAGCTTGCAATAGAAAGAAGGCTTTGTGCAAAATTTCAGCTCAATAGCTTCAAAACTGAGGGACTAGTTTGCATACAACCAGACGGACAGACGGACAAGGCTTAATCGACTCGTCTCATCATACTGACTAAGAATATATATAGTTTATATGGTCGGAGATGCTTCCTTCTGGGCGTTGCAAACTTCATAACAAAGTTAATATAGTACCCTATCACATCCGTGAAGGGTATAAAAATAATATTTTATCAAAACGCTAAATCCACATTTCTCAATTTTTCTTCGATAAGACAGAAGCTTCTTGATTCGAATTATTGTCAAACCACTACTAAACGATGTTCTGTTATACAAATTTAAATTTAGGAGTTTGAAGGTTAATATTTTCAAACAGAGAAAACAATATATTCACAGACTTTTCAGAACGCCTTCGTGCATAGTAGTTATTTCTCGGTCAATACTTCTATACTTACCTTTCAGACACTTTTGGATACATGATACATGGAATCGTGATTTCTGTCTACTTTCTTACCTACTTTAAAGCTCCTATATCGCATAATAAACCTCAAAGCATTTTAACTTTATTTTTAAATTCATACCTCTTTTTCATCATCATGGAGTTTGGTACTTTCGGCATCATTCTGATGATTTGCATTATCACTAGACATGGAGTTGCTTGAAGTGAGTCGGCGGGGTGCTGGAACAGGTTGCGCGATCACAACTTCATTAGACAAATGTGGAATGGACTGTGCTGGGGCGGAATTCTGATGGAAACCATTTTTTGATTTAATGGTTTCGGTTGTTTGTTCAGTAACTGCATTTTTATTTGTATCGTAGGCGATAGGTTGTGTAATAAATTTATTTGACTCAGCCACTAAATCGCCTATAGATCGTTTATAGCCTAAATAAAAAATAAAAAACTACATATGTAGATATTCCAATCTCTCGCAACAATTATATGTAGTTTTGATTTACCTGGACGATTAGCCATATATCCAGTAGGACTTAGACCCTTCAATAACGAAGGACTACGGGGACTTTGGGGTGGTTCTAGTGGACCACGAATTTCACGTTGCAAAACTAAACGTACAAATCTTTGATGGTCAGTAAGAAGTTGAACAGCCGTTTCATGATATGCAGTAGTCATATCGACACCGTTAATCTGAAAGGAAAAAAAAATATTTAAATATGCTAATGATACATGCTAAGGAAAAAGCATTTATTTTCCTTTAGAGATAAAGACGAAAAAAAAAATTCTGTAAAATTAAAATTATGTAATTATCACAAAGTTGGCAAGTTGTCAATCGAATCAACCAAGAAAAGCTTCACCGGAAATCTCATGGGTCAAAGGAAACTCGTTCTTTTCTGGCATGTGTATACTAGGCAACTTCTGAAGACCCACCTGATACAATTGCAATTTTTACCGACAATTGCCTTGCTCATATGGGTCGACCTACGCAGTCCCCAGACTTAAATTCCATTAGAGCAAGTGACCCACCTGATATACTTGCAATTTTTACCGACAATTGCCTTGCTCATATGGGTCGACCTACGCAGTCCCCAGACTTAAATTCCATTAGAGCACAGGTGGGAAGTACAGAGAGAGATTACATATCAAGAAGTTGACTTCTGTCATTTCGTAACTTCAAGTGGAACACTTGAAAAAAATCGTGGTATTGTTTTCTTACTTTCTTCAGTTACGTGCACACACAATGTTTCCACATATTGTGAGCAATAAATAAGGTAGACCGAAAATTCGGAAAAAATAAATAAGACAGGATTTACTAAAAATTAAAAAAAAATGTTATTTTTAATCTCAACTCAAATCGTTCTCCTTACTTTTTGGTATATGAATTATCAAAGCGATTTGTCGTGGAATTTTTAATTAAGACTTGATACTCAGAGTGGTTGCTCAATTGATGATCAACACGGTAAAAAATAAGTATATGCTTTATCTTAAAAAAAAATAAGCCTGCAGTCTGCAGATCTCCATCAGAGACCAGACAATCAACAGAGCCGACCATAGGGCATATCTTGGAATGATAATGGACAGAAAACTGAAGTGGGATCTTCATATTCATTCGTTGGTCTAGTTAAAGTTTATCCTCTAGCTAGATAAATAAATACTAAATGGCAACCATCCTCCAGTTAAAAATGTATCGGACGATAGTTCCAAACAGATGATACGGGCTGATATTTTGACAGCTAGAACTGTTTACGTTTGCAAATTCAAATAAAATCAATGAAAGTAGCCACAAAGAACAGAGTTCCAGGAGATTCATTCGATAGAAGAGAATTTAGAACAAACTCAGTCGCAATAGCAAATGAATATGTTGAGAGACCGTACTGATACGGAATAGTGAACGGTAGAGTTCCACCAAGAAAATCAGATGATTTTGCCATAATTTGAGCTTTAAGATACTCATTTGCTTAGCTAACGTTTCGTTGGCATAAACCAGTTCTGACGATGCACGTTGCTAGCTTGCACCTCCTACTCCCAATTAGCGGCATAAGTATAACAAGTCAAAAGATGTTGTGGTTTATTATTACGCCCCACAAGAAGAAGACAACACAAACATCCATGGCCACGAACGCCGTGGACGGGACTTGATCCCGTAACGGCCGTAGTCAGACATGAGACTGACGCCACTACGCACTGAGCTACCGGTCGTCCCATCAACACATTATGGATTGGTAATTTAACTGCCGTATAAGAAAATGGAAATATTTAAGGGACAGTTTATAGCTTGAATTAGCCCAAGTCCCTATTAGTTAAAAAGCAGTTTAACAGGATATTGAGAAAACGGGCCTTAAACTGCCAGTTTGCCATCTGGGACACTAAATTAAACTTTGGCGTATGTAACGCTCAAAATATGATAATGCAGTATGTAGAAAATCAGCAGAATTTCTTGGCCGAATTCTGGCGCCTGTTCTATTCTATTCTACGCCTGTCAACAACATCCAACAACCAACACATCCTATACCTTATCTCTTATCACATACGACGGCGACGGTCCCCTCTCCTCACTTAAACTCACATATATCACAGCATCAGCCCCACATTTCGCTTGTAATGAGTAATCACTAAGTTCCACAGCCCCCACCACAGCACAAAGCACAACAAGTACAAAATGTCCCGAGATCCATACGAACATCGCGCTCGGTGCCCATGGTCGTTCGGCCACCGCTCTACGATACTAATCTCGAGCCCGGAGTTCAAATCTCGGCGCTATCAAAAAACTGCCTGTGGGTACTAATATAACTCTCACAGTGGTCCGAGCTTGTCAGTATAAAGAAGAATTGGTTTGGTCCCAAATCTCATCCATGGTGACAAATCGCTGCACAAAATCGGTCGGATCCCGATTGAATCCGTGCAAAGATTGCTGCGAAAATTGTTTGCGCATTTGCTGAATGCTGATCAAAAGCAAATGCGCAAACGATTTTCGCAGCAATCTTTGCACGGATTCAAAACCGACCGATTTTGCGCGGCGATTTGTCACCATGGATGAGACTTGGGTCCACGACTACACGCCAGAAACGAAACAGCAGTCGAAGCAGTGGGAGGAAGCCGGTGGTTCAACGCCAAAGAAAGCGAAGTCGATCGCATCTGCCGGAAAGGTAATGGTCAGCGTGTTTTTGGCACCCAACTTGTGCAGAGCTTTCACATATCTAATTCTTTGTGCAAGATGTTTCGCACCCTTTCTTCCGATATCTCCAGAGCTTTAGCAATATCACTCACTTTCATTTGCCTATCGTCCAACACGATATCATCCTCTTTCCGATGGTTTCCGGTGTGGTTGCGGATTTTGGCCGTTCTTCACGTGAGTCGTCTTCGAGGGACATGCGACCACGTTTAAATTCAGCTGCCCATTTTTTAATGGTTGACATCGAAGGAGCAGAGTCCCCGTAAACTTTTGTCAACTTCCGACTTTCCTTAGGGGTTAATCCATCCAAAACGAAGAATTTTATGAACGCACGATATTCAAGTTTCTCCATTTTAACGAAAAAACACGTAAGACGTCTACTCCAAAAATTCGTATAAACAAACTAGTTGAGAGAACAAGTTGAAACTTGTCATACGAACTAATGACACGTGCACCCAGGCAGGAACATAAATTTTTGCTGATTGTAACGGTATTTCTGTGTCAGGCCGAGAACTTTTCACCTTACCCGCGTATGACAAAGGTCAGATGTTAGTTTGTCACTTCGGCTTGAAAAGTATTTTAGAAATGTAAACAGCCAGTTAGTAGTAGAGAATTTTAGAAATGTAAACAGCCAGTATCGCATCGCAAGTGAAACTAGGAGTTAGTCCCAATCTAACTAATCCGATATGTTTACACCGTGGTGAGTTAGGTGGGAACAAGAACTGGAACGATAAGCAGTAACTATCACTCGCTAGTCACAGTAACAGTTGAAACTGTTACTCAAAACGATATTGCCCGTCCCTACATCGAATGAATTTCCAGAACTCTGCTCTTTGTTGGTTTGTTTCATTTGAATGTACAAACGTAAAATAGTTCTAACTGATAGACATTGAGAAAACGGCCCAAAGTCGGTCTAATAAATCACTTTCTATCTTTGAAAATAAAACAACTTTTATTAGGCGCGTTCTTTTGCGTATCTATCGAGTGTAGAGTAACGAACACGCATTATAGTTCACAAACAACAAGTCGTTTGTTGTTTCCGTAATGTGTGTTTCTTACCCTACACAACAGTCAAAAGACGAGCAAAAGAACGCGCCTATTCAATGCGTTTCCACTACATATCAAGAATTTCTTACGGACTTCTCATCTGGTATCAAAAGTCACAGCGCAACATTCATAGAATTAGTCAGCATCATGTTGAAAGCCATCAAGATTATCCATCATATACCTGCTCGGACGTCAAGACATACGCCATACGGTATACTGTTCAATAAACTCACTATTTAATCGGCAATTTATTTTAATGGAAAGAGGGAAATCCATCTATAACGTTAAGATTAATCAAATAAAAACCAACGGCACACTACGCAGGGTAAATCAAGTTCACTCACACCCTGTGAGAACTGCAGACTACCTTTCCTTTCCAATTACAAGAACTCCGAATCTGGGGTCAAAAAAGGAGAAAAAAATTGGGGTCGTCCATCCCAGATTGGCAGCCCCGTTTTCATGGGAAATAGTGGTCCGATTTGGCTGGCTCGAACTAAAGGGCATTGGGGGTCGCTGATTCCGAATCTGGGGTCAAAAGAGGCAAAAAAAAGTTGGGGTCGTCCATCCCAGACTGGCAACCCCGTTTTCATGGGAAACAGTGGTCCGATCTGGCTGGCTCCAACTAAATGGCATTGAGGGTCACCGACTTCGAATCGGGGGTAAAAAATAAATGAATTTGTAAAAACGACGACTTTTATTGAATATGTGATTAACCAAGTTTCCGACTTTTAGAATGACTCTTTTTGAACGACTCATTGGAAAGAGTCAGAGCTTATGTACTGGCACAGCGAAAAGAGTCATTATGCCCATCACTACAGCAAACATCAAATCAGTCATCGCGCTTGGTGGCCGTGGTCGTTCGGTCACTCCTCTACGGTACTAATCTAGAGCTCGGAGTTCAAATCTCGGCGCGACCAAAAACTGTCTGTGGGTACTAATAGAACTCTCACAGTGCTCCGAGCTTGTCATTATAAAGACGGCGCGGATACGAGGTGCATGCTAACAACTGCACTTCCGAAAAGTAGGTATGCTATCGAAAAGTCAACAAGGCTGTAATGTTCACTTACTAAACTCATATGTAACTACGATACTAAAATACCCACAATAATAATCATCAGCTTCGTCACTTCTTATCAGTAGTTTAATTGGACAAATTCGCCTACATTTACCGAAGTTTCAAACCGCCTTTGATCAACTGTGATCCAATACCAGAGCAATATCAAAATCAGGTCATTCGTTTTGATTGGAAATGTATCTTTGTCTAATCAAATCGATAACGGCAAGATGATACTTCTCTCAGACGATCGAGGAAGAGCAAACGCACACATTATCAACCACCTTTTAAGTGCTTCCAAATGAGCGGACAGCGGGGCACTCACATTTGTGCCTTATGATTTCGATGTATCCGAGAGAAATCATAAGTGCCGACGTTTGATCTCTCAACATAATATGCATAAGATGCATTTTAATATGCGTGAATGACCTGAGACACCTGACGTTGTGTATTACCATTGCTTTGCGCACTATATACTCGTACATGTGGGCGAGTTTGCATGCAGAGTGTGCTTGTTATCAAACGATATCAAGTACAGATGAATGCAAATGTATAGGAGGCAGTATGCTATGTAAATTGCAATAATAGCGTAAGAATTCTTTTGATTTGGTGGGAATAAGTCTTTTTCTTTATGATTGGACGGGTGCGGGAGAGTGAAATGGCCGATATAGAGTGGATGGGTCAATTTTAATTAGGAAAAAACTGGACGTAGCAAATCAATCGTTGCCGGTGTCGGACGAGGGTCCTAAAGTTATAAAGGATCCGCTATTTTTCCTGATGGAGTGATTTGTGATAGTGGAAACTGCTAGTGAGTGGTCTAGTTTTTTTTACCAATTTTTCTATTCCTTTCTTGGGATTGTAAGTAGCATTTCCTTTTCTTTTTAATTTTAATGCCACTTCGAAATTGTGCTCAGTTTATGTGACCAAGTGGCCGGACCTCAAGCAATCCGCAAGGAAGAATATACCGCTGTAGCGGTAATTAAAATATTGGAATAACCGCATGGTACCAAGAATAAAGTTGAGCCCTTATCCATTTACGGCAAAGGACCAACAAGTTTCTACTCCATAAGCGCGTTTAACTTCCTTCAGCAACTTATTAGGAGCAATTGGGAAAAATTTTGTGTTTGTTGCGGAGCCTTCTTGCGAAGCGCTGAAGGTGAAATTATTCCAAAGGACCGGCACTTGGTCATACGTTTTTGGGCCGCTACCAAATGTTAAGCAGTCAGAGTGTTCAGGTTATCCGAACACACCAACCCCTGATCAGGACGGATTGGCGACAATTCACCGGATACCCTCGTGGCATATACCGTAATTAGTCCAGCGACGTCACAGAATATTGGGGCTCGCTTGGTGGCATGCGATCCCTCTCCCCAGCACTATCAAGCAGTGGAATTGTCTCTGCAGAGAACCTGTTTAGAATGCCATCATAAATTTGAGGTTCTTTATAATAATCGGCAACCGTAACAATTTGAAATTTAATTTGTTCTGGCAGTTAATACTATAGAATTCCATTTATGCATCTTTTTTCAATTTCTTTTATGTAGTTTAGAGTAGAGTGCGGTAAACAGAAGAAAAAAAAGAGATTTGTGCTTTCATACACGCTCACTCAAAGAAAACGAAACAAAAACTTCGGATTTTATTTGCAGCAACCCATCGAGTTCGCAACGGCCGTTACGTATGAGAAAAAACCAGGCCGAAGCGAAGCTTCGGCCCGGAGTCCGCAGCGTATATACCCTAGACTTCTACAGACCTAGTGGAGATACCAAAAGTACCAATTGGCAACGACCATATGCATTAAGAATGGGTCTTCTATATGGCCAGTTCATAGGAGAGGTTGGTACTCATTCATTAGGATCTTGACCATTCTCAAAATCAATTAACTAACTAACCCATTCTACAATATTTGTCGAATTTTTCAAGTCGCTAGCTTCATTCTATCGGAAGGTATTGCTTATTTGAAGTTTCACTTGTAGAGAAGGTAAGGGTTCCTTAGGTCGGATCTTGCTCATCATTGCCACCAACCAATTAGATCACCCTACAACCATTTAAACAAAATTTCAAGTCTCTAACTTCACTCTATCGAAAGTTATCGCTTATTTAAAGTTTCGTTTGTAGGGGAAGTAGGGGTTTCGTTGATCGGATGTTACCCAGCTTTAATGCCAACTAACTCAATCTCACTTCGAACATTTGACTAAAATTTCAAGTCACTGGCTTCATTCCATCAAAAGTTATCGCTTATTTGAAGTTTCATATGTAGGGGAGGTGGGGGTTCCTTGGGTTGGATCTTGCCCATATTCAACACCAACTACGTACTAGCAACATTCCACCAAATTTTTAACTCGGTAGTATCATTCTATCAAAAGTTATCGCTTATTTGAAGTTTCATTTGTAGGGGAGGTAGGGGTTGCTTGAGTCGGATCTTACCCATTTCAATACGAACCAAGTAGATCCTACTAGCAACATTCTGTCAAATTTTCAACTCGCTAGTGTCATTCTATCGAAAGTTATCGTAATTAAAGGAATATTGAATTTTTTTAAATTTGTAGGGGAGGTAGGCGTTCCTTTGATCCGATTATGCCCAACTTACTAGAACTCAAGCATCTTCTCACCCCAGGGTTACATGCCAAAAATCAGGCGTCTACGTCAATTGGTTCAAGAGTTATAGACAAAAAACCCGAAAAGTAGGGTAGTACGGGGCTCTTTGTAAGAAAATTACCGTTAGTTTTCAACTGATCGATTTTATTTTTCCAGGAGTTTATAAAATTACCCTCACGAGTAATCTACCAAAGCTAGAGCTTTTCATATTTATTTAGTCGGAAGTTACAGATACATTTAAGTATTTTACATATGTAGGGGAGGTAGGCGTTCTCTTGGCTTGATCATGCCCATTTTCAATACCATCGAACTAGATTACACTACCAACATTTGACCAAAATTTCAAGGCTCTAGCTTCATTCTATCGAAAGTTATCGTGCGAACGGACAGACAGACAGACAGACAGACAGACATGGCTTAATCGAATCAGGAGGTGACCCTGATCATTTATATATATACATTGCTATACCTCCGGAGCCTCCTTTAAGGTGTTACATATTTCCGTCGTGACAAAAACAATATACCCTATACTAAAAGTCTAGGGTATAAAAAGGGGTGAGTCAAAAATAATTATAACTCTTATATATTGTTGGAAAATAATCGTTTTCTTAAGGGAGGTGTCATGTAAGGAAGCTGAGCCGTACTTGAATTTAGTAGTCCTTTGAATGAATTTAAATAATAATACATACTGAGTTTTGAGTTTTGGTGCCTAATAAATTAATATGGTTCGATAAAAATCTTAAGTTTTCCTTCCCGGACCCTCTTCTCTATTCCTTGACAATGCACCAGAGCATGTAGACGCGAGAATACGGATTATTTTTGGGAGGTCCTTAACAATGTGGCCTTGGGACCTACATGGTTGCAGGTGGGTGTAGACGGCCATGGTCAATAACATCTTGACCTTGCAGGAGTTAGTCAGTGTTGGTTTTCCTTTCTAGTTGGTTCGATTTTATTTATTTAATTTTTTTTTGGTCAAAGCACGTGAATATTGATTGAGTAATGGCACCGGGGCAACAGTAGGGCAAGTCCCCACCCCCAATTCAACCGAACAGAGCTACACCAGCACGTGCTGTCGCCCGACTGTTGAAACTCCGCTCCAAGAGTGGATCCACGCTTGCTGCTATTACAAGGCATAGAAATGCTAGAGATGTTGACGCGCCCATGCCCCTGGTGGGTTCAAGGCAATTAACAACAACAACACAATCTGATATTGAAATCCGTCAACTGATACGTACCAAATCAACAGATAATATGGACCTATAACATCGAAATTCGATTTTGAAAAGTATCACCCCTTCAGACTTTTAGAATGACTCTTTCTGAGCGACTCATTGGAAAGAGTCAGAGCTTATGGACTGGCACAGCGAAAAGAGTCATTATGCCCATCACTACAGCAAACATCAAATCAGTCGTCGCGCTTGGTGGCCGTGGTCGTTCAGTCACTCCTCTACGATACTAATCTAGAGCTCGGAGTTCAAATCTCGGCGCGATCAAAAACTGCTTGTGGGTACTAATAGAACTCTTACAGTGCTCCGAGCTTGTCAGTATAAAGACGGCGCGGATACGAGGTGCATGCTAGCAACTGCACTTCTGAAAAGTAGGTATGCTATCGAAATGTCAACAAGGCATAGAAATGCTAGAGATGTTGACGCGCCCATGCCCCTGGTGGGTTCAAGGCAATTAACAACAACAACACAATCTGATATTCAAATCCGTCAACTGATACGTACCAAATCAACAGATAATATGGATGTAGCGGATAATCAAGCAATTTTCTCGACGGACCAGAAACGTACCCGGTATGTGATACGTTTCAATAAGTTCGGGAGCCTTCCTCCTTCCAAGCACCCATAAACCATAAAACTCACTATTTCGAAAACGTTACAATTCAATTTATTAACCACTAAGACTTCAACTAATTTTAATAATTTTAAATTTTCATGTTAATTCGAACAAACAAAGAACGGTCGATAATTCAAGTTTTTAACTACTAATTTGAATTTACGAAATGATCAACGGTTAAACAAAGACTGGCCCAAAAAACAGCTGACCCACTTTTTATATTGAGCGGGAATTCCCGACAAGTAGCGGTCATCCGTTATTTGCAACTTTCCCCTTAAACAAGAACATTTGTATCCCACTATAGTTGGGAACATGTGGAATTAGTGGAACGGACTGTACATTTGTCAAAGTGACAATTGCGTGACAGTTCGCGAATGTACACAATAAGTAAGTATTATACAATCAATTTACATTAAATTTTAACTTTAATTCATTTCAGATTTTCGTTATTTTTGCACCGGGAAGCTGGATTTCATTCGCTGTTGCAGGATTTGTTTTAGGTAAGCTTGTTGTTAAAAATTGCGTGACATTGATGCTTTGTGATACTTTTGTTTTAGTTTGCGTCGCGGGATCTAATATTTATCATCGAATCCATCGCTATGAGCTTCGGCGACGTCTCTAGCAGCTGCAGCAATCCAAATTGAAGACGAAATACGTGACATGGAGCAGGGATCACCGCAGTTTGCCTCGGGACTACTTATACGTGAGTACTCTTCCAAACAATGGACCTACAACATCGAAATTCGATTTTGAAAAGTATCACCCCTTATACCAACTGACCGTTGTCTGGGAGATACTGAAGATACTTACACATAGAATTATAGCACTATGTGAAACTACTTTTGATAATTGATAAACATACATATACATATTCTGAAATAATGATCAAAAATAGGTTACATCGGTTTTTTTTTGACAAGCAATGTCATTACAAAACTCAGGAGTAGTGCGTCGTATAAAGTGGAAAGGAGATGAGAGGAAGAGAGCAAGAAAAAAAAATCATTTCTACAATTAGAAAATCACAACTCAACTCTTAAAAATTCAAATTGTACAATATTATCAAAATTTGCGTTAGCTTGTAATGTTACGTGCACTTCAAAAGAAAATGTAAAATTTTGGATGGTATTAAATAAAGGCGATGCTGATGACTCAATTCGAAATAAAGGCAAAGGTTATAGCTCATATATATACTGGTACGAGCAGTGGCGTAGTAACAGGGGGATTTTGGGGACAAATATGCACAAATGCACATGCAGAAACATGCACGACTTAAGGTCTAGACACACAGTGCCCGTACCAGGGCAGCGCCGTAGTCGCCCGTATATCGGGCACATGACCGTACATTGCAAGCGAAACCACACAGTACCCGTACCGAGACCAACCGTGTGTTTCCCATGTGTCCCCGATTCCCGCGATTCTCCCTAGTGCAGGTGACTGTCTGTTGTCCGTGTGGGTAGTGTGGACCAGCAGACTGTTTTATATGGTACAATTCGCTTACCGTAGATCGCCAGTATACGGGCGACTACGGCGCTGCCCTGGTACGGACACTGTGTGTCTAGACTAGACCTTTATGATCATCAAAGCTTAAAGTTCGTCTCGCATAGATAGGGATATATGTATAACATCGTTCGGTAAAATCGTCTGGCAATTTTGGAACGTTAATTTAAGCAAGAGCAGTCTGGTAAACAATCTGAATCAGTTTTCTTATTCTGTGTGTATGTAAGATTTGTGAATTTCGATTGGAAAACAAAAACAATCGCCACATAAGTGTTTTCCCGTTGATAATAAACTTTTTGATTTGTGAATTTCGATTTACAGGGTAAGTACAAATGCCGTTCTCTTGAATTCAAAATATACATAGATTATCGTAGAACATTAATGTTTTTTTTTTCAAAATTTTTGCAACAATTTACCGAGTTGCGTTTTCAATCCATGAATAAAATTTTCTCGCGAAAAATATGTAGATTTTTTTGTTGTTCATTTTCAAGTGTCTTTTGCGGTCAAAACAATAAAAGTTCATATTATTTTCAGAATTTTTTCCATGTTCCGCAAAATATAACATATGTATATAACATAATATACCTTTTAAACACAAAGTTTAATCAAAAACCTTTGAGTCAAACTTGACTTTTATTTGATAAAACATTCTTTATACAGTCTCATCAGGGAATTGGACTCCTAAGTCTACAACCTCCCCCAAAAATTCTTCTTACTACGCCACTGGGTACGAGTATACTAGAGCAAGGGACTATGGCCGTGGTAGTCATATGGGCAGAATGTCGTTCTATAAAACGAGCATCGAGCATATGCTAAACGAAGTACTCTACGACAAATCATGATCGAACTTCATGATCGGCTTCATGATCGAACGATAGAGGATGTTGTACAAAATTATTATTATAAAAGGCTGCAATCACAGAAAATTGTCTCTAGTTGTAAAGAAATAAGGTAGGAAATAATTTGCTTCATAAATACAATGCACCAACTCACACTTCGGCAGTCGTCATACGAAAAAATTACAAATTAAGTTGCGAATCAATTAAGCAAGTCAGACACTCTACATATGACCCCATTGACACTTTATTTCCAAAACCTGTAGGTTGTGCCAAAAAATGTTTATCGATTCAGCGTAACGACTCGACCCTCGTGAAAATGGTTCTTGGTATATACATCTTATCCTTAAGAAACGAAACAAGTTACTTATCCTTCTGCCGAGATTCATATAAATAGGTAATTCATAGGTGCTTTAATGTTTCGAGGTCGACGATGTGTGATGTTCACTCACGAGAAATCGGGGAATCAAAACCGATTGAGCGCGAGCCCAATCCATATTCCCTCTTGAGACAATGAGCCGCTTTGGGAACATTACTTTCAAAATTTCTAGCGTATAAGTTGTGAAGGCTGTGGGCTGTCCTGTGGAACTCATAGTTCGTCAATAAAATCGTCTAAAAGAAATCGAGATTTTCCGTTCTATTTGTACAAGCGTACTTATTGTTAAAAGCCTACCTACCAATGTCATAATTGTATTTAATGTTTAAAACTAAATCTTACCGCTAAAACTCGATCGCCGATCACGATTTTTCCGTCTCTGTGCGCCAGACCGCCTTCTGTTATTCGAGAAATGTAAATGCCGTCAGTGCCATCCTTATATGGAGGGGAACCTTTACCACCAGCAATACTGAAACCGAGACCTTGTCCAATTTGGTCTCGTATTAGTGTTGTATGCAATGTCACTTTATGAGTCGATTCCTGCTGTTGAAAAAAAAATATATTTATTTCTATTTATGCAAACCCCGTTTAATATATACATACCCGCCCGTTTTCAACAACTCCGTTTGGTGCAGTTGTTTCCTGGCCAATCACATTTGGCGACACTTGTAGCTGCTGTTGTGATGTTGTACTTTTTGGGACAGCATCAAGTGTTTGTTGTGGAAGTGTAATCGGCGGTGGAACTACTTTGGATGGGATATCTTGCTTCGGTTCAACAATAGCGATCTAGAGGCAAAAAAAAAACATATTTTGCCAAAAAAATGTGATAATTAAATCGATTCCTTATGATCAAAATTACTGCCACACATCGTTATTTATAAATTAGCATTCATATATTTTATATCTATATTTTATACTAGTCCACACCTCCGCGTGGTGGCCGCTGGTAACTTCGCGAATAGCGAAGGCTGAGCTATGGGGCCGGTTGCGTGTACTATCACATTACGCGAGTACCGCCGTTTTGCGATATGTAAGCAATCGACACACTCCCTACTTGGCCAACTCTTGTGTTCTATAGTTTTGGCGAAGGTAGCCCATACGGAGTGTCAAATGTCCTAAATCCCCGGGGTGTTATGCGACCGTGCCCATCGGGGGAAGGTGACCAGGGACGCAAATGGTCATCACAAACGGAGCAAGTTACTGCCACACATCTGTACAATAACCAGTTGTATGGGTAGTGTAAACTGTCTCCCCGACCGTACGTTGGCAGAGGGGCGCCTATGAAACTCTCTGCATAGGTGACACGGCGACCAGGTGTGAGGTTGGAGCTGGTGACTGAGGTGAAAGTTCACCTGCGGGGTTCCGGATCCAACACTTCACTTTGCTCCTTTCTTGCACCTGTTGAACCGCGGTCTACAGAGTAGCGATCTGTTAGACTAGGAGAGAAACCTTGATTTGCTTCAAGGGTAGCAGGTGCAGAGTGGCATGAACGCCTACGGAACTTTCGGGAGGTCGCGAGGGAGTCTGCTTCGCGGCACAAAGAGAGGAAAGAACGGCCGGATCGTCATAATGTTCCTATAGGGGCGGGGAGTAGCGGGAAGCAATATGCTGGCAGTTGCCTCGGCTGTGGTCCGAGAACGGGAAACCCAAACCTGAATCAATAAATAAAAACAAGAATATGAAAATACATCAAGACATTCTTGGAGAAAGTGGCTGGAGGAATTCCAATGAGACGGACAGCGACGACTCGCAAGGGTTGAAGAGGTTAGTCTCTGAAGAAGACGCTCCAGGGGAGAAGGGAGGCGTTGTTGGAGCGGACAATGACGCGCCAGAAGGCGCGGAGAGGTTAGTTCAGACAACGTGCACTCTGATCAACGTTCAATCTGCTGACTATCAGGGATGGTGGCGGTCCCGAACAAAGAAACACTAACTGTGTGCCAGCTGAATATTCATCATAGTAAAGCGGCATCAGCGATGATGACGAGATGCTTTGATGAAGAGAAACTGGACATAGCTTTAATACAGGAACCCTGGATTTTACAAAACAAAATTAGGGGTTTGTCACAACAAACCGCAAATCTGTACCATGCACAGGTGGACGGTAAAATAAGGACACGCATCCTGGTGCGTCATGGAATACGTGCAGTACAAATGATGCATCTCTGCTCGCCTGATCTTACGGTAGTAATGATCGGCAGTGGTGCAGGATCATTCCTAATTGCATCAGCATATCTCCCTTATGATGCACCAGAACCACCTCCATCAGAGGAAGTAGAAAATCTGGTAAGGTATTGTAAAGAAAGAGATATGGCCCTGATCATAGGCTGTGATGCCAATGCGCACAACACTGTGTGGGGCAGCACAGATGACAATCCCAGAGGACAGCAGCTGCTAGAATTTGTGGAAAAGTACAATCTGCTGGTAGCAAACAAGGGGGTCGCTCCCACCTTCGTGGATGCACGAAGGGCTGAGGTGATCGACATTACCCTAAGCTCTGTTAATATGCTTGACAGAGTTCAGAATTGGAGAGTGGTGGACAGGCTAACCATGTCTGATCACAGGGCTATCCAGTTTGAAATTCTGTATGGCAGAAAACGGAGTAGCGAACGCAAACGTATAAGAGTGCCAAAAAATACTGATCGTGTTAAGTACGAGACATATTTATTGGAACAAGTCGAGGATATTCAAGACGGAATACCTCGGAATACGGTCGAGATAGAGCGAACAGTGGAACAACTGAACTCCGCTATTAATCGCGCCTTCGAACACGCTTGTCCCTCCACAGTAGTGGACGAAAAGGACCCAACACCATGGTGGAGTAGGGAACTGGAGTCTATGAAAAAAGAGACAAGGAAAGCCTTTAACCGTTACATGAGGGAGAGAGACTCTCACTCTTGGGAACTATACAAGGATAAAAAGAGGGAGCTGAAAAGAACCTTACGTCTTCGGAAACGAAATACGTGGAGGGAATTCTGCTCTAGCATGAAGGATACGTCGGAAGTATGCAGATTACAGAAGATGATATCGAAAGACACTGCTTCGAAAATGGGGCTGATACGCAAAGTTGATGGTTCCATGACAGAAACAGTGGAAGAAACGTTGCAGGCCCTGATGGAGGTACATTTTCCTGGAAGTTTCAAGTCAGACCAACCATGGCCTCAAACTAACATGGGAGCTGGTGGGGTAAGTCAACAAGAAGCTGAGAGGATAATAACTCCAAATGGAGTCAAAAGTGCTATAAACTCTTTTGCTCCATTTAAAACGGCTGGAATGGACGGAATATTCCCGGCACTATTACAGTGGGGCATGAGCGCTCTACTAGATAGGATCCGGAATATATTCGTCGCCTGTCTTTCAGCAGGCTACATCCCGAAGGCATGGAGGGAGGCTAAAGTGGTCTTCCTGCCTAAACCGGGAAAGAAAGACTATACAGAGGCAAAGTCCTTCAGGCCGGTTAGCCTTACATCATTCCTGTTGAAAACAATGGAAAAGGTGTTGGTGGACTACCTGGAGAACACCACGCTAATGTATAGTCCTCTGAGTAGGTGCCAACATGCCTATAGAGCAGGCAGATCTACGGAAACCGCTCTACATGAACTTGTTAGAGTTGCAGAGAGAGAGATTAACAATGGCGGGATCGCTATGTCTACTTTTATGGATATAGAGGGTGCTTTTGATAAAATCTCCTTTACCAAACTAAGGAACGCCCTGATTGAGCGGGGGGTTGATTACATTATAATTAAGTGGATCGACTCTATGCTTAAGCAGAGGGCGGTAAATCTTAGCAGTGGATGTGACAGAATACGGGGTAAGGTAGTCCGAGGATGCCCACAAGGAGGTGTTCTTTCGCCTCTACTGTGGAACATCACCGTGGACAGTCTTCTCTGGAAGCTGGACTCGATGGGCGTACACACTGTAGGATACGCCGATGACTTGGCACTCACGGTCAGTGGAAAGTTCATGGACACAATTCTAGGTTGCATGGGACAAGCTCTCAAAGTAACCGAAGAATGGTGTAATGAGCAAGAGCTAACCATAAACGCTAGTAAATCAAACACTTTGATTTTTACTCGTAAGAGGAAAGACATAGAGATAACTCCCTTACGGCTTTTTGGTTCGGAAATCAAGGTGTCCAAGGAAGTGAAGCATCTAGGAGTTACCTTAGATGCGAAACTAACTTGGAATGTTCACGTTGATGAAAAGATCCAAAAAGCGAAAAGGATTTTGCATCAATGTAAGAGAGTGTGTGCTCGTAGGTGGGGAATTTCACCTAAAGCGACACACTGGATTTACACAATGATGGTAAGACCTATTCTAGCCTACGCATCAGTGGTATGGTGGCCAAAAGCCATGCAGAATACCACAAAGCAGAAGCTAGATGGGGTACAAAGGATAGCTTGCGTAAGCATATGTGGTGCAATGCGCACCACACCAACGCGAGCAATGGAGGCATTGCTGGGACTGCCGCCGTTGGACTTATTTATAAAGAAAACGGCGGCGCTTTCGGCAATACGCATGGAAAGGGATGCCATGTGGCATCGCTTTGGAACTAGCAGCGGTCATAAGAGCATCCTAGACATTATTCATGATGAGGTCAGGGAGACTCTAATGCCGGTAGAAGGCATGAGTAGACGTAGGGTAGTTGAAAGACTACACAAGACTCACATTGCAGATGGAAACATACATAATGAGTGTATGTACAATGACATCAGCATTTTTACTGATGGCTCTTTAATGGACGGTAAAGCGGGGGCGGGGGTTTACTCTGAAGAGCTAAACCTAGCATGTGCGCTTAGTCTAGGAGAGTATGTGTCCGTATACCAGGCAGAGATGCTTGGCTTGTTGCATGCGTTGGACCACCTGCTTGAAGGTCAGGTGCGGGGGAAGAAAATCCTTATTGCACTGGACAACCAATCGGTGATCAGACGCATGCAGCAGACGAACATAAACTCTAAACTGGTACTAGAGTGTGTCCGGAAGCTCAACACGTGTGCCTCAGAAAATGAGGTTACGCTGATGTGGGTAAAAGGACACATAGGTACAACAGGAAATGAGGCGGCGGATGCCCTAGCAAAACAGGGATCTGCGGCAACTTTCATTGGCCCAGAACCCAGAGTTGCTCTGGGGAACGGCATGATTGGAGCGAAGGTTGGGAAGTGGATGGACTCCATGCATCAACAAAGATGGCAGGAGCTAGTCACTTGCAAACAAGCTCGGAATGCAATGACCAGCCCTTTAGGCAGGGAAGCGAGAAAGGTACTTAGTTATAAACGGAGTACCCTAAGCTGGATAACTGCCTTGGTCACAGGGCATGGTAATTTTAAGGCTCATCTGGCCAAGATGAAAATCGGGGAAGATGACGTTTGCAGGCTATGCCTGGAGGAGGCCGAGACGGCAGCACACATTGTGTGCGAATGTCCAGCACTGGCTAGCACGAGGTTGAGGATCACAGGCAGCCACACGATAAGTGTAGAAGCCATGAGTGAACTCAGCTTCAAACAAATGCTAGAAATAACACGGGACTCAGTGATGAAGAAAGAGGTCGACAATTATCAGTCGACATCTGGAAGTCACTGATGACCGGGAGGGGGCGAAAAGGGACCCAAACGGTAGTGGTCTGCTTCGGCTATCCCCCAGAGTATATAATAATAATAATAATATACTAGTCCAATTTCAAAGTGACCCATCTAGTAAATTATTACATTTTTATTGACAATTGCTTTGCTTGTATTATAGTAACCTGCACAGCGTCCAGCACTAAATTCAATAAAGCACGTGTGGGGATAAGTTTCAAGAGCTGCAGGAAGGCATTATCCAAATAGGGCATTATCGAAGCATAATATGCCCGATGACGCCATTGGCAATAATACTATTATGGCATTACAGGATGCAGAGCGTTTCAAGCTTGTCAGTAAAAGACGGCTATTTGGATAGAAGGTGTATGGTAACAACTGCACCATACGAAATTTATATGCTAACGAAACGTCAACAAGTTTTGACGCATCCACGTCCCACTGGTTAAGGCAATTACTAGAGGAAAATTAAAGTTGTTATGAGGCCCTAAACAATAATTCTGGTGTTAATTGTCTTGACCCCTCCAGGGGCATGAGCGCGTCAACATCTCTAGCATTTCTATGTCTTGTTGACGTTTCGATAACATATCTACTTTCCGGAAGTGCAGTTGCTAGCATGCACCTCCTATCTGCGCCATCTTTATACCTATACTGACAAGCTCGGACCACTATGAGAGTTCTATTAGTACCCACAGGCAGTTTTTGATCGCGCCGAGATTTGAACTCCGAGCTCTAGATTAGTACCGTAGAGCGGTGACCGAACGACCACGACCACCGAACGCGATAAATATAACAATAATTATAGCTGATATTAATCCTTATTTTTCTGAAGTGTAAATATAAAATCCAACTTCTTTTTTTTAACTGGTGCATTGTCATGGTGAAAAGTACTGTATCAAGTGGAGCCGCTTTTCCTTCAATGCACTGACAAATCGGCTCATTAAATCAGCATAGTATTATCCTATGACGTTTACCTTGCCGGCGCGGAGCATGTTCTTCGCGTAAAACCCACTGTTTCGACTGCTTCTTCGTCTCTGGCGTTTAGCGGAGAATCCAAGTTTCGTCAGACATGAGACGGGTGCTAACCAACGCTGGGATGACCAGCCGATCATAGTCTAGGTTAAGTTAGAACAGCTGATAAAGGAAGTAATAGACGAGGAAAAAATTGAGTGGATGAAACGCAAATCCAAACTCTTTAGGCCTTCCGCACACGATGCACGAGTTGCAAACCCGTTTGCGATGCGACAGATTTGTGACATTGCCTGTATATGGTAATGGGGTTCCACACACGAGTCAACTAGTTGCAAACCGATTTACAACGAGTTTGCAACGCGTTGCGTTGCTGTTGCCCATAAACCACAGGAAATATGGTCAGCTGATCATTTATATATACACATTGCTATACCTCCGGAGCCTCCTTTAAGGTGTTACATATTTTCGTCGTGACAAAAACAATATACCCTATACTATAAGTCTAGGGTATAATAAAACTTCTAGCTGTTATCTCTCTAATTGCCTTGATTCCTCCAGGGGCATGAGCGCGTCAACATCTCTAGCATTTCTATGCTTTGTTGACGTTTCAATAGCATATCTACTTTTCGAAAGTGCAGTGCTAGCATGCACCTCCTATCCACGCCGTCTTTATACCGACAAGCTCGGAGCACTGTGAGAGTTCTACTGGTACTCACAGGCGGTTTTTGATCGCGCCGAGATTTGATCTCCGAGCTCTAGATTAGTATCGTAGAGCGGTGACCGAACGATCGCGGCCACCGAGCGCGAAAAAGCTGTTATACTTACCGAAATAGAGCTTTTAATGCATAAATCGATGAGCAGACATTTGTAAATTTTTTGCTCATAACTACTCTAAAAATGGGCCGAATTGAAAAATGTTGTCCACGTTAGGCTTACAATCAAATTATCCTCAACTTTTACAACTAAGTTTTTTATTTGGAGCGTCCATTGAAAAGATCTATGGGCTTGAAAAGTGATAAGGTATCATTTTTCTCTGAAGCCTCGAAAATTGTCGTTTTTTGGCTATCAATTTTGACTACGCTACTTAACCGAATTTCAACTTTAAGCAATGCATTGAACGCATAATTCAACGTTCTTTATTTTACTCATGCAAGTTTTTCGGATTCGATGCCCCGTTTAGGATTTACAAGGACAATATTTAAAAAAGGGCTCAGGTTTCTCGGATTTTCGCCCACCAAAAGTTAAGCTCACCTTCTACGACCGTGCAAACTTAGTCTCCATGTATTCAGTATCTATAGAAGGGATTAAAATTATTTTCAGACCTCTCCCTAATTTTTAGTAATAAAATTTAATTTTACTGGCATATATGTTAATAACGAAACCATTAGCTACCGTTTGGCATATATCTGGTCGGTTTCAAAAAAAAAAAAATCCGAGTAGGAAGTAGGAGTATCTAAATTGATCACTCTATTACTATGGCAAATTGTTTTATAATAAATACAGTGGTGGCCAAATAAAAGTTAACACTGTGAAAAAAAGCGAAATTTCCTAAAAAAAAACATATTTTTATTGGTCTTATAAGCAAAATTTACCTGGAAAATCCCATGCGGGGTTAATTATCTGTCGGTTTGTTCAGGTTCCGCTTCTGTCAGTCGTTTATTGTAGTTTAGCCGTTGACGAGTAAACATGGCACCACAGTTTGATAGTGAAAAAAAATGATTATTGTTGCGTTAAGCAACGAAGGGCTTTCCACTAGGGCTATATCCAGAAGAATAACTTGTAGCCACGTGGTTGTGTCCAAAATTTTGAAAAAAAAACGCAACCTGAACCAATCGGAGGATGGCGCAGAGTCATCTTGAAAAATCGGGTCGTAAATTACTGGGAAGAGCCTATCCATCGACGGGATCAAATGGTTGTCAATCACGCTGATGTAACTGATCGCATTCATTGATCCTTCTAAAAACACCAAATCTCCGGTGCCAAAATAGGAAATGCAACCCCAAACCATGTAACTCGGAGGGAACTTGTTTCGAGTCACTACACAGTCTTTATGAAGTTCCTCTCCGATTCTGCGACGTACATACTGCAATCCATCCGATTGGTTCAGGTTGCATTTTGATTCGTCGGTAAAGAGTACTCTCTTCCAGTCAGTTTCCGACCAATTTCGGTGAGATTTGGAGAAATTGAGCCTCGCTGTCCTCATTTTAGCCGTTAAAATTGGGTTTTTTCGGGGTCGCCGAGCTGAAAGTCCACATAACTGTAGCCTTCTTCTGACAGTTCTGTCGCTAATTATTGTTCCAGTTGCTTCCTGGAAGTCCATGTTGACTTCTCTAGCGGTTTTTTATCGGTCACTTAGGCTTATGCTTTTAAGATGTCGGTCATCTCTCGCGGTCGTCTTTTTGTTGCCAAGTCCTGTTCCTGGTTTCCGCTGGAGAGATCCTTACGCGTTTTTTTTTCCAAATTTTTGATACAGCCACGTGGCTAGAACCAATTCTTCTGGATATAGCCCTAGTGGAAAGTCCTTCGTTGCTTAACGCAACAATAATCATTTTTTTTTCTCTATCCAACTGTGGTGCCATGTTTACTCGTCAACGGCTAAACTACAATAAACGACTGACAGAAGCGGAACCTGAACAAACAAACAGATAATTAACCCCGCATGGGATTTTCCAGGTACATTTTGCTTATAAGACCCATAAAAATAGGTTTTTTTTAGGAAATTTCGCTTTTTTCACAGTGTTAACTTTGATTTGGCCACCACGGTAATATTTATAATATAATTTTGTAATTTAATTTGGGCTGATGCGTTTGCATACATATGTTACTTTGTTTTGATGTAAGTATTTTAATTTTAAGTTAAGTCGTTTTTCTCTGGAACGTAACCCTGTCGTATATCGGGATACGCCTGTATTGGATATTTTTTTCGATTTCACTATCTTAATATTCTTCTCGGTTAAACCGTACGCAATTGAATTAAATATAACATTTATGAATACATATTTCAATATACATAGATTCAGATGTGCAGCAGTCTTTTAACCAAGTTATGGTATTATAATTGAACATGACAAAATTCTAAAAATGAAGTTCATTCAACCGTAAAACTTACCTGACTCACCGACCCGTCTTCACTGAATACAGGATGGCCAACTAACTTAGTCACTTCACGTGAAATGAATAGGACGAGGACAGCACCACATGCTTTTAGCACCTCCACAGCCTGATAATGGTCAACATCGACCACATTTACGCCATTCACTTTCAACACCTTGTCACCTACACGCAATCCAGCCAAATCGGCTGGACCACCTTCTGTGACCCTTGAAATGAATATTCCTTCATCATCACCCTTGTATGGGGTAGAACCTTTACCGCCTGCTATGCTTAATCCCAGTCCAGCTGATGTGCGCTCAATATGTATTTCATATTGCTCTACACGGAGCTCGGTCACACTATCTACATCATCTGCAAAACGAAACAGGACAAAAACGAGATATTGATAAAGTTCATTATAAATAAAAGGCAAAACAATCTATTTTTCGACCAATACAGTTTCAATCTGAGTAATAAATATTGACGACTTTTTTGTTCTAGGTATCAACAAGATGAAAGTATTGATTATATAACTGGAAGACAAAAGATGCAGGTCCATCTGCCAAGGAACAACATATTGGGGTTGCCAAATTACATTTATATTTGCAAATATATATAAATTGCTTTCCATGCGTTTTCCAAATACATTGTCTTTTCATTATAATGGTAACTCTTTTCTGTTTAGAACAATCAACACTATGGAGTATACAAGATTATACACCCGACTCAAAACATTTCGAAAAGGCTAAGAGCACAGAAACCCATTATTCTTCCATTTCGTCCTTAAATATCTTACCATGTTCGATATTCTGGTTGTCGTATCGATCCTTTTCACGAGTTGTGACTATGCGAACTTTCTTATCTTTTCGACGCAATGAATTATACGGGCTACGGCCAGATAAAGAACTTCTTAAGCTGTTTGTTGTATAGCTTCCAGCCGAATTGCGACGATATCGAGAATTCGACAACGAGGAACGTGGCAATGAATTGCTCCCTTCTTTTATTTTGAATTGTATATTAAACATTTTTACACCAGCTATATAATAATCAGTCGTATTGTGGTGTTTATTCTTATTTATTCATAATGACAAGGTCGCGATGATGTCGCAATTGTGTCAACTCTTCAGAATTTTCTAGTCAACATTCTATGCATATCCCAAAAGATTATTGTACTTGAAACGATAGTAATTATTGAGAAGATTTAACAATACATATACAGTCGCGGTAAAAATAATATTCACTACTATTATTTTTAACGTGACTATCGAAATTTAAATGATTAAAAAAACTGTCCAATGATTTGCTATATTTTTTTACATTTTTTCAATATATGTTCGTATAAAACGTAGGGTAAAAACTATTTCACTTAAAAAAAATAAAGCTATAAGTGTTCGGAAAAAATAAAATCTAAATAATAGTCGGATAGTTTACTTCAACCAAAAAATAATAAAAGAGTTTCCAAAAATAACTTAGTCTTAAGGCGCAGTTAGACGCACTAGCAAATTGCCATATTTCTGCCATATTACTGCGCTAATCGAAGCAGCTTTGCAGCAACTTGTTGTGTTCTGAACTGCACTCGTATCTAGTCACCCATCAATTGCCCAATTTCGAGCTCAACCGACAAAAAATCGTATGAATACGACAGCGCGAGTTTCATTTCTGAATTGTCATCACATGCTGGTCCTAGCCAGCAGAGAATTTTTTATGATGGAGAAAATGACATTTTTCACAGCATCTTGTATCCATCAAAAACTTAGTGGAGAGAATTCATAAAGCAAATTGGCAACAGTATGCCAACCGCTGTGTGACATGAACTTAACCATAGTTTTATATGTCAAAAATGGTCAACAATATACATTTTGGATGCATATGGCAGCATAAAATAAATATGGAGGCATAGCAGATTAGCATAAAGATATGACAATTTGCCAGTGCGTCTGATTCAAGCTTTAGGCCGGCCGCATCCTGGACGTAGGCAGGGCAGCGCAGCGCGCACATGGCATTGTTGTTGAACAATTGTCAAAATCCGATTTTACAACAACAATGCCATGTGCGCGCTGCGCTACGCTGCTCTGCCTACGTCCAAGATGCGGCCGGCCTTACATACGATTGGAAATACTGAATTAGTGTAATAATTTTAATATCCTATTTAATACTACGTTTACGCTGGACACGAAATCCCGTATAATAGGATTTCGGCGAAATCTCCTTGAAATCAACCGGATTTCGCATACATTTGATTGCCAAACGATATCAAGATAGTTAGGAAAGACACCACGAAATTCTTCAGAGATCGCGATTAAAATACTGATGTGATGCGCAATGCCCCACATGCCAAATTCCAAATGTCAGAAAATGCGTGAAAATGACATTTTTCACAGCATGTTGTGTCCATCAAAAACCCATTGGAGAGAAGTCATAAAACAAATTGGCAACAGTATGTCAACCGTTGTGTGATATGAACTTAGCCAATGTCAAAATGTAAAGCAAAAAATAACGCATGCTGGTCAACCGTTGACGTATAATCGCAATTTAATTTATTTTAATGTAAAAGAAAAAAGTTTCATTCGCGTCAGTATAAACACTTTGGACAATTCGGTGTACCTAAGGGAATCAGAGTCCAGCGTAAACGTAGTATAAGATTTTTTTAACATTACGAAAATGATGCATGTGAAAAAAAGATAATACACACCGCAAAGCAAAGACCACGCAAGATTGCTGTTTTTGTGACTAGTGTAAGGGTGGAAGGAAGACAATAAATGTCTTGAAAAGTTAATTTGCGGTTTAACGGTAAATTTAAGCATAATCATCATCATTGTATCCCTATCCCACATCTTGGCCTCTTGGAGCTGTATCTACTCCTTCAACTATCTCGGTCAAACGAGCGCGTCCTCCAGTTCCGAAATCGTACAAGCTTCCTGCGATTTGTGTCAATTGAGTCCTCCCATCGTACACGAGGTCTTCCTTGCGGTCGACTTCCTTGGGCTTGTCCCTTTAGCACTAATTTCGGAATTCTGCCATCCTGCATTCGTTCAAGCCCATTCCACTTTTCGAAATTTGACGAACTCCGAGGCGCATAGATCGTAGAACATTGTTGTATCAGATCCGCCATATATCATCCTTCACTGATCTAAATGTGTTCCGCAGGATTTTCCTTTCAAACACATCGACCTTTCTGACGCTTGTGATAAGGTCCACGTTGTACATCCTTAGCACAGCACAGGTGGTATTAACGTTTTATAGATGAGCAGCTTATTGTTCTTGTGGACTAGTTTCAACCTCATTATGGACAGACATGCGTATTTGATTTTCGGTTCGTTGACCCTTAATCCCACTTCTATTGCTGCTAACTCGAGTTCTTGTAATACCTCTTTCGCGCGCAGTAGTGACCTAGCCATGATGTCAACATCGCGCTCGGTGGCCGTGGTCGTTCGGTCACCGCTCTACGATACTAATCTAGAGCTCGGAGTTCAAATCTCGGCGCGATGAAAAACTGCCTGTGGGTACTAATAGAACTCTCACAGTGCTCCGAGCTTGTCAGTATAAAGACGGCGCGAATAGGAGGTGCATGCTAGCAACTGCACTTGCGAAAAGTAGATATGTTATCGAAACGTTAACAGGGCATAGAAATGCTAGAGATGTTGACGCGCTTATGCCCCTGGAGGCAATTAACGCAAGGCAATTAACAACATCTGCGCAGAATTTATGAATTCGACTAGTCCGCTCCATCCCGCCTTCAGTCAGCAGCTTTGGGGGAATTTAGTCGATTCCAGGCGCTTTGTTTGGTTTTACTTTATGTAAGCATGTCTCCACTTCGTCAAAGGTTGGTATAGTGGGTATCCGTCCTCCATCAGGATTGTCTGGAATTTATAAAGGTCTTTTAACTTTGACATTGTCGGGTTCAGCAAATTTTGGAAGTATTGACCCCATCTTGTTCGAATCTCAGACGTGTCACTAATAATGTTGGTCCTTACAGCGGGTTATTTGCGGCTTGTCTCATCTGATTCACCCGTTTTTACTCTCTTACAGTCATTTCCACAAGAGCGTATACTTTGTAACTTTTTAATGCACCATTTCTCAAAGAGTGGTGGGGGACTTTTAGTTACCTGCATTTTTCCTCTTTTTCGCATTGTATAAATTTGGTCATTCTAAGTTCAAGTAGGAGAGTGATAAGACGTCAAGTGAAATGAGTGCGATTTAAAATACAAAAAACGATTCGAAGCTGTGTTTTTAGTAAGTCATTCGAAAGGACCAAAAATGACACCTGCATCGGCCGGAAAGTACCTGAAAGTTTCGACACAGTTTGTGAATAAGTGGATAAAGCGTTTTAAAGATACTGGAAATGTAGACGATCTACCTGGTAGGGGTAAAACCCGAAGCACTTCAAAAACCCAGGATAAGGCCATCATTGATATTTTTAAGAAAAATCCGTCCGTTACTACCTTAGTGCAAGCAATGTTATCGAAGAAGAATATTTACGTGTCCTTGAATACGATTCGGCGAAGATTACAAGAGGAAAACATCAAAACCAGGTATGCCTTGATGAAACCATTACTTACCGAAAACCAGAAGCGAAGACGTGTAGAGTGGGCTAAGGAAAACATCGATCGTGATTGGGACAACGTGATCTTTACGGATGAATCAAGTTTTGCTGTAAATACGTTCAGGAGACGAGTGTGGTCACAAAAAGGAGAAGCTGTCGTGAACCGAACCGTTAAACACACTGTGAAGGTCCATGTTTATGGATGCTTTTCTGCACGCGGTTTCGGAAAATTAATAACGTTTACCGGAATTCTTACTGCTGAAAGGATGATCATTTTGTACAAGAAAGGATTATTGAAGTCTGCTAGAATGCTATATGGCAACGACAACACCGATTGGTTTCTACGATCCGAAACATAGAAGCCGGTTGTGTACACGCTGGAAAGAAGAAAATAACATTCAAGTACTTGATTGGCCTTCGCAATCGCCGGATGCCAATCCTATTGAAAATGTTTGGGGATTAATGAAGCAGAAGCTTCAAGGAGCTTCAAAATCAATCCAAATCAATTTGGAATAACTTATCGACAGACTACGCGGAAAAATTGGCCGAAAGTTGTCACCGAAGATGCCAGTCAATAATCAATAGTGACGGCGATTGGACCATGTATTAAATATAATTGCGAAAATGTATTATTTTGTATTTACTTTCAATAAAAAATAAAATTTCTTACTTGTAACACTTTGTTTTTATTTTGTGAGGTATACGGTCTTGTGGAAATGACTGTAAGTTTCGTCAAGTTGTGAGATTTTTCATTGCAATGTTTACGTTAACCACGCCGTCTTTCCACCTAGTCCTGTTCGCCGCCATCGCCTTCAACTGACTCCACGATTTGCCTAATGACTTACCCTCGACCTCAACTGATCTACTCCAGGTGTTTCTAGGTCGTCCAACGCGGCGACTTGCATCGGCTCCCTGTGGGTTCCAATCGAGGGCCTGTCTAGCAATGTTTTCCGGCCCTTTTCGATGTGTGTGACCTATCCATTGCCACTTTCGCCTTTTTATGGAGGTGTCTATCCTGTCCTGGCTAGTAATGAACAGGAAATCGTCGTTAGAAATGACCTCCGGCCAGCGTATGTGTGGGATGCGCCGTAGACAATGGTTCAAGGAAGTTTGCAATCTAGTTGTTATCGCCCTGGTCACCTTCCAAGTTGAACAGCCATAAAGAAGCACAGATTTTACATTGGTTTCGAAGATCCTGAGTTTGGTACTTCTGGAGATGTTGTTGTTTTGCCAGAAAGCAATCAAACTGAAAAAAACCTGCCCGAGCCTTATTGATGCGAGACAGTACATCAGCATCCGCTCCACCATCTGCTGTAACTACGCCTCCGAGGTAGCAAAAATTGTCCCCCTTTCTACCGTCTGCCCCGAAACACAAATTTCGCTCTGTCTTCCTGGATCCAAGCTCAAGTGTTTAGTTTTGGCAGCATTGATTTTAAGCCCCGCATTGCCACTTTCGCGGTGCAGAGCATCCATCATTTGAACTAGATGATATACTCGTATTCGAAAGAAGACAAATATCGCCAGCGTAATCCAGGTGTTGAAGATATTCAAACAGGTTCCATCTGATACCTTTGCTCTGGTATTCATGAAGCGCACTGCAGAGTACGTCGTTAATGGCAAGCAAAAACAATATAGGTGACAAAATGCAGCCTTGTCTCACTCCGCTATGTACCTCGAAGGGATCTGAAAGCTTACCCTTGTGTAAGACGTGCCGTTGGGCTCCGCTATAGGACTCCTTGATGATGGAAATGATTTTATCTGGTATACCTCTCCTATGTAAAGCCTTCCAAATGTATTCCCGGTCAACGCTGTCGAACGCCTTCTCGAAATCGATAAACATGAGATCTAATGGGGATCTCCACTCTGCGGATTGTTCAATCATAATTCGGAGGGTGTTGATGTGGTCGCTACATGAAAAGCCCTCGCGAAAACCAGCCTCTTCATGGTTCAGTGTACGGTCTACTGTATGCTTGATCCGGTTTAAGACTATTTTTGCCATCAATTTGGAGACTGCGGGGAGGAGGCAAATTCCACGCCAATTATTACAATCCTTCAGGTGACCTTTCTTCGGGATCTTAATAATGATGCCCTTCTTCCATTCTTTAGGGAGAGTTTCGGTTTCCCAACGTATTTGCTATACGACACTGACATTTAACTAGGACAAGAAAGTGATCCGAATCGTAATTGACTCCACATAAGGTTCTTACGCCAAATATAGAGGCAGCCTTTTTCTCAACGAGCAAGTGGTCAATTTCATTAGATATTATACCACCTGGTGAGGTTCACGTGATTTTATGTACGAGTATGTCACGATGCGGGAAGCATGTAGAGTTTCTGACCATGTTTTGACTGCTGGCGAAATCAATCAAACTTTGGCCGTTGTCGTTTGTTTCATCATGGAGGCTGTGCCCTCCTGTTGTGCCTCTAATGTGCAGTTCATTGCTGACTTTGGCATTAAAATCTCCGGGAACAAGTATCGTTGATATCTTTGGAGGGTAGTCCATCAAATAAATCGCCTAGAAAAGCGTAGAACTCCATTGTAATGGCATCTTCTTTCTTTTCCGTTGGGGCATAGCAGTTGATTAGTCAAACATTGAAAAAAACAATGCCGAAGGTATGACACTCTTCACGCTACGCTACGAGTGATCGTAGCCATTTATTTCGCTACAGAATCATTTTCTTTCCTGAAGTGCAAGTATGCTGGTGTTATAGTGAGATGCTTCTTGTAGGACCTCTCGCAGTGCACCGATGTATATAGTGCTCGCACATTCCAGAATCAGAAAGAATAATCCGATTTCCGATTCTGAGTCCGCTTCCGTTTAATCCGTCCAATCCGAGACTGTACTCCAGGTTTCTGAACAAGATTTTATTTGCAGGGAAACGTTGTCAACGTCTTGCCCAACCCCCTCTAGGAGGACCGACCACTATCTTGCTTTTGTTCCCTTCTCATTCGCTTTAATCACAAATATCAAAAAAATTAAGAAATTGGACTTCTTGCTGTCGATAGGGGGGGGATACCGAAAATCTGTAAGGCCGTGTTTAGAAGCTGCAGATTGCATTTAAATTCAATGAAAATTTGTAAACCGCGGTGTCACCGCAGTTTGCATAAACTCGACCTTACAGCTGTTGTGTGTTGTTTTTCTTTAACGTTTATCCTTCGAGCGGATCAGTAGCAGACTTCTCCTCCATATGCTTTCACCTCTGGTAAAATATGTACGAACAACTGTCAATTTTTGGATCTGGATACTTTTCAGATCCGGAGGGGAATATTTCCAGATTCAAATACTTATAAACACTTGTCCGTACATATTTTACCGAAGAGGAAAGCATATGGAGAAGTCTGTTCCTGATCCGCTCGTAGGACTACAGCATTGTTTAGCTAGTCACGGACCTCCCGCAATGTTTTTTTTTTCTTCCTTGCCCTTTAATACCACTCTGCGGCTTCGCGTTCCTCTGCCTGTGGTGTTGGCATTTCACCCATTCTGGCGGTATAATCTCAGCTTCTTTCTGCAAGCAGCTCGTCCTTGGATCGTATCATCGCCAAGATTAATGCGTTGTTGTTGCTTCTTCATCTGATCGATCCACGTCTACCTCGGGGTTTGAGTCCGGCAAATGGAACATTCATTGATAGTGCCTTCATGACAGGGTTCTCAGGCGGACGCCTTAGAACATGGCAATACCAATCCATACGACGATTTTCGAGCTTTTCAGTGATCGGTTGATCAACAAACAAGCTGCGTCGGATGTAGGTACTTTTGATACGATCCTTTTTGGTCACACCAGCTGACATCCGTAGCATTTTCATCTCAGTCGCAGTCATTTTACTTTCGTATGTCTTGTACATAGTCCCGCATTCAGACGCATACATGAGTGCGGGACGTACGACCGTTTTGTACAGCTTACCCTTAAGCTTTCGTGGCATCTTCTTGTCGCAGAAAACTCCAGAGTTTCCTCGCCACTTCATCCAACCGCAGGTAGCTTCTTTGTTGACCATCGAACCCAGGTACTCGAACCTTGTATAGGACTTCAGCTGCTCTCCTGCAATGTACATATCTGGTATCGGTCTCTCTAGATCTGAGAAAGGACAGCAAAAATACTCTTTCTTTGGTACGCTAATCCTCAGTCCATGATCCTCCAGTATCTTACACCATCTGGTCAGCGCAGCCTGCAAAACAACGATGTTTCTGCTACCTAGGACAATGTCATCGGCGAAGAGAAGGGATATTTCCATGTCGCCAGAGATGAGTGTTAATAAATAGAGCATGATGATGTTGAAGAGCAAGGGACTCAATACACTAAAGGTCAAAGCGTACGTTTCTCGTTTTTGTAGGGGACCTATATATGGCGACCGGTAGCTAGCTCAGTGCGTCAGAGTGGTATGAAGGGGGCATAGAGCAAAAAAAACCTCATTGCGTAGATAGGTTTTTGTTTTCAATTTTTAAAATTTTCGGGCCCCCGAGAAAAACACGGGACCGGGGCGTTTCGACGGCCCTGGTGCATCTAACTTTAGTAGTTGCTTCATCATACATGTCTTGTATCATCTTTACATATGCTTCGGGGACCTTAACTGCTCTTAGGGCCACCCATATCAGATCACGAGGAACTCTGTCGAAGGCTTTTTCCAAATCGATGAACGCAAAGTGCAAGTCCGTCCGTGCATCACGATGCTTTTCCATCGTAACACGTATGCACTGAATAGCATCGATTGTGGACCGACCGTCTACAAAGCCGCATTGATTGCCACCCAACCATACAATCTCTTTCAATCAATTGCAGACAACTCGCTCGTAAGTCTTCAATGTGTGAGATGTTAACTTGGTTGCCTTAGTTGTTGAGCTTGCGTGAGTCACCCTTGTTCTTATAAAACGGGAGAAGGAAGCTTTTTCTGAAAGCGTCAGGCATCGGTTGCCCTCTTTTAATTTTGTTGAAAAGAACAGTGAGCCATCTAAGCCCGACATGATTCATCCTTAACTAAAATTCCAAGGGTATTTTGTCTGTTCCAACTGCCTTTCCGCGTTTCATCTGCATCATTGCCTTCATCACCTCCTCAACTGAAAAATCAGCGATATCAGTGGTGTTTGGCTCCACAGCTTGAAAAGCTGCTCGCGAAAATTCTTCGTTCAAAAGTTCGTCAAAGCACTCACGCATTCTGCTACAGATCGCTGTGTCTTCAACCAGCAGCACTCCTTGTGAGTCTTCAACGGTCCTTGGTGCCTGAATCTCTCGAGCGTTTCTTTTCCTTTGGGCTGCGACCTTATACATCCTGGCATGGTCTTTAGCTTTCTCTTGCAATGACGATCTCTTATCCGCAGTCAGATCTTCTAGTTCCTGATAGAGCTTGTCGGCTGCAATCGCCTTTTCTTGAGCCACCTTTCGCTTTACTTCCCTCCGGCATTTATCATTTATCTCCCGAAGTTGAACCTTCTCGGCTTCACTGCTTGTCTTGCATGTTGTCCAAGCCGTGAATGCGTTCGATTTGGCATTCACTTTTTCTTTAGTTTCGTTATTCCACCACCACGTCTCCTTGTTCGTGTAGAGTGGGCCTTTCGAAACTCCCAGTGTCTTTTCAGCTTCACCTACTAACATTTCATCCAAAGCATTCCACATTTGTGTTGGATTTTGCTCGTCACAGTTGGTATTGTATTGTATTGATTCATTTTAACAATGAGTGGAATAACAACAGATTCAAAGCGTTCCTTGTTGAAATTGTGCCACTTGATTTTCCCGACTGGCTTGGGGATTGCTTGCGGTCTTGTTCCTCCTTTCAAAATAAATTCTGTCAGGAGCAACCGGTGCTGGGTGACCGCAGATTCACCCAAGATCACTTTGCAGTCTTTCACCAACTCATAAAATTTAAGCACAGATGATAGTCTATCTGCGTTGTATGTGCTCCACTGCTATATGTGATCAGGTGCCTTTGGTTCTTAATGAACCATGTGTTGAGGATGACCAGACCGTGTGATCTGCACATAGTCAGGATAGCCTCACCTTCATCATTTCTGGCTGCAGATTGGCTACCCTTCCCACCATGGCAATCCTCGTAATCATAATTCGATTCTTTGTTGCAAACCCACTTGGGGACCGTAGGCACTTATGACGTTCCACAACCTTCCGCAGATAACCAATTTGATACTCATCAAGCGGTCGCTTATCTTCGAGATACTCACGATGCTACCAAGTAAAGCCGATGACAGAATAACGCCAACCCCGTTTATATCATTCGAGTTTCCATAATAGTACAATTTGTACTTTTTGGAATTCGTCAAAAAACGAGCTCGGTCGACTTGGTCATTTCGACACTTGGTCTCCTAACAATAGATTTCGTTTTACACTACAATATAGCGACATGTACAATAGATGTCTTCTAGTCTAGTCAATAGTTAAGTTCTCCATTCTCTTATTTATAATTACGACTTAGTCTTCGACGAATCTAGTTCACCCACTCTTCTGTTCTTTCACTCCATCAATAACACCATGACGGACGATGGATTCGTTTTATATACGGAGTAGGTCTGCGAACCTAGTTACATGACTACCTAATAGTGATGAATGTGATGTGTATACCAAAATTTCCTTATAACTACACTACAAAGTTTTCAAATACCAGCCAGCATGTGAAGAGGCCACAATATTGACATCCTTGGCGTTGCTCCTGTGGCCCCTCCAGTGGAACCAGAAGGACTCCCTAGTAAGCAAAGATGGTACATTTGTCCACGAGTAAGGGACAGGAAAAAAATGGGTTACTGCAATTGTCACAGACGACGCACACGAATGATCATTCCCATTCGAATGATAATTCGATTTCATGTGTCTTGCGAATGATCATTCGAACATCGTCCGAATGATAATTTGCGAATTACAATTGGCATAGTAAACGTAATTCCTTCTTCGTGTATGCAGTGCCACCTATCCGACAAATTGTCATTGAGTAGGAAAAATATTCGCTCGCAATAAAAATAATATTCACTTGTTGCTAAGCGATATATTCGTTGCTAACCAAAATAAACAATATTTATTCGAAAAAGTCAGTGCTAAGCCGATTTCGCAATGACAGTTGGAATGACGTTCACAGTAAAGTGTGTATGTCCAATTCATCATTGCCAGCAATTCATAATTCGCGGAATGATAATTCGGGCACAAAGTGTGTCAAAGGTATGATGAGTCCAAATTCCTTTAAAATATGCTCTCCGAGTATTGAATTTACTGTTAGATCGTAAATTAACTTTTCGAAAGATTTATTCACCTCCATCCTTTCTACACTAGTCACAAGAACAGTCATCTTCCAGCAAAAATAGTGGGTTTAAGAGGTATTTTAATTATTTTGCTGTGTGTATATGTTAAAAGCGTTAAATACCATGTACTAATGACAAACATTACTTATAGTAGCACTACTAACATTTTAGAAGCATCTATACTTAAAAAATTGTTCGGTTTAAATTTTATCTTTCATTTTCAAAATAGTTTTATGTGCAGCCCGGAAGTTTTTGAATTAAATGTCATAAAATGGATTATTTGTTGAATGTGCGATTTCCGTTGTTGGTGAAACTTTGGAATACACAAGCCAAACACGAAACATGTTTTGTTGCTTTCAACTTCCATCCAATCTCAAGTGCAGATTGCATGTAAACTTGACAGATGAGAAAAGTACCAAAAGATTTTTCCGGTACACTTCTCTTTTAGGTACATATATCTGAATTGCTGAATTGATTGCTGAATGAAACAAGTTGAATTTTAAAAACGCAGACAATGAGAGATCAAAAATATTGACCCTTAACATGAAATCTATTAATCGTCAATCGGAATTTTTCTTAGGCCGGCCATAGACGTTCCAGTATACCGTAGCGTGTATGTTATCACGTTGCGGTTTACCTGCACAGACATCCAGACCTGCACAGGTGATCGGATAAGAATCAAAATTCGATCTTTTTCAGTGTGTGTACCTATAGTAAATAGGCTACCGTAGTAATAAATCTGTGTTGAGCCTTTCAGTACAGTTTTCATATACTATACTAATTCCGTGATATCACCTCGACCTCCTATCCCCGATTTTTAACTTTGTAGCCGAAACATAATATGTAAAAAGTGAATAAAAATTCCATGTCGATATAGCTTTTAAAAGAATTAGTAAAAAATCCAACGTTTTAATTTTTTATATCGAAATAAAATTTAGGATAAGTTTAAGTTTAACTTCACAGGCATATCGAATCGATCAAACATATACCTATAACAATGGATTGAGTCACTTACTGATTATAAAACTGCTCAACAAAATATCTAATTCACGAGCGGTTGTGAGAAGTATCTATACCCTTTTAATTGAAACAAATCCGTAAAATTATTTGGTATACCATGAATGTATCGGTACGAGTGCATTATTATGCTATTTGCGCACGGTAAGAGTATCCATGAAAATATCTCCGTAAACAATAAATAAGTGACATCATGTCATTTATATTGACAATTGTAGTGCATGTATTGGTCGAATGCGACAGTATAAAAATTAATAACACGGTACACGTTGAACTTTTAGCTACGTATTAATTATAACATATCCACAAAAACACATATAAATTAACCTTCACTGATCGACCCGGTATCACTTGAATCCGAATTAATCACAAACGTCTCAGCAGATGAATGAAAGGTTGCCATAGTAGAAAGAATATTTTATACTTGTGGTTTACACCTTTCCCGTGGTATACTCTTTCAAGTTCATCCAAATTAAAACTGTGTCACTAAAATTTCGTATTTGGGAACACAAGCTACCGTAAACGTTGCATACACTTGAATACTATTCAGAAACAAGTAGAACCCAACTCACTCTTGTTAATCTTGCTCACAAAAAAATCCGCACTCCTATCCAAAAATAACATCTATCAATTTTACACCTTTCAATTCAGTAAGCAAGAAATTTAAGTCAAAGGGTTACCAATGACCATCAGAAGCACTATTACGTTTAATAAATTTAATTGATGATTGTATCGTTATGTATAAAGAAATAGCAGTTTCTATGATGAAAATCAATTACATATTATGTACATAAAGTCCAAATAAATGCAGTGTGTTAAGTTTAATGAAGAATTCATATGTATACAAGATTTTCAATATGTCATTAAAATGGAAAATGCCAACGATAGCAAGATTTAATAACGTTGAGTGTCTTTAAAAATTTTAGTTTTTTAGACGAGTAAAAATTGGTAACACTGAAAAGTACATCAATTAATTTTGTCACTTCAGATACTACGATACTACTAATCAATTTGTTGGGATACAAAAAAAAACAGATATGCTGTGTGCTTTATGGAATGTAATGTTTACATACATATACTCGTATGTATATGGAAACTTGCTTTAAAATCAAGTTCAAAAATAGCTATTACAACATACCGCTCGTTGTCCCCATACATTCTGTCATGCTTTAAGCTTGTTGTCTTCATTTTCAAACCAAAATTCGATAAAGGTTGAGTCACTAGAGCTTTGCAATGACGACGTAGCCGTATGCACACGAAGTACAGCTTAGGAAGATAAATATACATACCCGTATAAATGTATTGCCACCATTATTGACTTTCTGAGCCACTTAAAGAGTTCAACTCCAAGCTGATCAATGGCCTTAGTCGCATCGTCGTTTTGATAAAATTTATTTTCAATGCCATCATATTCCCACATTAGAATGGATTAGTAAGTACTAGTATGTAGTAAAAGACTATAGGTCATTAATTATGTTCTTCTTGTTGTAGTGTTGAGTTTTGTTTACTTTTTGGACAGGCAAATTAAAAAAAAAATAGCGGACCATTAATGCGCCGTTTACCTAATCCAATCGACTCCCTACTACTAATATTATACATCATCGGGGGGCAAGCTGGGCACGCATTTGGAACATCGCTATCAACCCGGGACAGGTACGAATTTAGCCGGGTGCACCAACCAGAACTTAGTTGCGCCAGTGTAGTTCTTATTGGTGTGGGCAAACTATACTCACTAGGTGAGAGGTTTGGTGGTCGTACTTGGAGTACTGGTTTGTTCTTTAGTTCCGCAATCGATCTTTGAACCTCCTCCTTGGGTAAAGAAAATGATACAAAGTATCTACACTGCATGCAGATACATCGAAACATGGATATGTCTTATGCCTACCGAAGGCGTGGGATGTGTTTTGTCGAATGATTTCATCCAGTATAACTATACTGGGATCTTTATAAAACTTACGTCGATATCTTCAACACAACAGGTTACACGCAGTCGGTAGCCAAAGACATATCCATGTTTCGATGTATCTGCATGCAGTGTAGATACTTTGTATCATTTCCCACCAAAAGCCAATAACCTGTCTTCCAAGAACCGATTCCCGATAAACTCGCCCCAAATCAAACTTAAACCTCTTTTAAGAGACAGAGAGACATACCCCATTGAATGCTAACGTCCCCATATGAACCGGATACACCCGTTCTAATGAGATTGAACACCCAACCACATGAGACAGATAGACACGCCCTATTGAAAGTCAACATTTATGCTGCTAATACAATACATCGTACCGTATATGGAGCTTTTGTTCTATGTTTATAGCACGTAGTATAAATCCGCCATTTTGTTTCATATGTTTATTGCACGTGTGGTGGGGGCCCACATTGTGAACCAGTCAGACCTCAAATCGCCGCCATTGCAAATGCACAACCACAGTCGCTGGATCACCCGATTTGGCTCGAATTAACTTCATCCGCTCTCGCTCATCTTCGGGGGGCGGGAACTATGTACACTCTCTCAAATTGCGTCTGCGCATGTCCAAGTGTTAGTCGAGCTGACTACTTGCTACTTTTTCTGGGATCCTAGTGATTCAGATAGTACAATGGGTGCTATTTTAAATCGGCCACTACATTCATTCTTGCCGTCCACAACGTCGTCAACCTTTATCGCTATCAAATCAACATCTCAACATGTACACACAAGATCCCCGCAAGCACGCCGGCCGCGCGGATCCACAAGCAACAGCCATGCACAATGACCACTTCACTCAAACGACATGCACAACCAGAATAGAAAAATTTTCAATGGGCTTGTTTCCTCTTCTGACCCCCGAGTAGAAAAACAGACATTTCGTGTGACGGACAGATTCTTAGGATGACCCCCAGCTATAAGACATATCCATGTCAAAAGAAGTAATGGCTGCTTTGTAGGTTGCGCGTCATCAAATGGTTCCCTTTTGAAACTTACTTCTCGTTCGAGGTCCCTCAGGCCAGGTTTGATGTTACGGGGTAGGGGTGTCTTGTCCGTAAAATTATTGCTTGGGTGATCATTGCGGTGCCCACAAGACACTGCTTCGCAAGGAGATAGTTGTGGTGTTTAATGGGCATCATGTTGGTCTCCTGGTGGAGATGATCCTGAGAGCACATGAGATGACAGCCTGCCACGGTGCGGAAAGTAGCAAGACTGGATACTTCTTCTGTGTGTCTCGGTCAGGTTGAGGGTCCACGTGGGCGCCGCATAATTAGCCACCGATCTTCCAATGACTTTGTAAGTAACCAGTAGATGACGACCTCTGATATTGCATGGTTGCGAAATCTAAATCAAGCCACCAAAACGTGCTCAACACATTTAAACGAAAGATTCTTCGGAGAGCAGTTTAAAACCGGGCTTTGTTTTCAACCAAGTGAGCTCGTGTTGTTATATCTAAATGAAAGCCTCATCTGAAGTTCGCATGCATGCCACTTGGTCCAAATTTTTGGGGGCCCAAAAAGAAAAAGAATTATCGCCCTAATTTCGCGATGATAGTTCAGTTCAGTTTTTTTAGAAAGACGAAAAATCGCCCCAAATTTACTGCCCAAAGGGGAAATTCTGTCTGAGATTTCGCCGTGTGGTATTCCCCGGAATAGATTTCCCCTTAAAGCTAGGTACTAAGATCAGTTTTTCGTGCGAAATCTCATTCGAAAACTGTCAAAAGTTTCGTTCGCACGAAAAATGTTCGCTACCTTGGTACTAATAACATATTTCATTCTAAGTGTCTCCACATCATTATGATCAATTTTCACGCGAAAATAATTGCTTTGCACTTTATTTCGCATGAAAACCGGTTTTTTGAATAAGAAGGGAAGTTAAAGTGTCGTGTAGAGCTCCCACTTTTTCGTGGGAGAGATAAGTTCAACATTTTCGCATGAAAAGGTTAGTACCAGCCTTTACGCGGTTCTAACCCAAATAAATCTGCCCTGGGAAATCACAATGGGCATTCCCTCTTATGTACTACTAACGCACGGAATTCCACTTTGGGAAATCACGCAACAATCAACTTGCGAACAAGGCGGCGCGTCAACGCGATCTGTAGTGAATTTTGACCCCGCGCAAAAATTCGTTGCACAAAATGGCGAAACTTCGCGTCAGTGTGGGTATTCTCATAAGCCGCCATTGTCAGATTTTTGAAGCCGCAAAAATTTTCGACGACTACTTAATACCCATGGCTCTTTGCAATGTCTTTACAACCATATATGGTACATTGCTCTACAAAAAAAATGACACACCCATTGTTCTTACCTGCTCAAGAGAACAAGGCACGATTTCAGTCAGTGGCGGATCTAGAAATCGAGTTCGGAGGAGGCCCGACTTTGTTTCTTATCTGGAGAGCTAAGAGTATGTCCACGTTTATTAAACTTTCGGTCTTAAAGAGGAATGCGTCTATTGAAAGCGTGAACACATTTCTCAGTGGTGTGAAGCATGCAATGATGAACGTACAAAGCCATGAAGGGCACGCATGGACTGCAATAGGGTTCGTTCTGTTAACACCAGGGACTCATAATCCAACAATCCTAATCATTGAACTAGACAGAACTTCCTATAAAATTATGGGGTTTCCCAGCATCAACAGAAGCTTAGTCATCCACTTCAGAAGTGGGATTCGAGAAATGTATTTCACCTTCTTACTGGAGTAGGACATGAGCAGAGAAAAAAAACGCGCCTATTTTTCCTCGTCACCATTGCTTCTACGGCATTCATTACAGGGGATGCATGGTGTGTGGGGGACCAGTAGCGCAGTGTGTTGAGGCATCAGTCTCATGTTTAACTACCGGCGTTTCGGGTTCGAGTCCCGTCCTCGACGACGTTCGTGGCCATGGATGTGCAGGAGGTGCATGCTGGCAACTGCATTCTCTGAAACCAATTTATGCCAACGAAACATCAACTAGACCACATGGAACAGTTGACGCGCTATGCCCCACAAGGGGTTAGGGTAATTGAGTATGGTGTGTTGCCTTTTTTAGCAACCGCCTTGTGGAAACGTAAGTTTTATCATTTATCCTTCTGAACCAGGTCTTGCTAATCACTTCGAGCTTTAGACGACGTGCCGACGAATTTGAGCAGCATGGCTTGTTATACCCTGACTGAGGAACATTCCAGTATTCAGTGAGGTTTAAAAACAGATTTAAGTTAAATCCAAGACATAAAATTCCGATTTCTAATCCTTCTTGTCTTCTTTTGAATTAGTCAACAGAAGCACGTTGTCTTTCCACTGACAGCGTGATTTTATCAGAATGACAAAATGCTTGTTAAGCGCATTTTTGGTGGAGGTGTAGTTGTTGTGGGAATATATAAGTTGTTCAGAAACGCAGCGTGTCCAGAGCCTGACCACGGTTATGGAGTCGAATGATCGTATTTGCGGATGTCTATTCACCAAAAAATTCACGAAGTAGCAGGTTAAAAAGCATGTTCAAAGCAAAAGAAGTAGTTGTCCTTAGAGTGCCACAAACAGATTGACTTCAACCCTTAAGATGTGTGGATATATATTTAATATAAATTTAACCACACCCTTCCATAGATATATTACTACTGAAAGTTGATGAACATACTACCAATCAACAACAAAATTCATTCAATATGAAGATAACATATCTCATCAAGTTCCACAATATGTCAAAATCATAGATAAAAAATGTATTATACGACGGATTTCTCACAAAAGCTACAACTGGTTTTTTATTCTTTTTCTACCTAAATAGTAATTTTTAATAACTTTAAATGAAGTAAAGCCCCATGTGAACAAAATATACAACAAAAGGAAACATTGCCACCTATTTCAGTCGCACGGCTTTTTTCGTAAAAAAGTGGATAATGTCATTCCCGTAATTTCCAATATATATTCGATCAAACTTTAATGGTATGTAAATAAAAACAAACAAAAAGGATATAATCGAGATTTCAATTTAAACACTCGTTCAACCGCACATTCAACAATAATCCTATCGACGAAATAAAAACAAATGTGTAATCGAAAGCAATGACATTTTTGGAAGGAAATTGCCAACCGAAAATCTATTAAAAAAATGACGTTTTCTAGATATTCCGCAGGGCATGCACAGTGCATGCTTGTACACTATAGACTCAGGATGCGTAAATTCTCCACCAGATTTGGTAATCCGTTTTACGGTTGAATAATATTTATGCTGATTCCAACGTCCTGCGGACAGTGATTAATACGACGAATTTAAATTATTCCACAGTTTGCACTCTCACAACTTTTCGGAGTGACGTGCCACATGTTGCGCACTTCCAGACATTAAAACAGTTTTGGAACTCTCGGAAAACATAAAATTCCACTGTTTATAACTCACAAGAGCGAGACACTTGTATATGACTTTTGCGAATAACTAAATTTAAATACAATAAAAACACCGACGTGTTTCTATTTAGAAGGAACACCAATGATTACAGTATCACACCGACAGAACACTAATGACTAAGTACACTCAAGTGAGTGAATATCACATTGCATTTATTGCTCGTACTCTAAACGATATTCAACAAGTGTGCTCCAGAAAGCTCGCATGAGGAAAATACATATACGAGTACAGCTAACATACATTAAAAAAAACTAATCAGTAAGTAATTTTATCTTTACGATCGTCGTATCAACAGAATTTTTGCGACCGCTACCCGAAAACCACGAAGGGGTTAATGAAGCTGAAGTATCTGATGTTGAAAAATAGATAATGGTAATGGAATATTGCCTCACCCAAATATATTATGAGTATACTCCAAGGTAAATGTTTCGTCATTGTCTCTATTCACCTGCACCTAATCAGATGAAAGGTGGAGGCAAAAGGGCTAAAAATACACCTAAATCACATACATATTGAATGTGGATGGGTGGTACTGCGCTTTATTTATGTATCATTGTACTCAGATGTTGTAATCGGTCGTCTGTGAAAATAAAGTGTGTAGTACCAAAGATTAAATATTAGAAAGATACCCTACTTCATACAAATCAACGCGAGTGACTAGTAGTTGCATATGTGTTGGTTCCAATATGCGTACACAAAGGGGTAATGCCAACTAACAAGCATGTTACTCACACAATGAAACTTTATAGGCAGCTGTAATTACTGAAGTGTTGCCGTCTCTATCTCTCTCAAGGCGATTTACAACTGAATTATTGGCACCGCAAGGGGTATCTTAAATCCTTAATTTGTATGAAGTAGGGTATCTTTAAATGATTAATCATTGGTACTGCAGGCGAACGATCGTTTGAGAGTGCATGCTAGGCACTCTCTGAGATAGTGAGTAGAAAAAGATACCAGAAATGGAAAGTAATGGTAGGCGAGTTAAAATTTCGATTAACAGCGAAACCAGCTAATAGCAGGTATCATTGCCAATTACTTTAACAACATACAAGTTAAAAAGTACGTCTCTGTGCTGAGAATATGAAAATTATATAAGAACGGACATACGGCAACATTTTTGGTACCCGTTTTTACATAACATATTACACACCACAAAAATGTTCCCCAGGCTGTCTGATAATTTGTTGCGATTTCAATAATCTGGCCCTTTGCTGGAAAAGTTTGCCGACCCCTGCACTGTTGAAGGCATTGTGAGTCCTTTGGAGAGAAAAAAGGACTTTCTTTGCAAAGGGGCATTATGGCTGCAGTTAAATAGGCGAATGCCCTAGACTATTGTTGGAGGTATTTTGATTTCCCTGGTCAGGAAAAAGACATTCTTGCAGTCACCTGGCAGATATGGTTATCTCCCTTCACAGTAATTTTATAGTACATATATTATTGGTTTAGCACCTTTTTTACTTGTTGTCTATTGTGTTCGCACTTCGAATCAAAGCCATATTTTTTAATGTGGGTGCCTGCATATATCGAACATGTAAATTAAGTAATTTAGCCGGCCGGAATATACCCTGAACGCAATTAACATTTAGCAGATATAGCTGTTATTTTTAGCTGCTAGTCGATATTAGCATTAATAGACTTAACAGCTCACCGAAATTAACCCTTTCGCCCAACCCTACTTCTTTCAATTGCACACTGTACATATGTCGGAACCAACGGAATCGGACCACTGCGCCATATAGCTGCTATAGGATCGACCGGCCCAAAGGTCTGTGTTTGTGTGAAAAACGTTTTGTTTCTAAAGATATTTTAACCAAATTTTATGTTTTTCAGTGGTATCTACTGCCAAACTACATTTCCAAAATTGGTTGAAATTGGACTACTATATCATATAGCTCTCATAGGAACGACCGGTCCAAAAGTAAGTTTTTGTCAGAAAAAAACTTTTTTATTTCTAAAGATATCTTTACCAAATTTCACATTAGTCGATTGTACTTACCACCAAACCACATCCCTAAAATTGGGTGAAATCGGCCTACTATTTCATATAACTATCATATCATAGGAACAGTGGAATCGGAACAAGTTTTACTACTAATTTCAAAGTACTCAATTGCCCTAGCCCCTTGTGGGGCATAGCGCGTGAACTGTTCCACGTGGCCTAGTTGACGTTTGGCATAAACTGGTTTCGGAGACTGCAGTTGCCAGCATGCACCTCCTGCTCCCCTATTTAGCCGCCTACCTGCGACAAGTCGTTGACCAACGTCAACGTTTTCCACTCACTCGTTAAAGTAGTAAGAGCCAAGAAATAAGCTTCTCAGACTTGCTAAGCTCGAGCATCCACAAAGAAGATGGAAGATGCTGCCTCCAAACAAAATCCATATTCAAATAATTTAACAGGCAGCAATTTGCCAACCTTAACAATTTTACAAACTGCTAATGTCAATTTAACAAACTGTCAACTTCCAAATCCGTTAAATTCTAATATCTGCTAATTCAATAATCTGATAGTTTGAGAAGCTGAGTATGCTGCCACAATTGCTAATAGACATAGAGAAACGATCAAAAACGCAAAGTCATTCACAAATAGTTCTAATAGATATCATCGAATACTACTTGATTAGATGCACAAGAAAAAGTTTGTCTGTCTACGGGAGCGTATTGCTAACAGGTAGAAAGTTTGTCGGCGATGGACTTAAGCATGTGATGTGGAGACACGGTCCTAGTAACCGTAATGACAACGGTGTTGTTCAACCACTGTTGAAAAGATGGTGAAAGTTGCAAAATTCTATAAAACGATCACCGTTGTCTTTACGGTTACTAGGACCCTGTATCCACATCACATGCTAAGCCCATCGCCTTGTCACCTTTAGGTATTCTACTCATGACGGCGTTAAGCTGAACATACAATAGAACGACTGTTTATCCTAAATCTTATCAGGCTCAGTTGAGGCGTAGCATTGCACAATTGTAATGTTTCTCATTTTTGTCCGGAACCTGACGGTAATGATTCTTATGGTACCACTGCACCATGTTTGAACAAAAGGACTGCTATAAAATCAGTTGGTCCTCGTCCGACATCCACGGAGCAGCAAATCCGATCGGCCACTTTGCCATTAGCTAAACATTTAGAAGTTACTTTCTAGACGTTCGGAATAAGAGGGGCGTCGACATTATGTAATGAGTCATATTCTGCTTCCTGCTCTGCTTCCACCGGCAGATCGAAGGGAGCACCTGATGAGTAGTGATCTGTCGGTGGTACGAAACCAGAGACCGAGGGTCCCATTACACCCGAACCCCGATGCAAGCGCAAGAGCATCAGAGTCGTCCACCAACCATTCCATCCTTATCGCCCACTTTTTTTAATACTTCCCATTTTTGCCTCCCTTTTTGTGTTGTTTTCCCCAAGCCTATGAATTTTTACTAATACGTGAAGAACAGGGGCAACGAGCGGCGGAAACCCCGCCCACGTCTTTCGAGCTGAGCAAGCATAGGCCGCTGCTTAGCTCGTTGAGGGGACCTTTTCTTCGCCAACTGTCATTATGCTACCTTAGACTCCGTCCCCAAGGGGCATCTTCAAATGCCCAGCAAGCCGTCCATTGCAATTGAGCAGACTAGGGACCACCATCTGATTATCGCTATCGCTGTTCGATTGCGTATATTATCCGTTCACCGTGCTGGCGATGCGACGCACAGGCGTCGTAAATTTTACACCGCCCGACTTAAGGATCCAGCCATTGTACTTGAATATAATGACTATCTTGCGCAGAAAGTTTAGCGCCACTTTTTTGGTATATATCTTCAATAGTTTTCGAAATACTCTCACAACGAAAAACGAAGATTTGCCCTTTTTAGTCATTTTCAAGTGCGAATATAGTATGTCGAAAACAATTGAAAGTTGCATTAAACTTTTTTATTGTTCAAGACCATTTTATGCTAATTTTTCGCTAAATTCCAAAATATATTCAGAAAACCAAAAAAACTTTTTTTTTGACAATAACGCAAATTCCACAAAAAAAAATAGGGGCAGATAATTGCAATCGGCACCCCCAAATAGGCAAATAAAATTAATTTTTTTTACTAAAATTAGGGAAAGATCTGAAAATAATTTTAATCCCTTCTATAGATACTGAATACATACATGGAAACTGAGTTTGCACGGCGGTACAAGGTGAATTTAACTTTTGGTGGGCGAAAATCCGAGAAATTTGAGCCCTTTTCTAATATTATCCTTATAACTTCTAAACGGTGCCTCGGATAGAAAAAACTTGCATGAGTAAATTAAAGAGCACTGCTCAAAGTTGAAATTCGGTTCAGTAGCGTAGTCAAAATCGATAGTCAAAAACGACAGTTTTCGAGGCTTCGGACAAAAATCACACTTTATCACTTTTCAAGCTCACAGATCCTTGCAATCGATGCTCCAAATGGAAAAGCTTATTTGTAAAATTGGAGGATAATTTGATTGTAAGCCTAACGTGGTCAATATAACGTATAAAATTCAAAAATGCCTGTTTTATTTTAGCTTCAGATTATAGATAAATTACTCTAGTTTAATAAAGTTTTGCAAGGTTTCTTGTAAGACCAATTTGGGAGATACCAAAAAGAAACTGGACAAGCCAAACAATTAGGTACTGTAATGGACGGTTTGGTAGGCATCCGAAGATGCCCGTGGAGACGGAGCCGAAGGTGGCATGTTGACCGTGTAGGTCGGGCATCTTCGGATGCCTACGAAACCGTCCATTACAGCACCTTTTCAACATGGTGACGGGGTCCGTGGTGGCGCGGGAGAAATAGAAAACTCGAATTTTCAAACAAAGTACCAACTCAAACAATATATCAAAAATCGAAACTACCCTAATTAAAGCAAACAGTGTTATGACAATTTGACTAACCAATGTAATTTAGCCTTTGCAAAATCAATGTGGGACCTCAATATCGAGTTCGTGAACAACTTCATTTACCTGGGTTGCAACTTGTCAAGGGACGCCAACGAAACTGACGAAATCAAGCGACGGATACAGTTAGCTAATAAGACTTTTTTCTCGGTTCTCCCCATAATGAAATCGAAGCATGTGCACAGAAACACGAAGCTCCGCGTGTACAAAACCATTATACGACCAGTGCTATGCTATGGCTGCGAAGCATGGACCCTAACTCAAGCCTCCGAAAACATGCTAGACACTTTTGAACGTAAGGTTCTACGGCGAATTTTGGGGGCTGTTTGCGATCGAGATGGATGGCGCATCCGGTACAACCATGAGTTGTATGAAATGTACGATGAGCTGCAAGTCTCGAAAATCGTCAATCTACAACGACTTCAATGGGCAGGGCATGTACAAAGAATGGACGATGATCGCATGCCTAGGAGAGTAATGAATGCAGAACGAGTCGACGGAGCGAGACTGCGAGGACGACCGAGATCTCGTTGGGAGTAATAGGTGTGGACGCCGCGCAGCTGCTGGGCTCCTAAAATTGGAGGACGCGGTCATGTGACCGAGATAATTGGAGGACAATGATCCAGACGGCCAAGGCCCGACGTCGGGCTGTTGCGCCACGATGATGATGAAAATCAACGACCAAAACCAGTAACTCATAAACTATACCCGGTAGTATATTCTAGTAAAAACTGAGCCACAGGTAATATCCTACCCTAAAAATTCAAAATAGTTCATAGCCGGTTCAGAAATACTCATTTGCGAGGACCATTTCAGCCCATTCAATGAATTAGAACCGATTCATTTCTAAATTCATGAAAAATGATTCGATTACAAATCGTGTACGAATCATTTAGTTTACTGGAAAGTTCTTATTATTAAGTTAACAACAAATTCATCCCTTATGATTTTCCTCGTAGGATATGTATTTTTCCGGTTATTTGGCAAAATATATCAGAAAAACGAAGATTATTCTCTTTGTGGGAACGAAACATAAGAAATAGAAAAAGTGGCTCAACCTTTTTTTTTAACTGCTCAAGATCTTTCATTTTGTCTCATAAAATTTTTCACTAGGGTTAGCCGTTTGCAAAATACAATATTTTAGAAGACCAAAAAATGATGTTCTTTATTGTTTTTTGGCTATATGTAACCCAAATTCCACAAAAAAAAATTGTTGGGAGGCAAACCTCAGATTCGTAATCAGCACTCAAAAACACAAAAATTAACAAAATTAAAACTACACCACAATTTGCTTAAGGGAAACTACCTGATGACTAGGCTACCATATATTGTCATGGCGGGAATCAAAATTAAAATTCTTATGACACTTCAACCTGATGCATATGTTTTTCAATTTTGGCAAACGTTTTCATTTTCAATAAATTGAACGTAAATGAAAACATGAATATTTATTGGATTTATGAAATTTGATATATTAAACACAAAAAGAAAGGAGCGTCCTTGCCCAATCGACATATTCCAATTTCGGAATATGGGGTTCGAAGTGTTGTAGAGAACTTCATTGCCAAGACCGATTTTATGTTATAGGGGGCTACAAATGAATCAATCCGTCATAAAAAAGTATTGCGAACAAAACCTTACACATTCTTCGATTAATTAACATTGGTTATCACTTTGGATACATAATATGTACACGTCACGTCTATTTAACAAGCTCTAATCATTAGCGTGATATCTTTCGTTCTAAAGATAAGCATTATATATAGTAGTAGTACTAGTGCGTAGAGCTGTGATATCGGCATTAATGTTTTAAATAAGCACACATCGATGATTGTCATCGATGAACATCGATATTCGTTTCCGAATTTTACACAGATCTTCGCTTGAACATGATTAAAAAAATATGGATAGTCCCAGTTTTGAATTAATATAGATTTTTTTCGATTTTTACAGTGCTTAAACTTGAATAAAATCTAGAAGCAAAATATCAAAAACAATGTGAAATCTGTGTAGCTGTTTAAAAATATAAAAAGATAATATATGTATATGCTTCCTATATCCCTTCTTTGTTCGCTCAGACTAGGGTAAGAAATAGGAGCAAATGAGAACCAAAATAAGAAATTGTTAAATAAGATAATAACGTAGATGTCACAAGCCCAATAGTCTCCGGGTTATCTGTTTTGATGGTAATATGACTAATGCTCATGTAGTATGTTACAAATATGCGTTGATATCACCATAAATAAAACAAAACTTTGCAATCACTGAAAGTTTATGGGATGAGGAAAAGATGAACGTGGACACAAGGTAACCGCGTGGATGGTAACGGTGAAAAACAAGCCATATTTTTAATTTTAAGTATAAATAAGCTACGATTTAAACGTTTTGCATCATTTGATTTAATTAGAGTTGTGTAAAAACCTATTTTTGAAGCTTAGACTCATAAACAGAAATTAAAAATTTCATTGCCCTGAATATCCCTGGGACGACAAACTATTTCTTTCTTAGTGTCACCATATACTGTCGAACTGCAACTCGAATAAGGTACAAGTGATCAGCTTTCTTTAGGTTTATGTGTAGATGCACAGCTGGTGAGTCTGAAGAATTTTCGGTTAGAGTCGGAGTTCACCAAGGCAGTGTATTGAGTCCTTTGCTCTTCAACATCATCATGTTCTATTTACTAACACTCATCTCTGACGGCCTGGAAATACCCCTTCTCTTCGCCGATGACATTGTCCTGGGTAGCAAAGACATCGTTGGTTTGCAGGCTGCACTGAATAAGTGGTGTAAGATACTGGAAGATCATGGACTGAGGATTAGCATACCAAAAACTGAGTATCTTTGCTGTCCTTTCTCAGACCCAGAAAGACCGATACCAGATATCTACATTAAAGGAGAGCAGTTGAAGTCCTGTACAAGGTTCAAATACCTGGGTTCGATGGTCAACACAGAAGCTACCTGCGATGACGACATCAAACATCGCATCAGTGTCGGTTGGATGAAGTGGCGAGAAAACTCTGGAGTTTTCTGCGACAAGAAAATGCCACGAAATCTTAAGGGCAAGTTGTACAAAACGGTCGTACGTCCCGCACTCATATGTATGCGTCTGAATGCTGGACTATGTACAAGACATATGAAAGCAAAATGACTGCGACCGAGATGAAAATGCTACGGATGTCAGCCGGTGTGACCAAAAAGGATCGTATTAAAAGTACCTACATCCAAGGCAGCTTGTTCGTTGAGCACTGAAAAGCTCGAAGATCGTTGTATGGATTGGTATTGCCACGCTCTAAGGCGTCCGCCTGAGAACTCTATCATGAAGGCACTATCAACGAATGTTCCATTTGCTGGACCCAAACGCCGAGGCAGACGGAAACACACATGGATCGATCAGATGAAAAAGCAACAACAACGCATTAATCTTGGCGATGATACGATCCAAGACCGTGCTGCCTGCAGAAAGAAGCTGAGATTATACCGCCAGAATGGGCGAAGTGCCAACACCACAGGCAGAGCAACGCGAAGCCGCAGAGTGGTATGAAAGGGCAAGGAAGAAGAAGTACCTATAGTGTGTGTATGTGTCTTGAGCTATTCAGAGGACATTTGTATCAGGTTCGTGTTAGAGTTGGATTTCGACAGTGTATGGTGACACTAAGACTTATTGTTCGAAGAGAAATTCATAGGCGTGGTACCTTGACACATTTTTAGGTATTTATACACTAACTCTGTACCCCTAGAGAGATTTAGTGTTGGTTGCATTCTAATATGTTACAGGGGGTTTACTCTGATAAACTGAACATACGCCTGTTGTTTCGTTCACCTGACCACTGAAGTCCAGGCGGAAGTTACTGCGATTTTGGAAGCTTTTACCTGACTGGGGCGGCACGCCACAGTCAATAGAGATATCACAATAATACAGCTTGAATATAATAATCTCTAAAACGACCGAGATTAGTGTCAAAACATTGGTTTTCGGGGTCGCTGGAGAGATTTGGTGTTGGTTGCATTCCAATATGACAAAAATTCAGATTAAATCGTCCACCCAAGCGTTTCAATTAGAAAGATGGAAAACGCTTTAAAATTTGAAAAGAAACGTCCAGAATGTGCTTGCTTCCAAATGACATCGTTCGAAGTGTTGTTAACGAGAGTAGATTTATGTTAACGTTTAAAATACTGGGCCAGATATACCACCAAGTGGGTTCACTCTTCCACTCTCCGACAAAGATTACAAGTTGTTACAAATTTATTTCATGGACAACGAAGAACACAGCAAGCAAGGATCAGCGTTTGCAAAACATTTCTGATGCAAATCATGAATTGTGACATTTACAAACGGAAAATGCATTGGGTACGCCTATTCCGAACCGCATTGGATCGAGTGGAAACGCAGGACATGGAAATTGGAATAAGGGCCGATATGATACCCCGTGAATCAGAGTGCAAAAATTATAAAATGACCGAGGTTAGTGTGAAACCAATGTTTTTCGGGATTGCTGGGATAAGTGGTGGCCCCCTCCCCCGGGGTGAGCGACCATGAACAATTGTCCAAAACGACCGAAATTAGTGTCAATATTGTAAGCGAAGCAAACAGCTAGTTATTAATTATTAATGATTAAAAGTTCAAGGCACCCACTGTTTTCGATTATTTCTCGTTGTTTATTCCAACTGCTCATAAATTCATTGCACACTTAGTATCCTTGTTGCGTCTTCCGGCACCGACCAAAGTGCATTTACTTCTGGGAATTGAATTCGCAATGATTCCGAAAGATATTAAAATTGAAAAGGAAAAGTTCTTCTGTGCACAATTTTATTACAGTGAAAGTTCTTCAAGATTGTAGTGGGGTAACAAATGCAATACTTTCCACTAAATAACAGAATCCTTCAATAATTAAACAAGAAACAATTTGGGGACTTTGGGAATTACCATTGTTTGGCAATGCCGTTGAGATAAAAGGTGTTTACTTCCGAAGTACAATGTTTAATTAATTTTGTCTGTCACACTTCGATACTACATATACCAATATTATTGTGATCATTTCCAAGTGCACTCCCTGTGGTGTGGGGCCCAAGAATAATGCCATGGCCTTTCCGACTTTTCGTAGAAGGCGACTCAAAATGGACAAGATGTGTATGCTAAATGATACCATCCGAAATCTTTTACTGGTATATGATAACTAAACGTCAAGACTTTCGACTATCGTTCTATGATGAAGATTGGTTTATAGTGTGATACTATTTGGGAAACTCGCTGGCAGTCGATAAGAATTACACCAATCGATAGCTAATGGTTCAACTCTGGCCGCAAGATCTACAATTAACAAACAATTGCCAAAACATTTGACCTGACCAAATTTCACTTGCGTAGCAAAAATCGCCTATAGTCGTCCAGGTGGGCGCTCCCTTGAACAGCAGTGGTCGTTAACCTAGTCAAGCCGCCATTTATGGCGGTAATTTAGCTGGGGTAAACATTTCTCCTTTGGTGTGGGGCGTATAAACAATGACACGGTCTTCCCCGGCATGTCGTAGAAGGCGACTAAAAGGACAGAATGTGTATGCCAGCACCGAAAACTAATATATGCTAACGAAACGTCAACTATGTGGACGTTCACACTGCGTGCGATGCCGAGCCGAGCCGAGCCGGGTCGAGCGATGCGATGTGGTGGGTGTTCACATTGCACGCCGTGCGATGCCGAGCCGAACTATGGCTTGCGATGCAAAGATGATCCGAGCGATGGCTTGCGATGCAAAGATGATCCGGGATGTTCACTGCACGCAATGATGGAGAGTAGAGACCAATTTAGTTCAAGGAATAGAATCTGTTCGACATTATGTCGTTTGTGCTTGACCCAGTAAATTTAAATATTTCTGTTTCAAAACAGTGCTCTAAAAATGGAAGGGCGCCGCCATTGGGTGCATCCCATTAATGAAGAAAGGCCCAGTGTTGGTGAATTTCATCATCTCTTCCGCGCCCTCAGACGAGAGGTTTCACAAGCGGATTGAGCAGCGGCGCACCGCTGTGTATAAACGCAAAAAGCGGCAGCCGCGGCGGCTTTAGGACGATGGATGTATAAACCGCTCGACTCGCCGTTGCGGCCACCGCCGCGGTTTGTGGAGCGGCGAGATTGCATTTGAATTCAGTGTAAGAGCCGGTACACATGGACGTCCAAATGACGCCGGACGCCTCGTCACTTAAGCTTCTCCCTCTTTGATACCTATCTGCATTTCAATTCGATAGGACACAGCGTCACTCTGTATTATATAAGCCGGGCCACATAATAGCGAACCTGAATTTACAATTTATGTTATTTTTAGTTTTAAATAAACTGTTTTTTGGCAATAACTTCTAAAAGATAAGGAATATCGAATTTTTAACACCATTTTCACCCCCCTTACCCCCGTCCGAGCTGAGAGCTCCCTCCCCACCATTTTATTTTCTCAAAATTAATTGTCAATTGTAGTAGTCACGATCAACGATTAACAATTAATTAATTGGCACTTAAAAGTGATCCTCAAGCGAATGGTTTAAGAAACATCATACAAATCGGACATTGTGACCGTGTCCGTGTTCCGGGTTCGAATGTATGTGGGCCGGCTTATTAAAAATTGATATGCGGACGCGTGAAATGACGCAGATAGGAGCAGAAACCAGCGTCATCCCAGATAGCTATCGCGGCGGCAAAATGCCGCCGATAGTTATCGGATAGCTATCTGCGGCCATGTGCATCGCTTCATTGCCCGTAATGTATTTCCTCCTATCCGATTGAAAGTGACGCAGCGTCAGACGGCATTTCGACGTCCATGTGCACCGGCACTAAATATGTAAACCGCCGCTTCTGCTCTATGCCTTTATACGCAGCGGTTTTCGTTGCTCAAACCGCTTGTGAAACCACGCGACCTTATTACGGTGGTAATAACCTTTCATTTGAGCCATACTGAATCAAAACCGGAGTCCAAAGCGTATATACCCTAGACTTGTACAGACCTAGTTGTGATACCAAAACTTCCAACTGGCAACGGCCATCATTAAAAGTGAATTTTTCATATGATCAATTTGAGCTGTGGGCGTGGATCCAATGAAAAGTTTCATCGTTCATCCATTCCAATTTTGGATATTTACATTTGAACTAACGTTTATAGGGAATGTTGCCGTTCATTCAATAGGATCTTGCCCATTCTCAAAATCAACTAACAACCTACACTATAAATATTTGTCGTATTTTGCAAGTCGCTATCATCATTGTATCGAAAGTTATCGCTCATTTGAAGTTTCATTTGTAGGGGACGTAGGGGTTGCTTGGGACGGAGCTTGGCCATTTCCAATACCAACCAACTAAATCTAAATCCAAATATTTGAACCAAATTTCAAGTCGCTAGCTTCATTCTATCGAAAGTTATCGCTCATTTGAAATTTCATCTGTAGGGGTTCCTTCGGTCGGATCTTGCCTATTTTCAATACCAACCAACTAGATCATGCTACAAACATTTGACCAAAATTTCAAGTTTCTAACTTCATTCTATCGAAAGTTATCGTGCAAACGAACAGACAGACAGACAGATATGGCTAAATCGAATCAGGAGATGACCCTCATAATTTCCATGTATACACTGCCACACCGCCGCGCCTAAAAGTCTAGGGTATAAAAGCAGACATACATGCATTTTTTTCAGTGTGATCTTACATCAAATATTACTTTACAGCTCGTACTTGCACCATACTGGCTCCAAAAAGCTTCACATCGCAAAGCATCGCAAAGCCCATAAACTCCATCGCAAAGCCCATTAAATTCCATCGCAAAAAATCAGCAGCCGGTACTCGCACGAAAAAGCAAAGAAGTTTGTGAAAACATCGGGCCATCGCTCGGCTCATCATTGCATCGCGCGCAGTGTGTACACTCAAAGCGTGATTCCATTTAAAATTGAAGATTTTCCATTTTCTTGCTTTAAAAGCTTGTAATCGCATTGCATCGCTCGACCCGGCTCGGCTCGGCATCGCACGCAGTGTGAACATCCACTATGCCTCGTATAAGGACTGACTCACCGGTCACAACTTTTGGTTATCGTTCAATGACAAAGATTCGTTTCTGGAATGTGCGTACTCTCCTGGACAATGGATCAGATTTCACGATTTCTTCAATTTCAGAGTAAATTTCAGCGGTATATATTAAACTTCTTATGAGTTAGATGGTGGAACAGCGGGGAATTAATCTCTCCAACGCGTAGCAATGTAATGTTCTACTCTAGTAAGGCTGCCGGTAGTGATCGTAAGTCAGGTGTAGGACTCCTTTTAACCAAAGCCGCATGAAGCTGTCTCTCATCCTGGGATCCGATCTACGATAGAACCATGTCCGCGAGATTCCGGACCAAAATAAGAAACATCACAATAATACAATGTTATGCTCCAACTGAACCCGACAATGTCTTGGCGAAAGACTCCTTCTACGAACAACTAAACGCCGTCCAATGGTTATGGGGGATTTGAATGCAAAAGTCGGCGCTGATAACTATGGGCTCAGACATATGATGGGAAGGCAATGTCTCGGGGATCGTAACGACAACGGTGAAAAATTAGCCATCGATCTACTGATTGCCTTGTAGGTTACAAGTAGGGTTTCCTTATCTTTACCCCAGGAACTACCTGCTAAAGCTTTAAGGACTTTGTTCCTGCCTCACATTTTGTTGCATACTGTTGAAATATGGGCTGAGGACGTGGCCATGCTGTCAAGAGTAACGCAGACGATTTTTAGGTGGTTAGTGGTGGGTATAAGTTGACCGTTTTCTACTTCCTTGGTCCAGTGGGTGAACCGATTTGCGGTAGACTTCGGAGCTGTAACTTCAGGTTCTTGCTGTCAAAGAGGTCATGAAGATAACGGTTTATCCGTTCGCACATTTGAGTGATATTATTCCCTGTCGCTAGGATAGAACATTCGTCGGCATAGCTGATGATCTGGACTCCTGCCGGTGGTGTGGGGAGTCCTGAGAGGTAGAGGTTAAACAGGATTGGTGATAGTATGCTTAATTCTTCTAAGTTTAGATTTTCCGTCTCTGAATTCAGTGTAAGACTGCCGAGCAGCAAGATCATTTGCGATTCATTTCATTGCTTGGGAACATTTCCGTTTCGAAAAAATTAGGAGAATTCTCTCTATGCGATTAGAGAGAATTTTCACAAAACTCAATAAATTTCCACTTTAGGACCTACAAATAGCCCCGCGTGGGTTCTAGGTTCCTACCACCTAAAGCGGAAATGGACTACCTAAAGTGAAAATACCGCAATTAAGGAATTTTAAAAATTCTCTGTAAATGGAATACAGAGAATTTTAAAAATTATCTGTAAATGCAATACAGAGAATTTTTCGAATATTCACGAAACAGGAACATTGCTTGGACAGGGAGCGACGTATTGATGATGTCAGACAGAAGTTGGGAGTGGTTGACAGTATCGAATGCCTTCGATAAGTCAAGCGCCACCAGGATTGTTCTGTGACATGGTCGGGCCTGGTTGAGACCGTTGTGGATGTTAGATGTTATGGCATCAAGCATAGTCATAGTACTGTGCACTTTCCTGAAGCCATGTTGGTAGTCGGCCAGTTGGGTGTGGGTCGCAAGCAGAGGACTAAGTAAAGCTTCCAGTGTTTTGGCGACAGGAGACAATATTTAATGGGACGATATGATTCGCCCTGCGGGTTTCTTCCCGGGTTTCAGAATGGGAACCACCTTTCTTTATTTCCAAACTTCGGGAATGATGTACGTAGAGATGGAGAGGTTGATGGTCGTTATCGAGTAGTCGATTGCTGGTGATACGGGGCTTTTCAGTATTACCATCGAAATACCATCTGATCCTTTGGAGCTCTTAGCTTTCTTAATTGCGGTGGCTACATCGATTGGTAAGAATTGAAGCGTATGGTCACTGGAAAGGTTGCGGAGAGTTCTACGAATTTTCGTTTTAGTCGATCTGGTATTTATATATTTGGGTTAATTAATCTGGTATGTTCAATAAATTGTTTACTGAAAAGACCAGCACACTGTGTAGAATCGTTTGTTGTAGTGTTACCAAATTGAATGCCAACTTTCCCTTTTTGCTTCTATAGATTGAAAAGGGCTCTTACAGTGGACCATACCTTACTTATGCCGGTTGTTAAGTTGCAATAGCTTAGATGTCCACTCCATTTTTGTCTCCTATGTGCAGCTACCTGCTTTTATATCTCAAGGTTTAAATCCTTGATCCCAGGATCATCTGGGTTAGTGCTGCGTATGCGGTCGTGTTCATCTGCCAGTCGTGCTGCTGAGGTGCGGAAGTTAGGGCGAATTGTGCTGATCCATCCTGCAGGTATAAACTTAGCCGCCGCTTTCTTAATTATTTCCCTTAGCTTAAGTTCGGCTACCCGTATGCCCGTTGGTGTTGGTAGGGCAAGAAAGGCCACATTGGTGTAATCTTTGAAGCCGTCCCAGTTGGCATTATTGTGGTTTAAGAAAATGCGATGGTCTGCATGAAGCACATCAGATGGTCGGTCGAGCTTTATTATAATTGGCAGATGGTCGGATGATAGCGTAAGTACTGATTCCCATTGGGCCACATTAATAAGACCCGCGCTTTCTATTGAGACCAGCTGTGAAGGTTGGGTTTCATTGTCTGTGGTGACTTAGTCCAGAACAGCTCCTTAGATGACACCACTCGTGACAACAGCTGCACTTTATTGAGGTGGCATTTGGATGCAGCGTCTGGTTGCAAACGTAGCAGATCCATGGGTTCTGTTCAATGCCGGTGCGTTTGAGGAAAATCGAGAACAGTTGTTGCGCCGAAATATGTATGTTGCTCCCAGATTCCATAAAAAACAAACATGCAAAAAATGTGACAAAAATGTGGCCCTTGAATAATGGGTCGCTCCGGTGAGTAGAACCGGGAGAGAGAGTCAAAGCTGCCGGTGGTGGTCGCGTGCCAGGTGTAGGGCTGCTTTCAACCGGAGCCAAGCGAAAGAATCATGACCGCCGCTGATGTTAGAATAGCAAGAAATCATTATCTTGTGATCGCTAATGTTCGATTGCCTATTGCTGCGCCGTCCTAGTGACGAAAGATCCAGATGCCAAAAATTCGACACCGCCCGACTCTAAAATCCAACTGTTATACAGTAGTATAACGAACATATTGCGCTTAAAGCAGCTGATATAAGTAGTTACCCATATAGTGACGTAAACGAACACTGATATGTAATTAAATAAGTGTATATTGACATCACAGGTGCAGTCCTTAGCACAACTCGGATTGCCGGCATAGGCTTTAGATGTCTTACCTGCAACATCTTGATGACTACGATGACGACATATGCCTCCTCTCACAAAATCACGGATCTATGTCGAATGGCTCCAGATCTTAAGAGGAAGGCGAGCATGGTTGGGTCGTGGAGAGTACCCAGGGGACAGACACATTCCATTGTCCAAAAACGAATACAATGGCGCGTAGGATTAGTTGACGCGCTATGCCCCACTAGAGGTTAAGGCAAATTAGCAATTTTCAACTAGAGGTATTGTATGAAATTGTGAAATTGGTTCCTTATGGAAGGACTTTGCATCATTTCTTTCAGTTTCATGTAAAAGTCGAAAAAAAAATGCGAAATTATGGATCTTTTACCGTTCAGCGATGATTCCTTAAGTTCTGCAACTTCTTGTATTGGTGATGTAACAGGATTCATTTGCAACTGCTTTTCTTGATTTTTTAAAGCGTTTGCTAGAATTTCACTTGCAACCTTATCAATAACACCGTGTTGAACGCGCTTATTTTTCAAATGATGTGGCGTATCTCTAAAAGTAGATTTGTTAGCGAAAACGAATATTATGAGTAAATACATTTAAATTTGCAATAAATATATATATATATATATGTATACCTTCTGTGAAGTTTCATTGGTCGAGTCTTAAAGTCATCCTCTTCTGGAAGTGAATCACCATCCATTGTAAAGCCAACACGCCGTTCATTATATTCCTAAATTAAATAAATAATTACGAATTTAAATAGAGTACCACATAACATTTATTAATAAAGGTCACACAAAAGAAATATGATTGTGTATTATAAATTTTCCGATATACTATATAAACATAATGGTCTCTTTTGCGGCGAACATTGCTATAAATCTTGATAAGAGAAACCCTAACCCTAAACCCTAGACACAGACATTTTCCATAGTCCTCCTCGTGGGCGCCCCCTCGTAACCGCTGACGGCCAAGTCTTAGCGAGAAGAGAATTTGAAAAAGGCAAATAACTGTAGCCTAAATGGCTGACCAACACCTAAGCGCCTCAGGTTTAGTAGGATGGAAAGATTTGGGTAGTTGGACCTGCAACGTAGTTGTGAGAACCCCAGCACGTTTATTATTTTATTTACACTAGCTACTTATATTCCGAGGCCATCCCCTGAATGGGGTTAAGCGATCTGCTGACAACTCGTCCTTGTAAAAACAACTCCACGTCGAGAAACCTGGAACAAAAGCCTCGGATTGGACGGATCAACAACGACGACCACGCAAACGACTAACGGATCATTCTTTCGGATCCTGGAATGTTCGCTCCCTGAACAAACCGGGGGCCGAGAAGGCCCTCTTTCAACAGGTTGAAAAGTACAAACTGAGCATTACTGCTGTCCAGGAAACAAATTGGCTTGGCAGCGAGATTAATGACAAGAAATCGCACACAATCTTTGGAAATGGCAAACCATCGGGCCCCAAGGACTTTGTAGTAGTTTTATAATGAACAATCATTTCAAGCCACACATTACTGACTTCAAACCTATAAATGAACGGCTGTGTGCGATTCGCATTAAGACTCGATTCTTCAACCTCTGGCTCATCAATGTGCACGCCCCACTGAAGTTAAAGAAGACGCAGTAAAAGACGAGTTCTACGCCCGCCTTGAGACGCTCTTCGACTCACTTCCAACAAACGACGTCGAACTGCTGCTTGGAAACTTTAACGCGAAAGTCGAAAATGAAAGTTGGCACTGGAGGCCACAGTCTTCATGAAAAATGTAACGACGTCGAACTCCTGCTGAGAAACTTTAACGCGAAAGTCGAAAATGAAAGTTGGCACTGGAGGCCACAGTCTTCATGAAAAATGTAACGACAACGGCCAGCGACTTATCGACTTCGCCTGCAATAGGAATCTAGTAATAAGCTCTACGTGTTTCCCTGCATCGACACATTCACAAGCAGACCTGGAAATCTCCAGACGTACACACCGTCAACCAAATTCATCACGTCCTCATTTGCAAGATATGGACGTCTAGTCTCGTCTCGTTCCTATCGAGGAGAAAACTGTAATTCTGATCATCACTTGGTGAAGACGACCTACAGATGTAGAATTTCCTCAGTGCACCAATCCAGAATCAGCCCTCCCAAAAGCTTTCCGGTTGATAAGCTTCTGAGCGATGCTAAGACGGTGGCGTATACTAACGCCCTTGAGGAAAGACTATCACCTATGCCCTCTCGATATCTAACGCCATTGCGGACAGATCCATGATTTTGTGGGAGAATAGGCATTTGTCGTCAGCGTAGTCAAGATGTTCTAGATAAGATATTAAAGCCCATTGAATTCCTCTGTGTGGTTCGGATAGGGCTCCACGCAACACATCACCAATCACTATGAGGAATAGGATCGGTGAGAGGATGCATCCCTGCCGAACTCCACTGCGAACATCAAAATCCTCCGATACCTTATCTTTATACAGAACGCGACATTTCGCGCCGTCATAGGTTGCCTTAATAATAGCCACAAGCTTATCAGCGATTCCTCTCCCGCGCAGGGTTGCCCATATACAATCCCGGTTCACACTATAGAAAGCCTTCTCGAAATCGACGAAAAGCATGTGAAGCGGAGAATCGTGCTCAGCGCATTATTGGATGATTACTCGCAAGGAGTTGATGTGATTGACACAGGAGAATCCGGATCGAAAGCATTTTCTTGACAACAGCACGAAACACACACTATGTTTGTATCGCGGGACCATCTTCGAGTATTAACTAATCCAAGCTAACTGACGACGATGTAAACACGTGGTACTAACTTTTAGCTCCACTTACAATGCAGTACTGGACTGGAAAACTGGGACTAGATGGTGTTACAGTCTTCGGTAATGTTATTGGTGATAATTCCCATCTTATATCTTATATAAATTCCTCATCCTTTGGCTGAAACTCTGCATTCGTTTCATCCTTTGATTGTAGCGGTATAAAAGCGCTTTTATTAGGAGGCGAATGCTCTTGATATTTTCCAAACCAGTCACAAAGCAACATTCATATTTAGTACCGGTCAGAATCAACCAGGTTCTAACACTTCTACGACTTAGTTAATACGCTTTTTAGTCCCACGATATAAACGTGTCCATTTACTCACGTATTCTTCCAACTCAGTATCCACATCGGTGTTGTTCTGTGCTGTTATACTCTCCTCAATTGGTTCAATTTGTGTCTCCGCTATCGTTATTGCAGTTGGTGTTGGAGGTGGCAGTATTGGCTCGGTTTGTGCTTCAACTAAATTCTCCATAGTTGTGGAATTCATTTCGTGCTTTGCCGAGGAAGGTTTCGACGAACTCTAAAATAGGGGGAATATTGAAGTGGTTACTGGTTGACGTATTTCATATGTTCGAAATTGTAAAATTTATTCGAGAGACTCACCTCTTCGGACAAAGTGTCCAAATTCCCACTATCGTCCCGTTTACTACGTTCCTTCGCAAACAATTTGTGTGCCTTGGCCTTCAATTCCTTGGGGTGCGGTGTGTTCTGACGGACGAAGTGTGTATCCTTTTCGTTTGTCGAGTCCTCCGAGAATTTGACGGAATGTGTACGCGAAGCTTCGCGCTCCTCCCAACCTTCTGAATCAGACTCATGTTCGCGTATGGCTGCAAATAGAATAGGGAAAGTTAGGAATTTAATGGGAAATTTGTATGCATCAAGTACAATATAACAAATCAATTCATGCTCAATCCTAAAATGCAATTATTAATGCGATTGCTAATTGGGGCACGATGCAAAATTTCAAATGACTTACTGTCAATTTAATAGTACAAATGAGAACACAAAACAGTCTGAATTTTCCCATTAAAATTGCTAAGTTCATAATACACAGCGGAATCGCACCATGCTCTGACAACAGTATCGAAGCAGCTTTGCAGCACCTTGTGTTCTGAACTGCACTCGCATGTAGTCATCCATCAATTGTCAAATTTCCAGTTAAAAACTGACTACTGACGAAAAATCGTATAGATACGACATCGTGAGTGTCTTTTCTGCATTATCATCATATACTGGTCCTAGCCAGCGGAAAAAATTTGGTGATGGAGAAAATGACATTTTCACAGCACGTTGTGTCCATCTAAAATTCAGTGGAGAGAATCTATAAAAAAAAATTGGCCACAGTATTCCAACCGTTGTGTGTTATGAACTTAACCAATTGCTAAGTTCATAACACAAAGCGGAATCGCAACATGCTGTGGCAACAGTATCGAAGCAGCATTGCAACACGTTGTTGTGTTCTGAACTGCACTCGCATCTAGTCATCCATCAATTGTCAAATTTCCAGTTCAAAACTGACTACTGACGAAAAATCGTACGAATATGACAGCACGAGTGTCATTACACGATTGTCATCATATGCTGGTCCTAGCCAGCGGAGAAATTTTTGTGATGGAGAAAATGACATTTTGCACAGCATGCTGCGTCCATCAAAAACTCAGTGCAGAGAGTTCATAAAACAATTTGGCAACAGTATGCCAACTGTTGTGTGATATGAACTTAGCCAATGAAATCCATTTTGATAAGTTTCAAGTGGACTGCCTAGTTTTTTTTTTTAATTTTGTATTAGTACTATAAAGAATATCGGCTTAATTGATCGATTCTAGGTTGTTCGATGCAGATAAGGGATTAGTGGTTCACGCGATCCCCTGACTCCCCTCATCAATGTAGCCAGCTGATAATTCAGTTCCAAGAGCACTAGCGTGTTATGCTTGCTTTTTCCCCCGTGCGTTTCGGTCGCTCAGTAGGATCGCGACTGTGTGAATACCGTAGCGGGCTGTCCGTGCATTGCGATTTTACTCGGATGCAACCGTCACAACACGTAAAATAGAATATGCTACGGACAAAATATTTCTTATTATAATATTTTCCGACATGAAAATCGCAGTTCAAAACAGATCGCATATACTTTTGGCTTTAATAGAATGTCCATCTCAGCAACTTTTCATCTGACATGATATACCAAGGAGCCGCTATGTTCCAAAGCTAGATTAGATCAGATTAAGCATTGCGACCGTAGGGCACAAGCTATAGCGCAAAAGATCTAGGGTTAACGATCGAGTTAATATCTGCTCAGCTACAGAGGTTTGAATGAGGCAACCGTTTCCGCTCCAGAGAAAATCGCACAGAGACTCTCCCACCGGCGGCGGGCGAGTGCCACACACTAACAAAGGAAATACCAGAGAGTTCTCAACAACGACAATAGGGATTAGAGACAATATTCATTCTAGGCAAATAACTTCTCAGTGTCGATGGCCATAGGAGGAAAGCGCAGATGATTCCCACCCTGCTTCTGCCAAAGTTCACCAATTTCAGGGAGCGCTTACGTGAATGACCTGAAATAAACAATTTCGATTGTCTCCGGCCAGGTAGGTTTTGCCCAGCACGCAGTGGTTTCTAAATGTTCCTACTCTATAGTTTTACCCTACATAGAGAGATACCACAGAAAGGTGCAAGCCCGGTAAGCTGGCCTGCAGAAACATAAAAACTAAAACTTACGCATGGAGACAAAATACAGAACACTACTTCTACTTTGCCTTAACCTCTAGTGGATTATAGTACATCAACTACTCCTGAGCGTCATCGTACTCGGTTCTGGGCAATGGGACGCAACTCCCGCCACGACTTACTCAGAAACTCACACTCTTTCGCCACAGATCGTTGCCATGACTTTCTAGGACAAGCCTTTGGTCGGTATTCATTGGGAATGGTGTTCCATTTCATGGCTTCTCCATAGCAATGCAGTTATCACCCTTCCGCAATCTATGAACTATCCACTGCCATTTTCGCCTGCGCCTGTCGATTGACATGTGACCCATACGCCGACTCAGTTCTACATTTGATATCGGGCTAGAAAATTCCTGAAACTCGCCGAAAATATGAATTAACGAAAGCCTGGAGCTTTCTGGTGACCTTTACCATGACTTTACCATGTGCTACTTCCATACAACAGCACAGCCAATACCAGGGAGCGAAACAGGCCCCCAGCGTAGTCTTAATACTAATATAAGATAACTGTTTTGCCAGATTTTGGAAAGCATGCCGAATGCGCATTTAGCCTGGTTGAAACGACGAGCGATGGCCTGCTCCGTACCACAATTTTCGGTAACAATGCTACCTAGGTAGATGAATTGGTGAGCTGTCCATTGATACTGATGGCAATTGGACGCGTTTTTCGTTTTCGAGTCTTCGTAACGGTGGGCTAAGAACCTTGATTTTGTTGGTGTTGATTTTCTCGAGATCTAAAGCCATTGCGTTTAGATCAAGATTTTGTGGGTGAGTAAGCATATGTCGTCAGCGTAGTCAAGATGTTGGAGATAAGATGTTAAGATCCATCGAATTACTCTGTGCGGTTCAGATAGAGCTCCATGCAACACATTGCAAACAACTAAGAGGAACAGGAACGGTGAGGGGATGCACCTCTGCCGAACTCTACTCCGGATCTTAAGTCCCCCAACACCTTAGCTTTATGAAAAACTCGACATTTCGCGCCATCGTAGGTTGCCTTCTCAGGGATGCCTATCCTGCCCAAAGCCGCCCATATGAATCCCGGTTCACACTGTCGAAAGCCTTCTCGAAATCAATGAAAACAAGTTGAGAATCGAACTCAAAGCATTGTGGTTTATGCGCTCCCTTAATTTTTCCGGGAAATTTTTAGCTATTATTTCTGCAACGGCAGAAAGCAAGCAACTGCCTCCCCAATTATTGCAATCTGTAAGGCTGCCCCTTTTTTTGGAAGCTATCATATGAAAGGCTTGCTTCAATTCAGATGGAAAGGTCTTTGTGTTACACGCTTTATCAACGAGTGGGTGCGGCAACTCGGCAGTTATGCTTGGGGCTGCTGGATAAAGTTTGGCATGAATGCCGTCGAGTCTGACGGCCTTACCTCGTTTCAGTGCAATAATTGCAATGACTATTTCCCCATTAGTAGGAACAGTTGACCGTGTATGCGCCAGCTAAATTGTCTACATGAGGGGGAACTTCGTCAGAAGTTACGTGGTTCAAAACCGTGGTGAAATGATCTTTCCACCGCCTCATCTGTTCTTCATCTAACATAAGTAGCTTTCCATCATTATCCTTCATCGGATGTTGATAGGAGTTACGACCACCTTTAAACTCCTTGATGACATCGTATACGGCATATAAGTTGTTGCTTCTTGCGGCTTCTTCTGTCGAGACCTGTAGAAAGTTTAGAGAGTATGTATTTTTATCGCGCCGCACACTGGACTTCACGAGCTTTCTGATGATAAAGAAGCTCAATGCTACTGTCTATTGCTGCAGCTAATCGTCCCTCCAGCTGTTTCCTTTCAACAATCTGCTGCCATGATGCGTCAGACATTAGTGACAAGGATGGTATCTGCGCTGCCAATGTACGCATTTTTGATGACATCCCAGTGTTCGTTCAAATCACTACTTGGGTGACTATCTCAGCTGCTTTCTTCGCAAGATGTTCGTTAAGGGGCGTTTTGGTTGGCACACGATCGTTGCACATTGTTAGCAATAAGCCATACAGCACGTAGCACTATTTGAATCTTTCTGATTATCTCCTGCGATCGACGTAGTGTGGTGTCTTGCAAAACGGACCTTTATACTGTTGTACAAAATCTGAATTTTTGAGTCGGGCGCCCGGATCTTTCGTCACTAGGACGGCGCACGACTGCTATTCGCAATCAAATATTAGCGATCATAAGACAATTATCTCTTCCCATTTCAATATGGGCACCCCTCTTATTTCGCACGTTCAGAAGGCAACTTTGAATCTCTTGGCAAAGTGGTCGTTATGATTTTGTGTTCGGTGCAGATCAACAGAGGATAAAAGGATAAACTGATTTTGTGACAGTCCTTATGCTTAAACATGGTACTAGCGATAAAGAAACAGTGGAAGTTGCAGAACTCTACCAATTTTTCACCGTTGCCGTTTCGGTCACCAAGACCTCGTCTCCACATCACAAGCCTGAGACCATTGCTATCAGCACCCACTTTCGCATTCAGGTTTCTCATAATCACTACAATGTCACCCTTGGGTGTTCTGCTTTGGACGTCGTGTTCGTGGAAGGAGTCTTTCCCCACAACACTGGCGGGTTCAGTTGGAGCGTAGCATTGTATAATTGTGATGTTTCTCATTTTGGTCCGGAATCTGGTCATGATTCTGCCGGAGACCGGATCCCAGGATAAGATAAAGATAAGGATAATTTATACTGCTGAAATTCGCTCTATAATTAAAGAAGTCGTGCGTTCTGGAGATCTTCTGATCCACCACTTCGATGCACAATTTGGTGCAGTGTTACATCATAGTCATTGGGACGTATTCTTCTCGAAAACTGCGACGAGAATGCAATCACAGTTATTGATGAGCGGTATTGATCTATGCTGTCGACAGAAACTTTGAAATCGAAGATGCGAAATGCGCATCAAATATAGGAATTTTCAATAGGGGCGCCGCATTTTATTTTTGTCATTTCTCGAATAGGAGTGAAGTTGGCTTCGCAATTCTCCTACATTTTGAAACGTCAGTCTGTGCCATTTAATCATGGAGAGATACACGCTTCAACAAAGTTTGCAAATTATTCAACTTTTTTATCAAAATTCACGTTCTATCGGGACTACGTTCTGCGCGCTTACGCCAATTTTCGGTCGACGAAACCGTCCAACAAGACGGACTGTTGAACGTTCGGAACAAGTTATGCATTGCATAATGCAATGAAGAAAATATCGTGGCCGTTCGAGAAAGTGTGCGTGAGCAGTCAAGGATGTCGATTCCACGCCGATCTCAGGCGTTGAACATAAGTGTGACTAGTTTGTGGCGAATTTTGCGGAAGGATTTGGCTCTCCGCGCGTATAAGATTGCGCTCAATAACTGAGGCCAACCGACCATTTTAGGCGTCGCACATTCGCTAATTGGGCTCTGGACCAGATGCAAGCTGACAACGACTTTCACAAGAAAATCATCTTTTCGGAGGAAGCTCACTTCTGGCTCAATGGTTTTGTCAACAAGCAAAATTGCCGCATTTGGTCGAGTGAGCAGCCTGAAGTGATGCACGAGACACAACTTTATCCAAAAAAAATTAACTGTTTGGTGCGATTTTCATGTCGGCGGCGTCATCGGCCCATTTTTCTTTTTTTGATGAAAACGGCGCGCCAACAACCGTCAACGGCGATCGCTACAGGGCCATGATATCGGAGTATTTTTGGGACCAGCTCGACGCTACGGACTTGGACGATATGTGGTTCCAACAGGACGGCGCAACGTGCCATACAGCGTACGACACAATCGAAATATTGAAAACCAAGTTCGGCGGGCGAATTATCTCACGCAACGGTCCTCGTTCGTGCGATTTAACCCCTTTGGACCCCTTGGGTTAAAATAGCAGACTAAACTATTTAGTTATCGCTGTGTGCGCGGTCTCATAAACCACTGGGTGTTCTATTTTTCTGACTAAACTATTTAGTTTTTCTGCGAACTAAAAAGTTTGCCATCTGCGCGAGCTCTTAATGGAATAAATTAAATATGTGAGTACAAAAGAGAAAAAGTTTGATAACCGACTACGATCGAAAAATTCAACTTGATTACACAGTATCTATAATGTAAACCCAATATTATTATAGTAGTACAATATTATTACTTTTCCATGCAACTCTCCTATAATATAGGACGAGATTTTAGTAAAGATCAATCAAAATCGTTACATCAGGGCAATGATTCAAGAAATAAATCAATAAACGGACTGAAGTCATAACAATAGAAATGATACGAAATAAATTTATATTGTAGAAATCAAAAACAAACCTTCGTCGAGTTGGAATAGTTCCATGGAATCGAATTTTTCACTTGATCTATACAGCTGACCCGCAGGATACTCTTGAAAATTATATATGGTATGATATACTCTTTTTAATCAAAAATCAGACAGATTTTATTTTATAGAAAAGAAAAGCTCTATTAAAAAGGTTTAAATTTGCGTGTATAAACATGTTCAAATTGTTTTGTATAAGCTGTTCTTGGACGGTACCGGCAGTTCTTCTTTCAGTTTCAGAGTCAGACTGTCCGTTTTTCCTATGTCTAAACACAAAACTGAAACTGAAATTCAATCAAAATCGGAATTATGATGTAATTAATTTTTAAGAAAAAAAAAAATCAATTGAAAAAACCTTATCGTGAATTTTCATTATTCATGGAATTAATTTGTATAACCGCCAGTCTATAATATATTATATAACATATTTTAATAAACGTGTAATGTTCACTTACTAAACTCATATGTAACTACGATACTAAAATACCCACAATAATAATCATCAGCTTCTTCGCTTCTTATCAGTAGTTCAATTGGACAAATTCGCCTACATTTACCAAAGTTTCAAACCTCCTTTGATCAGCTGTGATCCAATACCAGAGCAATATCAAAATCAGGTCATTCGTTTTGTTTGGAAATGTATCTTTGTCTAAACGAATCGATAACGGCAAAATGATACCTCTCTCCCAGCATACCAACAAGCGAACCTTCACCAAAAAGCGAATAATAGCGAATCTTTTTTATTCACTTATTGCGAAGAAAAGCGAACCAACGCAGGATTTTCATTAAAGCGAGGGTATTCGACTCGCTATAGAGTCATCAAAGTGAATACAAGCAAAGATTTTCAATATGCGTATGTTTTATGTTATTTTTAATAAAAATTCTTCGCTTGGATCTCACTAAGAACGAAGGTACGCGAGGATTTTTTGAAACGCCAAAACAATCGATACTATGTATCGACGTTCCTGCGGCAGCCGGTTCTTCGTACCGGAACGACCCGTTTTTCAACGGCCAAGAGCTGCCAAACCCCCTCGATGCAAGAAGAACTGCAGTATTCGAAGCATCACTACCACAACAACACCATGTATCGAAAACCTTCGCTGAAAGTGAATGTTTTATTCGCTCATAGCGGGAAATGTTTCGGTTCCGCGCTAGCTAAGGAAACACTTGCAATTCTGCATTCAAAGAGTTTAAATTAAGCGGTGAAATAAAAAGCAGTGAAGTGATTAAGTGTGGAAGAATTCATAATCAAACTATTGATTCAGTTTATCGTAGGTATAAGTACAATATTATATTGTATATTAATTATATCATAGCATAGATATAGATTCCCGCAATACATTGTATTTCCCCCCAGTAAATATCCAGCGAGTCACTTTGGCGAAGAAAACCTTCGCTAAAACCTTCACCAAAGACTCGCAGGTAATAACTCTATCGTTCGAAATTTACTTTCGCGGCGACCCTTTTTTCCCGGATCACTGACGAGTCGAGAAACCTTCGCTTCAGCGAATATATACCTATGTAGACTGGTTATATATTCGCTCAGGGTGACTCGCTGGTGATTCGAAAAAGAACATTCGCCTCGAATGTCAATTTCGAACGACAAAGGTATTACCGGCGAGTCGTTAGTGAATTCGCTAGCGAAGGTTTTGCTCGCCAAAGTGACTCGCTGGTAATTCACTGGCGGTCCGCTTGGTATGCTGGGCTCAGACGATCAAAGTGCAAACGCACACACTATCAACCACCTTTTAAGTGCTTCCAAATGGGCGGACAGCGGGGCACTCACATTTGTGCCTTATGATTTCGATGTATCCGAGAGAAATCATAAGTGCCGACGTTTGATCTCTCAACATAATATGCATAAGATGCATTTTAATATGTGTGAGTGACCTGAGACACCTGACATTGTGTTTACCATTGCTTTGCGCACTATATACTCGTACATGTGGGCGAGTTTGCATGCAGAGTGTGCTTGTTATCAAACGATATCAAGTACAGATGAATGCAAATGTATAGGAGGCAGTATGCTATGTAAATTGCTATAATAACGTGAGAATTCTTTTGATTTGGTGGGAGTAAGTCTTTTTCTTTATGATTGGACGGGTGCGGGAGAGTGAAATGGCCGATATAGAGTGGATGGGTCAATTTTAATTAGGAAAAAACTGGACGTAGCAAATCAAATCAATCGTCAATCAATAAAGGATCCGCTATTTTTCCTGATGGAGTGATTTGTGATAGTGGAAACTGCTAGTGAGTGGTCTAGTTTTTTACCAATTTTTCTATTCCTTTCTTGGGATTGTAAAATAAGTAGCATTTCCTGTTTTTTTAATTTTAGTGCCACTTCGAAATTGTGCTCAGTTTATGTGACCAAGTGGCCGGTCCTCAAGCAATCCGCAAGGAAGAATATACCACTTTAGCGGTAATTAAAATAAGGGAATAACCGCATGGTACCAAGAATAAAGTTGAGCCCTTATCCATTTACGGCAAAGGACCAACAAGTTTCTACTCCATAAGCGCGTTTAACTTCCTTCAGCAACTTATTAGGAGCAATTGGGAAAAATTTTGTGTTTGTTGCGGAGCCTTCTTGCGAAGCGCTGAAGGTGAAATTATTCCAAAGGACCGGCACTTGGTCATACGTTTTTGGGCCGCTACCAAATGTTAAGCAGTCAGAGTGTTCAGGTTATCCGAACGCACCAACCCCTGATCAGGACGGATTGGCGACAATTCACCGGATACCCTCGTGGCATATACCGTAATTAGTCCAGCGACGTCACAGAATATTGGGGCTCGCTTGGTGCCATGCGATCCCTCTCCCCAGCACTATTAAGCAGTGGAATTGTCTCTGCAGAGAACCAGTTCAGAATGCCATCATAAATTTGAGGTTCTTTATAATAACCGGCAACAGTAACAATTTGAAATTTAATTTGTTCTGGCAGTTAATACTATAGAATTTCATTTATGCATCTTTTTTTTTCAATTTCTTTTATGTATATAGTTTAGAGTAAAGTGCGGTAAACAGAAGAAAAAAAAGAGATTTGTGCTTTCATACACGCTCACTCAAAGAAAACGAAACAAAAACTTCGGACTTTATTTGCAGCAACCCATCGCGTTCGCAACGGCCGTTACGTACGAAAAAAAAGGGGTGAGTCAAAAATAATTATAACTCTCATATATTGTTGGAAATCGTTTTCTTAAGGGAGGTGTCATGTAAGGAAGCTGAGCCGTCCGTGAATTTAGTAGTCTTTTGAATAAATTTAAATAATAATACTGAGTTTTGAGTTTTGTGCCTAATAAATTAATATGGTTCGATAAAAATCTTAAGTTTTCCTTCCCGGACCCTCTTCTCTATTCCTTGACAATGCACCAGAGCATGTAGACGCGAGAGTACGAATTATTTTTGGGAGATCCTTAACAATGTGGCCTTGGGACCTACATGGTTGCAGGTGGGTGTAGACGACCATGGTCAATAATTTTTTTTGGTCTAAGCATGTGAATATTGATTGAGTAATGGCACCGGGGCAACAGTAGGGCAAGTCCCCACCGCCAATTCAACCGAACAGAGCTACACCAGCACGTGCTGTCGCCCGACTGTTGAAGGCGAACATACACCATCCGGAATTTCTGTCCGGAAAAACTGATCAGGCCCGGCCGGATTGGCCTTTCAGGCGGCCGGAAGGAAAATTGTTCCCGCCAGGCCTTCACCAAACACGTTCCGGAATTTTTCTCCGGAAAAACTGATCAGGCCTGGCCTTGAGGAATTCCGGATCGTCAATGGCATGTGCAGGCCGCATTGAGTCGGATGGACAATTGGCAATCGATCTTATCATCATAGAATGAAAGTATCTATCTATTGGATTGAATTTTACATTCCATAGCCAAGCTTCAGATACATTCGTCTATTGTAATAAACTCCAGTGAAAATCCATTCTACTCATGCGGCCGGACAGTTCGCCTTGAGGCGGCCTGTCCGGCGGCCTGTCCGGAATTCCATCCGGCCACCTCAAAGGCTTGTCCGGCCGCCTCAACGCGAACTGTCCGGCCGCGTGACTAGAATGAACTTTCACTGGAGTTTATTTCAATAGACGAATGTATCTGAAGCTTAGCTATGGAAAGTAAAATGCCGTACAATTCAATGCAATAGATAGATACTTTCATTCTATGGCGATAAGATCGATTCCCAATCAATCCCCTCAGCGCACTCCGAGTATTTAATGTACTATATGTTGTTACGGTGCATATTGCGGAATATCTCAAAAGATTTCGATCCACAGAAAAGCGCGGGACGCCGCGCCATTTTCACTCCTCCCTCTTGGATACCAATCGACGCTTCAGTGCATATAATGTGATAGGACGCAGCGTGAGTATGTATTGTATAAGCCGGCCCAGCAAACGATTTGGCAAGGTTTTGGCAAAAACAAGTAAGGTTTTGCCTAAAGTAAAGGATAGACAATAATTGTGAAAAGGAGACAAGAATACAAACCAACTATTTCACTCTTTCAGCGTTTGCTTTTTTCTTGTTTTCCGCAAGCTTTTCGCAATTATTAATATATTAGGAACGGAATATTGAAAAGTGAAAGTGACGTGTTGTGTTTGATTGCAATCGGGTAAGTTTGTGATACATTTTTATATTGGTTGAATATTTGTTGGCGTACTGTACCATAGTACAGAACAAGTTTCAGCAAATAGGCATCGAAAGAAAGGAACAGGCCCCCTTATCTTGCCTAATGCTTGCCTAATGTAAATTGCATTTAATTTGCCTTATACAAATTACATTTAACTTGCCTTATGTAAATTACATTTATCTTGCCTAACCCTCGCAAAAACAAGTATATAGTGGGCATATATACTTGCCCGTTATAAGTTAAAGACAAGTTATTTATAAGCTGCCATTAATAACTTACTTTTTTTTACAATTTAGTACGCCAACTAACTTAATTTCGTATTGCCAGCAATATTGCCGGCAACAGTTACCATTGCCTATGGCAAGTTGCCCTTAACTTACTGGCAAATAGAATTGTTTGCTGGGGGGCTACACATTTCCAAACACAAACTCGAGTTTGTGTAGTAAAGTATCTTGAGCCATAAGGAGGAAATATCAAACCATAGATTGAGGAAAAGTGATCTTCAACCGCAAGGTTGTCCAACATACGGCCCGCGGGCCACAATCCGACCCGCGGAGGTCCCTCATCCGGCCCGCAAACTAGTTTGTATTTGTGGTGTCCTTATCTATAAAAAAAAATTTAGGTCAATACATGATCGATTGCAAATTGACCCGAAACGTAGAAAAAATAATCTGAGCATCTAAATTACGAAGAAGAGGCATTCTTGGGAATTAGATCCTGCTTATAAGCTTCGGGAACCGTCGTGATTCAAAAAATTACATTGAATTTAAATCACGACGGCAATTGCACTTTTCATAAACACGGCCTTGTTGTTCATCGCAAAACATTACGTTAGAATTGCCACCCCACCTGCCGTACCTACCCGCTCGATCCTGTTTATTTGTTTGCTCGCTCGCGTTACACATATTTTCGCTAATCACATGTGCTTGAAAAGTTCTACAGTTCGGTTTTACTATAGGTATGTATTGTATATTTACATCACAATACCGTTATATAGTATATAGTCAAGCCTCTGTTTCGAATTTTAAATCAAGTGCATGCATTAGGCAAGTACAGTCGTCTCAAAGGGGGCTGTATTCGGTTGTGGTCTTATTAGGCGCGACTTTTTTAACCCATGCCAGAGCAGAGTAGGTTAACACGACACAATTACACCAACAATTTGATCTGAGCTGTTTTGGATAAAAGCTTATTGCAAGAATGCTGCTCCGTTAGTATTGAAATGCAGGCGACGCAGGTGTCGAAGCTTTCGGGCAGTTTACAGTTTGGGAAGCACATAAAATTAATTTCCTGACAATAAAATATTCGTTTTGTGTAATTATATGGAATAGTAAACATACAAAGTGATTCTGCTGCCTAAAGGAAATTTGTCCGAAGTACTAATGATTTAAGTTTCCTCTTGAAATTTGAGTTGACGTTTGAATGTTAACTAAACCAAGACACACTCCCAGCAAAGACATGCCCCGTTTTCGTGTTCGCCACTCTAATCTGCTCTCGATCTTTTTTTTTGCCGCTAATCCTGCTTTACTCTGCTTTGTACAAAAAACGACTATTATTGGGTCAACGCCTTTTTTTGTGTATTTTATCAAATGAACAGTAAAATGATAAGCATCGTTTTTTATAACTAAATAAGATTTAATTTACATACATACATTACATACTGCAAGTATGATAATTACCTAGAAAAAGAAAATTCTTTTCCTTTTTCTAAGTAACTATGATGCTTCCGGGCATTTTATCTTACTTCGCTCAAATTAAAGCTTATTAAGTTACGAGAAGTTTTTTTTTCGCTTGTATTAAGTGCTACGGAGATAAAAGCAAAAAATTAAAAAAGCTTTCATTTAACCTACTCCATCAATGCAGTCCTGAGCCGAGGTCGATTCATAACTGCTGCGTTTATTGTGCATTATTAAACTTTGCAGAACAACAAATGCACGAATTGAACTAACCACATGAAAAGTTTTTGTTAGTGTAGTGCATTTGTTGTTCTGCAAAGTTCTGCACTGCCCAAAAATGGCATAAATATCAAAAAGTCACGAATACCATATCTGATAGGCGGCTTTCACACGGAACGCACGATACACGAGATTCTAGTAGAAAGCACCAGTGGCGAGCGAGCTTTCTATGTGCGACGATTAATTTTAAATTGCACTCGTATGAAAGCTCGCTCGCCACTGGTGCGTTCTGCTAGAATCTCGTGTATCGTGCGTTCCATGTGAAACCGGCCATACGGTGTAAAATGTCTATCTATGCTGGGGTACATAGGAAATTATGCACATTTTGCCATATTTGAATTTTTATGATTGTTGTAGAAAAGAATGTGATCTGAAAAAAAAACGCATTTTTTTCCATTCAATACCATGGGAACATACTGTGCCTTATATATCATGAAAAGATATCAGTTTGTAAGGAGTACAATATTAAGCGGTATTACCTCTCAAAACACGCTTCGAAATACAATGAATACCAGGGTCAAATTCGTCTCGCTCATATAAACTGATTAAAAAAACGAGTCAAACGAGGAAAACCTCTTTCCGATGGAGTGTTTGTTAAAGAGTCCTTGGAGATACTTTCGTCCATAGCATGTCCGGAACAGAAAATACTAGTTAAAAACACAAGTTTATCACATCAAACAATCGGAATAAGAATTGATGACATGGCGCAGGACATTGAATCGTCTCTAAAGAGCATTGCGTGTTTCATAGTTTCGCTCTCGATGAAAGTACTGGTGTTTAGACACAGCACAGTTGGTAATTTTTGCGAGAGGAGTAACTGAAAACTATGCCGTCATCGAGGAATTACTTGACTTGCGTCGAATGAAAGACATAACTACAGGACAAGATATCTACGAAGATGTAAAAACTTGTATGGAGAAGTTCCAAATTTAAATTGACAATATTTACGGCTTAACAACAGACGGTGCTCCAGCAATGACAGAAGAATAAACGATTGTATAGTACAGCATCACTGTCTTATTCACCAGGGACAATTGTATGCAAAAGTGCTCGACTTGAAGCACGTGATGGGGGAAGTAGTACGAACAGTTTATTTTATTCGCACAAAAGGACTAAATCACAAACAGTTCCAGGTTTTTCTGTTTGAAGTTGGTGCTTCAGTCGCGTTCGGTGGCTTAGCAGAGCTACAGATTTTATTCGTTACTCGATGAAGTGAAGGTATTTCTCGAAAAGAAAAGGCAGGATATTTGCTTTTTAACGGATGAGCGGTGGTTTGCTGATCTGGCTTTCCTAATTGACATAACTAAGTATCTGCGGACCTCAATCTAAAGCGGCAAGGAAGATCAACTTTGCGCACAGCTACTTGTATATCAGCATGTTCAAGCTTGTACTAAAAACCTATTATTGCTGGAGAAACAGCTGAAGCAATTGGCTCACTGGGAAACTCTATCTTTATGAAACCAAGAAGCGCTGGACTTTGACAGGCAAATGTCTTTGTTACAAAAGTTAGGGATTGAATTTGACGAGATTCTCAGATTTCAAAAATGAAGAAGCCAAATGAAAGTGTTCCAAAATCCGTTTGGGATTAATCGAACTTCAAAGTACTGGTCTTCTTAAAACTGCATATAATAGTTGCCTGCCGAACGGATTAATCGAATTTTACAAAAAGTCCATTAACACCAACCAGTACCCAAAGCTAACTAAACTAGCACTTCAACAGATATTATTATTCGGGAGTACATATCTTTGCTAACAGCTTCTTTCCCCGCGTGAAAAAAGTAAGTAAGAAAAGTAACGTGGATTTTTAAAAATATTGTACTATACAGGTTGGCAACTAAGTACTTTCGGTTTTGTAGTATAAAATAAAACACTTTTTTTTAACAAAGAATAGTTTTTAATCAATTATATATTTTCCATTTTGCTCAATGACCTTTTGCCATCTTTCTTTCAGCTGCATGATTCCGCGCTCATAAAATTTCTGCTCCTTATCAGCAAAAAACTGAACCAGGTGCGAGTGAAGGTCATCTTCATTTGTGAAAGCTTTACCATTCAAAAAATTCTGCAAACTTCGAAATAAATGGTAATCAGATGGTGCCAGATCAGGGCTGTATGGGGGATGTGGCATCACTTCCCAGCCAAGCTCCAATAGTTTCCCACGAGTTGCCAAAGATGTGTGAGGCCTTGCATTATCATGGTGGAACACTACACCTTTCCGATTTGACAATTCTGGCCGTTTTTCTTTGATTGCTTCATCCAGTTTCATTATGTTGACAGTAAACATCAGAATTGATCGTTCGGTTCCTTGAAAGCAGCTCAAAAAACACAACACCTTTGTAATCCCACCAAACTGACAGCATGATCTTTTTTGGATGCAATTCAGCTTTCGATGTGGTTTGTGCTGGTTCACCGTGTTTGCTCCATGATCGTTTTCGAACTTTGTTACTGTACAGGACCCATTTTTCATCACCAGTGATGATTCTTTTTAAGAAAGGGTCGGTTTCATTTCGTTTAAGGTGCATATCGCAACAGTTGATTCTTTGTGTTAAATGAATTTCTTTCAATTCGTGAGGTACCCAAATATCAAGCTTCTTAACTAGCCCAAGATATTTTAAATGTTTTTCAATTGTTGTGTGCGATACATGTAGCCTCTTCGCAACCTCTCGAACAGTTATATGACGATCCTCTTCAATTATGACTTTGATTTGGTCATCATCAACTTCAGTAGGCCGACCAGAACGTTGCTCATCTTTGAGGGAAAAATCTCCAGAACGGAATTTCTTATACCAATTCTGACACGTGCGCTCTGTTAAGCAATCAGCACCATAAACTTCACATATCTCTTTGTGAGCCGCAGCAACTTTCTTTCCTTTACGGAAATAAAAAAGTAAAATATGCCGAAAATGTTCGCTTCTGCACTCCATTTAAAATTAACCCGCAACTAATAGCTTTAATAAAAATCACGCACTACTTGCTTCTAAAGTTACGTCAATGTGACAAGTATCACGTGACAAACGGCAAAGTACAGCACTAACATATGTTATACAAAAAATAAAGCAACGCTATCTATCAATGAAAACCGAAAGTACTTAGTTGGCAACCCAATAGAATAAACGCATTCTTCGTCATTGTGCCTGAAAACGAAAAAAAAAACACAAGTCAACGTATGCATATTACATCATTTTTTGGATCCTTGGAAAAACACCATTCGATGGGCCAGTAGCTGATTGCATTAAGGTGTCGGTCCGATGTATGTCTTTAACAGTCATTTTTGGGAGTACTTAAATCACCTAAAGGGCTGCACTCCATAACACTCCTATTCGGTGTTTTCAGATAGTTTACCATGTGTACTAGTAGCCTATGATTGCTGTTTTATATAAACGGCCAAGATGGGAAAGTTTTGCAGACCTTTTGATTTTTGTGTACCTTTATGTTTTTGGGGGTACTGAACACGAACCGGGGTTTGCAAACAAAAATCCGGCTGGGAAATTTTTTTATTGGCGAAAGTAACGTGATTCTTATCTGTTTGAAAGTATTGTATATTAAATTCGCTAAAATATTTAATTAAAATTGTTTTCTTACGTACATTCTTTTCAAAAAGAGCAATTCAAAAATTGATTTTTGCTTTCAAAAAATAAAATTTTTCATTTTTGTGTTTAATATTGGCAAATATTGGGTAAAGTGATCATCCGACGAAGAAAGTCATCAGAAATGAATTTATAGTAATTTCATATAAGCACGAATCCCATACTCCCATTAGTTACAAAGAAAATGACTAGACACCAAAATCGTAAAAAAAAAACCATTTTGAGAAAATTATCGTACCAGAAAATATTTTAATGCGCAATATCTTCGTAACTAGGTGTTCTATAGAAAAAGTTTTCTAATTTTTTATTTAAAAATCAGCTTCGTGCGAGCACCACTTTCCGAGAAATAGAGCTTTAAAGATTTTATTTCCTATTACCAGAAAATGTAAAAAAATCTGCTTTGATACTTGCCAAATATCAGGAATTCTGTAGAATCAATACTTATGTAGAAAATGACAAAATAAAAATGAACGTCGGGAAAAACAACGTAAACATTGCTCGGTATGTATGTACTTAGTGAAAAGTTTCACTGGTACGTTTTTAATAACTTGAACAAACAATGCATTACTATAGATAATTATATTATCAATTTATAATAGTTGGCCTACGTGCACTTCTTAATAATTGGTGTTGACACAAATATTGCCGAATCGTTTATTTTCGCAAAATTTAAATCTACACCTAGGCAATTAAAAATTCGAGCACGAGAGGATCCTAACGTCATTAGTGAAAGATCTACCCAATGCACGAAATGAAATTTTTATAATTCTGGGCTCATCAAAGAAATCGGGTTGTATTTTTCTTACTAATAACGGAAGAATAATCGTAAAGTAGAGAGTATGTAATAAGGAGAAAGATTGATAATTTATAAATTTACTGTTTTCAGCACCAAAGAAAGAAGTGTAAGTGGTGTGAAATACGCCTAAATTTTTATTTGTTACCCACCCACGTTCCTTTTCCACGTTTTTGCCATTTACTAGGATACTATTTGTCGTCCGGAAGTGGTTCATATATTAAATTAAAAATAATCGAAACTGCAAATTTATTTTTAATTAGTTTCTTCGTAGAATGAGTCCTTTTCACGATATATGGAAAGATATATCAACGAACATTTTTGACTTTTTAACAAATTTCGAAAAACTGCTTCTTGCAAAATTCTGGACGTACTGAGCTAAATTTGGTATCAAATTTCAGCAAAGTGTACTTTAAAAAATATGTTAGTATACTTTTGGAAATATGGGTCAAAACCAAAAAAAAAGCGTTATTTTGATCAATATCTTAATTTCGCAGACGAATTTTTGTCGGTAAACCTCAAACTCGTGTTCAGCAGCCCAAAATACATAAAGGTACACAAAAATCTGCAAAACTTTCCATCTCAAAATGCCAGGGTCCTGAAGTATAGTGAAAATTTTGTGACGTCTGTGATCCGGTTTAGGAAAGTCTCCCATTTTATAGGACGATCACCTACGTCATGCGAATCTGATATTTAGCAAATTTCAACTTCGTCATAGTCTATTCAAGACGATTCATTAAAATTAATACTTAGATTAAATCGAAATGTCTAAGGCGACTGCAGACATTTCCAGAGCATACATGTATTTGGCCTACAACTTAATAATGAGACTTTTTTTAGAGATGGCAACACCGATAAACCAATGGTAGTCCATCTTTGACATACATACCATTTGAAGTTTGTATTCATAAGCTGTCAATGTCAGTATAAACATTTCGTGTTGATTGTTGACAACGTATTTTACCGGACCATGGAAAGTTTCGAAAATTCACGAAAAAAACAACATTTGCGGGAAGTTTTACTTGGACATTATTTTGCTAAGAAGACTGCAGCTCAGAGTCATAAATTGCTCGTGGAAGTTTACGGTGACGATGCTTTTTCGCGTGCACAGTGTTTTCGGTGGTTTCATCGGTTCAAAAATGATAATTTCGACATTACCGACGAAGAGCGACCTGGCCAGCCAAAAAAGTTTGAAGACGAAGAATTGACGAAATTACTCGAAGAAGATTCGTGCCAAACTCAAAAAGAGTTGGCAATTTCGTTGGAAGTGACTCAGCAAGCCATATCGAAGCGGTTAAAATCACTGGGAATGATCCAAAAGCAAGGCCACTGGGTTCCGTACGAGTTGAAGCCAAGAGATGTTGAGAGGCGCTTTTGCAAGTGCGAACAACTGCTTCAAAGGCAAAGACGGAAGGGTTTTTTGCATCGTATTGTGACCGGCGATGAAAAGTGGATTCATTATGATAACCCAAAGCGAAAGAAATCATGGGGACCGCCCGGGCACCAATCAACATCGACCGCGAAGCCAAATATTCATGGTTCCAAGCTTATGCTCTGCATTTGGTGGGACCAGATCGGTGTTCTTTATTATGAGCTGCTAAAACCGAATGAAACCATTGACGGGCAGCGCTATCGACTGCAATTGATGCGTTTGAGTCGAGGATTGCGTGAAAAACGGCAACAATTTGCTGAAAGGCACGACAAAATAATTCTTCTGCATGACAATGCTCGCCCTCATGTTGCGCAAGTCGTGAAAACGTACCTGGAAACAACCAAATGGGAAGTGCTACCCCACCCGCCGTATAGCCCTGACATTGCTCCATCCGATTACTATTTGTTCGCTTCGATGACTCATGCGTTGGCTGATAAGCACTTCACTTCATATGAGGATACTAAGAACTGGCTCGATTCATGGATAGCCTCGAAACCCCAAGATTTTTTTCGCGACGGAATTCGTAGACTTCCCGAAAGATGGGAGAAAGTTATCGCTGCTGATGGCCAATATTTTGAATAATTTAGTTATATGAATAAATCTATGAATAAATGCCCAAAATTCCAAAAAAAGTCTCATTATTAAGTTGTAGACCATATATGTCTTCAGCCACCTAAAAGTATCATAATAATAATAATTCTATTCAATTAAATTCTCGTAAAGTGATGTGAGCAATCTGCAAATATAATTTTCATGTTTCTGCATCGTGAGATTTAATTCAATCAAATCTCCCCCATATCGATTCTATCGCATTAATTATCATATCCCAGCTAAAGCAATTGAATTGAACCTCGAATTGACTGACGACAAAGCAATTTAAACTGTTAACTTCTAGTAATGCGTATACTACTGGACATTAACTTATTATCAATGGTTTTCTGTAATATCTGGCACATTGTAATTGAGTTTTGCAATAGCTAAGTAATAGTTAGGAACAAAAAATGTTGTAGCGGGAGAGCATAATCAACTATTCTATTTAGAATGGTGACATGAATTTAAAATTTAAATTGAAATTAATCGAAAGTAATGATATCCAACATACCTGGACTAATAGGCTGGTATTCTTGTTGAGGCAGTAAGAAACATGTTAACACCTAAAATAGTAAACGAAAAAAAAAAAAGTTTTGTTCAATTTTACGCATTTGTAAATTCGTTTGTAAAAAATAATGTTCAAATGAAACTTGACAAGTCGACTGCAACTTGATGAGAAGAAATATTTGTTTATAAAATTCTTGGGGGCACCGAAATTAGCCATGGCGAAGTGGCAGTGGCCATCCGAAATAATCCATATGGATACTTACGTTCTAAACCGAAAGTGTCCATAGAAAAATAAACGAAATAAGCCATGTATGGACAATATCGGTTTCAAATTGAAATACGGCATGCGAAAAAAAAAACAAAATAGCAATGCAGTGTCCATGGTAGAAATGTTAAATTGGCAATTGTATGGGTTGCCGCCCTTGCACCAAGCGCTTATGTTTGTGCGATACTGAGGGTTGTGATTCCTTAAGCGCGGAGCGAGCAGAGCCCACCCAATGGACTATTGATTTAAAACCCTCAGTATCGCACATCCATGGATTTTTTCGTTTTTCTTTCATGTTTTTTTTTTCTTTATTTTTATTTTGGCACGTGCATAATTTCGGTTTAGAAAGTTTCGCATACGGAAGGCGAAAGTAGCCATATACTCATTTTCGTTTTTAAACAGAACTGAATACTGAGTGTGAAACGAAAGTGTCTATGCATGACCACTTTCACATTCAGTCGAAATTGTCCATTAATGGCTTATTGCTAAATGACTAATTTCATAGTGCCAAATTCTTGTCTTATTAGTTATTAATGTAGTATGTTCCACGTCGTGTGAACTACAGTCTTCATACATACGTAAAGAATGAAAATTGAAGAGTTCACACGAAGTATAATATACTTATACCTATAACAATCATTGTTATCCTTACCTGTTCACCGGTAAATTCATCTGTATCAGGTTGAAATGTTAGGAGTGGTTGTGCTTGATTCTCAGACAGCCATACTGCTTTTAGTTGCAAATTAACTAAGGAGTATGGCAAATACTGCAACTGATTGCCAGATACATCCAATACATGTAACTGGCTGCAATTCCCAAGTTCGGCTGGTAAAACTTTCAGCTTGTTGTCTCTCAAGCTGAGAACACCAAGTTTTGTGCAATTACCAATTTCAATTGGTAAATTTTCTAATGAATTCCTATCGACGTTTAAATTGTTTAATTTCGTCATGCAACCAATTGACGATGGAAGTTCGAGTAAAAAATTTTCGGTTAAGATCAATTCTTGCATATTATCACACCTGAAAAGAAAAAACAATATATTTTTTAATGAATGCTACGTATAGGAAGTTACAGACAAGACGAGTTCTGAGGAAAATGTTTCAAAAAAATCTTTATAAATTTGATGAAACCAAAAACAGCCGAAATGCTTATCGACTTACAGTTATAGCCACAATCTAATCTAATAATCAACATTTCTTGCTTTTGAGAGTACCTCAAGCAAACCTCAAATTGGAAAAATTGTGTTCAAATTTTTGAACAAACATTTAAAGATCTGGTGTTTGTGCGAAAATATTAACCGCGAACACCTCTATTCTGGTGCTACATTTATCCACACAGAGTGCACAAACACGAAATCTTAAAAGTTTTGTCCAAAAAAAATTACTAGTCGGTGGTTTGCGTTAGTGTTTGAATTTCCATAAGTGATATAAAACATTCAATCGAATAACCCTACATTGCGGAAAGTGTGATTCATTGAGATATTATTGAGTCATTTACAGAAATACACACAAACATGTATGTACGTACACAATACACCCAGCATACACGACTACTTACCTAACGCAATCAACACTTTATAAACCGTGTATCTTATCAACATAATCGATGCGGGTATGCTGTCGCCCGTCGATAACGAAATTCTTCGATTTATTTCAAACACTGTGATCTGATATCATTAAGAGCTCGCGCACACGGCAAACTTTTTAGTTCGAATAGTTCAGTCAGAAAATTATAACACACGACGGTTTATGAGACGGCACACACAGAAAACTAAACTATTTAGTAATCACTATGTGCGCGGTCTCATAAAACACCGTGCTCTATTTTTCTGACTTAAGTATTAGTTTTTCTACGAACTAAAAAGTTTGTCGTGTGCACGAGCTCTAAACTGAATCCCTTAAGCGGCTATTACACAAACATACAATTTGTCCGATAATGTCGAGGAGCAAACTGCGATTCTGACCATCACTTGACTAAGCCAACTTATCGGTGTAGAATTTCTTCAATTGCTGCACCCACTTGTTGATAAAGCATGGGACACAGAGACCTACTCCTGAGTGGAAGGAAGGATTGATCATCAAACTTCCAAAAAAGGGTAGCATTACAGACGGCAATAATTGGAGAAGCATTTTCGAGCATTTTCGTGCTTCCTGCCGTTGCCAAGATAAAAGCTAAAATTGTCCTGGATAAACTAAAGACTCACTTAGCAAGCAAAACTGAAGGAGAGCAGGTTGGCTTTTGATCCGGATACTCCTGTATCGATCACATTAACACCTTGCCAATCATCATCAAGCAATGCGTTGAGTACGATTCTCCGCTCCACTTGCTTTTCTTTGATTTCGAGAAGACTTTCGACAGTGTGAACCGGGGATTCTACAGGGGCGGCATTACGCAGGAGAGGCTTCCCTGAGAATTTTGTGGCTATTATTAGGTCAACCTAAGATGGCGCGAAATGTCGCGTTCTGTATAAAGGAAAGGTATCGGAAAAGTAAGATTCGAAGTCGATTTCGGCAGGGATGCATCCTCTCCCAAATCCTATTCCTAATAGTGATTGGCGATGTGTTGCATTGCATGGAGTCCTATCCGGACTAGATGGAGGAATTCAATAGATCTGTACAACTTATCTCTTATCTATGTACAACATCTTATCTACATCTTGACTACGCTAACGACATATGTATGCCTACTCCACAAATTGGATCTGTACGGAATTGCGTTAAGGCGAACATACACCATCCGGAATTCCGGATAGGCCGTTTATTTCAATAGACAACTGTATTTGGTGTACAGCTTTGCTTCCGCCGTTTTCCGACACAGCCGTCTGTCAGAAAACGCCGGAAGCAAAGTTGTACACCTAATACATTCGTCTATTGAAATAAACGGCCTGTCCGGAATTCCGGATGGTGTATGTTCGCCTTTAGATCTCGAGAGGGAGGCAAGCAAGGTTGGGCTAAAGATTAACACCAACAAGACTTCTTAGTTAATGGACAGCCTGTAGAAAAGGTCGACAATTTTGTCTAGCTGTCTGGCCAATACCGCCTCCTGCTGGGAGACTTTAACGCTCATCACAAGTTATGGAGTTCCCGCCTCGAAAATGACGCCAGATGAGTTTTCATAGCGGAACAAGTGGTTGCATCACAATTCGGTCCCCTGAACGATGACTTTCCCACTCGCTTGACAGGAACCTGTTCCAGTTCCCCCGATATATGAATTGCAAGTGCGGGCCTCATCAACATTGCCCAATGGGGACCAACTCTCACGCTGTCATCTGACCACCTGCCGATAGTAATCAAGCTCGATCAACCATCTGATGTGATCCATGCCGACCACCGCACCTTGATAAATCACAACAAAGCCAATTGGGATGACCTTCTGATGTTCGAGTAGCTGAGGCCAACCTAAGGCGTATCAGCTAAACTCATCTCGACTGGTCGTATTCTAACAGTACGGCATACACTTTTCCCACCTTAGCAGCAAGATTTGCGGACGAACGCGATAGAATTCGCAGCACTATCCCTGACGACCCCAGGATCAAAGAACTAAACCTAGAGATTTAACACCGTGTAGCGGAACATAGGAGACAAAAGTGGAATGAGCGCTTGAGCAATTGCAACCTAACAACCGAAGTTGAAAAGCTATGGTCCACAGTAAGGGCGACCACAGAGTGAAAGCTGAAGCTGATGCTTATGCTGGTGTTTTGATTGTGAACACTCTGCGAAGAGAAACATTCACATTAAACGTGCTCATGAAGCTTCCCCTCCCCATGTTGCAGAAGATTACATTCGTAATTGTCCGGTGTATTCGTTAATTTTTATGTATCTTATGAATGGATTTTATATATGAAATCACTGGACAATTACGAATGCGATCTTGAGCTTTAGCGATAGCATGGGCAGGGAAAGCTCCATGAGCACGTTTCACGTAACGTTTCTCTTCACTGAGTGTTCGCAATCAAAAACCAGCATAAGCATCAGTTTCAGCTTTCACTCTGTGGTCGCCGTAAGAGCCCTTACTAACCCAATAAAGCAGAGAGGACTGGTTGCGATTCAATTTGGTGGTAGTGCAACTAACAACATTGTACAATGCGCTAGCCTTTTTATCAGACAATTTATTGAACATCCGCCACCCGACAGGCTAAAGCGTAAAATATGCAGAACCATTCGCAACCATACCAACGACCATACACTTCAAATCGGGTCGAACGAAGTTACTTCAGCTATAAAAAACGTGAAGAACTCCAAAGCCCTACGACCAGTAGACACATCGATGGTAATGCTGAAGCACCTTGACATGCCTACAATTGAGTCCATTACGGCAGCCTTCAACCTCTCCGTTTCATCGTCCATCGTTTCCGAAATATGGAAAAAAGGTATGGTGATCCCAATTTTAAAACCCGGGAAAAAGCATACGCAAGGTGACTCCTACCGTCCCATCACCCATTTTCAAAAACTCTTCAAGCTGTCTTACTTCCTACATTTGCGACTCATACTCAGCTGGCTGACCACCAACATGGTTTCCGAAAAATGCGCAGCACGAGAACGGCCTTGGATGTCATAACATCTTGCATCCACAACGGTCTTAACGAGACCCGCCCATGTCACAGAATCATTATGGTAGCACTTCACCTATCGAAAGCATTCGATACGATCAACCACTCCCTACTTCTGTCTGGCATTAACAACACGTCGCTCTCGATACCAATTGTGAAATAGATCTCAAATTACCTTGCTGGTCGGCAATCTTACACCGAATTCAGGGGTAGCAAGTCCAAGCTTAGAAGGGTTAAGGGGACCGAAGATTTCCCCCTGAACAAGGCGGGAGGGGACATTTTTCGGTACCTGTTGCTCAAAAACGAGTACAGATATTAACGTGATTTTTTTTTGTTCATAATGATGTCACGAATATTTAAAGATCATTTGACAGAATTCGGTCGATGCATTTAGCTTCAGGCTTTTATTCCAGAAAGAGCCTTTTTTCTTTCTTGTTTCATTTTTTTCGACACGTTATCATCACATATTCTATTTTCATATAATGAGTGTTTCATAACAACGGGGAACACGCTCGTATAAAGTAATTTTATTAATATTAAATAGTAAAGGAGCAACGTGTACCGAAAAGGCAAAAAAACACTACTTTTTAGGACGAGCGTTTTTCTTTCAACACCGGTTTTCGCTTTTGGCGCACATCGAAACTTCGTTTTATCTCTAAAATATCGATTTCTGATAACGAATCACGTCCGTTACGCTAGCACCCCCACCACTAAGTGTCGATATCAGGAATAGTGCATAATTAGGGGCTAATTAGTTGTTAATTAGTTGCTCTATTCCCGAATTTATTGCTCCTGCCGATTCGCCAGAATTGACGATTTTATGTGGGGGTGCTAGCGTAACGTTACGCTAGCACCCCCACATAAAATCGTCGTTTTATCCAACATCTGTCGCACGCAAATTTGATGCAAAATGAAAAACAGAATTAATTGCTAATTTGTTGCTCTATTCCGGAATTTATTGCTCCTGCCGAATTGCCAGGATAATGTTTTTTGTATGGTGGTGCTAGCGTAACGTTACGCTAGCACCCCCACTTTTTAATACGGCATTTGTCGTCTCTAAATTTAATGCAAATTGAAAGCCATAATTAATTGCTAATTTGTTGCTCTATTCCCGAATTTATTGCTCCTGCCGATTCGCCAGGACTTCAGCTTATATATGGAAAAGACACCACATTTGTACCCCCCTGTACTATCTCCACTGGCACAAATTGAACAAAAGCTTGATGCAGAATAAAAGCAATAGATATTTGCTAATTTGTTGCTCCATTCCGGAATTTATTGCTCCTGCCGACTTGCCAGGATAACGTTTTTTGTGTGGTAGAGCTAGTGTGACGTCACATTAGCACCTCCCTTCTAAATGCGGCATATATTTTCCTCAAATGCAATGAACAATTAAAGAGGTAATTAATTGCTAATTTGTTGCTCTATTCCCAAATTTATTGCTCCTGACGATTCGCCAGGACCTTAGCTTATATACGGAGAAGACACCACATTTGTACTCCCCTGTACTATCCCCACTGGCACAAATTAAACAAAAACTTGATGCAGAATAAAAGCAATAGATATTTGCTAATTTGTTGCTCCATTCCGGAATTTATTGCTTCTGCCGACTTGCCAGGATAACGTTTTTCGAACGGTAGAGCTAGTATGACGTCACATTAGCACCTCCCTTCTAAATGCGGCATATATTTTCCTCAAATTCAATGGCCAATTAAAGACAAAATTAATTGCTAATTTGTTGCTCTATTCCCGAATTTATTGCTCCTGCCGATTCGCCAGAACTTCAGCTTATATATGGGAAGGAAACCACATTTGTACCCCCCTGTACTATCCCCACTGGCACAAATCTAACAAAAACTTGATGCAAAGCGAAAGCAATTAATATTTCCTAATTTGTTGCTCTATTCCGGAATTTATTGCTCCTGTCGACTTGCCAGGATAACGTTTTTTGTATGGTGGTGCTAGCGTAACGTTACGCTAGCACCCCCACTTTTTAACACGGCATTTATCGTCTCTAAATTCAATGCAAAATGAAAGCCATAATTAATTGCTAATTTGTTGCTCCATTCCGGAATTTATGGCTCCTGCCTATTCGCCAGGACTTCAGCTTATATATGGGAAGGACACCACATTTGTACCCCCCTGTACTATCCCCACTGACACAAATCTAACAAAAGCTTGATGCAGAATAAAAGCAATAGATATTTGCTAATTTGTTGCTCCATTCCGGAATTTATTGCTCCTGCCGACTTGCCAGGATAACGTTTTTTGTGTGGTAGAGCTAGTGTGACGTCACATTAGCACCTCCCTTCTAAATGCGGCATATATTTTCCTCAAATGCAATGAACAATTAAAGAGGTAATTAATTGCTAATTTGTTGCTCTATTCCCAAATTTATTGCTCCTGACGATTCGCCAGGACCTTAGCTTATATACGGAGAAGACACCACATTTGTACTCCCCTGTACTATCCCCACTGGCACAAATTAAACAAAAGCTTGATGCAGAATAAAAGCAATAGAAATTTGCTTATTTGTTGCTCTATTCCGGAATTTATTGCTCCTGCCGATTTGCCAGTATAACGTTTTTTGGATGGTAGAGCTAGTGTGACGTCACATTAGCATCTCCCTTCTATATGCGGCATATATTTTCCTCAAATGCAATGAACAATTAAAGAGATAATTAATTGCTAATTTGTTGCTCTATTCCCGAATTTATTGCTTCTGTCGATTCGCCAGGACTCCAGCTTATATATGGGAAGGACACCACATTTGTACCCCCCTGTACTATCCCCACTGGCACAAATCTAACAAAAACTTGATGCAAAGCGAAAGCAATTAATATTTCCTAATTTGTTGCTCTATTCCGGAATTTATGGCTCCTGCCGAATCGCCAGGATAATGTTTTTTGTAAGGTGTTGCTAGCGTGAAATAGTAAAAAGTTTAAAAAGAAGTTCACTTAGTTTGTGATAATAGCGTCATAAGCAGGAAAGTGCAGTTTGGATGAAAAAATAGCATGCGATATAAACTCAGAAAATTTGGAACAGCGCCATCTTTTTTTTGTGTGTCCATATTTAAGCAACATGTTGGCAACTGATGAATCTGCGTGCGGCGGAAACTTCGAGAAACGCTGAGCACTGAATTCCTTTGTCGATTTCCTGCGAAATCTGGAGGGTTTAAGGTGTGGGAATTTTTTTCCGGTCACGATGGTCGTCGAATATACTTTCCCAGCTCAAAAGTAGCAGCAGCAGTTTACTTGCAAATACTGGAAATGGATTGTAGTCTTTTGCGTCAGGTATTCACAGCCATTGGTTTTTCTCAAATATTCCGCCAGACACAAAATCTTCCGCCTCAAACATGTTGCTTAAATTTCAACTATCCCGGAATTATTACAGTGTTCTCCCTCTTCCAAATCTATGTGACATGCTCCCAAGCCCATTTCAAACGTTTTAGCCTAATGTTTTAACGGAAAATGTGGCTTACTGACTGGCTTCCACGTACGTAAGCCAGCTTTCGTAAGTCTTTTCTCATCAAATTTGTTGAGATTTGAATACCCGTTGCCAAAACTAGATCGTTCCTAAGGCCAGATGAAGTTTTGAATCAGTTCGGATGGCCTTGTAACGGTAAAAATTAGGTCGTTTTTTTCTTGATCGTCCAAAGCCTTTCTTTCGCTCGGTGGCACCCTTTTCCCGGAACTTCTTCGAGTACCATTTCACAGTACGCTGCGCAACATTCATTTTTTCACCTATTTTACCAATATTTCGACTTTCTCGCGCCAAAATAAAAATATTGCTTTCGTTTTCCGCGCTAACTATTTCCTACTTTTTCACCCAAACTGCACTTTTCTGTTTACTACGCTATTGTCACCAAATGAGTGAGCTTCGTTCAAAACTTTTCATTATTTCTAGACACGATATAAATACTTTGTTATAACCTGAGCCAATAAAACACCATCACACTAACTACTTAGGAGAATTTTTATGAAAAAGGGAGTAAAATAGTTTGAGCAACTTTTTTTTCTAACACTTTATATTGAACATTATCCTGTGGCTGAATGCGGAATAGAGGCGATGCAAACGGCAGCGTTCTTGCGAGCTCCTGGATCAAGTAATATGGATCTGAATTTTTCGGTTTCTCCTCTCCATATGCTTTCCCCTCCGGTTAAATACGTGCCATCAACTGTCAATTTTTGTATCTGAAAATCATTCCCTTCCGAATCTGAAGAGTATATATTCAGAATTGAATCGACTGCTGGTGAGTGTGTCTTAGTTTAGTTAGAATTCAAATGTCAACTAGAATTTCAAGAGAAAACTTAAATCCTTTGTACAGGGTGGCGCAAAAGAAACGAAGGGGTGTGAATAGTCTATATTTCCTTTATTTTTGAATCAATCGAATTTCTTTTTTTTTTTTAGTACACTTCATAAATGGGAAATTTTGTTAATTTAAACGTGAAAAAAAAATGCATAAGTGGTGCCCATTCTCAACTTTACACTGTCGCGCTCTTTCTAAAACATTTCCCATGAATTTTTTCAAGATTTCAGGAGGTATCGCTAAAATTTCTTCTCGAATATTATTTTTTTGTTGGAGTATGGTCTGGAGTATGTGTATGGCATATGCATAAGGCACAGACCATTCCCCAACTAAACAATAATATTCGAGAAGAGATTCGAGCGAGACCTCCTGAAATCTTGAAAAGAAGCATGAAAACGTCGCAATTTGCAAAGCTGAGAATAGGTACCACTTACGCGATTTTTTTTTCACGTTTAAATTAACAAAATTTCCCATTTATGAAGTATACTAAGAAAAAAAAGAAATTAGATTGATTCAAAAATAACGGAATTATAGACTATTCAAACTCCTTCGTTTCTTTTGCGCCACCCTGTACATACACAATCGGACAAATTTCCTTTAGGCAGCAAAATAATTTTGTATGTTGACTATTTCGAATAATTACACAAAACGGACATTTTATTGAGAAGAAATGAACTTTATGTGCTTCCCAAACTGTAAACTCTCCAAAAACTTCCACCACCTGCGCCGCTTACATTTCAAATATGGAACTATTTAACAGAGTAGAAAACCTGCACTAACGTTCTATCGAGAGCAACTCAGATCAAATTGTTAGTGTAATTGTGTGGTCTTAACCTGCTCTGCTCTATATGGATCTTGAAACAAACGTGCCTATTATTAATAAGTTACGGAACTTTCTGGCCGCTGCAATTTTACTACACAACTTTTTTGACTTGGCTACAAAAGAAGTTGGAATAAGCATCAACCAGGGCAAAACGAAACTCAATGAACGACGAGGGTGCCAGCACAACCCAAAATCAACGACGAAACCGCAATGTCGAAATAACGCAAGGGAGAGAGGCGAAATGCAAAATCGCGTCGGCCAATAAGACATGCTATTCGTTTACCAATTGATGAAAACATTAAAGTGGCATGTTCGGATCAGTTTGTGCATTAAATGAACAATACGACCATAAGAAATAAATTCGGAAATATTACAACAAATTATAAATTAATTATCTAATACACTGTGCGTTGAATTTAAGTCCAAGATATACTGCATTTAGAAATATAGTACTTATTGCCTTCATTACGCGTCAAGTTTTTGTTACTCGTAGATTTGTGCCAGTGGGGATTGTACAGGGGGCTCTAAATGTGATGTCCTTCCCATATATAAGCTGAAGTCCTGGCGAATCGGCAGGAGCAATAAATTTGGGAATAGAGCAACAAATTAGCGATTAATTATGTCCTTAATTGGCCATTGAATTTGAGGAAAATATATGCCGCATTTAGGGAGGAGGGAGGGAGGCGCTAATGTGACGTCACACTAGCTCTACCACACAGAAAACGTTATCCTGGCAAGTCGGCAGGAGCAATAAATTCCGGAATGGAGCAACAAATTAGCAAATATCTATTGCTTTTATTCTGCATCAAGCTTTTGTTCAATTTGTGCCAGTGGAGATAGTACAGGGGGGTACAAATGTGGTGTCTTTTCCATATATAAGCTGAAGTCCTGGCGAATCGGCAGGAGCAATAAATTCGGGAATAGAGCAACAAATTAGCAATTAATTATGGCTTTCATTTTGCATTGAATTTAGAGACGATAAATGCCGTGTTAAAAAGTGGGGGTGCTAGCGCAACGTTACGCTAGCACCACCATACAAAAAACATTATCCTGGCGATTCGGCAGGAGCAATAAATTCCGGAATAGAGCAACAAATTAGGAAATATTAATTGCTTTCGCTTTGCATCAAGTTTTCGTTAGATTTGTGCCAGTGGGGATAGTACAGGGGGGTACAAATGTGGTGTCCTTCCCATATATAAGCTGAAGTCCTGGCGAATCGGCAGGAGCAATAAATTCGGGAATAGAGCAACAAATTAGCAATTAATTATGGCTTTCAATTTGCATTAAATTTAGAGACGACAAGTGCCGTATTATAAAGTGGGGGTGCTAGCGTAACGTTACGCTAGCACCACCATACAAAAAAAAATTATCCTGGCAATTCGGCAGGAGCAATAAATTCCGGAATAGAGCAACAAATTAGCAATTAATTCTGCCTTTCATTTCGCATCAAATTTGCGTGCGATAGATGTTGGATAAAAAAGTGGGGGTGCTAGCGTAACGTTACGCTAGCACCCCCACATAAAATCGTCAATTCTGGCGAATCGGCAGGAGCAATCAATTCGGGAATAGAGCAACTAATTAGCAACTAATTAGCCCCTAATTATGCACTATGCCTGATATCGATACTTAGTGGTGGGGGTGCTAGCGTAACGCACGTTAACGAATCGATACGAGTCAACAGTCGCAGTACCTTTCGACGGACAAAATCGTATTTTTGGATCCATATTTGCGCCTCGTTTTCAATTTTTTTGCAATGCCCCGGTACCGAAAGGTATTAATAAATTTTTTAAAGGCTTTTATGAAGTCGTAACCCTCATAATAGTCATACCAAAATGTTCAGAAAAGAAAGAAGAACTTTTTGGGCTAATAAAAAAAATTATTTTTTTTTTTTTCATTTTTCCTATCTTCGGTCCCCTTAAACAAGGTGTTCCTCAAGGAGGAATCTTCTCACCGACCTTGTTTAATCTATCTCTCTAATTGCCTTGACCCCTCCAGGGGCATGGGCGCGTCAACATCTCTAACATTTCTATGCCTTGTTGACGTTTCAATAGCATATCTACTTTTCGGAAGTGCAGTTGCTAGCATACACCTCCTATCCGCGCCGTCTGTCTTTATACTGACAAGCTCAGAGCACTGAGAGAATTCGATTAGTACTCACAGGCAATTTTTGATTGCACCGAGATTTGATCTCCGAGCTCTAAATTGGTATCATAGAGCGGTGACTGAACGATCACGGCCACCGAGCGCGACATCTGTTTAATCTATACCTCACTGGAATCCCCTCATCTCCAACAGGAATCTAGATAAGGCTATGCCGAAGACTGCACTATCCTAGCAATAGGAGACGACATCACCTAAATGAATGTGTGCGAGGATAAACGACCTTAACATCTTCTTCGTCACCAAGAACTTGAAGCTATCAGCTCAAAAGTCCACCGCAACACTATTCACATCCTGGACTAAAGAAGTAAAGATGCAGCTAAACATCTCAGCACATGGTCTCTTAATACCCACCACGAACCACCCAAAAATCCTCGGCGTTACTCTGGACAGCATGGCAAGACCATCAACCCACACGCCAACAGTAACTAACAAGATGAGGAGCAGGAACAAGGTCATCTAGGCTCTAGCTGTTAGTTCCTGGGGTAAAGACAAAGAGACCCTACTAACCGCCTACAAAGCGATCGGTAGATCTGTAGCTAACTATACACCAGTGTGGACACTTAGTCTAAGTAACACACACTGGAAACACATTCAGATCTGTCAAAATGCAGCCATCACAAGCTGTCTGTTGATGTCTCATCAAGACCACCTTCATCACGAGACTAAAACACTGTTCATAAGAAACCACAACATGCTGCTGTCAAAGCAGTATCTAGTCAGATGCTATCGAAGTGATCACCCGAGCTTCGATCGAATGGTGGATAGAGCCCCACCGCCACGACACATCAGGCGAAACCTAAGGGACCTGGAAAGGGAACGATTTAAGAAGGTCCCCTTCGATAACGCTAGTTATAAAACTGCCATCGCTATGTTGCACAGGGAGGAAGTACGTACGCCGATTGCGGACCTTAATAACAACATAATACTTGATGCTCAACCACCAGACATCTCACCGGAAGAACGAAACCTGCCTAGACCGATCAGGACCACGCTCGCACAGCTTCGTTCAGGCTGGAGCTCGCGCCTCAACTAATACTTGTCCCGAATCGACCACAGCATTCAAAACACTTGTCCGGCATGCAACAGTTCTCACCACGACATTGAGCACATCTTCGATTGCACTGCAGCACCGACGCAGCTAACACCTATAGCGCTTTGGGAGAACTCAACTTCCTACGGGGAAAACTGACAATGAGTCGGATGCGCTTTTTTATGACACACACTTTACACTTAATAAATAGTGAAAGGACGCATCACCGGAGCAAGACTGCGGGGAAGACCGACAGCTCGTTGGGAAGATTAGTGGATGCTGACGCCGAACCCGCTAGGTATTTGAAATTGGAGGGCGCGATCACTTGACGGAGATATTTGGAGAACAATGTTCCAGATCGCCAAGGCCCGACGTCGGATTGTAGCGCCACAATGGTGATCAACATCGAATTTTCGCAAACTAACAAAGTGTTTTGGTGCCGTTTAAGATTTTCGAATCATTAAAGGTCCTAGATGTAATTTTATCGAGTTTGAGAGAGAAATATTAAACTTCATAGTAGATTTCCGTATCCAAAAGAACTAGTTCTCGCATTAATCGCGTAAAATGTCTTTGAAGATATTGGTGTCCCTTAGAAGTAGTAGTAGTAGTAGTAGTAACTTTACGGTACGCTACAAACCAATAATACGAACATCTATAAGATCACATTTATTTTCCAACTTAGTACGTACTATTACTAGTCGGCAACAAGAATGCATGAAACAATACTTACGCTCCAATATTCGGATTCAATGTATGCAGTCGATTTTGGTCCAGTTTCAATATCGTTAAACGATGCACTTTGGCAATTCCATCAGGAATTGATTCTAAAAGATTCTGTGATAAGTGTAAGTCGGTGAGATTTTCAAGCCCACCAATTTCTTCAGGCAGTTCTTCTAATCTGTAATAAAAGGAAAGGCGTTAAACAATAACAATCTATCAAGCACATTCGTTTGTATTGTATTTACTGTTAGTAGATAACTTACCTATTTTCGGAAACATCTAAACATACTAAGTTTTTCAATAGGCCAATTTCCGGTGGAAGTTTCTGTAATTGATTATGATCCAACCACAATTCTTGTAACGATGGAAGGTAGCCTAAATGAGCGGGTAATTCATCGATTTCGTTGTCACCCAGATCTAAACGTTCGAGTTTTGTCAAATTGCTTATCGATTCTGGCAATTCCTTAAGTAAATTTTCTCGTAATTCTAAAGATTCCAATTGTGATAAACTGTAAAAAAAGAGAAAATATAAATTTCAACTATGCGTATTAAGTTTTTATTTCGATATATTCCCTACGTTTTGTAGTTGTAGTTGGTTATTATTAATGGTATTAATCACTAACTTTTGTTCAGAGTACAAAAATGTTTACTAATTGAAGATACAAATATTTCGGGGCAGCTTGCTCTCATCTTCAGTACAAAGCTAGTGGTGTTCACAGTCTGCGGTACGCTCATTTATACACTTTACATTTTATTGTTCTATGGCTAACATTTTTCACGTTTTATTTTGCTTATGTCTCGCATATTGTCGTCACTCCTTTTGTCCTGCAGTTGCATCCTTTCAGTTTTTTTTTTATTATTTTACTCACGGTTCGAACTAGTCGCGAAGGACAGTTGCCTTCGTCGGCGTTGAGAGTACCGCAGACTGTAAAAACCATTAGCTTTGTACTGAAGAATGGAGCAAGTTGCACCCTTAATACTTGTAAAGATTCTTGTAGTCTGAAGAACAGTTAGTGATTATTTACTAATAATTTGCGTATTCACTTTAATATATTTTTATTAAACAACCACACATTAGTGGGGGGCAAAAACTCCTCTTCCATAGTCCTCCACGTGGGCGCCCCCTGGAACGGCAGTGGTCACTGACCATTGCCAACCAACGTCAAGCCGCCAGTGATGGCGGTGCGATGATTTGGTTGAGGTACCCCTGTGGTGTGGGGTGTGAAAAAAAATACCACGGCCTTTCCCTTTGAGGGCCTGTCGTTAAAACCGACAATCAAAGGACAGGATGTGTATGCCAGCAACTTGCACTATCCGAAATCTTTATATGCTAACGAAACGTCAACTATGCCTCGGATAAGGACTGACTCAATGGTTACGACTTTTAGCTATCGTACAATGACAAAGATTGGATTCTGGAATGTGCGTACTCTCCTGGACAATGGATCAGAAGGTCCCCAGAACGCACGATTTCTTCAATTAGAGAGTGAATTTCTGAGGTACAAATTAAATATCTTAGGAGTTAGTGAGATAAGATGGTGGAACAGCGGAGAATTCATCTCTCCAACGGGCAGCACTGTAATGTTGTACTCCGGTAAAGCTACCGGTAGTCGCCGTGAGTCAGGTGTGGGGCTCCTTTTAACCAGAGCCGCGCGAAACTGTCTCTTATCCTGGGAACCGGTCTCTGACAGGGTCTTGACCGCCAGGTTCCGGACCAAAATGAGGAACATCTCAATTATACAATGTTATGCCCCTACTGAACCCGACAATGTCTTGGCAAAAGACTCCTTCTACGAAGAACTAAACGCCGTTCAGAGCAGAACACCTAAAGGTGACATTATAATGGTTATGGGTGATTTGAATGCGAAAGTTGGCGCTGATAACTATGGGCTCAGACATGTGATGGGGAGACACGGTCTTGGTGATCGTAATGACAACGGTGAAAGATTTGTGGAGTTCTGCAACTTTCACAGTCTCTTCATCGGTGGTACTATGTTTGAGCATAAGGACCACCACAAAATCAGTTGGTCCTCTGTTGATCGGCGCAGAACACAAAATCAAATCGACCATTTTGCCATTAGTAAAAGATTCAAGAGTTGCCTCCTGGACGTGCGAAACAAGAAGGGTGCCGATATTGGGATGGGAAGAGACCATTATCTTATGATCGCTAATGTTCGATTGCGTATTGCAGCCGTGCGCCGCCCCAGCGACGAAAGATCCAGGCCCCGCAAATTCAACACCGCTCGACTAAAAAATCCAGCTGTCTTACAACAATATAATGACCATCTTGCGCAAAAAGCGGCTGAGATAACTAGTCACCCAGATAGTGACATAAACGAAAACTGGGATGCCATAAAAAATGCGTACATTGATAGCGCAAATACCATCCTTGGCCCAAACCCGGATTGCCGGAATAAGCCCTGGATGTCCGACGCTTCATGGCAGCGGATTGTTGAAAGAAAGGAGCTGAAAGTTCGTTTGGCTGCAGCCTCAGACGACAATCGAAGCAGCATCGAACTCCTTTACCGTCAGAAAGCTCGAGAAGTTCAGCGTAGTGTGCGACGCGATAAAAGAGTGTATGCCAATTCTCTTTTAGCGTCAGCAGAAGAAGCCGCTAGAAGTAACAACTTAAACGCCGTATACGGTGTCATCAAGGAGTTTACAGGTGGTCGTAACTCCTGCCAACATCCGGTGAAAGATAGTGATGGAAAGCTACTTATCTTGGAAGAAGATCAAATGAGGCGGTGGAAAGAACACTTCGCCGCGGTCTTGAACCGTGTAACCTCTGGTGAAGTTCCCCCTCATATAGATAATCTAGCTAACCATCAAAATGTGCGTATACGGTCCACTGCCCCGACTAAAGAGGAAATAGTCACTGCAATTATTGCACTAAAACGAGGAAAGGCCGCCGGACTTGACGGCATCCCTGCCGAACTTTATCAAGCAGCCCCAAGCGTAACTGCCGATTTGCTGCACCCACTTGTTGATAAAGCGTGGAATACAGAGACCTTTCCCACTGAGTGGAAGGAAGGTTTGATCATCAAACTTCCAAAGAAGGGTAGCCTCACAGACTGTAATAATTGGAGAGGCATTTGTGTGCTTCCTGCCGTTGCCAAGATAATAGCTAAAATCGTCCTGGAAAGACTAAAGGCCCACTTAGAAAGCACAATTGATGAAGAGCAGGCTGGCTTTCGATCCGGATTCTCCTGTGTCGATCACATTAACACCTTGCGAATCATCATCGAGCAATGCGCTGAATACGATTCTCCGCTTCACTTGCTTTTCATCGATTTCGAAAAGGCTTTCGATAGTGTGAACCGGGATTCTATATGGGCGGCCTTGCGCAGGAGAGGCATCCCTGAGAAGCTTGTGGCTATTATTAAGGCAACCTATGACGGCGCGAAATGTCGCGTTCTGCATAAAGGTAAGGTGTCGGGGGACTTTGAGATTCGCAGTGGAGTTCGGCAGGGGTGCATCCTCTCACCGATCCTATTCCTCATTGTGATCGGCGATGTGTTGCATGCAGCCCTATCCGGACTCGACAGAGGAATTCAATGGACTTTGACATCTTATCTACAACATCTTGACTACGCTGACGACATATGCCTACTCTCCCACAAAATCATGGATCTGTCCGCAATGGCGTTAGATCTCGAGAGGGAGGCAAGCAAGGTTGGGCTAAAGATTAATACCAACAAGACCAAGGTTCTTAGCCCGCCGTTGCGAAAAAGAAATCCGACACCTATTGCCATCAATATTAATGGGCAGCCTGTGGAGAAGGTGGACAACTTCGTCTACCTGGGTAGCATTGTTGCCGAAAATGGTGGTACGGAGCAGGACATCGCTCGTCGTATCAACCAGGCTAAACGTGCATACGGCATGCTGTCCAAAATCTGGCAGGGCAGTTATCTCAGCATCAAGACCAAGCTGGGCCTGTTTCGCTCCCTGGTACTATCAGTACTTTTGTATGGGAGCAGTACATGGAAAGTTTCCGTAGGAGTTACCAGAAAGCTGCAAGTTTTCGTCAACTCATGTCTTCGTCGAATTTTAAGAATTTTCTGGCCCGAAACAATATCAAATGAAGAGCTAAGTCGGCGTACGGGTCAGATGCCAATCGACGAATTGATACGCAGGCGAAAATGGCAGTGGATAGGTCACACATTGCGGAAGAGTGATAACTGCATTGCTATGCATGCCATGAAATGGAACCCCATTTCCAACCAAGGCCGACCAAGAGGGGGTCCTCGAATCACATGGCGTCGATCTGTGGCAAAGGAGTGTCAGGTACTGGGTAAGTCTTTTGGGGAGTTGCGCCCCATTGCCCAGAACAGAGTACGATGGCGCGCAGGAGTAGTTGACGCGCTATGCCCCGCTAGGGGTTAAGGCAAAGTAGTAGTAGTACATGGGAGCTCCTAACTGCAACTAAATTACAGATAGTGATTTTAACGAATAAACAGAGACGATTTGGTAATCTATTCATAAAGCCTGAAATCTTTGCTCTTAGATCTTAATTTCGGACCGTTAAAAACATGAAAAACTAAACAGGTAAGCCCTTTCAGTTGATATAAGGAAGTTGGACATAATCATTGAACATTTTATAATCTGTTTTTAAATACTTTAGAGACTTTATTTGAATTAAAGTGATATATGTATTTCGTCACTCAACGTCCAACTTGAAATATGAGGGGCTTACAACGCCGCTCGTGCCTCTGATTCCTGAAAACACGATCAATGCTATTGAAAAGACGATTTTTTTAAGATTAACCTTTCTAGCATGCAGAAACGCAAGTGAAGTACCCACAAACTGAATTTTATAATCACTGGAAAATAAATTGAAAGCCCTAGTGCCTCCGCACACTGGTCGTCTGATTTTCGTCACGTCTGCGATTCGAACTCTGCTCGTCTGAATTCCCACACGACGAGCGACTCCCTGCCCCGCACACGGGTCGATTGCAATTCGGCGCGTCTGCGACGCGATCCGATGTTAGAAATGGGAGTTGGGGTATTTGGGCAATACGTAGCCTGGGTAGAGGTGAAAGGAGGAGTGCACAGGAGTGTCGGTGAAATCATTTTAACCCTTTGGCATGGCGAATGGACCTTTTAGTACATGAGGCGAAACACGGGCAATATGGTTGTCACATGAGTAGATGTGAAAAGAGGAATGCAATCGAGTGGTGGTTAAAACATTTTAACCCTTTGGAGTGGTGAAATGGACATTTTTGTACATGAAGCAGGATATGGGCGATATGGGTGTCGCGTGATTCGAGGTGGAAGGAGAATTGCACAGGAGTGCTAGTGAAATCATTTTAACCCCTTGGAGAGGTGAAAAGGACTTTTTTGGGCATTAAGCGGAAAATGGGCGATAAGGGTATTGCGTGATTCGGGGTGAAAGGAGTAGTGCACAGGAGTGTCGGAGAAAGCATTTTAACCCTTTGGCGTGGCAAAATGAACCTTCCTGTACAAGGAGCGGTACATGGGCGAAATTGGTGCCGTCTGTTTCGAGATGAAAGGAGGAGTGCACACGGGTGTCGGTGAAAGCATTTTAACCCCTCGGCATGGCGAAATAGACCTTTTTGTACATGAAGCGGAACACGGGCAATATGGTTTTCGCATGAGTCGATGTCAAACGAGGAATGCAGATGAGTGCTAGTTAAAGCATTTTAACCCTTTAACGTGGCGAAGTGGACTTTTTTGTACATGAAGCGGGGTATGGGTGCCGCGTGATTTGAGGTGAAAGGAGAAGTGCACAGAAGTGCTGGTAAAAGCATTTTGACCCTTTGTTGAGGTGAAAAGAAGCCTTTTGGTTATGAAGCGGGATATGGGCGATATTGAGTGTCGCCTGATTCGAGGTAAAAGGAAGAGTGCACGGGAGTGTCGGTGAAAGCATTTTAACACTTTGGCGATGCGAAATGGACCTTTTTGTACATGAAGCGGGACTTGGCATTGACAATATGGTTGTCGCCTGAGTCGATATGAAAAGAGGAATGCAGACGAGTGCTGGTTAAAGCATTCAACCCTTCGGTGTGGCGAAATGGACCTTTTCGTACACGAGGCGGGATATGGACGTTATGGGTGCCGCGTGGTTCGTGTTGAAAGGAGGCGTGCACAGAAGTGTCGGTGAAAGCATTTTAACCCTTTGGCATTGCGAATACGCCTGACTAATGCTGAACACTATTATCAACTGATCAAATGCGACAATATAGTATTTTCTGGTTTCTGACGACTACGACGATTTCCTGTTACAAAGATTAATACAAATCCACAAAGATGATTTTCGAGTTGGGGCGTTGTGGAGGTGCTGATAGTAGCAAGGTCTGAGTATTGTGGAGAGTGGCAAGGAGGGAAGGGCTAGCCTTTTTGATTCCGCTGTTTGAGCGAGCGTTAGAAGTCGGTCTATATATATTGAGGGTTGATATCGCTTAACCGTTTCAAATCGCTGAACGACCGCTAATCTAAGCATTGAATCACACGGGGCACCGAAATATAGTGCATACCGAAACTGTCCATACGAAATAATGCATATGCACACTTTGGTTTTGAAAACGAAATAGTGCACGCGAATATCTCGTACACGGCACTGCCTAAGTTTTTGCGTGACAACGTTAAAGTGTTTTCAAGGAAAATTTAAAAAAAAAGAAAATGACATGGAAACTTTCCCCTTGTTGGGAATAATATTGGATCATGTATATATCTGTGCTGAAAAGAAGATATTGGTTGCGTTCAGAATCTCATACACTGGATATCTGAATTTCTGAGTTACACAATCGTTGTTTAATTCAGAAATTTAGATTCGAATAAAAAATGATTGGCGGAAATTAACCGGGAAAATTGGTAATTGTTTTCCCCAATTTAGGTTCGACGTTTTCTCGTTTTTCGCTTCGAGATCGCTTTAATATTACTGTGATATTGCTTTTATTTTATATCACTTTGATATAACCTCAATATCGCTTTGATATCTAGTATCAAAACGAAAGTGTTAAGAAGACCATCAACAACATTCCATTGCATTAGCTTCATCACCCCTATTCAGACGACACCAGTATTTCATAGATTTCTCTTTATGTCCATGAATGTGTTCATCTCAACACCATAGGGTGAAAAACGCCTTGAACAACACTACAGAGTATTGGCCTCATCATCCTAATTCATAGACACCCGTATTTCCTACATTTCATTCCATGTCCAAAAGTATGCTTGTGTCAACACCAAAGCGTTTAATTCAATTCGTTTTCAACTCCACTTCCGTCCCACATTTTCTCCACACACTCCCCGTTGAGGTCAAAAAAGTGCCAAATTAAAATCGCAAAAACCACTTGGCGCCACGGACATAGTAATCTTGCCGAAATCGAGTAAACACCGCAGTAGCACCGAATTAAACACAAAGCATATCTGGATCACGAATCTGTACCGCTTCATGTCCAAAAAGGTAATTTTCGCCTCACCAAAGAGTTAAAATACTTTCACCAGCACTTCGGTGAACTCCTCCTTTCACGTCGAATCACCGGACCCCCATATCGCCCATATACCGCTTCATGTACAGAAAGGTCAATTTCGCCACACCAAAGGATTAACATGCTTTCACCAGTACTCCTGTGAACTTCTCTTTTCACCCCAAACATTGCGATACCCATACCGCCCATATCCCACTTCATGCACAAAAATGTCCATTTCGACACGCCGAAGGGCTAAAATGCTTTAACCCGCACTCGTCTGCATTCCTCCTTTCGCATCAACTCAGGCGATAACCATATTGCCCATGTTCCGCTTCATGTACAAAAAGGTCCATTTCGTCATGCCAAATTGTTAAAATGCTTTCTCCGACACTCCTGTGCACTACTCCTTTCACCCCGAATCACGCAATACCCTTATCGCCCATTTTCCGCTTAATGCCCAAAAAAGTCCTTTTCACCTCTCCAAGGGGTTAAAATGCTTTCACTAGCACTCCTGTGCAATTCTCCTTCCACCTCGAATCACGCGACACCCATATCGCCCATATCCTGCTTCACGTACAAAAATGTCCATTTCACCACTCCAAAGGGTTAAAATCTTTTAACCAGCACTCCTGTGCACTTCTCCTTTCACCTCGAATCACGCGAAAAACATATTCCCCATGTTCCGCTTCATGTACAAAAGTCTCCTTTTCACCTCATCAAGGGCTAAAATACGTTCACCAGCGCTCTTGCGCACTCCTCCTTTCACCCCGAATCACGCGACACCCATATCGCCCATATCCCGCTTCATGTCCAGAAAAGTCCTTTTCACCTTGCCAAAGGGTTAAAATGCTTCCACTAGCACTGCTTTCGCCTTGAATCACCCGACGCCCATATACGACTACACCACGATTTCTTTGAACATATTTTTCAATTGAACAAATGACGACTTTTCTCGTTCCAAGCAGTTCGCATGGTTCGAGACGCACAGACGAGTACACCGATTCGATTACGTGCCGACCAATGTACGACCCGTGTGCGGATCTCCATACATTTGCTTTGGAAGTGGAGTTCAAATCGCAGACGAGCCGATTACGAGACGAGTACGAGACGACCCGTGTGCGGACGGCCCTACAGTTTTTAAAGGGTTCGAAAGCTGTCCTTTCAGATTTGCTGCACCAGAACGCAACGTTACAAACAAATCATCGTAGAAAGGTGATTTTTGGCATGAGGACTTCATATTGTTGATTTGATTTTAAGGCTGCGGGGAGGGACCGAGCCAATCAGGAAACGCTCACTGAAATAAAGGCCCTCGGTAAGTTTTCGGTACTGCATATACCCATTTGCAAGGGACTCCGCGCGAGCAATCAACCTTGTTAATTGCCTTGATCCCTCCAGGGGCATGGGGGCGTCAACATCTCTAGCATTTATATACCTTGTTGACGTTTTGATAGCATATCTACTTTTCGGAAGTGCAGTTGCTAGTATGCACCTCCAATCAACCTTAGCTTTAGTTGGTGTTGTGGTAGCAACGCTTCGAGGTACGTCTGTGTTTAATTATGTGTCAGCATTAGTTTCATCTCTTTCGGCATCCAGGCCAAGGAAGATTGTTAGTGGCGAGGGAGCTGCAGAGTAGTTGGAGATGTGCTCAACACCGTGGGGAGTACCGTTGAAAGCCGGGCAAGTGTTTGGAATATAGTGGTCGATGCGGAACAGGTACGAATTAATACACACTCAGAAAATGGCCCCGCGAAAAAGCATAGTATATATCCCATTAATTTAATAGGACAGATTTTCCATACAAAACAGAGATAAGTTTTATAGTATAAATAGGATTTAGCCCGTTGAAAGTTAAAGCATGCAGAAATCCAAGGAATACCGATTGGGAGCTATATGCAAAAATCATACGCGACAAGCTCACCAACAAACATCCGGAATATTAACGTAACGTTAAAAGCATCGAACGCATGAATAAGTCTCTTACCGATATGCTCATCAGTGCTTTCATAGCGTCATGCCCTTGTAGTAATCCTCCAAAACAGGCTCAGCCGAAATGGTGGAGTAAAGATATTGGCGCGTAAGGTACGGTCGTTCTTTAGCACTGCTAAGCGCACAGGGAAAGACGAAGATTGGGGTGAATATAGGAATTCACCCAAATCTTTCAAAAAGCAGCTCAAAGCAGCGAAACGGGAAAGCTGCAGCCAAACTGAATGCACATCAGAATCATCGCGGCTGAGGAAAGTCATCTCCAAAAATCCGACACCGCCATCTACACTCAGTAAGGGGGATGAACAATGGACAGAAGGAAGTGATGACACGCTGGAACTACTCCTTGCAACACACTTTCCGGACTGCGAGAGTCTGCCAACCCAACCACATACAACAACTTCAGAAACTAACTCGCGCGGCAGCAACATACGAGGACTCTTCACGGTCAGACGAGTAAAACGGGCCATTAATTCCTTTGACCCGTACAAATCAGCAGGACCGGATGAGATCATACCTGCTATGCTACAAAAAGCTGCTGACTCCATAGCAATCTGGATTGTTGCTATCTTCAAAGGCTGCATCAGAATGGGCTATGTACCGCATGCTTGGCGAAAGGCCAGTGTTGTGTTAATACCCAAAACCGACAAAAGCAGTTATGACAGCCCGAAAGACTTAAGACCAATCAGTCTCCCATCCTTCATGTTGAAAACTATAGAGAACATACTGGAAGGACACATTAGAGAGTCACTCGTACCGGGCTATCTATCAAACACACAAGACGCGTATTTAAAGGGGAAATCCGTGGAAACGGCCCTGCACGAGGTGGTCTCCACCATCGAAAACTCTCTACAGTACAAAGAATACACGCTCGGCACGTTCCTAGACATAGCAGGAGCCTTTAATAATGTTACAACACAAGCGATAATGGATGCCCTCTACAATGCAGGGGTCAACGTAAGCATAAGAAACTGGATCGCAGCATTTCTATCTAACAGACTTATATCGTCCGCATGGGGCAATGCCACGGCCACTAAAGCGGCCAGAAGAGGAACGCCACAAGGAGGGGTGATATCACCACTTCTATGGATACTAGTGTTGAACACACTACTAAAAACTTTCGAAGCGATAGGCATACGCGCGGTGGCTTACGTAGATGACGTTGTAATACTTGTATCTGGAAAGGACACTGGCGTTCTATCAGATCTCACAAGAATGGCTCTAAGTAAGCTACTAAATTGGGCAGGTAAAGTGGGGCTAAATGTGAACCCGCAAAATATTGAACTGGTTCTCTACACAAGAAGAACCAAAATTCAGGACTTCCACCTCCCAAGGATGGGCATCACCGAGTTAACTTTGATGACTCACGCAAAGTACTTAGGATTGCTCCTAGACAGCAACCTTACTTGGAATCGTAACATCGAAAAACGTACCAAGAAAGCAACCATTGCTCTGTATACCTGCAAAAGTTTGCTTGGTAAGACATGGGGGCTCAATCCTCGAATTATGCACTGGATGTATACAGCTGTTGTTAGGCCAATTCTATTATACGGAATTCTGGTCTGGTGGACAGCACTCAAAACCAGGTGCAATAAACTGAAATTGGAAAGAATCCAAAGCCTGGGATGTCTGGGAATCACAGGAGCGATGAGAACCACGCCCACAAATTCCCTAAACACCCTTACGAGCCTACCCCCACTGGACCTGTTTCTAATGAACGCAGCGTCCAAATGTGCATTAAGACTTAGGGAAACGGGGCAATTTAACACGAGGCCGTATGGCCATCGTAACATCAAACTGCCTCTCGAGAATACAGACCTTATCAAACCGGTAATTGATTCCAAGAGAAACTTCCGGGTAATCATACCAGAAAGGGACTTCTACTCCACAGGCGAGAACAGACCTAAGAATTCCCTAAACGTTCATTCGCCGGAGCTCCTACACAATCTATCGCTCCGACTGCCGAACCAGTGCAGCATCTTCCAGGCGGAGGTGGTAGCGATACAAAAAGCTGCGGAGCTAGTCTCAACAACACGCAGGATGGGCAACATCTACATTCACTCAGACAGTCAGGCTGCGTTGAAAGCGCTGCAGTCAGACACTATCAGATCAGGGACGGCGCTTAACTGCCTCTCTCTTCAGAGATTGGACACCTTAAGGAAGAAGAAGAAAGAAGAACTCCGATGTATACCAGGCCACAGCGGCTGCCTTGACAACGATATTACGGATGGACTCGCAAAGCAGAAACATAATGAATCTTCTAAGACTCACAAGCGCGACGAAAACCTTCGGGCTCAACAAGGACTTGTTGATTACGACTGATAGATAACAACACGTAACGATCTCTGTTGTTTTTCTTTGTGGCATCGCTATGGACCCAAGTGGTCTATGCGGGGCCGTGAGGCCGCCACCTAACCTAACCTAAGCCATTGAAATAACGTGATCGAGACCATTAGCCGATAATGCAAAGGAAATCTTATTGTTTAAATAGAGTTCGTTACTAATTTTATAGTATGTCATATGAAATAAGGGAATGCGCATCAATAGCATAATGTATCCCATTGTTTTAATTCGTTATAATTGTTTTTATGGTAGGTCATATTATTTCTGGAAACTATTCACGACTGCTTAAGAGTTCACATTTATTGTGACTACAGTAGCTCAATGGCTAGATAAACGATTTACCAACCTAGAAGTCGCGAGTTCGACTCCTGCCACGAACATATTCAAAAAGTTACTTTAACCATCTTCAAGTCAGCTCAGCTACAAATGAGTACATTGATTCCACAAGAGAACGACTGAAATGCTCGTGAATTCATGTTGGTCATGTCAGAAGAAAAGGGTATCATTTTGTTGTTGGTGCTTTTCAATGCCATTTTTGCAATATTCGATGCTTTGCTCAATGTTCACGTGTAAACGAAGCCTAATGCTGTGTTTTGCTAGACAGCGGCTGGGCGATTTGCGTCTGCGGCTCGAGAGCAATTGATTCATCATTCAATGTCGAGGTTTTGTATGAAAATAGTACTATGTAGTATGTTGGGCAGGTTGTCTATGCAATCAAGGATTTTTATATGTACGTGAGGAGAATGGATGGAAAGAGACGAATGTACTGTAGATGTAGAGTCCTTCGGTGGCAGCAAGGACATTCGAGAAAGGATATTTTTTGCAGTGAAGCGATATATGGGGAATATGGGTGTCATATGAACCGGGATGTAGAGGTGAATGTCCAGGAGTAGTGTAGATGGAATTCCGGATCCTTCGGTGGCGACAAGGATATTCGAAAAAGGATATTTTTGGCAGTGAAGCGAAATACGGTCAATATGGGTGTCATATGAATCAGGGTGGACACCCGAATATCCAGGAGTAGTACGGATGGCATTTCGAGTCCTTCGGTGGCGAAAAGGACATTCAAGAAAGTCAAGTGAAATATGGGCAATATGGGTGTCATATGAACCGGGGTGAAGAGGCGAATGCCTAGGAGTACTATGGATGGCATTCCGGATCCTTCGGTGGCGACAAGGATATTCGAAAAAGGATACTTTTGGCAGTGAAGCGAAATACGGTCAATATGGGTGTCATATGAATCGGGGTGAACACCCGAATATCCAGAAGTAGTGCAGATGGCATTTCGAGTCTTTTGGAGCGAAAAGGACATTCACGAAAGTTGAATGAAAAATGGACAATATGCGTGTCATATGAACCGGGGTGAAGACGCGAATGTCCGGGAACACTATAAATGGCACTTAGAGTCCTTCGGTGGCGACAAGGACATTCGAAACAGGATATTTTTGCTGGTAAGGCGAAATATGGGCAATATGGGTGTCGTATGAATCGGGGTGAAAAGACGAATGTCCAGGAGTAGTGTAGATGGCATTTCAACTCATTCGGTGGCGAAAAGGACATTCACGAAAGTCAAGTGAAAAATGGGCAATATGGGTGTCATATAAACCGGGGTGAAGAGGCGTAGATGTAGATAATATTTTGAGTCCTTCGTCTACTTGCACAGCATTTACTCAAAAATGGTGGTGCGGACCAGAACAACGCTCGTTCTATCAACCAGGCTAAATGCGCATACGGCATTCTCTCCAAAATCTAGCAAAGGAGTTATCTCAGCACCAAGACCAAGCTGGGTCTGTTTCGCTCCCTGGTAATTTCTGCGTTTGCGTATGGTAGCAATACATGGAAAGTTCCAGTAAGAGTTACCAGAAAGCTGCAAGTATTCGTCAACTCATGTCTTCGTCGAATTATAAGAATTTTCTGGCCTGAAACAATATCAAATGAAGAGCTAAGTTGGCGTACGGGGCAGATGCCAATCGACGAATTGATATGCAGGCGAAAATAGCAGTGGGTAGGTCACACATGTCGGAAGAGTCATAAATGCACTGCTTTGCACGTCATGAAATAGAACCCCGTTTCCAACCAAGGCCGACCAAGAAGGGGTCCTAGAATCACATGGCCACGATCTGTGGCAAAGGAGTGTAGCGCGCTGGGTAAGTCTGTTGTAAGCTGCACCCTATTCCCCAGAACAGAGTACGATGGTGCGCAGAAGTGCAGCTTTCTGGCAACTCCTACGGAAATTTTCCATGTACTGCACCCATACAAAACTACAGACAGTACCCGAGAGCGAAAAAATATCAGCTTGATGTTGATGCTGAGACAACTGCTCTGCCAGATTTTCGACAGCATGCCGTATGCGCATTTAGCCTGGTTGATAGAACGGGCGTTGTCCTGGTCCGCACCACAATTTTCGAGGAAATGCTGCGCAAGTAGACGAAGGACTCGAAATGCCATCTACATCTACGCCTCTTCACCCCGATTCATATGACACCCATATTACCTATATATTTTGCTTTACTTGCAAAAAGTCTTTTTCGGATATCCTTGTCACCACCGAAGGATCCGGAATTCCATCTATAGTACTCCTGGATATTCGCCTCTTCGCACCGGTCCATATGACACCCATATTGCCTATATTTCGCTTTACTGCCAAAAACATCCTTTTTCGAATGTCCTTGTCGCCACCGAAGGATCTGGAATGCCATCTCAGTACTCCTGGACATTCGCCTCTTCAACCCGGTTCATATGACACGCATATTGCCCATTTTTCACTCTACTTTCGTGAATGTCCTTTTCGCTCCAAAGGACTCGAAATGCCATCTGCACTACTTCCGGATATTCGGGTGTTCACCCCGATTCATATGACACCCATATTGACGTATTTCGCTTCACTGCCAAAAGTATCCTTTTTCGAATATCCTTGTCGCCACCGAAGGATCCGGAATGCCATCCATAGTACTCCTAGGCATTCGCCTCCTCACCCCGGTTCATATGACACCCATATTGCCCATTATTCATTCGACTTTCGTGAATGTCCTTTTCGCTCCAAAGGACTCGAAATGCCATCCGCACTACTTGCGGATGTTCGGGTGTTCACCCCGATTCATATGACACCCATATTGACCGTATTTCGCTTCACTGCCAAAAGTATCCTTTTTCGAATATCCTTGTCGCCACTGAAGGATCCGGAATGCCATCCATAGTACTCCTAGGCATTCGCCTCTTCACCCCGGTTCATATGACACCCATATTGCCCATATTTCAATTGACTTTCTTGAATGTCCTTTTCGCCACCCAAGGATTCGAAATGCCATCCGCACTACTCCTGGATATTCGGGTGTCCACCCCGATTCATATGACACCCATATTGACCGTATTTCGCTTCACTGCCAAAAGTATCCTTTTTCGAATATCCTTGTCACCACCGAAGGATCCGGAATGCCATCCATAGTACTCCTAGGCATTAGCCTCTTCACCCCGGTTCATATGACACCCATATTGCCCATATTTCACTTGAATTTCTTGAATGTCCTTTTCGCCACCGAAGGACTCGAAATGCCATCCGTACTACTCCTGGATATTCGGGTGTCCACCCCGATTCATATGACACCCATATTGACCGTATTTCGCTTCACTGCCGAAAGTATCCTTTTTCGAATATCCTTGTCGCCACCGAAGGATCCGGAATTCCATCTACACTACTCCTGGACATTCACCTCTTCATCCCGGTTCATATGACACCCATATTCCCCATATATCGCTTCGCTGCAAAACATATCCTTTCTCGAATGTCCTTGCTGCCACCGAAGGACTCTACATCTACAGTACATTCGTCTCTTTCCATCCATTCTCCTCACGTACATATAAAAATCCTTGATTGCATAGACAACCTGCCCAACATACTAGTACTATTTTCATACAAAACCCCGACATTGAATGATGAATCAATTGCTCTCGAGCCGCAGACGCAAATCGCCCAGCCGCTGTCTAGCAAAACACAGCATAAGGAATCTACGGTTGTTCAAATTTTGTACATTTGAAAAATAAATTATTATTCAAAAATTCGTATAACATTTCGTTGGTATGGGGAACTCGTATGTTTAACTCACGACCAAATTAACCATGCAGGAAATACAGTTTTGAAAAAGCACAAATATTCCCATTTTAATGCTTTTCGCCACTGCAAATTTGTAGTTTCTGCTCTTCACTAGGTCAAAGTAGCGATAACAACAAATAATCAAAAATGCCATAACTCTGAAACGGTTCAATAGTCGGTAGATGTCGTTCGATGCGACCAAAATATTAGAAAATGTAGTCGAGCGATCATTCAAAAGTTCATAAAAGTACCGTAATTCTTAATAAATTGTGGAATAGGATAAATTCATTCGTTCTATTGGTACATCATTTAAACAAGCTATAAAAAAAATATAAATAAATTAAAATAAAATATATAAAGTATGCATCTTAATTACTCAAAAGCGATTCGTCGTTAAATACGATAATATTTTGCTTACCATCCGAAATCCGCAGGTAACGATGATAATGACATATCATTTAAACCTAATACTGTCAGGTTTCTCAATTGTGGGAAACCAGCCGGTAAACGGGGAATAGGATTTGAACTAAAGTCAGCTACTTGTAAGCTTTGTAAATGTTTAATGTCGTCCGGAATGTCTGCGATATCTGCAATTGAAAAAATATATACACATATATAATAATTTACTAATAAACTCAATAAAACAAATATTATTATATAAATTAAATTTAAATGCCCTATCCGAAATCTTTATATGCTAGGTTAGGTTGGGTTAGATGGGTTGCCTTGAACAGCAAGTCGCACCTAGACCACCACTGGGTCCGTTGTGATACCCTCTATATACAGCATACCTGAGCCTAATCAATCGTTAAACCAGCCAGAGCTGGAAATGAAGCGATGAAGACGACAGACACTGACTGCCTTTAGGGCGTCAAGATCGACAAAGAAGTAGGACCCAAGGATGCCTCTCCTACGTTCCGCCAGAGCAGGGCAAGTACACAGAAGGTGATGGCAGCTTTCCTCCTCTTCCGTGTCCACGCAGCTCCACAGTAATCATTGTGCGGGAGTCGAAGTCTTCTAGCATGCTCCCCTATCAAGCAGTGTCCAGTAATAAGCCCCATAACATTACGCAAATGCCGTCTGCTCAGCATCAGTAACCCGTAGGATTGGATGGGATCCAGCTTAGGCCATAATTGCCTAGTTGCATGACATGTGGATCCACTACTCCATCTAGCGCTGGCTCTGTCATACGCCACTTTCTGGGTAACCATTTTGCAGGCTGCTAGAGGCATCCCTATTCTACGCCAACACTCCCTGATTTCGTTAGTTGTTCCCGCCCGGGCCAGTTCGTCAGCTTTACAGTTGCCCAATATACCACTGTGGCCCGGTATCCAGCAAAGAGATATGTTGAAAAAACTACCCATCTCCCTGAAAGAGTCGCGACAGTCCAGTACCGTATATGATGTAACAAGGGCAGAGCTCAGCGCTTTAATTGCCGATTGACTGTCCGTGAAGATTACAATATCCCTAGTAGATACAACATTATGTGCAAGCGAGGCTAGCGCCTCAGAAATTGCTACAACTTCCGCCTGAAAAACGCTACTGTATTCCGGAAGGCGGAACGACAAACTAATATGCAACCTCTCCGAATATACTCCAGCTCCAACACCTACCTCAGTCTTAGATCCATCAGTAAACAGGCTAATGGCATCAGATCCCAAAAAATCTCTTTCAGCCCACTCATTTCTCGATGGAATCAGGCTTGTAAAGCACTTGTCGAACAGTAGCTTCGGAGAGATGTAGTCCGTTATTCCGGGATGTCAATATTTCTCAATACTGCTGAGTGACCTATGATTGACGCGGTCCACTGACCGGTTTCCCGGAGGCGAACAGCCGTATTCGCCGCCATCTGCTCAGCGAAAATATCCAAGGGAAGTAAATTTAGTAGCACTCCTAAAGCAGCGGTCGGTGTTGTCCTTAGAGCCCCTGTAATGGCAACACATGCTTTTCTCTGGACCTTCTCCAACAGAGTTCTGTACGATACGATGCTAAGTGCCGTCCACCAGACGATGATCCCATGCATTAACATGGGGCGCAGTACTGATACATAGAGCCAGTAAACTACTTTTGGATGTAAGCCCCATTTTTTTCCGATAGCCTTCTTGCACGAATATAGTGCAGCGGTTGCCTTAGTCACACGTTCCTGAATGTTTGCCTTCCAGCATAGCTTTCTATCCAGGATAAGACCAAGGAATTTGGCTTTATCAGTGAGTACAAGCCCTGTGCCCTCCATTAAAGGTGGTTCAAAAGAGGGTACAGCGTGTCCCTTAGTAAAGAGAACAAGCTCGGTTTTTTGCGGATTTACTCCAACACCAACCCGCCAGCCCATTTCGCCAGGATAGATAGGGCATTCTGCATTATATCGCTCAGGACACAGGGAAACTTTCCCGAGATTGCAATAGCAATATCGTCTGCGTAAGCGATAACTTTGCATCCCAAACCTTCCAGGGATTCCATAGAAGGGGAGAGAGAACACCACCCTGAGGGGTACCCCTGCTTACATATCTGCGTAGAGATGATGCACCGAGACTAGAGGATACCACCCGAGACGCAAGCATTAGGTGAATTAACTTGCAAAGCGAGTTATCCCCGCACAGAGCTAAGAGGCAATCGGTAATAGCCTCAGGTTTAACATTGTTGAAAGCCCCCTCAATATCGAGAAATGCAACCAACGTATACTCCTTGTATGCGAGGGACCTTTCGATGTAACCTACCAGGGAGTGCAAAGCAGTGTCCACTGATCGCCCTTTCCAATAGGCGTGCTGGGAAGTGGATAAAAGGTGCGATGGAATAGTGCACCGCAAGTGCGTGTCGATCAAACGCTCCAACACCTTCAGCAATGTTGACAGGCTAATGGGTCAGAGGTCTTTCGGGCGTGCGTGAGAACTTTTACCCGCTTTTGGGATAAAGACCACTTTAACTTCCATCCATATACGAGGAATAGTATATACTAGTTCTAGACAGGCTTTGAAGATCGATTCAATCCACGGGTCTAGCATATGTTGTAGGTCCGCGGGAATGATACCATCTGGGCCAGCAGATTTGAAAGGGTCAAAACTGTTTATGGCCCATACAATCTTTTTTTTGGAAAGCATTGGATTGAAATCACATGGTGCCACACTGCTGGTGGGAGTTGTCCCGAGAGATTTCACAGAAGAGCTGCCAGGAAAATGTGTGTCAAGCAGGACCTCGATCGTCTCTTGGCTTGATGATGTCCATGTACCATCGTCCTTCAGAAAATAACTAGGCATGGTTGGATTTGTAGAAAGGATCTTCCTAAGTCTGGAAGCATCACTATAACTATCAATGCTATCGCAAAAATGCATCCACGAGCTCCGTTTAGCCCTTCTCAGCTCTTTCTTGTAAATATATACCAAGATTGCGTTTGTAGATTGTCCAATCTGAGTTCTCCTTAGAGTATTTTGCCTTATTGAAGCTTCTTCTGCATATGGTTCTAAGCTCACTGAGCTGAGCGCCCCACCACGCCGGTTTAGCCCTACCTCTTTGCTTACTAGCAGGGCATGATTCAACAGCAGATATCCTCAGTGCCCCCGTCAGGGTCTCTAACATTTCATCCAATTCTTGTGTAGTACATGGCTGACTTGGTAAAACGGGTAGCATATTCACAAGATATCCCCTGTACTTGCCCCAATCAGTTCTTTTGCGATTCACGATTACCGGGTTTGATTCAGGTCGCACATCCAGGCCAAACTGAAGATAACGATGATCAGAGAATGAGTGCTCATGAGACACCCTCCAATCTCGAATCAAATGTTGAATGTCCTCAGAAACAAGAGTTATATCTAGGACTTCCTGCCTACTTCTGGTGATAAAGGTAGGTTCGCAGCCCACATTACAGATAATGAGGTTTGTGCTCAGCAAGTAGCTGAAAAACTCATCCCCTCTTTTATTCCTGCCGGAGCTACCCCACACCACATGGTGTGCGTTACAATCAGACCCGAGAATGACTTCGATTTTCTGTGAAGTGGCTGCATTTAATGCGTTTCTCAAGATGGTCGTTGGGGTGTCGCCATCATGTGGTAAGTACGCTGATATTAGCCAGTATCGCCGCTTCCCGAGCTCTAGGCTGACAACCACACAGTCCTTGAAGGGCGATACCAGGTATGCATTTAGGGTCTTTTTAACAAGAATACAAGATCGAGGTTTACCCTGATCCCTAACGTAAAAAGTATTATAGCTGGGAGACCTTAGTCCCTCCACTACATCATGAACAATCCAGGATTCCTGTAATAAAGCAACGTCTTCTTCCTCTTGCGCAAGACGAAGAAGAAGTGCAGCCGAAGCTGCCTTACAGTGGTGAAGATTGATCTGCACAAATTTTACCATTACTGCGGCAAATTCACTGATTCCACCACGGTAACGTTGGTCTCCCCCTCAACGTCAGATGCCGACAGGTCCGTGTCCGAATCGAACAGACCATGAAAACGCGGGATCACCCATGTATCCTCCAAGTTTGTGCAGTCGGACTCGAGCGATAAGCAGTCGTCCTCAACAACACTAACCGCTTGAATTTCGTGGGGATCTTCTAAGCACGTATCCTCCTGCCTTTGAGTCGAGGCAGGAGCTACATATTTTAAGGGCTTTTTTAGCATCACCCTTATAGACGATTACTTTACTTTTAAAAAACCGAAGGCTATGACTCCGTTGGATTCAGCAAGACGCTCCACTGATTCAGCATTTATAACAAAAACCGCAGATCGAGAGTCATCAATCGGTTCATCCAGCTTAACAACTCTCCAGTCATGAGCTGGGAGATTTGGGTTGCTGGTGCGTATACAAAATAGGATTTCCTCCTTATCGTCTAGTTGCGAAGGTAGCCAGGCGCGAGCTCTGGGCCGCGAAGGTATCTCGCTCCTCGATATGACCACTAGCTTTGCGCCTGGCCAGAGTTCGCCTGCCTTGCCGATGGCGATACGGAAGAGAGTTGCCGAGCGCTGATCAGCAAAACTCATCAGTTTGATCCGTCCCTGGTGCCAACCTCGATCTTCGCAAACCGGAGGTGGCCCAGGATTTTCCTCCATCACGCTACGGAAAGTGAGGGTTAGACTGCCCTCAACCTTCTTCCAGTTTTCCAGCGTGATGCTTCCATCCGCATCCCTCCGGTCAACCACCGCCAGCTCAATCCAGCCCTTCACGGCTTCCGCATAAGAAAGGGCTAGGTTGCTGCTAGTAGCCATGGTTTTCTGCCGTTTGGCCAGCTCAGGAGAGACGTCCATCGATCTCTGCCTCTTCGGAACTGTAGTGAGATCCACGTTTTCGGCGATATACTTGACGGCCCATTCAAGGGACGCTTTCTGTTTTTCGGTCCTTACTTCGACTGGAATTTTTTCCATTTATTCGCGGTTCCGAAAGGCGCTACGACGCTCCATATAACGAGATTTGGTAGGCTGCAGATTCCGCTTGCCCTCGCACGTTCTATTTTGCGTATCGATTACATTAGAATCCCCCGAAACACTACTAGGGCCAGGTTTACCTTTAACCGAGGTAGCAGGCGGGACAGCTATAGACAGAAGACCAGGCTTAGCCACAATCTTCGAAGGCCGGCTCGGACCCGGCACACATACAGGTGGGTCAGCTTTTGCACAACCCGACGGACCAGGCACTGCCACAGTCTGCTTTATGCTAACGAAACGTCAACTATGCCTCGGATAAGGACTGACTCAACGGTTACGACTTTTGGCTATCGTACAATGACAAAGATTGGATTCTAGAATGTGCGTATTCTCCTAGACAATGGATCAGAAGGTCCCCAGAACGCACGATTTCTTCAATTAGAGTGTGAATTTCTGAGGTACAAATTAAACATCTTAGGAGTTGTGAGATAAGATGGTGGAACAGCGGAGAAGTTATCTCTCCAACGGGCAGCACTGTAATGTTGTACTCCGGTAAAGCTACCGGTAGTCGTCGTGAGTCATGTGTGGGGCTCTTTTTAGCCAGAGCCGCACGAAACTGTCTCTAAGCCTGGAAGCCGGTCTCTGACAGAATCATGACCGCCAGATTCCGGACCAAAATGAGGATACAATGTTATGCTCCTACTGAACCCGACAATGTCTTGGCAAAAGACTCCTTCTACGAAGAACTAAACGCCGTTCAGAGCAGAACACATAAAGGTGACATTATAATGGTTATGCTTGATTTGAATGGTAAAGTTGGCGCTGATAACTATGGGCTCAGATATGTGATGGGGAGACACGGACTTGGTGATCGTAATGACAACGGTGAAAGATTTGTAGAGTTCTGCAACTTTCACAGTCTCTTCATCGGTGGTACTACTATGTTTGAGCAAAAGGACCACCACAAAATCAGTTGGTCCTCTGTTGATCGGCGTAGAACACAAAATCAGATCGAATATTTTGCCATTAGTAAAAGATTCAAGAGTTGCCTCCTGGACGTGCGAAACAAGAAGGGTACCGATATTGGGATGAGAAGAGACCATTATCTTATGATCGCTAATGTTCGACTGCGTATTGCAGCCGTGCGCCGCCCTAGCGACGAAAGATCCAGGGGCCGCAAATTCCCCACCGCTCGATTAAAAAATACAGCTGTCTTACAACAATATAATGACCATCTTGCACAAAAGCAGCTGAGATAACTAGTCACCCAGATAGTGAGATAATTGAAAATTGGGATGCCATAAAAATGCGTACATTGATAGCGCAGATACCATCCTCGGAACAAACACGGATTGCCGAAATAAGCCCTGGATGTCCGACAATTCATGGCAGCGGACTGTTGAAAAAAAAGAACTGAAAGTTCGTTTGGCTGCAGCATCAGACGACAATCGAAGCAGCATCGAACTCCTTTACCGTCAGAAAGATCGAGAAGTACAGCGTAGTTTGCGACGCGATAAAAGAGTTTATGCGAATTCTCTTTTAGCCTACACAGTTAAAAATCCTGGTCTATTATCAATGCTAATTCGGGTTACATATATGACGACACCAAAATTGTATTAGATTTTAATAAAATGAAAGTATTACAATTGCTTCCGTAAACTTCACTGGTTTAAATATTAAACTTTTCTGGCATTATTTTTTTAATCAAATTGTTGGTTTAAAATTTAATCTACAGATATTATAATCTATGAAAAAATATTAATTTTATTGCGTTTTTTTAACTCCTCTTAAGTTTTTTCTCCATTATTTTTTTTTTTTAATTTTCTAAACTTCCAAATCCTTTATTAAGCCCATCGCAGGTTAGCCAGCTAATCTTTTTTCGCCATGGCGCAGCATCGAACCTGTGAACTCCGTGTTGTAGAGTTGCGACCTAGACCACTCGGCCACGCAGCATAATATTTTGAGCTGACTGCGAGTAGTTATAGTGAGACTTGAGACTCAAAAAATATACTTTGTGGGGTTTACCTTTTAATTAAACTTAGATTAGAAACTAATGCGAGAACAAAAAGAACACAAAAAGGTTTGAATTGTATTAGAATTTATTACAAATTGGTTTAAAATAGAAGTAAACTTTGAATTGTATTAGAATTTATTACAAATTTGGTTTAAAATAGAAGTAAACTTTGAAAGGGTTTAGATTATAGAATTAAAATTATTAAAAATGGTGGTAGTCCAAGACCAGGTTTAAAAAAAATACCGAGATTTTTAACTGTGTACGATTCTCCGCTTCACTTACTTTTCATCGATTTCGAGAAGGCTTTCGATAATGTGAACCGGGATTCTATATGGGCGGCCTTGCGCAGGAGAGTGTAATGAAATACCTGTAATGAACCATATTATGGTCTGGTAGTGCTGCTCCCACCGGCAGATCGAAGCAGCACCTGATGAGTAGTGATCTGTTGGTGGTACGAAACCAGAGGCCGAGGGTCCCATTATACCCGGACCCAAGTGCGACGCGTGGGCGTCTGATCCGTCCGCCAACCATTCCATCCTTATCGACTATTTTTTTATTCCCCATTTTTACCTCCCCTGTCTGTGTTGTCTTCCCCAGGCCTATGAATTTTTGTTAATACGTAAAGGACAGGGGCAACGAGCGGCAAAAACCCCGCTCACGTCTCCCCAACTGAGCTACAGCAAGCATAGGCCGCTGCTTAGCTCGTTGACAAGACTTTTTCTTCGCCAGATGGCACAGCCCGACCTTCACGGTCACCATGCATCCTTAGGCTCCGTCCCCATGGGCTTCTTCGGATGCCCATCAAACGTCCGTTACATATTTGGCGCCCAACGTGGGGCCCATTCGTGGTCAAGAACAGGACTAAAAAGGACCTCATCGGGTTTCTTTTTAGTCCTTCCACCGTTATGCATCCCCACAAGCACATTAAGGCTACTTGCTCTAAGTCTTAGGACTTAGCCATCCTTACTTCACGTATTTTCCCTTCAAGTAGCTGTGCTTTCCTCTGTAACACCCCCCTATAGAGTAGTTTTTCCTTTTAGATTCAGTTTGACAAGGCGGCCCTGGCTTTATGTTTGTCTTTTATGGTTTAGCCACGTATTTAAGGCCTCCATAAATGCTTCGAATTGCCGGCATTTGGAGCTTCTTCAGTAACCGGACGAAACGCGGAGGACCCTGGATACCTTTTTGTTTGCAAGGATTGTCCTTCTAAGTAACTTAAAAAAATTTCTTTACTCGTATTCCATTTTTCTATTGTTCATGTGCTCAGCAGCTTAAATAGTTTATGAGTGAATTACGGCAAGGAATGCAATGTTGCGCCTCTGCTGGCCTCAGAATTATTTGTAACCTGTTGATCATCTGAATAATTGGGAAATGTAGTATTTTTCTGTTCTTTTTGCTAATTTTTCCCCTCTACAATGGTTGTCGGCTGACTCCGGTGCCCAGCTTGCGTTTGTTTTCTTTCTATATCTAGCAGCACACTTTGTCCTCAGCTTCTTCTTCTTGGCAGGCCTCGAAGTAGAAGCTGCCCTGTAATGAACCATATTATGGTCTGGTGGTGGTGCTTCCAACGGCAGATCTATGGGAGCACCTGATGAGTAAGGATCTGTCGGTGGTACGAAACCAAAGGCCGATGGTCCCATTACACCTGGACCCCTATGCGAGCGCGAGGGGATCGGCGCCGTCCGCCAAACATTCCATCCTTATCGCTTGATTTTTTTTATCATTCCCCATTTTTGCCTCCCACGTTTGTTTTGTCTTCCCCAGGCCAATGAATTTTTGTTAATACGTAAAGGACAGAGGCAACGAGCAGCGAAAGCCCCGCCCACGTCTCCCGAACTGAGCTACAGCAAGCATAGGCCGCTGCTTAGCTCGTTGAAGGGCTTTTTTCTTCGCCAGATGGCACGGCCCGACCTTCACGGTCACTACCCTACCTAAGGCTCCGTCCCCACGAGCATCTTCGGATGCCCGCCAAACCGTCTGTTACAAGAGGCATTCCTGAGAAGTTTGTGGCTATTATTAAGGCAACGTACGACGGCGCGAAATGTCGAGTTCTGCGGTAAGGTGTCGGGGGACTTCGAGATTCGCAGTAGAGTTCGGCAGGGGTGCATCCTCAATCCAATTCCTCATTGTGATCGGCGATGTGTTGCATGCAGCCCTATCCGGACTCGACAGAGGAATTCAATGGACTTTGACATCCTATCTACAACATCTTGATTACGCGTTAGCATATGCCTACTCTCCCACAAAATCATGGATATGTCCGCAATGGCGTTAGATTTCGAGAGGGAGGCAAGCAAGGTTGGGCTAAAGTTTAATACCAACAAGACCAAGGTTCTTAGCCCGCCATTGCGAAAAAGAAATCCGACACCATCAATATTAATGGGCAGCATGTGTAGAGTCTTGATGGTCTCCTCGTAAGTCAAGAAGGCAGTCAACTGATACATATAACTTATATATATCTTGGTAATCGCAGTTTTAAACCATTTGGACTAATAATTGCCCGAGAAATCAAGTGGTGAGGAGCTTATATGATAATTTCTGGACACCCTGTAAAATGTTCGAATATATACAAATGAATGTATGCATCACAGAACGAATGTACATGTCACATAAACATCCTAAAACGGATGACATTTTGTTTCATATTTCACAATATCCAAAGTGAAATATGTATCTTGAGGTTTTCAAAGGCAAGCTGTATTTGAACTTATGCAACTATTCTATACAATTTGCAAATAATTAAGTCACGTTTGTTATGTGAATACATATATATAGGTATGCGAAAATGCAAGTAAAAATCAAGCAGTGATTGAACAGTCCCCAATGTGAGATAGCTATTAGTTGCACTTTGCAAATTGAATTTTCACAGCTTCACCATATTAAACTTACGAAAAAAATAGGCGTGTTTTTTTTTGTACTGCGGTGCAGCTTAATTGGGGATTAATTTACATACATTACACAAACAACAAGGGTACGTTGTTTGTGTAATGTATGTAAGTTCACCCGGATAACCCCCAATTAACCCCACCGCCAGTACAAAACAACACGCCTAATATCACGACGTCATTACCATCATGACAATTATATAGTAATAAGCAGTACAACTTCGACTAGTTTGTCAATAAAGCCTCCATAAGCAAATAAGTTTAACAAGGTCTCGAACGAACACCTTTCATTTCTGCGAAAAATCGCTATTCCGCACCGAAATTTCACAAGTACCAGCAAATGTGAATACAAGAAGTTTTTTTTTTTAATTTTGTATTACTCTATCTAATACTTTTCAGCTGCAGGCAGGAAGAGAAGAAAAACGAGACTAAAGCTCCGGTGCCAATCCGAAGCGGATATACCCTAAACCTGTGCAGACCTAGTGGTGACAACAAAACTCCAAAAAGGAAGCAGCCATATGCAATGTGTTTCCCATATGGTCGATTTGAACAGAAGTTAGCCGATGAAGCTACTATGAAGGGACCTTTGTAGGGACGATAGGCGCCATTTTAATACGAGTGGGCTCTCTTTACCACAACTTTATAGGTGATAGGATCACGCCCGTTCCAAAAATCAACTAACTAACCCACACTACAAACATTTTACCAAAATTTCAAGTCGCTAGCTACATTCCACTCACTTCAATTCATAAATTTTTTTTGGCAAATAACTGCTTTTATTTAACGAGTATCTAAATGCACAGAGTTTTTTGCAATTTTTTTTTTTTTTTCAATTTAACAAGAATTCTTGAAGATTATTTCAATTTATCGAAAAATTCAATTTAATGGGAGTGTAGTATCAAGAGCCGGCTGTATGTACTCATATATTGAAAAAAACCAAAAAGCCATTTTCATGCTTTTTCCGAGATTCTGCCGAAAGATAACGTGGAACTTTTTTGGGACGTTTGGTAGAACGTTCGTATTTTGAAAACCGTACTCAATACGTTCGCAAGCCAGTGATCAAACAGATACGGTTTTTAGTACCTAAATGGCCAAAAACGTTTTTTATACCCTAGACTTTATAAGTAAAGGGTATATTGGTTTTGTTAGAACGAAAATATGGGGGGGGGGGGCAAAAATTCCTCTTCCATAGTCAACTATGCCTCGGATAAGGACTGACTCAACGGTTGCAACTTTTGGCTATCGTACAATATACAAAGATTGGATTCTGGAATGTGCGTACTCTCCTGGACAATGGATCAGAAGGTTCCCAGAACACACAATTTCTTCAGTCAGAGAGTAAATTTCTGAGGTATAAGTTAAACATCTTAGGAGTTAATGAGATAAGATGGTGGAACAGCGGAGAATTTATCTTTCCAACGGGTAGCACTGTAATGTTGCACGCCGGTAGGGCTACCAGTAGTCGTCGTGCGTTAGGTGTGGGGCTCCTTTTAACCAGAGAAGCACGTAACTCTCTCGTATCCTGGTATCCGGTCTCCGACCGAATCATGACCGCCAGGTTCCGGATCAAAATGAGAAACATCTCAATAATACAATGCTATGCTCCAACTGAACCCGATAGTGTCTTGGCGAAAGACCCCTTCTAACTAAACGCCGTTCAGAGCAGAACACCTAAAGGTGACATTATAATGGTTATGGGTGATTTGAATGCGAAAGTTGACGCTGATAACTATGGGCTAAGACATGTGATGGGAAGACACGGTCTTGGTGATCGTAACGACAACGATGAAAGATTTGTAGAGTTGCAACTTTCACAGTCTTTTTATCGGTGGTACTATGTTTGAGCATAAGGACCACCACAAAATTAGTTGGTCCTCCGTTGATCGGCGCAGAACATAACATCAGATCGACCACTTTGCCATTAGTAAAAGATTCAAGAGTTGCCTAATGGACGTGCGAAACAAGAAGGGTACCGATATTGGGATGAGAAGAGACCATTACCTTATGATCGCTAATGTTCGATTGCGTATTGCAGCCGTGCGCCGTCCTACTGACAAAAGACCCAGGCGCCGCAAATTCACCACCGCTCGACTAAAAAATTCAGCTGCCTTACAACAATATAATGACCATCTTGCGCAAAAAGTAGCTGAGATAACTAGCCACCCAGATAGTGACATAAATGAAAACTGGGATGCCAGAAAAAATGCGTACATTGATAGCGCAGCTACTATTCTTGGCACAAACTCGGATTGCCGGTATAAGCCCTGGATGTCCGACGCTTCATGGCAGCGGATTGTTGAAAGAAAAGAACTGAAGGTTCGTTTGGCTGCAGCATCAGACGACAATCGAAGCAGCATCGAACTCCTTTACCGTCAGAAAGATCGAGAAGTACAGCGTAGTTTGCGACGCGATAAAAGAGTTTATGCGAATTCTCTTTTAGCCTACACAGTTAAAAATCCTGGTCTATTATCAATGCTAATTCGGGTTACATATATGACGACACCAAAATTGTATTAGATTTTAATAAAATGAAAGTATTACAATTGCTTCCGTAAACTTCACTGGTTTAAATATTAAACTTTTCTGGCATTATTTTTTTAATCAAATTGTTGGTTTAAAATTTAATCTACAAATATTATAATCTATGAAAAAATATTAATTTTGCTGCGTTTTTTAACTCCTCTAAGTTTTTTCTCCATTTTTTTTTTTTTTTTTCAATTTTCTATACTTCCAAATCCTTTATTAAGCCTATCGCAGGTTAGCCAGCTAATCTTTAACTTTTTTCGCCATGACGCAGCATCGAACCTGTGAACTCCGTGTTGTAGAGTTGCGACCTAGACCACTCGGCCACGCAGCATAATATTTTGAGCTGACTGCGAGTAGTTATAGTGAGACTTGAGACTCAAAAAATATACTTTGTGGGGTTTACCTTTTAATTAAACTTAGATTAGAAACTAATGCGAGAACAAAAAGAACACAAAAAGGTTTGAATTGTATTAGAATTTATTACAAATTGTTTTAAAATGGAAGTAAACTTTGAATTGTATTAGAATTTATTACAAATTTGGTTTAAAATAGAAGTAAACTTTGGAAGGGTTTAGATTATAGAATTAAAATTATTAAAAATGGTGGTAGTCCAAGACCAGGTTTAAAAAAAATACCGAGATTTTTAACTGTGTAGGGATGGCGGTTATTGGAAAATCTACCGGTTGTCCGGTTGTTCCGGTTATTTTCGCCATCGGTTTAACCGCTTCGGTTTAACCGACCCAATCTACCGGTTATGGGAAAAACCGGTTATCCGGTTATTTAATAATAATAAGTTAATAATTGTTGTCAAGCTTGCGTTATTTTGTAGATCCTTTGACATACATATGTTTGGGGAGCAGCCTTCAGTGTAATAGCCGCCATACATTATGCGATCCGTCGCCTGATAAATCGGCCGATGGATCGCTACAAAATATCAGCTGATCAAAATTATATGGAACAATCAAAAAAATCGTCAACAATAGGCATACAGGCATACACAGGCCGATCCATAGGCCGATATTGATATCGGGCGACGGATCGGCCGATCGATTGGTGTGTGTATGGCACGTTTTAGACTTACAAAATAAGTAAGAGTTGCACTGAAGAAAAGTTGCTTCCCAAACACATGTATGCCAAAGGGTCTACAAAATAGCGCAAACTCAAAATCTTCCCTTTTCACAAATCAAGCTTTGGGCCAATAGTTGGTATCCAGTCTATTCATAAATACTCTTTCGCTAATATGTTAATCCGTTAGTCGGGTCCTTTCATTAGATACCACCCACATCATTTAAAGTTGATACCAGTCGTTCAGAGGCCACGGAACTCCCGATAAAAGCTAAATATTTTTGTGCAATAAATGACAAACCCGCCATGCAGACATATTGCTCTTCTCTCAAAAATTGAAAGGATCACTACTTCCCCTATGAAGCAACGGTTGCTGAAGATAGAGTTTCAATTCATTTGAAAATGATTCCAATGGAGCACCCTTGGCTACTTCCTAGTCATGTGATGACCAAAAAGCATTTTAGTTGCTTGTGACCTCAGCCCTTTGAGGGAAGGGTGAAAGTTTGCCAATGTCAGCCAAGTGGTGTTTAACTTCTTGGCTAACATGATGGCTTGGCTGGCAATAATGGGGCTCAAACATATTTTTGTTGGTGCATGCGCAATGGCTATTTAAAAAAAGCGGTCCCATTAAATCTGAATCAGAAGGACAAACGGCTGAATTTTTGTTCTTCTCTGGCGTCGAACGATTTGAAAAAACAAGTTAGCATTTTCGCATGTCGGTTATTTTTCCCCGGTTATTGGATTTAGAAAGTAGTACCGGTAGAAAACCGGATAAAAATAGTACCGGAGATAACCGGTTATTCGAAATAGAAAATACCGGTTGTCGGAAAAACCGGTAGGTATTTCCCATCCCTATTTTAGCCTCAGCAGAAGAAGCCGCAAGAAGTAACAACTTAAACGCCGTATACGGTATCATCAAGGAGTTTGCAGGTGGTAGTAACTCCTGCCAACATCCGGTGAAGGATACAGATGGAAAGCTACTTATCTTGAAAGAAGATCAAATGAGGCGGTGGAAAGAACACTTCGCCGCGGTCTTGAACCATGTAACATCTGGTGAAGTTCCCCCTCATATACAATAGATAATTTAGCTAACCATCAAAATGTGCGTATACGGTCCACTGCCCCGACTAAAGACGAAATAGTCACCGCAATTATTGCACTAAAACGAGGAAAGGCCGCCGATCTCGACAGTATCTCTGCCGAACTTTATCAAGCAGCGCCAAGCGTAACTGCCGATTTGCTGCACCCACTTGTTGATAAAGCTTGGAATGCAGAGACCTTTCCCACTGACAATGAGTGGAAGGAAGGTTTGATCATCAAACTTCCAAAGAAAGGTAGCCTTACAGACTGTAATAATTGGAGAGGCATTTGTGTGCTTCCTGCCGTTGCCAAGATAATAGCTAAAATCGTCCTGGAAATACTAAACACTTAATATAGAAAGCACAATTGATGAAGAGCAGGCTGGTTTTCGATCCGGATTCTCCTGTGTCGATCACATTAACACCTTGCGAATCATCATCAAGCAATGCGCTGAGTACGATTCTCCGCATCATTTGCTTTTCATCGATTTCGAAAAAGGCTTTCGAAAGTGTGAACCGGGATTCTATATGGGCGGCCTTGCGCAGGAGAGACATCCCTGAGAAGCTTGAGGCTATTTTTAAGGCAACCTATGACGGCGCGAAATGTCGCGTTCTGCATAAAGGTAAGGTGTCGGGGGCTTTGAGATTCGCAGTGGAGCTCGGCAGGAGTGCATCCTCTCACCGATCCTATTCCTCATTATGGTCGGCGATGTGTTGCATGCAGCCCTATCCATCTTATCTACAACATCTTGACTGCGCTGACGACATATGCCTACTCTCCCACAAAATCATGGTTCTGTCCGCAATAGCGTTAGATTTCGAGAGGGAGGCAAGCAAGGTTGGGCTAAAGATTAATACCAACAAGACCAAGGTTCTTAGTCCGCCATTGCGAAAAATAAATCCGATACCTATTGCCATCAATGTTAATGGGCAGCCTGTGGGGAAGGTGGACAACTTCGTCTACCTGGGTAGCATTGTTGCCGAAAATGGTGGTACGGAGCAGGACACTGCTCGTCGTATCAACCAAACTAAATGCGCCTACGACATGCTGTCCAAAATCTGGCAAAGCAGTTATCTCAACATCAAGAGCAAACTGGGCCTGTTTCGCTCCCTGGTACTGTCTGTGCTTTTGTATGGGAGCAGTACATGGAAAGTTTCCGTTAGTGTTATCACAAAGCTGCAAGGTTTCGTCAACTCATGTCTTCGTCGAACTTTAAGAATTTTCTGACCCGAAACAATATCAAATGAAGAGCTAAGTCGGCGTACCGGTCAGATTCCAATGGACGAATTGAAACGCAGGCGAAAATGGCAGAGGACCTATTCACTGCCATTTTCGCACATTGCGGAAGAGTGATAACTGCATTGCTTTGCATGCCATGAAATGGAACCCTATTTCCAACCAAGGCGGACCAAGAGGGGCTCCTAAAATCACATGGCGTCGATCTGTGGCAAAGGAGTGTGAGGCGCTGGGTAAGTTTTTTGGGGAGTTACGCCCTATTGCCCAGAACAGAGTACGATGGCGCGCAGTAGTTGACGCACTATGCCCCGTTAGGGGTTAAGGCAAAGTAGTATATATATAAATGATTAGGGTCACATACTGATTCGATTTAGCCATGTCTGTCTGTCCGTCTTGTCTGTCCGTCTGTCCGTTCGCGCGATAACTTTCGATAGAATCAAGCTAGAGGCTTGAAATTTTGGTCAAATATTGGCAGTATGATCTAGTTGACTGGTATTGGTTAATGGGCATAATCGCTAATAGCTCCTCTACATATGTAAAATACTTAAATGTATGTATAACTCCCGATTAAATGAAAATGAAAAGCTCCTTGGTAGATTGGTCGCGAGGGTAATCTTATACTCTCCTGGAAAAATAAAATCGATCAGTTGAAAACTAACGGTCATTTTCTTACAAAGAGCACTGTGCTACCCTACTTTTGACGTTTTTTGTCTAGAACTCTTGAACCAATTGGCGTAGACCCCTGCTTTTTGGCATGTAACACTGAGGTGAGAAGCTTCTTGAGTTTTAGTTAGGCATAATCAGATCAGAGGAACGCCTACCTCCCCCACAAATTTCAAAAAATTAAATATTCTTAATTACGATAACTTTCGCTAGAATGACACTAGCGAGTTGAAAATTTGGTAGAATGTTGGTAGTAAAATCTAGTCTAGTTGGTATTAAAAATGGGCTAGATCCGAGCTAAGGAACTCCTACCTCTCTTACAAATGAAACTTCAAATAAGCGATAACTTTCGATAAAATTAAGATAGTGACTTGGAATTTTGGTCAAATGTTTGTACTAGAATCTAATTGGTTGTTGCGCAAGATCCGACAAAGGAAACCCCTACCTCTACATGTACTTCAAATAAGCAATAACTTTCGATAGAATGAACCTAGCGACTTGAAAAATTCGACAAGTATTTGTAGTGTGGGTTAGTTAGTTGATTTTGAGAATAGTCAAGATCCTTCTGAATGATCGCCAACCTCCCCTATAAACTGGCCATATAGGAAACTCACTTTTAATGCATATGGTCGTTGCCAATTGGTACTTTTGGTATCACCACTAGGTCTGTACAAGTCTAGGGTATATACGTTTCGGACTCTGGTTTTTTGTGCATTTTGTCGTCTTAAATGGCCATGGAACCGTGTTCAGTACGTCCACAAGAGCATATTTCGAAAATCATGTGCAGTACGTCCCCAAGCCAGTAACTAGATTTATACGATTTTCTAGTGCGTAAATGGACAAAAACCAGTATCGATTCCGTCCCCCAAATGGACAAGATCGGGACGTTTTTCGAGAGCATTTGTCGTCTAAAATGGCAATAAAGCCGTGTTCAGTACGTACCCAGGCCAGTGACCAAATCGATGCTGTTTTCTTGTTCCTAAATGGCCAAAAACCCGTACCTATTTCATCTTATTGAGGGGAACTGCACTCTAAAGCTTCACTCACGGAATTCCCGCTTTAAGAACTAGAAATCTCCCGTGTGTGGCTTCTTGATTCTTACCACTTAAAGCGGAAATTCAGTCTAAGACCGCACTCAAGGAATTTCCGGTTTAGGAACTAGGAATTAACTGTGTATGGCTTCTTGGTTCTTACCTAAAGCGGAAATGGACTGTGAACCACTCAAGTAATTTCCGCTTTAGGGCGTGAGTGCATCATAACCATGGATTCATACAGAATGACCTAGTTCCCCAGTTTGGGGACGTACTGAATACGGATTTTTTGCCATTTTATACGACAAATGCTCTAAAAGAACGTTTTAGTCTGGTGGATACGGGTTTTTGGCCATTTAGTCACTAGAAACCCTTATCGATTTGGTCAATGGCTTGGGGGCATACTGAACACGATTTTACTGTCATTTTAGACGACAAATCCACTCAAAAAACGTCTCGGTCTCGTCCCCTTCAAGATATAAGATCGATGCGGGTGATTGGCTTGGCGACGTACTGAACACGGATTTCGAAATACACTCCCCGGACATTTTTAAAAAAATAAAAAAACTGTATAAAAGAATAGTTCGAGTACGATCCCTTTTTGTGTATATACACTAAAGTAACTGGTGGAACTTATGGAACAGGTAGAAAAGAGACTCAAATAGAGACGAGTTTAGTTTCATCTTTTTCGCGTAGCTATGTACCTATAGACAAATTTCTAGTCAAATTCATTAATTTCCAACTTACCTATAAAAAAGGAAAATTGATAAGAATGAATTATATTACTCATCATTACACACACGGTAGTTAGCTCGATAACCTCTTTATACTCGTAGACAAATTCTTGTATAACCCGATAACAACATTAGTATGTAATATTAACTAGGTTAAATATCTACTTGTAAAATCTCTCGTCACGAGTAAGATTATGTACTTGCTAATTTCACTGACACCATATTTTCTGGACAAAATGATAATGTTGCGACTACTCTCTGTCGACGTCCCATAATTTTGGCATACTTTTCGAACCAATACGCAAATCATTTATATTCTGTCCGCTAAGTTAACCGACAATTCAATTCAATTGATTATGTGGTACGCATTTCCCACTTGTATGTAGTCGATTAAATCAGTGGCTCTTAACCGGGCGAGCGTACATGCCTAATGTCGACAGGTACCTTTTCCATAGGCCTCCGCGTGGGCGCCCCCTGATAACGACAGTGTCTCAAATCGCTGACGGCCAAGTCTTAGCGATAAGACAGTTTGGAAAAAGGCAGATATGTAGCTGTAGCCTGAATCGCTGACCAACACCTAAGCGTCTCAGGTTTAGTAGGATGGAATGATTTGTGTAGTTGGACCTGCAACGTAGTTGTGAGAACCCCAGCACGTTTATTACACTAGCTACTTATATTCCGAGGCCATCCCCTGAATGGGGTTAAGCGATGTGCTGACAATTCGTCCTTGTAAAAACCACTCCACGTCAAGAAACCTGGAACAAAAGTCTCGGATTGAACGGATCAACGACGACCACGCACTCCTTCAACAGATTGAAAAGTACAAATTGAACATTACAGCAGTCCAGGAAACACATTGGCTTGGCAGCGAGATCAATGACAAGGAATCGCACACAATTTTTACAAGTGGCAGACCATCGGGCCGCAAGGAGTTTGGAGTAGCATTTATAGTGAACAATCACCTCAAGCTGAACATTACTAACTTCAAACCCATAAATGAACGGCTGTATGCGATTCGCGTTAAGACTCGATTCTTCAATCTCAGGATCATCAATGTGAACGCCCCCACTGAAGTTAAAGAAGACGCAGTAAAAGACGAGTTCTACGCGCGCCTTGAGACTCTCTTCGACTCACTTCCAACAAACGACGTAAAATCGCTGCTGGGAAACTTTAACGTGATGTCGGAAATGAAAGTTGGCACCGGGGGACCACTGGAGACTACAATCTTCATGAAAAATGTAACAACGGCCAGCGACTTATCGACTTCGCCTGCAATGGGAATTTAGTCGTAAGCTCTTCGTGTTTCCCGCATCGACGCATTCACAAGCAGACGTGGAAATCTCCAGACACACATACCGTCAACCAAACTGATCACGACCTCATTGGCGGGAGATGGGCGTCTAGTGTGATGGATGTCCGCTCCTATCGAGGAGCAAACTGCGACTCAGATCATCACTTGGTGAAGACGACCTACAGCTGTAAAATTTCCTAAGTGCACCAATCGAGAATCAGCCCTCCCAAAATCTTTGCGGTTAACAAGCTTCTGAGCGATGCTACGACGGTGGCGTATACTACCGCCCTTGAGGAAAGACTATCGCCTATGCTACACAACATCAGCAACACCAGGCGTCCATGAGTTCTGGGAAGAACTTAAGGGTATCATCAAAGATCTCGCAGAGAAGGTCGTGGGATACGAGTATGAAGCCCGGCGAACGCGAAATGACTGGTTCGACGAAGAATACAAAAATTCATGACGCGAAAAACGAGGCCTATAGACAATGGATTCAACGAGCAACCAGAGCCAAAAGAGAACAATATGACGAGCTATGGCGAATATCGAATAGAATAATTAGACGTAAGAAACGTAAATACTTTGACGAGCAGATGCTGAACATAACGAAAACTTAGCTACTGGGAACACCAGACAAGCGTATAAACTATTATAGTAAATACAATTAAGAACGGCTCTCAACCCAGGACTAGCATTTGTAAGGACAACAATGATCCCAGACGGCGCAGAAGCATCATCTGTCCAATTAAAAAAGGGAGACAAACTGCGGTGACGAAAATTCTGGAAAATAGAATAAAACCGTACGCAGAACGAATCCGACCAGCTCTTTACGGTCAAACTGATACTTCAAAGGTGCTGGGAATACAACAGGCAGGCATACGACAGTATCGATCGTGGAGTACTGTACAACATCATGCTGCAATTTGGGATACCGATAAAATTAGTGCTAGACACATTTGAACGAAAGGTTCTGCGGCGAATTTTCGGGGCCATTTGCGATTGAGGTGGATGGTGCATCCGGTACAACCATGAGTTGTATGAACTGTACGATAAGCTGGAAGTTTCGAAAATCGTCAAACTGCAAAGACTTCAATGGGCAGGGCATGTACAACGAATGGACGATGATCGCCTGCCAAAGAGAGTAATGAACGCGCGACGAGTCGACAGAGCGAGACTGCGAGGAGGACCGAGATCTCGTTGGGGGAGCTCAGTTTATGTGGACGCCGCGCAACTGCTGGGCTTCCAAGATTGGAGGACGCGGTCACGTGATCGAGATAATTGGAGGCCAAGGCCCAACGTCGGGCTGTCGCGCCACGATAATGATGATGAGTTTTTAAGTGCAAGTGATACATTAGTTGTTATTTCCTCCAGAAATAGATCCGTTTATTTTGAGCATACTATGATTTGCCATAACCCCTAGTGGGCATAGCGAGTCAACTATTCCCATTTGGCTTAGATGAAGTTTCGTTAGCATAAACTCGTTTCGGGCGATGCATGTTACTAGCATGTACCTCCTGCCCATTTAGTCGCATACCTGCGACAAGTCGGGAAAGTTTGTGACTTATTATTACGCCCCATACCACAGGTGGAAGACAACACAAACATCCATGTCCACGACGTTGACGGGAGTCGAACCCACAACTAGAATAGGGATAAAACGGAAAGTTTCTCTGGAAAAAATGGCAGTTAAAGTTAAAGCAAATTCGGATCAGTGTCCAGGGTTGAGAAAGGACCTGAGTAGTGTTGAGAATTTTACGAAGGTATTTGTGATACGGATCTCCCAGGAGAAGTCATTATACAATTTAGGTCCTTGGTAAAACCAATGTCTCATACCATGCATGGTGTATTTCCCTGATACAAAAAAGCGCCATCCAACTGCCCCCTGGTTCCTTGTCGATGTTCCATTCACCTGATACATTGCACTTGCCGAATCCGTTCTACGCCTTCCCAACATTGTTAACTGCCTTGACCCCTCCATATACCAGACTCAAAACTTGGGTTTAACATAAGTGAGAGTATTTTGTAAATTTTTTAAATAAAACAGAATTGAAGAGAAAATCAGTTCCATTTATATTTGATCCACCCTCGTAATTATGTATAGCCTTATATTTCATTCGACACTCTTTGTCAGCAACTAATTTAAAAAAAAAAACTATTATATACATATTTTATAAATTTTCAAGCACTGCTGACACGGGGAATACGCAAATCTTGATACGACTGGAATACTGAGCGAATAAGAAATGCGACATGTATAATCAAGTGGGACTCATACGGGGATACTCAACCAGAGTCTAGGAGACTCGACATGCTAGTCTCCAAATCACTCAGTTGCTTGGTTCCCTTCAATTTGCAAAGTGCACTAGATAGACGCACATCCGGAGTCCGGACGGAACTGAATACGTTGATAGGAAACTTCCAACTGCAGTGGTGGCCGTGTCTCCAAGTCTCCGTATCCAAGGTGCCGAGCATCAAACATTTGAGTATCCCCGTATGAACAGGTCATATTATAGTACGGTTTGTCGATTAGAACTGAGAAATTTCCATACTTTTTCGAACCAGATAATTTCTTTGCGCTCTCATAATTACTGAAGAATCTGATTTAGATGTGCACATTAGTGTGGATAATGATACAAATACATATCTGTAGATAAATACTATTTTACATATATTGTTTTGCCGGGATATTAACTTCGACACCACGAATATATGAGCGACGTGACCTTTAAATTTAGAATAACATATATCCAGCTGTATTACCAGTAGGAGTACGATGAATTCGGAATGCGTGATTTATTTAATGAATAAACATTTCAACCATCTTGTATTGCTAAAATATTGGAGAATTTTTTTTTTTTTTAGTTTTTAATACTACACCTTCACGAATCAGTCAGCCAAGGAAATGTATTTCTGAAACACATAAATATGTTATTTCTAGAACTTAAACATACTGCTTTGCCTTAACCCCTAGTGGGACATAGCGCGGCGGCGGGAAATGAACTCTCGAAGATGCAAGCATCGTAGATTGGCGACCGAGACCTCACTGCTGCCGAGCACGTCACTATTTCGGTGCTTATCCACATTTTAAACAGACGGATTTCTGCTTTTTTTGTCTAATCACAGGCCTCACAGTCTCACGGGTAGTCCGGATGGCGCAACGGTTAGCTGCTGGACGATCCACTGTTCATTAATTTATTAAGAAGGTCCCCAGAACGCACAATTTCTTCAACTAGAGAGCAAATTTCGACGGTACATAAAACACCTTGGGAGTTAGTGAAATAGTGAAGAATGTATCTCTCCAACACTTATCACTGTACTGTTGTACTCCAGCAAAACTACCAGCAGTGGTCGCGAATCAGGCTTAGGACTCCTTTTAACCAGAGCCGCACGAAGATGTCTGTTATCCTGGGATCCGGTCTCCGACAGAATCATGACCGCCGCGATCCGAACCAAAATGAGAAATATCAATCGTACAATGCTACGACAATGTCGTGGCGAAAGACTCCTTCTACGAACAACGCAGGAAACATTGCAATGGTTATGGGAGATGTGAATGGTAAAGTGGGTACTGACAACTATGAACTCAGGTATGTGATGGGGAGACACGGTGAGAGATGTCTAGAGTTCTGTAACTTTCACCGTCTCTCCATAGGTAGTACCATGTTTGAGCATAAGGACTGCCACAAAATCAATCGGTCTCTGTTGGTCGACAAAGGACACAAAATCAGATCGGCCACCCTTCTGGGGCGCCGATAGTGGGATGGGAAGATATCGTTATCTTATGTTGTTGTTGTTGCTAATTTCCTTGACCTTGACCTCCAGGAGCATGGGCACATCAACATATTTTGCATGGCTATGCCTTGCCTTGCCAGAAAGCAGCAGGTAGTGATTTAAACGAACACTGGGATACCATAAAAAAATGCGTACATTGACAGAGCAGATACCATCCTTGGCACTAACCCGGATTGTCGGCATAAACCTTGGAAGTCCGACGCATCATGGCAGTGAATTGTTGAAAGGAAACAACTGAAGGCACGATTAGCTACAGCGACAAACAATCGAAGTAGCATCGAGCTTCTTCAGTGACTTGTTGTTTGTGTTATGCGTGTTCCTTACCCTACCATACAAGCGATATACTCGTATACGCAAAAGAACGCGCCTATTGTAGTTAAATGTAATGTCGCCGCTCCACAAACTGCGGCGGCTCCCATGACAGCTACCGCCGCGGTGAGATCGCATTTAAATACAATGAAAATTTGTAAGGCGCGGCGACTGCCACTAGTTTGCCTTTATAAATAGCGTGTGCCGTTGCTCAAACTGCTCGTTAAACCGCAGCATCTAAACGGCGCCTTAGAAGAAGATTAGATGAGGCGATGGAAAGAGCACGGTTCTGAAACGTGTAACTTTTAGCGAAGTTCCTCTCTTGCAGACAATTTAGCTGACCATAAAAAAGCGCGTATAGGGTCAACTGCCCTGATTAAAGAGGAAATAATTGCTGCAATTATTGCACTGAAACGAGGTAAGGCCGCCGGACTCGATGGCATTCTTGCCAAGCTTTATCAAGCAGCGCCAAGCATAACTGCCGAATTGCTGCACCCACTTGTTGATAAAGCATGGGACACAGAGACCTTTCCCACAAGTGAAATTAAGGCTTGATAGTTGAACTTCCAAACAAGGGCAGGCTTACCGACTGCAGTCATGGAGAGGGAAGCGACCACGATTGTGCTTAAGATTAACCCAACAAGATCAAGGTTTTTATCCCGTCGCCATTGCGAAACAAAAAAAAATCAAACGCTTCGTATCAGCTTATGTAAAAGGTGGACGAATTCGTCTACCTAGGTAGCACTGTTGCCGAAAATGATAATATGGAGCAGAACATCGCTCGTCGTATCAACCAGGCTAAATGCGCACTTGGCATGCTGTCAAATATCTGGCAATGAATTTATCTCAGTACTAAGACCAAGACCAGGCTAAGCTTGTTTCGCTCCCTGGTACTGGCTGTGCAGTTATGTATGGGAGAATTGTATGGCACATACAAAGTTCCCGTAAGGGTTACCAGAAAGCTGCAAGTTTTCGTAAACTCAGTCGAATTTTAAGGATTCTCTGGCCCAAAACAGATGCCAATAGATGAACTGATACGAGGCGAAAATAGCAGTGGATAGGTCACACATTGCGGAAGTGTGTGCTAAATTGCTGCCATGAAATGGGACCCCATTCTCAATGAAGGCCGAACAAGGGAGCATCCTAGAAAGTCATGGCGCTAATCTGTGGCCGACGAGTGTGAGTTGCTGGGTAAGTTGTGGAAGCACTTGTAGTATGCTATGTCCCACTAGGGTCTAAGGCAAAGTACTAGTACCGGGCTCAAAGAATAAAAGATTATCGAAATTCTACAGTCCACATTTTAATAATCGACCATTATCTAAGCAAACCTTTAATAGCAAAATATAAGAGCATCTAATGCCAAGTACACACACACACAGACAGACTCCTTGTTGCACGTCATTGTTGCGACGCTGTTTAAAATTAACCATACATATCTAGAACATTTTTTAACTGCCCCGATATCCCTCTTCGGCTGGGACCCAAAGCCAGGTACAGCTGCTACGTGCTACCCCAATTTCATTGTATGTAGTAAGAAGAGGTAATTGCTAATTTATACTTGCGGCTCAAACCAGAAAACAAATGCGGGTTACCATGCAGCGCGCTTTTTTCTTATAGCATTGCCCTGGTGCCACAACTATCTTCTTTGAGTTGATCGCCCAATGTGGTTTGCTGCATGCGATTTCAGTCACACATATAAGGCGAAATTCACACACACGACACCGCGCTGCACGACTGCTTGAAATTTCAGTCGAGATACACAGCATCAAATGGGCGGATTCACACTCATCGCTCATCATGCGATACGATCGACTATGCTTGGCTATTGTGCGTGGCTGCGTCGTGCAGCGCGGTGTCGTGTGTCTGAATTTCGCCTAAATTAGCACAACTAACTAAAAACGGCGGAGAAATAAGCTCTGTTGAGCGGAGTCGTAGCGTACTCGCATTTTAGAATAAAAGACGTCACGTTATTCTATTTTTATTTTTAAAAGGTAGTTTAATCACTTCCGGCCACTTGGAAAGAATAATAAATTAGGTCAGGTTTAGAATTCAATTCAAAAGAGCAATCTGAAGTTGACTTCCCTTTCGTATACCAGTACTAGTCAGGAATATGTTGGCAAAATCCATAAATGTAGGAGGAAATGCAATAGTGTTTACTTTCACATTCCATTTTACTTCAGCATGTTGGTGCATATCAGGCAAAAGATGGCCTTTTTTAGTTTCTAGTGATGACCGAAAGACAATCGCATTGACGTACACGGTAAACTGACAGCATTCCCATCATAATAAACGACATGAATAGACGTCATTTTAACTTTTCTCTGTAAGTCGTGCTTAGCCAACCGTACATCCCATCCCCTTTCCCATAAGCAATTCATTCATATCGTATAAAGTCGTTCCCTCTTCAATTTACTCATACTCGTATCGTAACTATATTTGCATGTATTAGAATGTATGTTTTACTCGTAGGTACTACAATCCTCATGAAGTCAATTTATTTGCTTGAGTGACATACACTCTAGCACTATATGAAGCTTCCATTGTCTCAAAATTAAAAAAAAATTTAAGTTTATAGTTGTAGCATGGCGCGGCAAAACTTGCTTCTTCCATTATAAGTGAATTTTCAGGAAAAGCAAAAAACATCTACCAGGGTAACAAATTATTTTACTAACATATTTTGACATGCAAACGAAACGTATATCAACGCTAAACGACTTGTAAAAGAGAAAAATACTTTTGATAACAATTGCGCTAAAAATTTGGAATTGAAATTTGTAAGAAACGAGTTTTGATTCAACCTGCTCAGGAGTTTTGATTCTTACCGGTATGTGGAAGAAGAAAGTTTTGCAAGGAATTGCAATGTTCAAAGGCTTGGAAACAAGGTAAGGAACGCATTTTCACAAAAACTGAGATTATTTCTGAATAGAGCAGGAAAAATACTATCGAGAGAAAACCATCTCATTTTTTTCCGAAAATAGAAGAAGCGAGTTTTGCTGCGCCATGCTACAGTTGATCATATGAATACCAGAAGGTTTATGCGATGATTATTTCTGTTGTTTTTCCCCCATTGTAGTGGGGCGCGTAAGAATAAGCCACAGCTTTTCCCGGCTTTTCGCAGAATGCGACTAAATAGACAGGATGAGTATGCTAGCAACATGAATCATCCGAAATCGATTATACTAACAAAACCTTGTCCGCTGTGGGGCGACCGGAAGCGCAGTGCGTTGAGGCATCAGTTTCATGTTTGATTATCGGCGTTTCGGGTTCGAATAGCCGGCCATACACACACGCTCTATCATCTGCAAACGTACGCCAATTGGATCGCCCAATTTTTTTCCGAATGATTCGCCGCGTTCGCAATCCCATGCAAAATCGCGTCACCTGGGTCGCCCAATTTTTTTGCGAATGATTCGCGGCGTTTACAATCACTTGGAAAATCGCGTCACCTGGATCGCCCAATTTTTTTGCGAATGATTCGCGGCGTTTACAATCCCCTCGAAAATCGCGGCACCTGGGTCGCCCAATGATTCGCCGCGTTTGAACGAGTAGTGAAATTTAAGTAACTTTGTGCGACCAGATGGTTCGTGGCGTTTTCGGTTTGCAGATGATAGATAGATAGATAGATATAAAAATTCGAGCAGGAAGGCACTGCGACCATAAAGATCTATGTATTGTGCCGTAGCTCATTAATCCAAAAGACAAAGGGCAGTAAGTCTTTAGCAGGAATCAACCTGAATTCTGCAGTGCTGATAGTAGCCTGCCCGAGGAGTGACATCCTAAAACGCGCGATGGCGGGACATTCGCACAAGAGGTGCTTGGTCGTTTCCACGTCTTCCAGACAAAGACGGCATTCAGTCTCGCTTGACAGACCCATCTTGTTCAGGTGATATCTGACCAAGTGATGGCCAGATAAGTACCCCACTAGGAGTCTTAGGTGGGTTCTACTCATTTGAGTAGTACCCTTGTGACTGAAGGGCATTATCAGCTCCTTTGATTGACGAAGCCCTGGAAGGTTATCCCAGTACTGTTGACGCAATCGTGCAAACCAATCTGTGATCCGCAGTTTGGCCGAGGCCAGTCCAAAGCCACAGTAAGGCTCAGGTCCATGAAAACGACTGGATGATCCTTGTCTAGCAAGTTCATCCGCAGCCTCGTTCCCCTCAATGCCCTGGTGGCCTGGCACCCAACACAAGAAGACTCGGTTTTTGGTTGCCAACAGTTGAAGGAGATTGTAACACTCCTTCACCAGTTTTGAAGAGACCTTAAATGAGGAGAGCGCTTTTATAGCTGCTTGGCTGTCTGAGTAGATAGCAATGTGAGCGCCGCGAAATCCAGTTTCCAAGATTACCCTGGCGCAGACCTCAATGGCGTGGATCTCAGCTTGAAAAACGCTGGGCGAGACTCCCATTGCGATCGAAATCCTGGTGTTGGGTCCAAAGACACCTGCACCAACACCCTGTTCTGTTTTAGACCCATCGGTGAACCACTTGATACATCTAGGGTCTGGACAGGGTGTGCCATTTACCCATTCAGAGCGGTTAGGGATGAGGGCTGAATATTTTCTGCCGAAGCAAACCTCCGTGATCATGTAATCTGATCTCAAGCAGATCTGCACGTCAGGAATTTGATTCAGAATGCTCATGTGACCGCTTTCTTCACTACGCACGTCGGATGTTAAACGAAGTCTGAGAGCATTTAGAGCTGCTGATTCTTGAATGAATATATGCAACGGAGTAAGTCCAATAATCGCCTCCAGCGCTGGCGTAGGACAAGTGCACATAGCTCCAGTGATGCCAAGGCAGGCAAGGCGTTGAAGCTTATTGCACTTCAGTAAGACAGAAGATTGCTGAGTTTTCGGCCACCACACAAGCGCTGTGTAGGTCACCATAGGCCGCACCAGCATGGTGTATAACCACTCAGTTATCTTTGGAGTGAGCCCCCATGTCCGTCCAAAGAAACTTCTGCAAGCCCACATTGTGCGTGTGGCTTTGCCAAGTACATTATCTATGTGAGTATTGCATGTGGGGGGCAAAGACCTTTTCCATAGTCCTCCGCGTGGGCGCCCCCTGGTAACGGCAGTGTATCAATTCGCTGACGGCCAATGTCTTAGCGATAAGACAGTTTGGAAAAGGCAGATAGCTGTAGCCTGAATGGCTGACAAACACCTAAGCGTCTCAGGTCTAGTAGGATGGAATGACTTGCGTAGTTGGACCTGCTACATAGTTGTGTGGGCTCCAGCACGTTTATTAAACCATCTGAAGCAGCTATCTCCGAGGCCATCCCCTGAATGGGGTTAAGCGACGTGCTGACAACTCGTCCTTGTAAAAACCACTCCATGTCAAGAAACCTGGAACAAAAGCCTCGGATTGGACGGATCAACAACGACGACCACGCAAACGAATAAAGGATTATTCTTTCGGATCCTGGAATGTAGGCTCCCTGAACAAACCGGGGGCCGAGAAGGCCCTCCTTCAACAGGTCGAAAAGTACAAACTGAGCATTACTGCAGTCCAGGAAACAAATTGGCTTGGCAGCGAGATTAATGACAAGAAATCGCACACAATTTTTACAAGTGGCAAACCATCGGGCCGCAAGGAGTTTGGAGTAGCATTTATAGTGGACAATCACCTCAAACCGCATATTACTGACTTCAAACCCATAAATGAACGGCTGTGTGCGATTCGCATCAAGACTCGATTATTCAATCTCTGGCTCATCAATGTGCATGCCCCCACTGAAGTTAAAGAAGACGCAGTAAAAGACGAGTTCTACGCCCGCCTTGAAACTCTCTTCGACTCACTTCCAACAAACGACGTCAAATTGCTGCTGGGAGACTTTAACGCGAAAGTCGGGAATGAAAGTTGGCATCGGGGGACCTCTGGAGGCCACAGCCTCCATGAAGAATGTAACGATAACGGCCAGCGACTTATCGACTTCGCCTGCAGCAGGAATCTAGTCGTAAGCTCTACATGTTTCCCGCATCGACGCATTCACAAGCAGACCTGGAAGTCTCCAGACGCACATACCGTCAACCAAATTGACCACGTCCTCATTTGCAGGAGATGGGCGTCTAGTGTCATGGATGTCCGCTCCTATCGAGGAGCAAACTGCGACTCAGATCATCACTTGGTGAAGACGACCTACAGATGTAGAATCTCCTCAGTGCACCAGTCAAGAATCAGCCCTCCCAAAATCTTTGCGGTTGATAAGCTCTTGAGTGATGCTACAGCGGTGGCGTATACTACCGCCCTTGAGGAAAAACTATCACCTATGCTACACAACATCAGCAACACAGGCGTCCATGGGTTCTGGGAAGAACTCAAGGGTATCATCAAGGATGTCGCAGAGAAGGTCGTGGGGTATAAAGCCCGGCGAGCGCGAAATGACTGGTTCGACGAAGAATGCAAAAATTCACTTGACGCGAAAAACGAGGCCTACAGACAATGGATTCAACGGGGAACCAGAGCCAGAAGAGAAAAATATGACGAGCTACGGCGAATATCGAATAGAATAATTAGACGTAAGAAACGTAAATACTTTGACGAGCAGTTGCTGAACATAAACGAAAACTTAGCTAATAGGAACACCAGACAAGCGTACAAACTAGTAAATACAATTAAGAACGGCTACCAACCCAGGACTAGCCTTTGTAAGGACAAGGATGGAAACATCATCAGCGACACCGATGGTATTAACAAACGATGGGCCTCTTATTTTGAAGAGCTTCTAAACCGACCATCTAACATCCCCACACAGGAAGCTCTCGATGATCTTGTTGACAGTAGAGGAAGTTGATCTCGCGTTGCGGTCACTAAAACGAAATAAAGCGCCGGGCGCTGACGAGATCCCAGCTGAACTGCTAAGATTCGGTGGAACGAGTCTAGTTGATGCCATACATCAATTACTCCTGCGAGTATGGGAGAACGAGGAGATCCCAGACGATTGGCGCAGAAGCATCATCTGTCCAATCCATAAAAAGGGAGATAAATTGCGGTGTGAGAATTACAGGGGCATCTCACTAGTTTGTACGTCCTATAAAATTTTGACGAAAATTCTGGAAAATAGAATAAAACCGTACGCAGAACGAGTCATTGGCGAATATCAAAGCGGTTTCAGACCTGGTCGCTCCACAACCGATCAGCTCTTCTCAGTCAAACTGATACTCCAGAGGTGCTGGGAATACAACGTAAACGTATACCAAATCTTTGTCGACTTCAAGCAGGCATACGACAGTATCGATCGTGGAGTACTGTACAACATCATGCTGCAATTTGGTATACCAGCAAAATTAGTGCGACTGACAAAGATGACGATAACCAACTCCGTCTCACAAGTCAGGATCCAGAATAGACTTACTGATCTATTTGAAACACGCACTGGTTTGAAACAGGGCGATGGACTGGCACCGACGCTCTTCAACCTAGCACTGGAATACGTTATTCGGGCCATGAATATGGACAACAGCAAGACGCTGCTCATCAAGTCGACACAATTAGCAGCGTACGCCGACGACATCAACATCATGTCCCGAAGATTGGCTGACGCAGAAGAACTTCTGCATACGCTCGATACCGCTGCAAAGGAAGTTGGATTACGTATTAACGAGGGTAAAACTAAAATAATGATGCAATCGGTGACAAGGTCACCTGCACAACCGAGCATCAACGTGGGGGACCTCAACATCGAGTTCGTGAACAACTTCATTTACCTGGGTTGCAACTTGTCAAGGGACGCCAACGAAACTGACGAAATCAAGCGACGGATACAGTTAGCTAATAAGACTTTTTTCTCGGTTCTCCCCATAATGAAATCGAAACATGTGCACCGAAACACGAAGCTCCGCGTGTACAAAACCATTATACGACCAGTGCTATGCTATGGCTGCGAAGCATGGACCCTAACTCAAGCCTCCGAAAACATGCTAGACACTTTCGAACGTAAGGTTCTACGGCGAATTTTCGGGGCTGTTTGCGATCGAGATGGATGGCGCATCCGGTACAACCATGAGTTGTATGAAATGTACGATGAGCTGCAAGTCTCGAAAATCGTCAAACTACAACGACTTCAATGGGCAGGGCATGTACAAAGAATGGACGATGATCGCATGCCTAAGAGAGTAATGAATGCGGAACGAGTCGACGGAGCGAGACTGCGAGGACGACCGAGATCTCGTTGGGAGAGCTCAGTAGGTGTGGTCGCCGCGCAGCTGCTGGGCTCCCAAAATTGGAGGACGCGGTCACGTGACCGAGATAATTGGAGGACAATGATCCAGGCGGCCAAGGCCCGACGTCGGGCTGTCGCGCCACGATGATGATGATTCCAGGTGAGTTTCGAGTCTAGAGTTACCCCGAGACATTTAACTTCAGTGGAATAATCTAAGGTCGTGCCGCCTAACGAAATTGGATCCAATGTTATGTTTCGTTTTCGTGTGAACGGCACAACGACAGTTTTTCTGTGGGTTTACATGTAAGCCCACAGCCACACACCAGTGTAGAACTATGTCAAGGGCCGACCTCATCACCTCAGTGATGGTAGATTCGTATTTGCCCCCGACTATGATAGTTAAATCATCCGCGTATCCGATAGTAAGATAACCGCGCTCATTAAGCATGGAAATCAGCTCGTCCACGACAAGGGACCACAAAAGGGGTGACAGAACGCCACCTTGTGGACAACCCTTTACGGCATTCACGCAAATGGATGTACTGCCTAGAGTTGAGTGAATATCCCGTCCCCGGAGCATGGCATCTATCCATGCAATGGTAGCGGGCGGGATGTCCCTGAGTTCCAGTGCTCTGGAAATGCACTCGTAGCCGGTATTATCGAAAGCCCCCTCAATGTCAAGGGGGCAGATGATAGAGCAGCAACCCCCGTATGTAGCCCTAGGTTGCCCGTTTCACTCTTTGTACATGTACCTGCAGCCGTTTCGTGCTAGCATATCTGCATCCAGCATTTTTTTTTGCCCACCCCTGAATGGCCACCCTGTTTTCATGGGGAAATAGCGCGTTGCGAGTCCCCGCATGTAACCCTAGGTTGCCCGTTTCACTCTTTGTACATGTACCTGCAGCCGTTCAACCAATTCACCAACTCTGATCCAGATATCAGCCTATACGAAACCTGGATCAAGGGCGGTCATAAATTTTGAATGGAAATTGATCTGACGAGGCTAATATTTTGGCGACCCTTAAAACACTGTAGCCATCCGTTCGAAGTTGCGAAATCAGCGACATGCAACTTCACGGCGATTTACAGGGCTTTAAATTGTCTAGCCATGTAAAACCACCTATAGAGTTCACTTTCAATTGCTTTATATGAACGCCCGGTGTTTATTTCTTTTCTTTATACATTTTCAAAGCTTTCTCAACTCTTTTTTATGTATAGGTATATCTTCATGCGCTGCAAGATTTCGATAAACTTAACTTCTACTTTAAACTTTTTAAACTTTTCAGCGAGTTTCTTTCTCTCTCTGGTTCCTGTGAACCCCTTGTGGGGCATAGGGCATTAGCCACGCCTACTTTCCACCTCGTCCTCTTCATCGCCATAGCTTTCAGCTCACTCCACGACTTGCCTATTGAGGCACCCTCTCTCTTAACTATCTTCTCCAGGTGTTACTAGGTCGTCCAACACGATGACTTGTGTTGGCTCCCTGCGGGTTCCAATCGAGGGCTTGTTCAGCAATGTTGTTCGGCCCTTTTCGGAGAGTGTGACCTATCCATTACCACTTTCGCCTTTTTATGGAAGTGTCTATCCTGTCCTGACCAGTAATAGTAAGGAGGACGTCGTTAGAAATGACCTCCGGCCACCGTTTATGTTTGATGTTTTTCTTCGAAAGTTGTTATATTTTAATATCACGTCCACGGCATATACGACCTCGGTTTCACTGTCATGTACAACGCAAGTACCCCTCCAAGAAGGCGACCCCGGACACGCACAAGCAATCAGCAAGCCATACATTTTTCTTGCCATGCACAACGTCCACCTCAGCCAGCCGACATGCACTACAGCGATTGCGACACCCGCTATGGTCGCATGGATCACATCGAGGAACACGGACTTTAAAGGTGTGTTTTGCTAGGCATAAGATCGATGCACATTGTTTACGATTAGCGATCAACCCATAGAGCACGGAACACTATTTGTGTGTATCTTTTTCATCGTCGCCTGCGATCGACGCAGAGCACCTTTAAGGTGTGAGTTCCTAGGTCGCGACTGAGCGACTTGCGTTTGCGACTGTGAAAAAACTATCATATCGCACGCACATTTTCATTCGAATTGCAGAGTATTTAGTTGATTACGCTATTTTCAGCAACTAAATTAGTTTCTTTGAAAAGTGTCACTATTTCTAGATAATTTGTTAGTGCCTGGGCCAATAAAAAGTTCAAGTACCAATGTACCCAAATGGTAATAGGTGGTCTATTTACAGAGTGTATACTCGTAATTCAATTTTTATTAATTTCATGCATTTAAGATCGAAATTAAAGAAAAATCAAACGCACTATAAATTATAACATAAACTATGGAACGTAGTTTACAGGCATCAGTGTATAACATACTCCGTCAAAGCCACCATACTTTCACATAAATGATATTTTATTCACCCGACCTTTTCAACATTATAAGCGTTTTAGTTCCCGGAGCGTTTCCTGTGTAATGTGTACTGTACATACTCCATTGCCTGGTCATGATATTTTCTGAAGTGGTTGTGGAATGTCGAATAACAGTTTTACCCAGTACCCTGACCAACTTGAACAGGTGTATATCAACTCTTGTCACATTAGTTATTTATTCAAGGAATCAGTGAACAAGAAACAATCCCAAAAATATAGTATAATCATAAATTTCGAAAAAGATTCATTTCGAAAAATTTTCATAATGGACAAAAATGTGTTTTCCCACTTTGTTCAAGTACTCATACAAACGAATTATGAGGGAAAACAGCAAACTGAAATCATATGTACATATGTATGTACTCGTATACATAAATCATAACCATGGAAATTTCCATGGCTGTGGCTTGAGCAGTCTACAAAAACGGATGAGGTTGAGGAGGCCTTCTCACTCCGCTATGGTTACCTCAAATTGAAAGAAACACCAGAAATGGGATGCGCTCGTTGTGCGCTCGATATATCACATGTCTTAACCCGATGAAAAAAAGGATAATACACTGCTGTCACTCGAAACACACTCGGTCCGTTCATTACTTGTGTAGACATGTGGTGTTCATTCGTTGTAGTTTGACGATTTTCGAAACTTCCAGTTCATCGTACAGTACGTATGCACAACTCACTCATGGTTATTCCGGATGCACTATCCATCTCGGTCGTAAACTGCTCCGAAAATTCGCCGAAGGACTTTCCGTTCAAATGTGTTTTGCATGTTTTCGGGGGGCTTGGGTTAGGGTCCAGGTTTCACAGCCATAGCATAGTGTAATGAACCACCTACAATGGACCATATCTTGGTAATGCTGCTTCCACCGGCAGATCAATGGCAGCACCTGATGAGTAATAATCTGTCGGTGGTACGAAACCAGAGGCCGAGGGTCCGATTACACCTGGACCCCAATGCGAGCGCGATGATAACTGAGCCGTCCGCCAGCCTTTCCATTCTTATCATCTCGTTCTTTTATGATTACGCATTTTTGCCTCCCATATTTGTGTTGTCTTCCCCAGGCCTATGAATTTTTATTAATACGCAAAGGACAAGGACAACGAGCGGCGAAAACCCCGCCTACATCTCCCGAACTGAGCTACAAGAAGCATAGGTCGCTGCTTAGCTCGTTTTCTTTGCCAAATGGCACGGCCCGACCTCCACGGTCATTATGCTACCTCCGGACCCGTCCCCACGAGCATCTTCGGATGCCCACCAAATGTGTGCTAAAGCCCGGGGTCTGGTAACAGGCTTAGACCTGTCAATCAAGTCTGATCGAGCTAATAAATTTGTTCAGGAAGAATAATGAACCCGAAGCGATATCATAAGCCTCCGGGCACGCTGCTTCGAAGCAGTCTCTACGCCGCCAGGCTAAGGTGTCGCAATCGCATAGAATATGGGTCGAAGTCTCGTCTTCTTCACCGCAAAAGCGACAGATCGAGTCAGGAAAACTCCCCATAGTTCTCAAGTGATCTCTCAGGCCTGAGTGTCCAGTCAGGAGACAGATGGTTCTAACCTTGTTCCGGTTTAACTTTAGCAATTACGAGTAATCGATCTGCTACGCGAGTAGCCCGAGATGAAAAGCTTTGCCTGCCTCAACCCTGATTGATTATCCCAATAGGCGGTAGCCTCATTGCGTTCCCAGTCTCTGATGAGAATCATGATTGTACAGGTTGGAATGCCGCAAAAGGGTTCCGGTCCGCAGAAGGGAGTGGCCGAAGCTGTTCTGGCCATTTCGTCGACCTGTTCATTGCCACTGATGCCAGCATGGCCAGGGACCCAGAATAGAGTTACTCTGTTCCGAGAGCCAACTTTATGTAATGATTTTAGGCAACTATATACGATCCTAGATGTTACTGTACTTTTTGACAGCGCTTTGATGGCCGTCTGGCTGTCAGAGAATATAGCCACGTTCTTGTTGTCGTAGCCGATCTTCAGGCATAACTCGGCACATATCTCCATGGCGTGAACCTCCGCCTGAAAGACAGTGGCAAACTTGCCCATGGGTATGAAAGTCCGATGGTTAGGACCCTCATTGGTTTTCGAGCCATCCGTGAACCACATGATAGTGTGAGGGGGGAGATTGGCATATTTCTCCTGCCAGTGTTCTCTGTCCCATATAACGGCGGCGAACCGTCTCTTGCATGATGTTTCTTTCACAAGATGATCAGATGGCATACTTGTGAAAATACTTTCATTAAGCCAGCTAATTTCCACCGGATTTTAGCAGCTCAACTGGAATCTCGCCAGCGCCCGGTGCTTTATTTGGTTTGAGTGACCGCAGGGCGAGATCAACTTCGTCTACTGTCGGAGGTTGTGTAGTGGGGCTGATGATCAATAATAACGCCATCGATTTGGGCATCTTGTATGGGGGCGTTAGATGTTGGATTTAGAAGCCCTTCAAAATAGGACGCCCATCATTCATTGATGCTATCGGTGTCGCTGATGATGTTTCCACCCTTGTCCTTACAGAGGCTAATACTGGGTTGATAGCCGTTCTGAATTGTATTTACTAATTCATACGCTTTTCTGGTGTTTCCAGGTTTTTAGCTAGGTTTTCATTAATGTTTAGCTACTGCTCGTCAAAGTATTTCCGTTTCTTACGTCCAATTATTCTATTTGATATTCGCCGTAGCTCGGCATATTTTTCTTTTTTAGCTCTAGTCGCACATAATGTCGTGTAGCGTAGGTGATAGCTTTTCCTCAAGGGCGACTGTATTTGCCCGCCCAATAGCATCGCTCAAGAATTTGTCAACCGCAAAGATTTTGAGAGGGCTGATTCTCGATTGGTGCACTGAAGAGATTCTACCTATACATACACCGATAGGTTGTCTTCGCCAAGTGATGGTCTAAATCGTAATTAGCTCCTCGATAGGATCGGACATCCAATATACTGGACGCACACTTTTTGCAAATGCAGACGTCTGTTTGTGAATGCGTCGATGCGAAAAGCATTTGCAGCTTACGATAAGATTCCTACTGGAGACGAATATACATAGCTGCTTCAGGTGGTTCGTAACGTGCCAGAGTTCACACAACTATGTTGCAGGTCTACGTAGGCAGACCTGCAACATAGTCCTGTGATTCCACCCTAATGACCTGAGACGCTTAGGTGTTACTCAGACGATCAGGCTAAAGCTATCTAATTGCCTCAACCAAATATTTTGCTTTGCAACACTTGGTTGGCTTAGTTAGCCGTTCCAGGGGGCGCCCGCGAGGAGGACTATGAAAGAGGACTTTTGCCCCCCAAAACACTTCCCAACCTTGCGTAATTTTTCAAATTATTGCGTTTTTTATGTATGTATGTATTGTGAAGAATACCTTGTCTATAAGAAGGATACTATACAGAAAACTACAATATCTTAGCGAAATTTTCGATATTACAAGTTGCTTTGTTCATATTCGTGAAATGAACATATCACAATCTGTAAAATTAGAAACACCGGAAAATTATCAGTGTTTTTTCGATCGAAAATGAACTGTGTCGATCATAATTCACTCATATACATACATATATATATGTACATTACATACACATATATCAGTTGTTGCTATTTGCTCTATAACCGTGAATTCTTCAAACTTACAATAGCCCCGTTCGATACAATCGTACGAAGATCCAGAACGAATCGAACTGCCTGGATCAGTGTCGAGTGAATTCAAACAGCCACCATATACAATAGATAATAATTCGCCGCGTGGGGATGAATTGCGAGCTCAGCATAGAAAGGTATAGGAGCGAATTGCCGAGACAAGTTGACGTTCATCCAATTCCCTTTCAACTCTGATCCAGATGTGACCCAACGCAAGACCTGTATCATAGACCGGTCAGTCGTTCTGTATGGAAATAGGCCTTCGTTTGTGATGGTTTGAAAAGAACACGGCTAATATGTATTCACCAATCGTTTATTATTGATGGCCGGCATAGCTGGTGCTGCCTTTTGTAAACGCGTATTTTCTAAATTTAGAATAAGATATTTTCCTCAATTTCCATTCCAGCAGATTTTGTATTGAATAATGGGCAGTCATTATTGTATTTGGAGGTCTACTCATACTCCTCATTCCTCCTTACAAATAAATAACGAAGACACACTGAACACAAAGAATACATAAAAATAATACAATACGTGTACATAATCTAAGGTGCTTTAAACAGTTGTAAATAATTCAAAATTTTGTGTGCCAAGGTTGGTCATGTGTATAATTCAGTTAATTTAAAGAGTAATACCTTTGACAGACGATGCACACGAATGATCACTCCCATTCGAATTATAATTCGATATCACGTGTGTCCTTGCGAATGATCATTCGAACATCGTCCGAATGATAATTCGCGAAATACAATTGGCAGAGGAAACGTAATTCCTTCTTTGTGTATGTAGTGCCACCTATCCGACAAATTATCATTGAGTAGTAAAAATTTCCACTATGCAATAGAAATAATGATCACTCGTTACTGAGTAATACATAAATTCGTTGCTAAACGAAATAAACAATATTTACATATTCGAAAAAACAGTGCTAAGTCGATTTCGCAGTGACAGTTCGAATGACGCTCACATTTATATGTTTTTGTCCAATTCGTTACTGCCAACAATTTATCATTCGCCGATTATTCGGGCACAACGTGTGTCCAAGGTATAAAGGAGCCCCTAGACGATCAGGCCGCTTGATCAAAATCTAACGTCAATCGATTCAATCAAGCGTGATTGACCGTCTAGGGACCGTTTTCACGCTTGAGCCAAGCGATGACGGTGATTGATAGAGAGTTTGGTTGACTCAAGCGGTTGACTAGGGTGCTTCGCCGTCTAGGCCAATTTTGATCAAGCATTGCGTCAATCACTAGATAATTGCTGAGCAACTTTCCATTATGATGAGTTCCAGAGTCTGGGGGACAATGGTGTGAATTACAGGGCTTCCACATCCATGCTAGAAGCTAGGTACCTCAAGAGAAAGTCTCTCAGTTGCCGGAATCGCTTCGCTTGTATCCTTCTTCTCTATTTTGAGCCGTACTAACTTCAGTAAAAAATCAAAACTCTTGGTTCTCTAATTTCTAATGAAATTTCTGTAATCTTCTGGTTCCGTATCGCGGAGAACGTTGAGTGTTCATGAGTGAAGCGGTTTCTCAGTTTATACCATTCCTCCGTTTCCTCTTATTTTTTCCGCTTGGGTGACACCAATGTCATGGCAAAAAAGGCTAAATCTGTATTGGAAACCATTGTGACACTTCATTTCACACCCTTTCCGAGTCGGAAACTCACCTGAGAATGAGCTTTGGTCAAAAGCTTGAAGAGTTGATTGAGATTTGATTGAAGCGTTGCTTGAAGAGTTGATTGACCGTGTAGAAGGTTAATTGAAGCGTCCGTGCTTGACGGGACTGCAATCGATTGATCAAGCGGCTTGATCGTTTAGGGGCTCCTTAAGACTTTACTGAATTATGGAAAGATCTATGTTTATTTTGGTTATTATATCAATCAATGTTACTTGCTTCTAAGAAGAAATTCAAACTATTGTTTAATAACACAAATAAATTGCGCCGAGCTTACCTGCTAAGAATGGCAATAACGATAAACACGGCATTTTCCACCGCGCTCTCGATAGCGGTTGTGCGAGTATGTGACGATATTGTATTTGCCTCGATGTTGTCTGAATCATATCGTATGATTTGTTGTAATTTTTGTACATTTTGTATTGACAATAGAAGGAGGAAGCTCCCCCAAGCATGATACAATTTTCTGCGTTTTGAGGACTCGTCAAAAACCACAAATGTATTATTTCTTCGCTGATCTATAGAAGAAGTTCGATGACCCGGAGGACTTAACTGTTATATCCGAGAACTCCCACAAGAATTACGGTATTTTACCTGTCCTTGCATCATAGTAGCAGGAATACGCCCCTATCCATACAGCCGGACTGATAAGCTGTGTAATAAGTTAATAAAATAAAAATGTTCTTAACCAAAGCTTTCATTTGACTCGAAATTTGCAAGCAATAAAGTAACCTTTCATAGCGGAAACTAGGTTTTGCTCTCTGAACTAAAGCACTGTCCCTATTCAAGGGGGCCTGAGTGTATGTTCATATGTGTAGAACATACATGTGATACCTTAAAAATTGTACTTCTATTTTTATACCCTTCACTGCCAGGGTATATACAGGGTGGGCCATCTAGTGGTTTCTTTTTAAATCATAGACTATTTTGACAGTGAAAGCTGTTTCCCGCTCGAAATCTTGACAGAAAGTCAGTATCATATCTCCGCAGAACGAAATGAGTCGCTTTACACTGAACAACGTTGGGAAATATTGAAAACTTATTTCAAAAGTGAGTGCTGTGAAGCCCAAACAGTGCGTTTTTTGAAAAAAAGTTTTGGCCGAAATGAAGCACCCACCGCGCCTGCTGTACGCAAGTTTGTGCAAAAAGTTCGTGAGACTGGCATGCTAGTGGACAACACTCATGGTCCCCGTCATCGTACGGTGCGCACAGACGAGAATGTGGCTGCTGTAGCCGAGAGTGTAAGACTCACTCCATGAACATCACCTCGCCATCGATCTCAACAGCTCAACATTTCACGCACTAGCCTGAGGAGAATTTTGCACAAAGATCTCGAATTATTCGCTTACAAGGTCCAATTAAATCAGCAATTGAAGGCGCGCTTCGCAGTTTGGGCCTTGAATTGGACAACGATTTTGGTCGAAAAATCATCTTTTCTGACAAGGCGCATTTTTATCTCGGAGGCTACGTTAACAAACAAAATTGCCGCATCTGCGGCTCGGAAAACCCGCACGTTATTGTCGAGAAGCCAATGCATCCACAGAGAGTGACAGTTTGGTGCGGATTGTGGAGTCGTGGCATCATTGGACCATTTTTCTTCGAAAATGAGGCTGGGAACAACGTTTCGGTCAACGGTGAACGTTACAGAGTCATGTTATCCGACTTTTTTTTACTGAAATTGAAGACATGGATTTGGACGACTTCTGGTTCATGCAGGATGGCGCGCCATGCCACACAGCCCATGCCAAAATCGAACTTTTACGCACCAAATTCCCAAATCGTGTTATCAGCCGTCTTGACGATGTCAATTGGCCGCCTCGGAGCTGCGATTTGACCCCTTTGGACCTATTTTTCTGGGGAACCGTGAAGGGCCGATATTATGCCAACAATCCAGAAAAGATACAAGCACTTAAGACCAATATCATCCAAGCAATCCGTGAGCTACAGGCCGAAACCATCGACATGGTCTTGGAAAATTGGAATGACAGAATGCGCTACTGCGAAGCCAGTCGAGGCAACCAATTGAACGAAGTTGTGTTTCACCATTAATGGGAATGTTTGCTCTTACTAATGAAGCCATAATACATGGAAAAATTTTATTAATTTATTTTAATTTAATTTAATTTTTTTCATTTCATTGTATTTTTAAAAAGAAACTTGTATTTGGCCCACCCTGTACATATATAACACGAAGTTTGAAACGCACAGAAGGAAACATCTCCGATCATATAAAGTATATACAGTCATTTCCACAAGACCGTATACCTCACAAAATAAAAACAAAATGTTACAAGTAAGAAATTTTATTTTTTATTGAAAGTAAATACAAAATACATTTTCGCAATTATATTTAATACATGGTCCAATCGCCGTCACTATAGATTATTGACTGGCATCTTCGGTGACAACTTTCGGCCAATTTTTCCGCGTAGTTTTTTGTAGCGTTCGCCTTAAATGTGCTGCTCCTTTTATTTGCTTTCCTTGAAGCTTCTGCTTCATTAATCCCCAAACATTTTCAATAGGATTGGCATCCGGCGATTGCGAAGGCCAATCAAGTACTTGAATGTTATTTTCTTCTTTCCAGCGTCTTCTATGTTTCGGATCGTTATCACCAATCGGTGTTGTCGTTGCCATATAGCATCCTAGCAGACTTCAATAATCCTTTCTTGTACAAAATGATCATCCTTTCAGCAGTAAGAATTCCGGTAAACGTTATTAATTTTCCGAAACCGCGTGCAGAAAAGCATCCATAAACATGAACCTTCACAGGGTGTTTAACGGTTCGGTTCACGACAGCTTCTCCTTTTTGTGACCACACTCGTCTCCTGAACGTATTTACAGCAAAACTTGATTCATCCGTAAAGATCACGTTGTCCCAATCACGATCGATGTTTTCCTTAGCCCACTCTACACGTCTTCGCTTCTGGTTTTCGGTAAGTAATGGTTTTATCAAGGCATACCTGGTTTTGATGTTTTCCTCTTGTAATCTTCGCCGAATCGTATTCAAGGACACGTAAATATTCTTCTTCGATAACATTTCCTTTGCTTGCACTAAGGTAGTAACGGACGGATTTTTCTTAAAAATATCAATGATGGCCTTGAAGTGCTTCGGGTTTTACCCCTACCAGGTAGATCGTCTACATTTCCAGTATCTTTAAAACGCTTTATCCACTTATTCACAAACTGTGTCGAAATTTTCAGGTACTTTCCGGCCGATGCAGGTGTCATTTTTGGTCCTTTCGGATGACACAGCTTCGAATCGTTTTTTGTAAATCGCACTCATTTCACTTGACGTCTTATCACTCTCCTACTTGAACTTAGAATGACCAAATTTATACAATGCGAAAAAGAGGAAGAATGCAGGTAACTAAAAGTCCCCCACCACTCTTTGAGAAATGGTGCATTAAAAAGTTACAAAGTATACGCTCTTGTGGAAATTACTGTATATCTTTCTTTTCTTTCTTTTTTTTAAATACGGTCAATCTTGCTGGAAGAAGCTAGTAGATTTTTCTTGTGTCGCTGATTGCGAATCTGGAGCCAAAATTGCGAAAAAAAAACAATAGGGGATCCAGAATGGCAGAACTCTTTTAAAAAAAATACGGCCAAGCTTGCTGGATGAAACTATGTATTAGGATTTGTTTTTTGGGTCCCTGAACGCGAATATTAAGTCAAAATTAAAAAAAAAGTAGGGAAACCAGAATGGTAACATTTTTATTCAAAAACACAGCCAATCTTGTTGAAAGAAATTGTTAGGGAGTTTTTTGGGTCCCTGATTCCGAATCTGAAGTCTAAATTGCAAAATAAAGACAAAACGGACATCCAGAATGGCAGCAATGCTTCCATAAATACGTTCAATCTTCCTGGGACACCAGAAGAACACGGACTCACAACAGACCACTCTTGACAAACGGAAAAAAACAAGCTTGCTTACCGAAGATATATTGCCCTTCGCCCTTCGTTGTGACTTATGGTACATTTGCCACTTTGAAATTAGTAGTAAAACTTGTTCCGATTTCACTGTTCCTATGAGAGGTATAGTGGAGCGATTTCAACCAAATTTAGGAATGTGGTTTAACAGTCAATATTATTGAATAATATTGACATGGTAAAGATATCTTCAAAAATAAAGTTTTTCTAACAAAAACTTGCTTTTGAAACGGTCGTTACTATGACAGTGACAGCTATATGATAGAGTAGACCAATTTCAACAAAATTCGGGAATGTCATTTGACTATTGATTAGTGTGAAGTTAGAAAAATATATCTTTAGAAATAAAAAAGTTTTTCTCACAAAGACGAATTTTTGGACCGGTCGTTCCTATGGTAGCTACATATATGACGTACTGGTCTGATTCTGTTGGTTTCGACATACAAAATTTCAGCTCGATAGCTTTAAAACTGAGGGACTAGTTTGCATAGAACCAGACAGACGAACAAAGCTTAATCGACTCGTCACATCCTACTGAAGAATATATATAGTTTATATGGTCGGAAATGCTTCCTTCTGTGCGTTGCAAACTTAATGGCAAAAGTTAATATACCCTATCACATCCGTGAAGGGTATAATAACAACAACTTCCATTCAACTATGGATTTGGATGGCAAGCAAACCACAACGAACCAAATCACATACGATGATACTCCGACAATATCTCTTCTTTTCGGATATGTTCCCTTCAAATTAAAAAAAAAGTATCAGGAATTGATTGCACTAGCACCTTTGATATAACACACCACCCCACCCCACCCCTTTACCCGATGAAATACTACATGGGCTGAAAAGTCTCGGGAACATCTATCACTAGTTTATGTATGAAGTTTCATTAGATTTCGTCCATTCGTTTACAAGCTGCAGTCGTTTGAGTGACGCTACTTTCGTCTTCGTAAAAAAATGGAAAAACATGATCAAACAGTGTGTTTTTATGGAAAAAAGTTCTGAACGATCATTGCACTGGTTGCAGAAATGTTATCCCACATCTGCTCCTTCGTGAACAACAGTTTATCAGTGGTTTAGTGAATTTAAAGCAAGTGCATTGAATCGTTTCGAATAAAGTGAAGATGCGCGAGTTAGCTGAGGCCATGGGCATCTAAAAAGAACGAGCGGGATACATTTTGCACGATCTTTTCGAGATGAAAAGGCTATCGGCGCCATGGGTTTCGCGTTTGCTGAACGTCGACCAAAAACAGTAGCGCGTTCATGATTCAACGGCCGGTTTGGCGTTGTTGCAGCGGACTTTTTTCGACGTTTTGTGACGGTGGTTGAAACATGGGTCCATTACCATACGCCTGAGTCCAATAGACAGTCTGCAGAGTGGCTGGAAAACCACGAAAGCCGGCCAAAGCGGCCAAAAGACCAATGCACGGGCGGGAAGGTTTTCGGGATGCGCAGGGCATAATCTTCATCGATTACCTGCAGAAGGGAAGAACAGTCACTGGAGAGTATTATGCAGCGTTATTGGACAAACTGAACGACGAAATAAAGAAATGAAACCGGAATATAGAGGGCTACGCACGCAATCCGAGGGTTTTGTAGCAAGCGCTTATTTTGGTATATAAATATCGCCTCCTTGCTCTTCTTGATACCACTCAGATGGATAAAAAAAAAAAATTAAAATGTCTTACCCACTTACATTTTACATGCTAATTCATATTACGTGATTGTAACGAAACTTAGAACTACGAACTCTCTGTCAACTAATATTTTGTCCTGCCCCACTATTCGCCTTTCTACAAATTTCAAGAAAATGCGAAAAAATGGAATGTACTCAACATTACCTTTTTCACGATACCTCACTTGCCTATACCAGTCGAAAAAAAATTAGACATTAATTTCGCCTGTATGTGGACCCTCCCCCTTCCGCCCGTTTAAGTTGGCCACTTACGACACAGCGCCCCAAGCCAATCTTTACCCTTTCAAAAATTATTAATTAAATAACTGCAACTCGCACTACGAAAAACAACATGAAGGTAGTACTAACACATATACTATACGTACATATGTATGTATGAGGCCAGTAGGTGTATTTTTTGTGTGGATAGTGTCAAAATGCCTAACTTTAAATTAATGTACTATTATTAAATATTATTTGATTGTAATGAAACTTACTGCCTATGATGTTGGTTATCATTGGCCATCAATATTTTTGACCTCGGGTATGCTTAAGGGGTGCAGGGGTGTGCTAATTGCAACAATAGAAATGTACTATTATTGACCTTTTACGATGAGATTTCAAAATTTTACGATTTATAGTTTTCTATGCTAGTAAAATGCCGCTTTTCTGTAAATTTTCACATTTCTAAGTATAACGGTCTCGAAATGCAAGGGGGGGGGGGGGGCAAACTCAGAATACATATTTTCTCCTCTACCTCTTTTCCCCTCTTTTCAAATTTGATGAAAATACCAAAAGTAGAATGTACTCGATGTTACCTTTCTCATGATACCCCACTTGCCTATACCAGATGAAAAAAAAATGTTGACCTTCATTTCCCCTCTATGGGGACCTCCCCTTAAAGTCAGCCTATTACAACGAATCGCTTTCTGCGGCGAATTGTAATAATTCTACATATTCCCACAAAATTTCATATTATATAGCTTCAGCCGTTCGTGAGATCTTTCATGGACAGACGGACAGACAGACATTTGACCGATTTCATAAGGGTTTTGTTTTTACTACAAAACCCTAAAAACGGCCCCATATGGCGAAGAAAAAAGTTCTGTGCCATCACGATAACGCACCGTCACACACGCCCTTGAAAGCGATGGCCAAATTAGACCAATTACGGTTCGAATTGGTTGCTCACCCACCGCATTCTCCAGACTTGGCCCCCAGCGACTATTATCTGTTCCCAAGCCTCAAGCGGTGGCTCCAGAGAAAGAGATTCAGATCGAATGAGGCAGTCATCGCGAAAACCGAGGCGTTTTTCGAAGGCTTGGACGTTCCGTACTACAGAAAGGGTATCGAAATATTGGATATACTCACTGTCTTTTATCCCAACTCTCTCAGAGAAGAAACTCTCATCAAAGGAGAAAATCTAACCCCGGCATTTCAAAGATGTAACACCATAGGAAAAAGATTGCTGAACGCAAAACCCCGTTCCGACCGACACAAGAAACCTGGAGTATATGGGCTTGAATGTCCCGAATCCTCAGCAACATACGTCGAACAAACGGGACGCTAAATAGAAACAAGATTAAATAGTTACCAGTTTTTGAAACTATCGATAGTTTTAACTGGTTAATAGTTTTTTAAACTATCGAATAACTATCGACAGTGTATACAAACCCTTCTTTCTACTGGTACATATTTTCCCAAATGGAAATCCCGATGTATTGTTCCCTGATGTTTCACAATTGAAATAGTATGCACCAGTGACAGTCGAAATTCATAATTGCAACGCTTCAATTAATAATGTATAAGCTTCAGTGGCATGGCGTCCATGGAAGCAAGGGAAGCATTGCTTCCCTTATATTTGGCGATTGGTGGAAAATTTTCTAAATAATTTTTTCTGAATCGCGCAAAAAAGTCGCGAAAAAAACTCTTCGGCACAGTCTATGTAAATAAAAGTTCCAAAGAAACTAATCGCGAATATCTTACACAGCCGAATTGGTAACACCGCGAAAACCACCACACCACACCAAGAAGAAGACACATGGAAGCATATCAAAATTTGCATCTATGAGCGTTTATTTTTTTCCCCAGTAAACCTACTGTGTCGCGATAAAAAAAAATTCACGTACACGGTAGGTTGGAAGCACTCAGGAATTTGCTTCCAAGTTCCCCTCACATGTAGTAGAGGAAATTCTTGCCTGCAGCGGAGCTGCTGGCGCATGGACGCTGGGGAACTTTTCTTCCCATTTCCTCTTTGTTCGTATTTTCTTGTGGACTGAAAATATTTGCTGTGTTGCAATGCGTATGTGATGTGCTATATGAGTTTCACAAGGGTTACCAGAGTAGGATAGGAATTGAATTGTGGAAAAAGTTTCGATTTGAAATATAATGGCTTCATGGTTAAAAATTATTATTGGTAAATTCGAGAAGAAGTGATTTCGCATAGAATTATTAGTGTATACGAGTATTAGTAAGAGACGAACTCAATTATAGGGATATTTATGCATATTTCAATAACTTATATCTAATCGAAAACCATTTAACGGAAAATTCCAAGAAAAAATAAGTGGGAGATGGTAATACTGCCTCAAGTCATTGACGTCACAAGGAATTGAATGAGCCGTTAAATTTAAAACTCATTTGCTCTAGTGTAGTGCTTTAGTGTAGTGCGATTTGTGTGCTTTTTGTTGGTGAAAAGGTGAAGGGGTTTTTTAATCGGTCTAGGTGCTTATAATTGCTTATAGTGTTTTGATTTGTTTTTAAAGTAGCATGGATCAATATTGTGTTGTTGATGATCTTTTTCGATTGTCTTTTGGATCTCGATCTTTCGCAGAAAAAAAAGACATTATCGAAAAGGGTCGACCGAAACCGATTTTGGAAATTGTTTCTAAAACAAAAAGATGTACTAGGCATTTTACTGCTAAGATTTATGAAGATACGGAATGGATTACCGGTTGTAAGACCAAGCAAAAATTATTTTGTTGGCCATGCTTGTTATTTTCAAATGATTCAAATGTTTGGCGAACTACCGGGTTTTGTGACTTAAATAATTTACATAAAGCTGTGGACAGGCATGGTACGAAAAGCGTTGATAATTTAAAGTCAGTACTTCTTCTTTCCAAGTTCGGTTCCGGTCCTAGAATTGAAGAATTATTAAGTAGCCAACATAGATCTTCAATAATATTGCACAATGAGAAAGTTTCGAAAAATCGAGATATACTAAAAATGCTAATTGACGTTGTGTGCCATTTAGGATGTCAAGAACAGGCATTTCGTGGTCACAATGAAAATGTGAATTCTTGCAATAGGGGAAATTACGTTGAACTTTTAAATCTTTTAGCTAAATATAATCCGGACTTGCGAGCTCACTTGGAGCAAGCGACTGTTTTTTCCGGAATATCAAATTATATTCAAAACGATCTCATTAGTAGCATTTCTAAAATTTTATTAAAACAGATTTATAATGAAATTCAGCAAACTAAATTTATAGCAATAATATTAGATGAAACAACCGATGTTTCATGTCGTTCTCAACTCTCAACAACCTTTCGTTACATTACTCCTTCCGGTGAGGTTAAAGAAACTTTCATAACTTTTACAGATATTTCTGATGATCAGACTGCGTCGCGTTTATTTGACCATGTTTTAGATGTTGTTCAAAAATTCAATTGCGGTAACAAACTTATTTGTCAAAGCTATGACGGGGCTTCGGTAATGTCTGGTAAAATAACTGGATTACAAACACGTGTAAAGGATGTGTATAAAAACGCAATATATATTCATTGCTTCGCTCATCGGTTAAATTTAGTTTTATCTAAATCATGCGATAAAATACGCGAATGTCGAATTTTTTTTCAATCTATTACTTGTTTTTCAACATTTTTTAATCATTCAACAAAGAGAACAGTTGCACTAGATTTATTCCTCAAAAAAAGGCTTCCAAAATTAGCTCCAACACGTTGGACTTTTAATGGTCGATTAGTTTTAACCATTTTTGATAATTTAGATCAATTAAAAGAACTCTTTGAATATATCATTGAAAATGAGAGTGGAAAGTGGGATGGCGAGACCGTTAATAGCGCAAGGGGACTTCTTGTTTTACTTACAGATTTTCAGTTTGTTTTCCTGCTCAATGTTTTTTCTAAAAATTTTCCACAAACCGACGTACTTTTCGATATATTTCAAAGTAAACAAACTGATATAATGTACTGCATTCAAAAAATTACAGATTTTGAAAATCAACTTCAATCGTTAAGAAATAGTTTCACGGAAATTTGGACCCAAACCACATCTATTTGCGAAACTCCACAACGCCGGAAAAAAGCCAGGTGCCTTGTTGACAGTAATGAAAATGTTGAACTATTCTTTACACGTATTTATGTCGAAATTATAGATAATATTACCGCAGAAATAAATTCAAGATTTTCATCCTTAGCAAGTTTCACATTTTTAAACCTATTAGATTCTTCTAAATTTAACCAATATTTGAAAACATTTCCGGACAATCTTTTACTAAATTTAACTAAAACTTATGCTGATATATTTGACCATATTTCATTAAAGACTTAACTCATTGTGCTTTATTCTGATTCTGATTTGCAGGGAAAATCTTTTCAAGGTATTTTTAACTATTTCATTAATAACAAATTAAAAGATAGCTTCACACAATTTTATAAATTAATATGTTTAGTTTTAACATTACCAGTAACCAGTGCGTCCACAGAGCGCAGTTTTTCTTGCTTAAAAAGGATTAAAACGTATCTTAGAAATTGTACAGGCGAACAACGGCTTAGCGACTTGGCAATAATGTCAATTGAAAAGGTTTTCCTTAAATCATGTTTGTGTGAGCAAAGTTTTTATACAGATATTATAGATGAATTCGCAAAAAAAGAAAGACGAATAGAATTAAATTACAAATAATAGTATGTACGGATCTTATTATTTATTTTGACTTGTAATATATTTATTGCCCAATTATTATTATTTTATTTTACTCACTAACTGTGATTTTTTAAATAGTAAATAGTTGAATTATTTTTAATTTTTATTGTATTGTTATTGTTTTTATTATTCAAATTTTGATTCGCTGAACATGATTACTTTCTTTATGAGTGTATGGATATTTATTTTGCAATTTTTTTGCTATTGTTGTTATTGTTATAGTAGTTCTAATAATTCGAATATGCTTTATTTATATACTTATAGTTACAGCTTTGCTTTTTTGATAAGTCTACCAACATATTTTATAATTTTTACAATTATTTATTTAAAAGTAAATTATTATATATTGGTAGCATGGGAATTAAAATGCTGATAAAATACAGTATACCTACTCTCACGTCCCCGTTCGTGATTCCTCGGTGCTTTTATATTAGAAATGTTAAAAGTAGCTAACGAGAGGGGTTCAATTAATACGCAGTAAATTTGTGGAAAGCATAATAATAGTAAATTTTTAATACCAATTGCTTCCCCTAGTTGAATTATCACGCCACGCCACTGATAAGCTTCCTCAATTATTATTCCTTAGGTGCTTATACGGAGCATAATAATAATTGCACCGTTATTGCTTTCATAGCTTACTCGTATTCCGTTGTTTTATGATTTTGATAACATTCACGAATGTGATAGGGTATATTAACTTTGTCATGAAGTTTGCAACGCACAGAAGGAAGCATCTCCGACCATATAAACTACATAGGGTATATTAACTTTGTCATGAAGTTTGCAACGCACAGAAGGAAGCATCTCCGACCATATAAACTACATACATACATATATTAGGCGCGTTTTTTCAAGAGCCATGCAAAGCAGACGAGGTTAAGACCACATAATTACACTAACAATTTGATCTACTGCTGCTCTAGATAAAAGGTTAGTACAAAAATTCTACTGAGTTTTGAAATCGAGGCGGCGAAGGTGTCGAAGTTTTCAGGCAGCTTACAATTTGGAAAGCACATAAAATTCATTTCCTGACAATAAAGTCTTCGTTTTGCGTAATTAGTATATGGAATAGTAAACATACAGAATGATTTTGGTATCTAAAGCAAATTTGTCCGATTGTATCTGTACTAAGAATTTAAGTATCCTCTTGAAATTTAAGTTGACGTTTGAGTGCTAAACTAAATCAAAACACACACTCCCAGCAAAGATATGCCCCGTTTTCGTCTTCGCTACTCTAATCTGTTCTATAGCGTTTTTTTGTCGCTTATCCTGCTTTACTCTGCTCTGTACAAAAAAAACAGCTATTCTTGATCAGTATGATAAAATGAATCGTTTAGGCTTCAACCGTCTGTCTGTCCGTCTGTTTCTATGCAAACTAGTCTTTCAGTTTTAGGCGAAATACAGACTAACGACATTTTCAGCACCGACTCCGAAACGCAAAATAGATAAGCATATTTTGCTTCACACTTGGCCATGCCGCTGTCACGACGACTCAGTATCTACAGGCCTAACTGGAATGGTCATTTGATTCTTTAAGAATTGTTTGTTTGATACCACAAAATAATTATTAAAATCTGATTTATCTTCAAATCCGAATATTTTAACCCCTCCAATCTTATAGTCATATATTTGGTTGGCTTTGCACAATACATATGTATTTTCTTTTTGGATGAGTTCATAATCTTCAATTCATCTTGTTATTATGATTTGAATAATATCAAATCTAACTCCACGCATAATTGCAATTTGTTTACTGTGAAACATCAGCTTATTAATAACCACTTGTCCTCTTTTGCTTTTTATTACACCATTCGTACACAATATATGCAAAAATTGCACGTGCATCTTGAAAGCCGCACTCACACTGCACTCCGCTATCGAAAAAGAAAAAATATATTGAAATGATGGTGTCTTTCGGTCGATACGACATTTTCAGCATTTTCTGGCAAAATTCTACCTGCGGACCGAGTCAATCGTGTCGGAATCGCAGCAACTGAATTTGAATCCGCCCATTTGTTGCTGTGTATGTATTTCGACTTTAATTCTGTCAAAAAAGTACCGGGAATCAATCATTAAAAAAGCCTGCCCGACAGGATTGTCAATATTCTTTTTGTCGCTAAGTTGGCACAAATGTCCTCTATACTGTCACAGAGTTTGACAGTCATCTGTCATTTAATTTGTCTACAGTACTCGATATTGTAAGTTCATCTCAAGTGTGTTTTGCGAATTGCAGCGAATTCTGTTTTATGTCTTCTATCGTCTGAAAGCGGGTGCCTCGAAGTTGTAATTTCAGTTTCGGGAAGAGAAAAAAGTCGGACGGAGCCATGTCAGGTGAATACGGTGGTTGTTCAATGGTATTTGTTGAGTTTTTGGTCAGAAATTCCTTCACAATGAGAGCCTTATGTGATGGTGCGTTGTCGTGATGCAAAATCCAAGTGTTTTCTTTCCACAAATCTGGCCCTTTTCGACAAATTTGCTCTCTCAATCGCCAAATAATATTCTTTATTAACCGTCTGACCTTCGAGCAAGAATTCTGAGTGCACGACACCACATGGTAATCAAAGAAAACTGTCAACATTAGACTTTTGATCGACTTTGACGCGCTTTTTTCGGTTTCGGCTCAGTCGGAAGGCGCCATTCCGAAGTTTGTTGACTGGTTTGCATGTCAAACCCGTAAACCCATGTCTCATCACCAGTTACGATGCGTCTTACGAATTTGGGGTCGGAATTGCAACGGAAAATTTAAGACAAATTCTTTGTTCGATAATGTCATCCATTGCAAAAATCGCAAAACACACTTGATGAGATGAACTGACAATATCGAGTACTGTAAACAAACTAAATGACAGATGACTGTCAAACTCCGTGACAGTATAGAGGACATTTGTGCCAACTTAGCGACAAAAAGAATATTGACAATCCTGTCGGGCAGGCTTTTTTAATGATTGATTCCCCGGTACTTTTTTAACAGAATGTATATTTCAACAGCCGTCGCCAGTTGTTGTCGGGAATGTGTATTTCGCCTTAAAGCTATCGAGCTGGAATTTTCTACAAAGCCTTCTTTCTATTGCACGCTGTATATACGTCGGAACCAACGGTATCGGACCACTGCGTCATATAGCCATAGAAACAACCGATCGAAACGTCAGTGTTTGTGAGAAAAACTTTTCTGGTTCTAAAAATTTCTTAACCAAATTTGATATTTTTCAATGGTATTTATCACAAAACTACATTACCGAAACTGGTTTAAATTTGACTACTATATCATATAAAATAGCTATGATAGGAACGACTACTCCAAAAGTAAGTTTTTGACAGAAAAACTTTATTATTTCTGAAGATATCTTTACCGAATTTCACATTAATCGATCATAGCTACCGCCAAATCATATGCCTAAGTTTGAGTGAAATCACTCTCCTCCCTATTTCATATGCCTCTCATAGGAACTGATTCGAATGGCTTTCTAGCCAATTCCGTTGCTTCTGGCAAATTTGTACCACCTTGATGTTGTCTGCCACCACTTTAACAACACCCTATTTGTCTGACTTCCAATTTTTCGTTATGAGTACACCAAGAACTACTACCATGCAAAAGACGAACCATTTGCAAATGACTCGATTTTTTACCACTTAAGCGACCATTTTTCTGCCTGCTAGCAACACGCTCCGGTGATAAACTTTTTCTTATATTTCTAATCAAGTACTATTCGATGATATCTATTAGAAATATTTGCAAATGACTTTGGTTTTTTGGTCGTTAGCGGTTTTATTTAAAACAAAAAACAAAACCCTTACGAAATCGATCAAATCTCCGTCCGTCTGGACAGAAAATATCTCGTGAACGGCTGAAGCTCCATGAATGAAATTTGGCAGGAATGTGAAGGATTGCTATAATTCGTGGCTCCAAGCTTTATTGCATTGCAATAGATCACATTTAAGGAGGGGGCCTCTGCAGAGGGGGAAAAAGGACATTTTCGTCTTTTTATTCGATAGGCATATGGTGTCATAAAGGGCTCCATTGGCACATTCCATTTCTGAGACTTTTTCCCGATTTAAAGTAACCAAATGGATTTTTTGCCGCTCCCTACAAAACCCTCGAATTGCGGGTGCAGCCCTCTATATTCCGGCTTACATTGTTGTGTTGTAATGAAATATAACTGCCCCACTCATTATCATCATTGACATAAACCCTTCGTGTGATGATATCATCGTCATAATATATCTATCATCTTTGTTGTTATAATGTTAAATGCAGAATGGATCAACCATACTGCATTTACCAGCTTCGAATTTGCAGTAAAACTTGTTCTGATTCCACTGTTCTTATGAGAGGTATATGAAATAGTGGCCCGATTTTTTCCAATTTTAGGAATGTGGTTAGGCGGTAACTATGATCGATTTTGTGAAATTTGGTAAAGATATCTTCAGAAATAAAAAAGTTTTCCTGACAAACACTTACTTTTTGGAGCGGTCGTTCCTATGGCAGCTATATGATGCAATGGCCCGATTCCGTTGGTTCCGACATATGTACGACTTAAATGCAATAGAAAGGAGATTTTTTACAAAATTTCAGCCCGATAGCTTTAAAACTGAAAGACTAGTTTGCATAGAAACAGACAGATGGAAAAAGCTTAATCGTCATACTGACCAAGAATATACATAGTTTACATGGCCGGAGATACTTCCTACTGTGCGTTGCAAACTTTATGACAAAGTTAATACACCCTATCACATCAGTGAAGGGTATAAAAAGAAATAGGGCAGCATTGGCAGATGATGCATCGACACTTTCCAAGGCAGCAGTCAATAATTAATCTTTGATGTCTTCAATTCCCGCTGGTCTGTCTGAAGCTCAATTCGATTTTTTGGAACTTTTTAAATATTCCCAAAAAAAAAACATTGGGAATAATTTCGAGAAGAAACTTTAATTTGATTGGGCTAAATAGTAAATTATTTGAATGCTGGCAACCTCTATTTGCGCGGCTATCTTTTAGTAGGCAATCGTAGAATAAATCCAACTTTAATTTGGTATTTTTTAACAGATACTTAAAATCAACAGAAAAAAAACATGTCAGCCATTGCGAAGCCTTTAACCGGTCGACAAAAAAAGAGTGCCCTAAGGCCCGTTTTCTGAATGTCTGGTTAAATTGCCAGTTAACTATCCGGGACACTAAATTTAACCTTAGCATATGCAACCCTCAAAATATGATAATGCAGCGGAAAGATCAGCTAATGCAGTAGAAAATCGGCTGAATTTTTTGGCGGAATTCTGCCGTCTGTTCTATTCTTTTCTACGCCTGTGCCATCTCTCAGTATTATTTTCCGGCTGAGTTGATTTCAAATCGTCTTCCTTCGAATGAATTTTCAGAACTCTGTTCTTTGTAACCAGTTTATTGTTTCGTTTGAATGTACAAACGTTAACAGTTCTAGCTGTCACAATCTTAGACACCCGTATCAGTTGTTTGGAATTATCGTCCGATAAATTATTAACTGGAGGATGAGTGCCGTTTAGCGTTTTTCAACAAGATAAAATTTACCTAGACATTGTGAAAACGGCCCTAAGACATATCATTTGTTCAGTAATTAAATTTGGTAATCCTCCGATAAGAATACGTCAAAACCTTTTTCGCGTATTATATTCAATTAATGTAAATTATTTATTGTAATATTAAACAAAATATATAGCTACACAATTTTAAATAGTCAAGTTTTTTTCTTTTACGCGCCAATTTGAACAGCAAATCGTGTTCCCAGGTAATACGGATTGTTTATGCTATACACCGCATAACATTTTAGTCCACACTATCTTAGAAGTATGAGGCATTTTCTTATCATTTTTTTTATCTTATCATGTTCCCCATAGAATCTTGATTCATTACCCGCGGAAAGAACATAACAGTCAGGTACTTCTAGAAAGATTACATACTTGTAAATTAAGACTATTTTGTTTTATATATGTACTATATGTGATTGTAGAGAATGTATATACTAAGTCCGTACTATTATGATGTTTATAATGTTAATCCTATGTTTGACAAAACATGAACTGAATGTGATCTTGAACATAAGGGAGAACAACGGAATACTCTAGTACTCCAGTCAATGGGCGATTCAAGAGAGAAAATATCGGTACAAACAACAAACTACTACTACTTAGGAGGTAAATAGAATAAATGTCCCCGAAAGGAAGGAGATGAAAGTGTAGTTTCTCGGGTTTTCACATTTATCTCGAAAACGGTTCGTCCTAGAATTATAAGGGGCAATACTGATTTTTTTTATTTAATTTTCTACAGTCCCTGTTAATTTTTCTTTTATTTTAATTTTTCTGACCTACGTTTCTCTAAGCTTTTTATACCCTTTACGAATGTGATAGGGTATATTAACTTTGTCATGAAGTTTGTAAGGCACTAGGAAGCATCTCCAACCATGTCGTTGGGTTCCAAGCATCTCCAACCATGTCGTTGGGTTCCTTCAACTTACATTTTTCTAGTTTGGAGACAATTGAGTTTTCAAATCAAATAAAAATTCAGTTAGTGAAGAGAATTTTCCAATTAACTTCAAGTAGCGTTCACATCCCATACCACTACTTATACTCGTCGATAGGGAATGAAATAGTTTTAAGAAAAAAAAAATAGAATGCAAAAACATGTTTTTTCACACTTAACCTTTTTACAGTACAATTTACACAGTTTAGGTATTTATCGTATTGACTGTGGCCATATTAAAGTAGATAGATTTAAGGCCGTTTTCACAATGTCTAGTTAAAGTCTATCCTGTAGATAAACGCTAAACGGCAGTCATCCTCCAGTTAAGAATTTATCAAACGATAATTCCAAACAGCTGATCCGGGCTGATGATATTTTGACAGCTAAAACTTTATGTTTGCGCATTCAAATGGGACAATTAAACTGGTCACAAAGAACAGAGTTCTGTGAATTCATTCGAAGGAAGATGATTTGAAACCAACTCAGCCGCTAAATAATACTGAGAGATAGCACAAACGTAGAATAGAATAGAGTAGGCGGCAGAATTCCGCCAAGGAAATCAGCTGATTTTATACTGCAATAGCTGAGTTTCGACTGCATTATCATATTTTGAGCGTTGCATACGCTATGGTTAAATTTAGATATCCAGATAGCTAACTGGCAATTTAACCAGACATTGAGAAAACGGGCCTTACAGTAGTAACTTCGAAGTTTTATAATGGTAACAAAGTAAAATGTTTGAAATATAACAACCGATACTCTATTTGAAACACGCACTGGTCTGAAACAGGGCGATGGAATGGCACCAACGCTCTTCAACCTAGCACTGGAATACGTTATTCGGGCTATGAATATGGACAACAGCAAGACGCTACTCATCAAGTCGACACAATTAGCAGCGTACGCCGACGACATCAACATCATGTCCCGAAGATTGGCCGAAGCAGAAGAACTTCTGCATATGCTCGATACCACTGGAACAGAAGTTGGACTACGTATCAACGAGGGTAAAATTAAAATAATGATGCAATCGACGACAAGGACACCTGCACAACCGAGCATCAATGTGGGGGACCTCAACATCGAGTTCGTGAACGACTTAATATACCTGGGTTGCAACTTGTCAAGGGACGCCAACGAAACGGGCGAAATCTAGCGACGGATACGGTTAGCTAACAAGACTTTTTCTCGGTTGTCCCCATAATGAAATCGAAGCATGTGCACAGAAACACGAAGGTCCGCGTGTACAAAACCATCATACGACCAGTGGTATGCTATGGCTGCGAAACATGGAGCCTAACTCAAACTTCCGGAAACATGCTAGACAAATTTGAACGTAAGGTTCTGCGGCTTATTTTCGGGGCCGTTTGCGATCGAGATGGATGGCGCATCCGATACAACCATGAGTTGTATGAACTGTACGATGAGCGGGAAGTTTCGAAAATCGTCAAACTACAACGACTTCAATAGACAAGGCATGTACAACGAATGGACGAATCGCATGCCAAAGAGAGTAATGAACGCAGAAGAAGTCGACGGAGCGAGACTGCCTAGACGACTGAGAGCTCGTTGGGAGAGCTCAGTACATGCGGACGCCAAACAGCTACTAGGCTCCCAAAATTGGAGGACGCGGTCACGTGACCGAGATAATTGGAGTTGGTTCCAGGTAGCCAAAGCCCGACGTTGCACAGTGAGACCGTAGTGAAAAAACCCAAAATTTTGTCAGGCTTGTTTTCTTTTTAAGTTTTATCACAGTATACATTCCAAACTTTCCTTATGCAAAAAGATTTTATCCTATTTCGTTTCCACAAAGAAAAAAATGGTTCCCAAAATGGAGAGAGTTCCTTTCGTTTATTCAAAATTTTCAAGGCGAATTTTCCTTTAAGATCCTGACCTTGAATTTGCTCATAATGTTTTTTGATGATTTGATCCTTAAATGTTATGTTATGAATGTATTGGCACAAAAAAATCCAATTATAGTTTTATGAAATTATGCCCGGTTCACATTATTCCAGTCCAGTAATCCAGTCCAGCAATCCAGTCCAGTGCTGGACTGGATCATATCGTCTACATGATTCCAGTCCAGTAGTCCGGCGAGTGTGTTGTTGATTCGGTAACTATAGTGACAATGATTTCTGTACGAGCTGGAATGAAAAAGTAGACCGACAATCCAGCCACTGGACTGAATTACTGGACTGGATTGCTGGATTGAATTGCTGTCCAGTGCCGGTTCACATTATTCCAGTAGCAATCCAGCGCTGGACTGGATTACTGGACTGGATTGGTTACTGGAATAATGTGAACCGGGCATAATGGAAAATAGCTGCCAATTAACGCAGGTCAAATTCACCCCTAATTTTTTTTTCAACTTGAGTTTTGAAAACTAGCTCCACGTGCCCCAAGGAGTTATTTATACTGTGAGAAACTGGATACTCTCGGGATTAGTAATCTGCAAATATTATCACCCACGATCACCCCATAGCGATTTCAGTTGATGATTTTGCACGATAGGGTCCTATGCATAGAATGCAAATGTTGGTCATATTCGTACGTATCTTATCAAAATATGGCTCTGTAAGTGGCTTACAACTTAAGGGGGGATACCACATTAGGAGGTTTTTAAAACCCAATTTTCTTTATTGCATAAATTATTAGCTTAATAATCCAAGAATACGCTGCCAAAATTTCAAACCGAAATTCGCATTCGTTTAGATTTTATGAGCGTAGAACCGAGCGCTCATCGGGTATAGCTACAGGCTCGGGCGCACTCTAGGGGGTAGCACTACCTCAGGTAGTCGCTTAATGTACTTACCTAGCTTTGTAGGGGAACCCCACTTCTGGATCTTTGTTTTCAAGTAACGGTATAGAAGGTACTAGAAGCATCAACAAAACCGATTTCGGCATTTTTCTCAAAATGAATCTTTTTAGGGTTTTGTAGTAAAAACAAAACCCTTATGAAATCGGTCATGCGTCCGTCTGTTTGTCTGTCCATGAAATATCTCACGAACGGCTGAAGCTACATATATGAAATTTTGTGGGAATATATAGAATTATTATAATTCGCCGGAGAAAGCGATTCGTTGTAATAGGCTGACTTTAAGGGGATATCCCCATAGAGAGGAAATGAAGGTCAATTTTTTTTTATCTGGTATAGGCAAATGGAGTATCATGAGAAAGGTAACACCGAGTACATTCCATTTTTGGTATTTTCATCAAATTTGAAAAGAGAGGAAAAGAGGTAGAGGGAAAAATATGTGATCCGAGTTTGTCCCCCCCCCCCCCTTGCATTTCGAGACCGTTATACTTAGAAATATGAAAATTTGCAGAAAAGCGGCATTTCACTAGCATAGAAAACTAAAAATCGTAGAATTTTTATATCTCATCAAAAAAGGTTAATAATAGTACATTTATATAGTTGCAGTTGGCACACCCCTGCATCCCTTAAACATATCCTAGGTCAAAAATATTGATGGAAAATGATAACCAATATCTTAGGCAATAACATTTCTAAGTTTCATTATAATCATGTAATATTTAATAATAGTACATTAATTTAAAGTTAGGCATTTTGACACTATCCACACAAAAAATACACCTACCGGCCTCATAGGTACTACTTTCATGTTGTTAATCGTAGTGCGAATTGCAGTTATTTAATTAATCATTTTTGAAAGGGTAAAGATTGGTTGGGGGCGCTGTGTCGTAATTGGCCAACTTAAACGGGCGGAAGGGGGGGAGGGGGTCTACACAGAGGCGAAATTAAGGTCAATTTCTTTTATCGACTGATAGGCAAAACAGGTGTCGTGAGAAAGGTAATGTTGAGTACATTCCATTTTTCGCATTTTCTTGCAATTTGTAGAATGGGGAACAGTGGGGGAGGAGAAAATATTAGTTCGTAACTTGTCCCCACTGGGATGTCGAGACTGTTAAAGTTAGAATTATGAAAACTTACAGGAAGGTGGGTTCCGAATAGCACATAAAATGGAAAATAATGGAATCCGTATATCTTTTCAGAAAAGGTCAATAATAGTTTATTTCTATAGTTACAGTTAGCACACCCCTGCAAGCGTTAAACACATTCGAGGTCAAAAGTACTGATGGCCAACGATAACCAACACCTAAGGCAATAATATGTTACTATAAGATTCGTTACAATCACGTAATATGTATGAATTGGCATGTAAAATGTAAGTGGATAAGACATTTTAATTATGTTTTTTTTATCCATCTGAGTGGTATCCAGAAGAGCAAGGAGCCCGTATTTATATACCAAAATAAGCACTTGCTACAAAACCCTCAGATTGCGTGCGTAGCCCTCTATATTCCGGTTTCATTTTTTTATATTTGCAGGACTTCTTACACAAAAAATAAAGAACCGATCATTATGAAAGTTGAAAGTATGATGCTTTATAAAATTACGAAGAATAGAGAGAGAGTTCTGCAACTTTGACAGTCTCTTCATCGGTGGTACTATGTTTGAGCATAAGGACCACCACAAAAACGGTTGGTCCTCTGTTGATCGGCGTAGAACACAAAATCAGATCGACCATTCTGCCATAAGTAAAAGATTCAAGAGTTGCCTCCTGGACGTGCGAAATAAGAAGGGTGCCGATATTGGGATGAGAAGAGACCATTATCTTATGGTCGCTAATTTTCGATTGCGTATTGCAGCCGTGCGCCGCCCAGCGATGAAAGATCCAGGCGCCGCAAATTCAACACCGCTCGACTAAAAAATCCAGCTGTCTTACAACAATATAATGACCATCTTGCGCAAAAAGCAGCTGAGATAACTAGTCACCCAGATAGTGACATAAACGAAAACTGGGATGCCATAAAAAATGCGTACATGATAGCGCAAATACCATCCTTGGCCCAAACCCGGATTGCCGGAATAAGCCCTGGATGTCCGACGCTTCATGGCAGCGGATTGTTGAAAGAAAGTTCGTTTCGCTGCAACATCAGACGACAATCGAAGCAGCATCGAACTCCTTTACCGTCAGAAAGCTCGAGAAGTTCAGCGTAATGTGCGACGCGATAAAAGAGTTTATGCCAATTCTCTTTTAGCCTCAGCAAAAGAAGCCGCAAGAAGTAACACCTTAAACGCCGTATACGGTGTCATCAAGGAGTTTACATGTGGTCGTAACTCCTGCCATCATCCGGTGAAAGATAGTGATGGAAAGCTACTTATCTTGGAAGAAGATCAAATGAGGCGGTGGAAAGAACACTTCGCCGCGGTCTTGAACCGTGTAACCTCTGGTGAAGTTCCCCCTCATATAGATAATTTAGCTAATCATCAAAATGTGCGTATACGGTCCACTGTCCCGACTAAAGACGAAATAGTCACTGCAATTATTGCACTAAAACGAGGAAAGGCCGCCGGACTCGACGGTGTCCCTGCCGAACTTTATCAAGCAGCGCCAAGCGTAACTGCCGATTTGCTGTACCCACTTGTTGATAAAGCGTGGAATACAGAGACCTTTCCCACTGAGTGGAAGGAAGGTTTGATCATCAAACTTCCAAGGAAGGGTAGCCTCACAGACTGTAATAATTGGAGAGGCATTTGTGTGCTTCCTGCCGTTGCCAAGATAATAGCTAAAATCTAGGGATGGGTATCGATTAATCGATTATTTTGTCGAATAATCGATTTTTATTTAATCGATTACATTAGGGTCGATTTAATCGATTAATCGATTATTTTATAACGATTATTGAACTTTTTTCTTCGCTGAGACTTCAGATTTCCAGAGCGATATATTTTTTTTTCATTGCGAAAAATCACTTACAACAGTCGTGTATAGTATTTACCTACTACTTTTCTCATTCTACTTTTACCTATCTACCACAATTTTTCTCTGAAGCTGGTCAAATTCTGAGGGAACAGAGAATTCGGCTGACCGCCGACATGGCCAATATACTTATATTCCTTAAGGACGTTAATAAATAAGCTCAATACTTCTCACAACTCAATAATTACTATTATTTCTGCAGCTACTGGGAACGTTTCAGGCAACTGCTTCCAGCAGGTGTAATTATTATTTCTCTGTTTGATGATCTTTCTTCTGTTTTCATGTGAATAAATAAGGACTATTTTTTACTTGGAGTTCGTTGTTTTCATTGTACCCAGTTTTTAATTTTTTCCCAACCTTTTTTGAAATTGTCTATTAATCGATTAATCGATTTTTCAAGTCACAAATAATCGGTGTATCGATTAATTCGTAAAAAATTATAATCGATTTCATTAATCGATCACTTGTTGGTCGATACCCATCTCTACTAAAATCGTCCTGGAAATACTAAAGGCCCACTTAGAAAGCACAATTGATGAAGAGCAGGCTGGTTTTCGATCCGAATTCTCCTGTGCCGATCACATTAACACCTTGCGAATCATCATCAAGCAATGCGCTGAATACGATTCTCCGCTTCACTTGCTTTTCATCGATTTTGAAAAGGCGTTCGATAGTGTGAACCGGGATTCTATATGGGCGGCGTTGCGCAGGAGAGGCATCCCTGAGAAGCTTGTGGCTATTATTAAGGCAACCTATGACGGCGCAAAATGTCGCGTTCTGCATAAAGGTAAGATGTCGGGGGACTTTGAGATTCGCAGTGGAGTTCGGCAGGGGTGCATCCTCTCACCGATCCAATTCCTCATTGTGATCGGCGATGTGTTGCATGCAGCCCTATCCGGACTCGACAGAGGAATTCAATGGACTTTGACATCTTATCTACAACATCTTGACTACGCTGACGACATATGCCTACTCTCCCTCAAAATCATGGATCTGTCCGCAATGGCGTTAGATCTCGAGAGGGAGGCAAGCAAGGTTGGGCTAAAGATTAATACCAACAAGACCAAGGTTCTTAGCCCGCCGTTGCGAAAAAGAAATCCGACACCTATTGCCATCAATATTAATGGGCAGCCTGTGGAGAAGGTGGACAACTTCGTCTACCTGGGTAGCATTGTTGCCGAAAATGGTGGTACGGAGCAGGACATCGCTCGTCGTATCAACCAGGCTAAACGCGCATACGGCATGCTGTCCAAAATCTGGCAGAGCAGTTATCTCAGCATCAAGACCAAGCTGGGCCTGTTTCGCTCCCTGGTACTGTCAGTGCTTTTGTATGGGAGCAGTACATGGAAAGTTTCCGTAGGAGTTACCAGAAAGCTGCAAGTTTTCGTCAACACATGTCTTCGTCGAATTTTAAGAATTTTCTGGCCCGAAACAATATCAAATGAAGAGCTAAGTCGGCGTACGGGTCAGATGCCAATCGACGAATTGATACGCAGGCGAAAATGGCAGTGGATATGTCACACATTGCGGAAGAGTGATAACTGCATTGGTTTGCATGCCATGAAATGGAACCCCATTTCCAACCAAGGCCAACCAAGAGGGGGTCCTCGAATCACATGGCGTCGATCTGTGGCAAAGGAATGTCAGGCATTGGGTATAGTTGGGACGCTAAGCGATTTCACCTTGCAAAATATGATAAAGAAATGCCATTTGGTATGATTGTTCGTGGTCCCTATACATTCATTTTAAGAGATGGAGCCACCTTGGACCCCGCGGCAGAGCGACTGTGCGGGCGACAAACCGCGAAATTCGAGCCCTTTTTTAGGGTTTTGTAGTAAAACAAAACCCTTATGAAATCGGTCATGCGTCCGTCTGTCTGTCTGGCTGTCTGTCTGTCCATGGAATATATCACGAACCGCTGAGGCTACATGTATGAAATTTGGTGAAAATATGTAGAAGTACTATAATTCTCTGGAGAAAGTGATGCATCGTAATAGGTCAACTTTGAGGGGGGGTCCCCATAGAAGGGAAATGAAGGACGAATTTTTTTTTTCATTTGGTATAGGCAAGTGGGGTATCGTAAGAAAGGTACCGTCGAGTACATTTCATTTCTGGAATTTTCTTCAAATTTGAACAAAGGGGAAAAGAGGGAGAGGGGAAAATATGTGATCCGAGTTTGTCCCCCCCCCTTGCATTTCGAAACCGTTATACTTAGAGATGTGAAAATTTACAGAAAAGCGGCATTTTACTAACATAGAAAACTATAAATAAGAGAATTCCAAAATCTCATCAAAAAAGGTTAATAATAGTACATTTCTATTTTTTCAGTTAGCACACCCCTGCACCCCTTAAGTACACCCGAAGTCAAAAATATTGATGGCCAATGATAACCAACACCATAGGCAATAATGCCTCTACGTTTCATTACAACCATGTAATATTTAACAATAGTACATTCACTTAAAGTTAGGCATTTTTACACTATTCATACAAAAAATACACCTACCAGCTTCAAAGGTGCGAGTACTACTTGCATGTTGTTTTTCGTAGTGCGAATCGCAGTTATTATTACATATTATGGTTAATCACATTTATGAAAGGGTAAAGATTGGTAGGGGGCGATGTGTGATAATTGGCCAACTGTAACGGGCGGTGGAGGCGAGGGTGAGGGTTAAAATTAAGGTCAAATTTTGTTTATCGACTGGTATAGGCAATTTGGGTGTTGTGAAAAAGGTAATGTTGAGTTTACTTTACTTATATTTGAAAAAAGGAGAACAATGAGGGAGGATAAATTATTAGATCGTAATTTGCCCCCCCCCCCCCCCCCCCCCACCCCTTGCATTTCGAGACCGTTACACTTAGAAAAATGAAAACTTCCAGGAAGGTGGGTTCCGAACAGTATATAAAATGGGAAATAATGGAATTTGTATATTTCCTCAAAATATTTTAGGTTAATAATAGTTTGTTTCCATAGTTACAGTTAGCGCATCCCTGCATTCCTTAAACACGTCTGAGATCAAAAGTACCGATGGCCAAGTATAACCAACACCATAGGCAATAATATCCGTATGTTCTAAGTTTCGTTACAATCACGTAATATGATTGGGCATATAAGATACTATATTATGGATAAGACATTTTATTTTTTTTATCCATCTAAGTGGTACCAAGAAGAGCAAGGAGCCGATACTTACATACCAAAATAAGTACTTGCTACAAAACCCTCGGATTGCGGGCGTAGCCCTCTATATTCCGGTTTCATTTAATATTGTCCTAATAATTTGTAAACGGTGCCTCGGATCAAAAAACTAAATAGGTTGTAAATTAAAGAGCGTCAAATTCCACATCCAATGCATTGCTCAAAGTTGAAATTTGATTTAGTAAAATAATATAATCAAAATCGATAGTCGAAAAATGTCACTTTTTGAGGCTTTGGAGAAAAATCACACATATCGCTTTTCAAGCTCACATATCTCTGTAACGGATACTCGAAATAAAAAACCGTACAAGTAAAAGTTGAAGATATTTTGATTTCCGGTTTAACGTGCTCAATGCTTTTCAAGTCGGTTTGTTTTTAGTGTAGTTGTGAGCGAAAATGCAAAAATGGTTTTTAGCGATTTGAGCCTTAATAGCTGTATCTCGATAAATATAAGAGCTAAAAGTTTTGGTTTAGCCTTAATTCGTAGATACTTTAACCTTGTTTATAAAAGTTTTGCTAAGTTTTTTGTCAGACTAATTTAATTAATTAAATAATTAGTTAATTAAATGATTAAATTTCGTCCATAATTTCAAAGTTCAAGCAACTTATATGACATTTTAGGTTGGTTCTCAACGTATTTGGTCATTCTGAGTCAAATGAAATCAATCGCTATTCCATACGACTATTAGTTCAAAAGATATTCACTTTTTTCCAGATTTTGTTATTAATTAAATAAGTCTTTTTATTAAATACGTTGAAAACAAAAAGCTTTTGTGCCAGTTTTAGGATAGTCCCTAATGTATTTGGTTATTTTGAGTCGAATGAAACCAACCGCAATTCCTTGCGACCATTAGTATATAGATATTTACATTTTTCCAGATTGTTTTATTAGTTAAGTGAGCTTTTTCGTTAAGTAAGTTGAAAATAAAAGGTTTTTATGCCACTTTTAGATTGATTCTTAATGTATTTAATTAATCTGAGTAAAATAAAATTAGCCGTGGTTCCATACGACCATTAGTTCAAAAGATATTCACATTTTTCCACATTTTTGGATATGTTAAGGAAGCTTTTTTATTAAATAAGTTGAAAATAAAAAGCTTTGATGCCAATTTTAGGCTGTTTCCTAATGTATCTGATCATTTTGAGTCGAATAAAACTAAAGGCAATTCCATACAACGGATAGTTCAAAACTTATTCACATTTTTCCAGATTTTATTTTTTTGTTGAATATTTATTTTATTAAAAAAGTTGAAAATAAAAGGCTTTCATTCCATTTTTAGGTTGATTCTTGATGTATTTGGTCATTCTCAGTCGAATGAAATCAGCCGCTATTCCATACGATCATTAGTTCAAAAGATATTCTCATTTAAATAAAAAAAGATATTAGTTTGATAAGCTGCTTTATTAAACAAGTTAAAAATAAAAAGCTTTTCTGCCCATTTTAGATCAATTCCTAATGTATTTAGTGATTCTGAGTCGAATGAAACCAACCGCAGTTCCAAACGATCATTAAATCAAAAGATATTCACATTTTTCCAGATTTTGTGATTAAGTAAATAAGCTTACGTATTAAATAAGTTAAAAATAAAAAGTTTTTATGCCACTTTTAACTTAGCTCTTAATGTATTTGATCATTTTGAGTAGAATGAAACTAACCGCACTTCCATACGACCATTAGTTCGAAAGATATTCACATTTTTTCCAGATTATGAAGAGTGGCACATGACCTTGCAGCACCCGGCGCTGTTATCCATAATGGGAGCCAACGTTCTACTTCTAGTTTCATCCCAATCTCCAGGAGATGGAATATGTTGCTGAGTTTCCACAGCCTGCCAGAATTTCATGGCTTGAAGGGATGCCCTTTTCAGGTGTACCTCAAACTCACCAAATAACAATCAGCATCTATCATACGCGCTATCACTTCTGATAACTGTAACACATTGTCACGAAACACAAAACAAATCAGTTTCAAATCTATCCGCTTACTGACTCGACGGTGCACAATGTGGCAATAGCGGACAAAAATAATTTTATTGTTTTTTATTCTTGACTAGTTGATTAATTATGACTATGTACATGCAAATTGTATCTATAACAAGATACCTGCACCCGTTGCTAACGGATTGGCATTATTACTTCTCTCTTAAGGTCACTTACGGGATATGCAGAGAGTAGCAACTCAAATTATCGAAATATACTATTATTAAACTTTTTCCTAAGGATATCAACATCCTGGATATTTAACGTCGCTATCCTAATTATATGCCGTCATCCTGGAAATTTTCATATACATATGTGCTTTAAGCGGCGAATAACTGTCTCTCCTTGCAATTTGGCCACTAATGAAAAGCCTTATAACACAAATTGTAGTAATCCTTCATATTTCTACCAAATTCCATACCTGTAGCTTCAGCTCTTCGAGATATTCTTTGAACAGGCTGACATCTGACTGATTTCATAAGGGTTTTATTTTTTCTACAAAACCCTAAAAAGCGTAACTACGACTTAAGCTATCAAGCAAAGACTTTTTGAACAAGATTTAATTATCTGTAAATTGAGACTAAAACAAAACTTCAGCTACTATACTTACCGAAATAGAGCTATTAAAGCTGCAATCGATAAGAAAGCATTCCAGCATTTTCACTCACAACTACACTAAAAATGAACCGATTTGAAAAGTATTGAGCACGTTAAACCGGAAATCAAAATATCTTCAACTTTTACTTGTTCGGTTTTTCATTTTGAGTATCCGTTACAGAGATATGTGAGCGTGAAAAGCGATATAGTGTGATTTTTCTACAAAGCCTCAAAAAGTGACATTTTTCGACCATCGATTTTGATTATACTACTAAACCAAATTTCAATTTTGAGCAATGCATTGGATGTGGAATTTGACGCTCTTTAATTTACAACCTATTAAGTTTTTCGATACGAGGTTCCGTTTAAAAGTTACGAGGAGAATATTAAAAAAAGGGCTCAAATTTCGCGGTTTTTCGCCCGCACAGCCGCTTTGCCGCGGGGTCCAAGGTGGCTCCATCTCTTAAATTGAAAGTATGGGCCCCACCAACATTCGTACCAGACGGCATTTCTCTATCATATTTTGCAAGGTGGCGTCGATTTATGTCGCTTAGCGTCCCAACTAGTAAGTCTTTTGGGGAGTTGCGTCCCATTGCCCAGAACAGAGTACGATGGCGCGCAGGAGTTGTTGACGCGCTATGCCCCGTTAGGGGTTAAGGCAAAGTAGTGCAGATCCCGCAATTGGAGAACTCTAGTTACGGCCTTCAGCGAACATCAGTGTGTAACTTTGTTATTTTTGGCTTAAATTATTCAAAAAATATCACATATGTTATTTGAAATATGAGTAAAATAATGTCAAAATTTGATTGAATTCTAATTAATTCTTCCCATCAAAAAAAATCCTAAAAAATTGCCTCCTAATGTGGTCCCTCCGCCCCCCCCCCCCCCCTTAAAGTAAGACTTGTGGAAATTCATTGACACAAAGAAGGTCCATTCAATTTTTCCGAAAAGTAATATAAAATAAATTAAAAATGTTATTTTGTCTGAAATCAGACCAATTTTATTGTCAGTACATTCAGCCAGATATTCTAACAGGTAAATCGTAAAATAGGTTTTAATATTTAGATTATTAGCGTAGAGGTATTTTTATTAAAGTACGCAATAAAAAGTGTGCTATTTAGGTGATTCGAGCGAAAGTATTTTTCAATATTACTGAATAAATATTCTGACATTCAGGTAAATGTAATTGGTTTAAAAGCTTATGATGTTATGTATATACAGTCATTTCCACAAGAGCGTATACTTTGTAACTTTTTAATGCACCATTTCTCAAAGAGTGGTGGGGGACTTTTAGTTACCTGCATTCTTCCTCTTTTTCGCATTGTATAAATTTGGTCATTCTAAGTTCAAGTAGGAGAGTGATTAGACGTCAAGTGAAATGAGTGCGATTTACAAAAAACGATGCGAAGCTGTGTTTTTAGTAAGTCATCCGAAAGGACCAAAAATGACACCTGCATCGGCCGGAAAGTACCTGAAAGTTTCGACACAGTTTGTGAATAAGTGGATAAAGCGTTTTAAAGATACTGGAAATGTAGACGATCTACCTGGTAGGGGTAAAACCCGAAGCACTTCAAAAACCCAGGATAAGGCCATCATTAATATTTTTAAGAAAAATCCGTCCGTTACTACCTTAGTGCAAGCAAAGGAAAGGTTATCGAAGAAGAATATTTACGTGTCCTTGAATACGATTCGGCGAAGATTACAAGAGGAAAACATCAAAACCAGGTATGCCTTGATGAAACCATTACTTACCGAAAACCAGAAGCGAAGACGTGTAGAGTGGGCTAAGGAAAACATCGATCGTGATTGGGACAACGTGATCTTTACGGATGAATCAAGTTTTGCTGTAAATACGTTCAGGAGACGAGTGTGGGCACAAAAAGGAGAAGCCGTCGTGAACCGAACCGTTAAACACCCTGTGAAGGTCCATGTTTATGGATGCTTTTCTGCACGCGGTTTCGGAAAATTAATAACGTTTACCGGAATTCTTACTGCTGAAAGGATGATCATTTTGTACAAGAAAGGATTATTGAAGTCTGCTAGGATGCTATATGGCAACGACAACACCGATTGGTTTCTACGATCCGAAACATAGAAGCCGGTTGTGTACACGCTGTAAAGAAGAAAATAACATTCAAGTACTTGATTGGCCTTCGCAATCGCCGGATGCCAATCCTATTGAAAATGTTTGGGGATTAATGAAGCAGAAGCTTCAAGGAGCTTCAAAATCAATCCAAATCAATTTGGAAGAACTTATCGACAGACTACGCGGAAAAATTGGCCGAAAGTTGTCACCGAAGATGCCAGTCAATAATCAATAGTGACGGCGATTGGACCATGTATTAAATATAATTGCGAAAATGTATTTTGTATTTGCGTTCAATAAAAAATAAAATTTCTTACTTGTAACATTTTGTTTTTATTTTGTGAGGTATACGGTCTTGTGGAAATGACTGTAATAACGTCTGAGGATGTTTCCGTCTACATAATACATATTAATACACAAGATGTGAAACGATATTTCTATAGGATATTCTATTCTAATTGAATTGCTTTTTGAGAAAAGTAAGACATTTGAGCAGTTTTTGAGGGAACAATATCCATCTCTAAGCGATAGCAAATTTATAGTAGCTGTTCATGGATTTCAAAAGAAATTTTTGCTGCATTTTAATTCGAGGTTCCGTGCTGTGAAACAGTGTAAAAAAAATTTTTTTTTACAAAAGTACAGTTGATGGTTGGACAACTCTTCTATTATAAGCGCATTAAGCAGTGATGGGGCTGCCGATATAGCATCCAAAGCAAAGGCGGACGACCTACCAAGAATTTCGAAGAATGCAGTGAACGCAGCAGGAAAAGTAGGATAAGTAGAAAATCATCCCAAACAACTAACGAAGTTGTTTCCATTTGATGCTGATATCGTCGAGTCCTTTCATTTCACATCTACGGCCCGAGCCAAAAACGAAAAACGTTGTTCTGAGTGATGAGGCAAAATTGCTACTTAAATACATAACGCTATATTTCAATACTTTAAATAAATATCTTGTTAAAATTTTTTTTAGTGTTTTTTTTTTTATTTTTCGCTTTTTTTTTACATAATGTAAAAATGTTAATTATATAATTCTCAATGCAAATAAAGTATATGATCTTAAAATAAAATTTTATCTTTTTTAGCTAAGAGATTCACAGGAATAGTGCAATTAAGAAATCCCCCCAAAAAATCGCTATAGCATACTCGTAAAACAGCTCATTCTATGAACTTGAAAACAATTCTGTTCGATTTAGGATGGCTAGGATACTTTAGGGTTGACTGCTTTTGTGGTTGTTTTTGGAGGAACAGTGCGATTAGGATGGAACTACACATGTAAGCTCTTTTGGGATCCCCCTTAAAATATCGTTATAACATGAAAATAGTTTGATTCGATTTAGAATGGCAAATACTTTAGAGTTTATTGATTCTTATACCCTAGACTTTTAGTATAGGGTATATTGTTTTTGTCACGACGGAAATATGTAACACCTTAAAGGAGGCTCCGGAGGTATAGCAATGTATATATATAAATGATCAGGGTCACCCCCTGATTCGATTGAGCCATGTCTGTATGTCTGTCTGTCCGTCTATCTGTCTGTCTGTCCGTTCGCACGATAACTTTCGATAGAATGAAGTTAGAGACTTGAAATTTTGGTCAAATGTTGGAAGTACAATATAATCTACCATCACCAGACCATCAAAGAACCACGTCAAAGTCACTAGAAAAGTGGAAAATATGAGATTCTTTTTTCCGTGCGTTCTGTTGATTTTGATGTGGTTCGAACAATCTGGTTCGCCATGTCAATTCCCTAAAACCCTTAAGCTTGACATAAGGGTTTTAGGGAATTGAACTGAGACGGCAATAGAGATATCATTCACCTATGGTATTACTTTACAACTCATAATATAATATTTATAATATGTTCCGAATATATTATGCAGTCTTTCCAAATAAATTACGTTAGTTCTTAGTATACTCATTTGCCCTAACCCCTAGTGAGGCATAGCCCGAGTTACGTATCGGATTTCCAATTCCGACGTAATAAAAAATTTCATAGAACAGGTAAATACAAACGTTCCCAGAAACTCAGTGGAAAATGCCATTTAAGTTTCCTGTTACAGAAATGCACCAGACACTACGTTGCATTTTTCCATTTACCTGCCCATATTTAAATTTCATTTTTTGATTACTGTGCATTTTTGCATTACCTACTCGCATCATCTTCAGAAAGGAAGACTACACTTCGTTACCTGGCTTTGCCCCGTTCACTTCGTTTTGTCTTAAGAAATAAGTTAGCTTTCAGTAAATAAAATTGTGAAGTTTGTAGAAAAGTTATTTTAAATACGTGTTTTATTGAACAAGATAGTGAGTGTGATAAAAACTTTTTTTTTTGTGAGTTGAAGAAACCACAAATAAAACTCGCGTCAACTATTCCATGTGGCTTAGGTGACGTTGGCATAAACCAGTTTCGGACGATGCACGTTGCCAGCATGCACCTCTCGTTCCCATTTAGTCAACTACCTATACGTAACAAGTCAGGAGATGTTGTGGCTTATTATCGGTAATAAGGTAATGCAAGAAAATTACGCTTAAAAATTGGTCCTTTTTGTCTGTTATTTCCTTTATCTCTGCTCCGTTTAGCCAATTTATGCAATACAATATCAATACAATAGTAGTCCGGATGGCGCAACGGTTAGCACGTTCGCCTTCAACGCACTGGGCCCCGGTTCGATTCCGGGGATTTACGTGTCGGACTATGAGCCCACTCAGCTGTTAAATGAGTACCCATTATGGGGTAAATAACTCGGTTGAGCGTATTGCTGATCACATACCTCTGCACAAAAAACCGTCACGATCTAGAAAATGAGATGATGCTAACTCATCTCGAGGCCGTGGTTCAAATTGGACTGTTGCGCCAGTTATTTATTTTAATATCAATACAGACTGTAAAAATACCCATATTCGCTGCAGCAGCATTAACACGGCCCTATTGCAAAAAGCCTTTTTGGGTGTTGCTCAGGGTCCCCCAAAGAAGTTACGATCTACATTTATGTTTTTTATCCTTTATGTCTAATCTTATACCATACTTAATTTCAAGGATTTCTGTTCATACTATATATAGAGTTACTACTAATATCAGTTAACTAAGATGATATCACTCTGAATTATTTTGCGAAAAAATGAAGAACCACTTACCATTTCTTGAAACGTCCAATTCAACTAAATTTTCGAAATTCTGTATGTCAGACGGTAATCTGTTTATTTCATTGTCGCTAAGTCCTAACTTTCGTAATCGGTGCAGCCGAAAAAAGTTCTGAAATAATGTAAGAAAATAATTAGTTCAACGACTTCGAATAAATACGAAAATTAATTACATATTGTGATTTTAAAGATGATTTGTGAACGATTCCATATGATTTTAGCACACGGCAGCTTTGATGGTATATGTTATAATAATTATTATAAGACATTATTTTATTGTTCAGTCTAGTTACTGTTATGTGTTGGGTTCGGTCCGTTTGCGTCGACTACATTAATATCCATAATTAAAATACTTTTAGTTTCCTTTAAGTCGACGATTGGTCTTTATTTTACCGTATACGGAGGACTCCGCTGAAGAAGGCAGCAAGTAGCTACCGAAATACGTATACAGTAAAATAAAGACCAATCGGCGACTTAAAGGAAACTAAAGTATTTTAATTAAGGATATCAGCCTAGTTGTTCGGATGAACAAAATACATATAGCAAAAATTCGCATAGGGAATACATGAACGAAATGGATTCTGCTATAATATCTTCTAAATCTACACTAAATGTATGATAAATATTTTGCTAGCACTTATCATAAAATTTACGTTACTATAATATCGGGGGCAAAAAACGTCTTCCATAGTCCTCCCCATGAGCGCCCCTGGAACTGCTAACCAAGTCAATCGACCTTTGTAAAGCAAAAAAAATTGGATGAGGAAAAAAGACAGCTGTAGCCTGATCAGCTCAGTTACACCCAAGCTCTCAGGTCATTACGGTGGAATGAATTGCGTAGTCAGACACGCAAACGTTTAGATCCGGTTAAGTAGTATAATAAAAATCGTGTAGTTTTGAAATTTGGCATAATTGTTGGGGACAGTAACCTGAATATCTGGTCTAAAGTCCACGATGATAGAGTCCGCAAGTGTAAGGGGAAGAGGGTCGAAGGTATTTTTTTTCAGTTTTCCGTGATTATTTTATTTATATTTTTCCCCCCACTTTTCGTTCGTAGCTTGGACTACTATACCTATAGGTATACGCAATATATGTAGCTAGGATAGATTTTTCTAGCTCGAGAGTCTTGTTAGATATTTTCATCGTACTAACATATACATATGTATATGATATAAAGTATATACCTGTATATCTACATGTACATATTTTATTTTCTTTGTCACAAAAAAATGTATCATTTCTTAATACACCCTATATTATTATTATTCAATTGAGTACTTGCTCTCTTCTTCAGTTCTTGGGCAAAAGTGTCAAAGAACTGAACAAAAGAGCAAGTAGCTCTCGAAACAATTTTGTATTCATCATCATCATCGTGGCGCGACAGCCCGACGTCGGACCTTGGCCGCCTGGATCATTGTCCTCCAATTATCTCGGTCCCGTGACCGCGTCCTCCAATTCTCGAAGCCCAGCAGCTGCGCGGCGTCCACACCTACTAAGCTCTCCCAACGAGATCTCGGTCGTCCTCGCAGTCTCGCTCCGTCGACTCGTTCTGCATTCATTACTCTCTTAGGCATGCGATCATCGTCCATTCTTTGTACATGCCCTGCCCATTGAAGTCGTTGTAGTTTGACGATTTTCGAGACTTGCAGCTCATCGTACATTTCATACAACTCGTGGTTGTACCGGATGCGCCATCCATCTCGATCGCAAACAGCCCCGAAAATTCGCCGTAGAACCTTACGTTCGAAAGTGTCTAGCATGTTTTCGGAGGCTTGAGTTAGGGTCCATGCTTCGCAGCCATAGCATAGCACTGGTCGTATAATGGTTTTGTACACGCGGAGCTTCGTGTTTCTGTGCACATGCTTCGATTTCATTATGGGGAGAACCGAGAAAAAAGTCTTATTAGCTAACTGTATCCGTCGCTTGATTTCGTCAGTTTCGTTGGCGTCCCTTGACAGGTTGCAACCCAGGTAAATGAAGTTGTTCACCAACTCGATGTTGAGGTCCCCCACATTGATGCTCGGTTGTGCAGGTGTCCTTGTCACCGATTGCATCATTATTTTAGTATTACCCTCGTTAATACGTAATCCAACTTCCTTTGCAGCGGTATCGAGCGTATGCAGAAGTTCTTCTGCGTCAGCCAATCTTCGGGACATGATGTTGATGTCGTCGGCGTACGCTGCTAATTGTGTCGACTTGATGAGCAGCGTATTGCTGTTTACGGTTTTATTCTATTTTCCAGAATTTTCGTCAAAATTTTATAGGACGTACAAACTAGTGAGATGCCCCTGTAATTCTCACACCGCAGTTTATCTCCCTTTTTATGAATTGGACAGATGATACTTCTGCGCCAATCGTCTGGGATCTCCTCGTTCTCCTAAGTGTGTATTCAATTGGATAATAAATAAGCTAGCCTTCGGCTATCTTGCCGAAGGTGTAATACCGTTGTGACTCATGGTGCTTTTGCCACTTTGAAATCAGTAGTAAAATTTGTTCCGATTTCACTGTTCCTATGAGAGGTATATGAAATAGTGCGCCGATTTCGACCAAAGTTAGGAACGTGGTTTTCCAGTCAATACATTCTGTCAAAAAAGTATCGGGAATAAATTTTTAAAAAAGCCTGCCCGACAGGATTATCAATATTCTTTTTGTCGCTAAGTTGGCACAACTGTCCTCTATACTGTCAAGGAATTTGGCAGTCATCTGTCATTTAGTTTGTTTACAGTACTCGATATTGTTAGTTCATCTCAAGTGTGTTCTGCGATTTTTGCAATGGATGACATTATCGAACAAAAAATTTGTCTTAAATTTTGCGTTGCAATTCCGACCTCACATTCATAAAACGCATTGTGACTGGTGATGAGACATGGGTTTACGAGTTTGACATGCAAACCAAACGGAATGGCGCCTTCCAACTAAGCCGAAACCAGAAAAACCACGTCAAAGTCGATCAAAAGTCTAATGTTGACAGTTTTCTTTGATTACCGTGGTGTCGTGCACTCAGAATTCTTGCCCGAAGGTCAGACGGTTAATAAAGAATATTATTTGGCGATTGAGAGAGCAAATTCGTCGAAAAAGGCCAGATTTGTGGAGAGAAAACACTCGGATTTTGCATCACGACAACGCACCATCACATAAGGCTATCATTCTGAAGGAATTTCTGACCAAAAACTCAACAAATACGATTGGACAACCACCGTATTAACCTGACATAGCTCCGTCCGACTTTTTTCTCTTCCCGAAACTGAAATTACAACTTCGAGGTATCCGCTTTCAGTCGACAGAAGACATAAAACAGAATTTGCAGAACACACTTGAGATGAACTGACAATATCGAGTATGTACTGTAAACAAACTAAATGACAGATGACTGTCAAACTCCGTGACAGTATAAAGGACAGTTGTGCCAACTTAGCGACAAAAAGAATATTGGCAATCCTGTCGGGCAGGCTATTTTAGAAATTTATTCCGGATACTTTTTCGACAGAATGTATGATTGAATAATTGAAATTTGGTAAAGATATCTTCAGAAATAAAAAAGTTTTTCTAACAAAAACTTGCTTTTGGAACGGTTGTTCCTATGACAACTATATGATAGAGTAGTCCAATTTCGGGAATGGGATTTGACTAAAGATATTATTGATTAGTGTGAAATTTGAAAAAAATATCTTTAGAAATAAAGAAATTTTTCTCACAAAGACGAAGTTTTGGACCGGTCAAAAGCCTCGGATTGGACGGATCAACAACGACGACCACGCAAACGGCTAAAGGATTCTTTCGGATCCTGGAATGTACGCTCCCTGAACAAACCGGGGGCCGAAAAGGCCCTCCTTCAACAGGTCGAAAAGTACAAACTGAGCATAACTGCAGTCCAAGAAACAAATTGGCTTGGCAGCGAGATTAATCACAAAAAATCGCACACAATTTTTACAAGTGGCAAACCATCGGGCCGCAAGGAGTTTGGAGTAGCATTTATAGTGAACAATCACATCAAACCGCATATTACTGACTTCAAACCCATAAATGAACGGCTGTGTGCGATTCGCATCAAGACTCGATTCTTCAATCTCTGGCTCATCAATGTGCATGCCCCCACTGAAGTTAAAGAAGACGCAGTTTTGAGTGATGCTACAGCGATGGCGTATACTACCGCCCTTGAGGAAAAACTATCACCTATGCTACACAACATCAGCAACACAGGCGTCCATGGGTTCTGGGAAGAACTCAAGGATACCATCAAGGATGTCGCAGAGAAGGTCGTGGGATATGAAGCCCGGCGAGCGCGAAATGACTGGTTCGACCAAGAATGCAGACTCACTTGACGCGAAAAACGAGGCCTACAGACAATGGATTCAACGAGGAACCAGAGCCAGAAGAGAAAAATATGACGCGCTACGGCGAATATCGAATAGAATAATTAGACGTAAGAAACGTAAACACTTTGACGAGCAGTTGCTGAACATAAACGAAAACTTAGCTAATAGGAACACCAGACAAGCGTACAAACTAGTAAATACAATCAAGAACGGCTACCAACCCAGGACTAGCCTTTGTAAGGACAAGGATGGAAACATCATCAGCGACACCGATGGTATTAACAAACGATAGGCCTCTTATTTTGAAGAGCTTCTAAACCGACCATCTAACATCCCCACACAGGAAGCTCTCGACGATATTGGTGATCTAGGCCCACCCATTCAACCCCCGACAGTAGAGGAAGTTGATCTCGCGTTGCGGTCACTAAAACGAAATAAAGCGCCGGGCGCTGACGAGATCCCAGCTGAACTGCTAAGATTCGGTGGAACGAGTCTAGTTGATGCCATACATCAATTGCTCCTGCGAGTGTGGGAGAACGAGGAGATCCCAGACGATTGGCGCAGAAGCATCATCTGTCCAATCCATAAAAAGGGAGATAAATTGCGGTGTGAGAATTACAGGGGCATCTCACTAGTTTGTACATCCTATAAAATTTTGACGAAAATTCTGGAAAATAGAATAAAACCGTACGCAGAACGAGTCATTGGCGAATATCAAAGCGGTTTCAGACCTGGTCGCTCCACAACCGATCAGCTCTTCTCAGTCAAACTGATACTCCAGAGGTGCTGGGAATACAACGTAAACGTATACCAAATCTTTGTCGACTTCAAGCAGGCATACGACAGTATCGATCGTGGAGTACTGTACAACATCATGCTGCAATTTGGTATACCAGCAAAATTAGTGCGACTGACAAAGATGACGATGACCAACTCCGTCTCACAAGTCAGGATCCAGAATAGACTTACTGATCTATTTGAAACACGCACTGGTTTGAAACAGGGCGATGGACTGGCATCGACGCTCTTCAACCTAGCACTGGAATACGTTATTCGGGCCATGAATATGGACAACAGCAAGACGCTGCTCATCAAGTCGACACAATTAGCAGCGTACGCCGACGACATCAACATCATGTCCCGAAGATTGGCTGACGCAGAAGAACTTCTGCATACGCTCGATACCGCTGCAAAGGAAGTTGGATTACGTATTAACGAGGGTAAAACTAAAATAATGATGCAATCGGTGCCAAGGACACCTGCACAACCGAGCATCAACGTGGGGGACCTCAACATCGAGTTCGTGAACAACTTCATCTACCTGGGTTGCAACCTGTCAAGGGACGCCAACGAAACTGACGAAATCAAGCGACGGATACAGTTAGCTAATAAGACTTTTTTCTCGGTTCTCCCCATAATGAAATCGAAGCATGTGCACAGAAACACGAAGCTCCGCGTGTACAAAACCATTATACGACCAGTGCTATGCTATGGCTGCGAAGCATGGACCCTAACTCAAGTCTCCGAAAACATGCTAGACACTTTTGAACGTAAGGTTCTACGGCGAATTTTCGGGGCTGTTTGCGATCGAGATGGATGGCGCATCCGGTACAACCATGAGTTGTATGAAATGTACGAAGAGCTGCAAGTCTCGAAAATCGTCAAACTACAACGACTTCAATGGGCAGGGCATGTACAAAGAATGGACGATGATCGCATGCCTAAGAGAGTAATGAATGCAGAACGAGTCGACGGAGCGAGACTGCGAGGACGACCGAGATCTCGTTGGGAGAGCTCAGTAGGTGTGGACGCCGCGCAGCTGCTGGGCTCCAAAAATTGGAGGACGCGGTCACGTGACCGAGATAATTGGAGGAAAATGATCCAGGCGGCCAAGGCCCGACGTCGGGCTGTCGCGCCACGATGATGATGAATAGCAAGAAGAACCAGACAGACAGACGTACAGACGGACAAAACTTAATCGAGCTTACGTCATACTGACCAAGAATATATATAGTTTATATAGTCGGAGATGCTTCCTTCTGTGCGTTGCAAACTTCATGACAAAGTTAATATACCCTATCAAATCCGTGAAGGGCATAAAAACTAGCTCGCTGTTTTGGTGACTTAATTGTTCTTGTTTTTTGTTGCGATCACTGGAGCGCAGTAGCGCTATATTTATTTATTCAAGAATCAGCAGCTCCAAATGCTCTCAGAATTCGTTTAACTTCCGACACACGTAACTGGTGTATATGTATTTGTATTATACAGTTCACATGATGTATATGTAATTGTATTGTACAGTTGACAACTTTTTACTTAAATAAAACCCAGTCTAAGTCCAGCTCTCGTGTTGTCAATACGGTCTATATCATTGGCGACGAGGATTAAAAAGAAAGAAAGAAAACCGGAATAAATTTAGTAAAGCGAATTTGTCGAAATGTTAGATCGCAAAGTGTTTGTCGGGTCGATAGAATATTTCACAATCGGTGAAGATTTCTCGTTATATGCTCGGAGGCTGAATCATTTATTAACGTTGAATAAAATCATGGATAATAGTGAAAAGATATCGCTGTTAGTTTGGGTGGACCAGATTTGTATAAAGTCTTGGTTTCCATAATTGCTCCGAAACACGAAAAGGATGAAAGCCTAAAATTTGAAACGCTTATCGAACGGTTAACAGTACATTTTTCACCGAAGAAAAATATAATTGCGGAATGTTATAAATTTTTCAGGCGGGTGCAAAAATCGTCTGAACCGTTATCGGAATACATTGTCGAGTTAAAACAACTATCACAAAGCTGTGAATTTGAATCATTCCAGGATAAGGCGCTATTAATTCAATTCGTTTGTGGGATACGAGACGAACGAATTCAAAATAAACTGTTGAACGACCCGGACCTGAAAACATTTGAAAAGGCTACATCGATTGCTACATCGATGGAGATGACAAACAACGACTTGATAGAATTGAAGCAGCCAGGGAGCAGCAACATTCATTTTGTCAAAAGTGATAAGCACCAGTCCAGAAGAGACGACCGAAATCGCTATAGTAGTTCCAGTTCATCGAAACACAAGAATAATAATCGTCAAGGAAATAACGAGAAACGAGGAAATGACAAACGAGGTAAAATTATTTGCTACGCTTGTGGGAAGCCGGGACATATCCAGAAATTTTGTCGAAAAAAAGGTAATATTAACAGCATAAATACCGGAGAAGATGAAGATATAAATGGCTAAATCAATAATTGTGACGTAAACAAAACTGCTACAAAAACGGTACCGCATAAAATAATATTAAATGTGGTACATATCAACGTTGAGTTTGAGGTTAGTACGGCTGCGTGCGAGACAATTATAAACATAAGTCATTACAACAAATATTTTAACAAATCAAAAATTCATGAGGAAGACCGCAAACTAAAATTAATATCAGGAGAATATGTATATTGAGACTCTAGGGAAAATTTTTGTTAAAGTTAATAACTGTAATCAAATCATGGCAATAACGGTGATTAACACTACTGCTAATTTTACTCCATTAGTTGGAAGGGATTGGCTTGGATTATTATTTCCTTTGTGGCGCGATTTTTTTACATTATCGTCTTGCAATGCAATTTCTAAAGAAGTAGGAAGGAAATTAATTAATTTTTTATCGGAGTACTCTGATGTGTTTAATAAAACAAGTAACTCGGTGATCAAATCATACAAGGCGGAAGTTTTGTTAAAAGAGGAGGCATGTCCCATTTTTTGTAAGGCGAGCACGGTGCCTTATGGACTAAGGAGAAAAGTTGAAGATGAAATCCATAGACTTTGTAATGAAGGAGTATTAGTGCCGGTTACACGAAGCAATTGGGCTAGTCCACTGGTGATTGTGAATAAAGGAGATGGTTCGATACGTATTTGTGTAAATTGCAAAAGAACAATTAATTTGTAATAAGTGAGCATATACCTATTCCAAGAATAGATGATATTTTTGCAGAATTGGCGGGATGGACAATTTTTGTAAATTGGACCTTACGGGAGCTTATTTGCAAGTAGAAGTTTCCGAGCGATCGCGTGAATTGCTGACCGTCAATACTCATTTGAGATTGTTTCAGTATACGAGATTGGTTTTTGGCCTCAAAACGGCACCACAGATATTTAATGGTATAATAGTAGAGATCCTGAAGGGCTTAGACGCACGTATATTTTTTGATGACATTTTAGTTGGGGTAGAAATAGACAAGAATGTGAGACAAATTTGAGAGCAGTATTAGATAGGCTTCAGGAGTATAGTGTACAAGAGAACCGAGAGAAGTGCATATTTTTTGCGGAAGAAATAGTTTATTTAGGATATACAGTAAATAAAGATGTGATTAAGCCTAGTGAACAGAAACTAGAAGCAGTATTGAAAGCCCCTGAGCCCCAAAATAAGTCACAATTAGCTTCGTATTTGGGTATGATAAATTTTTACCATAAATGTATTGCAAATTTATCTGGTGAATTGGCTTTGCTATTTAAATTGAATAGTAAGAATGTTCCATGGAGATGGACACAAGAACATAGTGAATGTTTTGAAAAGAGTAAGAAGTTAATTGTCAATATTGAAACTCTTACACATTATGATCCAAGTAAGCCAATTATAATTTCTTGTGATGCAAGTCCATATGGAGTTGGTGCAGTATTAGCACATTTAGTTAAAGGAGAAGAAAAACCTGTTATGTTTGCCTCTAGCACATTATCTAAGGCAGAACAGAATTATTCTCAGCTTCACAAAGAAGCGTTAGCGATTGTATTCGCTGTGAAAAAATTTCACAAATATATATTTGGGTTGCCGTTTACTATTCACACCGACCATCAACCACTTAGAGCTATTTTCGGAGATAAAAAGGATGTACCAGGGGTAGCGGCAAATCGACTACAACGTTGGGCCATACCTATATACTTGTCCATGTATGATTTCGAAATTGCACATAAGAAGGGGTCCCAAACGTGTCATGCCGATGGATTATCTCGTTTACCACTAGAAGTTGGAACGGGAGTCGAAGAATCTAGCATAAATAACTTGAGAATTAACAATGAATTTCCAAGTGGGTGATGTTATACGTGAAACGGCAAACGATAAAATTTTAAGGGCGGTATATGATTATACATTAGCAGGAAATTGGCCTGAAAATATCAGCAATGAGTTAAAACCGTTTTACAATAAAAGGAACTCACTTAGCACAGAAGATGGGGGTCTCTTTTATGCCGATCGGATGGTTATCCCATATAATCTTATTGATGAAGTTCTTGAACTACTTCATGATTGTCGTGTTGGCATTGTAAGAATGAAGGCGTTGGCACGTTCTTATGTCTGGTGGCCAGCGATAGATAAAGATATAGAAGAATTTGTTAAATCGTGTGAATCCTGCACTTCTATGCAAAATTCGCCAAAACCAAATTTGTTACCATGGAAGCCAACAACTTATCCATTTGAGAGGATACACATTAATTTTTGTAAAGTGGAGGATGTTACGATTTTAGTAATATTTGATGTTTTTTCAAAGTGGATTGAAGCGAAACAAATGAAGAGGACAGATGCACAACCAGTATGAGGTTTTGAGATCATGTTTTTCAACGTTAGGGTTGCCTAGAAGTATTGTTAGTGATAATGGTCCTCCATTTAATTCGAGTATTTTCTTGAAATTCTGTGAATCAAATAGTATTGAAGTCCTTAAGTCACCGTCATATCATCCACAATATAATGGTAGTGCTGAAAGAGCAGTACAAACGGTTAAACAGTCCTTGAAGAAAAGTCTAATTGATCCAAAAATAAAATTTTTATCTTGGAATATTAAATTAAATAATTTCTCGCTAAAATACAGAAGCACTCCGTCCACTGTGACGAAGAGATCGCCAGCTAGTTTAATTTTTAATTTTAAACCTCGAACACTTTTAGATGTGTTAGTACCTAAAAAGTGTGACGAAGGCTCAGAGAAATCAGAATTAGAGAAACCACAAACTCATAATAGTAAAACAAGCCAACCCGAATTCAGACAGAAAGAAGAGTTTATTAAAACATTTAAAGTTAATGAAGATGTTTTGTATAGAAATGTATTTTCAAACTATGTAAAATGAATTCCTGGAAAAATATATAAAAAGTTAAGTAATGTAAGATATTTGGTAATAGTAAATGGTAGTCAGAAACATGCCCATATTGATCAAATTCGTAAAGCAACGGTGAAACATGTTCGATTTACTCCATTAACATATGCTAGTAGGAATTCTAATGAAAATGAAGATTATGATGAACAAAATGTAATTATGACAAGAGGTCGAGCTAAGAAGATTAAAGAGAAAAATGAAAATGAATTATGTGAAAAAATGGAAAATGTAAAACTGAATGATGATTAAAAATTTAAGTTCTATTATAAAGAAAAGGATTCCATAATTGAATTTAAAAAGAAAATTTATTGTTTTGTATAATTTTAAATTAAATTGAAAATGAGGATTTTGAATTAATAATATTATCCAAGATGGAATATGAATTGTAATTCTAAAAGGATAAGGAGATGATGTATATGTATTTGTATTATACAGTTCACATGATGTATATGTAATTGTATTGTACAGTTGACAACTTTTTACTTAAATAAAAACCAGTCTAAGTCCAGCTCTCGTGTTGTCAATACGGTCTATATCAGTAACGAAGAAGGCGGTCACATGAGCATTCTGAATCAAATTCCTGGCGTCCAGATCTGCTTGAGATCAGATTACAGGATGTCGGAGGTTTGATGCAGCAGGAAATTTCCAGCCGAGAGATCCATTCCATTGAGGTTTGCGTCTGTCCCAGGGTGCTCTTGGAATAGTAACTTCCCTGCGCTCACATTGCTATCTACTCACAGATAGCCAATCAGCCATAAAGGCGCTCTTTTCGTATAAAATTTCTTCGAGACTGGTGACGGAGTGTTACAAACTCCTAAAACTGTTGGCAACCAAAAACCGAGTTTCCTTGTGCTGGGCGCCAGACCACCAGACAACGATCATCTAGTCGCTAATACTCTAATGAGTAGAACTCATCTAGTGAGGTAATTATCAAGTCATAAGGTTCTCAGATATCTAAACAAGATGGGTTTGTCCAGCGAGACTGAATGCCGTCTCTGCCTATAGGACGTGGAAAGGACCGAACACATCTTGTACAAATGTCCTGCCATCGCCGGTTATAGAATGTTGCTCCTCAGGCTCTGCAGATTTCAGGTTGATTCCTGTAAAAGCCATACTGCTCTTTTTGAGAGGGTTTGACTGATTTATGGGACGGCACAATAGACCTCTCTATTGTCGCAAAGTGCCCACCGATTCTCTTACCTTTTCTTGTTTTATTGTTACACTCAGTTAAAAATCTGGGTCTATTATCAATGCTAATTCGGTTTACATATATGACGACACCAAAATTACATCAGATTTTAATAAAATGAAAGTAAAGGGTTATCTATTTCGTGTTTCGGAAAGTAAAGCCCTGCCATTCGACATCAGTCAAATGTCAGTGTATTCCAAACTGGTATTGGTTTAGTTGAAGGTTTGCCATTTTACAAGATGGAACGTTTTACGACTGAACAACGCGTTAAAATTATTAAATTATTCTACCAAAATGGTGAATCTGCGGTGGCCATGTTTCGTGCATTACGCGCAGATTATGGTCGACATAATCGTCCCAATGAGCGCACAATTGCCTACACAGTGAAAAATTTTAAGAAACTGGATCGGTGACAGACATTTCTACACCTGTGCATCAACGTTTTGCTCGTTCGACCGAAAACATCGCCGCTGTGAGTGAAAGTGTGGCCGAAGACCCGAATTTGTCGATTCCGCGCCGATCCCAACATTTAGGCCTATCTTACGGCACATTGTGGCGCATTTTGCATTTGGACCTTCATCTCCATCCTTATAAAGTCCAGCTCACGCAAGAATTAAAGCCGACTGATCACAGATTGCGTCGTGAGTACTCAGATTGGGTCCTCGAACAGCAGGCCACCGATGCCGATTTTTCGAAGAAAATCTTCTTTAGCGATGAGGCCCATTTTGCGCTCGGCGGCTATGTAAACAAACAAAATTGTCGCATCTGGGGCAGTGAGCAACCGCAAGTGACCGCTGAGAAACCGTTGTACCCGCAAAAAGTGACTGTTTGGTGTGCATTGTGGGCCGGCGGCGTCATTGGGCCGTTTTTCTTCGAAAACGACGAAGGAGCCGCCGTTACAGTCAATGGCCAGCGCTATGGCGCCATGATTCATGACTTTTTTTGGTCGGAAATTGAAGATATGGATCTCGACAATATGTGGTTTCAACAAGACGGGGCCACATACCACACCACGCGACAAAATTTGGCTTTATTGCGCGAGAAATTCCCAGGACGCGTAATTTCGAGATTCGGCGATGTGGCTTGGCCAGCAAGATCTTGCCCATTTAACGCCGTTCGATTTCTTTCTGTGGGGCTATGCGAAGGACCGTGTTTATGCGAACAATCCCACGACGACTGGTCAATTGAAGGACGAAATCCGTCGAGTTATAGCCGAGTTATTGCCCGAAATGTGTGAAAAGGTAATCGAAAATTACCTCAAAAGGATCGAGTCCTGCAAGCGGTCCCGTGGGGGACATTTGACAGATATTGTATTCCACGTATAATGGCATAATCTAAACTTTATTATGAAATCAAAATTCCATCGAAATTCAAATATTTACTGTGTTTAATTTAAGTTTACTTTCCGAAAGAGAAAATGGATAACCCTGTATTAAAAATACTTCCGTTAACTTCAATGGTTTAAATATTCAACTTTGACGGTATTATTTTTTTAAACAAATGATAGATTTAAAATTTAATCTATAGATATTATAATCTAGAAAAAATATTAATATTACTGCATTTTTTAACCCCTGTGTAAGCATTTTTTTTTTCAATTAGTTTTTATCAGTTTTCTAAACTTCCGAATCCTTGCTAAACCCATCGCAGGTAAGTCAGGTAATCGTCAACGTTTTTCGCCGTGGCGCAGCACCGAACCTGTGAACTCCGTGTTGTAGAGTTGCGACCTAGAACGCTCGGCCACGTACCATAATATTATGAGCTCACTGCGTGTAGTTATGCTGACAAAAAAAGACATTGTAGGGTTTACATTATAATTGCACTTGAATTGTTAGTTTCTAATGCGATAACAAAAAAGAAAACACAAAAAGGTTTCAATTGTATTAGAATTTATTACAAATTTGGTTTAAAATAGAAGTAAACTTTGGAAGAGTTTAGATCTCAGAATTAAAACGATTAAAAATGCTGGTAGTCCATGTTTAAAAAGACACTTGGTGCAGTGAAGCCAGAGGAACTGATTTTTAATATGGGCTAATTCGGGATCATTTATGAGTTTATGTATAATTATGATATGGGTGGGATATTTATCTGCAGTTGTTAGTACCAAGTGCAGCTGCACAATTATGTATTTCGATATGCGGGCGATATTTTCAGATGATGACTGTAACTGTAACTGTTCGATTGATTTTAGTATTTTATATGAATTTATTTATATCCGGGTTAATTTTAAGCTTCATCAACTAAATGGCTTTCATGTAGGTAAATTTTTGCTTATTACTTTTTGCTGTTATATTACTGTAACCTTCCGACTGATTTTTCTGAAACTCCACCGGAAGCTATTCCTCACTAGCTTTTACCAATTGAACAAGTTTCGCTCAACTAACTTTTTCCGTTATAAATTAATTCTGTTCTAAAAATGTTGCGCTTATATAGCTGTAACTCTGGAACTAATTCATTGATGTTGCTGAAATTAAATAGGAGCCCAGCCCTGACGATCGCCCACCAATTAGAAAAGTTTCACTCGGCTTCACTCTTGCGTTATAGAGTTATTTTGCTTAGACAATTTTGCCGATATATAGCTGTAACTTTTTAACCGCTTGATGGATGTTTGCTGATATTACATAATAGGCAAGTCCTTATTAACGTCTACCCACTGGACAAGTTTGGTTCAGCTAGCTTTCTCCGTTATGGAGTTATTAGGCTAGATACTTTTGCCGTTATATAGCTGTAACTTTTTAACCGCTTGATCGATACCGCTGAATTTCAATAGCAGCCGACTCCTCACTGACATGTGACATCTATCAACTGTTAGTCGACAGGTGGCGAGGTGTGTGGTTCTAGAAATGGATTACCCTCTGAGCCACGTTTGTTGTGAATGAATAAAAGTCAATTTGTTTCCATTTGAATAGTTCACTTAATTCAAGGCTTTGTGATATACAACATTTTTAGTTTTGTTTTGCGGTGCGTAAACAAATAGAGAATCTGTTTTTCCTACTCGCGAACAGGCGACGAATTAATGCCACACACATTCATCCACTGTCCTTCTGCTTTGTTGACTGTCATCGCAAACGTAAGATGCACCGGGAATTGCAATCGTTTGAATTCGAATGGCAGATCAATGGTAATCATTGGAATTTGTAGAACCAACACGTGCTCGCCCTGGAATTTTCCTTTAAGAAATGTCGCTCCTATGACGTTGGGTAACAACCGTTTGACAGCAAGTCTGGTTTCACGCTCGTTGGCCGTGATCGTTAGGTCACCGCTCTACGATACTAATCTAGAGCTCGCAGATCAAATCTCGGCGCGATTAAAAGTGCCTGTGAGTACTAATAGAACTCTCACAGTGCTCCGGGCTTGTCAGTATAAAGACGGCGCGGATAGAAGGTGAATGCTAGCAACTGCACTTCCGAAAAGTAGATATGCTACTGAACCGTCAACAAGGCATATAAATACTGGAGATGTTGACGCGCCCATGCCCCTGGAGGGGTCAAGGCAATTAGAGATAGTTTCGGCTGGTTCAGATTTCGAATCATTATGATGACTGAGCCTATTTTCAGTTGCAGTTGATGTGCCGGGAATCCTGGCGACGACGTTCGTGGCCATGGATGTGCAGGAGGTGCATGCTGGCAACTGCATTCTCCGATACCAGTTTATGCCGAGAATCGTCAACTGGGCTACCTACATGAAACAGTTGACGCGCTATGCCCCACAAGGGGTTACGGCAATTTAGAGAGAGGGAGCATTGCAAACACAAACGAAAAAAATTTGAGCCAAATCGGAGACGAAAAAATTTATCCATACAAAATGTATGGGAAATGAACTTTTCCAATTTTCTCAATTTTCAGGGAAAATTTCCAATTTTGGGCTCCGCTAGTATCTAAGTTGAACGTAAAGGAGCACAACAAAAAAAAATTGAGCCAAATCGGAGAAAGGGTTACTGAGTTATGCCTGTACATACGTAGACGACTTATTTTTATATAAGATATTATTTTACCTGAAGTTACAAATATAAGTTAAAACCAGACCGAAGCTTCGCTTCGGAGTCCGAAGCCTATATACCTTAGACTTGTACATACACACCTAGTACCAATTGGCAGCGAACATATGCATTAAAAGTGAGTTTCCTATATGCCCAGTTTATAGGGGAGGTTGGCGATCATTCAGAAGGATCTTGACCATTCTCAAAATCGACTAACTAACACTACAAATATTTGTCGAATTTTTCAAGTCGCTAGCTTAGTTTTATCGAAAGTTATGGCTTATTTGAAGTCTCACATGTAGGGGAGGTAGAGGTTTCCTTTGCCGGATCATGTGCATTTTCAACAACATCTAAGTACAAACAACTGACCAAAATTTCAAGTCACTAGCTTCATTTTATCGAAAGTTATAGCTTATTTGAAGCTTCATTTCTAGGGGAAGTAGGGGTTTCGTTGGTCGGATTTAACGTATTTTCAATACTAGCCAACTGAATTCTACTACAAACATTTGACCAAAATTCCAGGTCACTAGCTCCATTTTATTGAAAGTTATCTCTTATTTTAAGTTTCATTTGTAGGGGAGGTAGAAGTTCCTTGGGTCGGATCTGGCTCATCTTTTAAACCGACTAACTAAATCTCACTTCAAACATTTGACCAAAATTTCAAGTTGCTGTCTTCATTCTATCAAAAGTTATTGCTTATTTGAAGTTTCATTTGTAGGGGAGGAAGGGGTTCCTTGGGTCGGATCTTGCCCATTTTTAATACCAAGTAGATCTTACTAACAACATTCTACCAAATTTTCAACTTGCTAGTGTCATTCTGTCGAAAGTTATCGTAATTAAAGAAATATTTAATTTTTTGAAATTTGTAGGGGAGGTTGGCGTTCCTTTGATCTGATTATACCCAACTTACTCAAGAAGCTTCTCACCTCAGGGCTACATGCCAAAAATCAGGTGTCTACGTCAATGGGTTCAAGAGTTATAGACAAAAAACCTGAAAAGTAGGGTAGTACGGAGCTCTTTATAAGAAAATTACCGTTAGTTTTCAACTGATCGATTTGTTTTTTCTAGGATATTATAAGATTATCCTCACGAGGAATCTGCCGAAGCTAGAGCTTTTAATGTTTATTTAATCGGGAGTTATAGATATGTACATTTAAGTATTTTACATATGTAGGAGAGGTAGGCGTTCTCTTGGCCTGATCATGCCCATTTTCAATACCAACCAACTAGATCATACTTGCAACATTTGACCAAAATTTCAAGGCTCTAGCTTCATTCTATCGAAAGTTATCGTGCGGACAGACAGACATGGCTAAATCGAATCAGGAGGTGACCCTGATCATTTATATAGGTATATACATTGCTATACCTCCGGAGCCTCCTCCTCCTTAAGGTGTTACATATTTCCGTCGTGACAAAAACAATATACCCTATACTAAAAGTCTAGGGTATAATCACAGTACATAGTAAAACCTGAAAACACAACGAGCCTCTGTGTTCTTCTTTCTTTTGAATTCAATGGTTGTATAAGTTTTATGAGCATTCCGGATTAGTACTTATCGTCAAGTGCAGTGAATTATAGCTAACATATTTTATTGTAAATCAACCACAAAAATCCACAGTCGAAAGAATGACAATCAACGTTGTTGCATAGCAAAATCTTAAAGGTTATAGACAAGATTATAATCACGTTTCTTCTTACTGTTTCCGTTTTAAAAGGTGTAACCACAATGGGCCAACAACCAAGCGAACGACAGACAGCCAACCCAACCCAGAGCACCTCATCAAATCTATCTCGTGTTTCAAATGAACATACTACACATATACTCGTACATATGTATAGTATATGTATATTTTGTGCGAACTAATAGGAACGAGAAGCTGACCAAATAACAGAAGGAAGACTTTCAAGTGCGTTTTGTGGGTTAGGTTCCCATCCACAGTACACAACAACTGGACTGGTTGGTTTCCATCCTGTGTTTTCATGACGTTTTTCTATTTCTATGTATTGTATTTTAGACATTCTTCGCCGTTCAGTACATACATTTAGGTTAATACTTAAGTTTTATTAGTTTCCGTCTTTGTTTAACAACACAACTGTACGAATAATTATCATACGAGACAAAGATATAAGTAAGTATAGTGGTGGACTGTGTGACCGTGAAAACAACCGTTTTCAGTTCATTGTTGGTAGAAACAAACCAAATTTGAGATGTGATATTGGATTATCGGATATTGTCTTTTTATTCGAAGAGTTGAATTTAATACAGAACAACGAAAATTTTCTTCCAGCCGATGCACAGGTACCACCGTTTCAAATTCATCCTGAGTTCTACTCATGTGATTAGTACCCTTATGTTTGAAGGGCAATATCAGCTCCTTCGATCGACGCAGTCCTGGAATATTATTCCAGTACTGTTGCCGTGATAATGCAAACCAGTCTCTGGATCCGCAATTTGGCCGAAGCCTGTCCCAAGCCAAAGGTCCGAGAAAGCGTTTGGATGATCGTTCCCTCAATGTCCTGGTGGTCTTGCAACAAGAAAACTCAGTTTTTCGTTGCCAACAGTTGGAGGAGCTCATAACACCCCTTCACCTAGGCCTGTTCGGTATTGATATTTTTAAATACCGGTACCACAGGCGGTATACCAGTACTCACATTTATTCGTCCAGTACCGGTACTAGTTTTTTTCAGTACCGATATTTTAAACCATGAGCCTGTTTTCTCGGTACCGTAACTGAGTACCAGGATCCCAGGATTTGAGTACCGGTACTCAGTACCGGGATTTGAGTACCGGAACTCAATACCGGGATCCCGTGAAGGCTTCACCAGTCCGGAAGAAACCATAAATGAGAAGAGGGCCTTTATAGTTGCTTGGCTGTCTGAGAAGATAGCAAGTCGCGAAGTTCCTTTTCCCAAGATTACTCTGGCGCAGACGTCAATGGTACGAGTCTCAGTTTTGAAACTGATGGACGAGGTTCCCATTGCGATATAAATCCCAGTGTTCGGTCCAAAGACACCCGCACCACCATACAGTTCTGTTTTTGGCCCATCGATGAACAACCTAGAGTCTGAACAGAAAGTGCAATTTTCCCATTCAGTGCGTTCAGGGATGAGGGCTGGCAATTTTTGACCGAAACAAACCTCTGTGATAAATTATAATCTGGTCTTTTGATACGTTAAGGCCACAAAATCATTAGCAAAGATGAATGTGTAACTGGAAAATATGGGCTCTGGGGACCATGGATGAGTTATCACATAGGAATTTGCGTTGCCAAATCCGAGATAACACTGTATAACTAAAACAATCCCTTTCCGAAAATAAATTAAAATTAATTATAAACGATCTTGTTTTGAAAGGATCATCAGTAGACGTAATCACAACAATCATCATGTAATTGGGCTTCTAACAAAAGATAAGGTTAACGATAAATTATTCCAATGTTTAGACCAAAACCGATGTTAACGGCAACTCGTGGTAAGATTAGTCACAGGGAAAATTTTTATGTATTTCCCCTTAGAGCCCAATAGATTTAAGAATAGTATTTAAGAAAGTAGATTGTAAGAACAAAATCAGTTGTTGGGGAACTATCGGACCATAAGTAATCCGGACCTCTGCACCTGGAAATAAAGAATTAATTATATTAAAGACGGAAGTCTATTTAATTCTTAACTCACACATTAATGTGTTTGTTTATGATTGATTGCAAAACAATAACAATATAGTACACTCATATTGAAACCATAATTACCAACCTGAAAATCGTTTGCGCGCAAAGATTGATCTCAATCTACATATTAGATGAACCTCACAGTCTAAACGATACTACATTCTGTTAAAAAAGTATCGGGAATAAATTTAAAAAAAAGCCTGCCTGACAGGATTGTCAATATTCTTTTTGTCGCTAAGTTGGCACAACTGTCCTCTATACTGTCACGGAGTTTGACAGTTATCTGTCATTTAGTTTGTTTACAGTACTCGATATTGTCAGTTCATCTCAAGTGTGTTCTGCAATTTTTGCAATGGATGACATTATCGAACAAAAAATTTGTCTTAAATTTTGCGTTGCAATTCCGACCTCACATTCATAAAACGCATTGTGACTGGTGATGAGACATGGGTTTACGAGTTTGACATGCAAACCAAACGGAATGGCGCCTTCCAACTGAGCCGAAACCGGAAAAACCACGCCAAAGTCGATCAAAAGTCTAATGTTGGCAGTTTTCTTTGATTACCGTGGTGTCATGCACTCAGAATTCTTGCCCGAAGGGCAGACGGTTAATAAAGAATATTATTTGAGCGTTATGCGGCGATTGAGAGAGCAAATTCGTCGAAAAAGGCCAGATTTGTGGAAAGAAAACTCTTGGATTTTGCATCACGACAACGCACCATCACATAAGGCTATCATTCTGAAGGAATTTCTGACCAAAAACTCAACAAATACCATTGAACAACCACCGTATTCACCTGACATGGCTCCGTCCGACTTTTTTCTCTTCCCGAAACTGAAATTACAACTTCGAGTCACCCGCTTTCAGTCGATAGAAGGCATAAAATAGAATTCGCAGAACACACTTGAGATGAACTGACAATATCGAGTAGTGTAAACAAACTAAATGACAGATAACTGTCAAACTCCGTCACAGTATAGAGGACAGTTGTGCCAACTTAGCGACAAAAATAATATTGACAATCCTGTCGGGCAGGCTTTTTTAAAAATTTATTCCCGATACTTTTTTGACAGAATGTACATTACGATTTATAAAAAAAAGGCGGAAAAGGTCATAGAGGGCACCCTATTCTTAATATGTATTTGGTAACCCCCCATGCGGGGCTACGATTCTCATTTTCATGTTTTAGCAACCCAGATATGTATCCAACGTAGTTAGCCACGCTTTCAGCAGGGACAGCTTGCATATAAAGCATTATTTGGATGGAAGCCATTCTACATAAGTCTCGATGGCGTATGCGGTAACGCTATGGATTCTAAAATACAACGATGCAATATCGAATCCTGGTCGGACAAGCAAACACAAAAAATTAATTTAAACGTTGGAATCAAGTTGAAAAATTATTTCTTAGGAAAATAATCCAACCGTAAAATAAAATATCTAGGGTCGCGGGAGCGTCCCGCCCCGCCAAAGAAAAACGAAAAAATCGAAAAAAAAAATTGAAAGGTGACCAAGACTATGTTTACGCGACACAACAAGTACGGGTTTTCAGGCCTCTGTAGCTCCGGCCCCGTATACTTGTTCGGGCTCAAATTGCCTCCGGTCATCTTATAAAGTGCTGCAAATTTGATTCCGATACAAGGAAAAACACCCGAGATATGATAATTTAAAAATAGCTATTTTTTCAAATTTTTCTTGTTCTCATTGTTCTCGTCGTTCTCGTTGTTCTTTGACAGGGCTACAGCCTCGTAAGGAGCGTATCGAGGTCTGCTTTCTTTTCTCACGGCTTGACTGTGTCCCAAGGGTGTGCATAGGCTATCATTTGCTCTGATCCGTGCAGTAGATAAAAAGATACATCCAAAAATGTGAAATTTTATAGTAGAGTTTCTGGCTTAAGTCTTTTTGATAATTTGAATGCGACACAGGAAATCACTCGCAGAGATCGCATCCCGACGGGGAGAGACGCAAACACTTGATTATGTGAGTAGTGACGACGACGGATGCAAAAGTCCGTGCGCTCGTCGGGTGAGGAGATCCATACGAGGTAATGGTTGTGGGCGTGGGTTGTGGCAAGTGCATGAATGAAACGTGTGTGATGAAAAAATTTGAATGTTTATGGCTGCATCTTAGGATGTCCGGAAAGAAAAAAACATGCTGTGTGGTATATGATTTAGGTAGTTTCATTTATGGCATATGAGATATGAATTATGAATTAAGATGATTTTTTCCAATGTGTGGAAGATGGGAAGCGATGTCTAGGCAAGATGGGTATCACATGACTGGAGGTGATGAGGCGAATGCAGTAGACTGTTAAAGGTATTTTGAGTCCTTTGGGAAGGAAAAAGGATGTTCTTGGCAAGGAAGCGATTTCTAGGCAAGATGAGTGTTATACGATTGGGGGTGATGAGGCGAATGCACTAAACTACTGTTAAAGACAGTCTGAGTCCTTTGAACTAGAAAAATGATATTCTTGGCAAGAAAACTATTTACCGCAAATGGGTAACCTGAGTGGACTCATAGTCCGGCACGTAAATCCCCTTTTTATCGAAGACTACCGCATTCAGTAGGAGTCAAACCGGAGCCAAATGTATAGAAGGCGAACGTGGTTATCGTTGCGCCATCTATATTACTACTACTACTATGCAAAAAGATATGATATCTCCCAAAAACAACTCTGTTGTAAAAAATTCCCCGCCAAGAAAAACCTCAGCCGCAAAAAGGATTGATATGAATACAATACCGCCAAAGTACTCGTAGCTTCGCGCCCCACTCTAGGGTTGGCATATTGAACGCTGATTGAATTAGTAAATTTCTTTCAAAGCTGATTGGCGGGGAGTCGAATGAAACCAACCGCAATTCCTTGCGGCATTGCGGTTGGTTTCATTCAACTCAAGATGACCAAATTCATTAGGAATTATCCTAAAACTGCCACAAAAGCTTTTTATTTTCAACGTATTTAATAAAAAGGCTTATTTAATTAATAACAAAATCTGGAAAAAAGTGTATTTCTTTCGAACTAATAGCCGTATGGAATAGCGATTGATCTCATTTGACTCAGAATGACCAAATACGTTGAGAACCAACCTAAAGTGTCATATAAGATGCTTGAACTTTGAAATGATGGAAGAAATTGAATCATTTAATTAACTAATTATTTAATTAATTAAATTAGTCAGACAAAAAACTTAGCAAAACTTTTATAAACAAGGTTAAAGTATCAACGAATTGAGGCTAAACCAAAACTTTTAGCTGTTATATTTATCGAGATAGAGCTACTAAGGCTCAAATCGCTAAAAAACCATTTTTGAATTTTCGCTCACAACTACACTAAAAACGGGCCGATTTGAAAAATATTGGGCACGTTAAACCGGAAATCAAAATATCTTCAACTTTTACTTATACGGTTTTTCATTTGGAGTATCCGTTACAGAGGTATGTGAGCTTGAAAAGCGATATATTGTGATTTTTCTCAAAAGCCTGAAAAAGTGACGTTTTTCGACTATCGATTTCGATTATACTACTAAACCAAATTTCAACTTTGAGCAATGCATTGGATGTAGAATTTGATGCTCTTTAATTTATATCCTATTAACTTTTATGATCCGAGGCACCGTTTACAAATTATTAGGACAATACATATTAAAAAAAGGGCTCAAATTTCGCGGTTTTTCGCACGCCCAGCCGCTCTGCCACGGGGTCCAAGATGGCTCCATCTCTTAAAATGAATTTACGGGGACCACGAACAATCGTACCAAATGGCATTTCTCTATCATATTTTGCAAGGTGAAATCGCTTAGCGTCCCAACTATTTTGCGGTTGAGAGGTTTTTCTTCGCGGGGAATTTTTTACAACAGAGTTGTTTTTGGGAGATGCATACTAACCAGATGTTGCCGATCTTTTTATTTGCTTACGGTGAGAATGAAGGGGATCAACTTAGCAAAGGTAAATACGGAGGCTACTAAGTTAGTAACATTGGGGAGGCATTAGGCGTGTTTTTTGTACTGCGGTGCAGGTTAATTGGGGGCTATCCGGGTAACTTACACACATTACACAAACAACATACCCTAGTTGTTATTCTGGAAAGAGTAACTTTTCTTGATTCTGTCAATCCTTCCAACATACCTATACACTGCTCGTCACCAGAATAGGTTCAACGTTTGTGCAAAAGTAAAATAGCTCTACCTCTGTAACCAACCGGATGATTAAATGAATTTTTATCGATAGCCCAAGATGTTGTTAATGAAGTAAAATAGTTTGGGATTTAAAGCACCCATTAGAATTTATTTATAATTTTTTTTTTCTAAAAAACAACAAAAAGTTCATTTTTTTTTGGTCACCAGAATAAGTTTAAACACAAAATAGTATAAAAATTCATATCTAAAGCAAAAATTTAAGCTTACATTGGTTGTAACATAAAAGTGATAATTTTAAAATATTTTAATAGTGCGTACTACCTCCTTGGTTCGAAATGACTTCGTTAATCCGGTCTGGCAATGAAGCATAATAATTTCCAATATCTCGAAGGGAGATTTGATCCGACGCCCTTTTAATGGCTTCCTTTAGGGTCTCAGTATCTTCGTACTGTCTCCCCCCTTCATACACCCTCCGTGATAAAAGTCCCGACATATTTTCTATAATATTAAGATCAGGAGAGTATGGCGGCCATTCAAGCAATTTGACATTTTGACCCTCGATCCACGATTTTACCTCTCTCGCAGTATGAATGGGGGCATTATCATGTTGGAACGTCCATGTAATTGGTCCAAAAATATTCGAGAAGTGTGGAAATGTCTTTTCCAATACCGATTTGTAAGCGTTCGCGTTCATTTTGGGAGTTAAAAATTGTAATTCACAAGTCCCATAATATGAAATGGCTCTCCATACCATTACACCGCCTGCACAGCTGTGATGACAACTTAAACAGCTTTCAGGCGTTCTTATATCGTGGAAATAAAAGTTATATCCATCAGGTCCGTCGAGGTTGAACTGTTTTTCGTCGGAAAAGAAGATGGTGTGCCACTCCTTATTCCAGGTCATATGATCTCGAGCAAAACGAAGACGTGTAGCCTTACGAGCAGCATTAAGTAGTGTTTGTTAGGGTTTTGTAGTAAAACAAAACCCTTATGAAATCGGTCATGCGTCCGTCTGTCCATGAAATATCTCATGAACCGCTGAAGCTACATATATGAAATTTTGTGGGAATATGTAGAATTATTATAATTCGCGGGAGAAAGCGATTCGTTGTAATAGGCTGACTTTAAGGGGAGGGGAAATGAAGGTCAAAAATTTTTTTTCATCTGGTATAGGCAAGTGGGTTATCATGAGAAAGGTAACACCGAGTACATTTTTGGTATTTTCATTAAATTTTAAAAAAGGGGAAAAGAGTTAGAGGGGGAAATGTGTGATCCGAGTTTGTCACCCCCCCCCCCCCCCCCCCCTGCATTTCGAGACCGTTATACTTATAAATACGAAAATTTGCAGGAAAGCGGCATTTAACCAGCATAGAAAGCCAAAAATCGTAGAATTTTGATATCTCATCAAAAAAGGTTAATAATAGTACATTTCTATAGTTGCAGTTAGCACACCCCTGCACCCTTTAAACGCATCACAGGTCAAAAATATTGATGGCCAATGATAACCAACACTATAGGCAATAATGTCTCGAAGTTTCATTACAATCACATAATATTTAATAATAGTACATTCATTTAAAGTTAGGCATTTTGACACTATCCATACAAAAAATACACCTACCGGCCTCAGGTGTGAGTATTACTTTCATGTTATTTTTCGTAGTACGAATTGCAGTTATTTAATTAATCATTTTTGAAAGGGTAAAGATTGGCTAGGGCGCTGACTAATACAACTTAAGCGGGTGGAGTGGGGGGGGGGGGGGCGGTGTCCACATAGAGGCGAAATTAAGGTTAATTTTTTTTATCGACTGGTATAGCCAAGTGAGGTGTCGTGAGAAAGGTAATGTTGAGTACATTCTATTTTTTCGCAATTTCTTGAAATTTGTAGAAAGGGGAACATTGGGGGAGGAGAAAATATTAGTTCGTAACTTGTTCCCTTCCCCTTGCAGTTCGAGACCGTTATACTTATTGTAGAATTATGAAAACTTACAGGAAGGTGGGTTCCGAAAAAAATGGAAAATAATGGAATCTGTATATCTTCTCAGAATAGGTCAATAATAGTTTATTTCCATAGTTACAGTTAGCACACCCCTGCATGCCTTAACCACGTTCGAAGTCAAAAGTACTGATGGCCAACGATAACCAACACCTTAGGCAATAATATGTTCTAAGTTTCGTTACAATCACGTAATATGAATTGGCATGTAAAATGTAAGCGAGTAAGACATTTTAATTATGTTTTTTTTATGCATCTGAATGGTATCAAGAAGAGCAAGGAGCCGATATTTATATACCCAAATAAGCGCTTGCTACAAAACCCTCGGATTGCGGGCGTAGCCCTCTATATTCCGGTTTCAATTTTTTAGTTTTAGTCTTTTTAAGTTGCAAGTGTTGCGTATTACACGTGTACCAGTTGATAGGCTCACTTTTTTTCCTGATCTTCGATGCAAAATGGCGAGAATTTGACGCAACTCGGACAATATGTCTTCTGTCTGTTGCTGTTGTTGCTGAATAAATCCTTTCATATGTTTTCCGTAATTTGCACCTTTTCGGATAAAATTACTCACTACATTTTGACTTCGACCAGTTTTTCTGGCAATTTCTCGCTAATTTAAGCCACATTCGAGGCAACCTTTTATTTCACCCTTTTCTAAGTCAGCCAGTTGTTTACCGCGACCCATTTTGCACTAAAATCATTCTACACTACCGGAATTGTTAAAAATAAAAGACTTCATACTGTTTGATAGCAACTGCACATCGCAAACTAAATGAATTACCTTTGAACCTATTCTGATGACCCAAAAAAATGTAGTGTTTTAAATGAACAAAACAATCGAAGCAAGATTTAACACAGGTACAGTCACAGAAATGTCCTCATTTTTGTAGTATCAAGTCTAAACAAAAGAAAGTTTAAAACATCCAACAAAAATATAATGTACATGTTATATTGTACTTTTTGAGATATGAGAGAAACCGTAAATGAAAATTCTTGAACCTATTCTGGTGACGAGCAGTGTACATGCTACCAAAAGTGTATTGATTCTTCAACGTGAGATTCGTGACATCTTTGTATCTTTTAAAATTTTCTCTGACTACACTACAATCCACTTGGTTTACTTTTGCCATGAAATATCATTGTTAATACTGCGTTCGTACCAAAGCCACATTCATTTAGAGCTCGAGTGATATAGTAAGTGACTTACCAAATTAAGTAATTCACTCCGATCCGAACGAAAAGGGCTTATGGGTTTTCAAGATTCAAAAACAGACAATCGTATCGCAGCCATTAGAGCAGGAAAGAACCGATTACAAGTTGCAGGAGTTCGATTCTGAAACGATTTGGTCTCAAATTAAAAACGTGCACTTCGTGTTGTTCTCACAACACGATAAACGTGAGAGTCCCCTTTATGCATTACTGTGCCAACGTAGAATTCTTAACCTTTTCCAAGCATGAAGACCCGGAAACCATATTACAAATAGGTTAGGTGAAAGGCTTTTCTCTGCAACAGAAAAAGTGTAAAGTGGAGTGAAAATGAGAACGTTTTTTGTTCTTTATTTCTAGCTGTAAATCATCGCAAACCCTTAGATAAGATACCCATCGTAAATAGTATGAAATGAAATACAGACATCTAAAGCCGACCATAGACGTTCTGGTATATTGGTGAGGTATACACATACCTAAACAGGTCAACTGTACAGGTATAGCAGAGCGTGTGTTATATGACACCTTTGCAGGGTCCAGACCCGCACAGGCAGAGGTATACCTATCCCGTATACCAGAACGTATATGGACGGCCTAATATGTAAAAGAAAAAGTTCAATTTTCAATTGGACTTGAATGAACATACTCCTTTTTCATTTTAGACAGCCAGGACAGAGGTTCGTGATAGCCCGTTATAGATGCAGTTATACCGAATTACTAACAGAATCAGTAGAATACATATACAGGGTGTCCCACTTCAGAAAGACCATAAACCTGACCTAGGCCGTACACTCTATGGAAAACAACCACCAAAGTACTCGTAATTACGAAATGATCGCAACGAATGATTGTTGTTGTCAACATCAAGTTTAGACTTTTCGACAAAAACAAAACTTTGCTACTCTCATACTCATTCAATCAAAATATGAGCACATTTTCTGAAACGAAATAAAATTTCATACAAATTGACTCTGGGTTACCGGTTCCTAAATTTACCGCAACTTCCAAGATACGAGTACAACCGTTTTAATTTTAAAGAAGTTTCAAACGAAACTTTGGACTAAGGTGTCTGCAAATTCATTAAAATTCAGGGTGTCCCGCTTCAGAAGGACCATACATAACTTAGAACACTCTCTTTGTGGAGAACCACCACTACCATTGCTCCTTTCAACGAATGAATCGGTCAATGACGTGATTTTAAAGGAATAAAATGAGACGATGTGACCAAAGATTAAATTAGGAAGATACCCTACCACGCGAAAACGATATTTAACATTGGATCCAATTTCGTTAGGCGGCACGACCTTAGATTACTCCACTGAAGTTTAATGTCTCGGGGTAACTCTAGACTCGAAACTCACCTGGAATACTCACATAGATAATGTGCTTAGCAAAGCCACACGCACAATGTGGGCTTGCAGAAGTCTCTTTGGACGGACATGGGGGCTCACCCCAAAGATAATTGAGTGGTTATATACCATGCTGGTGCGGCCCATGGTGACCTACGCAGCGCTTGTGTGGTGGCCGAAAACTCAGCAATCTTCTGTCTTACTGAAGTGCAATAAGCTCCAACCCCTTGCCTGCCTTCGCATCACTGGAGCTATGCGCACTTGTCCTACGCCAGCCCTGGAGGCGATTATTGGACTTACTCCGCTGCATATATTCATCCAAGAGTCAGCAGTTCTAAATGCTCTTAGACTTCGTTTAACTTCCGACGTGCGCAGTGAAGAAAGCGAACACATGAGCATTCTGAATCAAATTCCTGACCTGTAGATCTGCTTGAGATCAGATTACATGATCACGGAGGTTTGCTTCCGCAGAAAATTTTCAGCCCTCATCCCTGACCGCTCTGAATGGGTAAATGGCACACCCTGTCCAGACCCTAGATACATTAAGTGGTTCACTGATGGGTCTAAAACTGAACAGGGTGTTGATGCAGGTGTCTTTGGACCCAGGATTTCGATCGCAATGGGAGTCTCGCCCAGCGTTTTTCAAGCTGAGATCCACGCCATTGAGGTCTGCGCCAGAGTAATCTAAGAAATGAGACTTCGAGGCGCTTACATTGCTATCTACTCAGACAGCCAAGCAGCTATAAAAGCGCTCTCCTCATATAAGGTCTCTTCGAAACTGGTGAAGGAGTGTTACGAACTCCTTCAACTGTTGGCAACCAAAAACCGAGTCTTCTTGTGTTGGGTGCCAGGCCACCAGGGCATTGAGGGGAACGAGGCTGCGGATGAACTTGCTAGACAAGGATCATCCAGTCGTTTTCATGGACCTGAGCCTTACTGTGGCTTTGGACTGGCCTCGGCCAAACGGCTGATCACAGATTGGTCTGCACTATTGCGTCAACAGTACTGGAATAACCTTCCAGGGCTTCGTCAATCAAAGGAGCTGATAATGCCCTTCAGTCACGAGGGTACTACTCAAATGAGTAGAACCCACCTAAGACTCCTAGTGGGGTACTTATCTGGCCATCACCTGGTCAGATATCGCCTGAACAAGATGGGTCTGTCAAGCGAGACTGAATGCCGTTTTGGTCTGGAGGACGTGGAAACGACCATGCACATCTTGTGCAAATGTCCCGCCATCGCGCGTTTTAGGATGTCACTCCTCGGGCAGGCTACTATCAGCACTGCAGAATTCAGGTTAATTCCTGCTAAAGACTTACTGCCCTTTATTAGAAGGGTGGACGGTCTTCGGGATTAATGAGCTACGGCACAATAGATCTTTTATTGTCGCAGTGCCTTCTTGCTGGGACAGTAGCTCGACTATTTTATCTTTATCTTTTATCTTACCCTACCAAAGATTAAACATTAGGAAGATACCCTACTTCATACAAATTAAGGATTTAAGCTGCCCCTCGCGGTGCCAAAAATTCAAAGGTAAATCGCCTTGAGAGAGATAGAGACGGCAACAGTTCAGTGATGACAACTGCCTATAAAGTTTCATTCTGTGAGCAACATGCTTGTTAGTTGGCATACCCCTTTGCGTACGCATATGGGAACCAACACCTATGCAACTACTAGTCAGTCGCGTTAATTTGTATGAAGTAGGGTATCTTCCTTATGGTTAATCTTTGATGTGGCTACGACTGTAATAGTGTGCGGTGTTTTGTGGTAAATACGTGCTAAACACATGATAGGGCGGATACCACAGTTCTAGTTCGTCTCCATCTAGTCGTATTGAATAGTCTTTTTCCATTTTATGTTACAAATCGAAAAATTTCTCTGTTTCGTCACTTCGAATTGACGAAAGAGATGCAGATCTGCGGCCATTTACTCAATAGATACGGCTAACGATTTAGGTTGCAGCCGCGCAGAGTCACCTTGGTATTGTTAAAACAAGGCGGTAAAGTGACTTGATAGGCTGGGCTCATAAACGAAATTTTACGGACCAAACCCCCTTCCCTTGTGAACTTAACTTCATTTTCGTCAATTTTGATTAGAGATCACAGGTCAATACGCTGACTTGCCGTAACATAGAGAATATCGATGGCTGAGCAATGGAAACATTTATTTGTATTTATTATTTTATTGAAGTACATATTAACGAAAAGATATATTCATATTTCGAAATCCATTTGACTGCAAAATTTAAAAGCATCCGTCTGATTGTTAGGCCAGTCAAAATAAGCCAATTTTGGGGCTTTTTAATAATAATGAGGGAACGATCTGGAAATCATTTTAATCCCTTCTCTAGATACTGATTACGTGGAAACTGAGTTTGCACGGTCGTAGAAGGTGAGCCTAACTTTTGGAGGGCGAAAATCCGAGAAATTTGAGCCCTTTTTTTAATATTATCATTATAACTCCTAAACGGTGATTCGGGTCGAAAAAACTTGCAGGAGTAAATTAAGGACCGTTGAATTCTGCGTTCAATGCACTGCTCAAAGTTGAAATTCGGTTCAGTAGCGTAGTCAAAATCGATAGTCAAAAAATTTTCGAGGCTCCGGAGAAAAATCACACTTTATAACTTTTTAAGCTTACAGATCTTTGCAACAAAAGCTCCAAATGGAAAAGCTTGTCTGTAAAAGTTGAGGATAATTTGATTGTAAGCCTAACGTGGCCAATATTTTTCAATTTGGACTATTTTTAGAGTAGCTATGAGCAAAAATTCAAAAATGAATGCTCATCGATTCATGCCTTAAAAGCTCTATCTCGGTAAGTTTAACAGCTAGAAGTTTTATTTTAGTCTCAAATTGTAGATAAATTACTCTAGTTAAATAAAGTTTTACAATATTTCTGATAAGACCAATTTAGGAGATACTAAAAAGAAACAGGACAAGCCAAACAATTAGGCACATTTTTAACATGGTGGCGGGGTCTGTGGTGTTAGGGGGTAAATAGAAAACTCGAATTTTTAAACAATGTACCAACTCAAACAATATATCAAAAATCGAAACTACCCTAATTAAAGCAACCAGTGTTATAACAATTTGACTGACCAAAGTAATTTAATTGACTCGATTGACGACTTGTCTACTTTGGCGTAATTCATTTTATTAATAAATGCACTTTTTTCACTTGGTCTTAACCCCTATATTCTTAATTCCTGACGCATTTCGCTCTTTCGAGCATCTTCGGAGGAATGGATAAATTACATGTTATTGTACAATTCAATATATAAAAATTTCTGGTCTTAGTCCTAAACATTTTCTTGTCACTTAATCTAGTTATTATAGAACATTCTTATCTCTAGACTTTATGGTGTTACGTACCTACTATTTTCGTATATAGACATAAAAATGAAAGGATCGATGTGTGAGGTGGTAATCGTAAAACAGTATGTAGACGAAACTCAAGATGTGTATTTCAGGTTGAGTAGTCGGGAAGGGTTAAGGTCGGTATGATCATTTAGGAGGAATTTTCCTGGTTGTTGGTTGGATCTATTGATTTCTAAAGCCTCTAGTAGGTTTAGTTTTTTCCCTTTCGGACATATGTGCAGCACTTGGGGTTGAAAATTATTACCAACTTTATGACTTTATGGGTACTCATTTAACAGCTGAGTGGGCTCATAGTCCGACACGTAAATTCCCGGAATCGAACCGGGGCCCAGTGCGTTGAAGGCGAACGTACTAACCGTTGCGCCATCCGGACTACAAGTAAGTACAATAGACAGTCTTAATTTTTCCTCGCTGCAGCTCAGCAAGACGACAAGGAACTCCAAACTCTGCTTGTGGACCACGGCAACCTGCTTGAGTGGAGGAAGCAACACGTTCCCGTTACATCTGACCCACTGATGTGTATCGTCACCGAGTAACGTATCCGTTCATTCGTCCCCAGCCACTTCCGAACACCTATAATGCGCATGCTTCATGGACTTGCGCACCCAGGTATATGCACTACTCGGAAGCTGATTACTGACGGCTACTTCTGGCCCAAGATGAACACGACACTATGCTTCCGGCAGAATTCTTCTCGAAGTCACAACCAATCTGTCAACAAGACAGATTTTCTTCGCGATTTGCGACAGCGCATGCATGCAATCGCCCTAGGGAAACAGCACATCACGACTCAAGCAGTGTTTTCATCGGCAAGGATCTTGCGACCTGCACCCACCTTACGACGGTAGTGAACCGGAAGGAAAAATACTTCAAGATGGCCATCAACGGAAAAGGCATCAACATATCGATCAAGAGGCTCAAGCCCGCGTACGTAACCATCGAGGCAACACCGAGTCCTGTCGAACAAGCTGACACAACCACCACGACCCGTCCCGTTCCGGTCGTAAATCACGTCAGCCTGTCCGTTTCAACGCCTAATCATTCTTGCCCGGCGCCTTCACCGAGGGGGGAGTGATGTGGCGGACCAATAATAGGTGCGTTTTTTTTTCAAGCTCTGCTCTGCTCTGTACGAAAAAACGCGCCTAATCTCGACTTGCAATAGAAAACATTCCAGCCATTCGATTATTGTCCCGCACATACATATTAGGCGCGTTTTTTTCATACAGAGCAGAGCAGCTTAAGCGACGAAAAAACAATCCAGAGCAATTTAACGGAGTAAGTTTTTGTCTTTGCTAAGGGAGTGTGTCTTGGTTTAGTTAGAATTCAAATGTCAACTAAATCAAAGAAGACGCAGCTTTCCCAAACTACAAATTTTTATTTCTATTGTATATATATTTCGGGAGCGACTTACCCCCTTCTTCAGTACAAAAGCTACCTATCTTGCAGAGGAATTGTTGCTGCATGACCTGCTTTTGAGACAAATGTCACAACCATCTTTTTGGAGACACTTCGAGATCGGATGACTTTTGCCGGCTTTTCTTCATTTTGGAAAACCCAAACAGACGACTGGCGTTTATTTTTGGGTTTATAAAATTAAATCCACGATTCATTACAGATGACTCTACACGTTGTTAGAGTTTCCTGTGTTAAAGCGGAAGCGGAATTGATGCGAGCTTCAGTCAATAGTTGAAGTATCCAACACACAATTCTTCATGCAAAATTTGTTGAATTGGAATCCCCAATGATGCCTCAATCTCGTGATATATCACATGTCGATCTTCCGTAATGAGCTTGCTCACAGTATCGACGTTTTCTTGGGTGACCAACGAGAAGTAGTCGACTGGTGTGGTGCTTTATTGCCGAAAATAGAAACCAACTCGGCGAGGCACTCTTTTTGAGATAATTGAATTCGAAAGTTGTAAAAAATTACTGCGTGAAATTTTTTTCGGTTCAATGCCATTATTCGGATAACTCGATGACTTTGACACTTTGCTGTAGCTGTAACACTCTACGTATCGCACTAACACTTTGGATTTAGGTTAACTAAGGATGCAGGTTAATGTTTAGTAGGGACATTTGACTCGTGAATGCATGTGCACTATTATTAAATACAATATTACGCGATTATTACGAAACTTAGGGATATTATTGCCTATGGTATGGGTTATCAACGGACATCAGTATTTTTGACCTCGAATGCGAGTGAGAAATGCAGGAGTGTGCTAATGTAACTACAAAAATATACTATAATTAGCCTTTTTTGTTGAGATATCAAAATTCCATTATTTTCCGTTTTCCATGATAGTGGAATGCCACTCTCCTGTAAGTTTTCATATCTCCAAGTGTAACGGTCTCGAAATGCAAGGGGGTGGGACAAATTAGTCTCTCATATTTTCCCCCCTCCCTCGTTTCTCGGCACCATGAAATAAGCCATTAATGGATAATTTCGGTTGAGTCCGAAAGTGACCAAAGTGGGATTCTTTCGCTTTCACACTCAATGTTCAATTTCGTTTAAAAACGAAAGTGAGTATATGGCAATTTTCGCTTTCGTTCGCATACGTTACTTCGATTTGAAACCGATATTATCCATGCATGCGGAAAGTGCAGTTTGGGTGAAAAAATTGGAAAAAATTTGTGCGAAAAACAAAAGCAATATTTTGGATTTGGCGCGATACAATCGAATTGGTGTACAGCTTTGCTTCCGCCGTTTTTTCCAGGAATTAAGAGCTTAATTATCAAAAAGTACTAACAGATGTATTATTCAAAGTACGAGTACATACTGTCCATCGCTAGCGACAACTTTCGCCCATCTCTCCGGCAATTTTTGGATTCCATCTCGGAAAAAGGAGGCGTGTTTCGACGCGATCTATGATTGGATCCATTTTCCAACTTCCTCGTACGAACGAAAATTTTGATCAGCCAGGCCGTACGCCATGGAACGAAACAGATGGTAGTCGGAATGAGCGATGTCTGGGGAGTACGGTGGGTGGGGCAAGATTTCCCATTTCAGGGTTTTGTAACGGACGGTCTGGTGGGCATCCAAAGATGCCCGTGGAGACGGAGCCTAAGGTAGCATATGACCGTGAAGGTCAGCCCGTGCCATCTGGCGAAGAAAAAGGCCCCTCAACGAGCTAAGCAGCGGCCTATGCTTTCTGTAGCTCAGTTCGGGAGATGTGGGCGGAGTTTTCGCCGCTCGTTGCCCCTGTCCTTTACGTATTAATAAAAATTCATAGGCCTGGGGAAGACAACACAAACAGAGGAGGTAAAAATGGGGAATGAGAAAAAAAAAATAGTCGATAAGGATGGAATGGTTGGCGGACGGATCAGACGCCCAAGCGGTCGAATTCGAGTCCGGGTGTAATGGGACCCTCGGCCTCTGGTTTCGTACCACCAACAGATCACTACTCATCAGGTGCTGCTTCGATCATCTGCTGAGAGCAGCACTACCAGACCATAATATGGTTCATTAGAGGTGGTTCATTACAGGGCAGCTTCTACTTCGAGGCCTGTCAAGAAGAAGAAGCTAAGGACAAAGTGTGCTGCTGGAAATAGAAAAAAAACAAAAGCGAGCTGGGCACCGGAGTCAGCCGACAACCATTGCAGAGGGGAAAAGTTAGCAAAGAAAAAATAAATACTACATTTCCCAATTATTCAGATGATCAACAGGTTACAAAGAATTCTGAGACCAGCAGAGGCGCAACACTGCATTCCTTGCCATAATTCACTCATAAACTCTGTAAGCTGCTGAGCACAGGAATAATAGAAAAATGATATACAGTGTAAACAAATTTTTTTTAAGTTACTTAGAAGGACAATCCTGGCAAACAAAAAGGTGTCCAGGGCTCCTCCGCGCTTCGTCCGGTCACCGAAGAATCTTCAAATGCCGGCAATTCAAAGCATTTATGGAGGCCTTAAATACGTGGCTAAACCACAAAAGACGAACACGAAGCCAGGACTGCCTTGTTAAACTGATCCTAACAGGAAAAACTACTCTATAGGAAGGATGGGGGTGCTACCGGGGGAAGCACAGCTACTTGAGGGGAAAATACGTTCAGTAAAAATGACTAAGTCCTAAGACTTGGAGCAAGTAGCTTTGATGTGCTTGTGGGGATGCATAACGGTGGAAGGACCAACAAGGAACCCGATGAGGTCCTTTTTAGTCCTGTTCTTGACCAGAAATGGGCCCCACGTTGGGCACCAATCTTTGTGATGAGCAAGCTGGTCACCTGATGGTGTTTTGGGGACGGAGCCGGAAGTTTGCCGAGAAGACCCGACCGTGAAGGTCCGGCGACGCTAAAAGCGAATGCTCCTCAGGAAAACTAGAAAAACAGTGCAGGTAATGGCCGTCGACAATTAGTCCACTATACTCGATTTGTAAATTTTAAATTTTTACCCTATTTCAAGGGGTGGTAATGCTAACTTATGTTGTAAGTTATTTTTTAAAGAACAAACGCGACAAAATTTATTCTTTCACGACAAATTAACAACAAATTTACGACAATTATTCCACATACTCGACGTGGAAATTTTTAATTTTTATCCTATTTCAAGGGGTGGTAATGCTAACTCGAGTGTTAAGCTAGTTACCAGGGGTTATTTAAAAAAAAACAAACGCGACAATTTTTTTTCTTTCGCGACAAATCTACGACAGTTAATCCACTATACTCAATTACAAAATATTTAATTTATACCCTATTTCAAAGGTTGGTAATGGTTACTTGACTGTCAAGCCAGCATTACTATAGCATATTTTTTTAAAAAACAAACGCGACAATTTTTTTTCTTTCACGACAAATCTACTACAATTAATAAACTATACTCGACTTCGAAATATTTAATTTTTACCCTATTTCAAGGGGTGGTAATGCTAACTTGAGTTTTAAGTTATTTAAAAAAAAACAACCGCGACAATTTTTGTCTTTCAATTTACAACAAATAGTCCACTATACGCGACTTCGAAATTTTTAATTTTTATCCTTTTTCAAGGGGTAGTAATGCTAACTTGAGATTAAGCTAGTTACCAGGGGTTATTTTTTAAAAAGCAAAAGCGGCAATTTTTTTTCTTTCACGACAAATTTACGACAATTAATCCACTATACTCGACTTGGAAATTTTTGATTTTTACCCTATTTCAAGGGGTGGTGATACTATTTTAACTTGAGTGTTGAGATAGTTACCAAGGCTTATTTTTAAAAAAACAAACGCGACAAAATTTTTTCTTTCAATTTTACAGCAAATTTACGATAATTAATCCACTACCTCGAAAATTTTTTTTTTTACACACTATTTTAAGGGGTGGTAATGATAACTTGAGTTTTAAATTATTTTTGTTTTTTAAACAAACGCGACAATTTTTTTTCACGACAAATCTACGACAAATTTATCCACTATACTCAATTTAATATTTAATTTTTACTCTATTTCAGGGGGTGGTTGGTAATGCTAACTTGATTGACAAGTTAGCATCATCATAGCATATTTTTTTAAACACAAACGCGACACACTTTTTTGTATCACGACCAATTTATGACAATTAATCTACTATACGCGACTTCGAAATTTTTAATAGGTAATGCTAACTTGATGGACATCAAATTTTCTACCGGACACAAAATCTTCCGCCGCCAACATATTGGTTAAATTTCAACTAACCCGGAATCATTGCAGTTTCAAATCTATGTCACATATTCGGATCCAATTTCAAACGTTTTATCCTAATGTTTTAACGGAAAGTTTGGCTTACCGACTGGCTTCGTAAGCCAGCTTTCGCAAGCCTTTTTCTCATCAAACTTGTTGAGATTTGCATACTCGTTGCTAAAACTAGATCGTTTCTAAGACCAGATGAAGTTTTAAATCAGGTCGGATGGCTTTGTAACGGTAAGAATGGGGTCACTGGGTCGTTTTTTTTCTGATCGTCCAAAGCCTTTCTTCCGCTCGGTGGCGCCCATTTCCCGGAACTTCTTCGAGTACCATTTCGCAGTACACTGCGCAACATCCACTCTTTCACGTATTTTACCAAATGAGTGAACTTCTTTCAAAACTTTTCACTACTTCATATCAATCACATTTACTGCCAAACCATATTCCTGAATATAGTTGTAAGTGGCCCACTATATCATACATCATCTTGCAACGGTGGAATCAGAACAAGTTATACACCGCGCGATTCTTCCTGGGATTCAAATTTTCGATTCGATTTTTTATTCTTTGGCAACTATATTTTATTGTTATTGTTCACTAGCTTGTCTTATTATATTTATTTAATAACAAGTTAGCCGAAGGGTCAGTTCAGAATTCATTCCGGCAAAATAACCGAGTTAAGTATGTAATGAGTTATGTGACTGGATTTTGGCATTTAAAAAGCAATTCTCGACGCCATCACTTACAAAAGCCGATTAAAGTTGAAAACGCACCTCAACGACGACGAAAACTAGCACAAAACCAATTACCTGTACCCAATAGGACGGATGCCAGTGGGGACGGAGCCATAGTGACCGTGAAGGTCGGTCCGTACCATCTGGCGAAGAAAAAAGCCTCTCAAAAAGCTAAGCAGCGACAGAATACACATACTTTGTTATAACCTGAGTCAATAAAACGCCATCACTCTAACTACTTCGAAGAATTTTTACGAAAAAGGGAATAAAATAGTTTGAGCAACTTTTTTTTAACACTGTACATGGACAGACGGACAGACAGACACTTGCCCGATTTTATAAAGGGGCATAACTTGTTCCGATTCCACTATTGCAAGATGATGTATGATATCGTGGGCCAATTACAATTATATTTAGGAATATGGTTTGGCAGTAAATGTGATCAATATGAAAATTTAAAAGAAAAAAATATTAGAACAAACAATTTTCCTCAGAAAAACATACTTTTCGGCCAATCGTTTCTACTTTTGGTAAATTATTCCGATTCCGGTCGTCCCAATATTGCTACATCGTAAGTAAAAAGAAGGATTTGTATTTCAGCTCGACAACTTTAAAACTAAGAAGGTAGTTTGCATAGGAGCAGATGGACAAACGAACATGGCTTAATCGACGTTCGTAGCAGCCTTTCAGGCAGTGCACATCTCATGTACTGCGACAGATAGACGGTGACGAGTTTGTACAGTGTGGTGCGTTTTAATCCCAGACGGAATATAATTCCTGTGTGTTGATGCCTGGTCGTCGGGCTCACACAATTCCAGGAATCATGGCGATGTTTACGACGGAAGGTGAAACGGAGATTCCCGTAGCGGATTTTCCCGGAGTGGATTCCGTGAAGCGAAGGAGCCATGGTTCGCCTTACAGCGAAAGGGACGATATTGCGGGTGAAGGCGGAAAAACCATCGGCGATTTTCTCCGGAAGGAGAATTTCCAACTGAAAGGGGAGCTGACGGAACAACGCAGGCTCGTCAAGCAGCTGCAGATTGAGATCGAGAAAATGAAAAACGTAACGAGCATGATTATGATCGCGCAGCGAAACGAGTTCGAGGAGATCGAGTCGAAGCAAGCGATGTCGAATGCTTGGACCACTCCAAGCGAAGGGCGGCGGGTCGCCTGGGCGAATACAGGAAGTACAGCGAAGCCTGTGAGGGATCAACCGACATCATCGAATCGGTTTTCTATGCTGGAAGCGATTATGGATGACGAGGAAGTCGGTGCGACGAGCGATTCAACTCCACAAGAAGACGAGGATTCAACGGTCAACGAATTCAATTTCGTGAAAAGGAAGCCGAAAGCGAAGCGGTGCAAGGCAGTCGAAGCGGTTAAGGTAAGTGCTCCTGTTGTCCTGGTCGATTCTGCCCCCACTACCTCCCCAAAGCTGTGCCGAAAAGGGAAAGAATTCCGCCGATCCACGGATACGGAATCAATATTCCCAAGTTCATCTCTGACCTGAGGCCAAGGAACATTAAGCTAAAAATTAAAAACAAAGGTTCGGACAAGTGTCTCTTCTTTTGTGAGAACATTAAGGACCCCCAAACTGTTTTTGGTTTAACGGGTGAGATAGCCGCTTCCACTGCAACCCCTTCTAGTCTAAGAGAAAAAGCTCTTATTATTGGTAGATTGCACAATGAGTGCACACCTGAAATTCTATTCGAGGAAATCAAAAGCGATTATTCTCAAATAAAGATTTGCTCGGTAGGAAACTTCCTATCGCAAAATGACAAGTTGCAAAAAAGGAGCAACCCTGAGTCAAGTCAACCTCTGGCCTGTTTATAACCACTTTTGAGCCAGAACAGGAGCTGGCAGAGCTCCGCAAAATTAATTATCTTTATTCCCAACGCATTAGATGGGAGAAAATTAAAAATAAGCAGAAGGTACAGTGCTTTAACTGCCAAAATTTTGGGGATGTTGCCGTCAACTGTACGATTCCGCATCGTTGTGTTCGATGCAAGAAAAAGCATGCGAAGGGTCAATGTATGGTTTCTTCATCGGAACCAGCGCAATGTTGTAATTGTGGCCAAGTAGGCCACCCGGCCAACTTTAAGGGATGTCCATCCTACATTTATCTGGTGGCGAGGGCACAAGCTAACAAAAATAAGAAAGTCGTCATTGTTGCTAAGACAAAAGCGAAAGTAACAAACGTGAGCAGCAAGTTAAAAATCCCCGGTGTTTCCTTTGCACAGGCGGCAAAGGAGAGTAATTCCGCTCCAAAGCATGCTGCAAGCGACCCCAATATGGAGTTGTTCAATTTATGATTGACACTCAGAGAGCGTTATCTTTAGAGGAAAAACAGTTTGCTATTTTTAAACTTGTACTAAACTTATGCAAGTAAATATAGCAACTTTTAACGCTGCATCCTTGATCTCGCATGCTCAAAGAGCCTCTGCCCAGCTCCTAATAGAACAAATTGGCTCGGACTTCTTCCTAATATGTGAAACCAAACTAAGAGCTGTACATATTGTAAAATTCCGTAATTATAAAGTTTTAAGGAACGATGTAAATACGGGAACTGCTCTGCTCGTGAGAGAGAATATTCAGTTTGAGCCTTACTGTTTACCTGAGTTTAGCCACTGCTCTGCAACAGTGTTTTGTGGGAGAGTGGTTCACTTCAATTGAATAAACAATCCAATGTCGTGTTTATTAGTCCTTTTATTTATATAATACGGATACACACCGTTTTTATACCCTAGACTTTTAGTATAGGGTATATTGTTTTTGTCACGACGGAAATATGTAACACCTTAAAGGAGACTCCGGAGGTATAGCAATGTATATATATAAATGATCAGCGTCACCTCCTGATTCGATTTAGCCATGTCTGTCTGTCTGTCTGTCCGTCTGTCCGTCTGTCTGTCCGTTCGCACGATAACTTTCGATAGAATCAAGCTAGAGCCTTGAAATTTTGGTCAGATGTTGGAAGTATGATCTAGTTGGTTGGTATTGAAAATGGGCATGATCAGGCCAAGAGAACGCCTACCTCCCCTACATATGTACAATAGTAAAATGTATTTATAACTCCCGATTAAATAAACATGAAAAGCTCTTGCTTTGGCAGATCGCTCGTGAGGATAATCTTTTACTCTCCTGAAAAAATAAAATCGATCAGTTGAAAACTAACGGTAATTTTCTTACAAAGAGCCCCGTACTACCCTACTTTTCGGGTTTTTTGTCTATAACTCTTGAACCAATTGACGTAGACACCTGATTTTTGGCATGTAACCCTGGGGTGGGAAGTTGCTTGAGTTCTAGTAAGTTGGGAGTAATCAGATCAAAGGAACGCCTACCTCCCCTACAAAATTCAAAAAATTAAATATTAATTTAATTACGATAACTTTCGATAGAATGACACTAGCAAATTGAAAATTTGGTAGAATGTTGTTAGTAAGATCTACTTGGTCGGTATTGAAAATGAGCAAGATCTGACCCAAGAAACCTCTACCTCCCCTACAAATGCAACTTCAAATAAGCGATAACTTTTGACAGAATCAAGCCAGCGACTTGAAGTTTTGGTCAAATGTTTAAAGTGAGATTAAGTTAGTTGGTATTGAAGATGGGTTAGATCCGACCTAAGGAACCCCTACCTCCCCTAGAAATGAAACTTATAATAAGCGATAACTTATGACAAAATAATGCTAGCGGCTTAACATTTTGGTTAAATGTTTGTAATAGAATCCAGTTGGCTAATGTTGAAAATATGTTAAATCCGACCTGCGAAACCCCTACTTCCCCTACGAATGAAACTTCAAATAAGCGATAACTTTCGACAAAGTGAAGCTAGAGACTTGAAATTTTTTTAAATGTTTGTAGCATGATCTTATTTGTTGGTGACAATGATGAGCAAGATCTGATCCAAGAAACCCCTACCTCCCCTACAAGTGAAACTTCAAAGAAGCGATAACTTTCGACAGAGTGAAGCTAGAGTCTTGAAATTTTGTTTAAATGTTTGTAGCATGATCTTATTTGTTGGTGGCAGTAATGAGCAAGATCCGACCCAAGGAACCCCCACCTCCCCTACAAGTGAAACTTTAAATAAGCAATAACTTTCGATAGAATGAAGCTAGAGACTTCAAAAATTCGACAAATACTTCTTGAATGGGTTAGTTCATTGATTTTGATAATGGTCAAGATCCTCCTGAATGATTGCCAACCTCCCCTATAAACTGGCCATATAGGAAACTCACTTTTAATGCATATAGTCGTTACCAATTGGTACTTTTGGTATCACCACTAGGTCTGTACAAGTCTAGGGTATATACGCTTCGGAAGCTTCGGCCTGGTTTCGTACTTAATTTAAACAACTTAACTTTACTCGTACGCTTTACGGTGCGTACTTACACGAGTAATTACTTAAATCAAACTACTTTTTTCTTACTCGTACGCTTTACGGTGCGTACTTACACGAGTAATTACTCAAATCAAGCTCTTTTTCTTGCTCGTACGCTCGTAAGTCCAACTTTACTTTTAGTTGGTCGCTTCGCTTCCCAAGTAACCTCGTATTTTCTTTGTCATCATCGAATCGTACCCATAAATCCAATTCTGTTAACCCAGTTAACTGGATCACTTTGCATGGAATTCAGGCTACAATACGTTCATGAACACAATGCAATATTGCACATTTAGCAAATGTAGAACACACAGTAACTGTGTAACATTTGCAATATTCAATACTTGCATTGCATTCAGCGCATAGTATTACTGACCCATAACAACAGCAGCTACTTGCAGAACTTCGGACAATATGAAGATATTACTGGTATCTTTCTATATTCGTGGCTCTCCAAAAGCTGAAGCGCTGAAATCAGATTTAGACAAGTTGCTAACGATTCAACCTCTTTTTACGAATGTCGTCATTGGGGGTGATTTGAACGCAAGGCATCCAGATTGGGGTGATAGCAAGACCAATCGAAATGGCAAGCATCTTAGGGAATGGTTAGAGGATTCACCTTCTAATCTTTATTCCATCATCTCTCCGCTTACTCCCACGAGACCTGCCAGCTCTTCCACTTTGGACTTCTTCCTTGTTTCGTATGATCTGAGGAATCAGTTGACTGGCTATAACTGCAAAACTGTTGTTGGAATGTCAGACCATTTTGCTGTAAAATTGGACCTGAATTTCAACCGGAGTGCACAACTCCCAGAGGCTACTCCGGTTCTGGTAAGAACCTTTTCAAGGACTGATTGGAGCTTGTTTTCCACTGATCTCTGTAATTCCGTCAGAGGCATACAAGTTGCCTCTGACAGGAATCTCTCTTAACCGGAAATTGATGTAGCCATCTCAAATTTGAACTCGAAAATCGATGAAACAACCGCGATGCACTCTTACCTTTCCCAACTCGGGAAATTTCGAAAAACGCACTCCCTCCTGATATTGTTAAGCATCTCAAGACCAGGCAGCTATGGCGCAAGATGCTTAAAAGGATTTACCATTCCGAAGGAAACAAAACATCACGACTATACAAATCACTTGTTTCACAAATCAATTGCTTGAGCAAATTAATTCAGGAGATGGCCGCTAATTTCCGAAATAAGCAGTTAGTACAAAGACTAGCTAATATCAGACCAGGAGCTGATGCTTTTCGAGAGGTTAAGATCACTTCCGGTCAATTAACCAGGAAGGACACTCCGCTTAAAGCAAATGGGATCCGTATCCACGACAATAAAGGAAAGGCAAAGCTATTTGCGGAGGGCTTCAGAAAGCAATTGAATTGTAGAAACACTGAAACACCAGCGTCACTTTTGGAATTTGTTGATGACAATATCAGGAGATTTACAATTGAGAATTCCTCTCCAATTACTTCCTTCTCGGAAGAAAATCCTGCCGATAAACCGGTAGATCTATCTAACTTTCTGCGAATGCCTCAACTGAAGAACATCATTTCGACGTTAAATAATAAGAGTGGAGTTGATGGAATTTCAAACTTCACGATCCGAGAGTTTCCAGTCAGCAGCGTGTTGAATATTATTCTAATAATATTCAACAACGCCGTTAACATTGGTTATTTTCCGGGATGTTGGAAGGTTGCAAAAATCATACCAATACACGAAAAGGGCGACTCACATGATCCGGCCAACTTCCGACCAGTTTCTCTACTGCCGAATCTTGGCAGTTTGAAAAGTTCTGGATATCAAAAATCCGGAGTTTCTCGGACAATAACGAGATCATACCGTGTTATCAATTCGGCTTCAGAGCACTCAACATGCTACGTCCTACTTACTTCACTCTATTGTGAAATCACTTAATGAGAGGAACTGTCCAACAGCGATATGCGCTCTAGATCTAGAGAAAGCATTCGACTCTGTATGGATGAATGGGCTTATTTGCAAGCTCATCAATAATAACTTTCCGCCCAATATGGTGAAAATAACTATTAGCTTCTTCCAGAACAGGAAGTACTTCGTTAGTATTAACAACTTTTACTCCGAATTATATGAGATTTCCTCAGGGTTCTGTTTCGGGTCCAGTTGTTTATAATATTTTCACTGCAGACATTCCCGTACCGCACGATCCATCTCCAGTGAAGATAATTCAGTATGCTGATGACACTCTCGTCCATGCGTCAAGGTTGGATCCTATAAGAGCTGGTAGAGAAATTAACGATTAGCTTTCTACTCTATCTTCTTACTATAAGAAATGGGGTATCAAGCTAAACGGTTCAAAGACACAAGTGATGGTATTTAGAAACCCCTCTAGATACGCTTTTTCCCAGTCCATTCGCGCAAAGAAGGTCAGAATCAAAATTGGCTGTTACGAGATAGCGCCGTCACCTACACTGGAGTACCTGGGTGTTCTCTTTCACGAGCATGTCGGAGATAGCGCCGTCACCTACACTGGAGTACCTGGGTGTTCTCTTTCACGAGCAAGTCAAGTTTAACCCTCATGTTAAACGTACAGTTAAAAAAGCCATGACTGCTCTTAGATGCATCCACGGCCTCTTAACGCGATCGGTGGGTCTTTCCAGTAGGGTTAAAGTTATCCTATATAAGACTTTAATCAGACCCATTATTACAATTATTACGCCAACGTGGCTAGCTTGCTCTAAGACTGCCATGAAACAGGCCGAGAAACTTGAACGAAGAATTCTTCAATATTGTATGGGGAATTACTGACTGGAGGAGGAAAAGGTATGTCAGAAACAGCGTGCTCGACTGTAATACCAAACTGACTCCTCTAAGTAAACATATACATAATTGAATTTACTAAGCGGTTCTTTATGAAAGCTAAAGATCACAGTAATCCTAGGATCAATAATATGTGTGAAGTGGATATCCATCCAATTGATAGATACATTCAGCCTGCAGCAATTTCGAATGAAGCTCACGATGAGTTCTTTGAAGGGCTGTATGCATATAGCGGTCGAGCAACTCAAATGAGGAGCTAAGAATCGGCGTTTTTTTTTTTTTCTTTCTTTCTTTTCAGTTCTGTTTTATCCTTTTCATTTCAGTTTTCTTTGATACTCTTTTCAGTTTATTTAGTTTCAATTTACTTTTAATTGTAAATATGTACACATATATACATATAATATGGATTTAAAGTAAGATAAGGTTAAATTAAGTTAGTCAAGTAGATTAAGTTAGTTTGCAAGATAAAAAATTATAGCTGAGAAACGGCCGGATGCATGCCGTATATAGAGCTTGGAAATCAAGCACAGTAAAACAAAAAGAAGACATTTTTTTATATATACATATATATATTTAATATATGATCAGATCTTCTATTATAAGGAGTAGCCATACCATAGCGCATAAGTTCTGTAAATAGGCAGGCCAAATACACATAGCCGCCTCCAACAAATTAACATTGTTAAATTTATGTAGCATTAGATAAATATATGTACATACATATATGTAAGATGAAATGTCATTCAAATTTATATCGAAATAAATTATTTGAATCGGAAAAAATCTGGCTTAATCGACTGACCTCGTCATGGTGATCAAGAATATATACGAGTACGGATGTAAAATACATATAGATACTCTACGTACTTTATATGACGGCGAATGCTTCCTTTTCAGCGTTGCAAACTTCAAGCCAAAGTTACTATGCCTTTTAAGGCAAGGGTATAATTAGCTTACAGAACAGGTTTCCCCAAAAACCAAAATAAAATTTTGTTTATCTCAAATCAAAGTCGATGAAAGATCATAATTCAAAAATGCCTTATCAGAGTAGATCGAATAAGGCACACATGAGAAAGAAAAAATTAACCATAAAAAAACAAATCGCATCAACCATTTCATTCGTTTCCGGATTTCGAAATTAGACAATAACCGAGCCATCAAAATTCTTACCTCGCGTTTCTTTCTCATCAATTGAAAAATACATAACAATAGAACTTTAGCTACTTTCTGTGTTTTTTTATATATGTACAGGAATATGTATATACGCAAGAGTTCAATGGCGAGGCACAATCTGTAAAAATACAATGACCACAAAAAAGGCTTCGAAATATAAAGATAAACCAGCTGTGGCATATTTGCTGGAGGCAACGACCTTACGCCCAGCATGCAAGAGTTATATCGTTAAAGAAGCAGAATCAATTCGATATTTCAATCCAAAAATCTTGCAAGCGGTGAATCATCATCCTGTGCAAATATTTCGCTAGATTGTAGTATAGTCTGAGTCTAAATCCGCAAATAAGGGTCAAGTTAGAATTTAAAACCTGTATTGTAACATATAGGCCAGTCAAATTTAGCCAATTTTGGGGCTTTTTAATAATAATGAGGGAAATATCTGGAAATAATTTTAATTCCTTTTATAGATACTGAATACATGGAAACTGAGTTTGCACGGTCTCAGAAGGTGAGTTTAACTTTTTGAGGGCGAAAATCCGAAAATTTTGAGCCCTTTTTTTAATATTATCGTTATAAATACTAAACGGTGCCTCGGGTCGAAAAACCTAGCAGGAGTAAATTAAAAACCGTTGAATTCTGCGTTCAATGCATTGCTCAAAGTTGAAATTCGGTTCAGTAACGTAGTCAAAATCGATAGTCAAAAAATGACAATTTTCGAGGCTCCCGAGAAAAATCACACTTTTTCACTTTTCAAGCTCACAGATCTTTGCAACGGATCCTCCCAATGGAAAAGCTTGTCTGTAAAAGTTGGGGATAATTTGATTGTGAGCCTAACGTGGCCAATATTTTTCAATTCGGGCCATTTTTAGAGTAGCTATGAGGAAAATTTCAAAAATGAATGCTCATCGATTTATGCCTTAAAAGCTCTATCTCGATAAGTATAACAGCTAGAAGCTTTATTTTAGTCTCAAATTGTAGATAAATTACTCTAGTTAAATAAAGTTGTACAAGATTTCTTGTAAGACTAATTTAGGAGATACTAGAAAGAAACAGGACAAACCAAACAATTAGGCACATTTTCAACATGGTGGCGGGGTCTGTGGTGTTAGGGGGGAAATAGAAAACTCGAATTTTTAAGCAATGTACCAACTCAAACAATATATCAAAAATCGAAACTACCCTAATTAAAGCAACCAGTGTTATAACAATTTGACTGACCAAAGTAATTTAACCTTTGCAAAATCACCGACTTTTTTTTAATATATAATATCTTACCCTAAAAACAGAAAATAGCCTGTAGAAATCAGATAAACGGTTAATTAGATATGACCTTGGAAAAAAAAAAAAGTGTGAACAAATTATTTTTTTTTAATTAAAGGGCTGTAAATGACGCGAAATTTGAAAATAAGTATTATATAATGTTAAAACAAATTGTTTACAACAAGACAGGAAGTTTTTATTTTTGATAAAATTAGTATAATATACAGGTGAAAACTCGAGAAAAATAAGATAAAACAGCAAAATGTTGATCGTGGTCTACATATCCTTCTTATTCTTTCGAGTTATATCTAATAAAACGTTTATCTGATTTCTATAGGCTATTTTCTGTTTTTAGGGAGTATATTACCTGGGATTCACTTTTTACTAGAATATGCTAGCGGGTATAGTTCTTGAGTTATTGCGTTTTTATTAAAAAAAAAAGTCGGAGATTCTGCAAAGGTTAAAATACTTTGGTCAGTCGAAATGTTATAACACTGGTTGCTTTAATTAGGATAGTTTCGATTTTTTATATATTATTTAAGTTGGTACATTGCTTAAAAATTCGAGTTTTCTATTTCCCCCCTAACACCACGGACCCCGCCACCATGTTGAAAATGTGCCTAATTGTTTGGCTTGTCCTGTTTCTTTTTAGTATCTCCTAAATAGGTTTCACAAGAAATCTCGTAAAACTTTATTTAACTGGAGTAATTTATCTATTTGGTCTACAACTTAATAATGAGACTTTTTTGGAATTTTGGGCATTTATTCATAGATTTATTCATATAACTAAATTATTCAAAATATTGGCCATCAGCAGCGATAACTTTCTCCCATCTTTCGGGAAGTCTACGAATTCCGTCGCGAAAAAAATCTTGGGGTTTCGAGGCTATCCATGAATCGAGCCAGTTCTTAGTATCCTCATATGAAGTGAAGTGCTGATCAGCCAACGCATGAGTCATCGAAGCGAACAAATAGTAATCGGATGGAGCAATGTCAGGGCTATACGGCGGGTGGGGTAGCACTTCCCATTTGGTTGTTTCCAGGTACGTTTTCACGACTTGCGCAACATGAGGGCGAGCATTGTCATGCTGAAGAATTATTTTGTCGTGCCTTTCAGCAAATTGTTGCCGTTTTTCACGCAATCCTCGACTCAAACGCATCAATTGCAGTCGATAGCGCTGCCCGTCAATGGTTTCATTCGGTTTTAGCAGCTCATAATAAAGAACACCGATCTGGTCCCACCAAATGCAGAGCATAAGCTTGGAACCATGAATATTTGGCTTCGCGGTCGATGTTGATTGGTGCCCGGGCGGTCCCCATGATTTCTTTCGCCTTGGGTTATCATAATGAATCCACTTTTCATCGCCGGTCACAATACGATGCAAAATACCCTTCCGTCTTTGCCTTTGAAGCAGTTGTTCGCACATGCAAAAGCGCCTCTCAACATCTCTTGGCTTCAACTCGTACGGAACCCAGTGGCCTTGCTTTTGGATCATTCCCAGTGATTTTAACCGCTTCGATATGGCTTGCTGAGTCACTTCCAACGAAATTGCCAACTCTTTTTGAGTTTGGCACGAATCTTCTTCGAGTAATTTCGTCAATTCTTCGTCTTCAAACTTTTTTGGCTGGCCAGGTCGCTCTTCGTCAGTAATGTCGAAATTATCATTTTTGAACCGATGAAACCACCGAAAACACTGTGCACGCGAAAAAGCATCGTCACCGTAAACTTCCACGAGCAATTTATGACTCTGAGCTGCAGTCTTCTTAGCAAAATAATGTCCAAGTAAAACTTCCCGCAAATGTTGTTTTTTTCGTGAATTTTCGAAACTTTCCATGGTCCGGTAAAATACGTTGTCAACAATCAACACGAAATGTTTATACTGACATTAACAGCTTATGAATACAAACTTCAAATGGTATGTATGTCAAAGATGGACTACCATTGGTTTATCGGTGTTGCCATCTCTAAAAAAAGTCTCATTATTAAGTTGTAGGCCAAATACAATTTGAGACTAAAATAAAACTTTTTGCTGTTATACTTACTGAGATAGAGCTTTTAAAGCATAAATCGATGAGCATTCATTTTTGAACTTTTGCTCATAGCTACTCTAAAAATGGCCCGAATTGAAAAATATTGGCCACGTTAGGCTCACAATCAATTTGTCCCCAACTTTTACAGACAAGCTTTTCCATTGGGAGGATCCGTTGCAAAGATCTGTGAGCTTGAAAAGTGAAAAAGTGTGATTTTTCTCGGGAGCCTCGAAAATCGTCATTTTTTGACTATCGATTTTGACTACGCTACTGAACCGAATTTCAACTTGAGCAATGCATTGAACGCAGAATTCAACGGTCTTTAATTTACTCTTGCAAGGTTTTTCGGCCCGAGGCACCGTTTAGGATTTATAACGATAATTTTAAAAAAAGGGCTCAAGTTTCTCGGATTTTCGCCCTCCAAAAGTTAAGCTCACCTTCTACGACCGTGCAAACTCAGTTTTTATGTACTCAGTATCTATGGAAGGGATTAAAATTATTTCCAGATCTTTCCCTAATTATTATTAATAATATTTAATTTGACTGGCCTAATATGCACACCCTCCTATGTGATTATGAAATTAAAAATTGAATCAGAAACTAAAATGATAATTCTTGGCATTGAATAATGCAGTGGCGCGGATAGGTTTTCGTCGGGGGCGGGGAGAGTTACATTCATTGAAAAATACATATGTGGAAGACATCGAACATTTTATATACTATAAATATACATACTTTCTTGTACATATGTATGAGTATACGTTTTTTAACTTATTTTGACAAACATATTTTTATTTAGGAGTGGTTTTTATGCGATCCAGATGTGACTTCTGATGATGGAGCTTTTTTCGCAGATATGCGATTGTGGGTGCAGTTTTCGTCCGTGCCATTTTCATGTCAGCTGATGAGTCAAGTCTGTATCTCTGCTTGTTTTCAATAAGGAGAGCTGATAGTCCTTGGTCGCATAAATATGTTTTGAACAGAGCACCAAAAAAATAGAATAGCAAAGTTTTGAATTCATGTGTACGATTTCCAGCTTTTGATCCAAAATCTTCTAGTCCACGTATATCGTATGTATCCTTCAGTATGCGGTAATTCCGCAAACACCTGTTTTGTCCTTCGGAAAGTTCTATGAAAATCCTTCAGTGATGCTCCGCAGATGTTGTTGACTTTTCTGTCTCTAAAAATATCTTTACCAAACTTCATATTATTCAATCGTAGCTGCTGCCAAACCACGTTCTTGAATTTGATTGAAATTGGCGTACTATATATTATATAGCTGTCATAGGAATGACCGGTCCAGTCCCGTGGGGTGACGGGTTTAGAATATGCACCCCTAGGTGAGTCCTACCTTAATCGTACGAGGCGACTAATAGTTGCCTGCACGTGCAACAACACCTCTAGATGAGCCCGCAGCACTGTTTAACATCTTTAGGACCTCCCACAGGTCAGTGTGTGTGAGTGGGTTGCCGGGTCTGGAGACCACCGCCGGATGTAAAAGGAAAGTCCATACAAATTTATTTTCCACACACTAGTGCCATCCAACCCCACCTTTCTCAAGATAGGAAGAAGTACTACCCCGCTGGGCACTACTTCTGATGCGCAGTTGAGTGATCCCAGGGCGAACATTGTTCGTGCCAGAGCTCGACGGTTTCCGGGGGCGAGCGCTATGAGGCAGACTATGTACACTGTAGAGAAGCTGAGGGTTGCAAGTTGGAATGTCGGATCCATGACGGGAAAGAGCGAAGAACTGGAGGACGTCATGAAACGGAGAAGGACAGACATTATGTGCGTGTAGGAGACCAAGTGGCGAAATTACCAGGTCGACCGAGCTCGTTTTTTGACGAATTCCAAAAAGTACAAATTGTACTATTATGGAAACTCGAATGATAGAAACGGGGTTGGCGTTATTCTGTCACCGGCTTTACTTGGCAGCATCGTGAGTATCTCGAAGATAAGCGACCGCTTGATGAGTATCAAATTGGTTATCTGCGAAAGAGTGTGGAACGTCATAAGTGCCTACGCTCTAAGTGGGTTAGCAGGAAAGTGAAAAATAGGCATTTTGGAGCGACGTTGACACACTGCTTCAAAGTATACCAGATACCGAGCTGTTTTTTTTTTGGAGGGGATTTCAATGGCCATGTGGGAGAATCGAACTATGATTACGAGGATTGCCATGGTGGGAACGGTAGCCAATCTACAGCCAGAAATGATGAAGGTGAGGCTACCTTGACTATGTGCGGATCACACGGTCTGGTCATCCTAAACACATGGTCTGGTCTGGTCATCCTCAACGCCACTGAGCGAGACAAATTTTGTTAATTGTGAAATAAATTTGAGAATAAAGAATATAGTTAACATTTTTTTGTCTGAACTTTGAAGGCTCGATTTGCCTTTGGTTGATTTGCTTTGTTTTGATTTGGTTGGATAGTAGCTATGATGAAGTGTAATTTTCCGCTATTAACATATAACACCGAACATCGCCGAACACGCTTTTTAGTTGACGGTCATTTTCACTGGTGTAACTTAATAAGTATAGGTACAGGGCATCGGGAAAAAATTCACTTATATACTGTTCACTGTGCCCCATGTGTATGATTTTTTATCTCTGTTCTTCGTTAGCTGACGAACATAACACTCTAGAATACAACAAAGGGGAAAAATGCGGATTCATTTAGATAAAATAGTGGTGCAATACCCAATTAATTACGGGAATATTACAAGTAAAATTTCGGATTACAAATGTATGGTTTCACCGAGGGCTATCAAGGTGAGAAGAAAAATAAATGTTCGTGGCAGGAATTGATCCCAGACCGCACGAATTATGAGACCAAATCTCTACCCATTGAGCCAGCATAGCCATTTTCTCCTGAAGGTAATTCCGAATATCAAGCACTCGATGGAACCTTTGTCAACTATTCATCGAGGGGAAAACCAAATTAGGCCTGAGAGTGAGCAATTTATGAAAGTACATAAGCAGTCGAAGAGAATCAGGAAATACTGAAAACAAACGTTCACGTTGCCATAGTTTTCAGGTATTGATACGGTTATCGGTACCAAAATAATTACCGTACATAAATTGCAGCAATCGCTCGGTATTCGTTCGGTTAAGAATACCACAAAAATATCTAGTTTTTTGTAAGTACGTTATATCATTCAGTTTACTTGTGTTTGTGGTCCCACAAAAAAATCGCTTTTGTGTTGGCAGTTTCGGTAACAATTTCTTGCAGGGTGATAGGGCATACACACACCTATCTTTCTTTCAATATACTTAGTTATTTACTTAGAGGCTGCGTGTCCTCTGCAGGATTTGGCTTCTGATAGCCGAGATACTGATAAATGTTTGTATCATTTTACCCTTCACGGTTCATGACAAAATTAATACATATACCATATCACAGGCATATTAACTTTGTCATGAAGTTTGCAACGCACAGAAGGAAGCATCTCCGACCATATAAACTATACAGTCACACCCCGACTTGCGTAAGTATTTCGTTCCAAGGAAATTTACGTAAGTGGGAATTTTACGCATTTCGAGGTTCCTTCTAAAGTACATAGCAATATTGTTTTAAATGCCAGCAAAATTCATAAACTCGCATTTAAATAGGATTTATTAAAAACGCAGATTCGTCAGATTCTAAATACTGGATGGGGTGCTATGTAGGAAAAAATTTAATGTAGCCAAAACCTCCAGAATGGAGCCTGATTGGCGCTCATATAAAAAACATCTTGGTTAGTACAAGAAAAAGTTGAGGAAAGCCAAACGAAGTTCATGCAGGATCTTTTGTGAACGCATTGACGAAATGAGCGAGACCTCTAGACTGCGGGAAATCTTATCAACAAGTCTATCTATGTCTAGCTATATTCTGAAGTTAGATGCGAACTGGATAGCGTCTGGTAAAGAGACTCTGGAAATCTTACTAGATACGGATATTTAATCCGTTATCACTCAGTAATCCACGCAAAGGAAAACGGAACAACCTCGTGCGACTCCGATTCGATCATTTCGAAGGAAAAAATTATCTGGCCTATATCCAGCTTCGAACCTTTTAAGTCCGCTGGGCCTCTGGAGGCATCATTCCGACAGATACACAAAGTACTTGAGACCTTGTTATTCCCTGGGTCGAAACCATTTCCAAAGCTTGTCTAGACATAATTTAAATCCCCCAAATATGGACGGAGGTAAGCGTCGTCTTTATTCCCAAAGCGGGGAAGAGCTTCCACGTACGCCCGAAGGACTTTAAACCCATTAGTCTATCGGTGCGGCGGTCCTTCAAAAGATACTGGAGAGACTTATTGATTTCCACCTACCAAACACCATCCCAGTAGAATTACTCTGGGCATCCCAGCATACCCATTATAAGTGTAGTTCTGTGGATGTAGTGCTACGCTCTATCATCAGTCACAGCCCGTCAGCCGAAGGTGTGACAGGGGGACTAACATTTGGACCACCATGGTACATTTGCCGTAACTGTCATGCCCTAGGAAGTGCGACCTTTACCTCCGCGTGGTGACGGGTGGAAGCAGGCTTTTGGCAAAATCTTATCTTTGCCATGAGCGCTGACTAAACTTGGTCGGGCGGGGAGCGGTATCTCCCTTATAAACATACCCTAAATCCAAGGTGGAACAGCATACGCCGAGGGATGCATGGTCAAGAGGTTGCTTGGCCGCTAGTATGCGAACTCTGGATACCTGTCGACCTCCAGTTTTAAACCAGACTTCTGACGGCAGACCGGGTGATGTCGTCGGTGACTGTTTTTCCCGGATATTCATGGGATTCTATGAATAATAAAAAAGAAAAACAAAACAAACCAGAGTGTGATGCAACTCCAAATGCATCAAAAACAGTTTCCTCTGAGCTGCCTACTAGCTCACTGCTCGACGGAGCCTCCAGGCCCGTTGTTGAGACTGTCGATGGACTGGCCGTTAAGCGATACAGTCCCTCTGAGTCGTCCTTGGACTTCTTTAGCCCGAGGAACCTCAGTGGCTCTCACCGGAAGGAGCGTCAACGAAAGGGGGACGGAGGCAACAGTTCCCGACAGGGCAAGCAAAAGTGCCTAGTCCAACGCTCGCTATCCTGGCAGGACCATGAGCGCCATTAAGGTGCTTCAAGCGAACCTGCACCACGCAATAGGAGCATCGGCCACTGTGTGCAGGTTATTCGCCGATAAACAGGCCACCATTGCGCTTATTCAAGAGCCATGGGTGGCCCGTGGCCGTATTTGCGGTCTAAACACAACAACTGGTAAGTTGATATATGACAGGTTAGCTGGTTGTCCGCGTGCGGCGCTTCTGATCGACAAATGCGTCAACTATTTGCCACTAACCAATTTTATTTCTAGAGATCTAGCTGCAGCATTGGTGGAGGTATCCACGCTCAACGGTCGTCAGAAAGTGGTAGTTGCGTCTGCCTACTTCCCATCTGACAATGTTGAGATTCCACCACTCGAGGTCCAGCAGCTCGTTGACTTCTGTCGACGTATAAACCGGCATTATGTGATCGGTTGCGATGCAAACGCACACCACACGGTGTGGGGTAGCAGCGACATCAACGACAGAGGTAGGCGCCTTCTTGACTATCTTATGTGTAAACATGTGAATGTCCTGAACAGGGGGTGCAAACCTACCTTTGTCACTGCGGCAAGGGCAGAGGTACTCGACATTACCCTTGCTAGCGGTTTCTTCTCCAGGTTCATTGCGAACTGGCACGTGTCGGACGAAGTGTCTCTTTCAGATCATAGACACATCAGATTTGACATCCTAGGACAATCTGACATTCGCTCGGATACTTTTTGTCCAAGGAAAACTAACTGGATTAAATTCCGTGAACTAGTTAGCTCCAAAGCGGAACTACTGGTCAGCCCCATAAGCACTACAGGGGAAATTGAGATTGCAGCTGAGGAGCTCAATGAAATTTTAACTTCCTCCTACAGAGACAGTACCGTTTCACGTTCGGTGGAGTCGGGGCGTAAAGTTCCCTGGTGGAACGAGGAATTGGCCCGCAAGCGAGCTAAAGTTAGGAGGATGTTCAACAAAGCCAAGCGCTTCAATAGGTGGGATGAGTACAGAACTGCTCTCACCGAGTACAACAAACTCATTAGGCATTCCAAACGAGAATGCTGGAAAAGACATTGTGATAGCATTCAGTCGCTACCGGAAGCGGCGCGCCTTCACAAAGCCCTTTCCAAAGACTCAGCAAACGGGGTCGGCCTTCTATTGAGATCAGACGGTTCGTATACTGAAGGTCCAAAAGAAACATTAAAGTTGCTTCTTCAGACTCATTTCCCAGGGTCCGTACTGTCTGATGGTGACCCCTGCCCAACTGCAAGGCCCCAACGGGTTCCCGTAAGCCGGGCTCGCAGTTTATCGGGGGTCATCTTTGACATGGACAAAGTAAAATGGGCGATAGAATCCTTTGAGCCATTTAAAGCTCCCGGAGTAGACGGCATCTTCCCCGCTCTGTTACAAAACAGCTTGGAGATCATAATAACTCCGCTAATCGAACTTTTTAGGGCAAGTTACACCCTAGGGTACATACCACAACCTTGGAGGAAAGTTAATGTGGTCTTCATACCCAAAGCGGGCAATAAGCCGGAACATATGCCCAAATCCTATAGACCGATTAGCCTTACTTCCTTCTTCCTTAAAACCATGGAAAAGTTGCTTGATTTGCATATCAGGCACAAGATGGAACTGTCGAGCCCTCTACATCGTATGCAATTCGCGTACACGAAGGGTAAGTCAACAGTAACCGCCTTGCATAGCCTTGTCAGTACAATCGAAAAGTCCCTCAGTGAAAAGGAAATCGCGCTGTGCGCGTTTCTTGACATTGAGGGGGCTTTCGATAATACCGGCTACGAGTGCATTTCCAGAGCACTGGAACTCAGGGACATCCCGCCCGCTACCATTGCATGGATAGATGCCATGCTCCGGGGACGGGATATTTACTCAACTCTAGGCAGTACATCCATTTGCATGAACGCCGTAAAGGGTTGTCCACAAGGTTGCGTTCTGTCACCCCTTTTGTGGTCCCTTGTCGTGGACGAGCTGATTTCCATGCTTAATGAGCGCGGTTATCTTACTATCGGATACGCGGATGATTTAACTATCATAGTCAGGGGCAAATTCGAATCTACCATCACTGAGGTGATGAGGTCGGCCCTTGACATAGTTCTACACTGGTGTGTGGATGTGGGCTTACATGTAAACCCACAGAAAACGAAACTTAACATTGGATCCAATTTCGTTAGGCGGCACGACCTTAGATTATTCCACTGAAGTTAAATGTCTCGGGGTAACTCTAGACTCGAAACTCACCTGGAATACCCACATAGATAATGTACTTGGCAAAGCCACACGCACAATGTGGGCTTGCAGAAGTTTCTTTGGACGGACATGGGGGCTCACCCCAAAGATAATTGAGTGGTTATACACCATGCTGGTGCGGCCTATGGTGACCTACGCAGCGCTTGTGTGGTGGCCGAAAACTCAGCAATCTTCTGTCTTACTAAAGTGCAATAAGCTTCAACGCCTTGCCTGCCTTGGCATCACTGGAGCTATGCGCACTTGTCCTACGCCAGCCCTGGAGGCGATTATTGGACTTACTCCGTTGCATATATTCATTCAAGAATCAGCAGCTCTAAATGCTCTCAGACTTCGTTTAACTTCCGATGTGCGTAGTGAAGAAAGGGGTCACATGAGCATTCTGAATCAAATTCCTGACGTGCAGATCTGCTTGAGATCAGATTACATGATCACGGAGGTTTGCTTCGGCAGAAAATATTCAGCCCTCATCCCTAACCGCTCTGAATGGGTAAATGGCACACCCTGTCCAGACCCTAGATGTATCAAGTGGTTCACCGATGGGTCTAAAACAGAACAGGGTGTTGGTGCAGGTGTCTTTGGACCCAACACCAGGATTTCGATCGCAATGGGAGTCTCGCCCAGCGTTTTTCAAGCTGAGATCCACGCCATTGAGGTCTGCGCCAGGGTAATCTTGGAAACTGGACTTCGCGGCGCTCACATTGCTATCTACTCAAACAGCCAAGCAGCTATAAAAGCGCTCTCCTCATTTAAGGTCTCTTCAAAACTGGTGAAGGAGTGTTACAATCTCCTTCAACTGTTGGCAACCAAAAACCGAGTCTTCTTGTGTTGGGTGCCAGGCCACCAGGGCATTGAGGGGAACGAGGCTGCGGATGAACTTGCTAGACAAGGATCATCCAGTCGTTTTCATGGACCTGAGCCTTACTGTGGCTTTGGACTGGCCTCGGCCAAACTGCGGATCACAGATTGGTTTGCACGATTGCGTCAACAGTACTGGGATAACCTTCCAGGGCTTCGTCAATCAAAGGCGCTGATAATGCCCTTCAGTCACAAGGGTACTACTCATATGAGTAGAACCCACCTAAGACTCCTAGTGGGGTACTTATCTGGCCATCACCTGGTCAGATATCACCTGAACAAGATGGGTCTGTCAAGCGAGACTGAATGCCGTCTTTGTCTGGAAGACGTGGAAACGACCAAGCACATCTTGTGCGAATGTCCCGCCACCGCGCGTTTCAGGATGTCACTCCTCGGGCAGGCTACTATCAGCACTGCAGAATTCAGGTTGATTCCTGCTAAAGACTTATTGCCCTTCATTAGAAGGGTGGACGGTCTTTTGGATTAATGAGCTACGGCACAATAGATCTTTATGGTCGCAGTGCCTTCCTGCTAGGAAAGTAGCTCGAATTTTTATATCTATCTATCTATCTATCATCAGTCACATAAAAAAATCGCTGCATTTCAAGGAGCACACAATGTTGAGATATCGAGGGAGCCTTTAATACTGTCTACCCGGAAGCAATTACTGTACTCTTAGGGCTTGGCGTAGATCCTGGCCTGGTTGGACTAATTAACGTAATGTTAACGACCAGGGTGGTGGGCTTTCTCCTCTGCTTTTAGACATAGCGGTCAACAGGTTGCTATTTGGTCTAGAGCAGGCGGGTTGCGAGGTAACAGCATACGCGAATAACATATCTATTGCCATCTTAAGCAAATTCGCTAATACCCTTAGTGAGGTAACACAGTACGCCCTCACTATATTGGTAAACTGGGCCAAAAACTGTCGTCTCAGTGATAATCCAAATAAAACCGAGCGAGGGAGTCAGGTCAATGGACGGACTCAAGCATTGGTCATGCTTCAGTCCTGAAAAATGTTGACATCCTCTCTTTTACGGACTACTATATACCAAAACACTGGTTTGGAAAAAATATACTTGCATAATTCCACCCCGAAGTTACCCCGAAATGGATCACCTGACGGTCTTAAATATTGGTGGCTTTAAAACCGATGAAGGAGTTGGTGCTTTTCCGATTGGGTTCATCCTGCTATATCTTTTCCACTACTGCAGTGTCTTCCAAGTGGAGATCCGTGCAATAGAAGAGGCAGTGTTATGGATCGAGCGAAATATTCATATCTGTGAGAGATATTACGATTTACACAGGCAGTCAAGCCGCAATGAGACCCCTTGAATGCATCTTGGTGTCATAAAAGATCGTGGCACTACTACTACTATTTGCTCTAGCCGCTAAGTGGTATAACGCGTCAACTATTCCCACGTGGGTTAGTTGACGTTTCATTAGCATACACTGGTTTCGGACGATACATGTTGCTAGCATGTACCTCCTGCCCATTTAGTCGCATACCTGCGACCAGTCGGGAAAGGTTGTGGCTTACTGTTACGCACCACACTACAGAGGGAAGACAACACAAACATCCATGGCCACAATGTGGATGGGACTCGAACCCGTAACTGACAGGTAACACGCGACATAAGACTGACGGTAGTTCAGTCCGCTGAGGGGCCACCGGGAACATGCCTTATGGAAATGATAAATTGCTTCAATATTACCACGCCATAGCAATTTCGCTGGTAACTGTAGAGCGGATGTCCTCGCTAGAAGAAGTACTACCGATGTTAATTTACGGATATGTCAAGATATTGCGATACCCCTTCAAACTTGGAAGTATGGATTAAAGATAGTCTCTATTGACAAAGCCAATTCAAGGTGGTGGTTACTTGACATAAAGCGAAACTTTTATGGCCTAAGTTGGATTTTAAACGATCCGCTAAACCGCTTTCGATGAAGAAATCCCGCATCAGCCTAGTTGCGGGAATCATTACGGGCAGCTGTGGCCTCGGTGAACACACCTGAAGGCCCCGACTTCCATACCACGACTTTTGAAAAAGCTGTGAGAATGAGGAGGAGTAGAGCACTTTTCATCTGTACTTGTCTGGCATTGGCACATCGTAGAATCTACTACTACTACTACTACTTTGGGTATTATTCCTATGATCATCTGGGGGCTCAGTTAGTGCGGATGTGGCAAAACTCCTTCGTCTAGTCTAGGCTAATAGCTGGTTGGTTCAGTGACTAAATGATGGCTGGAGGTGTGTATTACTAGGGTGACACAAGGGTAAAACCCCATATAATATGGGGTTTTACCCAAAAAAAATCTTCATTGAGCGACATACAGTGTGGCGACTGATTCTTTTTTATCTTTAAGAATAATATTAGTATGTTAATACTAAATTTTCATCAAAAAATCAAGGCTTTGTCCGTCTGGTTCTATGCAAACTAATTCCTCAGTTTTAAAGCTATCGAGCTCAAATTTTGTGCAAAGCCTTCTTTATACTGCACGCTGTACATATGTTGGAATCGGACCACTACGTCATATACCATACCATGCCATAGGAACGACCGGTCCAAAAATTAGTCTTTGTGAGAAAAACTTTTTTATTTGTAAAGATTTATTTTTCTAATTTCACACTAATCAATAGTACAATAAATTCAGTTAAATCCCATTCCCGAATTTGGTTGAAATTGAACTACTCTATCATATAGCTGTCATAGGAACGGCCAATTCCAAAAGCAAGTTTTTATTAGAAAAACTTTTTTATTTCTGAAAATATCTTTACCAAATTTCATATTATTCAATCATATTGCTAAACCACGTTCCTATATTTGGTTGAAATCGGCACACTATTTCATATACCTCTCATAGGAACAGTGAAATCGGAACAAGTTTTACTACTCATTTCAAAGTGGCAAATGCACCATAGATCACAACGAAGGTATGATACCCTTCACGCGACTTCAAAAGGGTCTACTAATTTTTGTGAAATTTAAGGAATTGTGTATCGAATACAGTACTTAAAACAGCCCCTACCTTTGAAATACCTCTAGTCATTTTCTCTTTTTAGGTTTTTGTAAAAAAAAACCCTTATGAAATCGGTCATGCGTCCGTCTGTCTGTCTGTCCATGAAATATCTCGCGAGCCGCTGAAGCTACATGCATGAAATTTGGTGGAAATATGTAGAAGTACTATAATTCTCTGGAGAAAGCGATGCGTCGTAATAGGTCAACTTTAAGGGGAGGTCTCCATAGAGGGGAAATAAAGGTCGAATTTTTTTTTCGTTTGGTATAGGCAAGTGGGGTATCGTAACAAAGGTACCGTCGTGTACATTCCATTTCTGGAATTTTCTTCAAATTTGAAGAAAAGAGAAAAGATGGAGAGGGGAAAATATGTGGTCCGAGTTTGTCCCACCCCCCTTTCATTTCGAGACCGTTATACTTAGAAATATGAAAATTTACAGAAAAGCGGCATTTCACTAACATAGAAAACTAAAAATAATGGAATTTTGAAATCTCATCAAAAACTTTAATAATAGTGCATTTCTATATTTGCAGTTAACACACCCCTGCACCCGTCAAGCACACCCCAGGTCAAAAATATTGATGGCCAATGATAATCAACATCATAGACAATAATATCTCTAAGTTTCATCACAATCACATAATATTTAATAATAGTACATTATTTAAAGTTAGGCAATTTTACACTATCCATACAAAATATACACCTACCGGCCTCATGCATAGGTGCGAGTACTACTTGCATATTGTTTTTTCGTAGAGCAAATTGTAGTTGAACCATTTCTGTAAGTCTGGCATTACACTTTGCGTTTTTCTGTAGGAAGAGCAATCCCGCAAAAAACGCATTGTCGTCCAAGAAGAGGAACGTGTACATTTAAATGGAACGCTCTACACTTATGCGTTACAACAATGCTGCAGTTTGCAGGAATCATTTGCAGCAGCAAGTCCAACGACAGCGGGAAGACTTCTCCCGCAAAAAAAACGCAGTGAGAACATGAACACACGGTGGTATATGAAACGCATTACACCTTCCGTTTTTTGGTTCAACGACAAACTAGAAACTCATGCACACAGTGACGAAATTCATGCACATGAACACACGGTGGTATATGAAACGCATTACACCTTCCGTTTTTTGGTTCAACGACAAACTAGAAACTCATGCACACAGTGACGAAATTCATGCAGTGCATCCATTGAGGACTGGCTGAAATTGTATCGGCCTCCCGACTTTTACCTACTATATTGCCACAAAAATAAAACCATCAATATCCTCACTGGGATATATTTATTTCTGTCACAAGCTTCTCCCGCAGAAAAACGCAATGTGTAATTATAGGGTCCTCTTCTTGTACGACAATGCGTTTTTTTTGCGGGATTGCTCTTCCTACAGAAAAACGCAAAATGTAATGCCAGACTAAGGGTAAAGATTGGTGGGAGTGGAAGGAGGGGAGGGGGGTTATGCAAGTTTGCAATTTGCAATGTCGTCTTTACATGAATGGTTAAGCATCTCCAAGAGTAGGACAGTTTATCTCGTATACCTTCATTTCTATCTACAGTACAGCTTCTCGTATTAAAACTAAAATATTACTTTGAAAGGTGATAGATGGAGTCTTTTTTATGGATTGCAAGATGCTATATCACGTGTAAGACATTTTAGTTATGGTGTTTTTATCCTTCTGAGTGATACCAAGAAGACCAGGTAGCCAATATTTACATGCCAAAATAAGCGCTTGCTACAAAACCCTCGCATTGCGGTCGTAGCCCACTATATTCCGGTTTCATTTGAGATTTTAGGGCGAGCACCACCTGCCGTATGACCGCATACAACATCGATATACTGAGCGAAACAAGATTGGCTAGATCGGGAACGACTTTATCACCAAGCTCGCAAACAGTACTGCTCTACTCTGGAAATTAAAACGATACGTCACCTCGAATGGCAGGCGTCGGAATCCTGTTGACTAGGGGGGCACGCCTATCTCTAATTGACTGGACCGTATCATCACAGCCAGATTCAAATCCAGGGTTGAGTCTGTAGGCTTAGAACACCTAATGGGCAATCATGGACATGACAATCTTGGACGTCAGGTCGAAGCGAGGTGCTGATGTTGGCCGCGACAACCAACTTGTTATCGCACAAAATACGCTTAGGAACGGCAGCGATCCAGCGCCCTGAAAATGCACGAATCTTGCCGCGTTTTAACGTATAAAAGCTTAAAGATCCATCAATAAGACATGCATATTCCACCACCTTGTGAGAATCCTACAATTGATGATAGATGGAAAGTCGCTCATTTATTTCGTGTGGCGTAAGATTTGCGGGTCGATTGGAGCGCGGTAGGAGGCCATTCATTAGCGACTCTACATGGTATCTACTCTCAGCACGCCACAGAGTTAAGGAACCGATTAACTCAGCTGCTGACGGCTCAGCCAAAAACCAACTCAGAGCTGAATACCGTTCACTACAGAAACGCGTGCAAAGAAGCGTAAGACGGGACAAGGGAAATTACATCAATGCATTAGCGGAGAAGGCAGAGGAAGCGGCTTACCGCGGTGACAGTGGAACCCTTTTTAAGCTTATCAAGGCATTAACTGGTAAGTCTTTTGCAACAGAACATCCTGTGAAAGATAAAGATGGGTCTCTACTGGCAACCGAATAACACCAACTGCGGAGATGGAGAGAACACTTCATTGAGGTCCTCAACAACACATTTGGACCTTTGAATGCATCTCTATTAGTAGCAGAAGATATTCCGCAAATAGCCAGAGTTGATACCAGCCCACCATCTAAGCTGGAAGTAACCGCGACTGTTAAATCGATGGAAGCGGGTAAAGCCCCGGAGATAGATGGAATTCTGGTGGAACTTTTTAAAGCGGATGCCAATGCTACTGCGGATATTCTTTTTGAGTCGTTCCCACAAGAATGGGAATGACTGAAATGCTCAGGAATTCACGTAGGCCATGTAAGAACAGAAAAGGTATCTTTTCATTGTTGGTGCTTTCAATGCAATTTTTCTGTTTTCGGTGTTCGGCTCAGCGTTCACATGTAAACGAAGCATTAAACTAAAAAAAAGACTACGGAAATTAAACTGACCAATGGAACTCGAGTTTTTTTTTATCATAATGCAGTAAATCAAAATATGTATGTACGCAATAAGTATTGTAATGATGCATCCCTTATCAAGTTAACTTTCGACAATGTCCGCATCACAGTTTGGAATTGATTTTCATATTTAAAGTTGACATCATCGCGTATCTCTCAGTGTTTCATCGGAGATCGGAGTACACCAGCCTAACAACATTTTGTATTGTATTAGAATGCAAAATTATTGCCAACACGAACTCAACTGGCTCAAATGTGAAACCTGCTTGTATTTGATATATAGCAAGATGATAGTTTGAATTGGCCAGTTGCGGCGTTCAACACAACCCATGCTACAAAGATAAAAGTCGTTAAGTTAGCCGGTTTCAAAACTGGTTTTGCTATTTGCAAACTATACGTCATGCTCCGTTGTAGTATGCGGCTCTTCGATTCTGTGAATCAAAAGCATGGGATTATGTATAACTTTGCTGGTCCCAACTGTAATAAGCAATTGCATATTCAGTTAGTATGTATAGTTATTGTAAACAAACGTAAAAATATTATACACGAGTATATACTAGTAAACTTTTGAAATGACCCACCTCGAATACCTTAATTTTTTACTGAGAATTGTTTTGTTCGTATGTGGGCACCTATACAGTGCCCAAGCTTAACAATTTGTGGGATAAGGTAAAGAGACAGATTAGAGCTCATGAAGTTGACTTCAATAACTTTAAAGTGTGACAAGAGTGCATTATTGAAGGATGGTATAATTTGCGTAATGACGTTATTAGCAATGTTATTGAAAGGATACAAAGGAGAGATCTGTCTCTATACCTTATCACAACGTGCTCTATGGAATTAAATATGGACACTGCAGGTTACTCTAATATGCTAGGCTTTTGCTAGTAAAAACTGAAGGTATGGATGGGTCACTTCAAAATTTGACTAGTATATTTTATTTTCTTAGTGTGTATTAAAAGAATATGGGTACTGAGTGACTAGCGAGCATGAATAAATTCACAAGGTACAGTTGATTCAACGAACTAATAAGGCTGCAATTAAAAAAAATGATCGTGATTCTTTCTGGAATTTAATGTTCTATCACAAACTTGTATTAAAAAGCCAACATTAATAATTGTTTATACACGTTTGACTTGGACCTCGTTGTACATTAACCCATGATTTCCTTAGGTGCAGGTTGTCTGTGTCTACTGCACTGCCATAAGAGAGTACCCGAGCAATAGGCCATACCTCCCCCTTGTGGGATAGATTTCTACGACCGTAGTCGAGGGGAATTCTCTTTGGATATCCGATTTTTCCGAACTTTAACCCATAGGTTGCGACTCTAGCTGACCATGATGGGCCAGTACCTTGGTACTGTGGGCGTACCCATCCCCGAGGCTGCACATTTGCTAGTGACTTCTCAAGAGCCAGAGTGATCTCCCGTTCGATACCTTTACGGTTGTCTACCTGATTAAGGGATCGCATTCCCGGGCTCAGTTCAGCCCACTGCACCTGTAAATTTTAAAGATCGTTTCACTAAGCACATAAACTTAGAGATGATCGCTGTTTCTATCAAGCACATAAAGTTGCTAGAATGGTTGCACTGTACTGTACTCTGCTTTTGTTTGATGGAAATCACAAGCCACGGTTGCAATGGAAAGACTGAGACTTTATTATAATTGATCTCTGCTTATACACAAAAATTATCCAACAACAACAATTCAATTCCTCATTTGGATTCTCTTTTGATTCTCTTGAATTCAAGTAACAATTTTACAACTAATTTAAGAGATTTTTATATATTTTTAATTATATTATTGCCAAAGCAATTATATACAAATTAACAGCACCCATATGAGCAGCATTGCAGTCCTTGCCCTTGTTCCTTGGTCAGACCGTCGTGCGACTGTCGTACTTGTAACACTAGTTGACTGGGTACGTGGGGTTGTCATGCATGCCCCAAAGCCATGTAGGAATTTGTCCAGGTCCTTTCCGCCAATTTTGCACCTATAGTAGGCGGCAAGCGTTGCCTATAGGAATCAGTCTGGTTGCTAGCCAGAACCTTTCCGCAAGTTTGGCACCTATAGGCTATAGGATCGGGCTGGAGCCAGTCCAATAGGAATCAGCCATGAACCTTCCTGCCCCTTTCGTAGTTCTATTTTCCTCACTAAACTATTTAGTTTTTCTTTCGAGCTACAAAATTTGCCGTGTTAGCGCAATTATTAAAGGTGTGATAGTTGGGACGCTAAGCGATTTGACCTTGCAAAATATGATAGAGAAATACCATTTGGTATGATTGTTGGTGGTCCCCGTAAATTCATTTTAAGAGATGGAGCCATATTGAACCCCGCGGCAGAGTGGCTGTGCGGGCGAAAAACCGGAAATTTGAGCCCTTTTATTAATATTGTCCTCATAATTTCATAATCATAATCAAAATCGATAGTCGAAAAACGTCACTTTTTTGAGGCTTTGGAGAAAAATCACACTATTTCGCTTTTCAAGCTCACATATCTCGGAAACCGATGCTACAAATGGAAAAACTCAGTGAGAAAAAGTTGAAGATACTTCTATTTCAAGTTCAAATAGCTCAATATTTTTCAAATCGGCCAGTTTTTAGTGTTGTTGCGAGCGAAAATGCAGAAATGGTTTTTTAGCGATTTGTGCCTTAACAGCTCTATCTCGATAAATATAACAGCTAAAAGCTTTGGTTTAGCCTCAATTCGTAGATATTACTTTAACCTTGTTTATAAAAGTTTTGCTAAGTTTTTTGTCAGACTAATTTAATTAATTAAATAATTAGTTAATTAAATGATTTAATTTCTTCCGTAATTTCAAAGTTCAAGCAACTTATATGACATTTTAGGTTAATTCCTAAAGTATTTGGTCATTTTGAGTCGAATGAAATTAACCGCAATTCCATACGACCACTAGTTAAAAAAATATACACATTTTTCCAGATTGTTTTATTAGTTAAATGAGCTTTTTTGTTAAGAAAGTTGAAAATAAAAGGCTTTTATGCCATTTTTAGGTTGGTTCTTAATGTATTTGGTCATTCTGAGTCCAATGAAACCAACCGCAATTCGAAACGATCATTAGTTCAAAAGATATTTACATTTTTCCAGATTGATTAATGCATTAAATGAGCTTTTTTGTGAAGTAAATTAAAGATAAAAGGCTTTTATGCCAGGTTTAGGTTGATTTTTAATGTATTTGGTCATTCTAAGTAGAATAAAAATAACCGTGATTCCATACGACAATTAGTTCGAAGGATATTCACATTTTTCCAGATTTTTTTATTAGTTAAATAAGTTTTATTATTAAATAAGTTGAAAATAAAAAGCTTTGATGCCAGTTTTAGGCTTCTTCCTAATGTATTTGGTCATTTTGAGTCGAATAAAACTAAAGGCAGTTCCATACAATCATTAGTTCAAAAGATATTCACATTTTTTAAGATTTTTTTTATTAGTTAAATAAATTTTTTACAAAATAAGTTCAAAATAAAAAGTTTTTATTCCACTTCTAGGTTAACTCTTTGTGTTCGGTCATTCTAAATCGAATGAAATCAACCGCAATTCCGAATGATCATTAGTTCAAAAGATATTTACATTTCTCCAGGTTTTGTTATTAATTAAAAAAGATTTTTTTTTATTAAATAAGTTTAAAATAAAAAGCTTTTTTTAGCAACACTTTTATAAATAAGGTAAAAATATCTACGAATTGAGACTAAACCGAAACTTTTAGCTGTTATATTTATCGAGATATGGCTATTCAGGCTCAAATCGCTAAAAAGTCATTTCTGCATTTTCGCTCACAACAACACTAAAAACGGGCCAATTTGAAAAGTATTGGTCTAGCTGAACTTGAAATATCTTCAACTTTTTCTTACTGAGTTTTTCCATTTGTAGCATCGGTTTCCGAGATATGTGAGCTTGAAAAGCGATATAGTGTGATTTTTCTCCAAAGCCTCAAAAAAGTGTCATTTTTCGACTATCGATTTTGATTATACTACTAAACCGAATTTCAACTTTGAGCAATGCATTTGTTGTAGAATTTGACGCTCTTTAATTTACATCCTATTAAGTTTTTTGATCCGAGGCACCGTTTACAAATTATGAGGACAATATTAATAAAAGGGCTCAAATTTCCGGTTTTTCGCCCGCACAGCCACTCTGCCGCGGGGTTCAATATAGCTCCATCTCTTAAAATGAATGTATGGGGACCATTAACAATAATACCAAACGGCATTTCTCTATCATATTTTGCAAGGTGGAGTCAATTTATGTCGCTTAGCATCCCAACTATGAGTTGCAAGGCCGCGACTGAGCGTCTGTGAAAAAAAAACTATCATAACGGAGCACTATTCGCATGTATTTTAAAGTGGCAACCTTTTGGTTTCCGGGGCCCCGGCTGGGGAAATCACTTTTCACTCGGATTTTTGTCACTTTTCACTCGCGTCCCTCTAAAAGTCAAGAATTTGCACAAACAAACAAAAATTTTAATTTTTGTTTTCAGTTTTTTTTTTATTTTTTTTTTCATAATTTATACTGAATGTTTGGTATTTTGGAGGCATAGAAAATTGGAATATTCGCAAATCCCCTTGCGTGGGCTCCGCGCTTAAGGGATCGCAACCCTCAGTATCGCATAAACATTCGCTTCGCTCGCTCTGCGTGCAACAGCGTTTTGATCAGTTTTAAACACACCAAACATTCAGTATAAATAATTAGAACAAAAAAATAAGGAAAAAAAAAATAAAAATTAAGATTGAAAATTAAAAAAAAAATTTTTGTTTTTTTTGCAAATTTGAGAGTCTCAGGCCGTATACAGACGCAGCTACTGAATAGAAACTGATCAGTGATGCGAGTTACTAACTAGTTTACTTTGAGTCACTTCCTGTGTAATTAAATGGAACACCGCACACGGCGCTACTGGTGGGGAACTCATTTCTGATTTTCAAAAACCGATTTGTAATCAGTCCGCTGGTGACTGGCATGTCGAGTCACTAGGTAATTTTAGTTTGCAATTTCTCGAAGATGAGTGACCGAAAGACCAACCTGTTGCTGGTGGAGGAGGTTGAAAAACACCAGATTTTGTACAATTTTCATCTTCCTGGCTATTCGAAGAAACATGAAACGGAAAAGGCGTGGGAAGAAGTCGAGAACGTCGTAAAATTGACAGGTATGTTCAAATAGAGCTGTACTATTGTCGAAAATAATAATGAGGCTCTCTTTTCTTTTGACTCAATGTAAATTTTGCTAAATGGAAAAAGTGTAGACAGTGACAAACTACTAATAATTTATTAAGCATTGTGTTTGTACATATACATCTAAAATACATGTTTACCGTTGCTTAGGCATGTTCGGTACAGGGTGGCCATTCTGAGGTGGGCAGCCCCAAAATATTTTTTTTTTTTTGACTTCAGATTCGGAATCAGCGACCCAAAATTACCTTGAAGTTCGAACCAGCCCGATCAGACGAGTATTTCCCCATGAAAACAGGGTGATCATTCTGGGGTGGGATATGGAGTCAAGTCACAATTGACTTTGTAACTTGAGTTACCAACTGGTATAGTTTCTTTTCAGTAGCTGCGTCTGTATACGGCCTTAGGGTGATGCGAGTGATAAGTGACAAAAAATCCGAGTGAAAAGTGATTTTTTTCACCCCGGGTCCGGAAATTACAACAGCCGTTCGTGAGATATTCTATAGACAGGAAAATCAAAACTTTTTGATTTTACACAGACGGTCTGCGCAGACACAAAAACAGCACCGCATACGGTGTGCAAACACTGTTTTGCGACCGTCATTCTAAAGACGGTGATACTTTAGCGAGTAAAACCGCGATTTTGCTTCCTCTACGATAAAGCTCGCTAGAGTATCACATAATTTCTGCTTGAAATTTTGGCTCGCATCGCATTAACCGACAGTGTATCACGCGAGCCAAATTGACAAATTCCGAATTCGAATAGTTGATAGTTCATGTCAATCGTTAAAATTGGATCTGCGAACATTAAGCCGCGATTACAATTTGTAAGTTGTTTCAAAGAAAACTAGTTGCTTTGGCTTGTTACTTTATTTGTTTCGCCATTGCAGGCTGACGAGTAATACTGTCGCGAGTAAAACCGCTCTATTACCGCCTTTAAACTTTCGAATTTGCAAAAAAAAAAATATGTATATATACATATGTATATAGGTATGTATGTATATTATATATGTATACAGACGTGTTCGAAATAATAAGAACAACACAAGTGAAAACTGAATTCGTCCTAAAAACCAGTCCGAAGCGTATATACCCTAGACTTGTACAGACCTAGTGGTGATACCAAAAGTACCAATTGGCAACGACCATATGCATTAAAAGTGAGTTTCCTATATGGCCAGTTTATAGGGGAGGTTGACATACATTCATGAGGTTCTTGGCCATTCTAAAAATCAATTAACTAACCCATTCTGCAAATATTTGTCGAATTTTTCAAGTCGCTAGCTTTATTCTATCGAAAGTTATTGCTTATTTGAAGCCTCACTTGCAGGGGTGGTAGAAGTTCCTTGGATCGGATCTTGCCCATCATAGCCACCAACCAATTAGATCACCCTACAAACATTAAAAAAAAAGATGTCAGGTGTCTAGCTTTACTCTATCGAAAGTTATCGCTTATTTGAAGTTTCATTTGTAGGGGAAGCAGGGGTTTCATTGGTCAGATTTTCCGAATTTTCAGTATTAGCCAACTGGATCCCACTACAAATATTTGACCAAAATTTCAAGTCGCTAGCTTTATTTTGTCGTAAGTTATCGCTTATTTAAAATTTTGTTTCTAGGGGAGGTAGGGGTTCCTTAGGTCTGATCTAACCCGTCCTTAATGCCAACTAACTCAATCTTACTTCAAACATTAGACCAAGACTTCAAGTCGCTGACTTCATTCTCTCAAAAGTTATCGCTTATTTGAAGTTTCATTTGTAGGGGAGGTAGGGATTCCTTAGGCCGGATCTTGCCCATTTTCAATACCGACTAACACGATGTTACTACCAACGTTCTGCCAAATTTTCAACTCGCTATTGTCATTCTATCGAAAGTTATTATAATTAAAGTAATATTTAATTTTTTAAATTTTGTAGGGAAGGTAGGCGTTCCTTTGATCTGATTATGGTCAACTTACTAAAACTTAAGCAGCTTCTCACCTCAGGGTCACATACCAAAAATCAGATGTCTACGTCAATTTGTTCAAGAGTTATGGACAAAAAACCTGAAAAGTAGGGTAGTACGGGGCTCTTTGTAAGAAAATTGCCGTTAGTTTTTAACTGATCGATTTTATTTTTCCAAGAGGATATAAGATCACCCTCACGAGCAATCTACCAAAGCTAGAGCTTTTCATGTTTATTTAATGGGGAGTTATGGATACATTTAAGTATTTTACATATGTAGGGGAGGTAGGCGTTCTCTTGGCCTGATCATGCCCATTTTCAATACCAACCAACTAGATCATACTTCCAACATCTGACCAAAATTTCAAGTCTCTAGCTTCATTCTATCGAAAGTTATCGTGCGAACGGACAGACAGACAGACAGACAGACATGGCTAAATCGAATCAGGAGGTGACCCTGATCATTTATATATATACATTGCTATACCTCCGGAGCCTCCTTTAAGGTGTTACATATTTCCGTCGTGACAAAAACAATATACCCTATACTAAAAGTCTAGGGTATAAAAAAGGGTTAGAATATTTTTTTTTTATATTAATTTATCCTTTTATTACTTTAACACCATACATATTAAGCTTTTTATAAACACGAGCATTGATGTTCTGCTATTTTCTTGTTTTGTTGTTCTGGCCACTTTGTTGGATTGAGTCGAAAATCAGCTGTTCGAAAAAATAAGAACAAAGAGGAAAAACACACGGTAGTTAATTTCTACAGACAGAATTCCCGAAATTGGATTGTAATTGCTTATTTGGAGTGTATTGTACGTGGTGTGCAGTAGTTTTATTAACGAATAATAGTGAGAATCACTTCAAAATGGGAAGACACCAACATTGTTCTGTGGGGCAAAGACAATTAATTGAAAAATTGCTTAGTGAAGGCAAAACGTTTGAATTTATTAGGAATTTACTTGGTGTTTCCAATGGTTTGATAACAAACGCGAAAAACTTTTCATCGCAGACCGAAACCCGAGGTAGACGTAAAAAATCGTTGGGACTATTAAACAGCGCCCTTTCATAACTTCTACGCAAATCAAAGATGAGGTTAACCTGCCAATTGCCACATCCACAATAAGAAAACCTTTGATTGCAGCAAATCTTAAAGCAAAAAGCCCAAGAAAGGTACCCTTATTAAAACATGTGCATTTGAAATGTAGACTTTAGTTCGCCAGAAAATTCCAAAGTGAACCTGACACCGTTTGGCGCAACATATTATGGTCAGATGAGACAAAAGTTGTGCAGTTCGATATGGGAACTGAAAAACAGTACGTTAGACGCCCTCCGAAGCAAGAATTCAAGGCGAAGTACACTAGTAAGACCATTAAGCACGGAGGTCTAAGACTGATGCTGTGGGGATGTTTTTCGTGGAATGGCGTTGGACCTCTTGCTAAGATCGTGGGTACTATGGATGCCAACTATGTACTATGTAGGAAGCATATTGGAAGATGTCATGTTACCTTATGCTGAAGAGGAAATGCCATTACGGTGGATTTTTCAGCAAGACAATGACCCGAAACACACCTCAAGAAAAGCGAAGGAGTGGTTCCGATCCCACAAAATTACTTTTATGGAGTGGCCTGCACAATCGCCGGACCTTAATCCAATAAAACACCTTTGGATTGATGTTAAGAAAGGAGTGAGAGATGCTAAACCAAAAAACTCCGAAGAATTATGGCAAGCAGCAAAAAATACTTGGGAGAATATTCCACTCTCCAGATGTCGCACTCTTATAGCTTCCATGCAGTCCAGATGTGTCGAAGTTATCAAAAATAAGGGGAGAGCTACTTCTTATTAAACGTAAGGGTCTAAGTGTGTATTTATGGTCTGTAGAAATTAACTATTGTTTGTTTTTTCTCTTTGTTCTTATTTTTTCGAACAGCTGGTTTTCGACTCAATCCAACAAAATGACCAGAACAACAAAATAAGGAAATAACAGGACATTTATTCTTGTGTTTATAAAAAGCTTAATATGTATGGTGTTAAAGTAATAAAAGGATAAATTAAAAAAAAAATATTCTAACCATTTTTTAGGACGAATTCAGTTTTCACTTGTGTTGTTCTTATTATTTCGAACACGTCTGTACATTTTGATCAGCTTTCATAGTAATATTTACAATAGTTAAGATCGCCACCGGAATGAGCTTGTAACTTACGGTTGTCTATTTGGTCCTTATTTTTTTGAGATCAAGAGCGTATATCTCCTACACCGTAGCGAATGTGCACATTTCAGATTCTTAGGTCAGTGTAAACGTAGATATGATATTAAAAACGGGGACCCCGGTAACTAAAAATAGCCCACTTAACTCATCGTGCGAAACACAACCTAAACCTACAATCGAATACATGATAAAAAGGCAACCAAATCCTAGTGCAAAACTATTGAACCTGGAGAACAGAATGTGATATGTACATAGGTATGTACCACTAATTAGCGAGAACCATGGATACTATGAAACCTATTAATAATCTTTGGTAGTTCACATGTTCCACTCACCTTCGGCAAGTCCTTGATATGATTGGCGTCGAGCAACAGCTCTTCTAAGCTCCGGGAATATCTCAGAATCTCCTCAGGGACACTGGCCAACGAACAGTGGCGCTTGTCAACAAACTCCACCTGTCGATTGCAGCCCTTGAAGATAGGAATGCACTTGAACATTGTGGCGACCGGCACGCTGGCGGAAACGGTAGATGGTGTCTGACAGTCTTTCCAATTTCTTTAATTTTGATGCCACTTTCGTAACTTTGCACAATTTGAGTGAATTGACTTCATCAAAGCGGATCTTAGCGGCTTTGGTCAAGAGGCAAGCCCAAACATCGACCATGAACGCCCGAGCACTGTTAACAAGTAGCCCGAAAAATGTCCGCGTAAACGAAACTAGGAGCGTCCCTTTCTAGTACGAACGAGGAGTTCTTTGCCCCAATGCACCTGCAACCGGGCGCCGATTCCCACGTAGGAATGTTATTATTGCACACACGAGTGACAAGTGGCGCACTACGATACGAAGACGACACAACCCCGACCGACGTGAACGTGACGTATATTTCTTCCGCTCCGCACTACCGAACCGACGATACACACACACTCGCGCGCGATGTTTATTCAACTCTTGTTTCGACACGGCACACACACACGCAACGCGAACACGACTACAACTCGGCAGATCCTTTCGTCACTGCACGTTAGCAGATGTAAAACAACATGGCCCTCAAGGACCTCACTTAGTGGTTTTGCATTCGTCCCCAACTTGCACCAGCGGCTACGTTTCTTCACTAGAACTCTAGCACTAGACCTCTCAGTGCCTGACACGCCCAATTCAATGGCTTGTTCACGGCAGACGCGTTTTTTTTTCAAATGTCGTACACAGGTCGCACGGTCAACACAAAATCACTCACTTCCTTGGTGACGTCGCCAGACTTCCTTTTTTGCAAAGCGCGATCTGCACACACACTCGCGATAGCACTTACAAGAGACAAGGACGAGGCAGGATATGGCCGTAAGTCGCCAATAACAGTGGCGTACAGTGGATTACAGAGTGTAGGACAATACTACAGCAGGGAATTCCACAAAACAGTGGGCAGCGATTCGGAAAAGCCAAGGAAATCACTAAAAAGGCCGCAGTTCAAATGAAAACGCCAACTCGTATGCAGACGCGCGTTCGATCCAACTCGCAAATTCGACTGAACGCCACGACGAGTCGACAATCACGAACAACGAATTCCTATGCGTTCTCACGATGGCACTGTCAAAAGCGGACAATTTTCGATGCTGGCAAGATGGAATGGATTGTTGCGCACACACATACACATACGAGTGTGCCGCGGACGAAGGTAACAATTCACCGGACTTGTTTATTAACCCAAAACCAGCCAACTACTTGTTAGTTCGTAGGCAAAACGTTGGATAGTAAGCCCGAAGGTATTAGAATCTACGTAGCCGTGTTATTTAATCACTGGGCAATAATTTAGATAACTTTTAAGCGAATTATACGAGAGCGACCTCCGACAGCACACGACGAAGATGACATTTCGAGTGGACTGAATGGAATTGGCACAAATGGACTGCCATAATGAAAACATTCGTTTGGACAGCAACTGAGATACGCCGTGCCGTTTGTAGAATGGGTTTTTGAATTGGGTATAAAAGGCCGGCTTGGGTGGTTGCAAACAGTCAAAGTCGGCCATAGTGACCGTTTCCAGTGCTGGAATGTTGTTTTGGGTTGAGTATATTCCTAATATTACGTTTACACTATCCCCAGATTAAACCCGTGACAGACGATCGTCGTTAAACATGTTTGCGTCAATGATCATTAAGTCCAAACGTGTTTATCGACGACTAGTGACACACGTGGAAAACATAATTAAGTTCGAACAGTCAAAGTATCAAATGTGAGAAAAGAGAATATGCAGAACAAAAGAAAAAAGAACACCTACTTATATTACGTTTACACTATCCGCAGATTACTTCATCTGCGCCGGCTGATTTGATCTGGAACTGTCAAATACATACAATTTTAAACTCACCACACCCAGATTAAGCAGCAGATGAAGTAATCTGGGGATAGTGTAAACGTAATATAACACACTCCAGACGGTCGACACCAATAATGGGACTAGCACTAGCGGGAACCAGAACAAGATTTGTGCGGTTTTGGATGTGAACGGATGACATTGCCGTGCAAACAATTGCAAATGACAACTGGAAACCAGCTGTTCTGTTCTTCCCCAGATTACTTCATCTGCGCCGGCTGATTTAATCTGGAGCTGTCAAATACATACAATTTTAAACTCACCACGCCCAGATTAAGCAGCAGATGAAGTAATCTGGGTATAGTGTAAACGTAATATTATATTATGTTTACACAGATTACTTAATCTAATATAACGTCTACATTATGGCCAGATTACTTCACACTCTGGGTGTGGTGAGTTTAAAATTGTATGTATTTGACAGTTTCAGATTATATCATCTGGCACAGAAGAAGGTATCTGGTTGTAGTTTAAACGTAATATTAGCCAGATGTTTTAATTTGAAACTGTCAAATACATACAATTTTAAACTCACCACATCCAAATTACGCACACTCAATGCTTAATTTCGTTTAAAACGAAGGTGAGTACATGGCTATTTTCGCTTTCCTTCGCATACCTTATTTCGGTTTGAAATTGTGCATAGCCAGAAAAAAGAAAATGTTGGATGCGGATATGCTAGCACGAAACGGCTGCAGGTACATGTACAAAGAGTGAAACGGGTAACCTAGGTCTACATGCGGGGGTTCGCAACGCCCTAGGAGGGAAGCTAGCCCAGCTCGTTCCAAACCGAAATTATCCATGCACACTTGTGCGATACTGCGGGTTGTGAATTAACAGTCGCTTGTGTGGGCTTCGCTCGCTACGCTCGCTCCGCGCTTAAGGGATCACAACCCTCAGTATCGCACAAACATGAACGCTCGCTTCGCTCGCTTTGGGCACTGCATGGCTATTTTCGTTTATATCGCATGCGTTGCTTCGATTTGGAACCGATATTATCCATGCATAGCTTATTTCGTTTATTTTCCAATGAATACTTTCCAAACGAAAGTATCTATATGGATTATTTCGTATGCCTTAGTTCGCTATGGCCTATTTCGGTGCCCCCATAAATATGCAGTTTCACTATTAGGCGAAATCGGAGACTGAGTCTCATGAAGTTGCGCACGAGGAACTCACAGCGAGCCGCCGGATATGTCAAACCTGCTCATTCCGAATTCGAAGTCAAAAATGAAAAAAAAAATTGGGTTGCCCACCCCAGAATGGCCACCCTGTTTTCATGGGGAAATACTCGTCCGATCGGGCTGGTTCGAACTACAAGGCAATTTTGGGTCGCTGATTCCGAATCTGAAGTCAAAAAAGGAAATTTTTTTTTTGGGTTGCCCACCTCAGAATGACCACCCTGTTTTCATGGAGAAATACTCGTCCGATCCTGCTGGCTCGAACTACAAAGTAATTTTGGGTCGCTGATTCCGAATCTGATGTCAAAAAAGAAAAGGTGGAGGAATTGTGTTTCTTCGCGGGCTGCTTACCTCTATAACTCGAATTCATAACACGCACATCTATAACTCGTAGTAGCCACTACAATTCGAATTTTCGCAAAACAAATTCCTAAAATGCTGCTATTCTGAAAATTTCTTTTGCGAAAGAATCGAGTAATAGCGGCTTTGAATTTTCAACTTCCACTTATGGAGGCGATGAATTGAATTACATGAATGAATTCGAGTTAAAGAGGGGAACATCGCGCCAAGAAAATTTGAATTATAGAGGTTAATTTCTTCGACTGATAAAGGGTTTCGCCTTCAAGCGGAAGGAAATCGATTTTCTGTTTACTTATAGAGGTTTTCAAGTTATTGGGGTCCGACTGTATATTAGTGTCACCATACACTGTCGAACTCGAACACGAACCTAGTACAAGTGGACCGGTTTTCTTCACACCTATGTTTAGTGTATGTGTGTGTCAGAGGACATTTGTACTAGGTTCGTGCTCGAGTTCGACATTGTATCGTGACACTAAGATATGTATAATGAAATTTCCATCTTTTTATATTTTTCTATTAGTATGTGGAGATAATATGTTTTTATGAAAGTGTAATATTATATATCTCTGTAAAACTGTGAAACTTCGTAACAGCTTCTTTTTCCAAAAATTCGTTTTTGGCGTGATATAATTCGTTAATATGATTTATATTATGTTTACACTATACCCAGATTACTTCATCTGCGGCTTGATCTGGGTGTGATGAGTTCAAAATTGTATGTATTTGACAGTTCCAGATTAATATTACGTTTACACTATCGCCAGATTACTTCATCTGCGCCGGCTGATTTAATCTGCGACTGTCAAATACATACAATTTTAAACTCACCACACCCAGATTAAGCAGCAGATGAAGTAATCTGGGGATAGTGTAAACGTAATATAAATCAGCCGGCGCAGATGAAGTAATCTGCGGATAGTGTAAACGTAATATTATTTTAGATTATTCTCTAAAATTGCCCATTCCCACATCATCCCCTTCCCACTGTATAGGGACTTAACTGATAGTCCGGAACGTATAATGTCGTGTGATACTGCGTAACTAACGTGTTCTTCTTACAAGTCATTTGTTTTACACATTTTGACACTCCGAAAGTGCAATTAGTTATAAACTGCTGTATATTTTCAATTAAGTATAGTCAATACCATTGAGATGAACTGTTTCTCGTCTCTCCTGTTAAATTTGCATTTTGTCAGTTACGAGATATACGAGCGATATACGTATAATATTACGTTTACACTATCCCCAGATTACTTCATCTGCTGCTTAATCTGGGTGTGGTGAGTTTAAAATTGTATGTATTTGACAGTTGCAGATTAGATCAGCCGGCGCAGATGAAGTAATCTGCGGATAGTGTAAACGTAATATTACTTATGCTCATATATATTCTTTAAAACTATATGTACTTAATTATATTTAGCATAGATAATAAATTTATAATAAATTTGAAAATATTAATGACATTTTTTTTTCATTCCATTCGACCTCGTATTTTTCATTCTAATTCACACTTTTACTACAAGTAAACCATGAATTCCGTTAATAGAATATACCGATTACACAATCGATACCTATTGCATGTATGAGTCCCCACAAAACGTACCAAAATCAGGGACGCCTATGACTTCATTTCAATTAACGCACTAATCCGTACAAACCATCCTCTCTATTATCGTCTCCGCGGCTTCACCGAAATTGGATGGTGATGACTCCATAGTATATTTCCTCCATGGCGCAGAGCAGATGAAGAAATCTGGGGATAGTGTAAACGTAATATTAATAGCCAACATGAATTCACCAGCATTTGAGTCGTTCCCATAAGAAATGTTCCTGCGGCATTCGGTTCTTCGTACCGGAACGACCCGTTCTTCTACGGCCAAGAGCTGCCAAGCCCCCTCGATGTAAAAGGACCTGCAGTATTCGAAGAATCACTACCACAACAACAACTCAAATGCAGAGCTTGGACAATTTTTTTAAAATCAATAGTTATTACATGGTTGTTATTCGAGGTTCGAACTTTCAAATAAGAAATATTTATTATGAAAACATTTCCCCATCTGAAAAAGTATATATTACAATTAAAATTATTTCCTCAAATTCGTAATAAATATTTATTATTGATTATTATTTTTTCCTACGCGATATGAACGATAATTTCGATAGGAAGATTGAGACGTGCTAATAGCCCTCATATACGATGCAATCCGTCGTCAGATCGATCTGACGATATTGTGATCGTCAGATCGATCGCACAGTGTATGTGACTATCGTATCGATCGTCAGATATTTTTTTGCGATCCATCGTCAGATCGATCTGACGATGGATCGCACCGTCTATGACAGGTCTTACGTATAGAAACATAAGATGAAAATGTCAGTCAAACTCGCATATGAATATGACACAACGCATATGGGGCATATATTCATTGGACTCTTTATATTACGTTTACACTATCTGTAGAATGTAAGAAATATTCAATTTGAATTTGAATTCGTTTTTGTTTTAGTTCTAAGAATATTCAGAGATGGCATTAGCATCAGTAGAAATTGACAACCATGTTTTTGTTCTTGTAAGAGAGTGTAGTAGAGTGTGTCACTTCATGTTGGACAGCCTCGTGGACGGCATCGAATAAAAGTTGTTCTCAAGTTCGTTGTTTGAGTTTATTTTTAAAATTTATCGCTCCACAAAAATCAGAAGTGGGATTTACCCTGAAGTAATGCTGTCGCGGAGTGATATTGACAACATGGAAGTGCGCGAATTGAGGGAGGCGCTGCAGGTTCGTTCTTTGTCGACGAAGGGAAGCAAGCGCACTCTGATCGATAGATTATCGAGCGAAGTCGCAAAAGGAGCTGGCGAGGCTGGCAAACCAGATATTGTCCGGAAGGATGCTGAAAGTAAAGAAGTGATCGCATTGCGTGAGGAAGTGAACCAGTTGCGGCAATTAATGGAGAGGTTAAAAAGAGTATTGCAAATATAGAGTCTCCACATTTTGAAATACGTGAAGACTTACTCTATCGAAAATTTAATGGAAGAATTTTATTTTACGTTCCGGGGAGGATGGAAGGTAATATTATTCGTAGATATCATGACGATATGGGACATTTAGGTCACCATAAAGTCGTTGAATTGATAAAAAGGAACTATTGGTTTCCGAATATGACAATTAAAGTCAAGGAACATATCTCCGAGTGTCTTAAGTGTTTAACATTTTCTTCAAAAAGTGGAAGATTAGAGGGATTTCTAAACCCTATAGATAAGGAGGAGAGTCCTTTCCAAACAATTCACATTGACCACATAGGTCCATTGGAAAAGACTAAACGCGGATTTAAGCATATACTTGTTGTTGTAGATGCGTTTTCAAAATTCGTGAAATTCTATCCAACTAGAACTACAAATACCAGGGAGGTTACCAACCATTTGAAAAATTATTTTAAGCAGTACAGCGTTCCGAAACGTCTAATTTCAGACCAAGGGTCATGTTTTACTTCTAAGGAGTTAGTCATAAATTACTTCCTAAGTATAAAGGGCCGTACATTGTAACTAAAGTCTTACAAAATGATCGTTATATAGTGGAGGATATTCCAGACCATCAAGTTACAAGTAAAAGATATTCTGGGATAGCTGCCGCTTTTAATATGAAAATATTCGAACAATCGAGGCCGATTGCCAAATGTCAAGATGGCTGAATGTAGAATGTAAGAAATATTCAATTTGAATTTGAATTCGTTTTTGTTTTAGTTCTAAGAATATTCAGAGATGGCATTAGCATCAGTAGAAATTGACAACCATGTTTTTGTTCTTGTAAGAGAGTGTAGTAGAGTGTGTCACTTCATGTTGGACAGCCTCGTGGACGGCATCGAATAAAAGTTGTTCTCAAGTTCGTTGTTTGAGTTTATTTTTAAAATTTATCGCTCCACATATCCCCAGATTACTGCATCTGCGCCAGCTGAGATAATCTGCGACTGTCAAATACATACAATTTTGAACTCACCACACCCAGATTACGCTGCAGATGAAGTAATCTGGGGATAGTGTAAACGTAATATTACATCAATTGTGCCAAATTTGAAAGCAACATGATTTTTTTTCTATTTCCTCTAGTAGCGTGGACTAGCTGCCAAGCCACGATTAATGTAATATTACGTTTACACTTTCCCCAGATTACATCATCTGCGCCGGCTGATTTAATCTGGAACTGTCAAATACGTACATACAATTTTAAACTCATCACACCCAGATTAAGCAGCAGATAATCTGTGGATAGTGTAAACGTAATTTAAATTTGTTTCATCCCCAGACAACGTTTTTTTTTTATTTAATGCGTATTATTCGTAAATTTCCAAATCCAATTGTATTATTTTAAAATCAAAGAAATATACCGTTGGGGGGCTCAAATTACTATTGTAAAATTATCATGATGATGAAAAGTCGTTTTTTAGATTTCTTTAAAATTTGAATAGTTTTTTTTTGTTTACGTGGTTATCAGTTCTGTGCACACCTATTTTCTGCCACCTTCCTACGCATCTTATACGAGCTGGCGATTAGGGGATGTTTTTCTCTTAATTGCTCTAAGAAGTTTGAGGTCACGTTAATGTAGCCTTTACATTTTTGTAGCAATTTGTACATTCCGCACTAACCAACTTGTTTTTTTTTTTTTGGTTGAACGAACAAATTTTGAAAAAATTTCCTCCCAGTATATCCGGGATTTTCGTCCCTCTTTCCCGTACCTGCTCTTCACTAGCTAAAATTTCGTAGCTATTTTCGTTTCCAATTTTTGCGTCGAACATTTCGGCAACGGAGAGCTGTCGCCGCGACATATTTTTAAAATTTAATATTATTAAGATAATCAGGCGCAGGACCCATAGATTTTATAGAATATGGATTGCGCTTGCCCTATAATTTTCCATTGGAAAAGTGGCCGGAACATGTGGTTAGACTTTCTGTTGTTTTATGCCCGGTTCACATTATTCCAGTAACCAATCCAGTCCAGTAATCCAGTCCAGCGCTGGACTGCTACTGGAATAATGTGAACCGGCACTGGACAGCAATTCAATCCAGCAATCCAGTCCAGCGATCCAGTCCAGTGACTGGATTGTCGGTCTACTTTTTGATTCCAGCTCGCCCAAAAATCATTGTTACTATAGTTACCGAATCAACAACACACTCGCCAGACTACTGGACTGGAATCATGTAGACGATATGGTCCAGTCCAGCACTGGACTGGATCGCTGGACTGGATTACTGGACTGGAATAATGTAAACCGGGCATTAGACCAAAAATTCAAAAATTAATAAGTAGGCAAATTTGCCAGCTTTCAGTTCTGACATTTCAGTCCCAATTTATGTGGTGCCTGTCAATTCACGAGTTACAATAAATAAAAATAATAATATTCCGAAATCCCCATATTGTTTTATTTGTGGCGCCATCAAAAGTGATGGAATTGGAAGAATTTCGTATCACAGGTAAGATGAAATGCAAAAGCTTTAAAATACATTAATTTGAATTTATTTAAGGTTCCCAAAAGAACGAAACCAAACGGAATAATGGCTCAATTTTTTCGTTTAAAAAAAATTCGAAGGAAAACGTAATTTTCGGCACCTGGGACTATGCAGCCGACATTTTAACGAATTCGACTTCACGGAATCTGGCGGTCGGCGTCAACTAAAGTCGGGGGTTGTCCAACGCCATCTAGATAAACAGGCCTCCACTCAGCTGATCGTGGTGAATTAGATTTCATTTGTGACGTCAATTTTACGTCATTAATTCACTGCCAAAGCAGTGACTGCTCACGACGATGTCCCCGGCACGATATATGTTTACAATTGGAATTGCGTCGGACGGCATTTTTGTCCTCTAAAAACACACTTTATGCACACTTGCAGCAATTTGGTCGAAGCCGCAGCCCCGGGGATCAGTCGCAGAGCATCGTGGAACAGTACACACTTGACAAAATACATCCTTTGACCGCACGACACACTTTCATCGCGCACGTGTTTGTTTTCCCGGATCACTAGATGAAATTTTACTAACAAATAAACACTGAACGCGGAAAACGAAAACTAAACATGGAACGCACAAATACCGGGGACTCGCCAGCACCAGTCACAGACCACTGGATTGTGGATACGATGGCGTCATTAAAGGAAATAATTGCATAATTTAGCCGTCAAAACCAGCTGAGTTGAGGCCTGTATATCTAGATGGCGCTGGGTTGTCCCATCCATCAAGTTTGTGAACGGGTAAGTAAATGTCATAATAGATGTTCTACGATACATATATTGTATTTATAGTATGTATATTGTATTTTTCTTTTCAGAAGTAATTTTAGAAAAGGTTTACGTGTGCACTGCCCTCAGCTTTCGCACGAACCTCATTTCACCGCTAGGATACCACCGATCCCTGAATTTCGAACCGCAGCTGTGTTTGATGATTTGTAAGTATTTGCACAATACGTGTTCTTCGCTACATATTTACGTTGAAATCATTAACTTTTCCAGCAGTTTCAGTCAAGTGAAAAATATGGATTTGGAGCCATGGGACGAGAGGAATTACAATTTCCAAACCGTAAGAACATTCAAATTATATTCAGACATTAATTTTATCCTCTTTTCCCATAATTTCATAGAATTATGAGGTAAGCTGTTCCGCAGTCCACACAGGTTTATCCATCACTGCTTGTCAGAGCGAGTTGAAGTCAAGAGACGAAAGAGAGTCCAAGTCTCAATTTTGCACGGGCTTGTCCATCCCTGCTGGTCAGAGCGAAGTTCAACCCGAAGCTACATGTGACGATTAGTAAGTAAATTGCATGTTAAGGTGGCCACCCATTGACGAGCGCAACCACGACTAAACTTCCATCGAACCATCAAATATCATAAGGTCGCCACCCATTGACGAGCACAACCACGACCAAACTGCCATCGAACCATCAAATATCATAGGACGTGTGGAAAAAAATTCCCCCTATTTCCACCGTTCTATGATATTTGATGGTTCGATGGAAGTTTGGTCGTGGTTGTGCTCGTCAATGGGTGGCGACCTTTAGAACGGTGGAAATAGGGGGAATTTTTTTTCCACGCGTTCTATGAAATTGATGGTTCAATGGAAGTTTGGTCGTGGTTGTGCTCGTCCATGGGTGGCGACCTTAAGACGTTCTCTACTAGATACTTAGGCTGCGCGCATGTTGGCTCACGTTCGCGTGTCGTGTTCACGTGTTTTATGTCAAACGGTTGGAGTCTATAGTTTTCAACCAAAGACGCGAATCTGCCAATATGACAAATGTTCGGCTATTGTCGTATCAACAAATTGAGTTCATTATTGTGCTTTAAAATGGATAATTAGGTAAGAATTGAGTTGCAAAACAAACGACTGGGGAGTAGTAGGATGTGCATAAACCACAGAGAATAACTATGGAGGAGCAATCCGCATATACTCAACACTAAACTACTTGAAGCAATTCCCGTCGTAAAAAGTAGAGAGAGAGACACACGCCCTCCACTGCGCAACACCCGCGCAGTCTATATAAAAGCACAGGAAGCACGGAAGATATCATCCCCTCTCCTACTTTTCCAATCGGAACTATAACATTCCAGTCTGTCTCTCTGCCGCGGAACACCCGCCCGGTCCATATAGAGCAAAAGAGATGTCAAATTTTCATCCCCCTTCCTACTTCCTCACTTGTGCCGAATTGCGTCGTTTCTCTCGCTCTTTTTCACTTCCTCTTATACTCTCTCTTCAAAGGCATAAACACACATTTCATACTAAATTATTGGCGTTAATACACAATAATGAATTCAATTTGGTGATACGACAACAGCCGAGCATCTATCAAATTGACAGATTCGCATCTTTGGTTTCAAACCATAGATTCAAACCGTTTGACATAAAACACGTGAACGCGACACGCGAACGTGTGCCATCTTGCGCCACTGCCATCTTTACTCTCAGGCCGGAGTGTCAGCTGATTGTCAAAGCACTAACGACATGACAAGCAGTCAACGAAGTGTGAACGCGTGCGGTCGCCCGGTGAAATATCGGGATAATTGTGTGTAAAAGTGAGTTTAGTGCCGGAATTTTAAGTGTAACTAAAAGAAGTGGCTATCAGTGCCGTGTGAAAGTGAAAAAAACGTGAAGTGCCGGGAAATATCGAGTGAAATGGTGTATTGAAAAGTGCGAGGTTAGGAAAGTGCGACACGGGAAATTTCGCATTTTTCATTTATTTTCCGGCAATTCGGGAAGTGTGAATGGTACAGCACTACTCTGGGACGAATCCTCGGGCCGGTGAGTTTAGCGGAAACTCCCGGAAGTGCCCCAAAAAGTGAATTTAAAGTGGTTGTCAAATGACAACATTACAGGTGATTTCCGGCCTTTTCATCGGAATTCATAGGGTAAGTATGCGTTTTTTGTTGTGGTAGAATTTAAGTGGATTGATGCGCCCCAAAGTGTGGATTTTGACCACGATGTTGACGAACCGGACGAAAGTTTCACTGCTAGGCATCTAGTCCTGTCAGCTGCAGTGAAACTTTCGTCTGGCTCGTCAACAACGCGTTTAAAACCCGCCCGTATTTTGGGGCGCATCAATTCACTAAAATTTTTGCACAACAAAAAACGTATAATTACCCTATGAATTCCGATGAAAAGGCCGGAAATCACCTGTAATGTTGTCATTTGACAACCACTTTGAATTCACTTTTTGGGGCACTTCCGGGAGTTTCCGCTGAACTCACCGGCCCAAGGATTCGTCCCAGAGTAGTGCTGCACCATTCACACTAGCCAAATTACCGGGAAATTAACGAAAAATTCGAAATTTTTCGTGTCGCACTTTCATAACCACACTCATGTCTTGCGCACTTTCGAGCAGTTCATTTTGTTCAGAAGTTCGCGGCACCTTGCGTTTTTTTCACTTCCAAATATCAGTGACAAGCACTACTTTCAATTGCATTTAAAATCGCGACACTAAAATCACTTTTACGCACGAAAATCACCAGATTTCAAGAGGTCGACTGCACGCGTTTTTCACTTTGTTTACATATGGTTCACTGCTTGTCATGACGTCATTACTTTGACACTCCGGCCTGAGGATAAAGATGGCGGTGCTTGCGCGCAGCCTTATGGTGGAATCATTAACTTTTCAGCAGTTTCACTCAAGTGGAATATCTCGAGTTGGAACCAGGAGACGAAAGAGATTCCAAATCTCTATTGTGCACGAGCCTGTCCGAACGATGATAAACATCAACAGTTTTCGCGATATCATAATAAAAACATAATCATGAAACACGTACATATAATATAATAATAATAAATTGGATATTTTGAATTATAATAATTTTTGTCTTTATTATTACGACTCTACAAATTTGTATTTTTCTTAGGTACTTTTCTTTTCTTGGAATTCTTTATATCAGCAGACTGAATTCTTTACGCACGACGAGTGGATTTCCACTGTTTTCGCGATGTACTGTCAGCTGTCAGCCTACTGACTGACAATCACAATTTAGACCTCTGAATGGTATAATGTAGACCAATAAAGTATAATGTAGACTAATAAAGTCTAACCAGATGTTCCGACACTTTTTAGAAAGTATAAGCACGGTCCATTTCTGTAATGTCTATGACAGGACAACTATTAAAAAGAGTCGACCGCGTTGTCGCGCCGACATAATTCAAATGAATTAGCACAAAGAACATCACTTTCAATTGTATAAACGTAAATGAACGCGAACCACCTTCGTCAAAAATCGAAACCACAATGCAGTGCACTATTTCACCATAAAATGTTCTGTTGTTGCTGCTGGCAACTGGTGGGATTGCCACCTCTCCGATTTTTGGCCGGACTCTACGTTTCTATACAAAGCGACTGACCGGTCTTCTATTTAGCTTCGTTAGACTCGCCATAAACTGGGCGGTCCGTCGTCAGATCGATTAGACGATTACGAATTATATGGAAATGTCATTAAAATCGCCAACGATAGGCGCATACACGTTGCGATTGTTCTGATGGCTGAATTATAGTATGCGCGAATAACGCGGCTTCTGCTGTCAAATAAAGTTAAACCAATGTATTTCAGATGGCGATCAGTGTACTGTGCGCGAACAACACGGCGCTCACGCCGCAAAAGTTGAGACGAGTTCAACTTTGTCGCAATCAACGAGCCGCGAAGTGTCAATTCACAATATGCATGTGTTTTAAGACTGTGGGTGATCATTTATTTTGTTGTAAGTTACTGTTATATTACGTTTACACTATAGCCAGATTACTTCATCTGCTGCTTAATCTGGGTGTGGTGAGTTTAAAGTTGTATGTATTTGACAGTTGCAGATTAAATCAGCCGGCGCAGATGAAGTAATCTGGGGATAGTGTAATATTACGTTTACACTATCCCCAGATTACTTCATCTGCTGCTTAATCTGGGTGTGGTGAGTTTAAAATTGTATGTATTTGACAGTCGCAGATTATCTCAGCTGGCGCAGATGAAGTAATCTGGGGATAGTGTAAACGTAATATAAACGTAATATTATGCGCTTGGAAGTGCAGGTTTCTTTTCTTGATTCAAAAAAGTATTTCAAGTTTGTTAGAAAGCCAATTTTTCACAGCTCAAATGTGTCAAAAGAACGCGAACAAGAGATTTGTAATTCCCGCACAGTATAATTCCGAGGTGACGATCACAATATCGTCAGATCGATCTGACGACTGATCACATAGTATATGGGGGTTATAAGGTGACCATCCTTGTTACTGCACATGAAATTCTTCGCACGCACAATACGATCCATATACGAAAAGAGAAACACCCCAGATAACATTTTGGTACTGATCCTGGCGTATCAATAAGTCTTCAATAATTGCCCCTCTTTGCAATTGATTCCACATTGGAGATTTTGGATGCCTATCATCAATAATGATTAGGAAGGGTAGTTTCAATGCAGGATCAGTACAAAAACGATGCGCATAACCAGTACTCTGTCATAAAAAATTCGTACTGATCCCGCATTGATCTCAGATAAGATTTTGGTATTGATCCTGGAGTATCAATAAGTCATCAATAATGACCCCTCATTGCGATTGATTCCACATTGGCAACTTATTGATACCTACCATCAATAATGATTAGGAAGGGTAGTTTCAATTCAGAATCAGCACAAAAGCGATCCGCGTAACCAACACTCTGTCATCATTAAATTGTGAAACTGTTGAATTGTGTGAGTCCGCATTGATAATTCAGCATATCAACGTTCCGATTAATAAAAACCAGAGCTGTATAATTATAACAAATAATTAATTAAATAAATGTCAAAAAATAAAAAAATACTTGTTTTTATAAAGAAAATACATGGAGCATTCACAATGTTAGTTATACTCGTGTTGTTGGTGTTATATGTACTATTTCCTAGGAAATTTCGTAGGAAAGAGCAGATATGTCACAAATAACACGAGTTTAACCAACATTGCGAATGCTTTAAATATTATTTTTGATTACAATCATCAATATAGTACCAATGCAAGTCTTCGATATTACATCAAAGATAGATTGATATAGGTGCATTTATGTTCATTCAGTAGGTTTGATATTCTTCCGATATTTCATCAATGCCCAGCATCAATGCTCATTTCCCGTAATGTCGACCAATCAGAACGCTGAAAATGCGGACATCGTCCATATAAAAACATCACTAGTAGTATACTGAAGGTATCGATACTATGATGCCCAAGTATCAAAAAAATATCAATATTTCATCACTCTTGGGCTAGCTGGGACTATGAACGTAGCGTATATACAGTCTGAAAGAAACCCAGATAGCACGATATTGATATAATAGTGATATTTTATTGATACTTGGGCATCAATGTATCGATACCTTCAGTATACCATTGCCTGCGTTCAAATTTTGGAGCGCTTCGGTTATTCAGCAATTGAAATGCATGTAAACGGAAAAAATCACTGATTTTTCCGTTTACATACATTTCAATTGCTGAATAACCGAAGCGCTCCAAAATGTGAACGCAGGCATTATTGAAGATTTTATACGGACTATGTCTGCATTTCCAGTGTTCTGATTGGTCAACTATGTCGAAAGGGGAAGTGGGCATTGATGCATGGTATCAATGCCTGCGTTCATGTTCCGCAACGTTGTAATTGCGGTAAGGATTTTCCCTCCAGCCAACCATAAACTCTTCACCCGAACGACTTGTTTTGCAGTTGTCATGTATTAAACAGCTGACAGCCGATTCGCTATTGAATTTCAAACAAAACTTCAATTAAATTCGCGACGGTTTCAGGAAAAATTAAAAACACTGTAAAATCGCCACAAATTGGTGTTGCTCCGGTGTAAATAAGCACACAAGACGCCATGTAAAAATCAAGAAACCGAAAACGAAAATCCACACCATCTGACAGTCACATGCAACACGTCTACTAACAACTGTCAAATACGCTAATACCCCTTACTCCCCATTGACCGGAAATCAACCAGGAAAAATTTCTGGTTAATTTCCCCGATGTCTGGTTGAGCAAACGCAAACTGAAACGGAGCGTCCACAAGAAAAATCAGTCAAACTGTTTGCAATTGCGTTTAAAACGTTGCGGGACCTGAACCCACCCAATATTATATCAAAAGTATATCAATCCTATTGAAGCGACTGTATCGATATTTCTTTGATATAATATTGAAGACTTGTATACATTGTAATGTTATACCTGCTTGTTTACAAGCAAAAAAATATATAAAGCATTCGCAATGTTTGTACACACTCGTATAATTTATGTAATACGCGCTACTTTTTAATAAATAATGTACATAACACATACAACGCGAGCTGATGTTAATAAAACTCGGGTTTCTTGTGTTTTATGTACTATTTCGCATGAAATTTCATGGGAAGCAGTGGGTTTTTCATAAATTAGACTAGTGTGTACAAACATTGCTAATGCTATTATATTTTATTAATGTTACTGCTCCATGCTTTATTTGTAAAAATAAAAACATAGTTTTTTTTTAACTTTTATTTACATTTATAAAGGTTTTTTTTTAGATTTTACTTGTACTTATATTACATTTGTTTTATTATTAGATTTTACTTTGGCGTCTCGTAATGCTTTTTCCAATTGATCCTTGAATTCATGTGTGCCATAATCGCTTCTTTTGAAGGACTCTGAAATCAAAATTAAAACTTTCCATTAATAAATTTTATGGGGCTTCTCGTAGCAATTCCAACATACCAAAAAAACATGTACAGATATCATAGACATTACAGAAATGGACCGTGCTTATACTTTCTAAAAAGTGTCGGAACATCTGGTTAGACTTTATTGGTCTACATTATACCATTCAGAGGTCTAAATTGTGATTGTCAGTCAGTAGGCTGACAGCTGACAGTACATCGCGAAAACAGTGGAAATCCACTCGTCGTGCGTAAAGAATTCAGTCAGCTGATATAAAGAATTCCAAGAAAAGAAAAGTACCTAAGAAAAATAAAAATTTGTAGCGTCGTAATAATAAAGACAAAAATTATTATAATTCAAAATATCGAATTTATTATTATTATATTATATGTACGTGTTTCATGATTATGTTTTTATTATGATGTCGTGAAAACTGTTGATGTTTATCATCGTTCGGACAGGCTCGTGCACAATAGAGATTTGGAATCTCTTTCGTCTCCTGGTTCCAACTCGAGATATTCCACTTGAGTGAAACTGCTAAAAAGTTAATGATTCCACCATAAGTATCTAGTAGAGAACGTCTAACATGGAATTTACAATAGTTACTAATCGTCACATGTAGCTTCGGGTTGAACTTCGCTCTGACCAGCAGGGATGGACAAGCCCGTGCACAATTGAGATTTGGATTCTCTTTCGTCTCTTGACTCCAACTGGCTCTGACAAGCAGTGATGGATAAACCTGTGTGGACTGCGGAACAGCTTACCTCATAATTCTATGAAATTTTGGGAAAAGAGGATTAAATTAATGTCTAAATATAATTTGAATGTTCTTACGGTTTGAAAATTAAAATTCCTCTCATCCCATGGCTCCAAATCCATATTTTTCACTTGACTGAAACTGCTGGAAAAGTTAATGATTTCAACGTAAATATGTAGCGAAGAACACGTATTGTGCAAATACTTACAAATCATCAAACACAGCTGCGGTTCGAAATTCAGGGATCGGTGGTGTCCTAGCGGTGAAATGAGGTTCGTGCGAAAGCTGAGGGCAGTGCACACGTAAACCTTTTCTAAAATTACTTCTGAAAAGAAAAATACAATATGCATACTATAAATATATGTATCGTAGAACATCTATGGTGACATTTACTTACCCATTCACAAACTTGATGGATGGGACAACCCCCGAGTTTAGTTGACGCCGACCGCCAGATTCCGTGAAGTCGGATTCGTTAAAATGTCGGCTGCATAATCTCAGGTGCCGAAAATTAAAATACGTTTTCCTTCAAATTTTTATAAAACGAAGAAATTGAGCCATTCTTCCGTTTGGTTTCGTTCTTTTGGGAACCTTAAATAAATTCAAATTAATACATTTTAAAGCTTTTGCATTTCATCTTACCTGTAATACGAAATTCGTCCAATTCCATCACTTTTGATCACGCCACAAATAAAACAATATGGGGATTTCGGCATATTATTATTTTTATTTATAATATTATAGGAAATAATAATTTTTAATGAATTTTTCTTGTTGTTTTTCAATTGTGATAATTATATAATTATTATCTTTGCTCGCAATGAGTTTTTAATAATTATACAATTGTTACGCTTTTTTGTAATAAATATTTATTATTTAATTATTTTACTAATTATTTCCAACCTCTGCGAAAATGGTTGTCGTGTGTGGCGACCTACACCTAACTCGCACCTGGCAAATTTTCTGGAGTAAGCGATCTGGTAGACATCACACTGAATTATTCTGGAATGAATCTAATTGATGGCTTCTGGATCACTCGCCAAGTTGAAATCACATGGAATGAGGCTCAAATGAATCAAATTGATGGCTTCTGGATCACTCGTTAAGAAGCGGTCTAGTAGACATTAAATGGAATGATTCGGGAATGAATCAAATTGATAGCCTCTCGATCACTCGCCAGGAAGCGATTCAGTAAACATCACATGAAATACATAATTCGTGAATGAATCAAATTGATGGCTTTTGGATCACTCACCAGGAAGCGTTTCAATAGACATCACATGGAATGATTTAGGAATGGATGCTACTACTGCTTTCTGAAGCATTTGCAAGAAGCTATAGCGAGAAGAATAATAGTTCAATGGTTTTCTAAAAGCATGATTAAGACTTAATGAAGCTACTCAGCAAACCAAATTATTCGTACACGATTCTTAATCTAATCGTCTTTCATGAATTCAGATTCATTTCTGAATTCGGAAATAATTCGGTTCTACTCCATGGAGCGGACTGAAGTTGTCCTCGCGCATAAATCGTTTTTCTGAACTAGCTACGAATCATATTTCTGAACCGGCTATGAACCGTATATACCAATCGGATTTGATTCTTTTTCTGCGTATGGAAAAATTTATCTATAAGATGATTGTTTTTATAATATTGTATTGTACAATATTTCACAATTTTATTTTTTTTTTACTTTAAAAAAAGGTGCATTTGATCGATTCTAAAGGGTTTCTGGGCACAGAGCTGGAACATAAACACATCACAGTTTTTGCAGAGTTCGGCTTCAAAGTCTGATTAATACTGAGTTCAGACTTCTCGTTTACTCTTTTGTAGGTTGAAGTTCAGCGTTTGGATGAGGTATATGGGATGCAACATTCGCGGAATATTCATTTCGGATTATTATTCGTTTCTTGGTTTGCGTTTGCTGGGTAACCGAATAGTAAATGATTCGTACACGATTCATAATCCAATCGTCTTTCACGAATTCAGACTAGTTTCTGAATCCGAAAATGACTCGATTCCGATTCGTTGAGCGGCCTACAAAGGGTCGTATATGAATCATATCTGCGAACCGAAACAAAACTGAATTTATGATTCGATTACGATCCGTATTTATGATTCGATTACGATTCGTATTTATGAGTCAATCACGATCCGCATTTATGAATCGAATACGATCCGTTTTTTTAGAATGGAAAATGGCTCGTATTCGGAGTCGTTTGTGGGTCGCGCTTATGAACCGTTTGTGATTTGTATTCATGAATCGTTTGCGGTTCGGGGATATAAACCGAATATGATCCGTATTTGTGAAGAGATTGACAACAAGTTATTTGTTTTTTGGCCCGTCCCATATAAAAATATGTATAATGAACGGGCATATAGTCCGATGCATGTTGCACGTTTCTTCGTTAGTTCCTAAAGGAAATAGGGGGAAATAGGGGGAATTTTTTTCCACACGTCCTATGATATTTGATGGTTCGATGGAAGTTTGGTCGTGGTTGTGCTCGCCAATGGGTGGCGACCTTAATTGTTAACAACAAAACGAAGCTTTCGTTCGACACCTTAATGCATAAAACTTCGTTTTTTCTTTCTGACATTTTAACAGTTTCCCCAACATGCCGATAGATCCCGCCACTAGCAGCATTTTATGCCGGAACCACATTCAACGCAGAAACCAGCAGCAGCAACAACAACAACGCTGCGTTCAGTCAGCGCCATCTAGGTAGACAGGCCTGCGCTCAGCTGGTTTTGACGGCTAAATTACACAATTATTTCCTTTGATGACGCCATCGTATCCACAATCCAGTGGTGGCGACTGATGGCGGCGAGTCCCCGGTATTTGTGCGTTCCGTGTTTAGTTTTCGTTTTCCGCGTTCATTGTTCATTTGATAGTAAAATTTCATCTAGTGATCCGGGAAAACAAACACGTGCGCGATGAAAGTGTGTCGTGCGGTCAAAAGATGTATTTTATCAAGAATGAACTATTCCACGATGCTCTGCGACTGATCCCCGGGGCTGCGGCTTCGACCAAATTGCTGCAAGTGTCCAGAAAGTGTGTTTTTAGAGAACTAAAATGCCGTGTGATGCAATTCCAATTGTAAACTGTTAAAGCTATAATGTGGAATGAATCAATAGAGTAAATGAAAGACGAGTGATTAGGATGAGTGTTGTAATGAGACTGAGTACATTTAATGCTAAAATAAATATAGAACATTTCATTTAGCTAGGGTGGGGGAGATACAATAGTATTAGTTATTTTAATTTCTTTCCAACACTCCCACTTAATTCTTTTAAATTTTAAAAGTAATTAATTCTAAGAAAGGGGGGGCAAAGACCTTTTCCATAGTCCTCCGCGTGGGCGCCCCCTGGTAACGGCAGTGTATCAATTCGCTGACGGCCAATGTCTTAGCGATAAGACAGTTTGGAAAAGGCAGATAGCTGTAGCCTGAATGGCTGACAAACACCTAAGCGTCTCAGGTCTAGTAGGATGGAATGACTTGCGTAGTTGGACCTGCTACATAGTTGTGTGGGCTCCAGCACGTTTATTAAACCATCTGAAGCAGCTATCTCCGAGGCCATCCCCCGAATGGGGTTAAGCGACGTGCTGACAACTCGTCCTTGTAAAAACCACTCCATGTCAAGAAACCTGGAACAAAAGCCTCGGATTGGACGGATCAACAACGACGACCACGCAAACGAATAAAGGATTATTCTTTCGGATCCTGGAATGTACGCTCCCTGAACAAACCGGGGGCCGAGAAGGCCCTCCTTCAACAGGTCGAAAAGTACAAACTGAGCATTACTGCAGTCCAGGAAACAAATTGGCTTGGCAGCGAGATTAATGACAAGAAATCGCACACAATTTTTACAAGTGGCAAACCATCGGGCCGCAAGGAGTTTGGAGGAGCATTTATAGTGGACAATCACCTCAAACCGCATATTACTGACTTCAAACCCATAAATGAACGGCTGTGTGCGATTCGCATCAAGACTCGACTCTTCAATCTCTGGCTCATCAATGTGCATGCCCCCACTGAAGTTAAAGAAGACGCAGTAAAAGACGAGTTCTACGCCCGCCTTGAAACTCTCTTCGACTCACTTCCAACAAACGACGTCAAATTGCTGCTGGGAGACTTTAACGCGAAAGTCGGGAATGAAAGTTGGCATCGGGGGACCTCTGGAGGCCACAGCCTCCATGAAGAATGTAACGATAACGGCCAGCGACTTATCGACTTCGCCTGTAGCAGGAATCTAGTCGTAAGCTCTACGTGTTTCCCGCATCGACGCATTCACAAGCAGACCTGGAAGTCTCCAGACGCACATACCGTCAACCAAATTGACCACGTCCTCATTTGCAGGAGATGGGCGTCTAGTGTCATGGATGTCCGCTCCTATCGAGGAGCAAACTGCGAATCAGATCATCACTTGGTGAAGACGGCCTACAGATGTAGAATCTCCTCAGTGCACCAGTCAAGAATCAGCCCCCCCAAAATCTTTGCGGTTGATAAGCTCTTAAGTGATGCTACAGCGGTGGCGTATACTACCGCCCTTGAGGAAAAACTATCACCTATGCTACACAACATCAGCAACACAGGCGTCCATGGGTTCTGGGAAGAACTCAAGGGTACCATCAAGGATGTCGCAGAGAAGGTCGTGGGATATAAAGCCCGGCGAGCGCGAAATGACTGGTTCGACGAAGAATGCAAAAATTCACTTGACGCGAAAAACGAGGCCTACAGACAATGGATTCAACGAGGAACCAGAGCCAGAAGAGAAAAATATGACGAGCTACGGCGAATATCGAATAGAATAATTAGACGTAAGAAACGTAAATACTTTGACGAGCAGTTGCTGAACATAAACGAAAACTTAGCTAATAGGAACACCAGACAAGCGTACAAACTAGTAAATACAATCAAGAACGGCTACCAACCCAGGACTAGCCTTTGTAAGGACAAGGATGGAAACATCATCAGCGACACCGATGGTATTAACAAACGATGGGCCTCTTATTTTGAAGAGCTTCTAAACCGACCATCTAACATCCCCACACAGGAAGCTCTCGATGATATTGTTGATCTAGGCCCACCCATTCAACTCCCGACAGTAGAGGAAGTTGATCTCGCGTTGCGGTCACTAAAACGAAATAAAGCGCCGGGCGCTGACGAGATCCCAGCTGAACTGCTAAGACTCGGTGGAACGAGTCTAGTTGATGCCATACATCAATTACTCCTGCGAGTATGGGAGAACGAGAAGATCCCAGACGATTGGCGCAGAAGCATCATCTGTCCAATCCATAAAAAGGGAGATAAATTGCGGTGTGAGAATTACAGGGGCATCTCACTAGTTTGTACGTCCTATAAAATTTTGACGAAAATTCTGGAAAATAGAATAAAACCGTACGCAGAACGAGTCATTGGCCACGTTTAGACCGTGGAACTAAAAGGAGATTTAACTAAATCATTTTAGTGTTAGTACTTGTTGGTGGAGTGTTTATACCGACCAAACGGATAGCTACTTCTTCTTCTTCTTTCTCCGTTGCTTTCCTGAAATTGCAAACAAAGCAAACGCCGAACAAAAAAAAAAACGACAACAAAGGAAACGTCAACCACCGAGTCAACATTAGCGATGACAGCGACATAGTCCCAATTTTTTAGTCCAGTTCCGCATCGCAAGTAGAGATAAGCCAAGTCCAAAACTAACTAAATCGATACGTTTATATCGTCGAAAGTTAGATCGATTTAGTTAGATCTCGAAGATAGTCCCGCGGTCTAAACGTAGTGAGTGGCAAATATCAAAGCGGTTTCAGACCTGGTCGCTCCACAACCGATCAGCTCTTCTCAGTCAAACTGATACTCCAGAGGTGCTGGGAATACAACGTAAACGTATACCAAATCTTTGTCGACTTCAAGCAGGCATACGACAGTATCGATCGTGGAGTACTGTACAACATCATGCTGCAATTTGGTATACCGGCCAAATTAGTGCGACTGACAAAGATGACGATGACCAACTCCGTCTCACAAGTCAGGATCCAGAATAGACTTACTGATCTATTTGAAACACGCACTGGTTTGAAACAGGGCGATGGACTGGCACCGACGCTCTTCAACCTAGCACTGGAACACGTTATTCGGGCCATGAATATGGACAACAGCAAGACGCTACTCATCAAGTCGACACAATTAGCAGCGTACGCCGACGACATCAACATCATGTCCCGAAGATTGGCTGACGCAGAAGAACTTCTGCATACGCTCGATACCGCTGCAAAGGAAGTTGGATTACGTATTAACGAGGGTAAAACTAAAATAATGATGCAATCGGTGACAAGGACACCTGTACAACCGAGCATCAACGTGGGGGAACTCAACATCGAGTTCGTGAACAACTTCATCTACCTGGGTTGCAACCTGTCAAGGGACGCCAACGAAACTGACGAAATCAAGCGACGGATACAGTTAGCTAATAAGACTTTTTTCTCGGTTCTCCCCATAATGAAATCGAAACATGTGCACAGAAACACGAAGCTCCGCGTGTACAAAACCATTATACGACCAGTGCTATGCTATGACTGCGAAGCATGGACCCTAACTCAAGCCTCCGAAAACATGCTAGACACTTTCGAACGTAAGGTTCTACGGCGAATTTTCGGGGCTGTTTGCGATCGAGATGGATGGCGCATCCGGTACAACCATGAGTTGTATGAAATGTACGATGAGCTGCAAGTATCGAAAATCGTCAAACTACAACGATTTCAATGGGCAGGGCATGTACAAAGAATGGACGATGATCGCATGCCTAAGAGAGTAATGAATGCAGAACGAGTCGACGGAGCGAGACTGCGAGGACGACCGAGATCTCGTTGGGAGAGCTCAGTAGGTGTGGACGCCGCGCAGCTGCTGGGCTCCCAAAATTGGAGGACGTGGTCACGTGACCGAGATAATTGGAGGACAATGATCCAGGCGGCCAAGGCCCGACGTCGGGCTGTCGCGCCACGATGATGATGATGAATTCTAAGAAAGTTAAATTACAATTCAATTGATTTAAAATTAAGATTACAATTTCATTTTGTCTCAAAAAGTTAATACAAATTCAGTTCGAATTTTAATTCATTGCAAAATTGAATAATTCTTTTTCAATTAAATTGTTTTGATTAATCCCATTTTTGATGAACAGAATTGATGTTTTGGGCCTGACACGGCTTTGGTCAATGCATCAGCTGGTATTTCAATTGATGGGGTGTAATTTAGTTCAATTAAAGATGACAAAACACAATCGCGGATGAAATGATGACGAATTTCGATGTGTTTCGCTCTGGCTGAATATGCATCATTTTTCGCTAAGGATATGGCCGATTTATTGTCACAATTGATGGTTGTTGGTTTGTGGTCGATGATACCAAGCTCTTCAGCGAATTGTCGTAGCCAAATGGCTTCTTGAGCTGCTTCGGTCAATGACATGTATTCGGCTTCGCAAGTCGATAGAGCAATTGTCTTTTGGCGGTGACTTGCCCACGAAATCGGTGCATTATTGAAGAGAAAAATGTAACCAGTACATGATTTTCGTGAATCGATGTCGCTTGCCCAATCAGCATCAGTGAATCCAATCAGTTTGCCATCGCCTGACGAAGAGAATTTTAGTTTAAAGTCAATTGTATATTTCAAATACCTTAAGATCCTCTTGATGGCAGTCCAATGTGATTGTCCATAGCATTTGTTGTAACGGCTAGCGTCTCCCACTGCAAAGGCAATGTCTGGACGGGTTCCTTGAACCAAATACAGTAATGAACCAACTGCAATTTGGTATGGAACTTTTGACATTTCGATTGATTGTTCAATTGTCGTTGGACTTCCTGATTTGGATAATTTGCTATTTAGATCAGACGGAGTTGAAATACCATGGCAGTCGAACATGTTGAACTTTTTTAGGATTTCAATTGTGTATTGTTGTTGATCTAAATAATAGTTTCCAGTTTTGTTGTCGTAGGTGATTCTTAAGCCCACGCAATATTGAGCAGTACCGAGGTCTTTCATCTTGAATGTTGACGAAAGAAATTGTTTTATTGCCAATTTTTCATCGTTGTTTTTCCATAATACTAGATTGTCGTCGTCGTAGACGGCAACAATTAACGATGGGATGTTTGACGATTTTTTAATGTAGACACAAGGGTCCACTTTTGAGCGATTGAAGCCAAATTGTAATAACGAGTCATTTAATTTTTTGTTCCATTGTCGGCTGCTTGTTTGAGTCCATACATCGCTTTCTTGAGTTTACAGACTTTTGGCGTTCCATCGTTTGAACCTTCGGGCTGAGAGAGAAAAATTTCTTCGTCGAGGTCGCCTTGTAGAAATGCCGTGATGGCGTTCATTTGATAGATTTGGAATTTGAATTTGGCTGCAATTGAAATTAATAAACGAAGTGAATTGTATCGAATTACCGGCGAGAATGTTTCGGTGTAGTCTAGCCCATGGATTTATGAACATCCTTTTGCGACGAGTCTGGCTTTAAATCGTTTGATTTCAACATGATTTCGCTTAGTTTTGAATAACCTTCCGGTAGATTGACTAATTCCCAGGTTTTGTTTTCGGCGAGGAAATCTAATTCGCTTTTGATTGCTGCTTGCCATTGTAATTTGTATTGACTGTTGAGGGCTTCGTAGAGTGTGTTTGGATCTTGATTTAAAAGGTTTTCGGATGAAATTAACGCAAAATTTGCATGACTTGCGATTAACGATGATTCGTTCATGTCATCTTCATTTGGAATGTAATCTGGGTCTGCTGGATTATCATCATTTGATTCGATTGATTGAGATACAAATTCTTCATCGTGACTGTTGTCTGGAATTTCGATTACTGATTGAATCGGAGTCGAAGTTTGAACGATTGATGAATCGATTGCGAATTGATTCCTGATTGGCGGTGACGTCTGAGTTTGAATTGTCGAATAAAATATCATTGATGTTGATGTGAATATTGTCGTTGACTGTGTCTTCATTAACAATTGAATATTTTGATTGATTTTCAATTATAATGACGTCTTGGCTCTTTATGACTTTGTTGTTACTTCCATTGTACAATCGAAAGGCTTTGCTGGTATCGCAATATCCAACGAAAATTGTTTCAATTGATTTAGGATCCAATTGACGACGTTGAACGTCTGGAATATGCATCATTGCGGTTGAGCCGAAAATTTTTAAATGATTGACCTTGATCGGCGCATTTGTCCAATAGGTTTCTGGTTGTTTTCCGGTCGAGGATGCAATTGAAATATTAATAAAATATGCGGCGGTGTGAACAGCTTCTGCGCGAAATTTATTTGACATATTGGCGTCGAACAATAGACTTTTGGCTCGTTCAATTATTGTACGATTCATGCGTTCCGATAGTCCATTTTGCTATGGCGTATGAGGGGCTGTTGTTTCATGACGAATTCCGCATTTGATTAAATGTTTGGTGAATTTATGGTTGACGTATTCCGTTCCATTAGCAGATCGAAGGCATTTGATTCGTTTGCCTGTTTGATTTTAGACCATGGATTGAAATTCTAAAAATTTGTCAAAAATTTCATTTTTAGATTTAAGGAAATAAACGAACAATTTCCGAGAAAAATCATCAGTAAATGTAGCAAAATATTTAGCGCCTCCAATTGACGTTGTTTGCATTGGTCCACAAACGTCTGAATGGATGATTTCCAATAGGTCACTTGTTTTTGAATCACTTGACGAGAAAGTCAATGGTGTTTGTTTTGCCTTGATGCAGATTTCGCAATTGACAAAGGATTCTTTGCTTTCGAATAATTGATTGTTGTTCAAAATGTTGATTTTCTTCAAGTCGTTTATGTTAAGATGACCAAATCGTCGGTGCCAAGTGATTATGTTACTGTTCACTGCACTTTTACCAATAAATGCCATTGTCTTTTTAACGTTTAATTTGTAAATACCATTAAATTCGACGGCGGTAGCGACTAATTTGTTTTGGCCATTGTAAATTTCACAATTGTTTTTATTAAACATGATTTTGTTATTCTTTTTTGATATTTTCGATACGGAAAATAAATTTGTACTTAAGCCCGGCACGCACAAAACGTCACTTATTTCAATTGCACCTTAGTCTATTTCAATTTTCAAATCACCAACACATTTGACTTTAAGTTGAACTTCGTTCGCTGTGTAATTTGGTATCTATTGAATCAAAATTCTCGAGACGGGTTGATACCAGATTGCGTAGCAATGTGATTTTTCTGGAACTGCCGCTGTCTTCGTACATTGATTTCAATTTCTTCCAAATGTCCGTTGCCGATTCGCATTTTTGAATATGACAATAGATGGACGGATCGATGCTCAAAATCATTAATGCTTTTGCTTTACGAATTTTCGATGGATCAATTTCACCTTCGGCTCCCGTTGTAAGACATTTATTTAAGTCATTCAATTCGAAAACTGCTTTAATCGCGAATGCCCACGTTTGAAAATTGTCCGAACCTTTTAATTTTTCAATTGATGCGATGTCTTTAGTAGAATAACTCATGTTCAATTGATTTTCACTGTACAATAGTCTCTAATCGATAAAACACGTGGAATGATAAAAACTAAACGATTGACCAGATTTTGAATTTGCGATAAAATCGGTGCACTGTTTGAGTTTATTTCACTAGATTTTATTTAATTTATTAATTTTGTGAGATGATGTCCACGATTTTTGCTGATATTTATCGATAAAATCACTGTGACTATTGATTCTCTGGGTGAAGGCCCATAACTTGTTAAAGCTATAATGTGGAATGAATCAATAAAGTAAATGAAAGACGAGTGATTAGGATGAGTGTTGTAATAAGACTGAGTACATTTAATGCTAAAATAAATATAGAACATGTCATTTAGCTAGGGTGGGGGAGACACAATAGTATTAGTTATTTTAATTTCTCTTTCTAACATAAACATATGTCGTTCCGGGGACATCGTCGTGTGCAGTCACTGCCTTGGCCAAGGAAATAATGACGTACGCGATCAGCTGAGCGCAGGCCTGTCTATCTAGATGGCGTTGGTTCAGTCTAGGTAGCTTAAAACGTGCCATACACACACCGATCGATCGGCCGATCCGTCGCCCGATATCGATATCGGCCGATGGATCGGCCTGTGTATGCGCTTATCGTTGACGATTTTTTTGACAGTTCCATATAATTTTGATCAGCTGATATTTTGTGGCGATCAATCGGCCGATCGATCGGGCGACGGATCGCATAATGTACGGCGTCTATAAGGGAAACACATGCTTTCTAACTTGACATTTGGTTGCCGCTGATTTCTGTGTTCAGTCTGGTTCGGGCATTAAAAATTTGGCTAAAAACGCGGCGCCGCCGATGCTGCTGCTCAATGTAATTCGCTCAACGCGAATGCGTGCATTCTAATTAGCCAAGACACAGACGATGCTGCTGCTGCTGCCGGCAATGAAATTCCGGCATCTTGATCATGAAATGAAACAAACCAAACCTAGTAGATATGAGAATCTCCCATAGATACATATACATTGAACAGATAAAAAATAGACACAGAGTGCGGGTAAAAATTTGAATATCGAGTCATGCTTGACATATTCGCGTCTGCGCAGTGAAACACGCACAACATGTATTAACATTTGGCCCAGTGGCCCGAGGAGCGAGGGGCCAAATGCTTCGTAGGTGTCAAAATTGTGGCTGAGTGGCCGATGACGTAACGACATTTACCGAACGTATAGCGACCGCGTGCAAATGGATAGCAGTGCTCATGTGCGAGTTGGTTCGAAAATAACCTGAACACAGAGTGGGGATAGTAATATTACCGATCTGTTCAATATATATCTATGTAATCTCCTGACTCGGAGTGATGAGATCGACGCGTTGGAGTTCTGTTCAAGCTATTGTATTGCCTGCGTTCACGTTTAAAACGTTGTAATTGCAGTAAGGATTTTCCCTCCAGCCAACCATAAACTCTTTACCCGAACGACTTGTTTTGTACATAGTTGTCATGTATTAAACAGCTGACAGCCGATTCGCTATTGAGTTTCAAACAAAACTTCAATTAAATTCGCGACGGTTTCAGGAAAAATGAAAAGCACTGCAAAATCGCCACAAATTTGTGTTGCTTCGGTGTAAATAAGCACATAAGACGCCATGTACAAATCAAGAACCCGAAAACGAAAATCCACACCATCTCACAGTCACATGCAATACGTCAACTAAGAACTGTCAAATACGCTAATACCCCTTACCCCCCATTGAACGGAAATCAACCAGGAAAAATTTCTGGTTAATTTCGCCGATGTCTGGTTGATCAAACGCAAACTGGAACGGACCGTCCACGAGCAAAATCAGTCGAACTGTTTGCATTTGCGTTTAAAACGTTGCGCGACCTGAACCCACCCATTGTTTCGACCGAAGCCGGGTTCGTTAGATATTCTTAAGCTGAAATTACAATGAAGGCTTCACGATTTTTGCCGTCGCGCGTATCGAGTTTAAACACGTACAAAATGTATTGGACAGAACTAATGTACGCGCGAGTTACGGCAACACCTACATAGTGTCACAGCTAACAGCCCGATCATCGACATCCATTATACCACCGACCATCAGAACCAAAGTCCATTGCAACTTTCCAGCTGAACCAACAAAACAACGGACTACAGACTTTCTCAACCGATCATCAACCCAGCCATAGTCCACTTCCACATACCGCCGAGTAATCAATAATTTATTATAAAATCGAACTTATTGTAATTGAGAGCTCAGTCGTTGAAATTAGAATCCAATAAACCATTATTACTAAATTGCTGTTCTTCTTTTTTTTCACCACCGGTCTTGTGGCTACCATAATTGGCGCAGTCGTGCAGAGCCGAACCAACCTAGCAGTCCGAAATCCGATAAATTACTATTGTTTCGCGACGGTTTATCGTGAAAAAGTTTCGTGAGTGTTAGGAAGTGTTTCGTATGGACCAAATCACTAACTTTATCAAGCGACAAACTGATATTTTCTGCGAAGGATTATCGCGAATAATTTTGTAGTGTGTGCAGTGTAAAGCAGACCGAAGAGAAAGCAATTGAACGACTGACGGCGGATACGGAAATCAAGGAATATGATCTCGAGTATCCTGGTATTAATAATGTAAGTTGGATATTTCCTTTCCCCTACCTAGAACCCCATCCACTGTCTATAATATTTATGCCATTAATTAAAATACTCCTTATAAGGAACATAAGAATTAGGAAAGTGCCAACGAAATTCTAAAAAGTGAAATAATTGTGATTTTCAAATTTTTGTATCATTTTACTATACATAAAAAGTGTACTATATTCACTAAAATGACCTCAAACGGTAGCACTAGTGCCCAAGTCGTTACCCCGCAGGATATCCTGAATTCGTTACGAATCCCAGACATAATTAAAGATCTACCTAAATTCGACGGTAATCCAAGATTACTGTTTGAATTTATTAACAATGTCGAGGAAGTTCTCTCACTCGTTTCCATGACAGATGGTACGCCCTACGGAAAACTACTGCTACGAGCAGTTAGAAATAAAATTGAGGGACCAGCGAATGAAGTCCTAAATATGTACGGGACTCCTCTTGACTGGAACTTAATCAAGGAGAACCTTATCCTTCATTACGCCGACAAACGTAATGAAACTTCGCTTATCAGAGACCTGCACAGTCTGAAGCAAGCAAATAAATCTGTTGAAGGTTTCTATAGCGAAATCATTGAGATCCTCGCAACCATGACAAACCACGTACAAATCCACGAACGTGACCCAAATGTAGTGAAAGCCAAAACGGAGTTATACACTGAAATGTGCCTGAACGCATTCCTTTCCGGGTTGAAGGAACCTCTTGGTTCAATCATCAGAGCAACTAAACCAGACAAACTGGCTACTGCTTTCGCTTATTGTATCAAGGAGCAGAATATTTCGTACTCAAGGTATGATAACTCTGTACCCAGGATTACACCCACGGCCAAACCGAACAATTACCCTAACCAACAATACGGTATTAACCCCCCACTTAGTAATAGAACTCCAATCTTCCAACGGAACATGACTATGTCAAGATTTCAAACGCCACCCGCATTGTTTAACCCATCGTTCCAATCATGGGGCCGACCTAGACCCCAATACCCAAATTCTACAAATATAGTTCCATTCGCTAACCCCCAGACAGTTGTACAATCCCCAACTATGAATCAACCACCTTCCCAAAGGAATGCTGCTTTCTTTCAAGGAACAAATATCAGGCAACAAACTAAAGCCGAGCCCATGGAAACCAATTCAATCAACACTCGACAAACCAGATTTTCAATCCCTAGATCAAATAACCAATTCCGACCAGCTGGACCCACGAAAGTAATCACCCAATATCTCCTCCCCCGTAAATTCAAACTAGACCTCCGCATCTAATGACCAATTGGCTCCTTACTTCTATGAGGAAGACCCCTACCAATATTTTCAAGAACTGGACAGTTATTACGAAAACGAATTTGGACACCAAGACATCGAAACTGAGACACAGAACGAATACACCAACCAACCAGATACAACCGAAAACATCAGAATCGACGACTTAAATTTTCGGCCAACAGCCTCGACAGACCCAACGACTACCTAGACATTAACAAACACGGTTCCAGACTTCCCTTTATTAACGTATCCTCCCCATTTGGCCGCCCATTGAAATTTCTTATCGACACAGGCGCATCGGCTTCATTTCTAAACCCCGAGTTCACTCGTTCGGAAGATCTCGTAGACATCAGGCCTATCACTATTTCATCTATCCTCAACCAACATAAACTGAATAAGAAAATAACTCTACCCAACTTCCTGGAATTCAACCAACCGGGTGAAAACACATTTTTAATATTCAAATTCCACAAATATTTCGACGGTCTCTTAGGACTAGATATCCTTTCTAATCTTAATGCGAAAATCGATTTAGAGAACAAAAAATTGGTAACCAGCAACGCGACCATTCCGCTCCATTTCGAACCTAATTTTATGATTAATGAATACATAGTCCCTGCAAACTCAAAATTTACCATCAAAGTACCAGTCGACACGGAAAGCGGAGAAATTTACTTGTCAAAAATTACACTAACACCACACCTAACTATTTCGGAAGGCATTTACTCTGCCCATAACTGGTATGCTGTTGTCGAAGTTTCTAATACCTTTCACCAAGACATAAAATTCTCCCTCAGTCATCCCCTCAAAACAAGACAATACCACAATCAAAATTTTTGAGAAATAAACAATTTCAACATCTGCACCGATGATACCAAATCCCTTAATTCATGCGACATCAGTAATTTAACTCGTACCTCCCACCTGAATGATGAAGAGACCCAGAGCATTCTTAAAATATGCAAAGAATACGAAGACATATTCTTCAAACAGTGGGACAATCTTAGCTTCACCAACTCGATCAAACATAGAATCCATACAACGGATGATATCCCGATATTCTCGAAATCTTACAGATATCCCTTTATACATAAAACTGAGGTGCAGACGCAAGTCCAAAGTATGTTAGATCAGGGAATAATAAGATCTAGTTTCTCTCCATGGAGTGCTCCAATTTGGATTGTCCCAAAGAAAAAAGATGCTAGTGGCAATCAGAAATGGCTGTAAGTAATAGACTACCGCAAGCTGAACGAAAAAACTATCAGCGACAAATATCCGATCCCGAATATTAATGATATACTCGACAAGCTTGGCAAATGCCTATATTTCTCAACAATTGATTTGGCAAGCGGATTCCATCAGATAGAGATGGACCCACAGGACATAAGTAAAACCGCTTTCTCTGTAGAAGGCGGACACTACGAGTTCGTCCGCATGCCTTTTGGGTTAAAAAATGCCCCGTCAACTTTTCAAAAGGTAATGGATAACGTTCTCAAGGATATACAAGGGAAAATATGCCTTGTTTATCTTGACGACATTATCATTTTCTCGACCTCTCTTCAAGAACACATAGAAAATCTTCGAAAAGTATTCGATAAACTAAGAGCCGCAAATTTTAAAGTCCAGTTAGACAAATCAGAGTTCCTCCAAAGAGAAGTGAATTTTCTTGGACACATAGTCACAAGCCATGGTGTGAAACCCAACCCAGAGAAGATTAAAGTCATTAAGGAATACCCTATACCCAAATCCAGAAGAGAAATAAAAGCATTTTTAGGACTTCTTGGTTACTATCGGAAGTTCATAAGGGATTTCGCTCAACTAACGAAACCTCTTACAGAATGCTTAAAAAAGGACAGAGTTATTGATTTAAACGAAAAGTATTTACAAGCATTCGAACTTTGCAAGCAGCTACTTACAAACGAACCAATCCTCCAATATCCGGACTTCTCCAAACCTTTCGTACTAACCACCGATGCAAGCAATTACGCCATTGGAGCCGTCTTATCTCAAGGCCCAATCGGCGCAGACAAACCAATATGCTTCGCAAGCAGGACCCTCAGTGACACTGAAATTAATTACTCTACGTCCGAAAAGGAACTCCTTGCAATAGTTTGGGCAACAAAATATTTTCGCCCATATCTTTTCGGGCGAAAATTCCGAATCGTGACTGACCACCAACTCCTCATCTGGCTTATGAGTTTAAAAGATCCCAACTCTAAGCTCATTCGATGGCGACTTAAATTGGAAGAATTTGATTACGAAGTAGTGCATAAAAAGGGTAAACTTAATGCCAATGCGGACGCTTTAAGTCGCATAAAAGTTCCAAAATTCACCAATACCCCAGACATTGAAGCAAACCTGCATACTGATTTAACCCAAACTAATCCGGGACCAAGCTCCACTTGCGCTACAATACACTCAACCGCCGAAAATTTAGATGACCACATATTCATATCCGAGCGCCCCTTAAACGAATTCAGTCTCCAAATCGTATTAGAAACTACCAACAGAACTAACTCTATTTCAGTCGAAACACTATTCAAAAACAGACAACGCAGAACTATAAGAATGAACACATTTATAACAGAAAACGTGACAGAACTATTTAAAAGATTCCTTGCACCAAATAAAACAACCGCAATATTCACGAATGACAACACCTTCAAAATAATCCAATCGGTATTCTCAAATTTCTTCTCACGAAGTAAAATCTTCAAATTACTCCGATGTACAACAGTATTGATAGACGTGAAGGAAAATGACGAACAAGACGAACTGATTAGAGACTATCACACCAAGAACAACCACAGAGGGATCAACGAGACATTAGCCCACCTTAAACGAAAATATTACTTTCCATTCATGAAAGCAAAAATTACAAAAACCATAAATAATTGCCAAACATGCCAAACACTAAAATACGACCGAAACCCTCCCAGAATTAAGTTCGAAAAACCCCCAACTCCTTGCAAACCTTTAGACATCGTCCACATCGACGTATATACGATTAATAACAACAATATACTGACGTTAGTAGACAAATTTTCAAAATTCGCCGCCGCATACACATTAACCGCAAGAAACAGCTTAACTATCATAAAATCAATTAAACATTTCATAAGCCTTCACGGCATTCCAAAAACATTAGTTGCAGATCAAGGAGTCGAATTTACCGCTAACCTTTTTAAAGATTTCTGCTCTCAATATGACATACAACTACATATAACATCATTTGCTCAGAGCACTAGCAATGCCCCGGTTGAAAGACCACATTCAACTCTTACGGAAATCTATCGCATAATTTACTAAAACGTTCAAGACAAAAACCACGAGGATATTTTAAACGAGACATTAATAACATACAACAACTCCATACACTCATCCACCAACCACACTCCATATGAACTATTCACTGGAAAAACATATAAATTCCTTGAAGAAGTTAAATTCAATAGTGAACATGAATTCTTACAGAAACTAAACGCATTTCGAGAAAAAATTTATCCCTCCATTAAAGATAAACTACAAAAAGCTGTTGATAAAAACATTGATAAGAGGAATGAGAATAGGGAATCCCCTATACCATTCGGTGAAAACGAACAAGTCTTTAGGAAAGAGAACAGAAGGAACAAATTAACCCCCCGATTTAGCACACAAAACGTTAAGCAAGATAATAAAGTTACTATCATTACTCATAAGGATAAAAAAAATTCATAAATCTAAATTGAAACGACGACGTAAATTTCAGGCTAAGGCGGCTATTACACTATAAAAGTTCTTTTACAAATATCGTTTGTAGAAGATATTTTCGATGAACTTTTCTAGTGTAATAGCCGCCTAAGAAAAGATTTGCGACGTGAACGTTGCTTGTTTCAAGTGCTTTTCTTACATGCTTGCACACCTTCCCCCTTAGGCGGCTAATATCATTCATAAAAGTTCTTTTAAAATATCGTGAGTCAAAGATATTTGTAAAAGAACTTTTATAGTGTAATAGCCGCCTAACAATGGTGACAGGACAGAGACTCGAAATCCACGATTTACAGAACAACCAGGGCCTTCTACCACTCCAACTGGGGACCGCTAAACTGATCGAGAGACACAACAACCTAATACACATTATACAATTGGAATCCTACGCGACAACTATAAACAACATACAACGCTCACTCGATGACCTCACAGACATACAAGAACTTCACAGCACTATAGACACAACAAGGACTAAATTAGGAGAATTGAAAACAAAACTGAAAACACTACTACCCAGAGTAAGAACAAAACGAGGACTAATAAACGGATTAGGAACGGCTGTAAAATTTCTCACAGGTAACATGGACGCAACGGATGCTACACGTTTGAATAACGACATAAATTCGATAATTTCAAAACAATCGACACTACAAAGTATGGTCAATCAAAATTCCTTCCTCAACAACAAAATGATACAAAGATTCGAAAACATCACCAGCCACATAAATTCCCAACAGAAAATTATATCAAATTATTTCAGATTGAATCAAAATTTTATCAATAATCAAATAAGGAGCGAAAAAAATCTCCTTCAATATATCCAATTCCTAAGTCAATTAAATTATAACATAGATGTCCTTCACAACCACTTATCTAATATAGCAGAAGCTATAATACTAGCGAGATTAAACATTATTCCGAAGCAAATCCTTAACCCTGATGAGCTCACGGAAATTTACGAAATATTGAGCAGTCAAAGTATCGTAATAAAAAGCGAAGAAAATATCTATGAACTATTAAACTTACAAGCATACCAAAATGGCACTAAAATTATATTCAATGTCCAAATCCCAATTTTCCAAAGTGAAAACTACTCTTTTTTCCACCTCATTTCCATCCCGACACAAAACCACAGAATAATCCTACCCAAACCATATTCCATAGTAAGCCCAAACAATATCCAACTCTTTGAAAAACGCTGCCCGGAAATCGAAAAAGTATTCTACTGCCCAAAACCGCCCATCGAGGGAAACAAAAAGGCCTCTAGTTGCATCAAGAAACTAATACACAACGAACCAACCAATTGCGAGTTAACCGAAGACTATCTAACAACCGAAATTCTCTTACCGGAACCCAACTACTTGCTGTTTATTAATAGTCCAATAACACCAATAAACTCCACCTGCCCATTCGCCCCGAGAAACGTATCCGGAAACCTGCTGATCCACTTTGAAGATTGCGAAATTGAAGTAAATGGGATAACCTACGAAGGACAACCTAAAACCTTTTGGGACGATATCACCATACACCTCACAACGTTCAACAAAGTTAACTTCACAACAATCCGACAAAATTATACCCTAGCTAAACTGCTACATTACCATTTTAAGGATCATATGCCAATTGGCCTTGTCGAAAGAACCACAAACAAAGAGACCACACTTACCTTTACACTATTGTCTATTCCAGGACTCATAGTACTAACTACCATATGCTACATAACCTACAGATCCCGCAAACACAGTCTCGACATCAACCCACCGATGACAGCAGAAGCTCCAGCAACACGATTCCTATTCCTACGACCGGATACCCCGTCAGCCTCAGCAACAGGAATTTCAACACCACAATTCCTGTTCCCGAAGCTTCATTCTAGGGAGGGAGGAGTTACGGCAACACCTACATAGTGTCACAGCTAACAGCCCGATCATCGACATCCATTATACCACCGACCATCAGAACCAAAGTCCATTGCAACTTTCCAGCTGAACCAACAAAACAATGGACTACAGACTTTCTCAATCGATCATCAACCCAGCCATAGTCCACTTCCACATACCGCCGAGTAATCAATAATTTATTATAAAATCGAACTTATTGTAATTGAGAGCTCAGTCGTTGAAATTAGAATCCAATAAACCATTATTACTAAATTGCTGTTCTTCTTTTTTTTCGCCACCGGTCTTGTGGCTACCATAATTCGCGCGTTTTCGCTGCTTTTGCTCGGCCGCAAAGTTTTATGAAACTCAAAACTTTGCCGCTTTTCTAGCGATGGCAGATTCCGTTTCCATTTCTTCTGTGGGCAAACGGGAATTTGACAATACATAATACCCCACATACACGGAGCGATCCGTCGCCCGATCGATCGACCGATGGATTGCCACAAAATATCAGCTGATCAAAATTTTACGGAACTGTCAAGAAAATCCTCAATGGCTGCGTTCCTGCGAGCGGATCAGGGTTTGACATTTCTCAAATCCACCTCCATTTGCTTTCCCCTCCGGTAAATTTAGTACAGACAACTGTCACTTTTGGATCTGACAATTCCTCCTCTGGATCTGAATATTTTTCCGGTTAATTTCTAAAATCAGAAATTTTGACAGTTCTCAGATGTCACCGGCGCCTCGGTCACCAAAGCAACATAGCCAGTCATCCGTTAGCCAGCGTGCAGGACGTGTTGCGAAGTGTTTAGTGGTAGTTTGCTGCGCCTTTAGCCTACAAACCTGCTCCTTGAATAGGAAGTCGTCGTAACGGGGAACTATTTGTTCGAAATAATTTGCATTTCTGGGTCGATTTTCGCGCTCAATCCCGTCCAACAAACTCCAATCGTTTGTCATGTTGTTATCCATCACAACGCGCACTATATTTAGTATGCTTTGCACACTATTTACAATTTGGATATCACCGAAATCATCCAATAATTCCGCAATAATTAAATTTTCCATTTTGAAACTAAAAACTTGACAGATCTTTTTTGACAAGACGGCCGTGTATGCCGTCTGTGGGAATATTTCTCAGATCCAAAAATTGACAGTTGTCTGTACTAAATTTACTGGAGGGGGAAGGGTATCAGAAGGCTTCCAGGACCGCGCCCAATGATAAGCGCATTCACAGGCTGATCCATCGGCCAATATCGATATCGGGCGACGGATCGGCCGATCGATCGCACGTTTAATGGACAGCGTAGTAAAGGATTTGTTTTTAGAAGTGTAATGGCAAAGCGCAGTCAAGTGAAATGCCACTTTCATATACCTGTTTTGTGGCATTTTTTGTGAAATTTGGGTAGGCGTCGGTTGCTTACGTACATGCATTAGCTTTTACTGAATATACAATACCATCATATTTGATATTGTAGTCCGGATGGCGCAACGGTTAGCACGTTCGCCTTCTACGCACTGGGCCCGGCTCGATTCCAACTGAATGCAGTAGTCTTCGATTAACAAGAGGATTTATGTGTCGGAATATGAGCCCACTCAGCTGTTAAATAAGTACCCATTTGGGGTAAATAACTCGGTTGAGCGTGTTGCTGATCACACACCTCTGCACAAAACACACCGTCACGATCTAGTAAATGAGATGATGCTAACTTATCTCGAGGCCTTGGTCCCAAATTGGATTGATGCGCCAGTTATTTTTTTTATACTCGTATGTGACATACGAACGAATAAAAATTTAAGATAGTTTTGTGTACGCCAGCACTTCACAAAATGTCGCTGTCGCTCTCATTACATTTTGCAATCGGCGTTCCATGACGCAAGATCTCAGCGTAAAATCGTGAAGCCATTATTGTAATTTCAGCTTTATACTGAGTAATGATAGCAATTCGATTGAAAAACACACATACTTTATTTAATAAACGAACTATATGCTTGCGTAACTAACGACCAACGACTAACTAGCTTTAACTATTGGTTTCCGGCGAATCCCGATAACGACACTTCAACTGCTTTTCGTTTCCGCTTCCGAGCGGATAGTGCTCATTCTGTTGGTACTTGTCATCGATGGTTCGAGACTATGGTACCGCTTAGTACAGGCCGTGTCATACATAAGTGTCACGTACTCCATGCATACAACACTACTGTGCCTGTTCGCCCCGAACAGAAGTCACTATGACGCCCTTCAGGCGGTGCCATCCGTTCCAAATGCATGATCTTCATTGTTAGGCTGCGCGCAAGTTGGCACACGTTCGCGTGTCGCGTTCACGTGTTTTATGTCAAACGGTTTGAGTCTATGGTTTTCAACCAAAGATGCGAATCTGTCAATATGGCAAATGCTCGGATATTGTCGTATCAACAAATTGAGTTCATTATTGTACTTTAAAATGGATAATTAGGTAACAATTGAGTGGCAGAACAAACGACTGGGTAGTAGTAGGATGTGCATAAACACACATTTCATACTAAATTATTGGCGTTAATACACAATAATGAATCCAATTTGGTGATGATCTATCAAATTGACAGATTCGCATCTTTGGTTGCAAACCATAGGCTCAAACCGTTTGACATAAAACACGTGAACGCGACACGCGAACGTGAGCCAACATGCGCGCAGCCTTACTGTTGACTTCCAACGCTTCGAAACGCGACGTATCACATCATCCAGGCAGACAACAATCTTGTCCGGTTCCATCCAATTCTGCCGAAGTCGTTCTCTCTTATGAGTGCTGTACAACCTTATGAGGCCACCATCGCTGAAGCCAACCGAGCTAGATTTTAAGCTGTATACCATCCCTACGCGATCAACGCTCCACCGAGGTCTCTCTTGCATCAGGCCATGTACTCCATGCAATCGGCGTCCGAACTCGGCGACCGATGATGACTGCTCCATACACTAACCATTCCGTGGGGTTGGAATGTACTGGAACACCTCCGTAGTTGGACATCGCAATGCCAAATTGACAGCTGCGATACCCCTGTTGTCGCTCCAGCGGTTCATCATTACAGAAGCCCCAAACTGCGTGCAGGACGCTTTCACGTCGTCGAGAACTGGTTCATTCGTAACCTTCGCGGACAGTTCGGCGCTGACGAATCTCGATGCTTCCACACGTTCCAGATCGTTCCTCGATTTTCCAACCTTCTCGAATCCCTCACACACCTTTCCGATCTGGGTGCCCACCCGCATCTGTTTGAACTTCATGGAGCTTCTTGTCGGTTAGTTTTCAGACTCCCGCAGACCGCTCCTCCAATTTTAACTTCAAGCTGTCCTCCGGTTGCAACTGTGTTGTTGTTGTTGTAGCAATGGTCAGAATTCGATGGGTTTGTCTGTTACACGCCAACAGTTTCATCTTCATCCCCGGTGTCGAGGGATAGAAAGTAAGCTGCCTCTTTTGGGTTCTCCCACAGCGCTCTTGGAGTCAAGTGAGTGGGCGCAGCTGGGCATTGAAAGATATGGTTTACGTCGTGAGGGGTTCCATTACAAGCAGGACAGATGTTTGAGACGTCCTGGTCTATGCGAGAGGAGTTCAATCGCGAACACCAGCCTGACCGAAGTTGGGCGAGTGTTGTTCTCGTAGCTCTCGGAAGTCTTTCCTTTTCCTGAGATATCGTTGGTGGTATGGACGAGAGCACTGGATTCGAACCTAAGCTTGCTATTGACTTGTTGACCTCTTCTCGATGTATTGCTGCGATGGCCGACCTATGTGCGTTACTATCAAATGGTTCCCTTTTATATCTCTGGACGTCTCTTTCAAGGTCCCTCAGGTCGCGCCTGACATGTCTGGGCGGCGGCGTCTTGTCCATGAGATTGAAATTAGGGTGATCACTGCGATAGCAGCCCACAAGGTATTGCTTGGCAAGAAGCTGGTTGTGATCTCTTAAAGGCATCATCCTGGTTTCCTGATGTAGATGGTCCTGGGGTGACATCAGGAGACAGCCTGTAACAGAGCGGAGAGCGGCGTTTTGGCACGTTTGAATCTTCTTCCATTGCGTGTCACAGAGATTCTGCGACCACACAGGAGCCGCATAGTTGGCCACTGATCCTCCGACTGCTTTGTACGTGACCAGTAGAGTTTCTTTGTCTTTGCCCCAGGTGCTACCGGCCAGGGCTTTGAGGATCTTATTCCTACTGCGCATCCTATCGCATACAGTTAAGGCATGGGGTGATGATGTGGCCATGCTATCTAGCGTAACTCCTAGGATTTTAGGATGGTTTATAGTATGATGATTCCCGATCGAGATATCAAGTTGCATCTTGACCTCCTTCGTCCAGGTGGTGAATAGGGTTGCCGAGGATTTGGGTGCTGAGACGGTCAGGTTCTTGTTTATGAAGAACGAGTTTAGTCGTTCAAGATAACCGTTGATGTTTCTGCACGTAACCGCTCTGTCATCCCTGTTGCTAGAATGGAACAGTCGTCAGCGTTGGAGATAATATCGATCCCTTCAGGTGGTGCTGGGAGTCCTGAGAGGTATAGATTGAACAAGGTAGGAGATAGAACTCCTCCTTCAGGTACCCCTTGTTTAATCTTCCTAAGCTTTGATTTGCTGTTCCTGAATTCTGTGTAGGATTGCCTGCCAGCGAGATAATTGGCAATCCATTTCACAATTTGCGTCGGAAGCGGTGAACAATTGATGTCAGACAGAAGCGCTGAATGGCTGACAGTGTCGAAGGCCTTCGACAGGTCAAGCGCCACCAATATTGTTCTTTCACAAGGACGAGCCTGGTTGAGGCCATTATGGATGCGGGTTGTAATGGCATCCAAGGCCGTGGTCGTACTGTGAATGCTTCGGAAGCCATGTTGGTGATCAGCGAGCTGGATGTGGGCTGTAAGAACAGGGTGGATTAGTGCTTCAAGCGTCTTGGCAACTGGTGACAGTAAAGTTATTGGACGATAGGATTCGCCGAGTGTCGCTTTCTTCCCAGGTTTTAGTATTGGGATGACTCTCCCTTTTTTCCAGGATTCCGGAACGATCAACGAGGAGATGGATAGATTGTACGTAGCCGTGAGATAGTTGATGGCTGGCAGATCGAGGTGTTTGAGCATAGTCATTGAAATGCCATCTGGTCCCAATGCTTTTGAGTTGTTTGCCCTCCTATAGCTGCAACTACTTCGTCCGTGGTGAAAACGGGTATGCTATCTGTGGTTCGGTTGTGAATCTGTCTACGGATTTTGCACTTAAGTCTGTCTGGTGCGGGGTGTTCAATAAATTGTTTATTGAAATGACTTGCGCAGTGGGTAGAGTCACTTGTTGAATATTCACCGAACTGTATGGCGACGTTCCCTTTCTTGTTTGGTGGATTGGAGAGGGCACGGACTGTCGACCATAACTTAGTCAACCCTGTGGTAAGGTTGCAGTTATTCGGATGGGTGCTCCATTTAGACCTTCTGTGTTCGGCTACCTGTCTCTGGATCTCGCAGTTCATCTCGTGAATTCTGGGGTCATCCGGGTTTACGCTCCTTATGCCGTCTCTTTCGTCTGCCAATCTAGCGGAGGTGGTTGGGAAGTTAGGCCGAATTTTCGGAATCCGTCCTGCAGGAATGAACTTCGCAGCCGCTTTGTTCAGGACTTTCCTTATGTTTGATTCGGCTGTGTGAACGTCGGTTGGCGTTGGCAGTGCGAGGAATTTGGCGTTGGTGTAGGAGGCAAAACCGTACCAGTCAGCCTTATTGTGGTTGACAAACGTGCGGTGTTCACAAGAAATGATGTTTGATGGTTTGTCAAGCCTTATCACGATTGGTAGGTGGTCTGAAGATAGTGTTAAGACCGGCTCCCATTGTGTTTCATTTATGAGGCCAGCACTAGCAATCGTGATGTCTGGAGAACTGGAACATGTACCGGCGATGCGAGTAGGGATGTCATCATTTAGGGTACAGAAATCTGAGGCATCAATCTGTTCGGCTATTGAGATACCTCTGGCGTCGTTGTTGAGGTTGGAGTGCCAGAGTTCATGGTGAGCATTAAAGTCACCGAGCAGGAGGCGATGTTGACCAGTGAGGAGATGGTTGATATTTACGTGATATCCAGGGGGACAGCTGGATACCGGTGGAATGTATATATTGTAGATTTCAATATCAACATTACCCGATCTTAAGGCGATGGCTTGCACTTCCATGAGGTTGTCATTGCTGATGATATCAATTTCCCGGTATTGCACGGAATGGTGAATAATGAAGGCAAGCCCTCCTCCCGCGTTGGTCAACCTGTCTTTCCTGACAATAGCGAAGTTGCCATATGAGTTTAGGGACGAGTTGGAGTGCAGTTTCGTCTCCTGTATGGCTCCAACTTGGATGCGATGTCTGTCCATAAATGATGTAAGTTCAGCGATCTTGTTCTGCAACCCATTGCAGTTGAGTTGGACGAGTGAGAACGTATTGAAGATGGCAATCGGTGGTGCAGGCGTAAGATTGTGTTGGGAAATCCTGTGGGAACTATTAGCAGGAGTCATTGGGGATGACTGTGAACTTGTCTGGACGCTCGAAGGTGTTGATTGTTGAGGCGTGTTGGACGTGGTTGCTAATTGTTGTTGTCTGTTCCTACACTGACTGGCAGTAAAGGAGGGATTCCAGTGCCTGTGATGGTTGAGTCCTGAACAATGTCTTAGGTGGCACCATTGATTGCAGCAATTGCATTTCACCGTCGTCGCGTTTGGGTGCAGCACTCTATCACATACGTAGCATATCCATGGTCCTGGGTTTCTTTCAATGCCGGCGCGGAGAAGTAGCACTGAGAGCAGTTGCGCCGAGATGTTTTGCTCCCAGTGAACATAAAAAAAGACGATACGGGCATGTAATACACAAACACACTTTCCTTCTTGCATTGAAGGGTTTTGGCAGCTCTTAGCCGTTGTGAAACGGGTCGCTCCGGTGCGCAGAACCGGCTGCCGTAGGAACGCAACTGTGTTGTCATTATCCACGGTGACTCCTCCAACCTCACAGATCGCTCATCGAACTTTGCCGATTGCTCTGTCAACTTCGTTGTCGGTCAATTCAACACCGTTGTTGTTTCTCTCGGCGACTCCTCGAACCTCGCCGACCGTTCGTTCATCTCCGTTGTTATATTGCTAGGCAACTTCTCCGTCCGCGCTGACTGTTCGCTATCGGTCCGACTGTTCACTACCGCAGCGGCCTCAAGCTGTGAACTCCATATGCCCCAGGACTTTTGTCTGTCGAAAGCTGGTCTTGACGACTCCTGATATTTCGACGCGCTCCGGTTCGCTCCTCAATCCTTCGACCCACTCGGCAACCATATCGAACCTGCCATCCATTCTGGCGTCCATGCATGAGGTCGTGTTCGAAGTTCTTGGAAGTTTCTTGTTGCCTCTCGTCGTGCATTCTCTGCAACTGCTCGATTTGCTCATCGGATCGCTTGGATTGATCGTCAAATCGCTTGAATTGATCGTCAAATCGCTTGTCAAGCTTGCCAAATCGCTTGGATTGCTAGTTAAATTGCTTGTCAAGTCGCTTGGACAGTAATAGCTGCACGACAGGGCCCACGGCTGAAATCTGTTCCGCTCCCGATTCGTCGAGATTTTTCGTCAACTCGTCCTTATCCGGAAATTCGACTTCCTCTAAACGAGCGCACACCCTGGCCGTATTTCCCGCCGTTAACGAATTCGGCTGTAAATTCCGAAATAGTACGCGGCATTTTAGTTCGTTATTCATTCCGCAAGTTCAAAACAATCAACCTGAGAAGAGAGAAAAGAAGGAAGGATAATCCCAATCTATGTACTGAAGCAATTCCACCTCATTCCATCTCGTGGAAAGTGAGCCCTCTACCCTGGAACACCCGCCCGGCCCACATATTCCAATCAATTCCAATATCACTTAGGCCAACGTGTCAAACTCACAATGGCCTTGAACATATGGTCGCCGCGCGAAACGAACGATTGTGTATAAAAATCATTTTAAAGTGAATAAAAACAATAGTTGTGAATGATAGTGACAATAAAACAATCGATAAGAACTAGTTTCACTCATCACATAAGACAGTGAAGTGTCTTTAACAATTTAAATGAAGTGCTTTGTGAGTGATTGGAAAAGCGTGTACACGCGAAAATTCAAAGGAATTTCGTTTTTCAGGTAAGAAAATTAGGTTGCGTATGCGTATTGGGATGCAGTGTATATGGCCCGCTATCAGTTTCATTCAGAATTTCAATAAAACCAGCGAAATTGTGAACATATAAACATTGTGGGCCAATCTGTCAAATGAATATCTAAAACCGGTTTGGCCGTCCATAGGCGTGGGAAAAAGGGGAGACCAATTTTTTTTTTTAAGGTTTCCGAAAAATTGAATGTTGAATGCGCAATGGCTAAGGGTGGCCACACATGAACGAGCACAACCACGACCGAACTTACATCGAACCATCAATTTCATAGAACGTGCTGAAAAAAATTTCCCTCTTTTTCCACTGTTCTATGAGGTTGATGGTTCGGTGGAAGTTGGGTCGTGGCTGTGTGTGTTCATGTGTGGCGACCTTAAGAAAGAAAGAATTTTACATACGGCAGAGTATCCATTAAGGTTGAGCGCATGTTGTTCACGCTCGCGTGCCGCGTTCGCGTATTTTATGTCAAACGGATTGAATTTTTGCTAAAATGACGCTGTGTATGTCCACCATAAAAGGCGCTGCAAAGTTCACCATGAACGTGAAAATGAAGAAATATTTTCTTGGGAAATATTCATGAAAATTATAGGGGGGTTTCACGCTCGCTGTTGCAAATCGTAAAAGCGTCGTAAATCGTAGCCTAGTTCACAATAGCCTTGCATTTGGTGCAAATACAAGGCTATTGCGAACTAGTTTACGATTTACAACAGCGAGCATGAATCCCCCTTGTGTCTTTTTTACGAACGCGGATTATATTGAAATAAATGGAGAATTCGACAAACTACATTTTGAATACATTTTCACAATATAGAGTGTTCGAATACTTTTTTTTTAATTCCCTGTACATTCCACGATAAATTTTTCTTTTAATGGTGAAATGTACGGGGAATTTTAAAAATGCACATGAATCTCAATATTAAAAAAAAAAAAATAATATAAAAATATATTCAAAATGTACTTTATGAAATTCTCCATTTTATTCCAATATAATACCCGGACGCGAAAAATCGTTATTTCGATATTTTCCAAGAAAACATTTTTTCATTTACACCTTCACGGTGAAGTGTACAGCGAACTTGACCTCGGAATTATACTGTGCGCGAATTACGTCCACAAGTCGCAGTCAACGTAAATCAGCAGTTCAGCCTGTTATAATCAAATCTCTTGTTCGCGTTCTTTTGACACATTTGAGCTGTAAAAAACTGGCTTCCTAGCAAACTTGAAACACTTTTTTGAATCAAGAATAGAAACATGCACTTTCAAGCGCATAACAGTAACTTACAACAAAACAAATGATCACCCACAGTTTTAAAACACATGTATATTGTGAATTGACACTTTGCGGCTCGTTGATTGCGACAAAGTTGAACTCGTCTAAACTTTTGCGACGTGAGCGACGTGTTGTTCGCGCACAGTATACTTATCGCCATCTGAAATACATTGGTTCAACTTTATTTGACAGCAGAAGCCGCGGTGTTCGCGCATACTATAATTCAGCTATAAGAGTTCACATGCGGAACAATTTATATTCATATATTGACACAAGCAGAATTGCCAAATAGTTGCAATGATGCAAGACCTGAAGTGCTTCTATCTGGACGAAACCATACATGGAGCAAATAATTATAATTTTTTTTTAATAGAGTAACTTCAAACCACTAGCACCTCAACGGTAGATTTTTTTGAAAATTGCCCACCCATCCATGATCGTCTTGCACGCAGATAGTGAAGAATGCTTCTATCTGGACGAAACCACTACGTTAGTGAAAATTATAAAATACAGAAAATTTCAGTATATATTTATGAATTCGACGGGTTCGGTGGTCGTATTCCATCGCTCTATGATGCTTAATCTAGACAACAGAGATCTGATCCTCGGCGCGAGCAAAAACTGCCTATGGGTACTAATAGAACTTTCACTACGCTAAGGCGGCTATTACACTATAAAAGTTCTTTTACAAATATATTTGACGAACGATATTTCAAAAGAACTTTTATGAATTATATTAGCCGCTAAACGGGGAAGGTGTGCAAGCATATTAGAAAAGTAGTTGAAACAAGCAACGTCCATGTCGCAAATCTTTTCTTAGGCGGCTATTACACTATAAAAGTTCTTTGAAAATAGCTTTCATAAAAGATATTTGTAAAAGAACTTTTATAGTGTAATAGCCGCCTTAGAGCTTGTCAGTATAAAGATGACGCGGATTGGAGGTTCATGCTTACAACTGCACGTCCAGAAAGTCGATATGATATCGAAACGTCAACAAAACAAAGAAATGCAAGAGATATTGACGCGTCCATGCCCCTGAAGGGGTCAAGTCAATTAACATCTATAAATTTCTCCATACAGTCCAGATTAAGCAATTTTACTTATTTTGCGAACCTACTGTAAGCTCCCCGATGATTCATCGGTTAGTATTTTTTATAAGACGATGTGAAACAAGAGTTCAGCTATTCACTTTAATATTAACGGGTGGTAAAAACATGTGGGAAACGGTAAATAATTAAGTACATGCCCAACATACTTATCGTCAACTCTAAATTGAAGTATTGAACGCATTTGGTATTTGTTGTTTATAAATTTTCTCAATCAAATTTATATGCTGCCCCCAATATAATTTTTCAGCATTTCAACGACGCCAATTGCAGAAAGCAACTCGTTCCCTTTATAGTACTTTCCCTCTATAAATACTAATGGGTCACTTGAGTAAAATTGCTTCATCTTTCTTTTCCTTATTTTCTATCTTCTCAGTGTATTACATACATATTTTCTGCTTGTCGTTGTTATTAAATTGGATTGATAAACACATTACACAATTTTTTTCATATCAATAATCACAATAAGGCTGCGCGCAAGTTGGCACACGTTCGCGTGTCGCGTTCACGTGTTTTATGTCAAACGGTTTGAGTCTATGGTTTTCAACCAAAGATGCGAATCTGTCAATATGGCAAATGCTCGGCTATTGTCGTATCAACAAATTGAGTTCATTATTGTACTTTAAAATGGATAATTAGGTAACAATTGAGTGGCAGAACAAACGACTGGGTAGTAGTAGGATGTGCATAAACACACATTTCATACTAAATTATTGGCGTTAATACACAATAATGAATCCAATTTGGTGATACGACAACAGCCGAGCATTTATCAAATTGACAGATTCGCATCTTTGGTTGCAAACCATAGACTCAAACCGTTTGACATAAAACACGTGAACGCGACACGCGAACGTGAGCCAACATGAGCGCAGCCTTAATGTGTTTGCAAAACTATCAATTTCAATTTAAATTGGAATTGTTTGTGACACTTGGTTTCATTCTGCACACCAACTTAGTATGCGTCTGTAGCTTAGCTCGGTAACGCACCGGGCATTTTTTGCTACTCGAAACACGGTCTCTGCGGTTCGCGCCCCGCAACGGGACCAACTATTTTTTATTCTCAAATTCCCTCTGAATTAATTTCTCCGAGCTTAGTGGTGTGCAGAATGAAACCAAGTGTCACAAACAATTCCAATTTAAATTGAAAATGATTCGCACTTGTACATTTGCAAGAACATTAATACATAAAGTAAAATTGCCAGGGAACAAATATCTCCACTTCTCACCCTCTCTCCACCCCTCTAGTGAGTTAATATAAGTGCTTCACACCATCTAGACCTCCACGGTCGAGTTTTCAAGTAAAATCACGCCTTCACGGCTTATACAAACAGAATTCTCGCACTTTCGTGGTCGGTCTTGCACATGGATAGCTGCAAAGATGCAAGACCTGATGAGTGCTACTATCCATACGAAACCACTAAGCTCGGAGAAATTAATTCAGAGGGAATTTGAGAATAAAAAATAGTTGGTCCCGTTGCGGGGCGCGAACCGCAGAGACCGTGTTTCGAGTAGCAAAAAATGCCCGGTGCGTTACCGAGCTAAGCTACAGACGCATACTAAGTTGGTGTGCAGAATGAAACCAAGTGTCACAAACAATTCCAATTTAAATTGAAAATGATTCGCACTTGTACATTTGCAAGAACATTAATAAGGCGGCTATTACACTATAAAAGTTCTTTTACAAATATCTTTTATGAAAGCTATTTTCAAAGAACTTTTATAGTGTAATAGCCGCCTAAGAAAAGATTTGCGGCATGGACGTTGCTTGTTTCAACTACTTTTCTAATATGCTTGCACACCTTCCCCCTTTAGCGGCTAATATCATTCATAAAAGTTCTTTTGAAATATCGTTCGTCAAATATATTTGTAAAAGAACTTTTATAGTGTAATAGCCGCCTAAAATACATAAAGTATCAATTTCAAATTTCGCGCCAAGCCCCCAATAAAATTGTACATAAGGCCCTAACCAGATTGAACGCAGAATGCAGCAGCAGCGGCAGAAGCAACAACAACAACATCTAGATCTATCATCGCGACAGATCTACGTATTGTTGTTGTTGCTTCTGGCGCTGCTGCTGCATACTGCGTTCAATCTGGTTAGGGCCTAAGTTCAACGACGACAATGGTACATTCCAGGCCATTCCCTTCGCACTTCGCCTTATTCCAAAATTACTTCAATTCTCTCGGCAAATTTCCCTTCCTTCTTTCTCTCTCTTCATAGCAATCAACCGTGAAAATTCTACCAGCGTAGAATGTTCCAGCACTTCACTACAAAGTTTTTCGAAACTTTCCATGTTTATTTACACCACCGTAAATATCCTGCACGAGTTTCTCGAAATCTTTGAAGAGAGAGAATCAGAGGAAATGAAAAAGAGCGAGAGAAACGAAGTAATTCGGCACAACTGAGGAAGTAGGAAGGGGGATGGTAATTTGACATCTCTTTTGCTCTATATGGACCGGGCGGGTGTTCCGCGGCAGAGAGACAGACTGGAATGTTATTGTTCCAATAGGAGAAGTAGGAGAGGGGATGACATCTCAAGTGCTTCCTGTGCTTTTATATAGACTGCGCGGGTGTTGCGCAGTAAAGGGCGTGTGTCTCTCTGTTTACTTTTTACGACTGGAATTGCTTCAAATAGTTTAGTGTTGAGTATATGCGGATTGCTCCTCCATAGTTGTTCTCTATGCTCGAAATACACGATCGCGCAAGTTAAGACCACACAATTACACTAACAATTTGATCTGAGTTGCTCTCGATAGAACGTTAGTGCCATAGGTTAAACAGATATGAAATAGGCACAGAGTGGGGGTAAAAATTTGAATATCGAGTCATGCTTGACATATTCGCGTCTGCGCAGTGAAACGCGCATAACACGTATTAATATTTGGCCCAGGAGCCCGAGGAGCGAGGGGCCAAATACTTTGCAAATGTCAAAATTGTGGCTGAGTGGCCGATGGTGTAACGACATTTACCGAACGTATGGCGACCGCGTGCAAATGGGTAGCAGTGCGCATGCGCGGCTTGGTTCGAAAATAACCTGAAGCACAGAGTGGGGATAGTACTATTACCGATCTGTTCTATTTAAATCTATGGTTAGTGCAGTATTTCTACTCTGTTAAATAGTTCCACATTTGAAATGCAGGCGGCGCAGGCATCGAAATTTTCGAACAGTTTACAGTTTAGGAGCAGTCCGGATGGCGCAACGGTTAGCACGTTCGCCTTCAACGCACTGGGCCCCGGTTCGGGGATTTACGTGTCGGACTATGAGCCCACTCAGCTGTTAAATGAGTACCCATTATGGGGTAAACAACTCGATTGAGCGTGTTGCTGATCACATACCGTCACGATCTAGAAAATGAGATGATGCTAACTCATCTCGAGGCCGTGGTTCAAATTGGACTGTTACGCCAGTTATTTATTTATTTTTATTTACAGTTTAGGAGCACATAGAGTTCATTTCCTACCAGTAAAGTGTTCGTTTTGTGTAATTATATGGAATAGTAAACATACAAAATAATTTTGCTGCCTAAAGGAAATTTGTCCGATTGTATCTGTACTAAGGATTTAAGATCGCCACACATGAACGAGCACAACCACGACCGAACTTCCATCGAACCATCAATTTCATAGAACGTGTGGAAAAAAAAATCCCCCTATTTCCACCGTTCTATGATATTTGAGGGTTCGATGGAAGTTTGGTCGTGGTTGTGCTCGTTCATGTGTGGCGACCCTTAAGTTTTCTCTTGAAATTTGAGTTGACATTTGAACTCCAACTAAACGAAGACCATAGAGAATAACTATGGAGGAGCAATCCGCATATACTCAACACTAAACTACTTGAAGCAATTCCAGTCGTAAAAAGTAAAGAGAGAGACACACGCCCTCCACTGCGCAACACCCGCGCAGCCTATATAAAAGCACAGGAAGCACGTAAGATGTCATCCCCTCTCCTACTTTTCCAGTTGGAACAATAACATTCCAGTCTGTCTCTCTGCCGCGGAACACCCGCCCGGTCCATATAGAGCAAAAGAGATGTCAAATTACCATCCCCCTTCCTACTTCCTCACTTGTGCCGAATTGCGTCGTTTCTCTCGCTCTTTTTCATTTCCTCATATACTCTCTCTTCAAAGACGAAGACACATTCCCAGCAAAGACATGCTGTGTGTTTCCTGTTCGCTACCCTAATTTGCTCTCGATCGCTTTTTTTGTCGCTTAACCTGCTCTGCTCTGCTTTGTACGAAAAAAACGCACCTATTGATTAAAGGAGTTAGGTAATGTAATGGACTGTAATGTAATGATGTAGTACAATTGTTATCGATTGAACGATACAAATTTCGTAATGAAAACGTGCTATTTTGGTGATATTCAATTTCAAAGGTGAAAACTACCGACGGCAGATGTTTTCGTTGAATATGGTTGAATCCAAAATATCTTACTTTCGCATACTTTACTGGCATGTATACTAAGAAACACTACTAAAATTTGAAATTTTTTTATTAAAATTTGTGTCTTTGATTCAAATGTTACAAAATACAGAATGAGTCAACTATATACCAATTTACCGTTTAATATAACGTCATATGCTTCTTGGTCACGTGGCAGTCTGGCCAACGCAATCAAGATGGCAATGTGAGCGCGTTATGCACAATTTCGGGTTGAAACAAGCTACGCACTTAAGGACATCTGTTGCGAATATTACCTGTTGTTGTGGTAGCGATGCTTCGAATACTGCAGTTCTTCTTGTATCGAAGGGGTTTGACAGCTCTTGACCGTTGAAAAACGGGTCGTTCCGGTACGAAGAACCGGCTGCCGCAGGAACGAATAATATAATAATATTACCCGTCAGAAGGGATGGTGGTAGATCTACTTACAAAGCCACTGTCTTCAATTAAACATGATTATTTAAGAAATGAATGTAACGTTGTGCGAATTAGAAGTGTAGGAAGTCGTTAAACTTATTAACACAATCAGTTCGGCTTTCATTTTGACACGCACATATAAAAACTAGTTCTCTAACGTCGGTTACTTGAATTTCGTCATTCAAAATAACCAGCCATTAAAAATTAAAACAAATAATTTTCACTGGTTTTATTTCCAACGTATATCGAACACAATCATTCGTTTCTACAATTATGCGGAATACTGTACAGTAACATAAACTAACTAAAAGAAATTGTACATTGCCATATAGGCAGTAAAATTATCGCTTTCCGATTTACGATAAAACTCTAAATAACAGCCCGAATCCCCTGGAATGAAAATCACAGATCCACGGCGAAGTGATATTTCACCATACGTGCTGGTTTTAAGGATAGCTTCTCCGTCCAGAACCAGTAAAATGGAAGCATACTTTGAATGTCTCATTTTATAGAATGTGTTTGTGATTGGAATGTGTATTTTCCCAACGGAGAAGTCTTTTACGGGCGGTACGAATAGTTCCAAGTCGTCAAGTTTTGCTGATTGAAACAGTTTCTTCTCGCCAGGCTCACTGTTGTAGTTAACAATATCGATGAGTCTTTGAATATCTTTAAATTTTGGTGTGAGTCCAGCACGAATTACATTATCCGAACAAGCCATGCATTCAATACAATCGCCTTCTAAGTAAGCATGTAATTCATTTGCACCCAGGAATATTGCCTGACCAGGTTTTAGATTGATTACATTAAGGAAGAACGGGCTCAAGATTCCCACATCGTTCGGGAAATCCTTGCATAGTGTAGTGAAGATATCTTTGAGACCGCTTACTTCAAGTTCTGCAAAGAAATAAAACAATATTATATGTATTTCGATAGATAACTAAAATTACAAATCTAATTATTTTTTGTAGCCATATACTATACAATAAAATTTATTTTGAAGTTGTTGGAGGAGGTTAATCCTTTCTAAATGTAAATTAGGAACCAAGTTTATTATCTTTAAAACTATAATTGATTATAAGTTATTTAGCATTATAAATAGTTTTTTTTTTTTTTTACAGGGGATGAGGGATCAGAATTTTCTTTGGCGCTATCTTTCATATAATTCAGTCTTAATTAGAAAGCTTCCATCATCATTTCCGAGGGAAGGGAAGGGGGAGAGACACATATGTTATTTAGGATAGAAGTTAGTATAGACGCCAAAGTAACTGACACAAAAACATTGAAACACAAAAAATTAATGAAATTATAAATTAAAACTCGTTTTGCATCCCAGGCAGTGTAGATACACTGGTATTAAGGGATGCAAAAAAAGATATTTAAATTCATGAAAAATATAATTAATTTATTAATTAACGCGTCAACGCGGTAACTAAAACTTGTTGGTAAATGCAATTTTCGTGGTGTCTTTAAATTACGTTAAAGGGTTGTCATTGATTTGTAAGTGTTTTTTTTAATTTTCGTTTTAGTGATTCGTAAGATGTTACAGAACGAATTTCCAGGGGCAAAGCATTAAAGATCGTTATTGACGATCTAATCGGATCTCTCAATATTCTGTTCGTATACGCAGATGGTGTTCTGTAATTTCCAGCGTTTCTCGTACTGTAGCTATGAACCTCTCTATTTAGTGTCAAAGAAATGGATGTCTTGTTTTTCTTGTTCACAATTTTCCAAATTGTCTTCACTTAATAATTTTTTCTAGTGGTAATTTGCTAGTTAATCGATAGACTTCTACAGTGGGGGTTCTATAATCGAGATTATGAACCGCTTTAACAGCTTTGTTGAGCATTCTTCCAATTGCTGAAATATTTCTCGCAGAGGTTTGGCTCCAGATCAAGATACCGTACGTTAGAATAGGCATCAAATGAGCATAAAAAAATCATGTTTTTAAGTTGGAAATTCAAGTATCTTTTTCGTCTTCTATCTTTTGTAGTCCGGATGGCGCAACGGTTAGCACGTTCGCCTTCAACGCACTGGGCCCCGGTTCGATTCCGGGGATTTACGTGTCGGACTATGAGCCCACTCAGCTGTTAAATGAGTACCCATTATGGGGTAAATAACTCGGTTGAGCGTATTGCTGATCACATACCTCTGCACAAAAACCGTCACGATCTAGAAAATGAGATGATGCTAACTCATCTCGAGGCCGTGGTTCAAATTGGACTGTTGCGCCAGTTATTTATTATTTATTTTTCGTCTCAGCAATGCAACTATTGGGCAGAATTTTGCTTTCATTTGATTAATATGATCATTCCAAGTAAGTTTATCATTGAAGGCAAGACCTAAGTATTTGGGTTTTTCAGCTCTACTAATAGGTTGGTTGCCGATTTTGATGTTTAATTCGATGTCTATTTTATTTATTTGCTTGAAGAGCATAAACTGTGTTTTTTCGATGTTTATTATAAGTTTATTTCCTAGAAGCCATTGTTGGTAGAGTTTCAGATCATTATTTATCATTTCTTCTGCATCGTTTTTTTTTCAAGATGTGAGTAAAGCAAGAGTGTGGCATCTGCATATGTAACATATTTAGCCCGAAGGCCGGCGTTGCATAAGTTATTTACGTACAGTAGGTATAATGTAGGGCCTAGGATAGAACCTTGAGGTACTCCTGAATTTAACACCTTTGTATCGCTTGTATCGCTGTTAAATTCTGTTATTATAGGTCTATCTTTTAGGTAGTTTTGAATCAGGGTGTTAGCAACACCTCTTATGCCAAGTTCATTCAATATCTCCGAAAGCATTACATGATTAACTGTGTCGAAAGGTTTACTCAAGTCTATGAAAATTGCCGTAACGTATTTTGATTTATCCAACTCGGAGTTTATAAAATGTAATGCATCAATTAGTGTCGCAGTTGTGTTGCTTTCTGCTTGGAATCCGTACTGTTGTTTGTCGAAACCAATAGTCTCATTGATAAAACGTACAATTCTGGTATTAACAACTTTTTCAAATATTTTGCTGAATACACTGATCAATGCAATAGGCCTGTAATTTGATGGATCGTTAGAATCTCCTTTTTTAAATACTGGTTTAATTTTTGCAGTTTTCAAAACATCTGGAAATGTTCCTTCACAGAGGTGTCTATTGATAATTTGGCTTATAAGCGGTGAGATTTCATCGTTGACCATATATAGTTATTTAACATTATTATTTTTATTTAAATATTCCGACTTGATAAAATAGTAATATGTTCTATCATCGACAACTGAATAATCATTATTGAAAATTTTATCTTTTAATTGACACATCAAATTGATGGTAGAATTGTTTTTTTTTAAATTTCAATATTACAAAGTATTTTTGTAAAGTGTTTTCTTAAATTTAATTTCAATTTGGAAATGTCATTTCAAGAGAAATGTTTTTCACTTAAAATGTCATTTTAAGTGAAAAAGTGTTTATCACGTTTAATAATAGGAAATGGACCTTCATAAGGTGTCTGTAACGGGGAACGTACGGCATCTGTTCTAACGAATGCATGAGAACAAAAATTCAAATCCTTAAAAAACAAAAAACTTGTTAGACGAGTGATTGGAAGAACTTGTAGGTTTAACTAAAGAAAGATGTGATTTTAAGTCATCGACGAAATCACTTTGAGGCTTAAATTTAGAAGTGTTATCGACAAAATCACATGGGAGACGAGGATTTTGACCAAAAACTAATTGTGCTGCAGAAGCCGAAAGGTCTTCCTTCGACATAGACTTAAGGCCTAATAGAACAAGAGGTAACACTTTAGTCCATGATGGATTGTTATATGCCATGATAGCAGCTTTTAGAGTTCTATGCCAGCGTTCAACCATGCCATTGGATTGTGGATGATAGACGGTAGTCCGATTTCTGCTGAACCCCAACAAACGTCCTAATTCTGCAAATAACTTGGATTCAAACTGTCTACCTTGATCGGTCACGACAGTCTGAGGCACACCAAAACGGGAGATCCATTCTCTGACTAAAGCTTCAGCACAGGATTGAGACGTAATACCAAAAAGTGGTATTGCCTCAGGCCATCGAGTGAAACGATCAATGATGGTAAGACAGTATGAGAAACCTTGGGAAGATGGCAAAGGACCAATGATGTCAACATGAATGATTTGAAAACATTCCGAAGCTTGAGCAAAGTTACCAAGAGGCGCTTTTATATGCCGAGAAATTTTAGATTTCTGACAAGGTATACATTGGCGAGACCACATGTTTACATCTACATTCATGGATGGCCAGAAATATTTGCTAGTAACAAGACGCCTTGTGGAACGTATACTAGGATGCGCCAAATTATGTATCGACAGAAAAACTGTTTTGCGGAAAGCTTCAGGCACAAACGGTCTGACGTTTTTGTCTGAAACCTCACAATAAATTTGATAATCAGTACCCGGAAAAGATATATTTTTGAAGGAATAATTGAGATTATTTAAAAGTTCCTGTAAATCGGAATCTGACAACTGGGAATCAGCCATAGCTCTGAAATCTATGTTACTGGGAACCGTAATTTCCTCAAGACGAGATAAGGTATCAGCAGTAACATTATCACGACCAGCAATATGACGAATATCCGAAGTAAATTCGCTTATAGGTATAGGAAAGGTGTCTCAAGTTGTCGAGGATTAGCCTTATCCGGATTTTGCTTTAAAGCGAAAGTTAGCGGTTTATGATCTGTGAAAATGGTAAATAATCTTCATTCGACAAAAAACCTAAAGAAGTTTATAGATAAATACATAGTAAGAAGTTCTCTGTCATAAGTACTGTAATTTCGTTGAGTGGTATTGAATTTCGTTGAAAAGAAACCCAGTGGTTGCCAAGCACCATCGACAAATTGTTGCAGAGCTGCACCGGCCGCTTTGTTAGGCATCAACAAAAACAGCTAACGGAGCCTTAGAAATAGGGAAGGCGAGAAATGGAGCTTCGAACAACTGTTATTTAGTGAATTCGAATGCTTCAATTGCTTGAGGAGTCCATACAACTTTACGCTTGTCAGATTTGCGCGAGCCAATAAGATACTCGTTCAATAGTTATGGGTGATGTGATGCTCGAGCTAAGAAACGACGATAAAAATTTATTATGCCGAGATATCGTCTGAGCTCCTGAATGGTGTTTCATTTCCTTAATCACTTGGCATTTGTCTGTTGAAGGCTTAATACCATTCCCGACTCTCTCAAACTTGCTACTGCTAATATGTCTACCATCAACACATATGTATCTCTCTCTCAATTGCCCTAACCCCTTGTGGGGCATAGCGCGTCAACTGTTCCATGTGGCCCAGTTGACGTTTCAACGGCATCAACACATATGGTAGAAGACGTCTCACTCTTGATCTTAATCTGCGAAGAATTTTTACATGGGACTTTGTCATTGCTGATATCGACAAGCCCATCATTGGAGCTGATTTTTTATGTCACTTTGGCTTATTGGTTGATGTTTCTAAGAAAATGCTCATAGATCCAACTATACTATACAGGGTGTTACTAGTACTGAGGCTCAAACGAATATGGGAGATAGAGGAACTTGTCTTGAGTGGAAAATCGTTCCACACATACTTCCGTTTTTGCACCGTTAAGGAGATAGCGCGATTTTAAGGACGAAGGATTTTCATCGTACCTGTGATCACTGTTTGATCTCTAACTTCTGCTGTACTTAGCGTAACGTAATAATTCTGGGCTCGTTGGAAAGGACACAAATTGTTCTTTCTAATTGCTATCAACTGTGTCAATCAGTGTTATACTTTTTGAGAAAAATTAATTTAAATGACACAAAAATATTAAAAAAATACAAAAAAAATACAAAAAAGTCCTGTTTTATCCAAAAAGGACCTGATTAACCACCAAATTTTATTACATTTTCGGAAAGCCCATAAAATTTCACTATAAGTTTGCAAACAGAATTTCTTCATAGGTTGAATTGTAAAGGAGCGGGGCTAACAGTTATCAAGCACGTTCCCTTCAAGTAAATCTGGTTTGACACCCGTCATTCGCCGAAGGAGTATGATTAATAATAGTGAGGACGAAATAAAAGAGTTGAAGTATGTATCTGTCGGTGGTACGAAACCAGAGGCCGAGGGTCCCATTACGCCTGGACCCTGATGCGAACGCGAGGAAATCTGCGCCGTCCGCCAGCCATTCTATCCTTATCGCCCCATTTTTACCTCCCCCGTTTGTGTTGTTTTCCCCAGGCCTATGAATTTTTGTTAATACCTAAAGGACAGGGGCAACGAGCAGCGAAAACCCCGCCCACGTCTCCCGAACTGAGCTACAACAAGCATAGGTCGCTGCTTAGCTCGTTGAAGAGCCTTTTTCTTCGCCAGATGGCACAGCCCGACATTCACGGTCAGTTATGCTACCTTAGGCTCCGTCCCCACGGGCATCTCCGGATGCCCACCAGATCGTCCATTGCATTTCTTGATATAACTTTTTAGTTCTTCCCAAAACCCGTGTGTCGCGCTCGGTGGTCGTTCAGTCACTCTACGATACTAATCTAGAGCTCGGAGTTAAAATCTCGGCGTGACCAAAAACTGCCTCTGGGTACTAACAGAACTCTCACAGTGCTCCGAGCTTGTCAGTATAAAGACGGCGCGGATAGGAGGTGCATGCTAGCAACTGCACTTCCGAAAAGTAGATATGCTATCGAAACGTCAACAAGGCATAGAAGTGCTAGAGATGTTGTCGCGCCCATGCCCCTAGAGGGGCCAAGGCAAAAAATTAACTATGTTGCCGCTGTTGTGTAGCATAGGTGTCAGTTTTTCCTCAAGGGCGGTTGTATATGCCTGCGCCGTAGCATCGTTCAAGAATTTGTCAACCGCAAAGATTTTGGGTGGGTTGATTTTTGATTGGTGCGCAGAAGAAATTCTACAGCGATAATTTGTCTTTACTAAGTGATGGTCGGAATCACAACTTGCTCGGCATGATTGGACATCCATTACGCTTGAAGTCCAACTCTTGCATATGAGGACGTGGTCAATCTGGTTGACGATGCGTGTATCCGGAGATTTCCAGGTTTCTTTATGAATACGTCGATGCGGAAAGCATGTTGAGCTTACGACAAGATTCATATTGCATGCGAAGTCGATTAGTCGTTGACCGTTGTCATTGAATTTCTTGTGAATGCTGTATGGTTCAGTGGTTCCCCGATGCCAACTCTCGTTCCCAACTTTAGCATTGGAATCTCGCAATTGTATTTTGACGTCGTTTGTTGGAAGTGAGTACAACAATGTCTCCAGGCGGTCGTAAAACTCGTCTTTCACGACTTCTTCCTTCATTTCAGTGGGGGCGTGCACGTTGATGAGTTGAAAAATCGAGTTTTGATGCGAATCGCACCCAACCTTTCATTGATGGGTTTAAAGGTGCTTGTTCACGATGAACGCAACTCGAAACGCCCTGTGTCCAGATGGTTTACCGCTTTTGAAAATTGTGTGCGATTTCTTGTCGTTGATCTCACTGCCTAGCCAATTTGTTTCCTAGGCTGCAGTGATGCTCAGTATGTGTTTCTTGACACGTTTTAGCAGGGCCTTCTCGGCCCCAGATGTGTTCAGCGAGCGTACGTCCCAGGATCCAAAAGAATAATCCGTTAAACTTTTGCGAGCTACTTTGCCTAAACCCCTGGTGGGGTTTAGTGCGTCAACTACCCCTGCGCCCCATCATACTCTGTTCTGGACAATGGGGTGCAACTCGCCAAAAGATTTACCCAGTGCCTTACACTCCTTTGCCATAGATCGACGCCATGTGATTTTAGGACCCCCTCTTGGTCAGCCATGGTTGGAAATCGGGTTCCATTTCGTTAAATCTAAATAACTGCTCTCTATATTCATATGCAGATGATACAGTGGCATTATTCTGGGAAAGAGCTGGCAAGAAGTTACAAATATCACAAATGAAGGTCTACAAGTCTTAAAATCATGGTTAAATTCCAATACAGTAAGTCTTAATGAAAACAAGACAATAGCAATACCGTTTTCTTGAACCGCAGCTGGAGCTCCGACGGAGCCTCCAACTATAATTATACACAAAACCTCTTGTAAGGGTGATGATTGCGACTGTTCCAAACTAACTATCGCAAAATATTCGAAATACCTAGGAGTGACCATAGACTGCCACCTGAAATGGAATAAACACATATCAGACATTTGTCTTCGTTTAAGACGCACAATCTATAAATTTGTAGAGCTAAGAGCGATGCTATCAACAGATAGAATGAAATCCGTCTTTTTAGCTCTAGTTCAATCTGTGATAGAATATGGTTTAGTTAGTTGGGGTGGAGTTGCACCAAGTATTTTGGAACCTTTAATTCTAATCCATAAAAAAATAATAAAGATTATTTTGCGAAAACCAATATTGTATCCAACATCACAACTTTACAAGGAATTAAAGGTTCAAACAATACCAACTTTATACAAATTTAAACAATTAAAGTACATTTATGATCATCCAAATGAGTTTATAGTAGAAAGAGAAATAGGAATCTCAACAAGAAGACGGAATCGTAGGTTATTACAAGAACCAAGATACTCAACATCAGTTGCATCCAATCATACATCTTATTCTGCTCCAAAATTGTATAACTGTTTACCAGAATGTATCTCTAGTCAAATAAATACAAGAAGTTTTCTAAGAACTTTAAAGAATTATCTATTCCAATTTGAATGAAATATATGATTTAATTAGAACGGTTTATGGAAATATAATTAATAAATATAAATCAATAAATATAATATGTACTATATATACTATGTAGTAACTTGAATCAGACCGATAAAATAAGATAAATATCCCACACCACGAGCATTGCTTTTTGTGGGATAGCCAAGTATTAAAAAAGTTGTCTACTTAACATTAAGAATTAAAATTAGTATATAATTTATAATATGTAATATTTAATTGTATCTAATTATTATTTTTTTGGCAATAAATTGAATTGAATTTCATGGCATGCAAAGGAATGCAGTTATCACTCTCCCGCAATGTGTGACCTATCCTCTGCCATTTTCGCCTGCGTTACAATTCGTCGATTAGCATCTGACCCGTATGCCGACTTAGCTCTTCATTTGATATTGTTTCAGGCCAGAAAATTCTTAGGATTCGACGAAGACATGAGTTGACGAAAACTTGCAACTTTCTGGTAACTATTACGGAAAGTTTCTATGTACTGCTCCCATACAAAAGCACAGACAGTACCAGGGAATCAGGCGGCTAAGGCGCGACGTCAGGCTGTTGCGCCACGATGATTATGATGACTAGGGAGCGAAACAGGCCCAGCTTGGTTTTGATGCTGAGATAACTGCTTTACCAGATTTTGGACAGCATGCCGTATGTGTATTTAGTCTGGTTGATACGACGAGCGATATCCTGCTCCGTACCACCATTTTCGGCAGCCTGGGTCTTGTTGGTATTAATCTTTAGCCCAACCTTGCTTGCCTCCCACTAGAGATCTAACGCCATTGCGGACAGATCCATGATTTTGTGAAAAGTAGGCATAATTCGTCAGCGCAGTCAAAATGTTGTAGATAAGATGTCAAAGTGCATTGAATTTCTCTGTCTAGTACAGATAGGACTGCTTGCAACACATTGTCGATCATTATGAGAAATAGGATCGGAGAGAGGATGCACCCCTGCACTCTACTGCGAATGTCAAAGTGCCACCCTAATGACCTGAGACGCTTCGGTGTAACGGCGGTCAGGCCTGTGTGGTAACTCACGGGCAAGTCTACATAGCACCTCCGCGTGGTGGCCGCTGGTAACTTCGCGAATAGCGAAGGCTGAGCTATGGGGCCGGTTGCGTGAACTGTCGCATTACGCGAGTACCGCCGTTTTGCGATATGTAAGCAATAGACACACTCCCTGCCTGGCCAACTCTTGTGTTCTATAGTTTTGGCGAAGGTAGCCCATACGGAGTGTCAGATGTCCTAAATCCCCGGAGTGTTATGCGACCGTGCCCATCGGGGGAAGGTGACCAGGGACGCAAATGGTCATCACTAACGGAGCAAGTTACTGCCACACACCTGTACAATAACCAGTTGTATGGGTAGTGTAAGCTGCCTCCCCGACCGTACGTTGGCAGAGGGGCGCCTATGAAACTCTCTGCATAGGTGACACGGCGACCAGGTGTGAGGCTGGAGCTGGTGACTGAGGTGAAAGTTCACCTGCGGGGTTCTGGATCCAACACTTCACTTTGCTCCTTTCTTGCACCTGGTGAACCGTGGTCTACAGAGTAGCGATCTGTTAGACTAGGAGAGAAACCTTGATTTGCTTCAAGGGTAGCAGGTGCAGAGTGGCATGAACGCCTACGGAACTTTCGGGAGGTCGCGAGGGAGTCTGCTTCGCGGCACAAAGAGAGGAAAGGACGGCCGGATCGTCATAATGTTCCTATAGGGGCGGGGAGTAGCGGGAAGCAATATGCTGGTAGTTGCCTCGGCTGTGGTCCGAGAACGGGAAACCCAAACCTGAATTAATAAAACCAAGAAAATGGAATTGAACAAAGACATTTTTGGAGGAAGTGGCTGGAGGTATTCCAATGAGATGGACAGCGACGACTCGCAAGGGTTGAAGAGGTTAATCTCTGAAGAAGACGCTCCAGGGGAGAAGGGAGGCGTTGTTGGAGCGGACAATGACGCGCCAGAAGGCGCGGAGAGGTTAGTTCAGACAACGCGCACTCTGATTAACGACCGATCTGCCGACTCCGAACCAATGCGGATCACAAAAAGTGAGAAACAGAGGATGAAGAGGAGGCATCGAAGGGAAAGGCAGGCTATCGGGAAGATCTCGAATCAACTCGATGAGTTAGGGCATGAGGAGTCGACTCCGGAAGTGGAAAGACCGGTGAAGAGATTCAAGGGCGGAAACCCTGGAAACTCAAAACCGGACCAACCACGGGGGGAGAAGAGTCCTCTTGGAAAGACTGTTCCACTTGGTGGATCACCCGCAAGGGAGGTTAACCAAGGTGAAACAGTAGAGGGTGCGAGCCAGCGACCAGGCAGTAGTGGAAACAGTACTAAGAGGCCGAAGGCAAGCAAGAAAGGGAAACCTAGCCAGGGAAAGCATCTTTTGCACAAGTGGCAGGAAGAGACCTTACCCTGGGTATCACCAACTTGTCGCGGGAGGGGACTTTAGGGACGACACACCTGAACGCTTTCAAAGCGTCTCTCTTGTCTGCTCTGGATAACCTCAGTGAAGGTGTTGGAGATATAATATAGGTTTTGTTGGCAATGCCAAACTGGTCGACGGATTCATTACCATCACGTGTAAAAATCAGGCGACCAAAAGCTGGCTTATCAACACTCAGCAAACCCTGACCAATTTATGGGAAGGTGCCAACCTGAGGGTGGATACCTTGCATGTGTTGCGTGATGAGGTAAGGATGATCATCCTTGCTCATGGTTGTACCGACAGCAAGGATATCATTCTGAAGAGGCTGCAAAGGCAAAATGAATGCGTGAAGGACACTTCCAAGTGGAGGGTTACTCACGAGGGAAAATTTGGCAATGCAGAGAAGGGGGGCAAGATGCTCACGGTATGGTGTCCAAAGGAGGACGCGAAGGCTATTGAGAACGCAGGGGGGAGACTCAACTGCGGTCTTGATCAAGCCATTGTGAAATTCAAGAGGAATGTCCGGTGAACTGAATGTCGAAGTTAGAGCGGGGGTAGATGATTCCGCAGGGAGGAGTCTATCAGGGATGGTGGCGGGCCCGCACAAAGACATGAGTTGACGAAAACTTGCAACTTTCTGGTAACTATTACGGAAAGTTTCCATGTACTGCTCCCATACAAAAGCACAGACAGTACCAGGGAATCAGGCGGCTAAGGCGCGACGTCAGGCTGTTGCGCCACGATGATTATGATGACTAGGGAGCGAAACAGACCCAGCTTGGTTTTGATGCTGAGATAACTGCTTTACCAGATTTTGGACAGCATGCCGTATGTGTATTTAGCCTGGTTGATACGACGAGCGATATCCTGCTCCGTACCACCATTTTCGGCAGCCTGGGTCTTGTTGGTATTAATCTTCAGCCCAACCTTGCTTGCCTCCCACTAGAGATCTAACGCCATTGCGGACAGATCCATGATTTTGTGAAAAGTAGGCATAATTCGTCAGCGCAGTCAAAATGTTGTAGATAAGATGTCAAAGTGCATTGAATTTCTCTGTCTAGTACAGATAGGACTGCTTGCAACACATTGTCGATCATTATGAGAAATAGGATCGGAGAGAGGATGCACCCCTGCACTCCACTGCGAATGTCAAAGTGCCACCCTAATGACCTGAGACGCTTCGGTGTAACGGCGGTCAGGCCTGTGTGGTAACTCACGGGCAAGTCTACATAGCACCTCCGTGTGGTGGCCGCTGGTAACTTCGCGAATAGCGAAGGCTGAGCTATGGGGCCGGTTGCGTGAACTGTCGCATTACGCGAGTACCGCCGTTTTGCGATATGTAAGCAATCGACACACTCCCTGCCTGGCCAACTCTTGTGTTCTATAGTTTTGGCGAAGGTAGCCCATACGGAGTGTCAGATGTCCTAAATCCCCGGGGTGTTATGCGACCGTGCCCATCGGGGGAAGGTGACCAGGGACGCAAATGGTCATCACTAACGGAGCAAGTTACTGCCACACACCTGTACAATAACCAGTTGTATGGGTAGTGTAAGCTGTCTCCCCGACCGTACGTTGGCAGAGGGGCGCCTATGAAACTCTCTGCATAGGTGACACGGCGACCAGGTGTGAGGCTGGAGCTGGTGACTGAGGTGAAAGTTCACCTGCGGGGTTCTGGATCCAACACTTCACTTTGCTCCTTTCTTGCACCTGGTGAACCGTGGTCTACAGAGTAGCGATCTGTTAGACTAGGAGAGAAACCTTGATTTGCTTCAAGGGTAGCAGGTGCAGAGTAGCATGAACGCCTACGGAACTTTCGGGAGGTCGCGAGGGAGTCTGCTTCGCGGCACAAAGAGAGGAAAGGACGGCCGGATCGTCATAATGTTCCTATAGGGGCGGGGAGTAGCGGGAAGCAATATGCTGGTAGTTGCCTCGGCTGTGGTCCGAGAACGGGAAACCCAAACCTGAATTAATAAAACCAAGAAAATGGAATTGAACAAAGACATTCTTGGAGGAAGTGGCTGGACAGCGACGACTCGCAAGGGTTGAAGAGGTTAATCTCTGAAGAAGACGCTCCAGGGGAGAAGGGAGGCGTTGTTGGAACGGACAATGACGCGCCAGAAGGCGCGGAGAGGTTAGTTCAGACAACGCGCACTCTGATTAACGACCGATCTGCCGACTCCGAACCAATGCGGATCACAAAAAGTGAGAAACAGAGGAGGAAGAGGAGGCATCGAAGGGAAAGGCAGGCTATCGGGAAGATCTCGAATCAACTCGATGAGTTAGGGCATGAGGAGTCGACTCCGGAAGTGGAAAGACCGGTGAAGAGATTCAAGGGCGGAAACCCTGGAAACTCAAAACCGGACAAACCACGGGGGGAGAAGAGTTCTCTTGGAAAGACTGTTCCACTTGGTGGATCACCCGCAAGGGAGGTTAACCAAGGTGAAACAGTAGAGGGTGCGAGCCAGCGACCAGGCAGTAGTGGAAACAGTACTAAGAGGCCGAAGGCAAGCAAGAAAGGGAAACCTAGCCAGGGAAAGCAATCTTTTGCACAAGTGGCAGGAAGAGACCTTACCCTGGGTATCACCAACTTGTCGCGGGAGGGGACTTTAGGGACGACACACCTGAACGCTTTCAAAGCGTCTCTCTTGTCTGCTCTGGTTAACCTCAGTGAAGGTGTTGGAGATATAATATAGGTTTTGTTGGCAATGCCAAACTGGTCGACGGATTCATTACCATCACGTGTAAAAATCAGGCGACCAAAAGCTGGCTTATCAACACTCAGCAAACCCTGACCAATTTATGGGAAGGTGCCAACCTGAGGGTGGATACCTTGCATGTGTTGCGTGATGAGGTAAGGATGATCATCCTTGCTCATGGTTGTACCGACAGTAAGGATATCATTCTGAAGAGGCTGCAAAGGCAAAATGAATGCGTGAAGGACACTTCCAAGTGGAGGGTTACTCACGAGGGAAAATTTGGCAATGCAGAGAAGGGGGGCAAGATGCTCACGGTATGGTGTCCAAAGGAGGACGCGAAGGCTATTGAGAACGCAGGGGGAGACTCAACTGCGGTCTTGATCAAGCCATTGTGAAATTCAAGAGGAATGTCCGGTGAGCTGAATGTCGAAGTTAGAGCGGGGGTAGATGATTCCGCAGGGAGGAGTCTATCAGGGATGGTGGCGGGCCCGCACAAAGAAACACTAACTGTGTGCCAGCTGAATATTCATCACAGCAAAGCGGCATTAGCGATGATGACGAGATGCTTTGATGAAGAGAAACTGGACATAGCTTTGATACAGGAACCCTGGATTTTACAACAAAATTAGGGGTTTGTCACAACAAACCGCAAATCTGTACCATGCACAGGTGGACGGTAAAATAAGGACATGCATCCTGGTGCGTCATGGAATACGTGCAGTACAAATGATGCATCTCTGCTCGCCTGATCTTACGGTAGAAATGATCGGCAGTGGTGCAGGATCATTTCTAATTGCATCAGCATATCTCCCTTATGATGCACCAGAACCACCTCCATCAGAGGAAGTAGAAAATCTGGTAAGATATTGTAAAGAAAGAGATATGACCCTGATCATAGGCTGTGATGCCAATGCGCACAACACTGTGTGGGGCAGCACAGATGACAATCCCAGAGCACAGCAGCTGCTAGGATTTGTGGAAAAGTACAATCTGCTGGTAGCAAACAAGGGGGTCGCTCCCACTTTCGTGGATGCACGAAGGGCTGAGGTGATCGACATTACCCTAAGCTCTGTTAATATGCTTGACAGAGTTCAGAATTGGAGAGTGGTGGACAGGCTAACCATGTCTGATCACAGGGCTATCTAGTTTGAAATTCTGTATGGCAGAAAACGGAGTAGCGAACGCAAACGTATAAGAGTGCCAAAAAATACTGATCGTGTTAAGTACCAGACATATTTATTGGAACAAGTCGAGGATATTCAAGACGGAATACCTCGGAATACGGTCGAGATAGAGCGAACAGTGGAACAACTGAACTCCGCTATTAATCGCGCCTTTGAACACGCTTGTCCCTCCACAGTAGTGGACGAAAAGAACCCAACATCATGGTGGAGTAGGGAACTGGAGTCTATGAAAAAAGAGACAAGGAAAGCCTTTAACCGTTATATGAGGGAGAGAGACTCTCACTCTTGGGAACTATACAAGGATAAAAAGAGGGAGCTGAAAAGAACCTTACGTCTTCGGAAACGAAATACGTGGAGGGAATTCTGCTCTAGCATGAAGGATACGTCGGAAGTATGCAGATTACAGAAGATGATATCGAAAGACACTGCTGCTGATACGCAAAGTTGATGGTTCCATGACAGAAACAGTGAAAGACACGTTGCAGGCGCTGATGGAGGTACATTTTCCTGGAAGTTTCAAGTCAAACCAACCATGGCCTCAAACTAACATGGGAGCTGGTGGGGGAAGTCAACAAGAAGCTGAGAGGATAATAACTCCAAATGGAGTCAAAAGTGCTATAACTCTTTTGCTCCATTTAAAACGGCTGGAATGGACGGAATATTCCCGGCACTATTACAGTGGGGCATGAGCGCTCTACTAGATAGGATCCGGAATATATTCGTCGCCTGTCCTTCAGCAGGCTATATCCCGAAGGCATGGAGGGAGGCTAAGGTGGTCTTCCTGCCTAAACCGGGAAAGAAAGACTATAAAGAGGCAAAGTCCTTCAGGCCGGTTAGCCTTACATCATTCCTGTTGAAAACAATGGAAAAGGTGTTGGTGGACTACCTGGAGAACACCACGCTAATGTATAGTCCTCTGAGTAGGTGCCAACATGCTTATAGAGCAGGCAGATCTACGGAAACCGCTCTACACGAACTTGTTAGGGTTGCAGAGAGAGAGATTAACAATGGCGGGATCGCTATGTCTACTTTTATGGATATAGAGGGTGCTTTTGATAAAATCTCCTTTACCAAACTAAGGAACGCCCTGACTGAGCGGGGGGTTGATTACATTATAATTAAGTGGATCGACTCTATGCTTAAGCAGAGGGCGGTAAATCTTAGCAGTGGATGTGACAGAATACGGGGTAAGGTAGTCCGAGGATGCCCACAAGGAGGTGTTCTTTCGCCTCTACTGTGGAACATCACCGTGGACAGTCTTCTCTGGAAGCTGGACTCGATGGGCGTACACAATGTAGGATACGCCGATGACTTGGCAATCACGGTCAGTGGAAAGTTCATGGACACAATTCTAACCATAAACGCTAGTAAATCAAACACTATGATTTTTACTCGTAAGAGGAAAGACATGGAGATAACTCCCTTACGGCTCTTTGCTTCGGAAATTAAGGTGGCCAAGGAAGTGAAGCATCTAGGAGTTACCTTAGATGCGAAACTAACTTGGAATATCCACGTTGATGAAAAGATCCAAAAAGCGAAAAGGATTTTGCATCAATGTAAGAGAGTGTGTGCTCGTAGGTGGGGAATTTCACCTAAAGCGACACACTAGATTTACACAATGATGGTAAGACCCATTCTAGCCTACGCATCAGTGGTATGGTGGCCAAAAGCCATGCAGAATACCACAAAGCAGAAGCTGGATGGGGTACAAAGGATAGCTTGCGTAAGCATATGTGGTGCAATGCGCACCACACCAACGCGAGAAATGGAGGCATTGCTGGGACTGCTACCGTTGGACTTATTTATAAAGAAAACGGCGGCGCTTTCGGCAATACGCATGGAAAGGGATGCCATGTGGCATCGCTTTGGAACTAGCAGCGGTCATAAGAGCATCCTAGACATTATTCATGATGAGGTCAGGGAGACTTTAATGCCGGTAGAAGGCATGAGTAGACGTAGGGTAGTTGAAAGACTACACAAGACTCACATTGCAGATGGAAACATACACAATGAGTGTATGTACAATGACATCAGCATTTTTACTGATGGCTCTTTAATGGACGGTAAAGCGGGGGCGGGGGTTTACTTTGAAGAGCTAAACCTAGCATGTGCGCTTAGTCTAGGAGAGTATGTGTCCGTATACCAGGCAGAGATGCTTGGCTTGTTGCATGCGTTGGACCACCTGCTTGAAGGTCAGGTGCGGGGGAAGAAAATCCTTATTGCACTGGACAACCAATCGGTCAGACGCATGCCGCAGACGAACATAAACTCTAAACTGGTACTAGAGTGTGTCCGGAAGCTCAACACGTGTGCCTCAGAAAATGAGGTTACGCTGATGTGGGTAAAAGGACACATAGGTACAACAGGAAATGGAGCGGCGGATGCCCTAGCAAAACAGGGATCTGCGGCAACTTTCATTGGCCCAGAATCCAAAGTTTCTCTGGGGAACGGCATGATTGGAGCGAAGGTTGGGAAGTGGATGGACTCCATGCATCAACAAAGATGGCAGGAGCTAATCACTTGCAAACAAGCTCGGAACGCAATGACCAGCCCTTTAGGCAGGGAAGCGAGAAAGGTACTATAAACGGAGTACCCTAAGCTGGATAACTGCCTTGGTCACAGGGCATGGTAATTTTAAGGCTCATCTGGCCAAGATGAAAATCGGGGAAGATGACGTTTGCAGGCTATGCCTGGAGGAGGCCGAGACGGCAGCACACATTGTGTGCGAATGTCCAGCACTGGCTAGCACGAGGTTGAGGATCACAGGCAGGCACACGATAAGTGTGGAAGCCATGAGTGAACTCAGCTTTAAAAAAATGCTAGCAATAACACGGGACTCAGTGATGAAGAAAGAGGTCGACAATTATCAGTCGACATCTGGAAGCCACTGATGACCGGGAGGGGGCGAAAAGGGACCCAAACGTTAGTGGTCTGCTTCGGCTATCCCCCAGAATATATATATATATATATAGGTGTAACTCAGCCAGTCAGGCTACAGCTGTCATTCCCTCCTACTTTCACAACACTGGCTTGGGGCAGGCTTCGATGGAGTTAGCTAGTTAGTTTTATCAAATAACAGATAAAATACTAGTGGCACGATGAAAATAAAGAGGATCGAATTTTTCCACAACTAAATAAGCTTTTGAGATAAGTCAGATGGCCGTACATATGATATTTACTTAGAAAATGAGAAACCCAATTACTTGAAAAATGGACTTCACGAAACACAAATGTAAACATCGCTTAATAACTCCTTAGGTATGTCTCCTGCTGAAAAGTCATCTGCTACTTGTAATGAACCATATTCTGGTCTAGTAGTGCTGCTCCCACCGGCAGATCGAAGCAGCACCTGATGAGTAGTGATCTGTTGGTGGTACAAAACCAGAGGCCGAGAGTCCCATTACACCCGGACCCAGGTGCGACCGCGTGGGCGTTTGATCCGTCCGCCAACCATTCCATCATTATTGACTATTTTTTTTTATTCCCCATTTTTACCTCCCCTGTTTGTGTTGTCTTCCCCAGGTCTATGAATTTTTGTTAACACGTAAAGGACAGGGGCAACGAGCGGCGAAAACCCCGCCCACATCTCCCGAACTGAGCTACAGCAAGCATAGGCCGCTGCTTAGCTCGTTGTGGGGCCTTTTTCTTCGCCAGACGGCAGGGCCCGACTTTCACGGTCACTATGCTACCTAGGCTCCGTCCCCACGGGCATCTTCGGATGCCCACCAAACCGTCCGTTACATACTTTTTAAAAGAGTATTAAATTTTCTAAAATTTTATATATAAAGCTTCTCCGTACGTGTAAGTTTTTCTGAAGAAAAGCTCTTGGAACGTTGAAAATACTCCCCAAAAAGCGGAAATTGTCCGTTTTGGTGATATTGTGAAATATCGAACAAAGTAAAAAGTCAAAAGTGAAATCTAGGGACGAGGGAGTGTCCCGCCCGTCAGACGACAGACGGACGAACGGACAAAGCTTAATCAACTCGTCTCATCATACTGACCAATATACATATATAATAGTTTATATGGTCGGAGATGCTTCCTTCTGTGCGTTGCAAACTTCATGACAAAGTTAATATACCCTATCACATCCGTGAAGGGTTAAAAATTAAATCGAGAAAAAGTGACCAAAACTGTTTACGCGACACAACAAGTATGGGTTTTCGGACCTCTATAGCTCGGGCCCCTAGTGGTCGTGGGGGTGGGGGAAATTTGGTAGGGTCGTTGTCGCAAGCCGCCTTAGAAAGATTATTTATTTGAAGTCGATACGATGAAAAACACCCGAGAAATAACAGTTTGAAAATCGCTTTTTTTTCAAGTTTTTCTTGTTCTTGTTATCGTTGTGAGTGAGTGTGAGTTTCCTATATGGAAGGTTGGCATTCATTCAGGAGGATCTTGACCATTCTCAAAATCAATTAACTAACCCATTCTACAATGTCGATTTTTTCAAGTCGCTAGCTTTATTCTACGAAAGTTATTTCTTATTAGAAGTCACACTTGTAGGGGAGGTAGAGGTTTCTTTTGTCGCATCTTGTGCATATCAATAACAACCAACTAGATCCCAGTACAAACATTTGACCAAAATTTCAAGTCACCAGCTTAATTTTATTGAAAGTTATCGCTTATTTAAAGTTCCATTAATAGGGGAGGTAGGGGTTCCTTGGGTTGGATCTAACCCATCATTGCCACCAACCAATTAGATAATGCTACAAACATTTAAACAAAATTTCAAGTCTCTTGCTTTATTCTATGGAAACTTTTCGCTTATTTTAAGTTTCATTCGTAGGGGAGGTAGGGGTTCCTTGGGTCGGATCTGGTCCATCTTCCATACCAACTATCTCAATCCTACTTCAAACATTTGACCGAAATTTCGAGTCGCTGGCTTCATTCTACAATATCATAAGTTATCGCTTATTTAAAGTTTAGTTTGTAGGGGAGGTAGGGGTTCCTTGGGTCGGATCTGGCCCATCTTTAATACCAACTAACTTAATCCTATTTCAGACATTTGACTAAAATTTCAAGTCGATAGATTCATTCTATCAAAAGTTACAGCTTATTTGAAGTTTTATTTGTAGGGGAGGTAGGGGTTCCGTGGGTCGGATCTTGTCCATTTTCAATACCAACCAACTAGATCCTCTAGTTGGTCTAGTCTCTAGCACAATTCTATCGAAAGTTATCGTGCGAACGGACAGACAGACGGACAGAAGGACAGACAGACAGACATGGCTAAATCGAATCAGGAGGTGACCCTGATCATTTATATATATAATTGCTGTACCTCCGGAGCCTCCTTTAAGGTGTTACATATTTTCGTCGTGACAAAAACAATATACCCTATACTAAAAGTCTAGGGTATAAAAATCGTTCAGGCAATACACGTGGTCCGTGGTTCAACTGAATGTGGTACATTTCCATTGATTATTATAAGTACCATACGGTCTTATTTTGGTGCTGCTGGAGATGTGTGTCAGGACAAAAGGACTCTCCTAATCATGAAATGAAACAAAAACCAAAGCTGGTAGGTATGGGTATATTCTGTATCGTGGTAATGAGACCAATGCACTGGAGTTCTGTTAAAGACATTTTGAGTCCTTCGGTTGTTGTTGTTGTGGTAGCGATGCTTTGAATACTGCAGTTCTTCTTGCATCGAGGGGGTTTGGCAGCTCTTGGCCGTTGAAAAACGGGTCGTTCCGGTACGAAGAACCGGCTGCCGCAGGAACGTGAGTCCTTCGGTCGGGACTGATGGTATTTTGCGTCTTTTGGAGAAGAAAAGGGACATTCTTGGAAAAGAAGAAGTGATATCAAGGAATGATGGGTATCATTTGTCTGGGGGAGATGAGGCGAATGCAGTAGACTACTGTTGAAGGCATCTTCAGTACTTTGGACTGGAAAAATGATATTCTTTGCAAGGAAGCGGTATCTAGGCAGGATGGGTATCATACGACTGGTGGTCGTGGTGCGAATTCACTAGAGTGATGTTTACGGTATTTGAGTCCTTTAGTTAAGAAAACAGCATCTTCTTAAGCATGAAATTAAACAGAAACCAAATCTAGAAAAGATCAGTTTCGACTTAAGAACATGTAGGATATAAATAACTCAACGGACATAAAGGACCGAAAGATATAATTTCATAGTGATACCAGAGGCACATTTACTCAATGATGTCCACCAAAATATGTAATTAATTCCTTGGGGTTACACTTTTCAAAGAAAATCATGTACAACTTAAAAGCAATTGGATGAAAGTGAAATGTATTTACATGGCACTGGCCTAAAGTGCCGATGAATTCATCGCTCCTCTTCCATAGTCCTCCGCGTGGGTGCCCCCTGGAACGATAGTGGTCACTGACCATTGCTAACCAATGTCAAGCCGCCAGTGACGGCGGTGCGATGATTTGGTTGAGCTAAAAATTCCCCCTGTGGTATGGGGCGTAAAAATAATACCACGGCCTTTCCCTTTGACGGCCTGTCGTTAAAACCGACAAAGGACAGGATGTGTATGCTGGCAACTTGCACTATCCGAAATCTTCTATATGCTAACGAAACGTCAACTATGCCTCGGATAAGGCCTGACTCAACGGTTACGTTTTTTGGCTATCGTACAATGACAAAGATTGGATTCTGGAATGTGCGTACTCTCCTGGACAATGGATCAGAAGGTCCCCAGAACGCACGATTTCTACAATTAGAGAGTGAATTTCTGAGGTACATATAAATTAAACATCTTAGGAGTTAGTGAGATAAGATGGTGGAACAGCGGAGATTTTATCTCTCCACAGGGTAACACTGTAATGTTGTACTCCGGTAAAGCTACCGGTAGTGGTCGTGAGTTAGGTGTGGGGCTCCTTTTCACCAGAGCCGCACAAAACTGTCTCTTATCCTGGGATCCGGTCTCCAATCGAATCATGACTGCCAGGTTCCGGACAAAAATGAGGAACATCTCAATAACGCAATGTTATGCTCCAACTAAACCCGACAATGCCTTGGCGAAAGACTTCTTCTACGAACAACTAAACGCCGTTCAGAGCAGAACACCTAAAGGTAACATTATAATGGTTATGGGTGATTTGAATGCGAAAGTTTGCGCTGATAACTATTGGCTCAGACATGTGATGGGGAGACACGGTCTTGGTGATCGCAACGACAACGGTGAAAGATTTGTAAAGTTCTGCAACTTTCACAGTCTCTTCATTGGTGGTACTATGTTTGAGCATTAGGACCAAATCAGTTGTTCCTCTGTTGATCGGCGCAGAGCACAAAATCAGATCGACCACTTTGCCATTCTCCTGTGTCGATCACATCAATACCTTGCGAATCATCATCGAGCAATGCGCTGAGTACGATTCTCCGCTTCACTTGCTTTTCATCGATTTCGAGAAGGCTTTCGATTTTATATGGGTGAACCGGGATTCTGTATGGGCAGCCTTGCGCAAGAGAGACATCCCTGAGAAGCTTGTAGCTATTATTAAGACAACCTATGACGGCGCGAAATGTCGCATTCCCCATAAAGGTAAGGTGTCGGGGGACTTTGAGATTCGCAGTGGAGTTCGGCAGGGGTGCATCCTCTCACAGATCCTATTCCCCATAGTGATCGGCGATGTATTGCATTCAGCCCTATCCGGACTAGACAGAGGAATTCAATGGACTTTGACATCTTATCTATAACATCTTGACTACGCTGACGACATATGCCTACTCTCCCACAAAATCATGGATCTGTCCGCAATGGCGTTAGATCTCGAGAGGGAGGCAATCAAGGTTGGACTAAATATTAATACCAACAAGACCAAGGTTCTTAGCCCGCCATTACAAAAAAGATCAAGATCAATCAGGCAAAATGCGCATATGGCATGCTGTCCAAAATCTGGTAAAGCAGTTATCTCAGCATCAAGACCAAGCTGGGCCTGTTTCGCTCCCTGGTACTGTCTGTGCTTTTATATGGGAGCAGTACATGGAAACTTTCCGTAAGAGTTACCAGAAACCTGCAAGTTTTCGTTAACTCATGTCTTCGTCGAATCCTAAGAATCTTCTGGCCCGAAACAATATCAATTGAAGAGCTAAGCCGGCGTACGGGTCAGATGCCAATCGACGAATTGATACGCAGTCTAAAATGGCAGTGGATAGGTCACACATTGCTGAAGAGTGATAAATGCATACCTTTGCATGCCATGAAATGGAACCCAATTTCCAACCAAGGCCGACCAAGAGTGGGTCCTAAAATCACATGGCGTCGATCTGTGGCAAAGGAGTGTAGGGCGCTGGGTAAGTCTTTTGGGGAGTTGCGTCCCATTGCCCAGAACAGAGTACGATGGCTTGCAGAAGTAGTTGACGCATTATGCCCCACTAAGGGTTAAGGCAAAGCAGTAGTGGCCGCAAAAGGATTGATATGAACATAATTCCGCCAAAGTACTCGTAGCTTTGTGCCTCGCTCTAGGGTATGCATATTGAACCCTGATTAAGTTATTTAATAGTCCGGCGGATGGCGCAACGGTTAGCACGTTCGCTTTCTACGCACTGGGTCCTGGTTCGATTCCTACTGAATGCGGTAGTTTTCGATAAAAAAAAGGGGATTTACGTGTCGGACTATGAGCCCACTCAGCTGTTAAATGAGTACCCATTTATGGGGTAAATAACTCGGTTGAGCGTGTTACTGATCACACACCTCTGCACAAGATTTACCGTCACGATCTAGAAAATGAGATGATGCTAACTCATCTCGACGTCATAGTTCAAATTGGACTGTCGCACCAGTTATTTATTTAAACCTAAACTTAGAATGGTTAAGCAGGGTGTCCCTCAAGGAGGATTACTATTGCCAATCCTGTTTGATATCTACCTCTCAGGACTCCCCACACCGCCGGAAGGAGTCCAGATCATCAGCTATGCCGACGACTGTTCTATTCTAGCGACAGGGCATAACATCACCCAAATGTGCCAACGAATAAACAGTTATCTTCATGACTCAACACCTTCTTTGAAAGCAAGAACCCGGAGGTTTCAGCTCCGAAGTCCAAAGCAAATCTATTCACCCGAATCGACCACAGCATCCAGAACACCTGCCCTGCATGCAACAATACTCCTCATGACGTTGAGCACATCTTCAATGAGGCCTGTTCCTAAAACCGGTCTACCGGTTTAAAACCGGTCTTCTGTTAGTAACGGTCCCGAGATTTCCAAGTACCGGTTTCCAAAAAAACCGAATCATTAAAAAACCCGGCTTATGGTCATAAAAACCGACTCATGACCGGTAAAAAAAACCGACTCATTAGAAAAAACGATTCACCGAAAAACAAACCAAAAATCGACTTGTTAAAAACCGACCGGTTCCGCCCAGTTAAAAACCGACTCATTAAAAAACCGATTCACCAAAAAACCGACCGAGTACTCAAGTACTCAAAACCCGACTCGTTAAAAACCGTCCATAGTCATGACACCCACTTATATGATACCAATCTTGCCTAGATATACTACTTTGCCTTAACCCCTAGCGGGGCATAGCGCGTCAACTACTCCTGCGCGCCATCGTACTCTGTTCTGGGCAATGGGGCGCAACTCCCCAAAAGACTTACCCAGTGCCTGACACTCCTTTGCCACAGATCGACGCCATGTGATTCGAGAACCCCCTCTTGGTCGGCCTTGGTTGGAAATGGGGTTCCATTTCATGGCATGCAAAGCAATGCAGTTATCACTCTTCCCCAATGTGTGACCTATCTACTGCAATTTTTGCCTGCGTATCAATTCGTCGATTGGCATCTGTACGCCGACTTAGCTCTTCATGTAATACATTCACATCAACAAACACATCTAAACACCTGTACTATTCAAATTACGTGAGTCTCGACCGCCATGTAAAGACATAATGCCAATTTTTCTAACAGGTCAACTGATAATCGTCAGTTTCGACATTTAATGTCAATTCAATCTGTCAATGAGTATGTCCACATTTATTCAACTTTGGACGCATGTCTTTTGACGACCTAAAGTGTGGACATACATCACATACTAAATCACACCATATCAAATGCTAAAATCTTTTCTTGAATAATTCCGTGCTGTACTGTACCAAAAATACTCGAAGATTTTCTCACCGGTTTTTGACGTATCGGTCTTTTAACAAGTCGGTTTATAACGCGGCTTTTTTTTAACCATGAGCCGGTTGGTTTTTAACGAGTCGGTTTTTGAGTACTTGAGTACTCGTTTTGTAATGCGTCTGCTTTTAATGAATCGGTCTTATTAGGTTTTTAACCCGGTTTTTTTTTTTAACCATGAGCTGCTCGGTTTTTAACAAGTCGGTTTTTCGGTGAATCGGTTTTTTAATGAGTCGGTTTTTAATTCGTCGGAGCCGGTCGGTTTTTAACAAGTCGGTTTTGAGTACTCGAGTACTCGGTCGGTTTTTTTGGTGAATCGGTTTTTAACCCGGCTTTTTTAACCATGAGTCGATTTTTTGAATGATCCGGTTGACCGCTAGGAAAACCGGTTTTCATAAAAACCTAAAACCGGTTTTGAAATCTTAGGACCGAACAGGTCTACTTCAACTGCCCAGCAGCACCGACGCACCTTACACCTACAGCGTTATGGGATAACCCCATAGCGGCCGCGTTCCTTCAAATTGCTTCAGAAACAGAACCGAACATGCAATTATCATTCAATTCGAATCTAATTACATGATACGGCCCCAGGTTGAGTTCGCTGTGAGCAAATGCAGTTCACTCATACAGTCTGAGAGAGAAGCTCAAAGAGATTATTTCCTGTGAATAAAATGCCGGTTTTGTGAAATTAAATGGAATAGCAAACAATCAAAATGAGTCTGCTGCCCAAATAAAATGTGTTAAATTGTATTTTCACTAAGATCGATATCGAGTTACATGGTACTACTTTGATCGTTTCGATAGGATTTCGATTCGATCCGCGTTACATGATAGGCCCCTTGAAAAAACATTGAGTTACAATTGTGATAATTAAGGATGGTTGCGACAGGATTTCGGTAGGCAAACAAATTTTATTTTTTAAAGTTCTTAATTATCTTTCATTTGAGATACATCATATCAAAAAAAACGTGAAGGGTATCATACCTTCGTTTTGATTTATGGTGCATTCGCCACTTTGAAATAATTAGTAAAATTTGTTCCGATTTCACTGTTCTTATGAGAGGTATATGAAATAGTGAGCGGATTTCAGCCGAATTCAGGAATGTCATTTGTCGGTGAATATGATTGAACAGTACGAAACTTGGTAAAAATATCTTCAGAAATAAAAAAGTTTTTCTAACAAAAACTTGCTTTTGCAACGGTCGCTCCTATGACAGCTATATGATAGAGTAGTCCGATTTGAACCAAATTCTAAAATGTGATTTGATTAAAGATGGCATTAAATAGTGTGAAATTTGAGAAAGCTCTCTTTAGAAATAAAAAAGTTTTTCTCACAAAGACGAATTTTTGCACCGGTCGTTCCTATGGCAGCTATATGACGTAGGTTCGATTCCATTGGTTCCGACATATTTACAGCGTGCAATAAAAAGAAGGCTCTGTGCAAAATTTCAGATCGGTAGCTTCAAAACTGAGAGAACTACATAGAACCAGACAGACAGACGTACAAAGCTTAATCGACTCGCCCCGTCATACTGACCAAGAATATATATGTTTATATGGTCGGAGATGCTTCCTTCTGTGCGTTGCAAACTTCATGATAAAGTTAATATACCCTATCACATCCGTGAAGGGTATATAAACAGATAGGTGCAGAATTTTGCAGTGGGATTTCGTACTATTTCGATTGAGTTCTGCTTGAACTCGTTAAAGCCGCGATTTCACATACACCAGAATTAGGAACAGGAACAGAATTCAGTACATTTGTGACATAATTCTGCTCCTGTCGAAAATGGAAATGGAAAATGATTGTTTTTATAATACCCCAGAAAGAATGTACGATTGCATTGTTTCTGTTCTGTCGCCAATAGCGTAGTCAAATTAAGCTTTGAGGTTGAAATAATTTCCCTGTCGATGAAAGTCGTGTCGTGTCGGGGAAACATTTTTTATATGTTGGTCGGGGGACAACATATAAAAAATGTTACGTTACCAGTAAATAATGTAATTAAAAACAAATAGTAAAATGGCGTCATAATGCCTAAATCATATCGATCATTGGCAGGAAAATTATTATCATCTTTCCATTTAGAGACTGTCTACACAACAACCTTTTCCGTCGTCGATTCTGTATTGTCGCTATAACGACAGGAACAGAATTATGTCACAAATGTACTGAATTCTGTTCCTTATTCTGGTGTATGCGAGATCGCGGCGTAACACATGACGATTTGTCGGTGTTGCCGGGGACTTGGGGCAGGGTAAGTGATGGAACGGGTACATATTTTAAGTCTATACATCACAAGCTACAAGATAGCACAACAAATGGGTAAATTTTGTCTAAATTTCCGTACCAGAAGTGCCACTATTTTCACTACTTTGCACCAAATTATGACTGGCATGGGTGCCGTTCCCTTGAATACAAGTATTTAAGTATTTATTTACGAAAACAGATGGGCACATCATTTAGCAGTCAGCTCTTCGACTAAACAGTAGTTTACAGAGGTCGACAACAACAAAATACCGATTGCTAAAATAGGGATACCTTGTTTTGAACTTACCTTCTTGAAGTTTCGGATCAGTCTGAATACTTTGAATACATTTCGTTATTTCATCTTGGGATGACGTCATAAGCTTCGCGTAACAAGCCTTCAATACCTCCGCCGTGTTATTTTGTAGGCTTTCGACCAATTCTAACCCAATAAGCAACAATAATGGTTCGAACTTCTTGCAGTAATTCAAAATTTCGGACATGGGACGAAATCCGCACAGCGCTCGGAACGGAGTTAGAGCGATCGCAAGTTCAGGCTTGTGATTTGGGTCTTTGTAAATGTCGGGGTACTCGGCGTGTAGACGCTCAGCTTCTTCCTTGAGAGTAATCGTTAAATCAGAAAGTCGAAAATTATGTTTATGCCGCTTACCTTGTCCGGATGCACTTGAACGCTTAGCGATTTTCTGATGCTCAGAACTTTGAAAAGAAATGGTAATCTTTTCAAGGACCCGTTGACAGTATCGGCATTTTCGGCGATAAACGATCCAAAGTCTTGGCCAGTATTCTTTAGAGTAGATGGGCCACTAGGGTGATCGCCCATCCAAAACTCCGAGTAAGTAGTTGCATCATCCGGTGTAAAATTCACAGAATTGAGTTGCGCCAACTTGGCAACCTCTGAATCGAGTCCTAATTTACCCCATTCGTAGGTCTTAACATGGCCAACAAGCTCCATCGCGTGAACGAGGAATGAACGATTAAAACAACGAATCCTCGCACCCAAGGCAGCTTGAAAACACTACGCACCAAAGGTCGGAAAGGTTGCATGAATCATGTATGTATGTAAAACGTCAGAAGCGTCTAGTTGTCAAAGTGATTTCTTATCGTAGAACATTCGATGTTGGTTGAAGCCAACGCTAAGAATTGGTTGGTACTTCTGCTAATGATACCCTTTCCGCACTAGAGGGCGCGATTTCGATTTCAGTCTCAGACAGAGAATAACTATGGAGGAGCAATCCGCATATACTCAATACTAAACTATTTGAAGCAATTTCAGTCGTAAAAAGTAAACAGAGAGACACACGCCCTCCACTGCGCAACACCCGCACAGTCTATATAAAAGCACAGGAAGCACGTAAGATGTCATCCCCTCTCCTACTTTTCCAGTTGGAACAATAACATTCCAGTCTGTCTCTCTGCCGCGGAACACCCGCCCGGTCCATATAGAGCAAAAGAGATGTCAAATTTCCATCCCCCTTCCTACTTCCTCACTTGTGCCGAATTGCTTCGTTTCTCTCGCTCTTTTTCATTTCCTCATATACTCTCTCTTCAAAGTTTCAGTTGCGCCTCAATCACAGAGATATATAGAAGGAGATGAAACCACCATTTACTGTATGTAACCAAAATTCTGGGGTCAAATTACGAGTTCCGCGAACGGAACGTGACTGTTCGTACGAGCGAGTTCACTGGGATTGCGATTTACGATTGCTCACGGAACGTTATTTTTTTTTTGCGAGCTGGTATGAATAAAAACTAGCAAATTCTAAAATTTGTAGTAACTACTCAAAAGTAAACTCTACCGAAAAAGTCCAAGGGTCGTATGAATAAAAACCATTTTTCGAAGCTACAGCAAATGCTACTTCGAAAATAAAATGTAGCATGTGTCACGTATTGACAGATAGTATCGCCGTTTGCGTTATTGTTTTTACCATGGCGATGTTTCTAAGCCTAATACAGCCTCGCCAACAAAAAAAATATTCTAGCCGTCGTGTAGCTACTGAAGATAATTTTAAGTCCCTGTACAGACTTACGGCGGAAAACGTGCATTGGTTGGCTGATTATTTTATGGGTGAAGAAAGTGGTGAAACCATAGGTGGTCGCTTAATGAATTCTCAAAGAATGAGAACATTTCTACGATATGTTGGCGATCCTGGCTTCCAGGTATAAAAAGAAATATTATATTTATTTATGAAACCAACGGACGACAGTCCTTTTATAATAAATGCATAACATTTTGTTTGTTTTAAAATTTATTTCTAATGAAGTTATACTTTTTACAAAGGTCGGTGTTTGAGAGGATATCGGAATTCACCAAACAACGGCCAGTAAAATCATTTGGGATGTTTGTGATAAAATTATTGCAAGGGTTGATGATTGGTTTAGATTTCCGACTACAGAAGAAGAAATGATTCGGGCCAAAGAAATATGGCAACGCAAATTTACTTTCCCTAACTCGATAGAAGCTCCAGACTGTACACATACATATATTGATTGTTAAACCACATCTTCATGGCGTCGGTTTACTCATCTTGAAATCGCCAAAAAATGCACCAATTCGCATAGAATTACGAAACTCAACACAAGTGTAGGTTGCATTTTGTTTACTACATGAAAAATGTAGTATAGTCAGGTTTTATTCATATTAAATCGACAAAACTCGCCATTTTTGTAGTAAGTTCGAAAGTTGTAGTGTAGTAAACAACCATTTATTAATACCAAACCATACCTCTAGTACATAATATGTAGTAAACTTATCTTTACTTCATTTAGTACATTATTCTTCATACCAGCCACTGGATCAAACCGAAAGCACGTGTATTTGTATGTAATGTATATTTTATTTATTTTTTAAAAGTACCTTATGTATCCCTACAAATCGTATGTCATTTGAAAGTTTGAGATCTTATAGCCGCCATACATTATCCGATCCGTCGTCCGATCGATTGGCCGATGGATCGCCACAAAATATCTGCCGATCTCCACTGCACACACACTGAGCGATTTTCGTGCGATGCGATAACGAATGACAATTCAAAAAATAGGTTATGATTCACTCCCGATCCAACCTAGATTCATTTTTGTTAACTATTTGGATGTGTGTGGTATTTTCGTGTACCACATATTTGATATTTCAATTGCAGTGCCATTTAAATCATTAGAATCCTTCAAATTCCATCATTTAATAATTTGGTAATTTGACATTCACTTGCGATAATCACATACACTACCCAATCGATCGTCACCGATCGATCGCACGAAAATCGCACTAAAATATCGACATATGCTACGAAATCGGCACCTCACGGGAGTTAACGTGCAGCAGAATCTGAGAGACGTTCGCGGAGTAGTTGTAAGCGAGTGGACAGTGAGGAGACGACTAAAGGAAGCGAATTTGACTTCAAGACGGCCCGCCACAGGCCCAAAATTGACCCCACATCACCGACAAGCGCGACTCACGTTTGTCAGGAATCACTTAAATTGGACCCTCGAGCAATGGCGCTCCGTATTGTTCACCGACGAGACCAGAGTGTGACAGGAGGTCGGGTATACAGGCGTCCAGGTGAGCGATTTGCGCAATGCTGTATCACAGAAACGGTAGCATACGGGGGCAGTTCGTGTATGGTGTGGGCCGGTATCTCTGTGGATTCAAAAACGGAAAGTGTATTCGTGCATTCTGGAGGCCGAGGAGGAGGACTGACAGCCCAACGGTATATTACCGGTATTCGACTTGGCCATGTTGTTTCCTACGCAGCATCTGTTGCCGACAACTTTACTTTAATCACTGCCATCTTTACTCTCAGGCCGGAGTGTCAGCTGATTGTCAAAGCACTAACGACATGACAAGCAGTCAACGAAGTCTGAACGCGTGCGGTCGCCCGGTGAAATATCGGGATAATTGTGTGTAAAAGTGAGTTTAGTGCCGGAATTTTAAGTGTAACTAAAAGAAGTGGCTATCAGTGCCTTGTGAAAGTAAAAAAAAACGTGAAGTGCCGGGAAATATCGAGTAAAATGGTGTATTGAAAAGTGCGAGGTTAGGAAAGTGCGACACGGGAAATTTCGCATTTTTCGTTTATTTTCCGGCAATTCGGGAAGTGTGAATGGTACAGCACTACTCTGGGACGAATCCTCGGGCCGGTGAGTTTAGCGGAAACTCCCGGAAGTGCCCCAAAAAGTGAATTTAAAGTGGTTGTCAAATGACAACATTACAGGTGATTTCCGGCCTTTTCATCGGAATTCATAGGGTAAGTATGCGTTTTTTGTTGTGGTAGAATTTAAGTGGATTGATGCGCCCCAAAGTGTGGATTTTGACCACGATGTTGAGGAGCCGGACGAAAGTTTCACTGCTAGGCATCTAGTCCTGTCAGCTGCAGTGAAACTTTCGTCTGGCTCGTCAACAACGCGTTTAAAACCCGTATTTTGGGGCGCATCAATTCACTAAAATTTTTGCACAACTAAAAACGTATAATTACCCTATGAATTCCGATGAAAAGGCCGGAAATCACCTGTAATGTTGTCATTTGACAACCACTTTGAATTCACTTTTTGGGGCACTTCCGGGAGTTTCCGCTGAACTCACCGGCCCAAGGATTCGTCCCAGAGTAGTGCTGTACCATTCACACTAGCTAAATTACCGGGAAATTAACGAAAAATGCGAAATTTTCCGTGTCGCACTTTCATAACCACACTCATGTCTCGCGCACTTTCGAGCTGTTCATTTTGTTCGGAAGTTCGCGGCACCTTGCGTTTTTTTCACTTCCAAATATCAGTGACAAGCACTACTTTCAATTGCACTTAAAATCGCAACACTAAAATCACTTTTACGCACGAAAATCACCAGATTCCAAGAGGTCGACTGCACGCGTTTTTCACTTTGTTTACATATGGTTCACTGCTTGTCATGACGTCATTACTTTGACACTCCGGCCTGAGGATAAAGATGGCGGTGCTTTAATGCACGACAATGCACGATGTCACACATCGCGTCAAGCCACTGCCATCTTTACTCTCAGGCCGGAGTGTCAGCTGATCGTCAAAGCACTAACGACATGACAAGCAGTCAACGAAGTGTGAACGCGTGCGGTCGCCCGGTGAAATATCGGGATAATTGTGTGTAAAAGTGAGTTTAGTGCCGGAATTTTAAGTGTAACTAAAAGAAGTGGCTATCAGTGCCGTGTGAAAGTGAAAAAAAACGTGAGGTGCCGGGAAATATCGAGTAAAATGGTGTATTGAAAAGTGCGAGGTTAGGAAAGTGCGACACGGGAAATTTCGCATTTTTCGTTTATTTTCCGGCAATTCGGGAAGTGTGAATGGTACAGCACTACTCTGGGACGAATCCTCGGGCCGGTGAGTTTAGCGGAAACTCCCGGAAGTGCCCCAAAAAGTGAATTTAAATTGGTTGTCAAATGACAACATTACAGGTGATTTCCGGCCTTTTCATCGGAATTCATAGGGTAATTATACGTTTTTTGTTGTGCAAAAATTTTAGTGAATTGATGCGCCCCAAAATATGGGTTTTAAACGCGTTGTTGACGAGCCAGACGAAAGTTTCACTGCAGCTGACAGGACTAGATGCCTAGCAGTGAAACTTTCGTCCGGTTCGTCAACATCCTGGTCAAAATCCACACTTTGGGGCGCATCAATCCACTTAAATTCTACCACAACAAAAAACCCATACTTAGCCTATGAATTCCGATGAAAAGGCCGGAAATCACCTGTAATGTTGTCATTTGACAACCACTTTAAATTCACTTTTTGGGGCACTTCCGGGAGTTTCCGCTAAACTCACCGGCCCGAGGATTCGTCCCAGAGTAGTGCTGTACCATTCACACTTCCCGAATTGCCGGAAAATAAACAAAAAATGCGAAATTTCCCGTGTCGCACTTTCCTAACCTCGCACTTTTCAATACACCATTTTACTCGATATTTCCCGGCACTTCACGTTTTTTTCACTTTCACACGGCACTGATAGCCACTTCTTTTAGTTAAAGCGCGTTGACACGATCAAACTACGGTTTGACAAACCACCTACTTGAACGTGTCAACCCCTTGTCAAACTGGTTTGATGTCTTGTGCTCCTGTCAAACCGTAGTTGGGCGGTGCTCAACTTTTCATCAAATGCTAGTTTGTCAAATCGTAGTTTGATCATGTCAACGCGCTCTTACACTTAAAATTTCGGCACTAAACTCACTTTTACACACAATTATCGCGATATTTCACCGGGCGACCGCACGCGCTCACACTTCGTTGACTGCTTGTCATGTCGTTAGTGCTTTGACAATCAGCTGACACTCCGTCCTGAGATTAAAGATGGGAGTGCCTGCACGCAGTCCAGACTTAAATCCCATTGAGCACTTGTGGAACGAGCTCAAAAGAAGAGTCCGACATATAGCCTGCATTCATGTGAAAAATTTTCGCTACAGAACGCTACATCCCCTCCACTACACATTTGAGGAGACGCTACCTGTCAACATTTCTTTCGTGATTGAACCGCTACATATGAAATGTCTGACAAACAGGTGACAACGCAAATATTTGACAATTGCCAATTTTCCATCGCAAAACATTTCTTTGGCACATCACGAAACAAGGAAATATCAAATCGAAGACGAGAAGACAGTGAATTTACATAGACGGGGATTCTATTTGCGCTTTTGATGTACACAAACGTCACAACACACATACCAGCTGCGAATTGTCAAATGTAGCGCTACATGCCCAGAGAGCGTAAAAAATTTCTGCTACCAAGGGGAAGTAACCGCTCCGGAGCGGATGGAAGGAGCGGTTGCAATCACGACCGGGAGGGGTTGTAGCGCTACGGAGCGCTCCATAGCGCTCCGTAGCGATCCGGATAAAACGAGCGTGGTGAATGCACTCATAGATCCCGCGCCTTCGACTATCGACGAATTGAAGGAGGCCTTAATAGAGGATGGGGCGAAATTCCTCAAGATACCGTTGAAAAATTAATAATTTCAATTAAAAATCGAGTACAAGCTGTGATTAGAGCAAGAGGTGGTAATACCAGATACTAATAAATAAATAATTTTTTTTTCAACAATTTTTTGTTTTATTTAACAAAAACCTGACCACACTTTTGATTTCAAGCCCCACTCTTTTAAAATCTATCTTCAAATATTTGTAGCATAATATTAATTCAAATTTAAATTCAAATTATACGTTAAACAAATTATACCATTGTGAGCAAATTATACCATTGTGAATTGACTAAACTATTGAGTGCGTTCAGAAGGTGGCAAAAGAGCAGAAACCGCTCGCGAGCAGCTCCGCAACTGCTCGCTTTGGAGTCTGCACCTGCTGAACGCTACTTCACCAGCTGATAAATCGACCAGCTGAAATCTGACGATGACAATTTTAGACGTCAAGTGCCGAAAAGTGAAAAATACATGAATCCCGCGCTGTCCATTACAAAAATCACGAACAACGAGAAAACAAATTCAAAACCACCCGAAAACCAAAGAACTAGAAGCCGAAAACGGCGAAAACACAACAACCAATTTGATGATTGTCAAAACTCGGAAACTCGCAACATGAGCGTGAGGTTGAAAAAGAAGAAGAAGAACCTGAGCACTGAGCACTGATCAGTGAGCAGAAATATTTCTTGCTCGGTGAAATTTGATCATGCTCACCCGAGCGGAAGTTGCTCAGTCACTTCTGAACCCGCTCGTTCTGAACATGTTCGCCGAGCGGAAGTTGCTCAGTTCCTTCTGAACGCACACATTGTATGGTTAAAAACAAGAGAGGGCGTCTTTTTGACAGATGCCCAAAGAAAGATGGATTGGATTTGTCTGTGAAGAGCGAGAGTGTGCACGTTTTGAGTGAATAGAATTTCTGTTAAAATCACTCGCCATCCGCGTTTTATTTAGTAGTCAATATTCGTGTTATAGCTCAGAAGTGGGATACCAGACCTGAGCATTTAGAAACAGGATATTTGACGAAAATTCGAGACCGATCGTTGAAATTTTGGGAACACGCCGAAGTTGCTGAGTCTGCGAGAAAATGGAAAACCGCATGACAAGAAAAGAGTTGATCCAAGTGTTGTATGCCGCCGACATAAGTTTTGAGGAGAAAGCTACTGTGGCCGAGTTACGGAAGACATTCGCAGAGAATCGGCGGCAAATAGAAGCGAGGACGGAAGGAGGAGAACCGGAGGGGCACACCGACGATAGTGGTGAATCGACCTTGGAGGAAGAAGAGGACGAGGTTTTGAGCCGGAAGGTAAGAGAGGTCAGTTTGACGAGGAGGCAACCACCGCAGCCGGAGGGGCAACAACCGACGAATCTAGAGGCGCCACAACCGATATCGCAGTCTCAGCCGCAAATCATGCCGCAACCGATACAACCACCACCGCCGCTATCCGTACAGCAACCACCGCCGCAGTTGACGTTACAGCTATCGCCGCAAGCAAGGCAGTCAGAAATACCGATGTCATCCCAGCGAGTCAAAGACGAAAAGGAAACCGAGCAGTTGGAGCGAGAAATCGCCAATTTACGACGTCGACATGAGATTTTGAGGTTAAAGCGAGAAATTGAGTTGATGGAACGAGGAGAATTTCCGCAAGAACGTCGAGAAGGTCGTTGTGCGGTTGAAGTATCCGCCGTCACCGCCGCACCGGTAGTACACACCGACGTTAGAAGGGTGCATTTTCATGAGATTGAACATGCCATAATAAAATTCAGTGGAGAGGACCGAACATACAGCGTGAACGATTTTTTCAGACATTTGGAGCAAATTTTTTTCCAAGTGCAAGCCGACGAGCTGCTGAAGTTTTTAACATTACGAAACTCTCTAACTGGATCGGCACGATTGCTATTAACTCGTGGAGCTTTGACCTACGGGGAGCTAAAGGATAGTCTAATCAAGGAATTTGGGAGAACTATCAGCCGACAAGAAGTATACCAGACGCTAAGGCAGAGGACGAAGCGACCAAACGAGATCATTCGCAGATATGTTATGGAAATGGAAGCGATTGCTTATCGCAGTGACGTGACCGAATGCGAATTGGTAGTATTTATTCAGGAGGGACTTAACAAACGCATCGCCGATTACACTTTATTTAACGCCGCCGGTACGATGGAAGATATCAAGGCAGCCGTTGATCGACATGAGCAGAGGCGAGCTATGCGAGGAGACGAAGTACAACTGGACACCGCCGGGTCGAGGGCCAGGCCGAGTAGCAATACAACTGAAGTAGTCGATACCGCCGCCGCAGCTACGGGTGTTTCCGAAGACAGGTGCTTTAATTGTTCGAGGTTAGGTCATCGAAGACCCCAATGTCCGTACGAGGAACGACCACGCAATGTATGTTATCGATGCTGGAAACCAGGGCATGATCGAAAGCTGTGCCAATACCCGAAATATTTTCAGAAGTTAAAGAGCTCAACCGTTGTCGCCGCTATCATGAAAATCAACTCGAACGAAGAAGAGGATGAGGAGGCTCGGCCGATTAGTGCTATTACCTTGGTAAGTGTTGCTTTTATTGGTGTTGAAGGCAATGAGAGCGTGAATATAACTCGTTTATCCCTTTTTGATACCGGCAGTCCGATTAATCTGATCCAGAAGTCCGCCGTTCCCTTCGAAGTCCAACCGAAATTATTTGACACACAGTTTTGTGGTATTGCGAGAACTCCGATTAAAACTTTTGGTAAAATTTATTGTAAAATCACTATCCGGGACAGAACCGAAAAAATTCTTTTACTTGTTCCAGACGAATTGATTCCGACGCCCATCCTTCTGGGACGAGTAGCATTGGAAAAGCTGGGCATAGTATTAAGAATGATAAACCGCAGCACATTAAATGTATTACCGATAAATGAAAATAAACCGAAGGGAACCGGAGAACGTAAAGAAAACGAGTTGTATTTTTGTTCATTGGATTCAAACACCTTAGAGAACGTAGCGTTAGCGAATGTGGGCTTTTTACCTTCCGCTCTGTCTGAATATGAAGGGGATACCAACCGGGAAAATAAACCGAGAAGTACAACCGAAGTGTTTGTGTCAACATGTATCAGTAGGGAAGAGGAGGACGAAGTAGTTAGGGGTGATGAGGTAGGAAATGAGAATAGGGAAATTTTGGCAATAGGAGTGGAATTTGGAATAGAGGACGTAGATATCAATCCTCTATTGGATAAGGATGTCATCGCGCAAGTCAAACAGATGATAGCCGATAAGTATATTTGTCCCGAGGTTAGTACGAAGCCGTGCGACTTTGAAATGAAAATTCGGTTGGAGTCGGATGTACCTTTTCATCATTATCCTAAGAAATTATCGTACGAGGAACGTAGCGCGTTAAAAGAAATAATTGACGATTTACTAGAGAAGCAAGTCATTAGACCTAGTGAGTCGCCGTATACATCCAGCATTGTGATGGTACAAAAGAAAAATGGGAAATACAGGAAGTGTGTTGACTACCGCAGTCTCAATAAAGTAATGATTCGAGATAATTACCCGCTGCCACTAATGGAAGATTGTTTAGACTATTTAGGGGGAAAAGGTGGTTTACGACGTTGGATCTGGAGAATGGGTTTTTCCATGTGAAAGTCGCCGAAGATTCAAGAAAGTATGCTTCGTTTGTTACACCGTATGGGCAATATGAGTACAATCAAATGCCTTTTGGTACGAAGAATGGACCAGCGGTTTTCTTTAGATATATTCATCACCGATTGAGAGAATTAATAGAGGCAGGTAAAATAATTGTTTATATGGACGACATTACTATAGCCACGGATGATTTGAATTCACATCTCGAGGTACTCACCGAAGTCATGCATCGTTTAGCTGAGTGTGGACTGAAGATAAATTTTAAAAAATGTAGATTCGTTTACGAAAACGTTGAATTTTTAGGTCATTTCGCAAGTAAGGAAGGAATACGCCCTAGTGATGCTAATATACGATCTATGAGGGATTATCCTATGCCTCATACCTATAAGCAAGTACGCTCGTGTTTGGGATTATTCTCTGTTTTCCGAAGATTCATACCGAATTATGCTAAAATTGCCCACCCACTACAACGATTGTTACGGGGAAATGTGAAGTTTGAAATAGATACCGCATGCCGTCAAGCCTTTAACGAATTAAGAGAAAAATATATGTCCCCGCCGGTCTTAGCGATATTTAACCGATCGAGAGAAACGGAATTGCATACAGATGCCTGTAGCACAGGATATGGAGCCATATTAATTCAAAGACAAGAAGATGGGAAGTTTCATCCGGTGTATTATTATTCAAAGACGACTTCACCAGACGAATCTCGTATGCATAGTTATGAGTTGGAAACGCTGGCCATTGTGTACGCTGTCAGGAAGTTTCGTAGTTATCTCCATGGTATTACTTTCAAAATAGTGACTGATTGTAGTGCATTATCTCTTACATTCGATAAAAAGAATATGTGCCCGAAGATTGCAAGGTGGGCACTTGAGCTGCAACATTTTACTTTCACAATACAGCACCGCAGTGGAATATTAATGGGGCATGTAGATGCGTTAAGCCGATGTCATAAACCGCATGTTGAAGAACCGATAGATTATCAGGCCGATGTAATGAGTCGTATGGTGGCTGTGGGGATGTCGAAAGGAGAAAACGTCAAGGAGAAAAATAATGAGATAGCCGACGCCATAGAAGATATCGATACCGAAGTTACCGATGACTCCGAAGTTTTTAAAAGAATACCCTGTAAAGTGATAACGGTGGCGAATCCGGTAGAAGTGAATTTTATGATTGAAGCCACTCAAAATCGGGATGACAAAATATTAGCTTTAAGGGACCGATTAGAAAAAGAAAGAGCAGAGGGATACACTCTGAAAGACGGAATAGTTTTTAGAAAGGATAAAAATGGTAAATTACAGCTATATGTACCGCAGGAGATGGAAGACAATGTAATTAGAATGATACATGAGAAAATGTGTCATTTAGGAGTCGATAAAACTTACGACCAGATTCGAAAAAATTATTGGTTCGACTATATGAGAACGAAGGTAGATAAGTTCATAAAAAATTGTATTAGATGTATCATGTGCTCGCCGCCGGCACGAATAAATGAAAAAAAATTATACATATATACCGAAGAAACCCGTTCCGTTTGACACTATACATGTCGACCATTTTGGGCCACTACCGTCGATCAAGGGCGCTAGGAAGCATATTTTGTTAGTTGTGGATAGTTTTACAAAGTTGTTTGCCGTTAAGTCTACCGGGACCAAAGAGGTAGAAATATGTTTAGGTAAATATTTCGCTATGTATAGCAGACCAAGGCGCATTATAAGCGATCGAGGCACAAGTTTCACTTCGTTAAGATTTCAGGAGTATTTATTGGAAAGAAACATAGAACACGTGAAAATAGCCGTAGCATCACCGCAAGCAAACGGTCAAGTTGAGCGAGTGAACCGAGTCATCACGGCTATGTTGAGTAAAATCACTGAGCCATTGGAACATTCGAATTGGGCGAAAATGTTAGAACAAGTGAAGTTCGCGTTAAATAACTCGACTCATCGATCGACGAAGAAAACTCCAAGTCAACTTTTGTTCGGGGTCGATCAGAAGGGGGAGGTTGTAGACTACCTTACTGAGTTTTTGGAAGGGACAAGTAGTTGTGAGCGAGGACAGGAATTAGAAGATAAACGACAGGAGGCCGAAGAGTCAATACAAAAATCGCAGGAAAGCAATGCAAAATACTTCGCTACTAAAAATAAATCGCCTAAAAAATTCGTACCGGGAGATTTCGTAGTCATAAGACATGTTGACACAACCGCGGGCTCTAATAAGAAACTGAATGAGAAATACCGCGGACCGTACATCATCCATAAAGTATTGCCACATGATAGATATGTTATTAGAGATGTGGAAAATTGTCAGGTCACTCAGCTACCATATGATGGGGTGGTAGAGTCATGCCGTATAAGGAAGTGGATAGAGCGGGAGGTGAAGGGTTCTGCTTCGCTGGCGGTACCTGGCAACACCACCTTAGGAGTCCATTAATAGAAATAATAACTGGCAAGTTAATGTTAGATTTGTGATACGAGTAGTACTTGATTGAGGGCAATCATAATTGCCTGCGTTCACGTTTGCAACGTTTTAATTGCGGTAAAAATGTTCCCTCCACTCAACCATAAACTCTTTACCCGAACGACTTGTTTTGTAGTTGTCATGTATTAAACAGCTGACAGCCGATTCGCTATTGAGTTTCAAACAAAACTTCAATTAAATTCGCGACGGTTTCAGGAAAAATGAAAAGCACTGCAAAATCGCCACAAATTTGTGTTGCTTCGGTGTAAATAAGCACATAAGACGCCATGTACAAATCAAGAACCCGAAAACGAAAATCCACACCATCTCACAGTCACATGCAATACGTCAACTAAGAACTGTCAAATACGCTAATACCCCTTACCCCCCATTAAACGGAAATCAACCAGGAACAATTTCTGGTTAATTTCCCCGATGTGTGGTAGATTAAACGCAAACTGGAACGGGCCGTCCACGAGCAAAATCAGTCGAACTGTTTGCATTTGTGTTTAAAACGTTGCGCGACCTGAACCCACTCATTATCAGGACGGCCGAGCTGTAGCATAATATTAATTCAAATTTAAATTCAAATTATACGTTATACAAATTATACCATTGTGAACAAATTATACCATTGTGAATTGACTAAACTATTGTATGGTTAAAAACAAGAGAGGGCGTCTTTTTGACAGATGCCCAAAGAAAGATGGATTGGATTTGTCTGTGAAGCGCGAGAGTGTGCACGTTTTGAGTGAATAGAATTTCTGTTAAAATCACTCGCCATCCGCGTTTTATTTAGTAGTCAATATTCGTATTATATATTGTTAAAAATGGTATTAATGTAAAGCTAAGATTTCAAGTTTTCTAATGATATACGATTTGTAGGGATACATAATCTACTTTTCAAAATAAGCATACAAATACACATGCTTTCGGTTTGATTCAGTATTTTTGCTCGCAAGTGTAGATTCCAAGTTACTCGAATTGAAAATGTGACAAGTTAGTGTCATTTCAATGACAAAAAAAAAAATCAAAATATTAAAAAGTAGAACTAAAACACAATGGCTGGTATGAAGAATAATGTACTAAATGTAGTAAAGATAAGTTTACTACATATTATGCACTAGAGGTATGGTTTGGTATGAATAAATGGTTGTTTACTACACTACAACTTTCGAACTTACTACAAAAATGGCGAGTTTTGTCGATTTAATATGAATAAAACCTGGGGCCCTATCATGTAATTCGATTCATATCGAAAGATAATTCGACCATCGAATCCGATTCGATTGCAATTCCGTATCATGTAACTCGGTCGTATCGAATGAATTGCATTGCCTGATGCGATGTCAAAATTTCCCTGTCAAATACGAGGATTTTTAATAAATTATCAGACATTTGACACTTAAATTAATAGAATTTCAAGTATAATGCTATCAGTTAGTTCATTCAAAATTGTTTTATCATAAGTTTCTAACAGCTTTTCGGTAGCATCTTTTTTAATTATGTAGTCAAGTGGTGCGTTATAATATCGCGTATTTGAAACGCAGTAACTTAAAGTGCAAAATATTAGGATGTCTAGCACTGAAGAATTTTATCTGATGCTGGAAGAAGAACGCGGCCAGATGAGTGTCGAAAGGAGGAGATTACGAGATGCATAAGATCCACTCGATCTGCCATCGAAGCTGTGTTTATAATGAACAATAATAACAATCGCCACGCTGAAGCAAATTATCTACCCTACAGATTTCTTAAGTTATTTTGAGGAAATAAGCGGGTTTTTTTCAACTGCTGAAGGAAGTCGGGAATCACACTTCAACGGGAAGCTTTCCGAGGCGAGAAGCGTTATTCAAAGGACCAACGGGTTGCAGAAAGCACATTTTAGATGTATTTTACACGAGAACCATCGTCTCTTTTCGCCAATAAAACATCAACATCACTTATTGTAAATGGGTGCTGTGTGCTGCACAATATAATATTGTAATATACTAATAGATTATTCCATTTGATGGTTCTTCAAAATTGGTGGAAGGTTACAATAACGATGTAGAAGAGGAACAAGATACTACAGAGCGAAACTTTACAAGGAGAGTAAAAAACAACTTGATAAACTCTTTTTATGACAAAAATTGTTGAATGTAATTAATTTATTGATCAGATGAAATACAATAAAAACAAAAAAAAACACTTTTTCGCAGAAAGTCCGTCCTTCAGGCTCTATTGTTCCGCTAGTATTTAACGACTTGAAGACCCTCTTCAATTCAGAAAGCGGCACTTCCTTGCTGCACTGGTGCTCCTCCTATTCCGCACTTTGTTGCCAACTTCTTTTTTGTGTTATACTTGAAGTAACTTTTTTTATACCCTAATTTTGTGTTATAATTGAAATAAGCTATCTATTCGTGAGCAGCAGAGGCCCTGGCGTCTTTTGCATGAATGATACCGCAGGCTAAATTTGTATTCTTCTCCATGTGCTTCACAAGCGCGTTGTATTGCGGAAAGTTTTTGTTTTTTCCCCTGAAATTATAAATAACATTATTTATGTATTCACAAGAAATGTAGATAATCATACTTACATCGTCAACACAATCTACAACACGCACGACTAATATTTTGAGTTCAATTTGCTATCGAAACAATTTTCGATTGCAAATGCCAAATTTTCCCAAACAATCGAATTGTGTGATACGGCGATTTTCTAATCGAATCAAACATTCGATGACTTTCAAAAAGGGAAATTCGATATCGATTTACACGATGCAACTTTGATGGTTTCGATAGCTTTTTCAATCGAATCGAATTACGTGATAGGGCCCCTGACTATACTACATTTTTCATGTAGTAAACAAAATGCAACCTACACTTGTGTTGAGTTTCGTAATTCTATGCGAATTGGTGCATTTTTTGGCGATTTCAAGATGAGTAAACCGACGCCATGAAGATGTGGTTTAACAATCAATATATGTATGTGTACAGTCTGGAGCTTCTATCGAGTTAGGGAAAGTAAATTTGCGTTGCCATATTTCTTTGGCCCGAATCATTTCTTCTTCTGTAGTCGGAAATCTAAACCAATCATCAACCCTTGCAATAATTTTTTCACAAACATCCCAAATGATTTTACTGGCCGTTGTTTGGTGAATTCCGATATCCTCTCCAACACCGACCTTTGTAAAAAGTATAACTTCATTAGAAATAATTTTTAAAACAAACAAAATGTTATGCATTTATTATAAAAGGACTGTCGTCCGTTGGTTTCATAAATAAATATAATATTTCTTTTTATACCTGGAAGCCAGGATCGCCAACATATCGTAGAAATGTTCTCATTCTTTGAGAATTCATTAAGCGACCACCTATGGTTTCACCACTTTCTTCACCCATAAAATAATCAGCCAACCAATGCACGTTTTCCGCCGTAAGTCTGTACAGGGACTTAAAATTATCTTCAGTAGCTACACGACGGCTAGAATATTTTTTTTGTTGGCGAGGCTGTATTAGGCTTAGAAACATCGCCATGGTAAAAACAATAACGCAAACGGCGATACTATCTGTCAATACGTGACACATGCTACATTTTATTTTCGAAGTAGCATTTGCTGTAGCTTCGAAAAATGGTTTTTATTCATACGACCCTTGGACTTTTTCGGTAGAGTTTACTTTTGAGTAGTTACTACAAATTTTAGAATTTGCTAGTTTTTATTCATACCAGCCAATGTTAGTTTAAATTCATGTCTTGTCTAACTTCTTTGTCTTAATTTGTGGTTGATTTGTGTGTGTGTCTTTGAATTAAGCTGAGCATCGTCCTACTACGCTTTGATAGGATAGTAAGACGTCAAACAGCTTTGAAGAGGAGTTGACACGTTCAAAGTAACTTCAAAGTAGGTTGTCAACGTACTTTGTCAAAGTGTACTTTTAACGTGTCAACCGGCCTTTACAGATGTGCTTAAAGGCCGATTGACACGTTCAAAGTACACTTTGGCAAAGTACGTTGACAACCTTCTTTGAGGTTACTTTGAACGTGTCAACCCCTTTTCAAAGTGCTTTGAAGTCTCTAGCGTCCCATCAAAGCAAAGTAGGATGGTGCTCAACTTTCCATCAAAATATCCATTGTAAATCGATAAGTTCACAGAAAAAAGTTGTTGGAGCGGGAAATAGTGAGGTGTTGGTGGTTTTTTATTCAATTTATGGTGGTCTGAATAATGTGCTTTGGTGTGAATTCCCTAGAAATGCTAAATCCAGCGTTTTTTGCAAGTTGAAAAGTGGTAATTCACAATGGTGGATGCTTTGTCCAAGTCATACTTTGGCAAAGTACGTTGACAACCTACTTTGAGGTTACTTTGAACGTGTCAACCCCCTTCAAAATGCTTTGAAGTCTCTAGCGTCCTATCAAAGCAAAGTAGGATGGTGCTCAACTTTCCATCAAAGAATTGGTTGCAAATCGACAAGTTCACAGAAAAAAGTTGTTGGGGCGGGAAATAGTGAGTTTTTGGTGGTTTTTATTCAATTTACGGTGGTCTGAACAATGTGTTTTGGTATAAATTCCCAAGAAATGCTAAATCCAGCGTTTTTTGCAAGTGGCAAAGTGGTAATTCACAATGGTGGATATTCTTGCCAAGTCATACTTTGACAAAGTGTACTTTGAACGTGTCAACCGGCCTTTAAAGACCGGGTGACATGTTCAAAGTATACTTTGACAAAGCAGCATTTGACGCGAGTCTGTACTTTGCTAGGTAGTTGACACATTCAAAGTACACTTTGATGTTTACTTTTGTCAAAAGTCTTTTCTGACGTTTCACTTTCGCGTTTGACATAAGTAAACATAGGAAATATACATATTAGCAATTTCAAAATAATGCCCGATTATGTTCGTCAATATGCGCCCGTCGGTACCGTAGACACCGAAGATACAGCTGGTTTGTGCAGGCTGTTCCATGGCAAAATCGTACAATATACTAAATGTACACTACAACCAGGCCGAAGCGAAGCTTCGGCCCGGAGTCCGAAGCGTATATACCCTAGACTTGTACAGACCTAGTGGTGATACCGAAAGTACCAATTGGCAACGACCATTTGCATTAAAAGTGAGTTTCCTATACGGCCAGTTTATAGGGGAGGTTGGCACCCATTCAGGAGGACCTTGACCATTCTCAAACTCAATGAACTAACACATTCTACAAATATCGTATTTGTCGAATTTTTCAAGTCGCTAGCTTTATTCTATAGAAAGTTATTGCTTATTTGAAGTTTCACTTGTAGGGGAGGTAGGAGTTCCTTGGGTCGGATCTTGCCCATCATTATCACACATCACTAATTAGATCACCCTACAAACATTTAAAAAAAATTCAAGTCTCTAGCTTCACCCTATCGAAAGTTATCGCTTATTTGAAGTTCATTTATAGGGGAAGTAGGGGTTTCGTTAGTCGGATTTTACGTATTTTCAATATCAGCCAACTGGATCCCGCTGCAAACATTTGGCCAAAATTTCAAGTCGCTAGCTTTATTTTGTCGTTAGTTATCGCTTATTTTAAGTTTCATTTCTAGGGGAGGTAGGGGTTCCTTGGGTCGGATCTTACACATTTTCAATAACAACTAACTGGTTCTTACTACCAACATTCTGCCAAATTTTCAACTCGCTAGTGTCATTCTATCGAAAGTTATCGTAATTAAAATAATATTTAATTTTTGGAATTTTGTAGGGGAGGTAGGCGTTCCTTTGATCTGATTATGCCCAACTTACTAAAACTCAAGCAGCTTCTTTCCTCAGGGTTACATTCCAAAAATCAGGTGTCTACGTCAATTGGTTCAAGAGTTATAGACAAAAGACCAGAAAAGTAGGGTAGTACGGGGCTCTTTGTAAGAAAATTACCGTTAGTTTTCAACTGATCGATTTTATTTTCCCAGGAGAGTATAAGAATACCCTCACTAGTAATATATCAAAGCTAGAGCTTTTCATGATTTTTTAATCGGGAGTTATAGATACATTTAATTATTTTACATATGTAGGGGAGGTAGGCGTTCTCTTGGCCAGATTATGCCCAATTTCAATACCATCCAACTAGATCATACTACCAACATTTGAACAAAATTTCATGGCCCTAGCTTCATTCTATCGAAAGTTATCGTGCGAACGGACAGACAGACGGACAGACAGACAGACAGACAGACAGACAGACGGACAGACAGACAGACAGACAGACAGACAGACATGGCTAAATCGAATCAGGAGGTGACCCTGATCATTTATATATATATACATTGCTATACCTCCGGAGCCTCCTTTAAGGTGTTACATATTTCCGTCGTGACAAAAACAATATACCCTATACTAAAAGTCTAGGGTATAAAAATGTGAATATGTTATCATTATACCCTAGACTTTAAGTATAGGGTATATTGTTTTTGACACGACGGAAATATGTAACACCTTAAAGGAGGCTCCGGAGGTATAGCAATGTATAAATATAAATGATCAGGGTCACCTCCTGATTCGATTTAGCCATGTCTGTCTGTCTGTCCATCTGTCTGTCTGTCTGTCTGTCCGTCTGTCTGTCCGTTCGCACGATAACTTTCGATAAAATGAAGCTAGAGCTTTGAAACTTTGGCCAAATGTTGGTAGTATGATCTAGTTGGATGGTATTGAAATTGGGCATGATCAGGCCAAGAGAACGCCTACCTCCCCTACATATGTAAAATAATTAAATGTATCTATAACTTCGGATTAAAAAATCATGAAAAGCTCTAGCTTTGGTATATTGCTAGTGAGGGTAATCTTATACTCTCCTGGGAAAGTAAAATTGATCAGTTGAAAACTAACGGTAATTTTCTTACAAAGAGCCGCGTACTACCCTACTTTTCAGGTTTTTTGTCTATAACTCTTGAACCAATTGACGTAGACACCTGATTTTTGGCATGTAACCCTGAGGGAAGAAGCTGCTCAAGGTTCTGTAAGTTGGGCGAAATCAGATCAAAGGAACACCTACCTCCCCTACAAATTTAAAAAAATTAAATGTTCCTTTAATTACGATAACTTTCGATAAAATGATACTACCGACTTAAAAATTTGGTGGAATGTTGCTAGTAAGACCTACTTAGTTGGTATTGAATATGGGCAAGATCCGACCCAAGGAACCCCCCCCCCCCCCCCTCCCCTACCAACGAAACTTCAAATAAGCAATAACTTTTGATACAATGAAGCCAGTGACTTGAAATTTTGGTCAAATGTTTGAAGTGAGATCAGGGGTCGAATTATGAGTTCCGTGAACGGACTACTCGTCACGTAAAAATGTGTATTTCGTATTATGCAATTCGTGAACGTAACAAACGTATCGTAATTGGCTATTATGGCTTCCGTTAACGTATACGATATCGTATCAATCGTTCAATCCCCCATTCGATTGCATGGAACCGTTCGTATGGCACAAATTTCGATAGAAAAATGGAAGTAAATAATTAAAATAAAAAATATGAAAAGCACGTTTATTGGTTATTCTTCAATAAATGTAATTTAAATTATTTCTTAAGAATCACTAAGCTTAATAATGGGCAAAAAACATTTTGGGCGAGTTCAACTCTGTAAAGGTGCGTTTAGATTAAGCGAAACCACTCGCGCAAGTGATGCGCGAGGAAAAATTGCGTGCAGTGTGAACATTTTCCTCGCCCGAAACTAATCTCCTCCTCCTCTCGAGAGGAACTCGCGGTGTGACGCACCCGGTTGCTCATTGTGAGTTGCTCGCATGCAAATACTCAGTCTCCGATTTTGCTTAGTGTGAACGCTGCCCGTGTATGTTTCGGATGAAGATAAAAGCATTCATTTATGATTTAGGCTTCTAAGTAAGTAAGCTTGGTCATAGTGTTCTCGGTCTCGGTTACATAGCATTTGTCTTACACCGCATTCGGCCACCGCAAAGCGGATTTGGTTCACAATTCGTACTTGTGTTACTGTCGAGGCACATACCACTGTCGAAGAGTTCCAACTCTTCAGTCTACCATAAAGGCGGAGGTATGAGTCTAAAGACCTGGATCTATGCCATCTGCACTCATAATAACACGTTCCTCATTGGAAACACTTCCGAATAGCGAACTGATTGGTTTCTTCAATTCCAAATATTGGACGATTGAAGAGTCTCCCCTCAGCCACTTACGTAAAAATGCTTTGCGAAATCGAGTTCATGTGCACACAATGCACTGACAACATTATTCCTAAGAATTTTCCACTATATTCCTCTTCTTTCTTGTATTACAGAACCGTACTACGCTCTCCAAATTTTCGGTTGTCAACCAGTCCGCCCGTTGCTCTTCAGCCCCATCGCTCCTGTCGCTTCACCGACAAATGCGGCCCTACAATCCTCTCGCTCTGTCCCCCGCTTGACCAGCTAGTCCGTCCAACTTTCGCTTTACCATCCTCTTGCTCCTGCTGCCGCTTCACTAACCAACCAGCCCGTCGAACTATCGCTCTCTAACTCTCTCACTTCTTCTGCCGCTTCACCAACTAGTCCGTCCGACTGTTGCCCTCCAACTCTATCGGTCCCACTGTCGCATGTTCGCTTCTTTTAAGCACATATGTAGTGCAAAGACACGCACACAAATCAATCACAAATTAAGAAAAAAAAAGTTAAACAAAACATGAATTTAAACTAACCTTGTGTTTTAGTTTCACTTTTTAATATTTTGATTTTTTTTTGTCATTGAAATGACACTAACTTGTCATATTTTCAATTCGAGTAACTTGGAATCTATTACATTCCTAAAAAAAATTACGTTCCGTGAGCAATCGTAAATCATAATCCCAGTGAACTTGCTCGTACGAACAGTTACGTAATTTTTTTTTCATACGATTGCCGTTCCGTTCACGGAACTCATAATTTGACCCCAGGCTAGTTGGCATTAAAGATGGGTAAAATCCGAACTAAGGAACCCCTACCTCCCCTAGAAATGAAACTTAAAATAAGCGATAACTTGTGACAAAATAAAGCTAGCGACTTGAAATTTTGGTCAAATGTTTGTAGTAGGATTCAGTTGGCTAATATTGAAAATACGTAAAATCCGACCAACGAAACCCCTACTTCCCCTACAAATGAAACTTCAAATAAGCGATAACTTTCGATAGAGTGAAGCTAGAGACTTGAAATTTTTTTTAAATGTTTGTAGGGTGATCTAATTGGTTGGTGGCAATGATGGGCAAGATTCGACCCAAGGAACCCCTACCTCCCCTACAAGTGAAACTTCAAATAAGCAATAACTTTCCATAGAATGAAGCTAGCGACTTGAAAAATTCGACAAATATTGTAGAATGAGTTAGTTAGTTAATTGATTTTGAGAATGGTCAAGATCTCCCTGAATGAGTGCCAACCTCTCCTATGAACTGACCATATAGGAGACCCATTCTTAATGCGTATGGTCGTTGCCAATTGATACTTTTGGTATCACCACTAGGTCTGTACAAGTCTAGGGTATGTACGCTTCGGCCTGGTTACGATTTAAACATGTATTTCTTTTATTGGCCATTTGAATGTTTTTAATAAAACATTGAATTATCAATCGGTACTTTGTATTATTCGCTCGGTCAAATAAGTTCGACACGTTTAGTTTTAACAATATTAGAAAAGTACTACGCAAGAGATAGATAGTAGCAATTTTAGTATACCGATATTAAGATATAAGATAATGGGTGGTATGCATAATAATGAGGATATACTCAAGAGTGAAGTCTATTGAGGACATTCCTGAGTCTGCTATGTTCGGTGAGTCGAGTGAAAAATTTGTATGCATAAAACTACTCTCCGCTCCAGAGTAAAAATTGAGTGGAATTCTGTCAACTCAGCTTTACTCCACTCGACTCACTTTATGCATACCACCCAATATTTCTATTTCACTAGCCGAAGCATTTTGATTCATTCAGCTTCCGAAATTTGAGAACGCGGCCACATGGCCGAGACAATTGGAATACAATGTTGCAGACAACCAAGGTCCAACTCCGAGTTGTGATGCCACAATGATGATGATTCTGAATGTAGATGGAAAATAAAAACAGCCGACATAGCCAATGGAAAATAAAAATTAATAACTCTTTAATTCGAAGAAAATATATTTTGAAATTGTCCAGTTAAATGACAGACGTATGCATTTATTTAATATTTAACACTTCATTGAACAGTTGAATTTCATGCTGCATTTCATTGAACTACAAATCTAATTACTTTTCGCATTGCTGGATCCTTGGTCTCACATTTAGACGAGGTATCGAACATGGCATGCGTTCTCCTGGAACTAACTTAACCTTGATCAAGTTAGTGGGTATGGTATATTTTTCCTAGAAGCGAAGAAGAAAATTTATTTGGGAAACATTGACAGCCGGATGGGTATTGCACATAATTTACCTGCAGTTGTCAACAAGTTTTCACTATTGTCGGCCATCCACTTGCATTTTGGTCAATTGCCGTCACGATGAGGTCAAAGATCAATCTGGAAAAAATGGCTCATCAATAAGCATGAATCTGTTCCACAACACGCGGCGGTATCCTGCAGCTTCGAAAATAGGAAAACAAGGATTTCCAGGCAGTATTTTCTGAAGCACGCAGCGGAGTTCTGCAGCTTGGAAAACGAGGCTTTACCATAGAGGAAGTAGATAAGAGGTTGAACTCAGTACAAATAATTTTGTAGACAGGGACGCACTTACTGCAACGCACACAAACTTACCCCGTTGAGCTGAAAACGACAGCTATAATTAGGAGGAAATGGCCCTTTAGAGCGATAAGGACAAAAGCAATTCCGAACACCCGCCCGGTCCAACAAATCATCATCATCATCGTGGCGCGACAGCCCGACGTCGGGACTTGGCCGCCTAGCTATAGAAACAAATGAGATGTCAAATTTCCAACCCCCCTTCCTACTTCCTCACTTGTGCCGAATTACTTCATTTCTCTCGCTCTTTTTCGTTTCCTTCTAAGTCTCTCTTCTGTAGCCTCAATTCTATAACGAATTAGTGGGCCGAAAGGTTTGGGCTGACAGAGACATCAGCAACGGCATCCGCTGTGCCCAGGCACAGATAAACCCAGATGAAGCATCACATACAAATTTTATTTCCTGGACAGTAACCCGAAATATTTATTATTGGGTATAACTGGTTTCAAACTTTAGCGAAGACGTTTGATGGCGAGTGGCCCATCAAACATAGCTAATCAAAACGGTTTGTAATAATAAAAACACGCGAGATAAATCAAAATGTCGACATTTCTTTAATCTGATGTTACGAATATACAGACTGAAACGGTTTGAGACGCGGACCTTGACTGGCTTGGCTACAGAATTAGCGACGATGGTGAAATTCGTGCATTGTTCTCCTAGAGGAAAAAAAAAAAAAAACGATATCGTTTTCTGGACATTCAATTTTTGCCTAGTTATGTCCAAAGTTTGAAAATTTCAACCAAGAAAAACAGAAAAAAAATATTAACAATGTCAATGAATTTTAATGACGTTCTTAACATGTAAATATAAAGTAATCAATAATGTACAATTAGTATCGGAGAGAAAAGAAAAAAAAAAAAAAAGAAGAAAAAGAATAAATATGAGTTCCAAATAAAAAAGAATTAATATGAGTTCCAGATAAAAAAGAATCTTTTTGCTTCCTGACCCCCTTCCTGGGCCCTCACTTCGCTTTCTCGTTTTGCTCTTGGTTCGCTTAGGGGGCTAGGAACTTAAGCGCGGCCTAGCCCAATGGAGGGGAGGGAGCGCGGAGCCCCTAAAACATCAAAGGGGTCCCGTGTTCGTCGGGGGACTTAGTCATCTCTTGTCGGTCGTACGCGTTTTCAGGTTTTCTTTTTTTTTGGCTCGTCTGCTCAGGCACCCGGGCACGCGCGTGATCTTTATTTTGTAACGCTGCGAGGCAGGTGTGACCATACAACCCCGCCCCAACTACCGATAGCTGAGCTAGCTATCCAGCACGCGCGAACTGGTCACATCTGAGGAAGTCTTGGCACTTAGGTGTCACGCGCGGTCTGCACGACCACAGTGTGACTTCCGTCCTCATGTATGCTTCGGCCTACCATGCAGAAACGTTACAAATGCACCGGTAAATCCGGACGAGCAGTGTCGAGTGCGAGGAGAAGACAGAGTGGGTGGTCTGGCGTGGAGCAGAGTGCGTTATCGCCGCTGTCGGTGACTTTTCCCGTTCTTCGAATTGGCAGAAATGAATTCGCCACAACTCACCCCGAAAACTGGGTTCCTTTTGCAAGCAGTCGAACGGGTCGGTTAACTTTAGATTGCATCGGAGGAAATCACGACGGTCGTGAACAATCTTGGCACTCGAAAGAACCATCATCGCCAAACGGGAAAAAACCGCAAGATCGAGCGCGGCCTCCGTTGCGTGCGTGTGTGTTTGTGGAGCGCTTGCGATCATTGGCCTCCGCGTGTACGGACCCGTTGCGGTTCGCTGACGAGCGCGGGAATCGTGACGACGACCGAGGAGCGAAAGAAAAAGGTGGCAAACGAACGATCGCCGCGGCGACTCGCTGGGTTTTTTTTTGCTGCCCCGTGTGCGGAGTGAGCGCTGGCGACGAGACAAGGCGATGATAAAAATTGTGCGGATGTTGGTTGTGGCTGCGTTTTGTTGCGCGTGCAATTCGGTGCAAAATTCTCGGATCCTCCGGGGAGTTTTCGAGTAGCTGGTGAGCGGATGGCTGTCGACTCGCTCTTGTAACGAGCTGTGGACGGGATTCGTACCCGAAACGCGGTAGTCCGGCATGAGACTGACCCCGCAACCCGCTGCGCCACCAAATGAATGCCGTGCGCAAAATACATAATTTTCTGTCAAGTGGAGCGGTAACACTGACGGTCCAACACAGCCTCGCGTCTTGAAACAAAAAGTGGGCATCTCAACAAACGCGACCTCATCCACGTCACCGGCACACATACAGAACAATCAGTGCACGCTCTTGTCCGATTCCATGACGACACACACACCCATGCAAAAATGCCAAATGGGATTCGGACAGCGAGAAGAGCGCCTGCACGTCGAGGTGGTCGAGAGTCTTGAGACGGATACCGAGGGAGACGGTCGCGTTGCTGGAGCAGTGTCGAGTGCGAGGAGCAGACAGAGTGGGTGGTCTGGCGTGGAGCAGAGTGCGTTATCGCCGCTGTCGGTGACTTTTCCCGTTCTTCGAATTGGCAGAAATGAATTCGCCACAACTCACCCCGAAAACTGGGTTCCTTTTGCAAGCAGTCGAACGGGTCGGTTAACTTTAGATTGCATCGGAGGAAATCACGACGGTCGTGAACAATCTTGGCACTCGAAAGAACCATCATCGCCAAACGGGAAAAAACCGCAAGATCGAGCGCGGCCTCCGTTGCGTGCGTGTGTGTTTGTGGAGCGCTTGCGATCATTGGCCTCCGCGTGTACGGACCCGTTGCGGTTCGCTGACGAGCGCGGGAATCGTGACGACGACCGAGCAGCGAAAGAAAAAGGTGGCAAACGAACGATCGCCGCGGCGACTCGCTGGGTTATGTTTATTTGCTGCTCCGTGTGGGAGTGAGCGCTGGCGACGAGACGAGGATGATGACAAAAATTGTGCGGATGTTGGTTGTGGCTGCGTTTTGTTGCGCGTGCAATTCGGTGCAAAATTCTCGGATCCTCCGGGGAGTTTTCGAGTAGCTGGTGAGCGGATGGCTGTCGACTCGTCCGGATTTACCGGTGCCGTCGAAATTGGCGTGCAAAATAAATCGAAAAGAAAAGGAATATTTTGGGAATTCCTCGCCGTTTCAGTGTGCCAAGTGTGCGTGTGACGATTGGCGATCTAGAAAATTCACAGTAAACGGAAAAATAATGGCAGCCACAGGGCAAAGTTAAAGTGCATTATAGTGGCTCTGACTGGTGCTGTGTAGTACAATTTGCCGTCGTTCTCTTTTTTTTTCCGGAAGGAGTACTCTGTGAATCCGTGTATGGCGTAGATACAAAAATTGTTCGCTTCGATTATTGTTCCCATTGCTTGAACTTGATTCGATATCCGGGGCGCTAGAGTGCAGGCAACGAGGACGTTTGAAGCTAGAATTGCAGGCCGTACGGGGAAAATGAGTGAACGCAACTTGTATCCGACGGCCAGCTTGACCGATACACAGCTCAAGGATCAGGGCAATCAAATGTTCTCCGCCCGCAAATACGAGGATGTTATCAGCTGCGATTCTAAGCCAATTTCCAGGTAGGCGTATCTCATTAAACGCATCAAAGGACTTAAAAGTCCAACGCATCACACTGCGTCAGGTACAACTCGCCATTCGTTGGAGACGAAGAAGTAGACCGTCTTAGTAAGGCCGCCATTTCCGGTGGGGACATATTCCGACTATTCACAGATCGTTGATCAGGAAAAATGAGAGGTGATGGATAACCTTAAAAATTAAATTGAATTGATCGAGCGTTAGAAAGGCTTTTATTATTTCTTTTCTTTCTTCTTTAAGTTTTGTTTCGAGAAAAAAAAAAAAAAAAAAAAAACAAAGAAAAATACAATTTCAAAGAAAATGAAAACAATATACATATTACATTAATTAATGAATAGATAACTGATACAAAACTGATGCACCGTTGTCTCCCCACTCTTTCAACGTACATCCTAAAATAAGAATATCGTGGGTAGTTGCGTATTTTGATTTTTTTTATAGAAATTTCGTTTGGCTCATGACTACCTACTCTCAATTGAATTAGTATAGAAGCAAACAGCAACCACAACAGGCAAAGAAATCAATTGTTTATCAAAAAGTAAAATAGTTAGAATAAGTTCCGCATGATTAGGATTTATATATTCGTGCATTGTTCTCCTAGAGGAAAAAAAAAAAAAACGATATCGTTTTCTGGACATTCAATTTTTGCCTAGTTATGTCCAAAGTTTGAAAATTTCAACCAAGAAAAACAGAAAAAAAATATTAACAATGTCAATGAATTTTAATGACGTTCTTAACATGTAAATATAAAGTAATCAATAATGTACAATTAGTATCGGAGAGAAAAGAAAAAAAAAAAAAAAGAAGAAAAAGAATAAATATGAGTTCCAAATAAAAAAGAATTAATATGAGTTCCAGATAAAAAAGAATCTTTTTGCTTCCTGACCCCCTTCCTGGGCCCTCACTTCGCTTTCTCGTTTTGCTCTTGGTTCGCTTAGGGGGCTAGGAACTTAAGCGCGGCCTAGCCCAATGGAGGGGAGGGAGCGCGGAGCCCCTAAAACATCAAAGGGGTCCCGTGTTCGTCGGGGGACTTAGTCATCTCTTGTCGGTCGTACGCGTTTTCAGGTTTTCTTTTTTTTTGGCTCGTCTGCTCAGGCACCCGGGCACGCGCGTGATCTTTATTTTGTAACGCTGCGAGGCAGGTGTGACCATACAACCCCGCCCCAACTACCGATAGCTGAGCTAGCTATCCAGCACGCGCGAACTGGTCACATCTGAGGAAGTCTTGGCACTTAGGTGTCACGCGCGGTCTGCACGACCACAGTGTGACTTCCGTCCTCATGTATGCTTCGGCCTACCATGCAGAAACGTTACAAATGGCGCCCAACGTGGGGCCTAAAAACTTTACCGTTAGGGTTGATTTCGGTCACCCTAGGACCTCACTCCACCTCGAGGTCCAAATACGGTCCCACTGCCGGAGTTTGTCAGCTTTTGAGGGTTTTCCTCACTTTGGTGCTTCACGCACCCAGGGAATTCCAGACTCCGGCCCATTTTTTTTTCTTGAATCCTATTTCCCATCCTTGTAGAGTTCCTGATCCTTGTAGAGTAGGTTATCCCATCCCCACCTATCCCCCAACAGGCAGTGCCTACGTTGTAATCGTCAAAGGATGCTTTTGCATCGTGGGTAAGACGATTCGACAAAGGGGCCTTTCGGAATTATTGGAATCGGGAGTTTACTCCCGATCTCCTATCCGGGTCCCTCGAACGTCTTCCCACCTTTGTGTGTAGGCACTGACCTTAACTAGCTCTGTTTCGTAACAAGTCGGATTTCGGAACTCGTCCTTGCACGGCACATCCAGTTTCGATGGTCAAGGGAAAAGGGGAATTACATGGTACAGGCGTTTACGCCTATACCATGACTCCAACCTCCCGAAACCTAGGAACTGGATGAGTAGTGTATCGACGGGGGATGAATCCGTACTACTCCAATGACTTTTTTTTGCTAATTTTCTCTGTACGACCGATGGAAGTGGCTCTTGTCCCTGCGACGAACATGTATGAGAGCGAACGAGCGAGAGAGTGGGGGGAGGAAAGGATGGAAGGGTGCAGGAAGCAACTCAACTATATTTCGTACCACATTTTTGTAGATACAGATTCGCTATTAGGCTTATACTCGTTATATATTTCGTACAACAATTACCTTATAAAGTAGATCAGTAAGTAGTCTTATACTTCGTCCCCTATATTGTACCACATTTTATAGACCAGATTAAGTATAGTTAAATAACAGCCGCACTATGCCGCTGAACTACACCCCACAGCCCATAGGGCAGAGTACGGGAGCAATAACCCGCTCGCGGGCTCAATCCCAACTATCCCCTACTGCTAGGGAACCTACTGATAATATGTCCGCCAACAATAATGCAAACGCCGCTCCTCGGGCACAGCCACAGGAGGGCCTCAATGCTAGAGAGGCCGATGCTTCGCCGTCCACAGATGGAGCTGCGAACTTCGCCCCTCAGCAGCAGGAGCCTCTGCTGCTACCACCAGTTACGGGAAACGAAGGACGACCTTCTTACTCAAGGCGATCTCAGCCACCTCCACAGTGGTGGAACCAACCGCCTCCACCGTGGTGGAGCCAAGCACAGCCACAATGGTGGAGCCAACCACAGCCACAATGGTGGAGCCAAGCACCTCCGCTATGGTGGGGCCAAGCACCTCCGCCGGGAAACTTTCACCCAGCAGGTGGCTCGGCTTCGCCACTTCAACAGCGTGTGTCCCCTCCCGCTTCCTTTTTAGTAAGACCAGCACAGGCTCAGCAACCACCTGGCAACCCAGAAAGAACCCCGGTGCAATCTCCGGTGAATCAGCTGGTGGAAGGCCTCGACGAGTCCTTCCAGAAGCTGATTGATCGAGAATGCGCCAAGCGAATGTCCCAACTGCTTCTCAGTGGGGCCCAAGATGCACCGACTCCCAGAGCTGAACCGGGGGATCGACAAAACCAGGCGTCGCCATCACGATCAACAATGCCCACCAGTCAGGTGGCGAAGATTATGGGCAGCTGGGGGTTAGTCTTCAAGGGCACGGCGGTAGACGAATTCATTCGACAAGTCGAGTTGTTTACCGACCGAACTCTGGAAGGCAACTTTGACGGGATGTGTCTCTTTGCACATCTGCTGTTCGAGGGCAAGGCCGCCGCATGGTTTCGGCGCTTCGCTGGCAGTTGGCAGAATCGGTACACCTGGGCGTCGCTGAGGGTTGCAATGAGGGAGCAATTCGGGGATCGCTATGGTGACGAAGAGCTGATGGAGGTGATTCGTAGCCGGAAACAGCGACAAGGTCAGCGATTCGACGATTATTTGGAAGAAATCCACCAGATCAATGACCGCATGAAGAATAAGCTGACGGATCGTGAGCTGATGCGGATGGCGCAGTGGAATCTTCGCGAAGATATCGCTGACGAAATGATCCTCGAAGATGTGGTAGACCTACGGGACCTTCGCTTGAAAGTTCGCAGAGTTGAAAACCACTTAGAGCGGAAGGCCGCGTCAAGACGCCCACGTCAGTTCCCGCGTCAGCACATCTCGGAGGTCGAGATAGTGGACGCGTGCGAGGCCCCTCCCAAAGAAAGCCTGCCGCAAATAGAGGAGCTAAGCTCCCGTTCTCTGTGTTGGAACTGCCGCAAATCCGGACACTCCTACGCAGACTGCTTGGATACCCCGCTTAAGGTGTTCTGCTTCGGATGCGGAGCCCCTAATGTGTGTAGACCGCAGTGCGAACGATGTGCGCTGCCAAAAAACTCGATGCGTCGGAGACCCTTTCCCCAGCCCAGGTCCACTCGAGAGGTCCAAACGGACATATCCTGTCCGGACACCTTCCCGTAAAGCGGCCTACACATAGTGGGAGTCCCGCCTCCGAGCGAAGCCTCCTCGTAGCCCCGGAGCAATCTGGGCGGAGATGCCCAGAATTGCCCACTTCACCTGCAGAGACCTCGTTACCGGACTTACACCCTATATCGGACTTACACCCTTTACCGGATTTACACCCTTCACCAGACGTAACTGATACGGAAACGACCTCCACGACGGCCGAAGCCGCTATACAGACCCACGTTTCAAACGAGCTGTTGTCATGTAGCCCCGCTGAAGCATCCGCCAATCAGCCCGCATCAGTTAAGATCTTGAGACCCTGTCCGGCCGCTAACATCATACGGCCGGCAAACCTAGTGGTACCCAAATCGTACCCCGCTCACTACAGCTTTCGACCACTCCATGAGAGGGAGAGGGACTACTTGGAGACTCGCCAACGAATTTTCAGAGCTGAAGAAATCCAGCCTCGTCGACCGAAGCGTTCCACGTTGCGGTGCCGGCTTTTCTGGAAGAAGGTGCTGACTAATCGTCGGCGATACTGCGAAGTAGTCCTGTCGGACAGTCCGAAAGATGACATCCGGCCTTACGCAGCCGTCACTCTCCTTGGTCAGACAGTGAGTGGGTTGGTCGACACTGGCGCTACTTGTAGTGTCATCGCTTCTGACTTTGCGGAATCAGTCCTGAAGGACTGCCGTTATTCCTGGGTCAAGTTCCAGCTGGGAGTCACAACCGCGGATGGAACCTGCCATACCGCCAGAGGTAAGATCCTCGCGGACGTTACGTTCCGGGGGCTCACCAAACAATTAGAGTTCTTACTCATGCCGACTCTCAGTCAGAACTTGTACTTAGGAGTCGATTTTGTTCGAAGTTTCGATCTGGCTCCTGCCTTATTTACGTCTTCCCCAAGTTTATCTGAGCTGTCTTCCGATGACCCTTCGGTGACAGTCAGTAAACATTCCTTGTCAGCAGCTCAGCAAGTGCGACTCAATGCCGCCATATCAAAGTTTCCGTCCTTCACCCAGGAGGGCTTGGGGCGTACGACCGTCATCTCGCACGCCATCGACGTCGGAAACAATAAACCCGTCAAGCAGAGACACTTTGCTGTCTCTCCCGCCGTCGAAAAGCTCCTCTATAAGGAGATCGACCGGATGCTTGATCTGGGGGTTATTGAGGAGTCGCAGAGTGCGTGGTCCTCACCAGTCACCTTGGTAGTCAAACCTAACAAGGTTCGTATGTGCCTGGACGCACGCAAGGTCAATGCAGCGACCTTGAAGGATGCTTACCCTTTGCCGCTCATCGATGGGATTCTGAGCCGCCTCCCCAAGGCTGAGTTCATTACGAGCTTAGACTTGAAGGATGCGTTTTGGCAGATTCCCCTCGATGAATCGTCAAAGGATAAGACCGCCTTCACTGTCCCTGGCAGGCCGTTGTATCAGTTTGTGACGATGCCATTTGGCCTCTGTAACGCGCCACAAACGATGCAACGCCTAATGGACCGCGTGATTCCAGCACACCTGCGAAACCAGGTGTTTGTCTACCTAGATGATCTGTTGCTGGTCTCGACTACTTTCGACGAACACTTGTTGCTGCTACAAGAAATAGCACTATGTCTCCGCAAGGCAGGACTCACGATAAATGTGGAGAAGAGTAACTTCGTCATGACCCATGTTCGGTACTTGGGACATATAATTGGTAACGGTACCATCATGACTGACTCCAGCAAAGTGGAAGCGATAGCCAACTTCCCTCGACCATCTACGACGAAACAACTCCGCCGCTTTTTAGGGATGTGCGGATGGTACCACAGGTTTGTACCTAACTACGCTTCTGTCTCTTCTCCGCTGACAGACATGCTACGGAAAGGCCGTGGTTTTGTCTGGACTGAAGAAGGCCTCCTGGCATTCCAAGCGTTAAAAGACTGCTTAACGCGGGCCCCTGTGTTGCACAGCCCTGACTTTTCGCGTCCGTTTGCCATCCAATGTGACGCAAGTCAACATGGCATCGGCGCAGTGCTAACGCAGACAACCGAAGACGGTTCCGAAGTGCCCATAGCCTACATGTCCAGGAAGCTTAATTCAGCCCAGCAAAACTATACGGTCACCGAACAGGAATGTCTGGCAGCGGTGACAGCGATAAAAAAATTTCGAGCGTATGTTGAAGGACAGGAATTCTCGGTCATAACTGATCATGCGTCATTAAAGTGGCTGATGGGTCAGTCGGATCTACATGGCAAACTGGCTCGATGGGCCTTAAAATTACAAGGGTTCCGATTCACCATCCTGCATCGGAAGGGCAGTCAGAACGTGGTGCCCGACACTCTGTCTCGAGCCTACTGTGCGGAGTCTCTGTCGGTTCAGGACCCGTTTGGCAGTTCGGTCGAAATCGACCTGAACTCCCCTCACTTCCGCTCTCCGGAGTATAAAGAACTGGCAGATAGAGTCGATGCCAATACACACCTGATGCCGGATCTAAAAACGGCTGATGGATTCGTGTACAGGCGCAGCGAGTACGCGAGCGGAAATGAAGTGCAAGAGCAGCAGGCCTGGAAACTCTGGGTTCCAGCGGAGCTCGCGACTGACTTAATCAAGCGCGCACACGAGCATCCGCTATGTGCGCATGGAGGAGTAGCAAAGACGCTGCAACGTCTTAGGGTCCTATTCTTTTGGCCCAATATGGCGAAGGACGTCAGCGGCTTTGTCTCCTCCTGTAGCTTGTGCAAGCAGTCGAAAGCTCCTAACCAGAGTCTCCGACCGCCTATCGAAGACCACTTCACTTCCGAACGCGTCTTTCAGCGCCTGTATATGGATCTCTTGGGTCCGTTCCCTAGATCCAAGTCAGGTAATATTGGAGCCATTGTGCTGGTCGACCATCTGTCGAAGTTCACCTTCGTCGAGCCAATACGGAAGTTCACCGCAGAGGTTCTGACCAGTTGGCTCGAGACCAGAGTGTTTCACACCTTTGGGGTACCCGAGTCCATTGTGACGGACAACGGCCAACAATTTAGGGCGAACGTCTTTAACACGATGTTGGAACGATACGGAGTGCAGCACCTTTACACCGCGGTTTACTCACCGCAGGCCAACGCTTCAGAACGCGTTAACCGCTCCATTGTAGCTGCCATCAGGGCCTATGTTCACCCATCCCAGCAGGACTGGGATGGGCGAATCTCCCAAATTAATTGTGCACTCCGTTCGTCCCATCATGCATCCATTAAAGCGTCGCCCTACTTTGTCGTCTTTGGCCATCACATGGTCACCCATGGACAAACCTATGTCCTTCTACGCAAGCTTCAGTTGTTGGGGGAAACCAGTGTCCCGAGCGTGGATAATGCCGACAGATTGGCCATCCTCAGGCAGCAGGTGCAGAAAAACCTGGAATCGGCTTTCTACAAGTATTCAAGCCACTACAACCTGCGCTCGCGGCAGGTTGAATTTCAGCCTGGCGAAGAAGTGTTCAGGCGGAACTTTGCGCAAAGCAATGCTGCCGCTCACTACAACGCCAAACTGGACTTCAAGTTTGTCAAGAGCCGGGTTGTCAAGAAAGTCGGTAACAGCCGGTACCTGTTGTCTGACCTTCAAGGTAAGTCCGTCGGCATTTTCCACGCTAAGGACATACGGCGCTGAAGGAATCAAACACCCGCACCATATTCCCTTCGTCGTTTTGACCCGCAAATGTACCTCAGGTTCTTCCCCTACGCAGGCGTAGATGAAGAGCCTGCCTTGTAACGAGCTGTGGACGGGATTCGTACCCGAAACGCGGTAGTCCGGCATGAGACTGACCCCGCAACCCGCTGCGCCACCAAATGAATGCCGTGCGCAAAATACATAATTTTCTGTCAAGTGGAGCGGTAACACTGACGGTCCAACACAGCCTCGCGTCTTGAAACAAAAAGTGGGCATCTCAACAAACGCGACCTCATCCACGTCACCGGCACACATACAGAACAATCAGTGCACGCTCTTGTCCGATTCCATGACGACACACACACCCATGCAAAAATGCCAAATGGGATTCGGACAGCGAGAAGAGCGCCTGCACGTCGAGGTGGTCGAGAGTCTTGAGACGGATACCGAGGGAGACGGTCGCGTTGCTGGAGCAGTGTCGAGTGCGAGGAGCAGACAGAGTGGGTGGTCTGGCGTGGAGCAGAGTGCGTTATCGCCGCTGTCGGTGACTTTTCCCGTTCTTCGAATTGGCAGAAATGAATTCGCCACAACTCACCCCGAAAACTGGGTTCCTTTTGCAAGCAGTCGAACGGGTCGGTTAACTTTAGATTGCATCGGAGGAAATCACGACGGTCGTGAACAATCTTGGCACTCGAAAGAACCATCATCGCCAAACGGGAAAAAACCGCAAGATCGAGCGCGGCCTCCGTTGCGTGCGTGTGTGTTTGTGGAGCGCTTGCGATCATTGGCCTCCGCGTGTACGGACCCGTTGCGGTTCGCTGACGAGCGCGGGAATCGTGACGACGACCGAGCAGCGAAAGAAAAAGGTGGCAAACGAACGATCGCCGCGGCGACTCGCTGGGTTATGTTTATTTGCTGCTCCGTGTGGGAGTGAGCGCTGGCGACGAGACGAGGATGATGACAAAAATTGTGCGGATGTTGGTTGTGGCTGCGTTTTGTTGCGCGTGCAATTCGGTGCAAAATTCTCGGATCCTCCGGGGAGTTTTCGAGTAGCTGGTGAGCGGATGGCTGTCGACTCGTCCGGATTTACCGGTGCCGTCGAAATTGGCGTGCAAAATAAATCGAAAAGAAAAGGAATATTTTGGGAATTCCTCGCCGTTTCAGTGTGCCAAGTGTGCGTGTGACGATTGGCGATCTAGAAAATTCACAGTAAACGGAAAAATAATGGCAGCCACAGGGCAAAGTTAAAGTGCATTATAGTGGCTCTGACTGGTGCTGTGTAGTACAATTTGCCGTCGTTCTCTTTTTTTTTCCGGAAGGAGTACTCTGTGAATCCGTGTATGGCGTAGATACAAAAATTGTTCGCTTCGATTATTGTTCCCATTGCTTGAACTTGATTCGATATCCGGGGCGCTAGAGTGCAGGCAACGAGGACGTTTGAAGCTAGAATTGCAGGCCGTACGGGGAAAATGAGTGAACGCAACTTGTATCCGACGGCCAGCTTGACCGATACACAGCTCAAGGATCAGGGCAATCAAATGTTCTCCGCCCGCAAATACGAGGATGTTATCAGCTGCGATTCTAAGCCAATTTCCAGGTAGGCGTATCTCATTAAACGCATCAAAGGACTTAAAAGTCCAACGCATCACACTGCGTCAGGTACAACTCGCCATTCGTTGGAGACGAAGAAGTAGACCGTCTTAGTAAGGCCGCCATTTCCGGTGGGGACATATTCCGACTATTCACAGATCGTTGATCAGGAAAAATGAGAGGTGATGGATAACCTTAAAAATTAAATTGAATTGATCGAGCGTTAGAAAGGCTTTTATTATTTCTTTTCTTTCTTCTTTAAGTTTTGTTTCGAGAAAAAAAAAAAAAAAAAAAAACAAAGAAAAATACAATTTCAAAGAAAATGAAAACAATATACATATTACATTAATTAATGAATAGATAACTGATACAAAACTGATGCACCGTTGTCTCCCCACTCTTTCAACGTACATCCTAAAATAAGAATATCGTGGGTAGTTGCGTATTTTGATTTTTTTTATAGAAATTTCGTTTGGCTCATGACTACCTACTCTCAATTGAATTAGTATAGAAGCAAACAGCAACCACAACAGGCAAAGAAATCAATTGTTTATCAAAAAGTAAAATAGTTAGAATAAGTTCCGCATGATTAGGATTTATATATTCTGTTATGGACGGCTTCACCGGTCCATTATTGAAACACTGTATTCGTTTATAACTCTATTAAATTTTTATTAACAACTTGTAATCTTAACACTTAATACTTAATTTTAAGTTAACATTTGAAACAAAATTTACTTTTAAAAAATTTACTTTTACCAAATTTACTTTTACAAAATTATGTATCTTAAACTTCACGCGAGGATTTCCTGTTTGAGTAATGAGCGAAGATCGTCCTGCGCTATGCCATTTTATATCTTCTTTTTTCCATGCCTGGTTCCCACACACCAGGACATTTCTAAAATAGAACGATCCTTTCTTGGGAAACCATAAAATTCTCAACTGGTGTAAATTACCCAATTTAAGATATATGGTTCCGTTCGAATCATTTCTCAGAAGATTGTGCTACACATATTGTACACAAATGTGCGTAAAAGGACGGTTCTAGCGAAGTGCAGGTCATGGTGTTGATCACTTCTTTCGTGGAAGGAAGGAAGGAAGGAAAGATGTACCATTGTGGTGTTTTTGCGTCTCTGTTGTTTATGTGACGCATTGTGGGTGGCACATAACAACACCCCCCTTGGGGAAGACGGATGATAAATTGATTTTAAATTTATTATTCGTCGTAATTAAGTCTTCCGATGGAAGGCCTCAATCTAGACCGTGTCGATCGCGTTTGGCGAATTGGAGTTGTTTGATTAGCAGCTGAATTTGAAGTTGAAGGTAAAACCTCTGGTGGATTTTCGGGCACACTATTCCTTTCAATGTTGTTTATTGGAGTAGGAGGTGAACGTGGTGTATTGTATTGGGTTACTATTATTGGCCTGCAACAGCAGTGACGGTCTATTCTCAGAAAAGAGGGTAAGAATGGTTTTATGCATTTATATACTTTGAACAGTACAAATATTACTATTATAGATGAAGTCATTATGATGACATATTTATAGAAACTTCCATATTTCAGGAGATGTGGTGCTGAATGTAATTTATTTATTTGATCGTTAAGACTCTCAAGCTTATGTGATGCAATGTTGAGTTCGTCTAATTTAATGTTTGACAAATGAATTTCATCGAGGTAGAATTGAACTTCAGTCTGATTTAGTTTCTCTTGATTGCAGCAGTCATCTTCTATGATGTTGAGTCTTGGGATTATGTTTTGATAAGGAATAATCATTTCAGAATTTGCAATCAATTGAGTTTGTGGGGAATATGCTTTACAACCAGGTTCTAGGGATAAAATTCCGTGTTGGAAATAGAAGCTTAATATCTGCTGTTCCTACGGTTGAAGTAGATGAGCAGATACCATGTAAATCAATTTTTGTTGTTTCATCAATGAGTGTATTCCCTACTAACGTTTGAGCTTTAACTATTGAAATTGAGGCTCCTGTATCTATTAAGAATCTGAAGAATTTAAACTTGGAATCAGGACTTTGAACTTTTATAAAAAGGTTGTTGTCACTAGAGGAATACGTGACGTTGTAACTTTTGGCTAATTCCCCTCTAGGAGTAATAAAGCCGATATGTCCCGTTTCCTCACATTTGACGAGTTGTTCCCGTTTTTTGAAGGTTGTTGTTGACGAGAAATAACCTCGTTTTTTGAATGGAGTTTTACAGAGTTTATAGATTCATTTTTGTTTGAAGTCTTTGCACCAGTATTAGATGGGGAATTATTCTTCTTTTGATTGTAGGCACGCTTCCTACACTCTTCTATTATATGCCCTTTATTTTTGCAATATTTACAGAATTTTTCACCGGCTGTACCAACATTGAAAGCTGCACCCGATTTCTGTTTTCGGTAGCAGTCTGCAGTATTATGATTTTTCATTTTGCAAACCTTACAAAATTTTGAGTTTTGATTAGAGCCATTAGTACCTGTGTAGTGCCTTTTTGTGAGAGTAATAATTTTCTCTTCTTCAATAGCTACTTGCATGGCTTCCGTAAGGGATTTTACATTTCGTGCTCTGATAATTTTACTTATTTCAGGATCAACATTTAAGATGAAAGTGTGAAGGATAAGGTCATTCATTGCTGCAACTCGACCTTTTAATTCTTCTTCGTTTTCAACTGATTGTTGCACGCAAGTAATTAAGTTTTTTGCTGCAGTTTCTATTCTCACTATATATTGAGAAATTGTTTCTTTTTGCATTTGCTTGCATTGTTGCAGTTCGATTAATAAATGATTGTAATGTTTCCGATCACCATATAGCAATTTCAGAAAATCACTCAGTTCGGACCATTCACTAAAAGTATGATTAGAAACGGCTATTTCAGCTTTACCCTCTAGCTGAGTTATAGCGTAATCTAACAAAACTGCTTCTTGTTCTGGGTATGCTAACTTAAAAGCTCTTTTGCACCCAGTTAGATATGAATTTAATTTGTCGCGATCCCCATTAAAAGGTTTAATAAATTTAATGAGGATGGACAAATTAACTTTTTCTGTCAGCATATCGCTGCAGGACTCATTCTCCTCGGAATCGCGTCGTGTTCTATCGGCTTGACCGATATTTGAGTTTTCTGGCTTAGTTGAAGTTGACATATTTTGAATTTTGTACAATATTTCTTATTTTATTCTTATCATTCATAAACACTTACTTGGTTGTTACCATTATTGTCTCGACTTTTGTTGAATTCGAAAATTATTTGCTGATTGTAAAACTGCCTTTGTCCGTCCGACAAAGTGGATTATAGCACTGCCTCTATCCGTCCGATAGGGTGAATTTGAAATTGCTGCCTCTATCCGTCCGATAGAGTGAATATGGAATTGCTGCCTCTATCCGTCCGATAGGGTGAATTTGGAATTGCTGCCTCTATCCGTCCGATAGGGTGAATTTGGAATTGCTGCCTCTATCCGTCCGATAGAGTAAATTTGGAATTGCTGCCTCTTACTATTTTTCGCCAGATACAGATTGGCTTTCACGTTGCTTTGCTCGACATGCAAAGTTTGTAACCGTTGTGTTTATCGTTGTTGTATTTGTTGTTTTTGTCACAAGCATAAGCTTTGTACGATTTATAGCAAAGTATTAATTTCTTGTATTACACTTTATTTTATTAAAGTCCACAGTTTATTAGTGTGATATTTTATTAGGATTATTATTATTTGGTTTGTCTTGGGTTTTTAATCTGGGTTTTTTTTTTTAATAGAGTTACAGTGACATTTATACTTTTGTGTTTTATTTAAATAGTTCGATCACTAGATGGTGTTTAATTTTTGACACCATCCCACTTCTGACACCAAAATTTTCTCTGTTATGGACGGCTTCACCGGTCCATTATTGAAACACTGTATTCGTTTATAACTCTATTAAATTTTTATTAACAACTTGTAATCTTAACACTTAATACTTAATTTTAAGTTAACATTTGAAACAAAATTTACTTTTAAAAAATTTACTTTTACCAAATTTACTTTTACAAAATTATGTATCTTAAACTTCACGCGAGGATTTCCTGTTTGAGTAATGAGCGAAGATCGTCCTGCGCTATGCCATTTTATATCTTCTTTTTTCCATGCCTGGTTCCCACACACCAGGACATTTCTAAAATAGAACGATCCTTTCTTGGGAAACCATAAAATTCTCAACTGGTGTAAATTACCCAATTTAAGATATATGGTTCCGTTCGAATCATTTCTCAGAAGATTGTGCTACACATATTGTACACAAATGTGCGTAAAAGGACGGTTCTAGCGAAGTGCAGGTCATGGTGTTGATCACTTCTTTCGTGGAAGGAAGGAAGGAAGGAAAGATGTACCATTGTGGTGTTTTTGCGTCTCTGTTGTTTATGTGACGCATTGTGGGTGGCACATAACAATTCGTGCATTGTTCTCCTAGAGGAAAAAAAAAAAAAACGATATCGTTTTCTTGTAACGAGCTGTGGACGGGATTCGTACCCGAAACGCGGTAGTCCGGCATGAGACTGACCCCGCAACCCGCTGCGCCACCAAATGAATGCCGTGCGCAAAATACATAATTTTCTGTCAAGTGGAGCGGTAACACTGACGGTCCAACACAGCCTCGCGTCTTGAAACAAAAAGTGGGCATCTCAACAAACGCGACCTCATCCACGTCACCGGCACACATACAGAACAATCAGTGCACGCTCTTGTCCGATTCCATGACGACACACACACCCATGCAAAAATGCCAAATGGGATTCGGACAGCGAGAAGAGCGCCTGCACGTCGAGGTGGTCGAGAGTCTTGAGACGGATACCGAGGGAGACGGTCGCGTTGCTGGAGCAGTGTCGAGTGCGAGGAGCAGACAGAGTGGGTGGTCTGGCGTGGAGCAGAGTGCGTTATCGCCGCTGTCGGTGACTTTTCCCGTTCTTCGAATTGGCAGAAATGAATTCGCCACAACTCACCCCGAAAACTGGGTTCCTTTTGCAAGCAGTCGAACGGGTCGGTTAACTTTAGATTGCATCGGAGGAAATCACGACGGTCGTGAACAATCTTGGCACTCGAAAGAACCATCATCGCCAAACGGGAAAAAACCGCAAGATCGAGCGCGGCCTCCGTTGCGTGCGTGTGTGTTTGTGGAGCGCTTGCGATCATTGGCCTCCGCGTGTACGGACCCGTTGCGGTTCGCTGACGAGCGCGGGAATCGTGACGACGACCGAGCAGCGAAAGAAAAAGGTGGCAAACGAACGATCGCCGCGGCGACTCGCTGGGTTATGTTTATTTGCTGCTCCGTGTGGGAGTGAGCGCTGGCGACGAGACGAGGATGATGACAAAAATTGTGCGGATGTTGGTTGTGGCTGCGTTTTGTTGCGCGTGCAATTCGGTGCAAAATTCTCGGATCCTCCGGGGAGTTTTCGAGTAGCTGGTGAGCGGATGGCTGTCGACTCGTCCGGATTTACCGGTGCCGTCGAAATTGGCGTGCAAAATAAATCGAAAAGAAAAGGAATATTTTGGGAATTCCTCGCCGTTTCAGTGTGCCAAGTGTGCGTGTGACGATTGGCGATCTAGAAAATTCACAGTAAACGGAAAAATAATGGCAGCCACAGGGCAAAGTTAAAGTGCATTATAGTGGCTCTGACTGGTGCTGTGTAGTACAATTTGCCGTCGTTCTCTTTTTTTTTCCGGAAGGAGTACTCTGTGAATCCGTGTATGGCGTAGATACAAAAATTGTTCGCTTCGATTATTGTTCCCATTGCTTGAACTTGATTCGATATCCGGGGCGCTAGAGTGCAGGCAACGAGGACGTTTGAAGCTAGAATTGCAGGCCGTACGGGGAAAATGAGTGAACGCAACTTGTATCCGACGGCCAGCTTGACCGATACACAGCTCAAGGATCAGGGCAATCAAATGTTCTCCGCCCGCAAATACGAGGATGTTATCAGCTGCGATTCTAAGCCAATTTCCAGGTAGGCGTATCTCATTAAACGCATCAAAGGACTTAAAAGTCCAACGCATCACACTGCGTCAGGTACAACTCGCCATTCGTTGGAGACGAAGAAGTAGACCGTCTTAGTAAGGCCGCCATTTCCGGTGGGGACATATTCCGACTATTCACAGATCGTTGATCAGGAAAAATGAGAGGTGATGGATAACCTTAAAAATTAAATTGAATTGATCGAGCGTTAGAAAGGCTTTTATTATTTCTTTTCTTTCTTCTTTAAGTTTTGTTTCGAGAAAAAAAAAAAAAAAAAAAAACAAAGAAAAATACAATTTCAAAGAAAATGAAAACAATATACATATTACATTAATTAATGAATAGATAACTGATACAAAACTGATGCACCGTTGTCTCCCCACTCTTTCAACGTACATCCTAAAATAAGAATATCGTGGGTAGTTGCGTATTTTGATTTTTTTTATAGAAATTTCGTTTGGCTCATGACTACCTACTCTCAATTGAATTAGTATAGAAGCAAACAGCAACCACAACAGGCAAAGAAATCAATTGTTTATCAAAAAGTAAAATAGTTAGAATAAGTTCCGCATGATTAGGATTTATATATTCGTGCATTGTTCTCCTAGAGGAAAAAAAAAAAAAACGATATCGTTTTCTGGACATTCAATTTTTGCCTAGTTATGTCCAAAGTTTGAAAATTTCAACCAAGAAAAACAGAAAAAAAAATATTAACAATGTCAATGAATTTTAATGACGTTCTTAACATGTAAATATAAAGTAATCAATAATGTACAATTAGTATCGGAGAGAAAAGAAAAAAAAAAAAAAAGAAGAAAAAGAATAAATATGAGTTCCAAATAAAAAAGAATTAATATGAGTTCCAGATAAAAAAGAATCTTTTTGCTTCCTGACCCCCTTCCTGGGCCCTCACTTCGCTTTCTCGTTTTGCTCTTGGTTCGCTTAGGGGGCTAGGAACTTAAGCGCGGCCTAGCCCAATGGAGGGGAGGGAGCGCGGAGCCCCTAAAACATCAAAGGGGTCCCGTGTTCGTCGGGGGACTTAGTCATCTCTTGTCGGTCGTACGCGTTTTCAGGTTTTCTTTTTTTTTGGCTCGTCTGCTCAGGCACCCGGGCACGCGCGTGATCTTTATTTTGTAACGCTGCGAGGCAGGTGTGACCATACAACCCCGCCCCAACTACCGATAGCTGAGCTAGCTATCCAGCACGCGCGAACTGGTCACATCTGAGGAAGTCTTGGCACTTAGGTGTCACGCGCGGTCTGCACGACCACAGTGTGACTTCCGTCCTCATGTATGCTTCGGCCTACCATGCAGAAACGTTACAAATGGCGCCCAACGTGGGGCCTAAAAACTTTACCGTTAGGGTTGATTTCGGTCACCCTAGGACCTCACTCCACCTCGAGGTCCAAATACGGTCCCACTGCCGGAGTTTGTCAGCTTTTGAGGGTTTTCCTCACTTTGGTGCTTCACGCACCCAGGGAATTCCAGACTCCGGCCCATTTTTTTTTCTTGAATCCTATTTCCCATCCTTGTAGAGTTCCTGATCCTTGTAGAGTAGGTTATCCCATCCCCACCTATCCCCCAACAGGCAGTGCCTACGTTGTAATCGTCAAAGGATGCTTTTGCATCGTGGGTAAGACGATTCGACAAAGGGGCCTTTCGGAATTATTGGAATCGGGAGTTTACTCCCGATCTCCTATCCGGGTCCCTCGAACGTCTTCCCACCTTTGTGTGTAGGCACTGACCTTAACTAGCTCTGTTTCGTAACAAGTCGGATTTCGGAACTCGTCCTTGCACGGCACATCCAGTTTCGATGGTCAAGGGAAAAGGGGAATTACATGGTACAGGCGTTTACGCCTATACCATGACTCCAACCTCCCGAAACCTAGGAACTGGATGAGTAGTGTATCGACGGGGGATGAATCCGTACTACTCCAATGACTTTTTTTTGCTAATTTTCTCTGTACGACCGATGGAAGTGGCTCTTGTCCCTGCGACGAACATGTATGAGAGCGAACGAGCGAGAGAGTGGGGGGAGGAAAGGATGGAAGGGTGCAGGAAGCAACTCAACTATATTTCGTACCACATTTTTGTAGATACAGATTCGCTATTAGGCTTATACTCGTTATATATTTCGTACAACAATTACCTTATAAAGTAGATCAGTAAGTAGTCTTATACTTCGTCCCCTATATTGTACCACATTTTATAGACCAGATTAAGTATAGTTAAATAACAGCGCACTATGCCGCTGAACTACACCCCACAGCCCATAGGGCAGAGTACGGGAGCAATAACCCGCTCGCGGGCTCAATCCCAACTATCCCCTACTGCTAGGGAACCTACTGATAATATGTCCGCCAACAATAATGCAAACGCCGCTCCTCGGGCACAGCCACAGGAGGGCCTCAATGCTAGAGAGGCCGATGCTTCGCCGTCCACAGATGGAGCTGCGAACTTCGCCCCTCAGCAGCAGGAGCCTCTGCTGCTACCACCAGTTACGGGAAACGAAGGACGACCTTCTTACTCAAGGCGATCTCAGCCACCTCCACAGTGGTGGAACCAACCGCCTCCACCGTGGTGGAGCCAAGCACAGCCACAATGGTGGAGCCAACCACAGCCACAATGGTGGAGCCAAGCACCTCCGCTATGGTGGGGCCAAGCACCTCCGCCGGGAAACTTTCACCCAGCAGGTGGCTCGGCTTCGCCACTTCAACAGCGTGTGTCCCCTCCCGCTTCCTTTTTAGTAAGACCAGCACAGGCTCAGCAACCACCTGGCAACCCAGAAAGAACCCCGGTGCAATCTCCGGTGAATCAGCTGGTGGAAGGCCTCGACGAGTCCTTCCAGAAGCTGATTGATCGAGAATGCGCCAAGCGAATGTCCCAACTGCTTCTCAGTGGGGCCCAAGATGCACCGACTCCCAGAGCTGAACCGGGGGATCGACAAAACCAGGCGTCGCCATCACGATCAACAATGCCCACCAGTCAGGTGGCGAAGATTATGGGCAGCTGGGGGTTAGTCTTCAAGGGCACGGCGGTAGACGAATTCATTCGACAAGTCGAGTTGTTTACCGACCGAACTCTGGAAGGCAACTTTGACGGGATGTGTCTCTTTGCACATCTGCTGTTCGAGGGCAAGGCCGCCGCATGGTTTCGGCGCTTCGCTGGCAGTTGGCAGAATCGGTACACCTGGGCGTCGCTGAGGGTTGCAATGAGGGAGCAATTCGGGGATCGCTATGGTGACGAAGAGCTGATGGAGGTGATTCGTAGCCGGAAACAGCGACAAGGTCAGCGATTCGACGATTATTTGGAAGAAATCCACCAGATCAATGACCGCATGAAGAATAAGCTGACGGATCGTGAGCTGATGCGGATGGCGCAGTGGAATCTTCGCGAAGATATCGCTGACGAAATGATCCTCGAAGATGTGGTAGACCTACGGGACCTTCGCTTGAAAGTTCGCAGAGTTGAAAACCACTTAGAGCGGAAGGCCGCGTCAAGACGCCCACGTCAGTTCCCGCGTCAGCACATCTCGGAGGTCGAGATAGTGGACGCGTGCGAGGCCCCTCCCAAAGAAAGCCTGCCGCAAATAGCGGAGCTAAGCTCCCGTTCTCTGTGTTGGAACTGCCGCAAATCCGGACACTCCTACGCAGACTGCTTGGATACCCCGCTTAAGGTGTTCTGCTTCGGATGCGGAGCCCCTAATGTGTGTAGACCGCAGTGCGAACGATGTGCGCTGCCAAAAAACTCGATGCGTCGGAGACCTTTTCCCCAGCCCAGGTCCACTCGAGAGGTCCAAACGGACATATCCTGTCCGGACACCTTCCCGTAAAGCGGCCTACACATAGTGGGAGTCCCGCCTCCGAGCGAAGCCTCCTCGTAGCCCCGGAGCAATCTGGGCGGAGATGCCCAGAATTGCCCACTTCACCTGCAGAGACCTCGTTACCGGACTTACACCCTATATCGGACTTACACCCTTTACCGGATTTACACCCTTCACCAGACGTAACTGATACGGAAACGACCTCCACGACGGCCGAAGCCGCTATACAGACCCACGTTTCAAACGAGCTGTTGTCATGTAGCCCCGCTGAAGCATCCGCCAATCAGCCCGCATCAGTTAAGATCTTGAGACCCTGTCCGGCCGCTAACATCATACGGCCGGCAAACCTAGTGGTACCCAAATCGTACCCCGCTCACTACAGCTTTCGACCACTCCATGAGAGGGAGAGGGACTACTTGGAGACTCGCCAACGAATTTTCAGAGCTGAAGAAATCCAGCCTCGTCGACCGAAGCGTTCCACGTTGCGGTGCCGGCTTTTCTGGAAGAAGGTGCTGACTAATCGTCGGCGATACTGCGAAGTAGTCCTGTCGGACAGTCCGAAAGATGACATCCGGCCTTACGCAGCCGTCACTCTCCTTGGTCAGACAGTGAGTGGGTTGGTCGACACTGGCGCTACTTGTAGTGTCATCGCTTCTGACTTTGCGGAATCAGTCCTGAAGGACTGCCGTTATTCCTGGGTCAAGTTCCAGCTGGGAGTCACAACCGCGGATGGAACCTGCCATACCGCCAGAGGTAAGATCCTCGCGGACGTTACGTTCCGGGGGCTCACCAAACAATTAGAGTTCTTACTCATGCCGACTCTCAGTCAGAACTTGTACTTAGGAGTCGATTTTGTTCGAAGTTTCGATCTGGCTCCTGCCTTATTTACGTCTTCCCCAAGTTTATCTGAGCTGTCTTCCGATGACCCTTCGGTGACAGTCAGTAAACATTCCTTGTCAGCAGCTCAGCAAGTGCGACTCAATGCCGCCATATCAAAGTTTCCGTCCTTCACCCAGGAGGGCTTGGGGCGTACGACCGTCATCTCGCACGCCATCGACGTCGGAAACAATAAACCCGTCAAGCAGAGACACTTTGCTGTCTCTCCCGCCGTCGAAAAGCTCCTCTATAAGGAGATCGACCGGATGCTTGATCTGGGGGTTATTGAGGAGTCGCAGAGTGCGTGGTCCTCACCAGTCACCTTGGTAGTCAAACCTAACAAGGTTCGTATGTGCCTGGACGCACGCAAGGTCAATGCAGCGACCTTGAAGGATGCTTACCCTTTGCCGCTCATCGATGGGATTCTGAGCCGCCTCCCCAAGGCTGAGTTCATTACGAGCTTAGACTTGAAGGATGCGTTTTGGCAGATTCCCCTCGATGAATCGTCAAAGGATAAGACCGCCTTCACTGTCCCTGGCAGGCCGTTGTATCAGTTTGTGACGATGCCATTTGGCCTCTGTAACGCGCCACAAACGATGCAACGCCTAATGGACCGCGTGATTCCAGCACACCTGCGAAACCAGGTGTTTGTCTACCTAGATGATCTGTTGCTGGTCTCGACTACTTTCGACGAACACTTGTTGCTGCTACAAGAAATAGCACTATGTCTCCGCAAGGCAGGACTCACGATAAATGTGGAGAAGAGTAACTTCGTCATGACCCATGTTCGGTACTTGGGACATATAATTGGTAACGGTACCATCATGACTGACTCCAGCAAAGTGGAAGCGATAGCCAACTTCCCTCGACCATCTACGACGAAACAACTCCGCCGCTTTTTAGGGATGTGCGGATGGTACCACAGGTTTGTACCTAACTACGCTTCTGTCTCTTCTCCGCTGACAGACATGCTACGGAAAGGCCGTGGTTTTGTCTGGACTGAAGAAGGCCTCCTGGCATTCCAAGCGTTAAAAGACTGCTTAACGCGGGCCCCTGTGTTGCACAGCCCTGACTTTTCGCGTCCGTTTGCCATCCAATGTGACGCAAGTCAACATGGCATCGGCGCAGTGCTAACGCAGACAACCGAAGACGGTTCCGAAGTGCCCATAGCCTACATGTCCAGGAAGCTTAATTCAGCCCAGCAAAACTATACGGTCACCGAACAGGAATGTCTGGCAGCGGTGACAGCGATAAAAAAATTTCGAGCGTATGTTGAAGGACAGGAATTCTCGGTCATAACTGATCATGCGTCATTAAAGTGGCTGATGGGTCAGTCGGATCTACATGGCAAACTGGCTCGATGGGCCTTAAAATTACAAGGGTTCCGATTCACCATCCTGCATCGGAAGGGCAGTCAGAACGTGGTGCCCGACACTCTGTCTCGAGCCTACTGTGCGGAGTCTCTGTCGGTTCAGGACCCGTTTGGCAGTTCGGTCGAAATCGACCTGAACTCCCCTCACTTCCGCTCTCCGGAGTATAAAGAACTGGCAGATAGAGTCGATGCCAATACACACCTGATGCCGGATCTAAAAACGGCTGATGGATTCGTGTACAGGCGCAGCGAGTACGCGAGCGGAAATGAAGTGCAAGAGCAGCAGGCCTGGAAACTCTGGGTTCCAGCGGAGCTCGCGACTGACTTAATCAAGCGCGCACACGAGCATCCGCTATGTGCGCATGGAGGAGTAGCAAAGACGCTGCAACGTCTTAGGGTCCTATTCTTTTGGCCCAATATGGCGAAGGACGTCAGCGGCTTTGTCTCCTCCTGTAGCTTGTGCAAGCAGTCGAAAGCTCCTAACCAGAGTCTCCGACCGCCTATCGAAGACCACTTCACTTCCGAACGCGTCTTTCAGCGCCTGTATATGGATCTCTTGGGTCCGTTCCCTAGATCCAAGTCAGGTAATATTGGAGCCATTGTGCTGGTCGACCATCTGTCGAAGTTCACCTTCGTCGAGCCAATACGGAAGTTCACCGCAGAGGTTCTGACCAGTTGGCTCGAGACCAGAGTGTTTCACACCTTTGGGGTACCCGAGTCCATTGTGACGGACAACGGCCAACAATTTAGGGCGAACGTCTTTAACACGATGTTGGAACGATACGGAGTGCAGCACCTTTACACCGCGGTTTACTCACCGCAGGCCAACGCTTCAGAACGCGTTAACCGCTCCATTGTAGCTGCCATCAGGGCCTATGTTCACCCATCCCAGCAGGACTGGGATGGGCGAATCTCCCAAATTAATTGTGCACTCCGTTCGTCCCATCATGCATCCATTAAAGCGTCGCCCTACTTTGTCGTCTTTGGCCATCACATGGTCACCCATGGACAAACCTATGTCCTTCTACGCAAGCTTCAGTTGTTGGGGGAAACCAGTGTCCCGAGCGTGGATAATGCCGACAGATTGGCCATCCTCAGGCAGCAGGTGCAGAAAAACCTGGAATCGGCTTTCTACAAGTATTCAAGCCACTACAACCTGCGCTCGCGGCAGGTTGAATTTCAGCCTGGCGAAGAAGTGTTCAGGCGGAACTTTGCGCAAAGCAATGCTGCCGCTCACTACAACGCCAAACTGGACTTCAAGTTTGTCAAGAGCCGGGTTGTCAAGAAAGTCGGTAACAGCCGGTACCTGTTGTCTGACCTTCAAGGTAAGTCCGTCGGCATTTTCCACGCTAAGGACATACGGCGCTGAAGGAATCAAACACCCGCACCATATTCCCTTCGTCGTTTTGACCCGCAAATGTACCTCAGGTTCTTCCCCTACGCAGGCGTAGATGAAGAGCCTGCCTTGTAACGAGCTGTGGACGGGATTCGTACCCGAAACGCGGTAGTCCGGCATGAGACTGACCCCGCAACCCGCTGCGCCACCAAATGAATGCCGTGCGCAAAATACATAATTTTCTGTCAAGTGGAGCGGTAACACTGACGGTCCAACACAGCCTCGCGTCTTGAAACAAAAAGTGGGCATCTCAACAAACGCGACCTCATCCACGTCACCGGCACACATACAGAACAATCAGTGCACGCTCTTGTCCGATTCCATGACGACACACACACCCATGCAAAAATGCCAAATGGGATTCGGACAGCGAGAAGAGCGCCTGCACGTCGAGGTGGTCGAGAGTCTTGAGACGGATACCGAGGGAGACGGTCGCGTTGCTGGAGCAGTGTCGAGTGCGAGGAGCAGACAGAGTGGGTGGTCTGGCGTGGAGCAGAGTGCGTTATCGCCGCTGTCGGTGACTTTTCCCGTTCTTCGAATTGGCAGAAATGAATTCGCCACAACTCACCCCGAAAACTGGGTTCCTTTTGCAAGCAGTCGAACGGGTCGGTTAACTTTAGATTGCATCGGAGGAAATCACGACGGTCGTGAACAATCTTGGCACTCGAAAGAACCATCATCGCCAAACGGGAAAAAACCGCAAGATCGAGCGCGGCCTCCGTTGCGTGCGTGTGTGTTTGTGGAGCGCTTGCGATCATTGGCCTCCGCGTGTACGGACCCGTTGCGGTTCGCTGACGAGCGCGGGAATCGTGACGACGACCGAGCAGCGAAAGAAAAAGGTGGCAAACGAACGATCGCCGCGGCGACTCGCTGGGTTATGTTTATTTGCTGCTCCGTGTGGGAGTGAGCGCTGGCGACGAGACGAGGATGATGACAAAAATTGTGCGGATGTTGGTTGTGGCTGCGTTTTGTTGCGCGTGCAATTCGGTGCAAAATTCTCGGATCCTCCGGGGAGTTTTCGAGTAGCTGGTGAGCGGATGGCTGTCGACTCGTCCGGATTTACCGGTGCCGTCGAAATTGGCGTGCAAAATAAATCGAAAAGAAAAGGAATATTTTGGGAATTCCTCGCCGTTTCAGTGTGCCAAGTGTGCGTGTGACGATTGGCGATCTAGAAAATTCACAGTAAACGGAAAAATAATGGCAGCCACAGGGCAAAGTTAAAGTGCATTATAGTGGCTCTGACTGGTGCTGTGTAGTACAATTTGCCGTCGTTCTCTTTTTTTTTCCGGAAGGAGTACTCTGTGAATCCGTGTATGGCGTAGATACAAAAATTGTTCGCTTCGATTATTGTTCCCATTGCTTGAACTTGATTCGATATCCGGGGCGCTAGAGTGCAGGCAACGAGGACGTTTGAAGCTAGAATTGCAGGCCGTACGGGGAAAATGAGTGAACGCAACTTGTATCCGACGGCCAGCTTGACCGATACACAGCTCAAGGATCAGGGCAATCAAATGTTCTCCGCCCGCAAATACGAGGATGTTATCAGCTGCGATTCTAAGCCAATTTCCAGGTAGGCGTATCTCATTAAACGCATCAAAGGACTTAAAAGTCCAACGCATCACACTGCGTCAGGTACAACTCGCCATTCGTTGGAGACGAAGAAGTAGACCGTCTTAGTAAGGCCGCCATTTCCGGTGGGGACATATTCCGACTATTCACAGATCGTTGATCAGGAAAAATGAGAGGTGATGGATAACCTTAAAAATTAAATTGAATTGATCGAGCGTTAGAAAGGCTTTTATTATTTCTTTTCTTTCTTCTTTAAGTTTTGTTTCGAGAAAAAAAAAAAAAAAAAAAAACAAAGAAAAATACAATTTCAAAGAAAATGAAAACAATATACATATTACATTAATTAATGAATAGATAACTGATACAAAACTGATGCACCGTTGTCTCCCCACTCTTTCAACGTACATCCTAAAATAAGAATATCGTGGGTAGTTGCGTATTTTGATTTTTTTTATAGAAATTTCGTTTGGCTCATGACTACCTACTCTCAATTGAATTAGTATAGAAGCAAACAGCAACCACAACAGGCAAAGAAATCAATTGTTTATCAAAAAGTAAAATAGTTAGAATAAGTTCCGCATGATTAGGATTTATATATTCGTGCATTGTTCTCCTAGAGGAAAAAAAAAAAAAACGATATCGTTTTCTGGACATTCAATTTTTGCCTAGTTATGTCCAAAGTTTGAAAATTTCAACCAAGAAAAACAGAAAAAAAAATATTAACAATGTCAATGAATTTTAATGACGTTCTTAACATGTAAATATAAAGTAATCAATAATGTACAATTAGTATCGGAGAGAAAAGAAAAAAAAAAAAAAAGAAGAAAAAGAATAAATATGAGTTCCAAATAAAAAAGAATTAATATGAGTTCCAGATAAAAAAGAATCTTTTTGCTTCCTGACCCCCTTCCTGGGCCCTCACTTCGCTTTCTCGTTTTGCTCTTGGTTCGCTTAGGGGGCTAGGAACTTAAGCGCGGCCTAGCCCAATGGAGGGGAGGGAGCGCGGAGCCCCTAAAACATCAAAGGGGTCCCGTGTTCGTCGGGGGACTTAGTCATCTCTTGTCGGTCGTACGCGTTTTCAGGTTTTCTTTTTTTTTGGCTCGTCTGCTCAGGCACCCGGGCACGCGCGTGATCTTTATTTTGTAACGCTGCGAGGCAGGTGTGACCATACAACCCCGCCCCAACTACCGATAGCTGAGCTAGCTATCCAGCACGCGCGAACTGGTCACATCTGAGGAAGTCTTGGCACTTAGGTGTCACGCGCGGTCTGCACGACCACAGTGTGACTTCCGTCCTCATGTATGCTTCGGCCTACCATGCAGAAACGTTACAAATTCCTGTAATGAACCACCTGTAATGAACCATATTATGGTCTGGTAGTGCTGCTCCCACCAGCAGATCGAGGCAGCACCTGATGAGTAGTGATCTGTTGGTGGTACGAAACCATCGGCCGAGGGTCCCATTACACCCGGACCCAGGTGCGACCGTGTGGCATCTGATCCGTCCGTCAACCATTCCATTCGTATCGACTATTTTTTTTTTATTCCCCATTTTTACCTCCCCTGTTTGTGTTGTCTTCCCCAGGCCTATGAATTTTTGTTAATACGTAAAGGACAGGGGCAACGAGCGGCGAAAACCCCGCCCACATCTCCCGAACTGAGCTACAGCAAGCATAGGCCGCTGCTTAGCTCGTTGAGGGGCCTTTTTCTTCGCCAGATGGCACGGCCCGACCTTCACGGTCAATTATGCTACCTTAGGCTCCGTCCCCACGGGCATCTTCGGATGCCCACCAAACCGTCCGTTACATATTTAATTTGTAACGTTTCTGCATGGTAGGCCGAAGCATACATGAGGACGGAAGTCACACTGTGGTCGTGCAGACCGCGCGTGACACCTAAGTGCCAAGACTTCCTCAGATGTGACCAGTTCGCGCGTGCTGGATAGCTAGCTCAGCTATCGGTAGTTGGGGCGGGGTTGTATGGTCACACCTGCCTCGCAGCGTTACAAAATAAAGATCACGCGCGTGCCCGGGTGCCTGAGCAGACGAGCCAAAAAAAAAGAAAACCTGAAAACGCGTACGACCGACAAGAGATGACTAAGTCCCCCGACGAACACGGGACCCCTTTGATGTTTTAGGGGCTCCGCGCTCCCTCCCCTCCATTGGGCTAGGCCGCGCTTAAGTTCCTAGCCCCCTAAGCGAACCAAGAGCAAAACGAGAAAGCGAAGTGAGGGCCCAGGAAGGGGGTCAGGAAGCAAAAAGATTCTTTTTTATCTGGAACTCATATTAATTCTTTTTTATTTGGAACTCATATTTATTCTTTTTTCTTCTTTTTTTTTTTTTTCTTTTCTCTCCGATACTAATTGTACATTATTGATTACTTTATATTTACATGTTAAGAACGTCATTAAAATTCATTGACATTGTTAATATTTTTTTTTCTGTTTTTCTTGGTTGAAATTTTCAAACTTTGGACATAACTAGGCAAAAATTGAATGTCCAGAAAACGATATCGTTTTTTTTTTTTTTTCCTCTAGGAGAACAATGCACGAATATATAAATCCTAATCATGCGGAACTTATTCTAACTATTTTACTTTTTGATAAACAATTGATTTCTTTGCCTGTTGTGGTTGCTGTTTGCTTCTATACTAATTCAATTGAGAGTAGGTAGTCATGAGCCAAACGAAATTTCTATAAAAAAAATCAAAATACGCAACTACCCACGATATTCTTATTTTAGGATGTACGTTGAAAGAGTGGGGAGACAACGGTGCATCAGTTTTGTATCAGTTATCTATTCATTAATTAATGTAATATGTATATTGTTTTCATTTTCTTTGAAATTGTATTTTTCTTTGTTTTTTTTTTTTTTTTTTTTTCTCGAAACAAAACTTAAAGAAGAAAGAAAAGAAATAATAAAAGCCTTTCTAACGCTCGATCAATTCAATTTAATTTTTAAGGTTATCCATCACCTCTCATTTTTCCTGATCAACGATCTGTGAATAGTCGGAATATGTCCCCACCGGAAATGGCGGCCTTACTAAGACGGTCTACTTCTTCGTCTCCAACGAATGGCGAGTTGTACCTGACGCAGTGTGATGCGTTGGACTTTTAAGTCCTTTGATGCGTTTAATGAGATACGCCTACCTGGAAATTGGCTTAGAATCGCAGCTGATAACAT